>JARWLC010000002.1:176177514-177377514 GCA_033318265.1 Phyllotis vaccarum | reverse complement strand
CCTGAGCCAACTCCAGCACCTAAAACTTTTTTTTAAAGAACGCTGACATGCAGCCCAGGCTAGCTTCCAACATTCCATGTGGCTGAGATTACCTTTAAACTCCTGGTCCTCCTGCCTCTACTCTGCCATTTGTGACTTGAGGTTTCTGAGATATCTCATTAGCTGCGCAGGCTGCCCTGGTGCTCACTTTTGTGAGAAACAACCCCCACTGTAATAAAGAGACTGGCTAGTTACAGAGAAGCAGTTTTGTTTTTGTTTTTAGAAACAGGGTTTCTCTGTGCAGCCCTGGGCATTCTGGAACTCTGTCAACCAGGTTGGCCTCAAACTTACATCTGCCTGCCTCTGTCTCCTAAGTTCTGTGATAAAAGGTGTGTACAACCACCACCCGCCTAAGGTATTAATGCTTGGCCTGGGTCACATAGCATAGTGCCTGCCATTTTCCAACCATCTTCAGTTTGGAGAGAAGCAGACAAGCTGCTAGCTTGGGACAAGAGCAGTGCACCAGAACAAATTATTTCTTACGCTGTGGATACAGAGCTGGCCTTGAGCTCATGGCCATCATCCTGCCCCAGCCTCCCAGGTGTTGGGGGTGCAGGCCTGTGGCATAGTACCAAGCTTCAGGATACTTATGAAGTTCAAATACCACAAGATGGCCCATGAGGTAGGGATGTCTGAAGACTTAACTTCCTTGTTTTTAACTCTTTATTATTGTGTGTATTTGTTTTGCTTGCATATATTTACTATATATGTGCCCAGTGCCTGTGGAGGTCAAAAGTCAGATCCTTAGGAACTAGAGTCACAGACAGTTGTGAGCTGCCATGTAGATGCTGGGAGTTGAATTCAGGTCCTCTGCAAGAACACTCAATACTGCCTTTTTCCCCTCTTATCTTCTGAGCCATCTCTTCTTTTTTTTCCTCTGCCCTTGACTCTGTTTCTGCCTCTTTCGCTCTTGCTCCAAGGAGCTTGGGTCTTCTGTTTGCTGTTTAGGAAGGTTCCTGATTGAGTTTCTCTGTATTGATGTGCACCTACCCCAAAGGTTCAAACTCCATCTTCAGACCCACTCCAGAGTGGGGAATACCAAACGTGAAAGCCACTCAAGCATCTCTGAAAGACAGCACATTTTCCTAGACTTCGCCTGAGAGCCGGGTGTGCTAGCCCACACTCTGGGTATCACACAAACCCAAAGCCAGCCTGGGCTGTGTATGTAGTGAGATTTTCTCATCTGAAAAAGAAAATAAGCTGGGCAGTGGTAGTACAGACTTTGATCACAGCACTCAGGAGGCAGAGGAAAGTAGACTTCTCTGAGGTCAAGGCTAGTCTGGTCTACAAAGCAAATTCCAGGACGGCCAGGGTTGTTATACATAGAGAGAAACCTTGTCTCAGAAATAGAATAAAATAACCAAGAGAAATGATTTTATATCATGAATCTACATGTAAAGGAGAAGAACACCAATAGAGAAGCACACAGCAGGGACCAAAGGCACAGGCCACTGTACAGGTAAAATCACTGGGGGCCAATGAGATGGCCCAGCAAGTAAAGCAGCTTGCCACCAAGTCTGATGACCCATCCCCAGACCACTGTGTTGTGAGAATTGATTTCTGCAAATTGTCCTTTTACATTCACACATGTACCAGGGTATCACTCCAATATATATATATATATATATATATTTTTTTTTTTTTTGAAGGAAGGAAGGTTCCATAGTGGGGGGGGGGGAGAGACATTGAGGGCTGAGGGCTCCCTGCACAGCTTACCAAACACTTGCTTAACATGTGCAAAGGTCCTGTGAAAGCATAAATTTATCTTTACAAAACTTTGTCTCAGGGAAAGACCATTTAGTGCCTTAGGGCAGGGCCCAGGTCTAAGAAGAATCTAGAAAAAAAAAATCTTAGAAATGCTCCTGACAGCCAGAAGATTCAAAATTTAGATTCGCACTGTAAGTTTAGCCAGTAGTTTCCAAGAATTACTCTACACCATACCCCTTTACCCGGTCCTGAAATGCGAGGACGCGTAACACTCTACTTACTTATTTTTTTTCTTTATAAACCCTCTAACCCCTGACCTGGGGGAGGTAGGGATGGAATTCCTTCCCCTGCGTTTCTTTGATGTCAAGTGAAAAGATTACAGATCATTCTAGAAAGGAGGTCACCTCAGGGAAGGAAAAAAGCAGCTCAGGAGGGTACACATGCCCCTTCTCCCTGGCACCTATCACCCTCTGGCAGAGGGACATGGAAAAGGGGCCTTACAAGGTCTCATAGCAGGCAGTAACCGAACACCATGTGCAGCAGGCAACTGTCCTGAAACTAGAACATACTGGTTTCGGGCTGTCCAATGGCCACTTGTACTTGTCCCTGTCCCTCGGTTTGGGTACACTTTTCTTTATACAGCCTCATGGAGCCAAGCCTGATCTTGATCTTAAGTGCTGACAGGGCAAACACCTTCATACCTGGCTTCCTGTATCTAGGGCTTCAAAGTAGCAGTCACACAGGAGCCCAGAATGCCAAAGGTAAGCTAGTTAAACAAACACCATGTAGCCAGCAATGGTGGCTCCCGGCAATCAGGGAGCTACAGTAGAATTACTGTGTTTGAGGATAACGCAGACTATATAGACTCAGTAAAAATAAAACAATAAAAACGAAAACAAGTAATCAGGAGAGGTGGCTCAAACAGGATTCAGGCACTAAGGTAGCTGAGGCAGGATTGCTGCCAGGCTGGGCTACATGGGCAGATCCTGGCTAATTGAAATGTAATATAAAACATAAAACCAATAATAAAATTATTTTTTAAAAAAATGAGTTGAACCGGGTGTCGTGACTAAATCTCAGTACTAAGTAGATGGATCTCTGTAAGTTCAAGCCCAGCCTGGTCTGGTCTACATGCTGAGCGTCGGGACAGCCCGGACTACACTGAACCTCACCCCTACCCCAAAAGAGAAAGAGGGAGAAATGAAATGATTAGCAAAATTAAGAAAAGTAAACATGTTTTTTTAATTGCAATTTCCCAGCGAACTCCCAAACTGTCCGCTCGTGTGCTGAGCTATTTATTGCTTCTGTCTAATTCGCTCGAGAGCAGGAGGAAAGCGATCCCAGAGTAGAGTCACCCCAGTACACGCCATCAGCCTCCCCTACCGAGGTCCCGGCTCGAGTGCTTCCACCTCCCACTCGGAACGACACCCCCAGGGCAACAGCCCCTTTAAGGTGGGCCGGCCGAGCCTAGCAGGAAGAAGGCGGTACCTAGGACGCAAGACGGATGCGCGCATGAGCCAATAGGCACGGGGCCGCGGCGGGAACAGCCAATGGGCGCGCCGGGCGTGGGGCGGCGCGTCTGAAGCTGTTTCCCGAGGCGCGGCGGCCGCGGCTGGGGGCGGGGAAGGGGCGCAGGACCCCAAGCGGGGTCCCCGAGCTGCGGGCACGTGTGGTGGGTCGCAGCGCCGACGTCGAGGCCGGGGCCAGAGTTTTCCAGGGCTGCGGGGGCCAGGGCCTCCGGGGCGGCGGTGTCGGCCGGGCGCGGGGCGGCGTTGGGGTGCGGGGCGCGCGGGGCATTGTGGGGGCTCGGGGCGGGAGGGTCTCCGGTCGTGGCCGGATCCCGGAAGGAGCCCCGCAGGTGAGGGTCGCAGGGCTGGGATCACGGGGCTCCGGGGCTTCCCGGGGCTTGGGGAGAGGGCCTGGCTGGACGTGTGTGCTGCAGCCAGGGTGAGGGGCTCCGCAGAGAGGCCTGGGACTAGGGAGATGATGCAGGGTCCTGTGTTGGGGTCCCCGCTACTCTCAGGCTTGTATTTTATTTTGAGACAGTCTCTAGAATTCTATGCTCGTGTCCTAACTGTGTAACTGAGCCTTGGCTTGAACTCCAGGTTCTTTGCCTGTAGCTCCCAAGAGCTGGGATGACAGGCATGAACTGCCACACCAGGTTTATGGGGGTGCGGAGCCCAAAGCGTGCCTGCTAGGAGAGTTCTACCAACGAATTACAACCCTGGTGTACGATTTCGATTTCTTGACACGGGTTTCATGTATATGGTCCATACATTTCATGGCCTTGGATTCCTGATCACTTCCTCTTAAGTGCTGGGATGACAGGCCTTTGCTTATGTCTTCTTACTTTTTTAGTGCTGGGGATAGAACCCAGAATTTTGTGTTTGGTAGACAAGTGCTCTCTCGGCTGACCCACCTCCCCAGCGCCCTACCATGATTAAAAGCTGGAAGCTGGTTTGATGATAGAGGCAGGTTGGAGGCAGGGTCACCGATGTTGGGAAACCTCGGTATCTTCAGGGTACAGAGCAAGAGATATCCGGTATCTGGCACTGGTCCTGTCGTGTTGGAGCTTTTAGAAGATGAGGTAGCCAGAGGCAAGAACCTTCACAATGTTTACCTCTCAAGTGACCCAGAAGCTGTAAAATTATATATATATATATGGTTGTCCCAAGGCCTCAGGGATTATTCCCAGTGCCCCAATAATCCTATTAGCCTTTCCTTTTTATTCAGTCCAGTAACCTCACTTTTCAGTCTTGACCCCACTGTAGGCTTGCTTGCTGTGTGACCTTGGCCAAGTGGCTTTGCCTCTCTGAGCCTGTTCAATCTTTTAATTGTGTAAGCTATAGTCTCCCTACTTTTGGGGTGTTTATAAAGGTTACATAATAATTAGTTCTAATAACAGCTAACTCAGCTGCAGCCTGTGGCTCAGCTTGAGGTCTATTTATCTTTTAACAAGCTAGGTTGGTAGAGTGCCCAATGTATAGATGATGAAGGCAAGGCCTGATGTTCTGAGATACATGAGAGATCCCAGCTGTAGGGAATTGAAACTGAGGGAATTAAAGGGGCTGCTTAGATGGGATTGTCACACTGTTTGACTCTCTGTCCCCTAGGGTCAGTTCCTGATCCCCCGCAGCATGGCGTCCTGGGCCGAGCCCTCTGAGCCCGCTGCCCGGCCGCCTGCTGGGGTCTCACCACTGGAGGACTTTGAGGTGCTTGATGGGGTAGAAGATGCAGAGGGGGAAGAGGAAGAGGAGGAGGAGGAAGAAGATGACTTAAGTGGGCTGCCACCACTAGAGGACATGGGGAAGCTGACAGTGGAGGAGACTGAGCAGCCAGGAGCCCTGGCTCGTGAGTTCCTGGCAGCCACAGAACCTGAGCCAGCTCCAGCCCCCGCCCCTGAAGAGTGGCTGGACATCTTGGGTAAGTGTGAAGCTGGATTGGGGGCCTGAACTTCATCCCCTTCTCTGAGGGCTGAAGTAACATTAGGATGTTACTACCTGATTTGTTTTGTTTTGTTTTGATTTGTTTTGATTTTTTGAGACAGGGTTTCTTTGTGTGGCCCTGGCTGTCCTGGAACTAGCTTTGTAGACCAGGCTGATCTTGAACTCACTGAGATCCACCTGCCTCTACCTCCCAAAGTACTGGGACTAAAGGTGTATGCCACTCCTGCCCTGGCCTGGGATGATTTTTTTAAAACTTATTTTGATAAAGTTTTACTGTGAAGCCCAATTGGCCTTGAACTTATTATACAATCCAGGCTGGTTCTGAACTTTGGATCCTTTTGTCAGGATCACAGGCCTATGAGAGTGCTGATCTCATAGGCCTGTGCTATGTGGCCGGCTTCCCAGACCGCTTAAGACAGGTGTGATTTTGAACCCTGTCTGTTGGCTAAAACCTTGACATGCACACACAATTTGTAACAGGTTGCTTTTTACCCTCAGTGCTGGTAACAGTGGCTCGGAGGGGCTGAGTCACCTTCCTGGAGCCACACAGTCTTTGCACTGGGTGCCAGCAGCTCCACGGCAACCCCCACCGCATCTTCCCTAAGCATTTGCTAGACACGTGACAAGTTCTGAAATCTGTGCTCGTGGTGCTAGGGAATGGAACCCAGGGCCACCTGGGTGCCAAGCAAAGACTCTGCCACTGGTTCATCCCCGGTCTCTCACTGTGCGATTCTAGGAAGAGGTTTCTTAAATTGGGACCAGCAGGAGCTAGAGAGATGATTCAGTGATAAAAAGCGCTGGCTACTCTTGTGGAGGAACCTGGGTCAGTTCTCAGCACCCACATGGCTGTTAAGTGTCTGTAACTCCTTTTGGGGTTCTGACTTTCCCAGCACTGTGCTCATGTGGCACACAAACATATATGCAGGCAAATTACTCATATACATGCAATTAAAAAAACCAAAACCTATCTTAAAAAAGAAATCCACAAGAGCCGTGTTGGCCAGACATCCTAACGCTGTCCTGTTGGGGTAAGGCACAGCCTACCTTTACACTGGTGTAAAATGTACAAGGACTTGATTCTACCCCAGTGTCACCAAGACAACAGCAACACAGGATGTTCACTGCAACTGAAGTGTAGCTTGGTAGAGCAGAGACCCATGTCTGGCCACCAGATTACAAGCTCACATCCTGGCCCCTGGCCCTGCAGGGAATGGACTGCTGCGGAAGAAGACACTGGTCCCTGGCCCACCAGGCTCCAGCCGCCCCCTCAAGGGCCAGGTGGTGACCGTGCACCTACAGATGTCCCTGGAAAATGGCACCCGTGTACAGGAAGAGCCTGAACTGGCCTTCACCCTGGGAGACTGCGATGTTATCCAGGTGGGAGCTGGGTGGGCAGGTGGGCGGCACCTCACAGGGCAGGGGTTCGTGTGACCCTCATTGGCCTGTCCTCCAGGCCCTGGACCTCAGTGTCCCGCTCATGGATGTGGGCGAGACAGCCATGGTCACCGCTGACTCCAAGTACTGCTACGGTCCCCAAGGCAGGTGAGAGACAGCCTGCACTTTCATTTGTCCCCACCATCCTTTCCAGTGTACAGAAAGGGAAACTGAGGTTTGGGCTGGCCATGTCACAGGGTTCAAGTGTAGCATAGAAGTTTGCTCTGGCTGATTGACATGGGGCACCCTAGGACCTGAGACCTGGCCTTCCAGCCTCAGATCCAGCCTGGCAGGGAGGATGGTGAGGTGGAAGGTGCAGCCTGGTTACCAGGTCTGAGTGTCTCCCGATGGCTACTTCTCCAGCAGGAGCCCCTACATCCCCCCCCATGCAGCCCTGTGCCTGGAAGTCACCCTGAAGACGGCAGAGGATGGACCCGACTTGGAGATGCTGAGTGGGCAGGAGCGTGTGGCTCTGGCCAACCGAAAGCGGGAGTGTGGCAATGCCCACTACCAGCGTGCTGACTTTGTACTGGCTGCCAACTCCTATGACCTGGCCATCAAGGCCATCACTTCCAGCGCCAAAGGTGACCAGCCAGCTGGGATGTATGTGTGCATGTGGGAGTCAGAGGACAACTAAGGAAGGCATTTTGTGCTCTCCCACCTTGTGGAGGGACTTAAACTCTGTTCCTTAGGCTTTGCAGTAAGCACTTTTACCCACTGGCCAGACTTCTGTACTGTCATTGGGGCCATAGAATATTCTAGAATATTCCAGAATTTAAACAGATTCCCTGCCATCCATACCCTTCAGGTCAGTAGCTCCTTTGAGGCTTGTGGTGACCAGACACGGTGGCATACATGGTCAGAAGCTAAGACAGGAGGATGACAATTTGTAGTCTAGCCTGGGCTACATAGTAAGACTCTTGCCTTCGGGTGGGTGAGTGTGTGTGTGTGTTCCTTCAGTTGCATTTGAGGTCAGAGGTGGACACCTGGAGTTTTCCTAGCCCTGCCCACCTTGTCTGATACAAAGTTTTATTACACATGGAGCTCCGTGAGAGACTGGTCATGCCTGCCTCTGCCCTGTACTGAGATTACAGGCATGCATATTGCACTTGGCTTATAAGGGAGCCCTGGGATTACACCTTCATGCTTGCACAGATGCCTCAGTGGCATATACCTGTCAGCTCAGCCTGAGATTGGGCTACATAGTGAGTTGGAAGCCGTCCTGAACTACTTGAGACCTTGTCAGTGATAAAAGGGTGGTATACACCTCAGGGGAGGAGGGTGGAGCTCCCTCAAAGTGACTGCTCCCCCTACAGTGGACATGACCTGTGAGGAAGAGGAGCAGCTGCTACAGCTGAAGGTCAAGTGTCTGAACAACCTTGCAGCATCGCAGCTGAAGCTGGACCACTACCGTGCAGCCCTGCGTTCCTGCAGCCAGGTGCTGGAGCACCAGCCAGACAACATCAAGGCTTTGTTCCGCAAGGGCAAGGTGCGCTGCAGCCCGTGCGGTGCGGGCCGGGCCGGCCGTGGGTGCTCACAGGTGGTCAGTGCTCTTTGTATATGATCTGTGACTGCCATCTCCCCCAGAGGGAAAACTGCAGCTTTGTCATGGCCTTGGAGCCCTGAGCCTTGTGGCTTTCCCCTTGAGCTGTTTCTTCTGTCCAGATGCCACAGGTGACACCTTAGCCCAGGTACGGCCAGACATTGAGTCTTCACTCCAGGTTCTAGGCTGTAACGCTGGGACACAGCATATCCTTCCACTCGACCAGCTCCTCAGCACAGGCTGTGCCCTTTGCCTGGCTGGTTCTGTTTTGTGATGGTGTGGAGGGTACAATCCTAGGGCCTTCCACAGGGCATGAGGCAGAGACACATGGGGTGTCAGAAACTCAACCAGCTGCTGCTTACGAAGCACTGACTGTGTGCAGGGAAACCAGCTGTTGTGTTCTAGGGCCTGAAGTGTAGTAACCAGGTCCCGTGGCATCTGTGGCCCAGAGAGAAACCCAGCTACACAGCCAAAGCCTAAAGAGGGATTGTCGCCAGGCATGGCAGCATAGGCCAACAGTCTCAACACTCAGGAGACTGAGGCAAGGAGATTGTCACAAGATCCAGGCCTTCTGGGCTATAGTATAATCATTCATTAAGATCTTGGAACTGTCCTATCGGGAACTGCCTTCAGACCCAGTGGGGTTCATAGGGCTGTGGGGTGCCGAGTCTGACCTGAGGCCCCTACACTCTGAAGGTGTCTATCCTTAAGTTACCTGTCCCAGTCTAGCGGTGATACCAGTGCCAAGCTATGCGTCCTCACTAAACTGTGGCTTGAGATCAGGGAGTCAATTGTATGGCTGAGGAGGGTGAGGCTCTGGGTGGATACAGAGTGTGCCCCTCTCATAGGTGCTGGCCCAGCAGGGTGAATACAGTGAGGCCATCCCCATCCTGAGGGCTGCCCTGAAGCTGGAACCTTCCAACAAGGTAAGCAGAGAACTCTGGTGGACTTGTCTTTAAGTCCCTCTAGTTATTGCCATTCTATCTTCTGGCTTGCCAAGGGGTGGGGTAGTAGCCCCCACTCTGTTAGAGCTTATGGGGAGGATGTAGAACTCCCAAGTCCCAGGGGCCCCCACACCTGACAAACCTGGAGACCAGAAGGAAGGAACAGTAGTGATGACAGGCAGGTCTGCTGCCTTGTGCATGTGTTCACCCACCTTTACCTACCTCCCACAGACGATCCATGCGGAACTCTCAAAGTTGGTAAAGAAGCGTGCTGCACAGCGGAGCACAGAGACCGCCCTGTACCGAAAGATGTTGGGCAACCCCAGCCGGCTGCCTGCCAAGTGTCAGGGCAAGGGGGCCTGGGTGAGCCAGGGTGTGGCTGGGCTGAGGGCAATCAATGCTGTGGACACAGGCTTCTACTTAGGCAGGAGGGGGCGGTGCTCTGGAGCTGTAGGGCTCATGGTGAGGGCTGGAGGCTCATGGAGAGGAAGAAAAGTATTGGAGGAGTGGGTGTTTTGGTTTGTGTTTGGGTGTGTGAGGGAGTATTTTAGACATGGTAAGAACTCTGGCTAGGAAGCTTGTGTGGATCATGGTAGTTGTTCTGGCTATGCAGCCAGCTTTACCCTTCCCTTTATTCACAGTCCATCCCGTGGAAGTGGCTGTTTGGGGCGACTGCTGTGGCCCTGGGGGGCGTGGCGCTCTCTGTGGTCATTGCTGCCAGGAACTGACTGCCCCCTGCACACTTGGACCCCGACCTGTGCTCCCCACTTCCCACTCCCCCAGGCTCCCTGTCCACTGCCCTCCCTGGCGAACCACCTCCTCTGGGTTGGGGGAGCAAGGATTGAGGGTCACACACCCCCAATGAGTAGGAAGGACTAAGGCCCTGAAGGGAGGCATGGGGTACAGCCCAGAGGGAGGGGCCTTGTTCCTCTAGACCCAATTTTATCTGTCCCACACCCCTGTCATCTGGGGTCAGGCCTCAGTTTCTCCCTCTCAGTAGGCCTGGGGAAAACCCTTACTATTAGTCCTGCCCACCTGCCCCTCTGTCTAGGCTCCCCACAGTGAATGAAATAAAGCCTCATCCTGAACCCCACTGCTTCCTGAGCCTCCTTCTGCTGAGACTGGACCAGGGAATGCCTGTGAATCACAGTTGAGCAGGCTCAGTACAACAACTGCCTTACGGAGGACTGTGGACTCCAGGTCGCTCCGCACAGCTACACTCCAGAGCACTCTGCTTTCATTTTGTGGCGACCTTTTGCCTCACATTGGGGTTGTGTGGATTCTGGTGGTCACTTATTTCAAAACAATCACTGGTCTGGCATGTATGAGACATTGGATTCTACAAGGAAGTAGTGGATGACCTTGGCAGTCCTGGTCTTAGGAGAGAGGAGGGTATAGGGTGGTGGATGTTGAAGTTTGACCCAAGCAGGGGTTATGGTCACCAGAGCAGGGTCCCGTGTCTGAGGATTAGGAAAGCTGGTTCAAGGAAGTACTGTGCTTCCCAGCAGCACAGACTGCCAGCTCTGTACATGGTACAACCAACCCCAGAGCTGAGCCCTGCAAGCTGTCCATTAGCACTGGCCTGTGCTCCTTCCTGACTCTGGGGATAAGGGCATTACTTAGACCACTCAGTCCCCAAACCTGTGACCTCAAGCCACCTGCCAAGGCCAGCAGAAAGGTGGTGGTCTATGTAATGCTAGCCATTTGGGAGATTTGTATTTTGAGGTAGGGTCTCATGTAGCTGAGGGTGGTCTTCAGGTTATCATTCTGCATCCACTTTTAAGTGTATCAGGTATTTGAAATATTTGGGACTTAAAAATTTTTTAGTTTTCTTCTTAAAAATGTCTAGAGGTGCTGGGGATGAAACTAGAGACCTGTTTCCCAAAGTCCTTATGAGTTCAGAGTGTAACAGTGCTTTTCCCTGGGTTACACAGCAGTTGTCCTGCAGATTTCCAGGCCCCAGCTCCCCTTGTCCTTCCTTTCATAACCCTCTGGCCAACTCCAGTATTCCTAGCCTCAGGGATGAATGTTTGGGCAGCATTGTGTCTGTCACCCAGAGCTAGGTGTCACTCAGCTAGGGTGTTGGGAGAGACCTATATTGTGTTGTATTGGTTCACTGTTGGTTAGCAAAAGGCCTTTTTATTGTATACAGTTTGCACCTTTAGAAAGTCAGTTTCCTTATGCCAACACCTCTTATCTAAGCTCCCTAAAGAGCCAATGCCAAATGTAAATTCTCAGGAGAAGTCAAAGTTTGCCCTGCCAAGTGCTCCCTTAACCAAGTTCTACATAGTCTTTTCATCCTTAGGAAACTCAGATTTACATGTTTCAAAGGGAAGGTACTTCAGACAAAAGGTAGCTGTCACAAAAGGCAGATTAAAGCTAGGTGCTAACACTCAGGAGTCAAACCCACTGCAGCCCTGTGGAAGCGCTCTCTACTGTCTCCTGCAGTGTATCTAGGAAGGGTGCAGAGTGGTGTATAAGATCCTCTAGTTTCATACACACCCCTCCTGAGGGGTATCTGCTCACCAGAACCTGTACTGGTCTCGCTCCCCCAACCCCTGCAGATACTTGAGTCTCAGATTCTTCTCTATAAAATGCCCTTTTAAATTTTACAGATGGTCTAGGCTGACTTTGGCACTGCTGGGTTCTGGCAAATCTCCTGCCTCAGTCCTGGGTAGCTGGGACTTCAGACTTGCTGTCCTGTCTGCTTTATTTTGAAGTACTATGAATCCAAGGTCTCAGTACATTTTATTAAACTGTGTGTTGGGGCTGGGGTGTACAGTGGTTCATGTCACTTCTTCCTTGTGGGTTTTAGGGATTGTATTTAGGTCATTAGGCTTGGTGGTTAGCAGCTTTAGCCCAAGCCATCTTGCCAGCTCAAAGTACTCTAGGGATGGATGGGCCATGCCCCCTGTCCCACACTGGGCCATCCTGGGCTGTAGCAGCTGCTTTTTGAGGCTGGGTAGAAATAAAGTAAGACAACTCTGAGTCCAGTGGTAAAACCCACTTATCCTATGTCAGAGCCTGAGACCAGAGGATTCTGAGTTCAAAGTTACCCTCAGCTATGTGGTAAGTTGCAGTCCAACCTGGATCTTGTGACCATGTCTCAAAACATCTTGTGGTCCTGAGGGCATCAGGCTCATACAAAGTGCTTAGACACACATGTATGTAAACAATCATACTTACAAAAAATAACTTTAAGGCGGTGACTCACACCTATTATCTCTATGAAGACCAAGGCTGTCTCAAAGCATTTTCTGACCCTCTGCTTTGTGGTTGTATTAAAGCTACCAGAAAAACAGCCAGATGTCTCCTGGAGTCTGTGCAGGAGACAGCTCAAACAGGTACCAGCTAGGGTCTCTCCCCAAATAACAATACATGAAAAGATCTTATGCTGGGTGTGGGGGCACAGAATTTAATTCCAGCAGTTCGGAGGTAGAGCTTGAGGCCAGCTTGCTCTGCATAGTGAGTTCCAGGCCAGCCAGGGCTAACTTTTGTATGTGCATCCATATTCACATGTATATATTTATATAAATATGTTTGTTTTCCAAGACAGGAACTCTGTAGAACTCAGATCCTCCTGCTTCTGTTTCTAGAGTGCTGGGATTAAAGGCATGCACCATCACCTGTCAAAAAATTATTTTAGAGTAAACGTTGGAGTTTAACATATTTCAGAAATTAATAGTCTGTTAAAATAAAGTCCACAAGTGAGCAATGAGGAGCAACAATGGATGCAGATCATCAGATGGACAAACAGCTGTTGATTACACGCACCAGAATATTGTGTAGTCCTCAAAAGACAATGAAGCTCTGATTGGTGTTAAGATTGATGGCCCTTGAAAACACAACAGCAGTCAGACCTCAGGATGTGTGACCGCACTATGAAATGCCCACAGGGACACACAGACCAGTGATGCCGGGTGACGGAGGGATCAGGAAAAACTACAGATGGGGAGCAGACTTGTTTGTGACATGAAGGAATGTTCCAGAGTGAACGGTGTGGTGATTGTGCAACACTGAGGACGTGTAGAATGTCGCGTTAGTGAGCGTTGTTTACTGGAAAGCAAGCGTGTGGGAGTTTTACCCTGGTCCTGAACTTTTAGCTTCGGAAACGCCCAGCACACTGCCCTGTTAGCATCGTCCCCAGCAACCCACGAGCACTTCATTTACATAGCCACACCCACCGGCCCCGCCTTTCCGCGACCACCTTGGTGGGCGCGCTGGTCCCGCCCACTTCCCATTCCCGGTGGATCGGCTGCGCTCAAGCAACAAACAAACGCATAAAAACCTGAGAAAAGAACCCAGAGGCGGAGCTAACGTGCGTCCACGTGTTCAGGGCTCAAGGGGATACAATAGAGGCGGGGCTCGGAAAGGCGGACTCAGGGTTATATGAATATGTATAGCGGGGGCGTGGCTGGCCTCCGAGACGCCTCCACTTGTCGGACACCGGAATAATTCATCTGGTCTGAGGGACTGAGGCTGTTCAAAGTGGACCTCAAGGGCTCGAGGGCTTGGCAGCCTACGTGTCGCCGGCGCAAGCGTGGTCAGCCGCGTCCCGCACGTACATGGTGGAGAGCAGTCATGAATAATAATAGCTCATGAATAATGCAATAAGATGGAG
The DNA here is from genome assembly GCA_033318265.1 of Phyllotis vaccarum. NCBI lineage: Eukaryota > Metazoa > Chordata > Mammalia > Rodentia > Cricetidae > Phyllotis > Phyllotis vaccarum. The sequence continues at coordinate 177,363,780 of JARWLC010000002.1, read as the reverse complement.
GCGGGGCTCTACGGCTGCGTCGGGGCGTGGCCAAAAACGTAGCGCTTGGGCAAGCATTTTCTCAGTGACGTAGGGTTCCGTGAGAGCTTGGGGCGGCCTTTACCAGAATCTGTGGGCGTGGCCAGACGCACGGCACTCCTTTATTTTTAGTGTGCGAGGGCTTTCTGCAGGCGGAGGGCGTGGCCACTGCGGAGCGCGACTAACACGTCTTCAGAGAGGGCGGCGCGGGGCTAGGGGCGTGGCTACCTGGCGGGCTGGCGGGTAGGAGCGCGGCGGGGAGCGTGGCCGGCCTCTCCTCTCAAACGGCTTTGCTGGGTTTGGGGATGAGGATGGCTTCCGGCGGAGTCGCTAGGTGGGACGAGAGTTTCAGCGAGAGTTGGGGAGGGGGGGTGTGGCCGCCCGCGCAAGCGCGCGGAGGGAAGGTTCTCTGAGAGCTTGGGGGCGTGCCCAGCCCGCCGCGAGTGACGCGGAGCTGCGGCGAAGGCCGGCCTCGCGAGACCTCTGGGGCGTGGCCAGTTGCGTAGCGGCTCGTGCAGGCGCGTCTGGTTCCGAGCGCGCGGGAAAGGCGTGGCTCCGTGAATAATGCTGCGGGCCTCCCAGTCTCGTGGCCCGAGGGCGCGGCCGCCGGCTGCGGTGGCCTCACGCTAAACCTGAGCCGACCTGGCCAAACCGGGCGCTCGCGGAGGGGGCGTGGCCGCGCCGAGCTCATGAATAATGCAGCGCGTCGGAGGGCGGAGGGGAGGGCCCGGGCCGGCGTGCGGGCGCAGTCTCTGAGGAGGGGGGCGGGGAGTGATGGTTACAAGATGGCGGCGCTGAAGGAGGCTCGGAGCTACGGGCTGTCGTGCGGGCGCGTGAGCGACGGCAGCCGGGTGTCGGTGTTCCACGTGAAGCTCACCGACAGTGCCCTGAAGGCTTTCGAGAGCTATCGGGCCCACCAGGTGAGCTGCGCGGCTTGCCGGTGGGTGGGCTGCGCCGTGGGGGACACCTGTGGGGGGCAAGGCCGCGTCCGCACCTGGCGACACCTTGACCAACCCCGGTGACATCCTTCAGGTTGAACCCTCTCTTTGTTTTTTTCTATAAAACAGGTCCTTCCTATGTAATCCAGGTTGGCCCTGAACTGACGGTCATCCTTCTGCCTCAGCTTCAGGGCTGGGATGACAGGTGTGCTTGGACCCACTCTTAGAAGGGGTAGTTTAGACAGAAACTTAATTATTGATCCCCGATCCTGCCACTTCAGGTCACCCTGAGCACTTTTGGATGAGGCTGTTGTGGTTTTTTTTTTCTCCTAGACTGAGGTGATGTTAGCCATCGTGGCTCCCTCAGGCAGGCTGGGCACTCGAGGAGGCAGTTGTATCCGCCACACTTGGTCGGTGCCTGCCCTATCCCATTTTTTATCTGGGAGAATTGGAGGTCTTTTGGTGCTGCCTCCTGGCTAGTGGGTGGGTTGGGGACCCTTGCTGTGCCCCTTTCTCCGGGGCCTCGCTCTGGGCACACCTGGATGCTCCCTCCACCCAAGCCCTGGCACCACCCTGTATCTACTGGGACAGAAGTTGCAGGTCCTCAGGGGAAGTGGTTTGAGGCTTCATCTTAATAAAGTGACTGGGGTGTTGGGTCTGTCTCTGGGACGTGTGTTTGCCTGTGCTGGCGCAGGGGGTGTTGACGCGGACGAGTGAGCAGAGAGTAACTAGGAAGGAATGTGGTTTTCTTCCTGCCCGGGACATGCGCGGCACCATTGGCCAAGCTAGGAATTTTTCTTCCCCATTCAGTATTCTGGGGAGTCTTCTCATTACTGCTTTGAGCCATTTCCGGCCTGTGATGGAGGTCTCAGTTTCCTCCCTTCTAGAACAGGAACGAATCTCTTTAGGAAAAGATAAGTTCTTCTCTTGTCAGGTTCCACACCAGGGGACAGAAGGCGCCCCTGCAGGTGAGGAGGAAGAGGTGGTGGGGACTCTTCCTGGTTGGAATTCCAACCTGAAGTGTTTCCCCTTGGGCCATTCTGACTAGTCCCAGAGGATCAGGGCTTTTCCCAGAAACAGCTGGGCCAGAGAATGAGTCACCACTGTCAGGTGGACTTGGTACCTGGTGGCATCGACTGGTCCTTGCCCTGCTGCCCCAGCAGCCTTCTCTCCAGCACCACTGTCACACTACTTTAATTTTGGGTGTGTGTTTCATCCCCTAATGAGGCTTGGTCTTCCTCATGTGAGGGTGCTTGTGGAGCTACAGGCCACTGCACACTTGCCCTATGTCTGGCCGCATGATGACCAACTTACTATAAGGGAGCCTGGGCAGTGTGGCTGCCAGCATTCAATTTTGGGGCAGTGCAACCCTGTGTTTATCTGGAAAGCTGACAGGGCACTTAAGTGGCAAGGCAACTTTGAAGTTTAATGTTTAATCTCTTGTCAGCATCAGAGCCTCACTCTATCCTAGGTTGGTCTCAAACTCTGGACTCTTAAGTGCCAAAATGGCAGGCAGGCACACACCACTAGACCAGCTTCAGAGATACATTGTTTGTTTAGTTTTTCAAGACAGGGTTTCTCTGTGAAGCCCTAGCTGTTTTGGAACTTGATTTATAGACGAGGCCAAGTCTGGCCTCGAACTCACAGAGATCTGCCTGCCTCCGCCTCCTGAGCTCTGTGATTAAAGGTGTGCACCACCACCCCTGGCTCCGGGCTCTGGCTCCGGCTCAAACTTGGGCTGTTTGTTTTTAAGTAGAGTCTTCACTAAGTACTCCTGGTTGGCCTGGAAGTTGCCAGGTAGATCAGGCTGGCCTCCAACTCACAAAGATCTGCCTGCCTTTTTTCAGAGTGCTGAGTCTAAAGGTGAGGGCTCAGATTTAATCCTACCCTTTGAGCATGGTGAGGACGGAGAGTGGGTAGCTCTGACAGCAGGAGGGGGCAGATTTGGGATGGTGAACCTGAGGAGGGACTTGGAGAAACTTGGGTGACCAGAGAGGGCCTGGTCATCAACTGATGCTCACAGAGCCAGCACCATTTCTGTTCTCTCTGCTTTGAGTTAATGCCCCTTAAAAGCAACTTGGTCGGGTCTGTTACTTGTGCTTTTCCAACAGCTGGGTCTTGAGCTTGCTGGGCCATCAGTTCTTACTTTTATTTTTAAAAACATGGTCTTCTGTAGCCCAAGCTGGTTATGAACTCAAGACTCTCGTGCCTAACTTCCTTGTGTTGGATTGACAGTCATACCCCAGTAAAATTCTATATTTTATTTTGAATTGACAGGGGCTTGAGAGGAACTGGCTATGGAATAGCTGTGTGTGGCCTAGGGAAGTAGCTGGGCATGTTTTGGTAGAGGGGTGGGAAACGTGGTGGCCTGTACAAGGTCATGGCCAGTTCAAGGCATAGCCACGGGGATGACCGGAGCCCATCACACTTGGGACTTGTGGCTTTTTCGCTTCTATTGTTTAAAATAAAGGCAAACTGCCTGGGGTCCCAGGGCTAGGTAGGATGAGACAGGAGGGTTAGGAACTCAGAGCCAGCCTAGGCTAAACAACCTTTAAAAAGTTCCCAAATCAAAGTGGTGCTGATTTGGCACTTCATCTGTATGTTTTGGGGTTCAGTGGGTGTGGCTTTTAGGAGAGATGGATATGTGGTCTCATCCTTCCGGGGTAGCTGGTTGCCACTGAGAAGCATGTCCCCTGCTAGCAATGAGATGGGGACCCTGTTCATCCCTGTTGGCTAGATGGGCTCTGTGGCCACATGCCCTTGCTCTGTTCTCGGTGCAAACACAGAGAGGTCAGGGAGGATTGAGGGTTCTAGCAGGGTCTATGCAGCAGAGCCTTGAGAGGCTGTGGGCTAGCAAGGGCCTGACCTCCTCCTCCATCCAGCTGTAGACCTTTGGGTCTGCAGAGTTCCACTCCCACTTGAGTCCCAGCTTCTACTGGGGCTGATTGTTGCCTGGATTCTGCTGTGGCCTTATATCCCTGGGCATCCCACTTGCCTGTAGCAGGGCCACCTTCTGGGCCCATCCTGCACACTGTTCTCCCTTGAAAGAAACCACTTCCCCTGTCAGCATAGGGCTGGCCTATGGGTCCAGAGGCATTGAGATATGCCCCTCATATACTTGATGTTCTAGAATCCTCAAGAGTTGGCAGAGATGAGCAGGGAAGTGCACCAGGGTGGATGTCAGTAAGTGAAGTAGGACCTATGATGGTTAGATAAGGCCTAGAAGGGCATTGAAGGCCCTGGATCACTGAGCTGTACCTTGGGGAAAGCTGAGTATGGGGAAAAAGGAGCCCCAGTTAAGCCTGCACCTCTCTGGTATGACTCCCTATCCCTGGGGATTCCAGTCTTTTGGGAGTTATCAGGACACTGAGTGGGTTAGTGGTTCCCACTTTGTTCTGAGGCAGATGAGCCTTGAAGCACATCATCCCCCTCTGTCCTAGGCTTCCTCAGTGCACAGGGCCTCGGGTCAGCCTACCAGTGCCTCTAGAGCAGACTCAGTGACTGAAGGACTGTCTCACCTTATTGGCATGACTATGCTGTGCCCTGTTTTCAGAGAAAGCTGGAGTGTGTCAGGATCTTGTGCTCTGCTTGCCCTGTGCCATCCATCCCAGTAAGCCCCATAGGGAGCAGTATCCAGTCTTGAGGTGAGGTCATGGGTGGTGGCTCTAGGGGTTGTGTCACCTCTCAGGACCTCTAAGCGAGAAGGTGGTTCAGGAGCCAGGCATCAAGGCCTCAGAAGGGCTGTGGCTCTGCCAGGCAGGGTGGAGCATTCTGGTGTGGGCATCAGGAGCATGGCGGCCTTGTGCCTTCTACCCACTGGTGCGTGGGTTCCCTGTGTATGTTGTAAGGTAGGTGCTAGATGGTGCTGAGGCTGAGTCCCTCTGAGGACTAGAGTGAGAGGGAAGCAGCCTGGAGCTGGGAGTCTTCAGGGGGTGACAGTTATATGTGCTGAGGACCTGGCTCCTCCCTGGCCACTGTGACCCTTGACTGTGTTTCCGGTTGCCTGACTGTGGCCACGGTGACTGTGTGTAAACAGCAGGCACTTAGAACCCACCCCTCTGTTGACTCATCTGCAGGCCAGAGTTCATCACCCTGCTAGCAGTTTTGACAGCACACTAGGATTGTGACATCCTGGCGGCCTTGAGGGAGGAACTACCCAGCACAGAAAACACGACTACTTTTCCCTATTCCCTCTGCTAGTTCTAAGTCCAAGATGGACCCACAGAGGAATCCAGGATGGGGCTAGCAAGGCCCACACTAGCGTCCTGCTAGATGGGGTGTTCTGAGTCACATAGGTGGATTTGTATCAGCTCTTCAATCCTGTGGGATTTTTCACTAGTGTGTAGGCAGCTACAGCAGGTGGATATTTTGTCTGTTTTCATTGTATTTCCTCTTAGACAGGTGTCATGCAGCACAGGCTGGTCTTCTCTGCTTCCCAAGTGCTTGGGTGACAGGTGGCAGCCACCACACCCAGTTGTGTTAGGATTCAATAAAAAGAAAAGCTGGTGTCCAAATAGGCCATCCTGAGGAGACTGTCCCACACTGTGTCACAGCCCTGTGCTCTAATGACATCCTGCACACAGAAGACAGTTGTAACTGGCCCTGAAGCCTATGGAACATCTTCATCCTCTCCACCTCCTCCACCCTACAGGGTTTCCCTGAGTAGCCCTGGCTGACCTGGAACTTGATCTGTAGACCAGGCTGGCCTCCAACTCACAGAGATCTGCCTGCCTCTGCCTCCCAGCGCTGGGATTAAAGGTGTATGCTGTCACGTACTCTTGATGGTCATATATTTATGCGATTTTATCTCTTTCTTCCCTGGTCATAGACAGTTTATTGTTACTCAAGCCTTAAAGTTTATGTGGTTGGCTACCACTGAGCTGTACTCCAAGCTTTCCTGGCTAGTCTGGTTTTGTTTGGGTGTTTTTGTTTTGTTTTTAATTTTTATTTTGTGTGAATGGGTGTTTCTCTCTATATACCACTTTCGTGCTGGTGCCAGATGAGAGCATCAGATCCCCTGGAACTGGAGTTACAGATGGTTGTGACTACCGTGAGGGTACTGGAAACAGAACCTGAGTCCTCTGCAAGAGCAGCTGGTTCTCAGTTGGGAGCCAACTGTCCAGCCCTCCAATTTCTTCTTTGTAGCTCTGGGGCTAGAACTTAGGCATTAGGGCATGCTAGGTAGACAGTGACCACTGCATACCCCAGCTTCCCAAGCTTTTCATTTAGATCTCTGCACCTCCCACAGAGGTGTGTGTACCTGTGACACTGTGTATCTTGGTCAGGTATGTATGCTAGGTGTGGTGTGTGATCCTGGAGGTGCCTGCTGTGGGAACCTTGAGTAGCAGCAGCACTGGTGTGCTTTTCTAGTGCACACCAGTGCTCTGGGTGAAGGTGTCCTAGGGAAAGTCCATGAAGTTCGAGGCCTATGGTCTCTTGAGGATGAAGCTCAGTGCTAGGAATCACTGGTGTGGCCCTCAGGAGAGGTACACTGAGCAGGAAGAGCCAAGCTGGTGGCAGTGAGGCCCAGAGGAGGCCGTGGACAGAATCTCTGGAGCTTGGACTGGGACAGTATCCAAGGAGCAGGCCAGAGGATAAGTGCATGAGGCCTGTCTGAGAAGGTAGGTATATCACTTAGAGCCAGGCTGGCTCAGAAAGCTGCCGCCTCCTGGGTCTACCTCCTCAGTGCTAAGATGACAGGTGTGCACATGACAACCTACCTTTTCTTTTCCCTCCCTCCCTCCCTCCCTCCCTCCCTCCTTTTTCTTTTCTTTCTCTTTATCCCTGTGTTTTTTGTTTTGTTTTGTTTTTCTCTCTTTTTATGGAGTTGGCACCCTAGGGCCTGGATTTTACCAGGGAGGTGCTTATCTTGGGGTAGTACCCTTGGCCACATGTGTGCAGGTCAGAGGACAACTTGCAGGAGTTGGTTTTCTCCTTCCATTACACAGGTCTTGGGGATTGAGTTAAATGACAAGCGCCATTACCCACGGTCATCTGGTGAGCATCATTTATGCAGTTTGCAGGTGGTTTGAATGGTGTGACATTTGGAAATAGCCTGACTCTCTTGGTTCTCAAGTGACTCAGCATGAGATGTCAGGGTCAGCACATTGCATTGGTGTTGACTGGTCCAGTGGCAGTCAATGCAGGTGTGTGTGTGGGGGGGAAGTGCACTGGGGCCTGGCTGGGGGTAGAGACTTCACCTGGACAAGTGTGACTGGAAATGCAGAAAGGGTAGCTGGAAGGCCTCAGTGGTTCATGGGTCACACCTCTAGTTGTGTGTAGCAGCAGGCTTTGTTAGCAGCACCCCGACCACCCCCAGCCATGAGAGGTGCAGATGCAGTTCCTGGAGGTCTAGTAACCCTTCTGGTCATCTTTTGCATGGAGGACCAAGCTCTGTGTGGGGATGCCACCTCTGCCTCCTGCCCTCCCCCTCTCTCCTTGAGACAGGGTTTTCTCTAACAGCCCTGGGTGTCCTAGAACATGCTTTGTAGACTGACCAGACTGGCCTTAAATTCTGGTGCTGAGGATTAAAGGCATGTGCCACCACCTCCCAGTGGGGATACCGCTCTTAATATGTTCTGCTGACTTCCCCAGTGAGTGCCCTACATGCTTAGAGAGGGTGTGACAAAGCCATGTCTCCCTCAAGCCAAGTGACAGTCACAGGCTCTGGTTCCTTAAAGTCACTGTGTCACTCTGGGACCTTGGTGTCTGGGGCCAGTTTTTATTTTAATAAAAAAGACACCTCCCCTCCCATTAGCACTCTGCCTTCTGAATGCAGGATGGCCAGCGCTGTGCCTTTCATGCCCATGCCATGGATTGCTTAGGCACCAGGATGGTGGCCTCCTTGGGTGCTTGCATGGCTCCCTCTGGGCAGGCTACAGATCATAATAGAGGACTAGGAACTTAAGAAGCTCTGTTCCACATGTACATCATCACCTCTTCCTTGGCATGTGAGATGTTTTAGTCTCTACCTCCTGGCCATCTTGCTGACCAGAACTTATTATTAGACCAGGATAGCCTTGAACTCATAGAGAACCCCTTGCCTTTCCCCCCAGGCTATCCTCCAGTGTGTCTGTGCTCCTCTCACCCCAGTGCTGGGATGACAGGGGCGGGTCATGATGACTATCCCTGCAGTTTTTCTTCTAGATTTATCTTCATTTCTTTTGGTATTTTTGCAACAAGAGTTTCTCTGTGTGGCCCTGGCTGTTGTGGAAGTCACAGAGCTCCACCTGCCTCTACCTCCTGAGTGTTGGGACTAAAGGTGTGGGATACCACGGTCAGCTACAGTTATTTGTAAGTAAGGGTGTGTGTGTGTATGTGTGTATGCGTGTATGTATGTATATATGTATGCACCACAGCAATGTGTGGCAATCAGAGGCCAACGAGGAGTCTCCTCCTACCTTCATGTAGATCATCCTAGGAGCAGACTCAGATTGTCAGGCTTGAAGGCAAGCACCTTTAGCACTGGAGGTTGGCTGGGCTGTTGGTTCAGGAGGCCAAGTGAGAGGAAGGTCTGAGCAGTCTCACTGGCTTAGTGAGGTGGTGTGACCACTGCCCATTTCTGGAAAGGCTTCTAAGCCAGTACCCTAAGGATACAAGATGATGAGGAAGTTTGGGGAAAGCCTTGGTGGCCCTTAATCTATGGAGGGGAAGAGGAGGCTTAGTCTTCACAGCTCCCCACCCTTACAGCAATAGGACTCTGTCCTCTGATTGACCCCAGGTCCTGGCAGTGTACCCTTTTTGAAGGCAGATTCAGCTGTGCCAGCCCCTTGGCTTGAGGTTGGCAGTGGCCTCAGGCATGGTCCTGGCCTTTCTTGGCACTGTGAAAGAGAAAGGTGGCCTGTGGGGAACTGTGATCTCTCCAGGCTAGAGCAGCCCCAAGGCCGTGAAGCCAGAAATTGCTCTCTGGGGGTATTGAACAGGTAGGACAGCCTTGACTCTCAGGTCTTCATCCCTCCCACTTGTTCCCACTCTCAGGCTGGTCTCATGTTGCTGGCTGGAGGTGAGTGGAAGGAGAGGGTTTCTGGGATCACATTCGTGGGCTATTGGGAGAAGCCCTGGCCTCCAGCAGGAAGGAGTGTTTGTGCACAGATGAACATGGGTGGAATGACTCTCCGCCTTTCCTAATGGTGTGCTAACCTTCAGGCTCAGGTAACTCAGGGTCTCCTTGCCTTCCCCAGTTGGTTTGGGGGTGTTGTCATCCCCCCCCCCCGTGTGTGTCTATGTATGTGTCTCTCCTCTCTGTTTGTCCCATGCCCCCCACTTCTCCTCATGTTTATTTTGTTTTTGAAGTTATGGTCTCTGTGTAGTTTTGGCTGTCCTGAAACTTTCTTGATAGTCTAGGCTGGCCTCAAAATTCAGTCTGCTTTCTTCTGCCTCCTGGCTGGCTCTTGATAGTTTATTATCCTGGGTTTGCAGGATAGGGGACACTCATGCCATTTCACACATGTAGAGGTCAAAGGATAGCTTTGTGAGTTGGTTCTTTCCTTCCATCTTTGTGTGGGTTCCAAGCACTGACACGGGTTGCTAGGTCTGCACAGCAAGTGTCACTATCTGCGGAACCAACTCTGTGGCCCTTTTCTCTGGTTTTTTTGTTTGTTTGTTTTGGATTCGGTTTTTTTGAGACAGGGTTTCTCTGTGTAACCCATGCTGCCCCCAAATTGAGGCTCTCCTGCCACAGTATAGGTCACAGCTGTGCCACCCCCGGCTCCTTCCTTTTTGTTCTTAAACAGTGGTTTTTCAAGGAAATTATGCTTCCTGTTATGGACCTCGTGGTCTCCCCGCATCCGGGTGTGACTTCAGGTCCCAGCAAGGCTCTGAGATAATGCCACTGTCACATCATAGTCATTCCTGAGGCTATAAGGTGGACAGGACCCTCAGGAAAGGACCCTTGGAGTTTTCTGTCCTCAGCTTCTGAAGGCTTTTCTCCAGGATCCTGATAGTCCAGGACCGTGTCCTGTGGATTGCGCTGTTTCCTAGAGGGTCCTCATAGTCTCTGCTGTCATGTCACAGCTCTGTGTGGGAAGATCCAATGTGGTGCCCTGTGCTGCTCTTGGCTCAGTAGATGGAAAGGACACTGTCTGTATTTGTTGTCCTGTTAAGCCATGGCCCAAGGCGACAGGCCAGGCTGTCCTGTCTGTGTAGATAATGTCTTAGCATGACATCATGTGTGGGACAGGCTGGAAACTGGGCAGTGTTGGCTCTCTTCTCCCCTGTAGACCGACACACACACACACACCCCAAAAAATAAAAAACAAAACAAAACCTGTGGTATTAGACTTGTACTGAGATTAGGGAGAATGTCCCATGGTTCTGGTGTTGTCATGTTAGCATTAGGTACTTGGAGGGAATGTCTTCCATCTATATCACATTGGATGACATTGGCTTTTCCAAGACGCTTACTGGGGACACCTCCAGCCCAGGACACTCCACAGATGCCACATGACAGTAACAAGCTTGTGCTGCTTGCAGAGGGACCTAGAGTACACCTGAGTAATTTTGAGCTGGGTGTTACATATGGAAGCCCTATGACAGGAGTGAGTTTAAAAACAGGTGCATCCCCGCCCTGGTCCCTGGAAGGCTGGAGCATTGCAGCCTGGGGAAAGGGAGCTTAGCTTCTGCTTTATTGCTTCACTCTGGGATGCTGATGGCAGTTTATCCTCTCTCCACACTCCAGCCTAGTGACTGGTGCCTCCAGAGGTTTAGTGGTCTGCAGGGTGGCTTGATGTGAATGGAGCCCAGCAGACTGGGACAGCTGTGGTGAGTCTGTGTCTGTGAGAGCTGAACTCCAAAGGCTTATGGTGGGTCTGCTCAGGGCTCCTGCTTTCCTGTGTCCTCATGTCTCCAGGTAGCCAGCATTCAGGGTAGTATGACTGGTGGAGACCTCCCTGGGAGCTGTCTGAGGGCAGGGGCAGACTGTAGCTAGAAGAGTGTGTTCCTGTCCTGTGGGACTATTTTTGGAGTTGGCGTAAGGTACCCACCTCTTGTTCCAGGGAAATGTGCTTGGCTCAGGGGACATTTGAGATGGGGAAGGGACAGTGGGGGCCTGTGCCAGCCTGCCCCAGGATCCCAGCTTCCTTAGAGGAGGGTAGAGACCCCTGGTCAAGGGCACTTACCCCCCTCCTCCCACAACCAGACTTCTGTTGGTGGCTGTCCACAGGTAGGAAGCCAACTGTGCTGAGCTGGCTGGGGGTTGGGGTCTAGCCCTCCCTGCTGTCCCCCTCCTGCTTTCTCCCTTTGTCAACACTTTCCCCAAGGAAAATGCCCTGTTTTCTCTCTGCTAGGAAGGTCAGGCTCCACCCTACAGAATAGGGGTCTCCAGCCTGTTATGATTGATAAGAGGGCCCTGGCCAATACTACTGTAGCTCCATGGGGTGGAGGTAGCTCTTGTCCTCAGGAGGAGACTGCCCAGTGTGTGTCTTTGATGACTGTCTGCCCTGGGACCCCAGATGTTTCCACCTTCTTTTTCCCATTCTCTATTGTGTGAGTACAGTGAAAACCTGCTACCTTAGGAGGTGACAGGAATGGTCAGTGCCTGAGGCTCAGAAGCTCAGGATAGCTGCAGGTGTACCCATTCTCTGCCACATACTTCATGTACTTTACGTAGGGGTTATGGTGTGTGATACTTGTTTAGAGTGAGGTGGCCTACAGCTGGGAGCCTGAGGGCATTCTTGGGTGACCAGAGGATTTTGACAGCTGAATCTGGTTCCCAGCCACCTATAGGCCAGGTACTAAGATGTGGCCATGCCAGGGCATTTGCCTGACATGTACCAGTAGAAGCTGCCTACCCCATGTATCTGTGACCCAGATCTGGAAGGTAGGCTAGGCTGTGTGTGGGCCAGGGCCAGGCTTCAGCCCCTTAGTTACCATGTTGGGGTCACCACATGTGAACTTTGGATGTCCTAGAAGCTGGAGGGTGGGTTGGTCAGAACATAGCTCAGTCACTGAGGGGCCTTCGTAAGGCAGCAACAGGAATCATGTTTGTAGCTTGCCTGGGCCTTATCCCTGATCTGCCCTGTGGGACTGCCTCTCTGCTTGTGCTTGACAGGCAACCAGGGACAGTCAGGTGTCTTTCCTATGAATCCCAGCTCCCTGGCATCCCTTGGGAGGCAGATGGATGCTGTGGCCAACTCCGAAATGGAAGTGATGGGGTGTGTAACTGGCAATGCTGCATTGTCTAGACCAGAGGAGGTGTGGCCATCACATGGTTCAGCGGTCTCACCCTCCAGAGGAGGCACTCTAGCCACTTTACTCTCTGTCTTTGCTGTCCTGTGACAGCTCTGGCCCTTAGCCACTTGTGGTCAAGCAGGAGGCGAAGGTGATGAGACAAGGGTGTCATAGTGCCCGTTGTGACTGCACTGTTGTCAGGATGAGTGAATAAATATTCATCCTGAGATGAGTGGCTTTTCTGAATCTGCCCTGAGACCACAGATGTTTCCACCCTATGGAAGCCCTATGACAGGAGTGTGGGGCACTGGTGTGCTCGTGGGCCAGGTCAGGACTGACCTGTGCCTATTCCTCTGTTACTTAGATGCACACCTAACATTTGATGGGAAATATACAGTGCTTAAAATGGAAGGAAAGCCTAGAAGGCACAGATGTTACCACACACTTCATGACTTGGGAGAGTCAGTGGCACTGCCTTTTGCTTCCAGTTGGAAGGTGGCTCATGCCTTTAATCCTTACAGGGGGTAGAGGCATTCTATGAGTTCAAGCCAGCTGTATCTGTGTAATGAGTTCCAGGCCAGGCAGGGCTCCATAGTGAACAGTTGTAACTGAAGATGTCTATGAATGTATATATGGGGGTGGCACACATGCCTCAGCATTTTTGCAGGCAGAGCAAAGGACTATGGAATCGCTTGGCTCTCCCCTTCCACCTTTGCTGGGATCTAAGGGCTGAACTTACTTAGGTTCTGCTTGTGTAGCAAGCACTTTACACATTGTCTCTTGGTCTTCTTTTGTTAGTGTTTTTGAGACAAGATAATCACTTTGCAGCTCAGGCTTCAATTTGTGGGATCCTTCTGCCTCAGTCTGCCCTGTGCTGGGATCCATGTATGTGCCACCACACACACAGAGTGGACTGGCTTTCTTTGGCCTGGGTTAGGATTTCCCTTTGGGGACAGGAGACCTTCCTGAGTGGGCACCAGGTTGCTGTTGCCATCATGGATCTGACCATTGACTGTCCCTTCTCCCACTGGGTGCAACTCCAGGACTTTCTTCTTCCCCTCCTGGTGGCAGACACTAAGTGGCATCTGCCCTGGCTCTAGTGGCTTCTGTGCACTGCTCACTCAACACTGGCTCCATATGTTGTTTCCTACAGGTGTCTGGTCGGTCATGGCTTGTGCTCCTGGCTCAGGAGCCTTTACTTTGCTTCTGTTGTGTCAGCTTGCCGGATGGTGGCATGGCTGCTGTTCTGGAAAGTTTGTCTGCCTGCCTGTGCTGGACAAGTGACCTTGCCCTTGAGTCGGCTACTTGATGTGCAGATTGTTAGGACATGCAGAGGTGACAGAGCAGATGGAGCTGTGCCTGCTGCCCTCACCATGAGCTCAGTATGCCTCCTAGATGTGCACGGATCTTCAGTCTGTGTCTGCTGCTTTGGGTGAAATGGGTTCAGAGCCTGGGTAGCTTCCCTAATGGCCTTGCCCAGCACCTTGCTGGGTGATTTCTAGGTCATGAGACAGTTTTGAGAAAAGCCAGCCAACTCTTTCTTTGTTGGGATCTGTCTCATCAGTGGCCTAATGGGGACTTTTAGTTTGCCCAGCACTTTTCCTCCTGACCCTGTCCCTTTGGTCACACTGTGACTTTGGCTGTATAGCAACAGAGTAGACAACACATGGATTTTGTTGTTGTGTTTTCTTTTTTAAATTTATTTTGTGTACATTGGTGTTTTGCATGCATGTATGCCTGTGTGAAGGTATTGATCCCCTGGAATCAAACAGGAAGTTACAGTTGTGAGATAAGGTCTCTCTACATAGCTTTGGCTGTCCTTGAACTCACTGTAAACTCACAGAGATCCACCTGTTTTCGCTTTCCAAGTGCTATACACATTTGATTCTGAGGCTGCAGGAGGGAAGACCGTCACCAAGGTCCTATGCCAGGTTGAGTTCTCTTCCTGACTTGGGCTATCTACAGGGCTGGCCTATCTCTTTATCAAATCAGGTCTTGTTTTGTTTGAGGACTTTTTTTATATATATATTTTGTTTTTGTTTTTTGAGACAGCATTTCTTGGTGTTGCTCTGGCTGTCCTGGAACTCACTCTGTAGACCAATCTAGCCTTGGATTCATAGAGATCTACATGCCTCTGCCTTCTGAGTGCTGAGATTAAAAGCATGAGCCACCACCACCTGGGATGTTTGAGGATTTTAAAGGAACATTCAGTAAACAAAGCAGGAGTTGAAGGGAGCTAAGACAGTGTGTATGTTGTGTGTGTGCATGCTGGCATATATGTGGTATTTTGTGTACAGCTGGGGCTGTTGCACACAGTTTCCACAAGAGTTCAATTTCTACCTCCCTATGACAAAGCCCAGAGAAGCTGAGTATCTTATTGAGGTCACAATGGTTAAAACTGGTTGGCCCATGTTTGACTGGAGCATTCTAAGCTCAGCTGCTTCCAGAGCCCATGTGTCATTCCTACTTTGAAAGGTTGAGTGAGGCGGGGCTCCTGTATCTGTTCTGCTTCGCATTCTGCAGCCCCTCCCTACTGGGTAAAGAACCTAGCCCCAGAACACCAGGACTGGGGACCTCTTGATTGCGGGTGCACCTGAGTTTTCAGTCCTGGCTTTGGCTGCCTGGTGCCAAAGATGGGGAGGGAAGCTTTGCTCTGTTAGAGTTGCTTGAAACCTATCGTAGTCCTGGTCAGCTCTGCCTTCACCACAGAGGTCCTCCCAGTATTCGGTGCTGTACAGTGTGAAGCACAGGTGCCCCTGCCCCAGGGTCTGCACATCTCAAACCTCATCTCTGAGAAACAGCATATAATAGTTCTGCTTGGTCATCCTGACTGGTTCTGAGAGTAGGAGGGAGGACACATGGATTTATATGGATAATTATGGGCTTTATTATTTAAAAGCACTCGGCTAAAGGTCAGGCTTGCCTTGGAGTCTGTAGTTTAACTTGACCTTGAGCTCCTGGTGGTCCTGTCTGAGCCCCTGAGTGTTGAATGAGGGGTGTGCCGTCTCTGTATGGCGTCACACACATACTTGGTGAGCACTCTGCCCACCACTAGAGAGCAGTTTTAATCTCATGGCAACATAGTAGAACATCTTTATCTCACCTGCACAGCATCCCAGCTTGTCAGGGTTACAATGTAAGACCTGTGTTCACTTGGCACTGTAACAGGATCTAGTTCACAGTACTGTTCTGTCACCCACAAAACACCTGCCATTGTGACTTGAGGGAATATCAGCCAGCATAGTAGGGAACCCTTGAAGCAGGAAGCAGTGGAGTTGGCAGCAGGTCACATGATGGCAACAGACAGGAATCAGGGCTGGCCTGTACCTCTCAGTATCTGCCCTCAGTGACACACTTCCTCGACCAGATTCTATTTCCTAAAGCACATCCCACTCCACAAACACACAAAAAGCAGTGCCTCTGGCTGGGGAAGAGTATGCCCATGCATGAGCCTGTGGGAATCATTCACACTTACACAAAGTAATCTGGGTCTGGGCTCACAGTTCCAACCACTACAGTTGCAAAGGTTTCAATATTGTTTAAAAGTCCAGAGTCTCTACTGAGTCTCTGTGAAATCCAAAACTAGTTAATAGACATGGTAGCCATGCCTATTCTTCAAGGTCATCCTCAGTTGTTTGAGCCTGTTCTACTTGAAGCCTTGTTTAAAAGAAACAAAAGCCCAGGGCAGGAGAGGTGGCTCAGAGATTAAGAGCGCTGGCTGTTCTTCCAGGGGACCAGAGTTCAATTCCATGCAACCATATGGTGGTTCACAACCATCTACAATGAGATCTGGTGTCTGTATATGTGCGGGCAGGCTGAATACTGTATATATAATAAATAAATGAATCTTAAAACAAACAACTCAAACAAACCCCCCCAAAACCTTTCAAGTCATATGCTCCTGACATACAGTAGCACAGAGCAAAACTCCTCCAACAGAGGGATAAGGAATGGCTAAAAAAACTCAGTGAAATATGGGAAACTGGAATGTTGGCTTGGGCAATCCCATGGCCTGTGGCGAATGGAACCTTTTTTCTGGGCCCACTCTTCTTTGTACCTACAGCTTTTCTCACTGGACATCTGTGTGAATTTGCTTTCTGTTGCTTTGATAAAACACTGACCAAAAGCAACTTGCAGAGTAAACAGTTTGTAGTTGTAATCCATTGTCAAGGGAAGTCAGGGCAGGAACTCAAGATAGGAGCCGAAACAGAGGCCATTGAGGAATGCTGTTTATTGGGTTGCTCAGTTTGCTTTCTTACACAGACCAGGGCCACCTGCTGGCACTGCCCACATGAATCATTAATTAAGAAAATGCCATGCCTTCAGAATTTTCCTATAGGCCAGTCTGATGGAGATGATTCCTCATATGTTCTTTTCCAGGTCACACTAGCTTGTGTCAAGTTGACAAAACCAACCAGCACAGTATCCCATGTTCCTGGCCGTCCTTGGGTCTCCATTATACCTGAGGCTTCACCTTCCTAATTCTGTGCCCCTTGGGGGCCTCCATGCAGCCTGGGTACACATTGCCTAACTCACATACTTTTCTTCTGGAATCTTGGTCCAAGCCTTCATGACCCCCACCACTGTTGTGTCCTGCATGCCTATGAAACCAG
Organism: Phyllotis vaccarum; assembly: GCA_033318265.1. Lineage (NCBI taxonomy): Eukaryota > Metazoa > Chordata > Mammalia > Rodentia > Cricetidae > Phyllotis > Phyllotis vaccarum. Next base: position 177,347,045 of record JARWLC010000002.1, on the reverse strand, counting down.
CACCACGGAGCCCTGAACCATGCCTGTGTAGCCTCTGCTTGCTTAGCTGAACCTGGAAGACCATATCCCCACACAGCCATGTCACAGCAGAGCATCCTTGCAGGCTTTCTTTAGAATCTCAAAGGAATGTTTTCCAAAGGGATTCTCTTTCTCCCCTAGAAGTCTTTGAGGAGTCTTTGAGGGGCCTGGGCCGACCTGCAAGGTACTTTCCTGTTGTGTTGGAGCCAAGTCTCATTGAGTTCTGAGTAATTACAGTATTTTGTGCTTTGTGCAAAGCCATGTTGTCCTCTTTAAATTTGCTCTTTACCTCCAAACGGGGCATTGTCTGCATTTTTCGGCTCCATTCTCTGCTCTCTTCTTGCAGTCTGACTAAGACAATGAGGAGTAGTCACCCTTCAGCCTGATGCTCTGCTCTTTTGAAATTTCCTCTGCTAGTTTATTCCATCCATTTTGTTTGCTTAGTTAGGGTCCCACTGTACAACTCTGGCTGGTTGGAGCTCTGTGTAGACCAGGCTGGGATTACAGGCTACAACTGCTGTGCCCAGTTTATTTTGTTAGTTTTAGGTGCACCCTTCCTGAAGGCCTGAGCAGGGGCAGGATGCAACCAGATTCATTGCTGGAGTACAACACAGAGCAGCCAATGGGAACTGCTTGCTCATTTCCTGGCACTCGGCCCCACACACTCTCTTCTGTCACTGAGGCAGGACACCAGACAGGAACTTAAACAGTGCTGTTTTTGGCTCTTGAGTCTCATGGCTAAAGTGGTTTAGTGTATGGTGGTAGGAGCTGTGTCTGGTCACACTATAAACAGCCAGAGAAAGAAAACAGCTAAGGCTGGGGGGGGGGGTGCTGGGTCACAGAAAAACCCAGTTTTTCCTTCTCCAGCTGGGCCCCATACCTTAATGACCCCACCTTTGAACACAGTGACACTAGTAGGGACAGGGCATTCAAACACTGAGCCTGAGAGACCCATCACATCCAAACAAGCTGTGTGTGTTTTTATGAGATGTGATGAATGCAGAGTCCTGAAGCCACCAGCGCAGCAGTACAGATTTCCCCTGCCCTGAGTACTGCCTGTCCTTTGTTCCTTCATTCAGCCTCACCCACTGGAGTAGTTAGTTGTGTTTGAAAGAGACATAGCCCAGACTGGTCCTGAGCTCTGTTTTGTGGAGGATGCCATGAGCTCCCATCTCTACTTCCTACTAAGTGCTGGAATGACAGTTTTGGGCCTCCACCTCTGGCTTGTCCTTTTTTTTTGGGGGGGGTGCTTTATTTAATGTGATATGTGTGTGTCCTGAGTGTCAGTGCACCATGTGCCCGGTGCCCTGAGAACTCAGAAGAGGGCCTGGGGCCCTTGGAACTGGAGTTATAGATGTTTGGTGCCTCCGTGTGGGTGCTGGGAACAGAACCTGAGTCCTCTGCAAGAGCAATAAACCTCTTCAGCCCCTTTTTTTGGTATTTTTGAGACAGGGTCTTACTTTGTAGCCCAGACTGGCCTGCCCCTTCCATGTACTTGTACTGGGTTATACTGGGTTTGGTGTCATGGTCAGCCTACCTTGTTGTATTTATTATAGTACAGTTTATTTGTCTGCCCCACGACTACCCTCAAACTCTTTGTCCCCCAAGGACACCTTTGTTTTCCCACTTTTTGACATATGCCTTTAATCCCAGCACTGGAGGTCTGAGGCCTAGAGGCCCACCTAGTCAGCATCGCACGGTGTCTCGAAACAGAGGAGGACCTTTTATGGGTATCCTCCATCCATCCCATAGAGGCAGGCATTCTTTCACTCTGTGCTCTTCTGGACATAATACTGGGGATACAGATGTTAGTGTCTGTGTCTTCTTCTGGTCCTGGCATGAACTCAGATAATCAGGCTTGTGTAATTTGTGCTTTTACCTACCAAGCCATCACCCTGGTCAGGGATAACACATAGCCAGGGCTGCCCACTAACTCATATAGCCCAGGCCTTGTCTTGAGTTCCTGATGTTCCTGCCTCTGCCTCCTGAGTGAAGGGACTTTAGGTATGTGCTACTATGCCTCATATGATTGCTACAGTGGTGCTCTGTGTGGACGCCTGTACTCCTAGAAGAGTATAGGTGAGTGAGCTTTTGAGACCTCAAGGCAGCATCTGCCATTTGTCTTATTGAGACTTTACCTGTGGCTGTGTCACATTTACATGGTAGTGCTGAGAGCTCCCTATCAGCACATCCTCGCTGGCACTTGGCAGTGCAGTAGCTTTGGCCATTATCTCACAGTTATGCCATGATTTCTATCACGGGCAGAAGCTTGGTGTCACAGACTACAGTGAGAGTCTACCTTCTGTCTGCTGGCACCTGGGCTGCCTTTGTGGCAAGGCTACGGAATGTTCAGCAAAGCTGCTTCCTGCTCTTGACCTCAAGCCAGGAAGATAGCTATTGCCATAGGAAGGAGGAAGCATGTCTGGCTGTTGCAGGCTTGGTCTCTGCAAGTTCCAATGTTTTGGGCTCCCTGAAGGGTGCTTCTGCCCTGCTGAACTGTTTGAGCCTAGTTCTCTTGAGTATGGAACACATGGAGTATTGATGAGGACTGCCTCCCTCAATAGACTTCACTGTGCTCTGTCTTCTATCCTCCCACTCAGTTCTCCATTGAAGGTACTGTGACACCAGACATCTGCTTTGGGACAGGTGCCAGGCCCACGAGGACCAGGATCTTCTCCATGGCTAGAATGGCTGAGAAGTATTCAGTTAGATGCAGCTAAGCCAGAGTCTCAGTGCAGTGGGCTACTCCTTTCTGTCTCAGTGCTGCTGCAGTGTGGGTTCAGGTCAGTACTGGTTTCTGGAGCTTGTGGTTATCTTTTTTTTTCAGAGACTCCTGAGTGTCTTTGAGTGTTGTACCAGAAGCCAGATGCTCCCCAGGGTTGGAAAGCAATAGGTGTGCCTGTGCACAGATAGTCTGCGTGTGTGTGTGTGTGTGTGTGTGTGTGTGTGTGTGTGTGCGCGCGCGCGCGTGCGCGCGCACGCGCATGAGCACCCATGTGTAGAGCATGGGTGTTTTGATGGCAAGTTTGTGCCTGAGGTGGTCTCCAAAACACTCCTGGAACAGGTTTGCTGAGAACCAGCCAGCAGGACACGGGCCTTCCTGGCCCCAGTTGCACCTGTTGACTAAGGGTCAGAGGACACCAGGGCTGCACTTCATGATCAGTGTCATTGTGTACTTCTGTTTAGCCAGACATAGGAGTCTCCATGCCATGCCAGCCTGTTCGCTCAGAGATCAAAAATGTTAGGATGGGCTTCTGGCACTTAATGCCACCATAGCTGCTATCCATGGGATACTGTGATGGGGCAAGGTTGCCAGCAAGCTGGGAGACAGCCGGGTAGATGGCTGTAAGGAACAATCTAAACAGGGACAGTGGCACCTCACGGACGCCAGTATGGACACTTGAGGGCTGCAAGGCCAGGCAGGCCACTGTCCAGGCGTTTGGGCTGAGATGACAGATGTCCTGGAGAAATTTTCTTCTGAGGATACCTGAAAAAGCTGTTGGAGGAGGCTGGGGCCTTGTTGGTATGGCCAGAATCTAAGATCTGAGCCACATGTAGGCTTGGGCACACAGGCTGACAGGCATGCATTTTCTCACTCTCCTTGGTATTCTCTTGAGGCAATAGACCTGTTGAGAAACTTCCCCAAAGTGACTGTTTCCTGAAAGGTCAGTACTGCTGCAGTGAGCTTTGCACAGAGGAGCCCAACTGCCCCCACCTCATGCTTACCTTGTCACCCTGAAGATGAAGGCCAATGCTAAATGGCTACACAGAGAGAGCTAAGGAATCCAGCCTGCAGTCCTCCCTGCCATCCCCATGGCTAGCCACTACAGACAGCTTTGCAAGTGCTGGTGACACAGGGACAGGTGCCACAGCACCACCTCATACCCTGTCTTAGCAGAGAACCTACCTTTCTTCATGTTTGAATTGAGCCTGCTTGACCTAGCTGGCTTTGGGTCAGATCATAGCCTTCATTGTAAGGGCTAGTGGGTGCAGCTGCCCGAACATCTCTGCCTTCTCTTTGAAATCTCACACCCATTCTGAGCAGACTCTGGCAGCATAACCTGTCACAGTGTGTCTCCTGTTCTCAGGCTTCTCTGTAGGCCCTGCTGTCACAGTCAGCTGAGTAGCTGGAAGTGTGTGTGTGTGTGGGGGGGTGCTGAATATGCTGGTATCAGTCATCTTCCTGAAGAAATGCCAGTAGACAGATGCTTGGCATCAGCTTCTGTACAGACTGACCAGAGATCAGGGTGTGTCACCCTGAGATAGGACCCATGAGGTACAGGCAGCCTGGGGCAGACAGTCTCCCTGATACACTCCCTTTCCCCATTGATGTGAATGCTCATGCAGGCTCTGCTACTCACAGTATGGGGACAGTGGACAAAGTTCCTTGCCAGGGAAAGAGGCAACAGCAACTGGAGTTGAGCCTGTCAGACAGCACAGGCCCATGAGTGAGTAAGTGACTCAAGAACAATGGTCATGTTCTGTGCCTGAGGACCCTGAAGACCTGGCCACCAGTCCCTGCCCTTGTGTCTGTGCGTAGTCTCAGTCTCGTTGAGCTTGCATTGGAGGAGGGACATGAGCAAGAGGATGAAGCAGGGTAGGGCCTTCAGTTGGCCTGGAGACCCAAGCTCTCTGGAGGTCAGTCTTGGAGGTGACCTCGGGAGGTCAAGGGCTGTGGTTGAGTGTGCAGGCCTGCTGGGAGATGGTGTGTTGTTTATCAAAGTTCTGAAGTTGCAAGCAAATCTGAGTGGGGCTAAATTGCAACATCCGGGTGAGATCAAATGGTGGCCAGACTGGGGTTGTTCAGGGATACCATAACTTGCTGTCCTGTGAGGCTGGGTCCCTATGCCTTTGTCCAGCCCGTGTCTTTGTGCTTGTCCTGTGCTCAAGATTGGGGGCTGGCCTTTCCATTTAAGAGGGTGTGAATTGCCTTAATTGTGGTTGCTGATTTGGTTGTGGTTTCCTCAGAGAGCTCATCAGGGCAGCCCAGGGACTGCCTTGAAACCCTGAAGGAATGGTGCAGAAGTGTCAGGGCCCCATGGGTGAGACAGGTCATTGCCTGCTCTAAGTGCTTAGCAACATCTTTGGAGGCTGAGCTGGGTAATGTCCTGACTGGGACATTGTTGCGGTCAGTGGGCAGGAAGCATGGCTGCCTGAGAGAGCTGCACTGAAAGCAGGTGCAGCCACTGCAGGGAGTTGGTGGATGGTTATTGGGGAGGTCGTTATAAAAATGGCTCTTAAGCAGTATGTGGTGGCCCTTTCAGGCGGATCTCTGTGAGTTCAAGGCCACATAGGGCGACACTGTCTCCAAAAAACTAACAAACTAAACAAAATACTAATGAAACATAGCTTTTCAAAAAATAGGTTTTGTTTTGTTTGTGTGTTTTTTAAAGAACAGTCTGGTATGATAGCACATGTAGGTATTTGTGCAGCTCTATGGAAAGTAGTCAGGCACGGCTGGGAGCCAGGGAATAGCCACAGTAAGGATAGCAGTCCTGCTTCAGGGAAAGGTTTCCCAGTGTTAACAGCTCTGCTCTGACAGGAGAGACCTCCCCAGCTAAATTGTTATAGTCCTGCTCCAGTTTCCCAGACTGCAACAACTCTCTACCGGAGGAGGAAGGCTTCCACAGGTCTGCCCAGCCAGGGAAGGTCCCCTGGACGGCACCGCTGCTGCTGCTCCAGTGAAAGAAGGTCTTCACAAAACCATTAAATTTATCATTAAATGTATTGAGAGGGAAGGTCCAGGAGAGAGTGGCTGCCTCAGTTCACTCAGGGTGGGAGATGACAGCAGGGAACGGGCTGTGGGTACAGGGTGTGGGGGGTGGAGCTTTCTAGGGAGACTTCCAGGGTGGGGATTGGTCAGTTGTTTTGTTTTGTTTTACACCCTGATTTGGTTTTGATTTCAGAGTCAAAATGTTTCTTTCACTGGCTCTTTTGGACTCTAGTTTCAGGGCCAGGGCACATTTCTTTCACTGGCTCTGATTCTAGAGCCAAAGTGTGTTTCTTTAGTGCTAGTTTCAGAGTTGGGGCACATTTCTTACTGGTTCTGGGTTCAGGGATAAAGTGTTTCTTTTACTGGCTCAGGGCTTAGATACAGGTTGGGTTTCTTTCACTGACTCTGGGTTCAGGGCCGGGGTGGGTTTCTTTGGCTGGCCACTTTTCCCTACAAGCACATGCCAGTCATCTCAGGAAGGTGGAAGCAGGTGAATCAGGAGTTCGAGGCCATCCTGGGCTACATAAGAATCTTAGAAATGAAACAAAGTCAGGACATTTAGAGCAGGAACTACCTACATGGGATAACTGTGCCCTAGCTAGAGCCAAAGGATAGGTCCCAGGCTCACCTGGACAGCAGGTATAGCACTTAAACTTAAGCTCCTGGTGCCACCTTTAGTACCCCAGAAACAAATGCTTCTTCCTGATAGTAAAGGCTTTGTGAGTACTGTATGTAAAGATGACTGAAGGTGAGGGACACACTGTCATCAGGTGGGAGCTGATACAGGAAGATCGAGGGGTTGGGCTAAACAGCAAAACTCCTGACTAAAAACCAAAAAGGAGAACTGGGCGGTGATGGCACCTGCTTTTAATCCCAATACTCAGGAGGCAGAGACAGGCAGATCTCTTCGAGTTCAAAACCAGCCTGATCTGCAAAGCAAGGACAACCGGGGCTGTTACACAGAGAAACCCTATCTCAAAAACCAAACCAAAACAAAAAAGGAAAAAGAAAAGCTAGGGTATGCTGATACACACCTGTCTTCTTGGCACTATAGGCACAGAGGCAGAAAATTACTGAACATTAGAGGCTGGTCTGATGGAGGTAGTTAGTTCAGGTCAGCAAGACTTTACAGAACTAATGGACTATAGCCCTGAGCTGTGGTCTCTAGTCTCCATCCAGCACCACATACCCAGGCACAGGGGGCAGAAGACCAACAGTCTTGGGTCATTCCCAGCTACATAGTAAGTTTGAGGCAAGCCAGGAATGTGTGAGAACTGCTCACAAGAAAAAGAAAATCTAGCCAGTCAGTGGTGGTGCATACCTTTGATCCCAGCACTCAACAGGCAGAGTCAGGTGGAGCTCTGTGAGTTCAAGGCCAGCCTGGTCTACAGAGTGAGCTCCGGGACAGCCAGGGCTGTTACACAGAGAAATTTTGTCTCAAACCAAACAACAAGAAAGAATCTTTCTTGTGATGGGTCCCCCCTTGAGTTAGACAAACACGCCTACTATGGGGTCATTAAAAGTATCACACTCAACAGTGTGCCATCCTTCTTCTCTGTCTGACCTCAAGTGACAGAGCTATAGCTGTGGGCCTGGTTCCTAAGCTCTAATCCTTCACACAGAGGCGGTGTTCCCAGCAGGTTCCACAGCTTTGGTGACCACACTCATCCTGTCAGGAAACCAAGGGAGAATTTCTTAGCAGCATTTCCCAACAGGCTGGGATTTACTGGAAAGGGGCAGCTGCCAGGAGGTCTCTGGCTAGGGAACAGCCTCTGCAGCCCTCCCTCTCCTGCCTGTAAGCCTCTGAGAGGAAAGCCTGTTGGCCTGGCCCTCCAAAAATTGCTGGGAGAAGGGATCCACACCCTCCTTTCCTGGTCTTCTGACCTGGCTGGGGAGTAGGATGGTGGGGGGGGGGGGACTGCTCAGCAAGGTTGACCTAGAAACTCTAGTTAGCTACTCTTTGCAGCCTCAGGACCAATGTTTCAGACACAGCTCTACTCTTCTAGACTTTGGGTGCTACAGCATAACTGCCGAGCTCAAGTCACATGTCTCCATAGCTACCAAACTGAATTGGAGTGCATATCCCTTTCAAATACATGACACTTACTTTCTTGCAGTGGAGATGGCACCACAAACTATGAGACCCTGAAGGAAGTAGACAGTTGGAAAAGCAACCTTGGACTGCAGCAGGGCTCACATTCCTGTCAGGACAGCCAGCTATCTTACACTTTCATATCACTGTCCACTCACATAGGGAACTAGCCAGCACAATTGACTACTTGTCATCTTACACACACAAGCACATCACTGTTCACACATTAACGTCAGCATTACAACATAAACATGGCAAATTTAAAAGTATCACTTTTAAAAATTCAGGTTTTTTTTTACTATAGTCAATCTTTTTACTATAGTCAATTTTAAAATCCAGATTCTTTAAAAATTTAAAGTGTCTCAACTGTGGGCTCCTGGAAAATAAAACATACTTTCTTATTTCAGGAGGGAAGAACCAGTGAGTGCAGTCACAAAGTAAAACCAAACTGCTCCTATGTTAATAAGCCAGGATTCAGCCACTCTGTGGTGGCACACACCTTTAATTCCAGCACTTGGGAAGCAGAGGCAGGTGGGTCTCTGTGAGTCTGAGGCCATTCTGGTCTGGTGAGCTCCAGGACAGCCAGGGCTACACAGAGAAATCCTGTCTGGAAAGAAAAGCAACAACAAAAACACAAGCCAAACTCAGTGTCCAGTGTCTTGGATCCACTCGAGGGGCCTGGATCACTTTGGCTCTATTCTGTGGCTCTTTGGACACAGTCTCCCAGGCTCAGGCAGCTTCACTCCACAGCTGCTGCTGACCTTGGTGGTCATCCCATGGGACTGTCATCTCCGAAACGCTGGGGTCTTCTGGAGCTGAGCTGCATGTTCACCAATAGGCTCTCCTGGAACTCCAGTTAGTCATGCCACACTATGTGAAGCCTAATCTGCTTTCCATGAGCCCTTCCTGTCTTCAAAACCAGCACTACCCTGGTGGCCCTTACACTAACATGTTTGGCTGACAACAGGAAGTGCAACATTGGTTGCACAGCTGCTGTGTGCTGACCCTGGGGAAACTTCCCAGGAGATTTAAGCTGAATGATACCAGTCTCTTAATCCTACCTGGTTCTTCAGCCCCAGCTGACCAGATACCACAGTTTGTTCACACAAAAGTCCTAGTAGACTCTGCTTCACCTTGAGACTCCACAAGCCACACCTCCATTATCTGCTCTGCTCTCAACGTTCTTACCTTCCAAGCTTCCATACAGCAGCTCACTGAGCTATCAGCCCAATGGCTCTTCTGGCCTCCCAGCGATACTACTCCACTGTTCTAGTACCAGTTTCTGTGGGTTAACATTGCTATTGCTGTGATGAACATTGCCATCAAAAGCAACTTGGGGGAAGAAGACTTATTTGGCTTATAGTAAATCACTGTTCATCATTGAAGGTGGGGACCAGTGACAGTCACTAGCCCCTGGGCCAGAAGGAAGCCCAATTTCTACACCCTGCCTGTATCCTACCTACCATGTCCTCGGGTGGCACCTGTCTACCCTCTACAGACCTGTATTTTTAACATCACACAGTGTCCCATATAACAGCCACATCTGCATTAATAGTAAAAACCTGGAGCTAGATATTGGGGCAAATGCTAAAAGATCAGAGGGAACAAGCTACAGCCACTTCTCACCTTGCCAACTCCTCATATCTCTTTCTTGGCCCACCTGGCTCTGTTTCTCTCCTGGATTGGAGCAATCTCGTGTGGCCTTGAACTGGGGGTCTCTGCCTCCCAAGTACTAGGAAGGTGTGAGCCACCACTGCCTGACCTCTATGGCTAACTCTGTAGCTGACTCTGTCCTCCAATCTTCAGGCAAGCTTTATCTCTTAGAGGATACACAATATATCACCATACCCTGCCACTGTTCCCATGTTCTCCCCACATTTTTGTCAGGACAAACCTCGGTGTCACCTTCCACTCTTACCCTGTGGCATCACTGTATTGTTCATTTAGGTGACATGTCCCATCAGACCATTTCAAGGGGTAGGCATTATTCCAACACTTACATGCCCCTCTTGGGGTAAACTTGAGATTTTCCTGATGACGTTTTTTCCTCTCTTCTCCACTCACCTCTCAGGGTTGGTGGCCATATTATCTTCTTGCCTCTCTCATATGGCCACTTTCTTTCAGTCACTCACCATTGCTCTTAGAAGCAGCCCATTGGCTACACAAAACTTTGTCCAGATCTTCTTAGTGAGTTGTGTTAAGAGAAGCCACCACCTGAAGATTTATCTCATTCTTTGGCTGGGGACTTGAGTGCACTGTGGATATCTTCTGAGTGGAACAGAGGCCAACAAGAGTTCCCCTACCCTGGCCCCTTCTGTCTCACTAGGACCTGTTGGGAATCAGGTCTGGGTGTGCTGTCCTGTCTGTGTAGTTGCCAAAGAGAGGCATGCTGGCCTCTAACAGGGCTGCCTTTCTGTTTATCAGGCTGGTTACTTATCCTGAGTGTCGTGTGCTCGGTGCCATGGTGCTTGAGTGTTCACTGTGTACAGGTGGACAGCCTCATGGGTTTCTCCTGCCCTGTGACCTGCAACCCAGGACTTGCAGTGCTGCTGTGATGACTTGAAAAGACTTCTCTCAGAACTAGCATGCAGATATGTCACCAGGAGGCCTGTGCCCCTTCAGAGTGGTGCTAAGCGGTACATTGGAAGGAAGGGGCCAGCCATAACAGGCACAGCACCCTGCTTTGGGTGGCGGCAAGACCGGGTTACTACTTTCTTCTTCTTGTTTGGTTTGAGACAAGGTATCATGTAGCCCAGACTGGTCTCAAACTTGCTGAGTAGCTGCAACCTTGAATTCTGACCTCCTTCCACTGCGCCTCAAGCGTGAGTTCACAGATGTGCACCACCATGCCTGACTCTAGTTTGTGTCTTTCTCAAGCGTGGAATAGCTGTTGGCACCACATAGACTGCCTGAGCTGCAGACTCAGGGCTGCAGTCCAGTACAGAGCCCCTAGGCCCTGCCATTCACAGGCTTGGCCTTCTGCCACCAATTAGCACCTGTCAGTCATTGACCAGATCAGTGTAGGGTTGGTGCTGGAGCTGCATAGGCACTCACAGCCTGAATCCCAGAGGGCTCTGCCCATTCTGACTGAAACTACCTAACTGAAAGGATGAGGCTTTATTCTGGAAAGGTCTTGGATGTACCAGGTAGATCTGGGGGTGGAGGGTGCATTGAATGAAATTTGTGTGCTGGACCCTGATTACAATAGAGCCTCAGGACCAGAGGGTCACAGAGATGGGAGTGGTAGGAGTGGGTGGTTTAGAACACAGAACACCCTTGGAGAAACCTAATTCCTTGGGCTTCTTAAGGCCTTTGAGTCTTTGCTGTTTAGAGATGTGAGACAGCTGCTGTCCTTCACATGGTCTGGCTGCACTGTCCCAGGACAGAGGATCCAGAGGTGATAGCCACAGCCAGCCAGGCTACTAGACCTCCACAAGGCCACCTGCTGGGCTAATGGCAGACACTAGCAGGTAGCTCACCTGGTGACCTGTCACCCAGTGGGCCTCCAGCTATGGAGCGAATGGGCCAAGGCCATGGTGAACAGCTGTGGTCCTCAGTTTGTTGTGGATCACTGAGCAACACCCCTCCTGATCTGGCTTTGTTAATCTACTTTCTTCCTCTGTGGCTTCACTGGGACTCTTCAGCCTCCCAACTGATGATGCACCACCATGCACAGCTCATTCTGTCTTTTGCAGGCCCATCCATGCCTGTCCATAGCACTTTGTGAGCTGCGAACAAATGACAGGGTCTGGGTAGGTTTCTCAGGTAGCTGCTGGGGTGGGGCTTCCCTAAGCAAATGGGTGCTTGTTGACCGGAAGGGCCCAATCTGTATGGCTAGGAACCCAGTTTTTTGAGAGCAGCCAGGTCACATGGGGACAATCTCTTGAGGTCAGCCTTCCAGGTCTGAGGAAAGCTTCAAAGGCTTCTTTTAACCAGTCTTTCCATTTATGGTAGGATATGGCCCCAGTAACAGTCCAAGCATGTATACAAGTCCTGAAAAAAGGAAAGGAAGAATGAGGGGGCTTCCCTTTGCTCTGTGACCCCCAACCCACAGAGATATCCACACAGGCAGGCTCCCATACAAAGTGTCTGGCTGCTGAGGGATTTTGTCTTTTGATTTTATAGTCAGGATCTCACGTATCGCATAGCCCAGGCTGGCTTTAAACTTTCTGCATAACTGAAGATGGCTCCAGGCCTCTGTATTATCCTCCTTTGAGCTGGGATTCATTCATGCAGCATGTGACCATGAGAACTCGGGGTCACATCCAGGTCACATTCGGCTTCTGGATGGCTCCACCATCTGCTAACTCTTTAAACCCCAAAAGTGTGAGCTTTGGCAGTAAATTCTCCCACTGTCCTTGGTGTGGCATACCAAAGTGTGCAGTGGCACTGGGGTTGGCTCAGTGACCAGTGTGCACCTGCTGTGCCCAGCATCACACAAGACCAAACAGCCCTACCGTATACAGCATGTGCTTGTGTGAGCAGTGGGTTGTCTTTTCAGAGCATTCTAGAAAGTCTGTCTATTGTCCCTGAGGGCATGCCACCACTGAGCAGTTAGTGGTGGCTATGCTCTTGGGTTTCTGAAGGTGCTTTGTGCTCTGGCCCTGTGTGGCTGGAAGGGTGGATTTTCTGTCCACTGAAGTTTTTCCTTTTTGTTCTCTTGTAGGATTCTGTGTCGCTGAGGCCATCCATCCGATTTGAAGGAAGCCAAGGAGTGAGTGTTTTCTGTCCTAACACACACTTGAGCTGTAGAAGAGGACAGGTACAGACTGGTTCCTGCCAGTCTTTCATGATGCCCAGTGAAGGAAGGCCATGTGCAAGAGCAGGGTGACCACCTCACAGTGATCCTGGGGGTGCCCTACTGTGGGTGGATGCTGTTCCAGCCCCCAGGGAGGGCGTGCGTGGTATTTCAGATAGGAATGCCTCCGTGGAAATTTTTCACCTTGAACCACTTTGTGGTTCAGGAGAGGGAGCCAAACAAATTCTTCACTGTTTCAGCTCTATCTTTAGGCCTCTGTCTTGGTCATTGTCCTGTTGCTGTGAGGAGACACCATGACTAAGGCAGCTCTTATAGTGCATTAACTGGGGGCTTGCTTTCAGTTTGAGAAGGTTAGTGCGTTATTGTAGTCAAGAGCATGGCAGCACACAGGCAGACATGGTGCAGGAAAAGTGGCCATGAGAGGCCCTGGGCCTGGCCTGGGTCTAGCCTGGGCTTCTGAAACCTCACAGCCTACCCCAGTGACACACTTCCTCCAACAAGGCCACACCTCCTGATCTTTCTAATCCTATCAAATAGTGCCACTCCCTGGTGACAAAGTATTCAAATATATGAGCTTATGGGGCTGTTTTAATTCCAGCCACCACAACCCCTTTTTCTGTCTCACCAGCCAACTCTCAAATAGCTTACTAATTATGAAGGCTTGACCTTTGCTTTAGGCTTGTTTCTAACTAGCTCTTATAACTTAACCCATATTTTTATTAGTACATTCTTTCATGTGAACTTACCTCTGTCCCATTCTGTGTGTCTCTCATGTGTAGATTCATCTCCTACTTCCTCTCTCCCTGCCCAGAAGTCCTGCCTCTACCTCTTGGCTAGCTATTGGTCATTCAGCCCCATATTAAAGCAATCACGGCATTATGTCTTCACATAGTATACAAATATCCCACATCTTTTGATTTATTTTCCCCTAATTTTCCTGCATGTCCAGTAGTTGAGTGCACGAGGCTGGATGTCTCGGCTGGTCTTCAGTATACACCAGAGTCCTGAAGAAGTAAGCTCTGATGCCCGTGAATGAATGGACTTGCCAGTAAGATAGAGCAAGAGGGCAAAGCCAAGTGTCCTTTCTTCCATGTCCTTTACATAAGCTACCAGCAGGGGCTGTGGCCCAGATTGCAGGTGGCTCATCAAAAGATACATGTTGCACGAATAAAGGAAACTCAGGGCCAGATCTCTGGGAAAGTCGGAGATATTAGAGAGAGCAAACACAACAGTCAGATCTCACCCAGCTAACTTCCAGCTTCCTCAGCCTCGCTCCTCCTGGCTTCTTCTTCCTCCTCTGTTTTTTTATGCCTGCCTTAAACACTTTCTCTGCTCAGTTAAGGCGTGGCCACACCACTGCCTGTCTGGGAGCCTGGAACTCCTTCTGTAAACTAAGGTGACTTCAAACTCAGATTGGATTAAGGGTGTAGGTCACCACTCCTGGAATATTCCCTGTGCTGGGATTAAAGGGTGTGAGTTACCACTATCTGATCCTCCTAGACTGACTGTGGGTAGAACCATCTGATATCTCCGAATGTTTTTATTGTATTTGAAATATCCCCACATACCCCTTTTGTGTCAAATTTTAAAAAGGTTATAGCTAACATAATAAAAACCATATACAATAGGTACAATAATTATATATACAATATATACAAACAATAAATGAGTAATGTTCAGTCCATTAACAATTGGCAATTCAAAGAAAATACTTCATTAATTATCCTATTTTGATGAGTCCAAAGGATTACATCTAATTAACTTTCTTTCTAACTTGTATTACTAACTAAAAACTATTATTTTGATGTTTGTTAAACTTATACACTTTAACTTCAAAGCTTCTTTTCTAAAACTTTCACTAGAAAACTATAACTATAACTATCTCATATTCAATTACCTCAGAGACCCAAGAAGGAAATATTTACCCCCCTCAACAAAAAAGGAAGTACAGGCAACTTCCAAAAACTAGAAATTACAGAGATGACACCTATCTGCCTGGACAGTCACCCAAAGTTCCTTTATAAAGTTGGGGCATCCATCTTCAGCCTACAGGCCCAGAGTCTCTTCATTTCAGTGAAGCAGGAAATCTGCTCTGCCCATTCTGGTATAGTTCATCAGTCGCTTCTTATGTCCTGAAGAATATTTGACAGTTTTCTCTGAAAAGCAGGAACCTGAAGGACCATCTCACCTTGTTCTGTCAAAGTTCAGAGGCCACTTTCCTAGGGAACCTGCATGTCCATCCAGTTTAAACAGCATACTGTCAAGCAGTCAATACAAGAACAGGTTCTTGTCCAATGGCTAACCATTGCCACAAAGAAAGTAGACTCCATATGGAGTTTCTTTGATGCCCATTTTTCTCTTGAAGTAGATTGATGTTGCCAAGAGCAGACCTGTCTCACTGTCCAGAAAAGTCTAAGTTCTTAAAAATATTTTAAATGCCATATGGATCTCTGAAGTGTTTGAAGAAGACCTGTTCATCTAAAATATATTTTTTTCATCTTGAAAACATATGTTATATGACTATGTTTGAATGTAATGTCTAACTACTTTGCATTACTTTATATTCTAATTAGTTAGTAATAAAAACTTTCATGGACTAGCAACTTGTATTACATTGTTAGATGAACTGAATAAGTCTAATACTTTGAACAAGCATAGAGATATTTGTACAGTAATAAATTAATCTCAATATACACAATTTGAATACAATATACAAAAGTCCAATTCAATGTAAAATATTTAAAGCTAGTAAATCCTTTTAAAAGAAGATTCCATAATCCATCCTTATATCCTATTCAGTTGTATCCCCTTTTTCTTTCTATTGTTTCTTAAACACAAATTTTGAATCTAATTCTTATTTAACTTTTTTCTAACCATAACCATTAACAATTTTTAACCAATTAACCTAAACAATGATAATCACCCATAACCCATTGAACGAGCAAAAACAACTCACCCCACCTCTTGGGAATGTTGGTGCCATGTTCTTAAATTTACTTCCTGCTGTCTGAGGGTGACAGTATCTTTAGGGGACCCTGAAAAGAAAAGTTTTGTTAATTGGCAGGTCCTGAAATAAGTAGCTGTGTCATTTGTTGTCCAGTCTCTGCATGACAGGCAAGTGCACAGCTTGTCTCAAGTCCTGTCCATAGTAGTCTGCGAAGCTGGTTCATCTCAGTGTGCTGCCTTGAAATTGTCCTGAGCAGTTTGTAGTCCATATCTGATCTTTGGTTGGTGTTAGTCAGCCTAGTGGCTTTGTCAGAGTCCATGTGAAATCATTGTTGTGGGGCCTCATCTTCCTTTAGGATACTTCAAGTTCACAATTAGGCCTTGTCATGGGTCACTGCAGAAAACTGAGACTAAAACCCAACACAATGTACAGGAAACTAAATATATAACTATTTGTTTAGCATAGGATTAGTAACAATAGAATAGTCCCTTATTTTTGTTATTCTTCTGTTCCATATCAGGTGGCTCTTATGATATAATACAGAGATTTTGTATTTTCCTTTAACAAGTATGCTTGAGTTTAGAGAAGGAGAGAGTCACACTCCAACTCTAAAGCCAGCTTTAAATTACAATTAAACTGGGACTTCAACTTAAAAAAAAAATTGTAGAGGTTAAGCAATAAGATTTTACTCTGTAGAGTATACTGGTACCAATAGTTAACGATATTCTTTTGCTTGTAAATTTTTCTGGATAGCCTCTCTTTTGCTTTAGACGTCTAGATGTCCAAGGTCTTTTCACTTCTTGAAGATGGGTATTTCCAGTTTCCTGTAAAAACAGAAACCTGCCCTTTGTAATATGGGTGGATGAGCTATCAGTTCTTATTTTCATGAAGTTTCTCTGGTTCAGATCGAGTTTTTATTAATTTTGATGGTATCCATAACTTGATCTTCACCTGTGGAAACAAAAGCAAAACCCCTTCCCCAACATAACACATGTCCTGGCTTCCGTTCAGAGGTTAGTACATCTTTGAAGTAAACAGGCTGATTTAGTTCAGCTGTTTTTTCTATAGTCCAATGCCTTTCAGCAGCTGTTGTTCCTTTGTCATTAGCATTGAGAAAATTCTAAGTTAATAAAGCATTATGTAGTCTATCTCTGGGGTCTTTGTTATTCCTTTCTGTTTATTTAGCATATCCTTTAGAGTTCGATTTGATCTCTCTATGACTGCTTGCCCTGTAGGATTGTGTGGTATTCTGTAATATGCTTTAAAATATAATAAGCAAAAAACTGTTCCACTTTACTAGAGACATATGTCAGTCTTAATTTGTATAGATATTCCCATGATGGCCATAACTTCTAGCAAATGTGTGATTACAGAATCAGCCTTTTCTGAACTCAAAGCAGTTGCCCATTGAAATCCTGAAAACGTATCTATTGCATGGTGGACATATCTTAATTTTCCAAATTTTGTAAAATGAAATACATCCATCTGCCAGATTTTATTTCTATGTATACCTTTAGGATTACTTCCTGCTGGCAATGGAGTTTAGTTATAGAAAAACAGGTGGGACACCTTTTTACAATTTCTTTGTCTTGTTGCCAAGTGATAGAGAAATCTTTTTTTAATCCTTTGCTATTGACTTGATGCTTTAATTCTGAGTTCTCTAGTATATTTCCTATTAATAATTTATAAATTTCATCATTGCCTTGTTCTAAAGGACCTGGCAGACCCGTATGGTATCGAATGTGCATTATACAGAAGGGATGATTTCTAGTCCTGATTATTTCTTGTAACAATAAATAATGAAGTTAATTCTGACTCATCATCAATAAAATCAGCCGTTTCAATGTGTAGAACAACTCTGCATACTTAGACACCATCCTTAAGTGTGTTCCTGTTCCATTCATCATTCTGGGCCAGCTTCACACCTCTGCCTCTGTAGGAGCATGCTGCCTGTGTGGGTTTTCCATCTCCTTCTGCCTCCCCACTGCTCACTCAGCAGTGTGCTCACCTGGCCTACACACATCTGTCTGTGTGTGCTACCTCCTTCATGGGCCTTGAGCTGGACCAGTCTTTAGGGGTAGGGGGTGTTTAAGCAACAGTCTCTGAGGGGACAGAAGTTGGCTGGCCGTCTCATAAATAACATTTGGTATCTATGGCTGTGTGCCACAGTGCTACAAATGGACATTTCTCTCCTACCTGTCATTCCTCAGATGCTTAGCATTTCTTATAAATGCTTGGCTATTAGCTCAGACTTGTTACTAACTAACTCTTACACTTTAAGTTAACCCATATTTCTGTTTATGCCATGTCATGTGGTTCACTGCTTGTTACCTCATTTGTACAAGTCCTGCTTGCCTGGCATCTGGCTGGCTGGTGTCTCCACTGATTTTGCCCTCTCTCTTCCCAGAATTCTCTTAGTCTGATTACCCCACTTATGTTTCCTACCCCGACTACTGGCCAAGCAGCATTGAGTTAGAGGAATCCAAGTGACAAATCTTTACAGTGTAAAAAGAGCATTATCCCACAGCACAGTGCAACCCGAGCTCACAGCCCTGTATGCAACTGGCTAGGCAGGCTGCTCAGAGTCTGAAGTACTGTCTGGGGTGGTGGCTACGGAGCATGCCCATTGTCCTTCCTGTAGGCAGGTAGTTCTCAGCCTTCCTAACGCTTCATGCTGTGGTAACCCCAAACCATAAAATTACTTTTGTTTTTACTCCATAACTAGTTTTACTAATGTTAGGAATCATAATATATGTGTTCTTTCCGACCGCTGTCTTCAAACAAGCAGGGACATCAAAGAAAGGATCTCGAAAGGTCCAAAGGGTTAAGGACCAGTGTTAGCCCTATGATGAGGGTGAGTAGGCTGCTTAAGCAGGGTCAATCGATGATAGTCAATCACTGAGGTGCAGGAAGGGAGCCAGGTGCCAATAGGTTCTCTGAGAGCTGCCGAGATGGCTAATAGAGGTACAGAAGCTGGGTAAGGTGCTTGGGTTCCTGAATGTGTCATGGGGACCACATAGCTGTACTGTGATTTCTTGTTTTGTTTGTTTGTTGGGGTTTTTGTTTTTCCCCAAAACAGGGTTTCTCTGTGTGGCTCTGAATCTTCAAACTCAGAGATCTGCCTGCCTGTCTTCTGAGTGCTAGGATTAAAGGATTAACTGCCTTGTTTTAAAGTTATTTTTGATTTTTAATTCTGAGTATATGTGTTGGGAGAATGTTTGTGTGCTCATGTACATAGCCATCAGAGGCCAGAAAAATAATGTAAGAACCCCTAGAGCTGGAGTTACAGTCAGTTGTGAGCCACCATGTGGATGCTGGAAACTGAACTTGGATCCTCTATAAGAGCTGCTGAGCCATCTACCCAGCCTGCCTTTATCTTGTTTTAAACTGATAAAACATTGCTTGAAATGTTTCTCAACTGTTACTCTGCTACTCAGTTTCATTCCCATGGAAGACCCCTTTCTTTCTCACACAGATCATCTTGACCTAAGATTACAGTGAGAGCTAAATGGTTTTTGGGGTGATGCCAGTGTCCCTGGTAGCTGTGCCTCAGACCAGCAGGATGTCCCCAGGCACTGTAGAGTGAGCTTCATCCACCTCACCAGGCTCTGTGCCTGCTAATACTGAATGTAGGCCACCCGTATATGCAGACAACCTAGCGCCAAGCAGAAATTGGTCACTGGGGTTGGCAGCTGAAGCCAACCTAATTAGAACTTAAAACTGCCAGCCATACTGCCTGCCATCTGAGACATCTGCGAGCTCTGAGCTACACATCAGGCAACACTTTGGGCAATGGAAGCATTAACTGTGGCAGATCCAGCCTCCTAGACCTTTGAGCTCTTTCCTCTTGCCCTGCACTGGCTCTGAGTAGCTTTCCTGCCAGTCAATTCCACCTTGACATTGCTCCAGCACTGTATGCTCTGTCCCCAGAGGTGCAGAGAGACCCAGGTCAGCAGCCCCTCTCTCTTCAGGCCCAGTCAGAGTCTCCAGTACTTAGTAGCACATGGGTCCCTTCCATGGTCTGTGTACCGCAGAACCTTGAGCTCAGGCTGCTAGCCCTGTATGAGGGCATGTACAAGGAGCTCTTGTACATGCAGCTCAGGGCTTGTACCAAGGGAATGTCAGCTACAGCCTAAGCTGCAAACATATTTAGGACAGGTGGCATGGAGGCTCCACATACTGGGCAAATTCAGAAACCCCTTGCAATTCCCTGAGCCCATAGCCAGGTGGCTGCTACATGTCGCCATTTAGTAGAGAGCAAGAAGCCACAGCTGAGACCTTGGCAGATGGCATGAGTCTGGGTGGCATTGCCTTCACGGCTTCTTGCAGCCTGTAGTGTGTATGTGTGTGTTGTTTATGCACATATGAGGCCATGTGCTTGTGATTGTTGAGTGTGCACACCTCACATCCTGGGTGAGTTGGGAGAAGCAGGTCAAGGGTTTGACATCTTAGATGCAGGGTACAGGTCACCTGTCCCTTTTTAGACTTGCTAAAAACATTTCAGGACTGGAGCTAGGGTTCTGTGGTACAGTGCTTGTCTGCAGCAATCCTGATCTCTTAGTTCATCCCCAGTGCCATACAAACCAGGTGTGGTGTGCACTCTGTCATCCTATCCCTGAAGAGGTGGAAGCAGGACAGAATTTGAGATGAGCTAGGCTAGAGACCTTGACTCCAAAAACAAACCCATTAGAGCTATGTATGCAATAGTGGTTATGCACGCCTTTAATCCCAGCACTAGGGAGGTCAGAGGCAGTATATGTTCAGTGAGTTCAAGGCTAGCTTGGTCAACATATAAGTACTAGGATAACCAGAGCTGTTAAACAGAGAAACCCTCCATTTGCATTAAGGCAGACATAGGGAATGGGGCCTTTCAGGTTTGGTTGCTGAGTCACGCAGGGTGATAGGATGGAATGTACACCAATTCTGTCTACAGACATATGCTGGGAGTGGTCCAAGATGTACTCTTGGCTGCTGTGGCAGCTAGGTGTGTATTAGCTTCGTGGATGCCACAGGTCAAGGCAACCCCATTGACAGATGGGGAGTCTGAGTCAGAGGTCAATGGTTAGGGTGAGCTCTTGTGTTGCCTAAGCCTGGCAAGAAGGTGGGAATGAGTGACCATCCTGCCCCCTCCATGCTAGGAGGTGCCACAGAAGGAACATGTCCCCATGTCTAGTATGCTTGTTGCACATTGGTAACCAATGCACAGTGTCTGTGAGGGCTGCAGCCTCCTCATACAAAGGACCACAGTGATACCTCCTCTCCCCACAGCACATCTCCATACCACAGCCTGACTGCCCTGAGGAGGTGCGGGCCTTCTCCTTCTACCTCTCCAATATTGGCCGAGACAGCCCTCAGGGTAGCTTTGACTGCATCCAGCAATATGTCTCCAGGTAAGGCTACCTGCCCTCAGGCCCTTAGGGATCCCAGAACTACCACAATTAGACTGCTGCCTCTTCTGTGGTGCCCCAGCTTGGCATGGCATGGTTCAGGTAGCACCCCAATGATGATACTTCCTCTGTTTTGTAGCCATGGGGATGTACACCTGGATTGTCTGGGCAGCATCCAGGACAAAGTCACAGTGTGTGCCACTGATGACTCCTACCAAAAGGCCCGACAGAGTATGGCACAGGCAGAGGAGGAGACTCGGAGCCGAAGTGCCATCGTCATTAAGGCTGGAGGTCGCTACATGGGTGAGTGGCAAGCAGCATGCTGGGGCAGGAGCCTATCATGCTCTGCTTTAGGCAGGGTGGTGTGTGTCCGATGCCAAAGGGAGGTCCGTGTAGGGATGTGGGCGCTATGGCTACAGATGATGCCATGTGAGCCCCAAGTGGGACAGGGGCCCAGGGTCAGCCACCCTCTCCCAGTCTGTGGACTTGGGAACCTTCATCAGAGAGGTACAGGGCTATGGGGTAGATCAAGGCTCCACTTCGGTCTCCAGCTGTCCCTAGCCATTCCTCCAAAGGGCACTGTGGCCACAGCTGCAGACTGGGAGGTGGGTGAACTTGGCCTTATGGGAACAATCCAGCAATGAGACAGCACCAGGCGTTCCCACAGAGGAAGGAAAGACCTTGTCTGAATGATGTTTTTTATTTTTATAGTAATGTATGTATTACTAATGTATAAGTTCAGCCTGCTGGGTCTGTGTAACATTACTCATATGTATGGCAGTTGGTGCGCTTCTCCTTGGGGAAGACTATTTCTCAGCAGCTCAGCATCCTTAGTTGCTTGGAGTGCTTTGTGCAGGGCTGAGGCTTCATGATCTTTCCCTGCTTGGTCCATGTGAGGGACATGGAGAGATGACTCAGCAGAGGACTCAGGTTTGGTTTCCTTACACAAATGGCAGCTCACAACTGTAATTCCAGTTCATTTGTACATATAAAAATAGGTACGTCTCTAAAAATTAATCATTGGAATTTCACATTGCTTCTCCCCCACTCCATACACTTACAGCGGGGCAGCTTTGGATGGGACTTCAGTAGAGCAACTTTCCTGGACTTGATCCTGTATGTTTTGTGAGGTTGGGGTTCTGTGCCGTCCTGGTGACAGGTACTCTCCAGATCAAGATGGGGTGTGCACACGTGTGAATGAAATCTGTGGTCCTGTGGATACAATTTGGTTAGCAGCCTCATCTTGTCACACCTTGTTATGGTACCATGTGACTTCTAAGACAGTTGATATTTAACTAGTGAGCACACCTGTTGTCTCAGCACCCAGGAAGTTCAGGCAAGAGGATGGTGAGTCAAGATAGCCTGGGCT
This sequence comes from Phyllotis vaccarum, assembly GCA_033318265.1. NCBI lineage: Eukaryota > Metazoa > Chordata > Mammalia > Rodentia > Cricetidae > Phyllotis > Phyllotis vaccarum. Next base: position 177,324,760 of record JARWLC010000002.1, on the reverse strand, counting down.
ACATAGTTAGACCCTGTCTGCATACCAGACTGAACCAGATTTGAAGGAAGGAAGGGGTCCTCTTGGCTGAAGGTCTGCAGGTGCTATGCCTGCTGTGTCCTGAAGAGCTGCTCAGGATGGCCTCCTGATATCTCTACCTGCCACAAAGTACTACTTGAGGCTGTAGTTTAACCACAGTCATCTGGTGTTGTAGTGGGGTTCCCCACTACTACAATCTGGGTCTCAGCTGTGGCTCTAAAGCTACAGAAGCAAGCAGAATCCAGCTGTGAGGCTGCCTCTGGATCCTTGTGCTGCAAGATAAGGCTCCAATTTCCTATATCCTGTGGTAGTTGTCTTTCCTAATTCCACAGGCTGGGACATGTACGATGCCTACACTCACAGCTGTGCAGTCTCTCCCCACCTCCACCTCTCCTCCAACTGTTTGTTTTGTTCTGCTGTGGATGCTGATGCTGTTCAAGAGTCTTAAGCTTGCTGCACACTCTGTGGCATGGTGTATGGATGCCTACTGCACCCTGACACCCAGGCTATCATTGCAGGCAAAAAGGTTCAGTTTCGGAAGCCAGCGCCAGGGGCAGCCGATGCGGTGCCCTCCCGGAAGCGAGCCACTCCCATCAACCTGGCAAGTGCCATCAGAAAAAGCAGTGGGAGCGGAGCCAGCAGTGTGGTACAGAGGCCCTTTCGAGACCGGGTGCTGCACCTCCTGGCCCTTAGGCCCTACAGGAAGGCTGAGCTACTGCTGCGGTTGCAGAAGGATGGGCTGACACAGGCAGACAAGGACATCCTGGACAGCCTGCTGCAGCAGGTGGGTACAGACCAGCCTCCTGGGGCCATGGTCATGTTCCTGGTGCTTCTCTAACAGGGTCCATGACAGGCACTGCCTGCAGACACGCTCAGAGCTGTCTGTGACTGCTGTTAGTCTTGCACATGGGAACAGTCAAGCATACCAGGGCCATGCCTTCCCACTGTCACCACCAATATTTCTCGGGGCTTTGCAAGGTGAGCACTCAAGTTGACTTCAAGCTACTAACCAAAGGTGGCAAGATGGCTCAATGGGGAAAGGAGCCTGCTGTCTGGTGATGCAAATCTGGTGACCAGAATTCAATCACAGTATTTCAAGGGCCTGGTGAGATAGGTCAGTGATTAGGAACACTGGCTACTCTTACAGAAGACCTGGGTTCTGTTCCCAGCACACGTGTTGGTTCACAACTGTCTGTAACTCTAGTTTCAGGGAATCTTATGCACATGGAGCAGAGACACATATTCAGGTAAAAACGTCCTCACATACAAAATTTCTAAAAATAAATAGATTTGACAAGACCAATCAGGCCTTGGGGAACAGCGTAGAGGTGAATTAGGGTGGTCTAGCCCCTGCACTCTGGGTGGTAACATAATATCAAGAGTCTCACAGAAAGCTCTGGGATCAGGAGAGACCATGGTCAGCCTCTACCTCAGGCCATGGAGTGTACACAAATGCAGCTTACGGCTCCCAGGGCCTCTCAAGTCTCACCATAACTAGCCCTACCCACTGTATTCTAAATGTGTTATGTATCTTATGAGTAGCAAGATCTGACAGGTCACCAGAGGCCCCGAGCACCAGCTTTTTATGCCCTTTAGACAGGCAGGGTGGTCCAGGTGGGTAGATAGACCAAGAGTCTCTGCTGTAGGGTAGGATGCTGGCAGTAGTAGATGGTCAGTGGGACCACATGCCATCAGGGAAGAGCCTGTGTTTGGGGATATGTGTCCATGTTGTGGAGAAACTGAAGGGCATGGCAGTACACTTTAAATCTCAGTGCTGTCAAAAAGTAGACAATTACTCAGCCAGTAAAAGGCCCTGCCAGCTTGGTATGTGGGCACACCTGTGATCCCAGCATTCCGAGACAAGCAATTATAAGTTCAAGGCCAACCTGAGCCACAAGGCAAGACTATGTCTCCAAAACCCAGAAAATATAACCTATTCCTCTCAGATGGCAGCAGAGCTCAGAGTACTTACAGGTTGAGGCTTTGGCACAGCTGAATGGCTGCTGTGTGCATATGCCTCACAATGGTACCCAGAAAGGCTGGCACAGACATGGCTTAGCTGACAGCCTGGGATGAACAAGAGAAGACTGGCTGATGATCACTATCTGAAAGGGGTGGGAGCTTATGAGGGGCTGTGGGCATGTAGATGACACGCTGTCCCTCATCCAAAAGACAGTCTAAACCTTCAGTGGCTCAAGTGCAGGGAAGCTGAGGTAGGATAGCATGAGTGCACAGGTGCCATCATCATCTGTGTCCCCACGCACTCACCACCCCAGACTTCATGCAGTGACCGTCAATGACAGCTGGATATCCTGCAGGTGGCTAGTGTAAACCCCAAAGATGGCACATGCACACTGCGGGACTGCATGTACAAAGATGTGCAGAAGGACTGGCCTGGCTACTCAGAGGGCGACCAGCAGCTGCTGAAGCGTGTACTCATGCGGTAAGGTTCTGTATTAACGTGGCTGGTAGCAGCTCCAACCCATTGCCTCCAGCCCCAGCTTCAGAGGCCTTGGAGAGGCCTCAGCCTGACAGATGGCTCATGATCATAGCCGTCCCCAACCAACTATGTAGGCTCCTCTGGCCCAGAGTGTCCTATCCATTTCCCCACGGCTTCTAATGAGCCTCTTGGGCCTACAGAGTGCATGAGGCAGGCTCCAAGAGAGAGGCACAGTAATTAAATGCTTCCCCTGGCACTGGTGCTGAGAGTGGAGCTGCTAATTAGTTTTTGAGTGATTTCTCACTGAGAGATTCCTATCGATTCCTCAGATTTAGAGACACCAGTTTTTTTTGGGCTGGTCTCCTAAACTGTGCCTTGGCTGGAGCCTGAGTTTCCAAGTGCTTGGTGAGGCTTGGAGGGCACATCTTGACAGAAGCCCAGGCTTGCTACCTGCCACATACTTTCGGGTAACAGACCCAGCTTGCTTGCTTTCCTTTTCTTTTTGGTTTATTTATTAGTTTGTTTTTGGAGATAGGATTTCTCTGTGTAGCTGTAGCTGTCTTGGAATGCAGTCTGTAGACCAGGCAAGAGTGCTAGGGTTAAAGGCCTATGCCACCACAGCCTCACTTCTTTTCTTTCTTTGAGCCAGGCTCTTTCAGAGACAATTCATATCTTAATTCCTGAGCTGCCTCCTGTCTCCACCTTTCACTAGTGCCGAGCCTGAAGTGTATGCCTCACTTTCACAGGTTACCTGTGCCCAACGCTGAAGGCAAGGGTATGCTTTACCTATGAGTGGTGCTGGCAAGGCCAGTGTGCCTGGGGCTAGTTGCTACTATTGACACCATTTCCCTGCTCAGTATCAGGCTAGGGTAGGAGTGAGGATAACTACTGGGTAGCAAGATCACGTATAAGCTCACAGCTACCCATATGCCTCATGGTGGCACCAAGCAAGGCTGGCACAGACATGGCTTTAGCCCCTTCAGGCTCCTCTGCTGAGTCCTCTGTACAAGTGGGGTCCCAGGTGCTGACCGTTCACACCTCAGCATGCCAGAATAGGGGTCCTCTCTGAGGACCCAGAAAGGCTCTGCTGGGCACTTGTCCCACATACATTCCAGCTCTGGCTCTCTGTGTAGTCAGCCCACAGTGGCAGTCACCATAGTGCCCCTACCATTCTTCTGCAGGAAGCTGTGCCAGCCACACAGTGCCATCTCAGACTCCATGGCCTCCAGCCCACCCCGGGAGCACGGCCGTTCTGCCTCACCCACTCAGGTACCTGCCTGGGGTGGACAAGTATGGGTCCTCAGACCACATGCACATGGCCCTACGTGACCAGTGTCCATTGCATGTCCATTGCCTGAGCCATGCTCCCTTGGGGGACTTGCTTTCTTCAAGGGTGGGGACTATCTGTCTGGGTGGCCATGTGCCTTGGGGCCTTGTTCAGTCACCTTCCAGTGTCCACAGCCATGTAAATGCAGAGTGGCCCTATTTCCCCTGTCATTGCTCAATTAAGGCAGATGCAAGCCTTCTACCCAGCTGTCTTCCCTTGTGTGTGGCCAGTTGTGCACGGGCGCCCTCATGTGGCCATAGCAGGCCCTAAAGGTGGCTACTGGTTTCCACAGACTTCTCTATTCATTTTCCAGAAACGGCTGCAGCCCACAGACTTCATTGACCCCCTGGCCAGCAAGAAGCCCCGGATTTCACACTTCACACAGCGAGCACAGCCCACCCTCAATGGCAAGCTGGGTGCCCCCAATAGCCACGAGACCCTGCTGCCTACCCGGGGGCCCACCTCCACGGACACCCTCAGCTCTAGCCATCTTCCCCCACGGCTGGAGCCCCCACGGACCCATGACCCCCTGGCTGATGTCAGCAATGATCTAGGCCACAGTGCCCAGGACTACAAGCATCAGGAGACCGCCCCAGCCCCAGCCCCAGCCCCTCACCTCGGTCTGCCCCTGCTGACGGACTTTACCCAGTCTGAGCGTCCTGCTAGCTCTTTGCACAGCCATAGCCGACCCAAGAAGAAGTCCAAGAAACACAAAGACAAGGAACGGCACCCTGAGGACAGGCCCCCTGCCTCACAGCCTGATGCACCCGCTGCCCCTGCGCTGCTCCCAGACACCCCAGGTCAGTACCACCTGGTTCTTTCTCTGGGCCACTGGGGTCAGGATCTGGGGCCACTGTGTCTGGCCACCAACCTGCCCAGTGCTTGAGGCTGTGGCTGAAGCAACCACGCAGAGGTACCATAGGAAACAATTTTCTGGGAGCACTGAGATGTCCTGGGCCAGAAAGGCAGAGGAAAGTAAAGAAAACAGCTATATCCAGGGAGAGCCAACTACAGCCAAGGTACAGAACCCAGAGAGCAATGGCTGCTAGGACAGGAAGACACCCTGAAAAGTAAGGCAGAGGCAACTGGAGCCCTGGGTCTGAGGCCCTGAGGGGGGCCCTGTGGCCACAGTGTGGTAATATCACTTATATGTCACAGGGCATGCACTGGCTGTGTGCATTTAAAGGTAGCTTAGGGGAAGAGGTAGCATGTGGCTGAAGTGGCTCTAAGAACTTTAGGGACTGCTGAGGCTACTGTGAGCTCTATAAAGCACTGCCGTAACTGGCAAGTGCTATCAGGGGCCTTAGCCACAGACAGCCACGGTTTTGCTGACTGGGGACAGGTTGGAGAGTTTTGATGACACATAGGACACATTACTTTAAGAGAAATCACAGCCCTGTCCTGAGTAGAAACAAACCCAGGAACCAGACAGTACACACTTTTCTGGGACAGAGCCTGGCACAGGTGGCTGCACAGAACACTCTTGTCCTCCTCCCATCAAGGCCCAGCCCATAGGATAACTTGAGCATGTTGAATGGGGCCTTAGGAGTATCCCCTGCCCACCATCTCTGTTCCTATGGAGTCATTGTCAGCCTGGCTAGCGCCAGAGTGCAAGTGCCTAACCTTGGTGACAGGTCAAGGCCTCGCACTCAGCATCTGCCACTGAGCCCTGCAGCATGCAGATTAGCACTGTGGGTTAGGCTAAGAGCATTTCATTAAAATGGGGTACGTGGGGCCTTGAGCTAGCTGCTGGCCCAGCAGCAAGTGTACCGTCATCCCAGCTATGGAGGGTAGCTCAGGCTACTGAGTGAGAGCCTGTGAATGAAACTAAGTAAATGAATTAAATGGTTGAAATGTGGTGCTGACTGGTAAGCAACTCATGCCTAGGCACTGCCTGCACCTTGCTTACCCATTCCTAGGTTTCACCAGCTCCTGGTGGTAGGTTTGGTCAGGGATGCCGGCCTAGCCTGCAGTGTGGGATGTGCAGAGAACTAAGTTCTAACAGGGGTCTTAGTGAAAGCCAGTGCCAGCAAGGTTTGCAGTTGCTGTGCCATCAGAGACATCTGCCCTATCCCCTGAATGGCCAGTGTTTTGTCTCCAGCCTGGTGCAGATACCACTATAGGGTTTGGCTTCAAGCCAGTCTGTCAAGAGGCTGCTTGGAGAGGGGCATATCTGGGCTGTGTGGCTGTAGCCTAGACTGTGGGTCCCTACTACTGGTTTGGGCAAATGGTCTGCTTCTAGTACCCAGACTTGTGGCCATGAAGCATGACTTGTATACTACTCACACTGGCCCTGGACTAAGGGTTCATTGCTCATGCAGATCTGAATGGAGCCTGTGCCAGTGTTCCCACGTCCACTTCAGAGACCACGGACTATTTGCTGTGAGTATCTTACCTAGGTTGTGCTCCATTTGGGCCCGTCTAGACCCTGCCTGAACCAGGTGCTGCCTCCCACTGTGCCCCTGAACCTCAGCAGCCCTTCTTGTCCCTCAGGAAATATCCTGCTATCTCATCATCAGAGCAGCGTCAGAGCTACAAGAACGACTTCAATGCTGAATACAGCGAGTACCGGAATCTGCATGCGCGCATTGAGCAGATCACTCGCAGGTTCACGCAGCTCGATGCACAGCTCAGGCAGCTGAGCCAGGGCTCCGAGGAATATGAGGTAGTGCTAGCCACCCAGAGTTGGCAGTGACCCATGCCCAGGGTTTGGCCACAAGTCTCTGCAGTAGGACCTGCCAGGGTTAGCCCAGCCAGGGTCAGTCAGGTGTGTGACCTGGGCTGGGTCCTAGCCCCAGGAGGTCTTGTAGCACACACAGGTTTCTGGGGTATCCATTTCCCTTTCCCTTGTCCCCTCTACCCTTGGAAGCTTCCAGGAAGTTCACCCACTTCTGTGGCTGTACCCTCTCTGTCTAGTCGGTCACTTGCAGAGAGCCGGCATTTGGAGTTAATACAGGTAAGACCTGATTAGTTCTTGGTGTTTCCCCCCCAGACAACCCGTGGGCAGATTCTTCAGGAATACCGGAAAATCAAAAAGGTGCGTGAGGCAAATGAGTGCTGAGTGGGGAAGCCTGCATGGCCCGGGGGTGCTGGGCAGATGTGTCTCACCCACCCTTGTTCCCTTGCAGACTAACACCAACTATGGCAGAGAAAAGAGACGATGTGAGTACTTGCACCGCAAGCTGGCTCACATCAAGCGGCTCATCGCAGAGTATGACCAGCGGCAGCTGCAGTCCTGGCCCTAGTGAGCCAGCAGGCAGTCCCCATGGCAGCCATCCGCCTGCCTTTTCTAGTTTTCTATGAACTCGGCCCTTTAGCTGCCGCAGAGACCGTCTATTTTTGTACCTTCTCTACTCTGTGCCTCCTCCACAGTCCAAGCCTCCAGGGTTAGAGGCTCCAGGGGTCAGCAGAGTGCCAGGTCCTGCTGCCTTCAGATCCCCACCTGCAAGGTCACTACAGTTCCCGGCTGTGCCCAGAGTCCTTGGCAGTGGCCTCAACAGCATATGGTCCTCCGCCCCCACATCCCCCCAACCCGCTCTTCATGTCACACTGAGGCTGTGTGGTCCTATGCTGCTGGTCTCCCTTCCATCCATTTGTGGATCCTAGGGTCCTCTGCTGGGTTCCCACAGTGTGTGTGGGGGGCGCTGAGGGTGGTGCCTTGCTTGCCTTCTCCAGGGCACAGGCCTATGGCCCCCAATTGCTGCTTTCTTACTGTGCCTCGTCTTCTCATACCCCAGATCCTAGGGGCCATTGTGTGAGTGTGGGTGTGTGCATGTATGAATGGGTTCTGAGCTGTGTACATTCAGAGGGAAGCTATGCTGGGGCTGCAGGGTTACTGCTAACCACAGCTGTAAAACAGGGAGACCAGAAACTCAAACACAGATGTCTATTTTTCTAAACTTGGGAGATGTTTCTGAATGGCTTCCAAAAAGGAGGCACCTGCCCAGTCCAGCCCCACCTCACTTAGCTCCTAGCTTTCCTTGGGGACCCTTGGGTTCCCAGACCCTAGAGGAAACCAACCCTTCATCTTGAAATATCTGTTGGTTTCTAATGGGGCAGGGCCATATTCTACACAAGTGCACTGCACAGGCTCTGGATAGACCTGGCCCAGGGTATCCCTCTCCTGCCCTGGGAACTCCACCCAGGGACTATCAATTGAATTGGTCCCGGTTTGTTTGTTCATCTGAGATACATGAAAGGAAGGGCCGGGCCAAGTTCTGGGGCTGCAGGCGCTGACAGGTTAAAGATGGTCTAATTTATTGGTGGTCTCCACCTTCGGACTGTACAGTGGATAGTCTACTTTGAGCCATGGAGTTGGTGTTTACAGTCTTCACTTTTGCCAAAACGTTACAATTGACAGGCGAGGCGGCACCTCTTTGGGACTCTTTCTTAGAACCTGTCTTTTGTACACTAAGCAGGTGAACCGCCGACTTTTAAAGTCTATAATAAATTTGATGGAATCAAACCTCATTGTGCCTTGTGTATGTCACTTAGGGTGGCCCTAAGTGAGAGCTAGGTCCAGAGCCTCTTGTGAGGTGGCCAGCTAGAGATGTAGGGCCTTTTGAGATGGGACCCGAACTCCAGCTACTCAGAAGGGCGGGGCATGAAGATTTCTTGGGCCTGCTTTAAAAAACAGATCACAGCAAGAGATGATAAGTGTCTTATACTCACCTGAGCTGAGCAGTGGGCATAGCCACCACCGTTAGCTGCTGGCTCCAAGCAGACAGTTGAGGCTGGGTTTGCACCAGTCTGTGAGCATGTTTGTTTTCAAAGGGAAAAGCCAAAGACGGCCCATAGGGAAGGACTGACCCTGGGGTCAGTTGGCCTCGAGGCCTTGGCTGGACTTCTGAAGAGTTCTGAGGGGGCGGAAGGAGAGCCAGGCACCCTGCAGGCCGCTGTGTACCCACCACCTGGGAACAGCCTGGCCAGGCTCTCCCATGGCCATCCTGGAGCCCAAGGCCGCCCCTTATCCCACACGCTTACCAGACAAGGCGCTTACCAGACAAGGCGGGTCCAGGCCACAGTTCTTCCGTCGCCCCCCCCCCCCCCTCAAGATGTCCAGGCCAGAAAGGATTCTCAGGCCGGAGTTCTCTTCATCAGCCTTGCTGGCTCTCAGCTTTTCCTAGCTACACAGTCTTTGAGCCTTAATCTCCCAAATGCTGGGATGACAGGTTGGCCAGCAGGCACTATCATTACCCAAATCAGACTGATAGGATCACCCGCCATTTCTGTTGTACACCCTAAGAGTACCGAGTCTTTATCCCGCTTGTATTTGAGTCCCGCTTTAGAGGATACAATGGATTCTGCATGGTTCTCCCTTGACAACCTCCTCTTTTTACATCAAAACCCCTTCCCAGCAGCCCCCTCTGGGAATCCTGCCTGACTCTCTTCACCGGGATGTATGTACTCAGTTCCCTTTCTGCTCCGTCATATTGGGGTTCGTTCGGGTTATCTGAAATCACAAAAAAAAAAATCCTGATGCCTACAAGGCGCAGTCCCTCTCCCTTCCGAGCAGACATTGCGGACGATCCACCTTTTTGGTCCAGCTCCAGCAGTGGAAAGTTTCCGCGAGGAGGAGGCCACTTGTTTTGGAAAGTTCTGGGGGTGCCTCCCCCGCCTACCCGCCGGGTTCCCACGTTCCTTATCGCAGTGCCTGCCTAGAGGGAGGCCTCGCTGACCAGGCTATCCTGTCCCCTCCCCCTGGCCTGGCCCCGCAGGCCAGTGCTCAGGGCTGGGGGGTTGGGAGCGGGCAGAACAGCCTCAGGACCCCCAAAGGCTATGCCCCGCCTCCCTGGCGGTGGCTGTCACTCATTGGCTGCCGGGTGGTCTCGGTACAGCGTGGGTACGTAGCGAGCCAATGCGCACACAGCGCTCGCGCTGAAGGCTGCTTCCGGCCACCTGGGTCCGGAGCACCTCGAACCCTAGGCCGTTCGCCACGCCCAACAGGGGGCGTATCCAAGGCGGGGCCTTCGAGCTTTTCTCCGCTGTTCCCGCGCTGTCCGCCTCCCTCCTCCGAGTCCACTCGGAGCCGGTGAGTACGGTCCTATTCTAGGGCGTGGGATGGGCTCCCAGGCGGAGGGCCCGCGCTGACCGGCTCTGGCCCGCAGCTCGCCGCGATGGAGCCCACCGTCGAGATCCTGGTGGACAGCCCGGACGTAGTCTACAGCGCCGAGGCCATCGAGGCTCGCTATGAGTACCGGACGACGCGCGTCAGCCGCGAGGGCGGCGTGCTGCGGGTGCGCGCGGGGCGCGGGCGGCGGCGGACATCGGGAGCCCGAGGCCCCGCAACTCACACCCCACCCGTCCTTAGGTGCAGCCCACCGCTACTCGCTTCACCTTCCGCACCGGCCGACAGGTGCCCCGGCTCGGGGTCATGCTTGTCGGCTGGGGCGGGAACAACGGTTCTACGCTTACTGCGGCTGTGTTGGCCAACCGGCTGCGCCTGACCTGGCCCACGCGCACCGGTCGCAAGGTGGGGGCCCTGGCTCCGGGTGAGGGCTGGGAAGACCCCGCCAGGGGCGGGGCCGGGTGAGGTGTGGGTGACGTCACCCCCAGTCTTGGCCAGAGCGGAGTGGGCGGGGCCTCTCCCACCTCAACACCGTGCTCTTGCGGCTCCCCCAGGAAGCAAACTATTACGGCTCGTTGACGCAGGCGGGCACCGTGAACCTGGGTCTGGATGAGAACGGCCGGGAGGTGTTCGTGCCCTTCAGCGCGCTGCTACCCATGGTGGCCCCCAACGACCTGGTTTTTGACGGTGGGGGAACCTCGGGGTGGGATGGGGGTACCTGTGAATAGGCCCAGGGTACAGGATGGGTTCAGTATGAGGATCCCCACAACCTAGGCTGGGATATCTCCTCACTGAATCTGGCCGAGGCAATGCGGCGCGCACAGGTCCTAGACTGCGGCCTTCAAGAGCAGCTGTGGCCCCACATGGAGAACCTGCGTCCACGACCCTCGGTCTACATTCCTGAGTTCATCGCTGCCAACCAGACAGCACGTGCAGACAACCTCATCCCTGGCACACGCGCTCAACAGGTGGGGCCCTTATCCAGCTTCCCCAGTTCACTATCACCTGTTAACTGGCCACGTGGTCCCTTCCTTTGGCTACATCCCTCACCCCCACCCCTATTCCGGATAATGAGTGGCCCAAGCCCCTGGAGGGCTTGGACAACTTCCCCCTACTCTCCCCCCATGCTTTCTTAGTTGGAGCAGATCCGAAAGGACATTCGAGACTTCCGATCCAGCGCAGGATTGGAGAAGGTCATTGTGCTGTGGACGGCCAACACGGAGCGCTTCTGCGAGGTGGTTCCAGGTCTAAATGATACAGCTGAAAACTTGCTTCATACTATCCAGGTGGGCGCAGGTCTAGAATTTCTGAGGGCCCAAGGCCAGTCCAGAGCCTTGGCTGACTGCCTCTGTCCACAGCTTGGCAGAGAGGTGTCACCGTCTACGCTTTTTGCTGTGGCCAGCATCCTGGAGGGCTGTGCCTTCCTGAACGGCTCCCCACAGAACACACTGGTACCCGGAGCCCTGGAGCTGGCTTCCCAGCGCCATGTGTTCGTAGGTGGGGATGATTTCAAGTCCGGTCAGACGAAGGTCAAGTCTGTTCTGGTAGACTTCCTCATCGGCTCTGGTCTTAAGGTACCTGGGGGCTTCATGAAGTACCAGGACCCCGGGTTGGTGAGGGCAGAGGTGGGCGCACCTGCATCTATCATGTCTCTGCCCACCAGACCATGTCCATCGTGAGCTATAACCACCTGGGCAACAATGATGGGCAAAACCTGTCTGCACCGCTGCAGTTCCGCTCCAAGGAGGTGACGAAGAGCAGTGTGGTGGATGACATGGTTCAGAGTAACCGTGTACTTTATGCGCCCGGAGAAGAGCCAGACCATTGTGTGCGTGGGGTTTCGGGTAGGCAGGGGCCTTGGTGAAGTAGGGTGGGGCTATGTGACCTTATGCACCTCCACAGGTGGTGATCAAATACGTGCCCTATGTGGGTGACAGCAAGCGTGCCCTAGACGAGTACACCTCAGAGCTGATGCTAGGTGGGACCAACACCCTGGTGCTCCATAACACCTGTGAGGTATGGAGGGTGGGGTTGGGGTGGAGGGGTGTTGATTGCCAGACTCTTGTCACACCCTCACCAACCCCCATCCAGGACTCGCTCCTGGCTGCGCCCATCATGCTGGACTTAGTGCTGCTCACAGAACTCTGTCAGCGTGTGAGCTTCTGCACAGACTTGGACCCTGAGCCTCAGGGATTCCACTCAGTGCTGTCGCTGCTCAGCTTCTTGTTTAAGGCACCACTGGTGCCCCCGGGCAGCCCAGTGGTGAATGCTCTCTTCCGTCAGCGCAGCTGTATCGAGAACATTCTCAGGTGCGCCTGCTGTGGAACTGGACACAGGGCTGGCAGGGCAGTGCTGGGGTGGCCCTGCTGAGTTCATGCTGTCCTTGCAGGGCTTGTGTGGGACTCCCGCCCCAGAACCACATGCTCTTAGAGCACAAGATGGAGCGCCCAGGCATCAAGCCAGGAGATATGGTAGCCACCAGCCCGCTGCCACAAAAGAAAGAGTCCACACCTGCTGCCACCAATGGCTGTACCGGTGATGCCAATGGGCACATGGAGGCACCAACACCAGAAGTGTCCACTGATTAAAGCAAGTGATCCTTTCATCCCCAACCCTTTTCTTACCATTGTCCCCAGGACCTTGCCAACTAAATAAAGCATCCCCATCAGGAAAGCTTCCTTGTGGCTTTTTACAAAGACTCAGTTTGTGGGTAGCTCTGGCTAGCCTGGAATTTGGTGTGTAGACAAGGCCTCCAACTCAACCCACCCACTTGTCTGCCCAAGTGCTGGTGTTAAAGGCTTGTACCACCCAACTGGTCCCTGTGCTCTCCCTGCTGCGGTGGTAGGCTTGGCTTCACCCCCCCCCACACACACACACACCCATCTCATCTAGGCAGGGATTGAGGCCATAGCCACTGGTCACCTGAGGGACACACCGATGGTACCAAAAAGACAAAACTGGTTTATTGGTCGTGCACCGCGGCCCCCCCATCCCCCACCCCTCCGTGACAGCACACAGGTCGGAAGGCCCACACTTCTCTGAGGGGTGTGGGTGTGTGTATTTGTATGTGTGTGTGGGGGGGGGGTGCGTGTAAAATGAGAGAATCCCTGGTGGGGCCCCGCTGGCCATCCAAGCTGGGCTGGCCAGGGGTCTGGGTAGCAGGGGCACGACCTGAGACCTCGCCAGCAGGACACTGGGCACAGGCCAGGGCTATCACACGCTCATGGTCATGCCGGGCGAGTACTGCGGAGAGAGGGTGGAGCGCGGCTCAGCTCTGGCCGAGGCTGGGGCCCGCCCTCCCGGGGACAGGGGGAACCCGGGGAGGGTGGGGAGGAGGGGAAGGTGCCGCGGCCGCCCCCCCACCTGGCCCGCCGCGGTCATGGTCTTGCTCTGGCCCCGCGGCCGCCCCGCCGGGGTCTGCCCGCCAGGCCCCTCCGGCCCGCCGCGGCCGCGGGTGGGGAGTCGACGCAGGCGCTTACGCTTTCGCTCGGGAACGGATGCAGGAAGGTCCCGGCGGCCGCCATCTCGCTGTCATCGCGCGGGGTCCCCGGGGCGTTGCTCAGGCCGCCCACGGCGCCGGGGGAGCTCTGGGGGCGGCGCCGGTCAGCGCGTGGGTCCCCTGCCCCAGGCCACCTGCCCCCACCCACCCAGTGTGCACGACCTCACCTTGGGCAGCCCGTCCACATCGCCCGAGCCTGCGGGGGGGGGGGGGGGGACGACAAGAGGCTCAGGCGCTCGTCGGGAGCTCACAAGGTACCCAAGGTGTCTCGTTCCGTAGCCGGGAGGCGACGGAGGGTGCAGGCGCTGTGCCCTAGGGCCACCCGAGAGCTTGGGGACAAGGTTCTCTCAGAGACGCCCCTCCCGTGGCGCGGAGGTCAGAGCACTAGCGGGTGTAGGCGCCGGCGACCAGGGGTCCCCGGCGCCTAGGGGTCACGGTGCCTACCGAGGAAGCAGTTAGGTGGCGCCCGGCTACTCACCCAGGGATCCGTTCACGTGGTGCGGCTCCATCGCGCTCATAGAGGCCATTGGGCCCTCGGGGCTGGGGCCCAGCGGGAACTGCGGGCATAGGGCAGCGTGGGGCTCGGGCCGGCCGCCCCCCGCGGGGTCCCCGTCGGGTGAGGCGCACCGGCCCCCACTCACGTTAGCCCTGCCAGCGCCCGGACCGATGGGGTTCATGATGGTATACATGTTCTCGCTTGAGTTGGTGGAGTCTGGGGGGGGGGAGGCGACACGACAGCGGGGGCTGTGTGGGTAGGTGCGTGCAATGGGGAGCCCAGGCCACCCCAACCTGCATGCGTCTTACCTCCAGGGCTAGGCATGATGGGTGTTCCAGGGGCGCCGCCTCCTCCTGCGGGTCCCTGCAGGGAGACATTGGACTGTGAGACCGGCTTGGCTTGCACCCTGCGGGTCCCACCATTCACCTGGAGGGACTCACCGTGTAGCTGCCAGGAGATGAGGAAGCGTAGGGGATCTGGGAACAGGCAGGGACAACTGTGATCGTCAGTGGCAGGCAGCTGGCCGGAGCCCTCCTTCCCCAGCTCACCCTGCCTGCCACTCACCGAGTTACCGCTGGGACTGGCCCACGGGCCACGCACCCCTGGACCCCTGAAAGAGATGAGGGCGCTGCAGGAGCCCAGGAGCCCAGAGCCCAGCAACCTGTCATTCCCTAGGGCTAAGTGACACTTTGGCCATAGTTTTCCCTCCAGACAGTAGAATAAACAATGCCCAGGCTGTCCCTAAATACATGGCTTGCCTCTAGGCTGGGTGACCACGAGCCTGAGGATACCCTAGGACCTTACATGTTCATAGCTGGCAGGACCTGGTTGGTGGCAAGGGAATTGGGTGGGCGCATACCAGCTCCATAGCCCTGTTGAGGCAAAGGGTTAGTCAGAAAGAACCTAGAGTGTAGCCTTTCTGTCCCACAATGGGTTAGGCCACTCTTACCTGGGGCCCAACACTGGCCATGCCCCTCGGAGGTGTTACCCTCTGCATCGGGCCTCCTAGGCTGGGGTGCCCTGGGCAGAGACATAAGGAAGAAGACTCAGGCTTGGGCATTCCCAGGCATGTATACCACACGTCAAGAAAGGACAGGTCGGTGGAATAGCAGCTGAAATGTCTGTTTCTCACCCTGTGCGCGTGGTGAGGGGTCCATGGCACCGGGCATGAGGGGCTGGGAGCCAGAGAGGCCCACAGGAGGCTGTGGAGGGGGGCACAATACTGAGTTGGAGGTGAAACCCCACCCAGCTCCTGCTCCGTCCCTCTTCCGCCCTCTCTCACCTGGCCTGGCATCCTTAGGGTGGGCCGGGCACCCCCTGAGAACCTTGGTGACATGAAGGGCTGGAAGAGGGGGGGTGGGGTCAGTAATCTCCATTTTGTACTTTCCCTAAAGAAACCCTGTGCTAATCTCCTGCCTCAGCCAGATAGCTGCAGAAGGAGGGAGCAGTGTGTATAAGGGCCCCTGATTGTGGGGTTCTCCACTAGGGCTCTGGATTCCAGCCACACCCCTTGAGATTAGGTGGGAAAACTACTGAGCCCTGCCTGGGAGGGAATGGTGGCCTGATGGCAGCAGGTGACATGAAGGGTCTTGAACAGGACTGTGGCCACCAGTACTCAGAGGCAGACTCATTCTGTCACTAGTGATGACAGGGTGCTCACACGTTCACATCTACTGTGGTGACAGCTCTTCTACCAAATTCTAGCCTGCAGCTTACCTCTACCTCAACTGTGGGGACAAAGGCGGCCCCGGGGCAGCCATACCTGAAAGAAGCCTGGCGCCATAGGATTTGCCCCCATTGCATCATTAGGGGCCATGGGGCCCATCACAGGGGTGGGGGCTGCCGCACTCTGCAAGGATGAAACAGAGGATGAGACAGGAGACTTTCTGGGGTTTCCCCCCATCTTTGCAGACACCCTGGGGACTGCCGTCATGTGGTCAGCTGGGGTGTCAATCAGGACCAGAGGAAGGGGAGACAAGTGAATTACCCACACCCCCAGACTCTGGTGTCCGGGTGGCCCTCTGCTGATCTACACCCCCAATATATGCAGCCTGTCCTTGCCTCAAGGGCCCCTTCCTTCCTTGTCCTGCAGTATAGACACACACACCCCTCCAGAGGGAGGAGCCATACTCTGGATAGGGTTCCCCAGCCCCCAACCCTCTTTGGATGGACAAAGGCCAAACTTGACAGGCCGACCTGGGGCGGGGGCGGGGGGGGGGGGCTGATAGCCACTTCCGCTGCATGCTCCTACCTATTCTGGCGACCAAAGGGCAGGAAGTGGGAGGGAGAGAGGCCCAAAGTCTGGGAGGACTGACCTCAGGTTGGCCTTTCTGCTGACCCTCACCCCTCATGCCTTCCCAGGAGGATAGGTGCCCTTGGGGCTGTGCTGGCTAGCACAGTTGTGCTTGGGACTCTGAAGGCTTCTGTCTGAAATGGGGACAGTCCCTCCAAAGCTCATAGCCAGATGCCCGGTGACCTGCTTCTGCTGCTCTGAGGTTGCTGCAAGCACTCTGGTCTAACCCCGGAGAATAAATGGCAGAAGCCCACAGCGAAAGCAAACTCACAAGGAACCCCCCCAAATCACTGTAATCTCAGGTGATTTAGGGGTTGCCAAGGCCAAAGCCTTCCACACCTGAAGTGTCCCCGGTCCTCAACGCCAGGTCCCTTGGCGCAGATCATCTAGGCACTGCGGAGGGCAGTCTGAGCCGCCCCCCCCACCCCTGTCAATCATCCCACAGCGGCGCCACCAGCCACCCGTGTTACCATGACGACAGGCAGGGGCGCGCTAGTGTTTCCAGGAGACGCCAAGGTCGGGGCCCGCAGCCGCGGGGCGCCTAGGACCAGTTTGCTCTGGCCCCGCCCTACGATGACCACGCTGCCATGGCAACCGGTGTCTAGGGACAGCCTGCAGCGGAGGCGTGGACCGCCTACTGTGCCAAAGGGAAACTGAGGCCGGGAGTTGGCCTTTAATCGCAACACTCCAGAGGCGGAGGCAGAGGGATCTCTGTGATATCGAAGCCAGCCTGGGCTGCACAGGAGTTCCTGGATAACTGTCTACTTAGTGACCCTGACTCAAAAAAAAAACAAAAAAAAAAAAAAACAAAAATAAAAAGTAGTAAAAAAATTTTTTTAAGTTCTAGGAGGTTGAAGAGGCAGCTTAGCAGTTAGGCATCCGGCCGCTCTCACAGAAGCCCCAGGTTCAGTTCCCAGCACCCACATGGCAGCTCACAGTAACTCCGGTTCCTGAGATCTGACCCCTTCCTTCTTCTGGCCTCCACGGGCATCAGGCATGTGCATGCACAAGACATACTTGCAGGTAAAACACTCATACACATAGAATCACATAAAATAAAAAATATTTTAAAAAATAATCAAGAAGAACATGGTAGCGCGTGCCTTTAATCCCAGCACTTGGGAGGCAGAAGCAGCTAGGTCTCTCTATGTGTTGATACCAGCCTGGTCTACAGAGCGAGTTCCAGGACGGTCAGGGCTACAGAGAAATCCTGTCTCAGAAAACAAACAAAAACAAAGAATTGGCCCAGATTCCAGAACCTTGGAGACTCACATAGTCCTGGAAGACTTTGGCCTCACTGGAGTGTTCACAGGCCTCTCTACGGTCTGGTGCTGCACAGTAAAGGTCCCAGAAGACACTGTGGACAGCAGAGGGAACAAAGTGATCCCAGGTACCCACAATCCCTGCTTCCTTCCATCTGCTCTTCTTACACAGGCACATACCACCACCAGGAGTACAGGAAACCAGGGGGCTCGCCCAGGGTTATGTTTTTTTCCCAGCGGATCTGTGGGGAAGAGGATGAGTGAGGGGCAGGTACCCAGGAGGAATCCTCCAACCCTGCCAGGGACAAGCTAGACAATTCACAGCAGCATGGGGTGTCCTGATAGAGGAGATAAATGCTCACTCACCTCAGATAGGAAGGTCTGTGCCGACTTCTGTGCCCCCACATGCAGCAAGTACTCATACACATATAATGCGAGCCTACAGGAAAGATGGAAATGGGTTCAGGTAGTTCAGCAGAGGAACACCCATTAGCCTGGCTCAACACAAGGCCACCTGACCCTCAAAGACTCACTGCCCCATACTAGATTCTCAGCTCCACCAATCACGAAAACAGCCTCTTGACTGTGGCAGCCAACTCCTATGCATTTATCAACACCCCACCTAAAGGCCCCTCCAAAGGGCCCCATGTTCATCCTTACTAATCCGTGGTAACCATAAATTTCCTTTCCTTTTGAGTGCTGAAAGAAACAGTAATGGTGCCTGGACAATGGGGAGTGGTGAGGCAGAGGCATCCCTGACAGAAGGTAGGGCCTGCAGTGCCACATGCCCACCATGCGGCCACTACCCTGTGTCTTACCATAGACTCCAGCCTGTTGGGATTCTCTTGCTCACAGGCCACTGCTGTAGGTTAGGCTGTCTCCCTCAGCCTTCATACCATGGCAGCTCCTATGCCCAGCGTCATCACTTACTGGGTTCTGCTCCCTCTATCTCACATCTATGTCCTCTGCCTGCCCTCACTGCCCCACCAGTCTCCACAGAGGTCTAGGATAAGGGGACACGCTGGAGGCTGGAGGAGTAGACCTGCAGGGCTCCAGGGGCCTCCCCCAGCTGTCCTCGCCACACCCTCCATGGCTGAGGGCCTCATCCTAAAATAACCTGCCTTTTTTGACTCAGGCCCTGCTCTCTCTGGCTTCTCCTCTCCACCCTCACAGCCAAGTGTGCCTCCCTCCACCTCATCTGCCCTAGGATACACTTGGGAACAAATGCAGGGACCTTATACCCCAGCCTAACCCCGTGACTCTACCCCTCACCTTGGCATTTTCCCTTCATCCACCCATCTATCTGCCCACCTGTCCACGTGCCCACCCATTCTTCCATTCCTTCATGCATTTGTCCACCCATCTGTACATTGGTCTGTCCCCGTGTGCGGTGATACACTAGCTATCTTCCTAGGGACATGTTCTCTCAGACACACACAAGTGGACCAAGAAGGGCTGAGCTAGAAGTCCGTGTCAGGATTAGGTGGGTTGGCCTCAAGACGAGGGTTGGGCTTACAACTTGTATCATGTGAGCTGTGTGGAATGGCAGCGTGCCAGGGTGGCATCCAAGCCCTGTGCCCCTCCAGATGGCCAGGAAGGAGTGTGGCCACCAGCACCCACCATTCTGTCATCAGAGACTGAGCTGGGGGTTGGTAGGGATGAGGACTAAGGGGATAGTTGGGTGACACCCGGTGGTCACCCTTTGACTCCTGTGATGTCATTCTCCACCGCTCTTGCACAGCCTGCCCATCAGTGCCCTGGCCCTGCTGGGGCCCTTGGAACCTCCAGCCTTCCTTTCCCCTCTTCCTGGTATTTTCATCCCCGACCCCAACCCCAGCCACCTGCTTCCTGGCAGCTCCCCCACATCCAGAGGGGCCTTAGGGATTGGGTGTCACAGTGTGGGTAGACTTTCACCAGCACCCCAATTACAAGGCTGGCACAATAGGGAGACCCAATGGGCCCAGCCACCAGGGAGGGGAGGTGAGACAGGTAGGCAGAGGGACACAGCATGGCCAGTCCTCAAGTCCACAGCCAGGTAGACTCAACAGTCCCCTCTCTGTAACCCTCTAGGCCCTGCACTTTGATCTCCAGATCCTCCCTTGGCTACTGTCTGCCTCCTACCCCAGGACCTTTGCCTAGGCTGTGCCTCCTGGCTCCGACATCAACAGTCTCAGGTGTTCCTGCCATACTCAATTTGGCCCTATGCCCCACTCATCCTATAGTCTCTGATAGCTTGAGGGGGCACAAACTTAGGTCCTGAGACACCCTCCCCACCACCACTGGTTCACTGCCCTGGATGAGCCCAGCCCCTCATCCCTCAATACTCCTGCATTAGAAAGCAAGTAAGCAGATGGAGGGACCAGGAGAAGCCAGGACAAGCCCAGTGTTCTTCCTGCAAGGGCTGTGTAGCCTGATGGCTTCATGTTAGCTGGCTCCCAAGGCCCAAAACACCACCACTTCCACAATAATTATAGGAAGTTACTGTAAAGGCCACCCCTATCAGCACCCCTCAGACAGGCTACTAGGAGCCAACAGTCACACTCCGGTTATCTAACCTGTCACCAGGTCCTGCCAAAGTTTTCTAGTGACTGTCACTCACAGGCCTTCCTTCTTAGGTGTGGGCCTTAAACAGCATCTTGTCACCTGTGTCAAGGGGAAGGTGGCTGTCCTGTGCCATCCTGAAGGCTGTTCAGAGAAGCCACCTCAACTGCTGGGCAGGAGCCGATGGACCATTGCTCACATACTCCAACTTACATAAGCTCCACTCAGACCCCAGCCTTGTGTGGGGTCTCCACAGCCAGGTAGACTCTAGCCAGCAGGTGGTGCACTGTGCAGACATACAGGCCTGGAGTGGCTGCCCATGCCTGGACAGAGATCTGCAAGGCTCTACTTACTGACAAGACAGAGGACCAGGCACAAGCAGGTGAATCCAGGGAGCAGACTGGGTGGTCCCTCACCCCATTTCTCAGAAGAGAACAATCAGGACTGGGCTAGCCAGTAATTGGAAGTCTGAACCCAAAAAGTGCAATGAGGAAATTGAGGCAGGGCCACCTGCCGACCCTCTCTGTGAGGATCCCATAGATGACTCTATACCAGTCATGTGATGCAAATATGCCTGGATCACCCGGCCTCATCCACCAGGACTGGCTCCCTTGCAGGCCACCTACCCACCACAACTTTTCCGGCTTTAGCTTCAGCCTGTATCCACTTTGAAAAACACAAACCTCCCTGTGGTCCAACCTCAGGATGTCTGCCAATCCACAGCCCTGCCACAGCTCCCTGCCGACTCTTACCACAGGACCTTTGCATACACTGAGCCTGCCACCATACCCTTCCCTTGCAATCCCCCTCTGCTCCCCTCCCAGCCTACTTTGAGGTTCCTGATGGTCCAACTGATACTTTGTGGGATGACTGGGCCCTTGCCTTCTGGATGCATGTCCTCTCACATAGGCCCCAGGCTGTCAGGCCCCCGCTCCTGCCTGATCACCTTCCCAACTTAGCACAGGACCACTGACTATGTGAACTAGTCCCCAAGCTGGGAACTCACTAGGTGTCAGGTGACCCAGACAGCCCCTGCTTCCCAGGTGGACAGCAGCAGCCCAATGGCAGGATGGTCATTGAGTTTCCTGACCACAAATGAGGCCTGACTGTAACACAAGAAGAGAGGCCTGAGGTCTGTTCGCATCTTCACCCAATTCTCTCCATGGGTACCCAGTGAAGAAGGGCCAGCCCAGGTGGGTGCTCACTAGAAGCAAGGGCATCTCAGCTTGTCCACCTGGGCCACTCATCCAGTATCTCCAGTGCAGAGCAATGAGAACCAGAAACACTCTGCCCCACCCAGGGCCACTGGTTGGTAGCCCAGGACCCACATGGTCAGACACCAGCCCCAGGCTACACCTTCCCTCCTGCCCTTGGTACCCTCACCTTTGCCTCACATGCTACAGTGGGGTTCAGCTCAAGTCACATGTGCCTCTGCAAATCTCACGACCTCCAGGCCTCTAACACCTCAAGTGGCCCTAGAGTCCCTCAACCCCCTCAAATCTGCAGCCACAATGCATGTACTGTTTCAAATCTCCAGCTTTGTGCTTACATGTATGGGACTCCCCGACCTAAGACCTGCAGCTCTCCATGAGCCCTTTGGTCTCACAGCCTGTCAGGTCTGTGCGATCCCAGAACCATCTCGGTTTGGCACCCCTCAGATGCAGTGTTTGCCCTGGGCATCCAGTGATTGCTGACATCCAAGTCCTGCTCTGCTTCACCACAGACTCCTTAGAACTCACAGTCCCCTGATCCCGCACCCCACCCTTCGCTGTGTGACCCCAGCATCACCTGGGGTTTTATCTGACCCCTTGATCTCCTGTCCCCTCAAAGGTCCGAGACCCCAGGTCCCCCTTGGATCTCCTACCCTGCAATCTCCTGCTCTCTGTATCTCACACGTGATCCTGAGCCCCTGGAACTCGAGTGCTCCCAATATACTGTGCCCTTTGTGTCTTCCGTGACCCCAACAGAGCCTCAGGTCTTCCACAATCACACACCCTTGAGGTCTCCAGTGGCCCCACGAACCCCTTGACCTCATGTGTACCACTGAAATCCAGCTCCATTCTGATCTCCGGTAACCCCACGAGCCCTCCGGATCTCGTGCGTCCCCCTGAAATCCCTCGCCCTTCTGGTCTCGCCTGACCCCACGGACCCGGTCCCGCGTGGCCCCCACGCCGCGCACTCACTTCTCGCGCGCCTGGCCGTCCGAGGGCGCGCAGCCCTTGCCTGCCTTGCCGTACATGCTCCGCACCTGTCAGGCGCGCGTAGCCATCCCCGCCCGCGCCCCGGGCCCCGCGGCCATGTCTGCGCGGGAGCTGCGGCCGCGGGTGGGTTCTAGCCGCTGCCCTCCGCGGGCTGTTCCGGGAAGCGCGCCGCCGCCGCCGCCGCGCGCTCCCGCCACTCTTAAAGCGGCAACGGCGGGCGCGTGTGTGGGCCCCTCGCTGGGGGCGCGCACGCGTAGAGCCCTCGGGGGAGTCACTGCCCACCAGCAGGCTGTGTGCGACTTAGCATCGGCTTTCTTACCTCCCGCAGAGACACCTGCGCGGGAGACACGCTCTAGCAGTTGCCATTTCAGAAAATCCGGGAAGCTGAGGCAGGAGGATGACTGTGAGTTCCAGGCCCACCTCGACTGCGGAGCGAGACTCCCAGCTGCACAGACAGACTCTCGGGGCTGTGGGTAGGTCGGCTTCGACTCGGGAAATGCACCAGTCTTCTGGCCTCAAAGTGCATGCGTCCTCGACATTTTGCACCCAGGACGCACACTGTGAGCCCACATGAAGTGTGACTAGCTGTGGAGAATTCCATCTTTTTCTTTTCTTTTGAGACTTTCACATACCCCAGTCTGGCTTCGATCTCATTAAGCAGCAGAGGGTGACCTTGAACTTCTGATCCTGCCTCAGCCTCCCTGGTGCTGAAATGACAGCCTGGGTAGTGTGCTGTGGATGGAACCCAGGGCTTTATGACTGCCAGTCCAGTCCAACCACATTTTGTTTGTTTTTTGTGAAACCGTGTCTTCCCTCCGAGGCAGAGGCAGGGGGATCCCTGTTCGATGCTGGTCTGGTCTACATAGCGAGTTCCAAGACAAAAGGATACAGTGACACTCTGTCTCAAAAGTCGGATCCATACAAAACAATGTCTCATGTAGCCCAGGCTGTCTTCCAACTCATGTCACTAAGGTGATCCTCCTGCCTCCACCTCTGGAGCACTGGGGTAACAAGCCGCACTTCATTGAGCCTAGGGCGTGCTCTTCCCCCTGATGCCCCCCCCCATACGCACATGCATAACGCGCGGGCCCCGTGAGCGCCACGTGTGGTCGTGGAGCATAGAAGTAAGGAGGCGTGCAGGCAAATGCTCGCGATCCCTGCAAGTGTCCCCGGTTGGGGAGCGACGGTTTGAGGGGGAAAGAGGCAGGACATTGCCCCAAGTAAGTCTTCAGCTCCCAGAACCACACTTGGCGCAGTCACGGGGACAGTATGTGTATGACAGCCTGCAGGTCACCGCGGCCCTGGGTCGAGCATGGTGTCCCGGGTGCAGGCAGATCCCTTTGCCTGGGCCTCCCCGCCCCCACCCTGACAGGCAGGCCGGAGGGAAGCCTAGACATTGAGGTTCCAGGAGTGCAGGAAAAGCTGCCCGGGAGCGCCCCGCCTCCTTCCCCGAGCTCAGCTGGGCGGACGCTGGCCTTTCCCATTTCCTGCCTGGCCCACCGCCCCCTCCTCCTGCTTCCTCTCCGGGCCCTGGGGCTGGCGACTATTAGGTGCCTGAAAGGCCGAACTGGAGCATGGGCCACCAAGGACAGCATCTCTTTTTGGCCTTTGCTCTTGGCAAGGTTCAGAGAGGGTGCGAGTGCACCCGAGGTGCACAGCTTCCTTCCATCCACACCTGTGTTCCTAGGGTTCTGCGCTGCCCAAGACGCACACGTTTCCCTCCCTCAGCCACAGAATCTTGGATCGTCCTCACCCACCCTCGGAGCTATTTATTGAGAACCCGCTGTCTACCAGGGTCGGGGGACCCAGTGGGGACACTTTCCTACGACTCCTAAAGCAGAGAGTCCGCAGCGGAAAGCCGGCGACACAAGCAGGGCAGAGGGAGGGAGGACAGAGGGCGGCTAGGTCGGCGGGGCTCCCGGAGGAGGGTGGAGGCGGAGGCAGGGAGGAGGGAAGAGCGAGGCGGGGGGGGGGGGCGCCAGCAGCCCTGCAGGCTACGGGGAGGGGGTGAAAGGGGGAGGCTCTGCCGGCAGGAGCGACTGCACCGTCGTCATAGCAACCGAGGCGCTCCCAAACAGCTAAGAGAGTTGGGGGTGAGTACGCAGGACACTCACACCCAGTTTGGGTACAGCCAGCCAGGGGCCCGCCCAAGTGGGAGAGAGGAAGTGAGGAGAGAGAGTTTGATACTGAAGGAGAGAAAGGAGTTGTTCGGGAGGGTCGCAGCCAATGCAAAGGCCCCGGGGTGCTGGAGACAGCAGAGCAGGGTTCAGGGGTAGGCGCAAAGGCCGCGCAGCGCCCCTGGCAGTCTTTATGGGTGGGTGATGACCTGAGTTCAACCCCCAGGACCCATATGGTGGAATATGCTGTTTTGTTGTTTTTGTTTTCGGAGACAGGGTTTCTCTGTAGCGTTGGAGGCTGTCCTGGAACTCACTCTGTAGCCTAGAATTTACCGAGATCCGCCTGCCTCTGCTGGGATTACAGGGAGTGCCACCACCGCCCAGCTGTGCTGACTAATCTTGTGACTTCTACATGCACAATGGCACCTGTGTGCACACACATACACACTAATAAATATACATCTAATAAAAGAAAGCGATCCGGCAACGGACAGCAGGCGTTTGAAGTCAAACAGGCCAGGCTCTGCAAACAAGACCCTCCTCCCCAAAGCACGCGGAGGGCCTGGCCTGCGATCCTGTTCACGGAAGAAAGATCCAGGAGGATAAATCTTGTTTCTTCCCTCCTGCCCAGTCCCCCAGAAGAGCCGGCTCAGCCGCGCCCCCGTGTGACGGGCAGCGGCACTGCGGAGCTGCTGCTCCTCCCTCCTCCCTTCTGGGTCTCCCTCCTCCGCCCTGTCCCCCAGGCCTTCCCTGCCCCTTCTAGGTTTTCCCAAACGCCTAGGTTGTCACTATAATTGACAGCTAGTGCCTCCCCCGCCCTCCTCCCGGTGCCACAGCGCAGGGGAGCGGAACCGTGTGGACCCCTCCGGCCGCAGCCCCGCCAAGATGTGCGTAGGAGGCAGCACAGCTGGAGCGCGGCTGTGTGCAGAGACTGTTTCCTCTCCGCAGCTGTAATTATGGGTAATTTTCTAAGTGCATCACAAAAATTAAAACCCAAACACCACCGGGAAGGGAGCTGCCGCAGCTGCTGCACCAGATGACCTCCGGTTGCACTGGGGACTTGGGCCTGGGGTGGAGGGAGGACCGAGCCCTGGGGCGACATGTTCCTCAGCCTCGTGGGGTGCAGTGTTCCAAAAATCGGAAACCTGTCCCCGAAAACTGGGGACAGAAGCCTATGTGTGTCGCGCCGCGGCCCTGCTCAAGTACCCGACGGCCCCTCTGCCCTCCCTGAGCCACTGAGTCAGGCCCTGGCCAGCGGGCCGCAGGGGAGGAAGCCTAAGGGGTAGCTCTTGCCAAAGCGCAGCCCAGCGAGTAGGCTTCTCCAGTGGCTTCCACCGCCCGACTGGTGAGGATTTCTGAACCACACCAATCCTGGGACCAGTGCCCATTGGACAAGGAGATCTGGGGTGTGACGCCCCTATCCCCCCGGCAGGACCGAGCCACGTCCTCTATCCCACCCGACATCCGATCCTTAATTCAGCACAAGCACGGGACTTTATTCTTTGGCTGAGCGTTCCCAGTCGCATTGGCACAGTTTGTTCTGCAAAAGAAAAAGCGGGCTCAGAGTAACAAAGCAACCTGCCTGAGGATGCACAGCAGGGACCAGAGACTCATTTGGGAATGTGTTGGTAATGCATGCCCCCTTCCCATCTCATTTTGAGTGAAAAGCACTCAATAGGTATTTGCTGAGCAGACGAACCAACACGGCTTCTCTCCTGAACCCACGAGGGACCTGGGTTTCCTGCTCCCTCAAAACAGCGTGAGCTGTGGTTCCAGATACAGCCACGCGGTGGTAGCAGAGAAAGACACCGCCGCCAAAGACGCATGCGCCCACGTGGGCGTCCCAATAGACATTTACATATTTATATCAAACTCTGAGAGATTGTGGAGGGCTGGGGTCACAGGCCAGCGCCACCAACCTGGCTTAATTATCTGTTCTCTAGAGTCTGTAGAGCTGGCTCATTGGTTAAGAGCACTGGCTGTAACCCGGGTTCAATTCCCAGCAACTACATCATGGCTTATAACAGAGAGGAAAGAACACCGACCCAGGTCATCATGACCAAGTTAATTAAAGCAAGCGATTAATTAAAACAAGATTTTTATTTGTGTACACAAGCTGCCTCCGGGTTCAAGAGGTCAGCATTGGCTGTGCGAAGACAAGACTTTTAGACTTTATAGTTCTAACAATAGTCCCTCCTGAAACAAAGACATGGTTACAAGGTAACAAGGTAGTCACAGCTGCTCATACAATCTTGAAACCGAGGTAGGATTGCAAGATGGTTATAAACAACTTTTTGAAACAAAGACATGATTGCCAGTCCTGGAGCAGGAAGTGCAGACCATTTGTAGTTAAGGTTACAGGTGGGGCATAGGGCTCAATTATAGGCAGGAATGAACCTTGTTTTTCTTTACTAGAAAATGGATTCTAAGCCCAAGATAAAGGCAGGCTAGTTCTTCACTGTAATTTCAGTTCCAGGAGATCTGATAGCTTTGTACAGACTTACATCAATGCACATAAAATAAAATAAATTTAGCTATTTTACTAGCACTGCATCACCCCAGCCAAATGGCAGAAGTTTTGCTGCTCAGTAAATGTTGGTCTTTTCGGACATATAACACAAAGTCTAGGGCCAGGGCTTAACTTAGGTAAATTACATGCCCAATATGCACCAGGCCTTGAACTCCACCCCTAGGACCACACACTTGTCATCTACTAGCTAAAGTTGTGGAGGGGGCATTTATATCCTACATTCTGCTGACTGGTTAGAGTTTCAATGATTGCAGACAGTTGCAATGCTGCGAGACTGGAATCTAATTATCCTAAGCTATGATAGCCATCAAGTAATGCATCCTTTACCCTCACCTGTGTGTAACTGACAGGTAAATCCTTCTGCACTGTACAAACAGGGCCCTGGAATCCACTAATCCAAAGGCTCGGGAGCCATGTGTGGCTGGAAAGAAGGTTCGGACATTCAAAACAGTTGCTGCTCTTTCCGAGGACCCAAGTTCCATCCCAACCTCCAGTGGCTTGAAATGAGCAGATACTCTGACTCTGGGGCATTGGGATTTCTCTCCAGGGCTCCCTGAGACTCACACACTTACCAATGCATTCACACTCTCACACATATAAATTGAGAAAAACAAAGAAAACCATCCCACCCCTTTGAAAGGCTGAGGGCCACCGGAGCCTGTAAATAATAATAAAAGGCCTTATTTCCTGGCTGCGGGAACACTCTACAAACTTCTGGGTCCACACAAGTCTGTGGTGGAAAGCGGGGACTATCACTCTGACCTAGAGGCCAAACAACAATCCTCTGTGAATCTAGTCAGCATCACAGTGTCCCCCAGATGCGGTCAGACCCTCTATGGAGTGACAGAGACTAAGAAGCCAGTCAACAGCCTGGGCCTCAGTTTGTGTAGCGAGCTTCCTTGGACTGCCAGCACCCAAACTATGCCACAGAGACTTATTATTAACTACGAATGCTTGGCCTAAATTTAAGCTTGTTTCCAGCTAGATTTTACTTAAATTAACCCATTTTTATTCATCTATGTGCTGCCTTGAGGTTCATCCATCTCATCTATGCACTGTCCACCCTACTTCTCTGCTTCCTCTTTGTCTCCTGCTGTCTATCAGCCACCCCTACCCCTTTCTGCCTGGCTATTGGCTCTTCTTTTGTTTTGTTTTGTTTTTTATTTTGGGGATTCATTCATTCATTCATTCACTCACTTATTTATTTACTTATTTACTTATTTATTAATTTATTGATTTATTGATTTATTGATTGATTGATTGATTGAGACCAGGTTTCTCTGTATAGTCCTGGCTGTCCTGTAACTCACCCTGTAGACCAGGTTACCCTCAAATTTACTGAGATCCACCTGCCTCTGCCTCCCATGTACTGGCATTAAAGGCATACATCACCTACCACCCAGCCCTCAGTTTTTTTTATTCAACCAATCAGGTACCTTAGGCAGACAAGGTGAGACAGCAACACATCTTTACATAGCGAAACAGATATTCTGTTCCACAACATTTTCCCCATCTGTGAAGTGAACATAATGTTATTACTCTCTCTAGGATTCTAGGCAAGGGCTTTACCCTGAGTCCTACTTCCAGCCCTCACTGGGGGATCCCAGTCTCCTCGTGTAGTGTAAGCATAGCAACAGTGACTAGGCAGAAGGTCCTGTGGTTCTAGGCCTTCAGTGATGAGTGTGATCATGTTTTTGTGGTTCAAGGCCTTCTCCAAAATCCTCTAGACCAGGGATCCCCATGAAATTCCCAGGGAGAAATGCAGTTCAGGGCTGTGTTAGCCACCCTGGCTTCGATCATATCTATTTTTTCCCTCTTCTGTCTGTGTGGTCTCTGCAGACACCAAGGCCGACAGAGGAAACCCTGTCCAACACGATGTGGGAAGAGTTTCTGTAGTCCGACTCTGAGCAATGGACAGTAGAACAGCACAACTTTGGGAAAAGGTGTCCTACAGATGATTCACTCAATCCCCTGTGCACAACAAAGCTTAAGACTTGTTACACTGGAGCTGTGTACAAAGTACATATGGCCTCTTCTATAAGAATAGGTCAGACACAGAGTACCCAAGAGAAGGGTGTAGGGAGAATGCCTGAAATCTACATGTAGGTCTGTGGAGTCAGGAATGGCCAGCAGCTTTCTGGGTGAAAACATCCTCCTGTTGAAGACTCAGCCCTGCTGTTGAACTGATTTCTCCAGTGCTTATCTGTGAGCAGGAGACACTTGTGTCTTCTGCAAAAAGTATCATCATGAGTACAGGACAGGCCCTGCTGTCCCAGCAGTGGGGAGGCGGAGGCCAGAAGTGACAGTTCTGGGGCAATCTAAGCTAACCTGGCCAAATAGATAAAAATCATAGTTCAGAATCCTCTACCTCTAAATCCCTGAGAAGAGGAAACTGGGTTATAGGACACAGAGTGGGAGCTTCGGCCACAGGCAGGATGCAGCCAGTGTTTGCTTGTCAATTTCAAACCACCCAAGGGTCTCAGTATCACTGGGCACCTGTCCTGTTACCTATCACCTACTACGGTCTCTGCTTACCCAACAGCCCTCCCCCTTCCTGTGGATAAGTATGGATTGTGAAGGGTTCCTGTGGCCATCTGTGGTGTCAGAGAGCCTGGCAGGAGAGGAAGCAGGGGGAACTGACGGGAGTGGCGAGTGGTGGGGGCACCAGGGAGCCCAGCACATGGCTCAGGAGGTGTTAGGATGACAGAGCTCAATTGTAGGGGGTCATATATTAGAGATCTTGGTTCTGAGGGTTCTAAGTCTACTGTGTCGCCGCTGTCTCTAAGGGTCTTGGGGGTTTGTGTCATTGGCATTTGGAGAGGTTGGGAGCATCTCCCAGTATCTTTGAATGTTTCAAAAGTGTCTCTGAGAGCCTTTAAATATTTTGGGGTATCTCTGAGCATATATGATTGGGCTACTTCTAGAAATCTAGGGATTGCTGGGAGTGTGGAGGGCAGCTGTGATCTTTGTGGTGACATTGGAGATTTTTGTGGCCTGGCCTTGCCTGTGCCACACCCAAATCTTCTAACTGCAAGGATCAGCTGAATCCCACTTCCTTGTCTAGCTCTACTTTTTTTGGTTCTACTTTTTATTGTGTTCAGCACACACAACACACACACACATACACACAACACACACAATACACAACACACACAACACAACATACACACAACACACACATACACACACAAAACACACATACACACACACAACACACACACAAAAGGGACAGGGTACCAGAGTCACCCTGTCAGCCCAGGAGCCATGAAAGGAGGAAGGAGGGGCTTGCCACACCACACCTGACAGGCCAAGACCACAAGGTGAAGGCAAGAACAGATTTCTGCCAGCCAAGGTCTGCGTTAACACACACACTCTCTCTCTCACTAAATAAATTAAATAAGTGAAATAATAATAAAGCAGGCAGTGGCATTCCACACATTCTCTTTGCTGTGCATCTGGCCTTGATGCTTCCATGAGACTCCCCTTTCCAAAGAAGAGCCCGATGTCATGAGCAGGTCTGAGGCTACTAGGGGGTAAGAGGTGCTCCTGTCACTGTATCTAACATCTGTCACTCAATGTCATGAGTTCATCCTCATGTGTCAGGCACATACCTCCTGGATTGTGCTGTGCAGTAAAGCTCTCTCAACTGCTGAGCATTCCCCCCACCTGGCCTCCAGCCTAGGCCATTCTGTCACCTGTCTTGGGTTCCTGTGTCCTCTGACCCTGCCTTGCCTCTGAGGAGGAGCATCTGTGAGGAGCTCGTCTCCGGATCCCAGGAGCTCACACAGCCTCTAGTGTTTCCTCTTCCTGTCAGGATCCTGCTGGGTCAGGCAGGTTCTTTCAGACCCTGTCCACACACTCTCCTCCCTGCCCACACACCAGCCTGGTTCACAGGGGTCCCCTAGGTCTCTGTGTCCTGGGAGAGGCCAGCTCCTCTGCTCCCTGCTGCTTCCTCCTTTGAGTTTCCTCCTACTCAGCCGTTCCTCAGGCCACAGGACCTCAGCTCCTGATGTCTGGGGTGGGGGCAGGTTGCTCCTGGCTGCCTGTCAAGATTATCAGTGGTGTCCTCTGCCTAGCAGGCCCTACAGTCCTCCTCCAGCAGCTACACAGACTTCCACTGAGCCTCTGTGGGACAGTGGAAAATTAAGAACAGGTTTTAAGAATTTTTGGCAGGGTTGGAGAGATGGCTCAGTCGTTAAGAGCACTGGTTGCTCTTCCAGAGGACCTGCTTTCAATTTCCAGCAAACACAGGACAGCTCGCAAACTGTTTATATCTCTAGTTCTGGAGGATTTGACACTCTTACACAAACATACATACATGCGGGCAAAACACCAATACACATTAAAAAAAAAATCCTTAGCAAACTCCTAGCCATGTGTGATGTCCCCTCCTCTAGGAAGCCTTGCAGGATCCTGTCCCTTTTTCTGGGCATGTCCTGTCCCCAGGAGTGGAGTGGAGGTGGGAGGGAGTCACTGTCCAGCTCTTTCCTGTCCCAGGACCAGATGCCCCTGAGTACCTGCCCAGGGCTGCGGCATTAGTAGTGATTGCTTGTTGAGTGAATATTCACAGAGCCCAGCAGAGGTCAGGAAGCGGGCGGGGAAACTGCTGGCCAAGGAGCACAGGGTGAGGTCACTGTCACTGGCTTCCAGCAAGAGAGAAGTGGGACATTACAGCCACTCCTCCTCTGAGAAAGCGTGAGGCTTGCAGCGGGCTGCTCTCCAGGCTGCCCCTCCACTCTTTTCCAGGCGCTGGGTGCAGAAGTGGAGAGCGCCAGGTTGGTGGCTTGGCTGGGGTCACCACGGTGAACCCTAATCCAGATCCTAGCCCACAACAAAGGCCGGAAGGTGACACTAAAGAGGTGAGACCCAGGCTCTCGAGCACAGGCGGCAGCTGTCGCCCAGCACTCAGCAGGGTCACATCTGCCTCCCACACTCCCAAACCCCCCATGCAGAGTAGCAGGGTCTGCAAGAAAGACAAGGTGGGGGGGGGGGGCCTGGGCGGTTTCCAGGACAACCAATCATCTGCATATGGCTGTGTCTTAGCCAATGAGAGTGCTGCAGCTGCAGATGATCTGATTTGGGCAGGTATGTGGAAGGGTGGTCTAGTCTTCAACAGGTGCTGGATGCACCCATTTCACAGACCAAAAGATGGAAGCTTGGGCGGCCATTGACCAGAGTGCTGGGATTAAAGGTGTTTGCTACCACCTGTAGCCTTATTTGAATTACTAATGAATTTTTTAAACCCACAATATTCTACCCGGGTAAAGAGAGAGGGGGATAGCACAGGGTGAGGTAACCATCTGACACTTTGTCTCTATACAGGTTGCTAGAATGGGGGCCACCAGGGCCAGGTTGGTGTGGTCCTGTCTCCTGCTGCCTTTGGTCCTGCTGCGCAAGTCCGGGAGTCAACATCTTACCTGCATGGTGTCTCCAAACAGTGTGGACTGGACCCAGACATTCAATGACACTTGCCTCAATTTCAGTGGCCTTGGGCTGTCTCTGCTGAGGAGCCAGCCCCTGAAGGCCAGTCACGTGCGAGTCCTGGACCTATCTAGGAACAGGCTACAGGCACTCCCTGGGGTCTTCTTTGCCAACCT
The DNA here is from genome assembly GCA_033318265.1 of Phyllotis vaccarum. NCBI lineage: Eukaryota > Metazoa > Chordata > Mammalia > Rodentia > Cricetidae > Phyllotis > Phyllotis vaccarum. The sequence continues at coordinate 177,292,372 of JARWLC010000002.1, read as the reverse complement.
GGAGAAGCTGCAAACCCTGATTGTCACCCACAACCAGCTGGCCAATGTGGACCAGTCACTGGGTCTGCTCTGCGACCTAGAGCTCAGGGCCGATTGCAGCTGTGGGCTGGCCTCTTTGAATGACATTCGCCAGGAAAACTGCTCAAGAGAGCAGGAGCTGCTGTGTCTGCACCCTGGTGGAGGCCTGAGGAATCTCTCCACCTTCCTCCAGGTCAGCTGTCCCTACAGCTTGGCTCCGGGGAACATCGGTGCCCTTGTGGCAGGGACTATCTTCCTGGCTCTAGCTGTCTGTGGATCTGTGCTGGCCTGGAGACTTAAGCGACACCGAGGAGCACTCAGCAAAGACCAGAGTTCACAGGATGCCCTCAGACCAGTGACAGGCTTCCTGCCAAGGCACAGCAGCCAGCTACCTGGCCCCAAGGCCCCAGACACACCATCAGACAGGTCCACCTTGGACTATGAGAATATCTTCATAGGCCAACAGGCAGAGGACTGCTCATGGTCTGAGCCCAGGTGAGTGACCACAGATACCTGTCAACAGTGGTCCATTACTGGGCTTCAGCTAAACATGGTGATGTGCACTCGGGGTAGGAAGATTACCATAAGTTTGAAGCCAGCCTAGAATTTCAAGTGGGCCTCATATAGGCTGTGTGGCATTGGTCAAGTAGCTTCACATCTCTGTTTATGTGAGGATTGCAGGCCTACCTCATTTCCAGGGGTTAGGGTAAGGTCCCCATGGGACCAGTTCCCTGTTGTATGACTTGTAAACCCAGTACACAGCTCTAGGGGATAGAGGGCAGAAGTGGTCTGTGAGCCCTCCAGATTGAGTGCCATGTCCATTATGTGGGGACACCTTGTCCTTGTGACACCTGGGATGTTCAGCCAGTTAAGACTGGATGAAGGAGCAGGGTGTTGGTGGTGTGACTGTGTTCTCAGCACCGTGGGGTTGGGGCAGGAAGATCTCCAGTTTGAGCCTGGACCATGTGACACTGTCTCAACAAACCAAACACACAAGAAAGAAAGAAAAAAGTGGGGAAGTTTGTGGGTCAGACCATGGAGACCGGGCAGGAAGAGGGAAGGAAGAGAGATTTGGGTAACTGAGTTGCTGAAAGGGAGGGGTATGCAAACAAAATGTAAATATCGAGAAAGCGGAAGTAGCCCTTGGAGAGGAAGGGAGAAGATCCCTGACCCTCGGTACTGGGTCACCACCTCAGCAGGAAGAGATGGCCCTGCCCTGAGCCTGCTGTGCTTCTGAGGACCTGGGTTCGGTACCTCCCAGGGCTCTCTGCCCTCATAGGCAAAAGATAGTAATGAAATACTGTTAAAAAGTGAAGTCGGGCTGGGCGGTAGTGGAGCTCACCTTTAATCCCAGCACTTGGGAGACAGAGGCAAGTGGATCTCACTGAGTTCAAGGCCAGCCTAGACAGCTCCCGGCCAACTAGGACTATGCAGAGAAACCATGCCTGGCTCGAATAAATCAAAACAAATAAAAGTGAAGTCGGTTGGGCTGAGCCAGGTTGCAGTGCTTGTGCAGACCAGCTCAGGGTGGCAGAGACAGGAAATCAGAGTTCAAGGCTAGCCTGGGCTACACGAGACTTTGTCTCAAATAAACAATCAAACAAAAACACCCCACAACTGCAAAGCACATGAAGGAGGGTCTGAGACTCGAGAGGTGAAAGGGCACAGGCACCATGCAGGTGTGCGTGAACACACACACACACCACACATACACACTCAGCACTTGCATACACGTGCACATATACAGGCACCGCACATAGGTACATGCACCCGTGCACACACACAAACAGCAAGCCTGTCCACAGACGCCCGCATTATCACATTATGCACATGTACACATGCATGCACCAAGCACACACACATATGCACACGTGCACACACTCATATAAATAACTTTAGTATGTCTTTTTCACCCTTGAGCTTTGATGGTGCAGAAATAGAGGCTTTCTAACACTGGGAATGATTTGTCCGTCCTCTGGTGGCTGAGTGTTCAAATCTCTGGCCAGGAGGAACGACCTCTGGACACCTCATCCAGCTCCGCCAGGCCACAGTGGGTTTCCTGTAATGTCAGAGACTAGTAACCCCGATTACAAAAGGAGCGAGTTGCTGCAGGACTTGCTGCAGGACTTTCTCACCCTTTTGACTTCTAAGACTGAGTGTGGTGTGTGTGTCTGTAAGGCGTGGAGGGGCAGGGGGGTTGGCGAGGGTGGAGGGAGCAATGTGCGCAGCCCTCTCTGACACACATCTGTCCCTGTCCCCCGCGCCCTCCAGGAGCCCTTCTGAGGACACTGACTTCTACATGAATTACAAAAGTGCCGACCAGGATGCTCAGCCAGTCTACTGCAACCTGGAGTCCCTGGGACGGGCCCCAGCTTCCTACCAGGAGTATGTGGCCCAGGGGCGCTGAGCCCCAGCCTCCCCTCCGTGGGGACAGAACACGGAGCCTCGAAACTCCGTCCCTGCAGCCCCCACGCTCCAGATCCACAGGACTTTCAACGTTAGAGGGGGCAGAGCATCTGCAAAGCTGAAAGAGGGTCACGAGCCGAATCCTCCAGTCAGTGTGCATGCAGGTGGTGCTCAGTATATGCTGTGACCCGGGTCGGAATTCCATATCCCCATCTGGGATTCCCAAGTAGCTCTGCACCCATCCTGCCTCCTCTCCCGTATGCCCTTCCTCCAGCTTCCAGATGCTGGGTCAGGGGCTTGCAGCCTGTGTGACTCCCCTACCTCTCTGTGTGTTCCTTTGTCTTTCTCTCTGTCCTTCCCACCTGGGATCACCTCTCACCAAATAGACGTACAAATTAAAGACAAAATCAGCCTAAAGAACACTTGAAGGCGGTGGTGGCTGTTCGTGGTTGTCAACCTGACTACATCTGGAATAAATTAAACCCCTAAGGGAGGGCACACCTGTGAGGGGTTGCTGCTCAGTTCCACGTGGGAAGATCACTTCTTTATCTTCTTTGTTTTGTTCTTCAAGACAGGAGTTCTCCGCGTAGCCCTGGCTGTCCTGGAGCTGTCCCTGTAGACCGGACTGGCCTCAAACTCTGAGTTCTGCCCGCCTCTGCCTCCTCAGTCCTAGGATTAAATGTGTGCACCACCACCCACTGGAAGACCCCTGGACTTTTGAGATGTCAGACACAATCTGGATATTGAGGTGGGAAGATGTGCCTTTAATCTGGGCCACAACTTCACAACTTCTGCTGGAAGTCTAATAGAACATAGATGAAGGAAACCTTTGCTTTGTCTGTGTGCCCTCAACTTGCTAGCACATCCACTCCTTCACCAGCACTGGAACCTACTTCAAGACTCCAGCATATACTGAAGTTCAGCTGAGACATCCAGCCTTGTAAACTGGAAAACTACTGGATTCTTTCTGTTCACAGCTAGCTATTGTTAGATTACCTGGACTGCAGACTGTAAATCATTCCAATAAACCAACTTTCCCCATACATAGATTCATTCTATAAGCTCTGTTTCTCTAGAGAACCATGGCTAACAGAGGCCTGGGATTCCCTAGAGCTCAGTATGTTTCATCAACTTATGGCACTGGATGGTAGGCTCAGCCTGGCCAGAGGTGCCCCAGCTCTGGGATCTTTGGAGGGGAGGTGGGAGGAAAGTCCCCAGAAGATACAACTGAGAGAGCTTGAACACAGTTCCCTAATGCAGGGGAATCTGCAGTGGGTCCTGTAGGATGCATAGGAGCTTAAGAAGTGGAGAGGAAGATATATTGAAGCAGCCCATACAGGCTGGAACTGGTGGAGACAGAGGGGCTGGGTCTGCTGGCTTGGTGTTTAATGTCCCAGTGAGTTCCCGTGGTAACGGAGACCCCAGCGCTGTTTACTGGCTTTCCCCCACTCACATCAGGACCCTCTGCCTATGGGTGGCAGTGACGGTCCCTCCCACATCACTACCAGCCATGAAAATCCCCAGCAGGCCAGTGGTGGGGGAGGGTGTTCTCTGCTGATGTTCCTCTTCCCAAGCGACCCAACACAGGCTTCTTGCATTTTCAAACATTGGCCCCGCCCTCCCGCCCCATTTCACCTCACATATTCCCCCCATCAGGAGGCTTCTTTACCAGACCTTCTAAATCTGAATGACATGGGAGGGGGCACTTCTACACATCTCAGAAGCATGAACAAGGTGCAAGGACCTGGACTCAGCAATTCTGACACAGACACACACAGGAGGAATGTCTTTCTTGGGAGATAAAGTGTGAGGGAAACTTCCTCATAATTTGTTTACTCCTGGCTCTTTTCATATGAAAGACCAGAAGTGACATTAGCGTGGAAACAGAAAGAGCCAGGGTCAGCATGGTTTTGTAAAATCGCAAAATTTATGACCTCGGGTTGCTGTTCGAAAAGGTGACCCCCCCCATACCGGGAGGGCCACTAGAAGAGTGACTGTCCCTGTGACAAATCAGAGTCACGGCACAGTTCAGACCTGTCACGACTCTTTTTTATTACATTGTATCTGTGTGTAGGGAGGGGGAGAGAGAGAGAACAAGCCCCTTCACTTAAAACATGACAACCCTCCCCGACGGTCTGGCACTTCATCTATTTTCATCCACTTATTCCTTCTGGGGAAACTGAGGCTTGGGAGGGGGTATCTTGCTGAGGACACTGAAGACGTCGTCTCAGACTCTCATAGAAATCAGTCTCACGTTTATTAACAGAGTTTTAAATAAATACAAACCCATCCACCCACACAGCCCGACCCCAATAAGTTAATAAATATTAATAAATACAAATATAAATAGGGAGAAATGCAGGTGAGAGACGCGCTCATGCGCAGTGGCAGCCCTGGGCCACCAGGTCGTCGTAGGTCTGCAGTGATACTCCGCTGTCCGTCCGGTGCATGAGCACCACCGGGGTGTAGCTGGAAGGAACACAGCAGGGTCCGGGCACCCGATCGGGCTGCAGGCTGTGCAGCCGCGCTTTGATCTGCGCATGCGTGCTGGCCGAGCGGTAGAGATGGGGGCACTCGCCCACGCACATGCTCAGTTGCAGCTGGCGCGGGGATAGCACCCAGTCGCTCCAGCCCAGGTCCTCGAGGGTCGCCTGTACAGTGTGCAGGTGACAGCAACGCCCGGGACCCAGCGGACAGGAGTCTCTGGGGTGCGCGTGCGCGTTGCGGCGTCCCCTGCCGGCGGACGGCCGCAAGTGCAGTTCCAGGCGCGCACCGCTAGAGGGCGTCACGGCCAGGTCCGGGGGCGGTGCCAGGCGCAGACGCAGTGTGCGGACGCCGGGTCCCCCGAGGCTGAGCGCGCGCTGCAGGGGCAAGGTGACGTCCCAGGGCCGCGAGGACGGCGACAGCACGAGCAGCGCTCGGTGCACACGGTAGGCTTCGGGGAGACCCTGGGTCAGGGACGCCCGCTGGACGCGGAGCAGCAGGTGGCCGCGCGGCCCCAGTCGCACTGCAGAAGAAACAGAAAGGAGCACAGACGTCACTCTCGTGCCCGTGTGGCAAGTGCACAGATGCCACGCGTGTGTCCTTGGGCAAGTGCAGAGACCGCAAACGTGGGCGGCCCACGGTCTCACCTCAGCCCTGGCTGTCCTGGAGCTCCGAGATCTACCCACCCCGGCCTTCCTGCTGGGACTAAAGGCGTGCGCCACCAAGCCCGGCTACAGCAGAGCTTTGAAGCAGGATTTGGTGGCTGACACCTGTCATCTCAGAACTTGGGAAGCGGAGGTTTCTGCCAAGGTTGCAAAAATCCCTATTTTAAAAAAAATTCTAAAAAGGAAATTTTAAATTTGAGACAGGGTCTCACTATGTAGCCCCAGGTGGCCTTGAACTCATGGCCATGTTTCTGCCTCCACCACTGGATGATGGTTACAGCCGTAGCCGTGGAAACCAGACCACCACATTTCACCTGGAGTCTCACCTCGGGGGCGGATTTCGTAGGGGGCGTGGCCCAAATTGCCTGGCCACGCCCTCAGACCCCCCCCCCCCCGCCTTGCTCCTCCTTCCTCCCACCCAGGGGACTGTCACTTGTTAAAGTAGCAGAGTTGACCAGCGATTGCGTCAGATTCCCGATCCAGTTTCTGCAGGTTTTTTCCCTCTGGCTCCCAAACTGGCCTTCGTCCCTGTCTCCTCGCCCGAGGACCCTCGCCCCCTCCCGCCCCCTCCCATCCCCGCCCGAGTGCTGTGCACCTTCGGGAGGGACCCTGACCTCTCTGGGCGTCATCTGTCCAGCTCCTGTCTGGGGACCGGCTGCCCATCCTACGCTGGTTAAGCCCGCTGCACGCAGGACTGCTGCCACCCAGAGGGGACAAGGTTTTCCTACCCTTCACAGCTGGGGAAACTGAGGCTTGGAGGCTGGGCTGAACCTCGTGGACTTGAATGTGTTACTTAGAGCGGGGGTGGGGGATGTGCTGCTCAAGGGAGTCCCCCTTCACAGCTGGGGAAACTGAGGCTCAGAGGCTGGGCTGAACCTCGTGGACTTGAATGTGTTACTTAGAGCGGGGGGGGGGGGGGATGTGCTGCTCAAGGGAGTCCCCAGATGCCACTCACCTTCTGGAGTGAGTATCCGGACAGTAGGACCCAGGATGGGTTCTGAGTTCGAGTCCTCCCGGCTCTGATTGGCATGCAGCCGGCTCAGCAGGTCCTGGAAGCGACCTCGCAGCTCGTGGGCATTGAGTGGGGACTCCAGTTGTGAGCGTCGCTGCTCGGGCAGTGCCAGCGCATCCCCTGGCGAGGGCCAGGACATCAGCAGCAGCAGCAGGAGCAGGAACAGCAGGAACCTCAGCTGAGAGCCGCCTGGAGGCTGGGCCTCGGGCACTGGAAGGGCCATGTCTTGTGAGGGTTGTGTCTTGTGAACAGCTTTGAGCTGAGCCTTCTGCCACCGCCTTTATAGTCCTGAACTCAGTGCGCCCCGCCCTACATGCGGTGCCAACTCGGGTGACCAGGCTGAACCCGGCGGGAACCCCAGAGCCGGGGTGGGGGTTGGGGGCGGTTCCTTTCAGCTCAGAGGGAAACTGGGGGGGGGGAGGTGTGACAGTGAAGGTTGACCATCCCTACAGGACATGTGACAGGGGCCAGACTGAAGTTCAAGTGGATTCTTCCTTCCTCTTAGGACCAGGGCTCTCTCCCTCCTCCTTTCTCCCTCTATTCCTGCCCTCCCCCTCATCAAAGGTAGAGATTTAAACAAAAGAAGCCAAGAAAAAGCTATACGGAACAAGTTCAGGCAAATCACCTTACGCTGGCATCAGGGTCCCGTCTGCACCTTACAGGCTGTGACAGACGGGCCAAAGCCAACCAGGGCCCAGTGCACCTGCTCAGGGTCCTCTTCTGCACTTGTAGGAATCCTTCAAAACCCTTTGCAAACAGCCCCCGCCCCAGAGAGCTTTCACTAACTTTGCCTTTCCAGACTGACTGTGTGTGTTCACACTCAGGTGCCTGCCTCTGACTCCCCAGATCGGTCGCCCCTCCTGGGGAGGGGGATGAGAGGCAAAAAGCCTACTATGGGCCAACTCGATACAAGGTGGAGGCTGTCTCTGGCTGAGAGAAGGGAGCAACGGCGTCTGTGCCTCCAGGGCTCCCTCTCTAATATGCACATGCTGCTGTGTGGCCTCTGAACCACGAGGTCACTCCAGGCTGTAATTGACAGGGGGCTCCATGCCCCTTTGTGGTAGGTCGCCCCCCCCCCCCGCCCCGGCCAGCCATCCCCTTATCCACACTGGAAGGTGCTCACAGTAAAGGGTGCAAATAACGCTGGACCTGAGGTACAAGCCACAGACTAACCTCAGAGCTCTCCCACTGCTGACCCCTCCTCTGATGCCCTGGGCCCCTCCTCCTGTTGGCCCTGACTGACCCCTCCCACGCAGGCCGCGTCCTCACAGACGCCCTCCCCGACCCCAGAGCTACCTGTCCGCTCTTTCCAGGACGCTTTGCTCACGTGGACATCTCTTCTTGATCAGTACGGAGGGAGATGGCCTCTCCTGGGGCTGGCAGCTGTGGGGCTCCCTGCACCCGTCGGAGGAGCAGCCTGGTGGGCACCCAGCCGCTGCGAGTGGGCTTCTGACTTTCCCCCTAAATTAAAGTCCCAGAGTCAGATTCTCTGATTCTCTGCTCCAGGTGAGTTGCTGATCTCTGGAGGAGCCGGCCCTCCGCTGCGCGCCAGACCGGCGGGGCCTCAGTTTCCCTTTCTGTAGACTGCGAAGGCCTTCATCTTCGGGGTGCGGAGGATTTGGGGGTCGTGCGCACAGATGGAAGCAGTGTCCAGTGTTCACGCGTGATCCTGGGCAAGTTCCTCAGCTCTACATCCGAACAAAGGGCGGGGGTCTCACGGGTGGGGAACCTAGGGCTGGGGGCCGCCCATCTGAATAGCGTCAGCAGGGCTCACGGGCGACTGACTGTAGAGAAGAGGTCAGCTTGGAGAGGCGGCTTGTCCCCTCTCCTAGGCTGCTTCAGGCAGCTCTCCTTGAATCCTGGACGTGAGCAGCACCAAGGCAGGGACAGCACCTCGATATCCAGCCTGACCCCTGGCCCGTCAGGCCCAAGAAGGCAACATCCCCAGGTGACCTAGGTGCAGTGCTTTCCTAGCACGCCTGTGCCCCGCGGTTCTATCCCACCCTTTTGGAAACACGACCCCTCGCATAGACAGGGTGTCACTAAGGGTTCCCCAACCCTCCCACACTGCTGTGCGTGACCAGCTAAACGTCCGGCTTCATCCTGTGGAAATCACCACAGGCTGGGACAGAAGCCTAGGCACCCCATGTGACCCGAGTACAGAGTAGGCACTTGGTAAAGGCACCTGTGCACTTTGATGTCATCTAAACTCACAGTTGTTTGTAGCTAAAGAGACCCAGGCGGTGGTCAGGCTGTCATCTGAGGGGACTAAGTCCCTGGAGAAACATGAATGTCAGAGGCTGGCCTAGAGAAAGTTCCTCCTACTCCAGCACCCTCTCACTCTGTGATCCCAAACCCACAATCCTTCTCGTCTCCTGGGTGCTGAGTTGACACAAGCTCTTCCTTGCTGTATACTATTCCATCCTCCTGTGAATGGGCATCTGTCTCTTTAAGGACCGGATTACTCAGCTCTTCACTGTATTCATGGAATGTTCTCCAAGGGCTCCAGACCAGTAAAGCTCCATGGAGGTTCCCCATCCCTGATAGTTATCACCCCCCTCCCTTGGAGATTTCCGGTTCAGGAAACTCTGGAACGTGGCATAGTGCCAACTTGGCTTCCCTTCCCCCAAATCCTCAGTTGATGACTTCATCACTGGTCCCGGGACCATGGAAAGGAGCAGGGTGACCCGTTTGTAGGCAGCTGGCCAGCCATGACCTCAGTGACCAGGACCCTGACTTCCTTGCCAGGAACAGCACTGCTGGGTCCCAAGGCCAAACATTAGGGCAGAGGTGAGTTGCCCATGCTGGGCCAGCCCCACCTGTGTCAACACAGGAAAGTATCGTGATCCGGCAGATCAATTGGAAATCTCACAGGAGCCACTAGAGGACAGGTGACCTGATAGCCTTATGTCATGATGACCTCAGGGCATCAGGGTGGTCCTGGGTCATCTGGGACATCCCCAGGGCCTTGTCCAGGGCCTCAGGACCCTCTGCTTTGAGTGGAGATGAGGCTTCAATAGAGCTGCAAGCCCAGGATTCTCCAGCTAAGATACACCAGTATTAAATTCTTAGTGATGCTGTCACTTTCAGGCAGTCAGAACTCAGATAGGCTGGACAAACTATGTGTCAAACTCCTATGCATCTCTTAAACCCCACTTTCAGTGCCTCGTCTTCCTATGACAGCTTTGAGAGCCCTCATCCTGACCTCTCAGGTGTGAGGCATCTGTGGAGTTCCTGGGCATGGCCCTTTCCTTTTCTAGGAGCTTTGAGTCAGGGTCTACCTAACCCTGGTTAGCTTCAAACCATGGCTTCTGCCTCCTGACTGCTGGAGGACTGGGTGCCTGACCCAATATATCCTTTATAATCCCATCACATGAGGCTTTATTCATAGAAGGCAGTCCCAGGCTAAAGAGGTCAAAGTCACAACCAGGAATCAGTGAGGCTGTGGCTGGTACTCCAAGAAATCAGCATCGTGCTGTCTCCACCAGGGTGGGGACACAGGCTTCCAGCTCCAAGAGTAGACTGGGCCCCAAATCCCAATGCTGGCAGTTTGGGGCTGTGTGACTCCTAAGACAGCCAGATGTCTCTTGCTGGCCACCCAGTCTGAGGTGTGAGCAACAAGACTGTCATCCCTTTGTTTGCCCCCCAGTCTCATCTGTGCCTGCCTGGGATGGTAGCTGCTCCTCTGCTCCTGAACCCCCCCCCCCCCCCCCGCTGACATTCTGGCCTTGCCACTTTGATACTGTATTTACTTATGGATATAGTTTTATTGCTAAGTGACATAAACTATTTTGTGTAATACAAACATCTCTGTTCCTGGGATCTAGAATATTCTATCCCAGAGAAAGCACAGACACCCTCATCATGGCGGCCCCACTTCCTGTCACACTCCTCTCCCCTGCTCTGGGAAGGTCCCCCAGAGGATGCATCATTTGTCCCTGTGGGGACAGGCTACCATGAGTGCGTGCGAGCCTGTTCTGGCTGTGTTGGTGCATTAAGGAGGAAAATGCTTAGTCATGAGGTGACCAAGGAACTTTTTGCTCCTGCTGTGAAAGCACCCAGGCATGTAAAAGTGAACAGCAACAGAAAAACAGCTTCCAGGAAGTGAAGCAGGAGAATCAGGCTCAGCCAGGATCACGAGAGACTTCAAAGCTAGTGTTTGTGCAAGTCATAGCACCCTGGCTCGAAAGAGACTCTGGGTAGGAAGCTGGAGCTGGCTTACTTGGCAGTACTCAGTTGTCAGGCTGATTGTAGCTTGGTGTGCTTAGATCTTGGTAGAGTTAGATCTCAGCTGGACTGCAGGACTTTTGGCCGGTAGATAAATGCCAGCATTCCTCAGGAACTTGTGAAATGGGTTTTCTGTCCCCAAAAGGAGTCTCTCTCTCCTGAGCTACTCATACTTCATATCCACAGAATCTGTCCATCCTGCTCTCTGGCTGTGTCTGGTTGTTTCTGCTCTGGACTCTTGCAGAATGCCTCTGAACATTTCTCCTCTTACCCACAATAAAAACCTTCCCGCTAATACCAGAGCAGCCACATTTGGCAGTGTCTGTCCTGCACTGCTCGAATACAGTGTGGTGCTCAGAGCTCAGTGGATAGCATGTGTGCTGCCTGCGGCCTGGGGTGAGCTAGGGCTCAGACCAAACCCAAGAGAGCAGCTCTCTGAGCAAACAGCTTATATAGCCAGGAAGAAGGCTGGTCAGTGTGTCTGAACCAATCCCAGCAGACCTCTATGCCCATGAGGCCCATGTTTCCACTAATCACTGCACCATCCCTCATGCAAAGGGTCTCCTGCCTTGTCTGTTCCTCCTCTGGCACAAACCGCCCCCCCATCCCTCATGAGTCCTCAGGCTTGGGTGGGGCTGTAGGGCAGGGTAGGGGCAGCAGTGGAGGTGGGGGTGGGGTGGGGGTGGGGGTGTGTGTGACACATGGGGAGAAAGGACATGAGACACACACACACAGGTAGAGGGAACACGGCACACAGAAGGACAAAACACACATGGGGGAGAACAGGACACTGCACACATGTGGGGGAAACACACCACACACATACACACACACACACACCACACATATACATACACACACACACACCACACACATATATACACACATATACACACACACACATACACCACACACACACACCACACACATATATACACACATACACACACCACACACACATATACATACATACATACACACATATGCATACATACATACACACACACATATACATACACACACATATACCACACACACATACACCACACACACACCACACACACACACATATACCACCTATACACACACACACAGGGAGGGGGTGGCAGGCAGGTCCCTGGGGCTCAGTGGTCCCTGCCGTCTAGATACATCAGACAGCTCCAGCCTCAGGGAGGAGCAGGGCTGGAGAGATGGTCTGTGGTCAGGAGCATTGATTGCTCTTCAGGAGGACCCAGGTTTGGTTCCCAGCACCACATGTTGCTCACAACTCTCTGTGACTCCAGCACCCTCTCATGCTTCTGCTCACGGTGCACAGACACACAGCAAAACACATGCACATAAAATAAATTTCAAAAACTTTTTTTAAAAAGATGGAAAGAGATAAAGACAGCTGATGCATAAAAGCCCTTCCTTCTGGGGATGGTGTTGGTACCCAGGAGCCTGAGGCAGAAGAATCACGGAGAGTCCATGGCCTAGAGGTTGATGCAGAGGAAATAAAGTGGAAAGGCTGGGAAGTACCTACAGGTCTGGGTTTATATCCTTCCTTCCTTCCTTCCTTCCCTTCCTTTACTTCCTTCTTCCTTCCTCCTTCCTTCCTCCTTCCTTCCTTCCTCCCTCCTTCCTTCCTCCTTCCTCCTTCCTTCCTCCTTCCTTCCTTCCTCCCTCCTTCCTTCCTCCTTCCTTCCTTCCTCCCTCCTTCCTTCCTCCTTCCTTCCTTCCTCCCTCCTTCCTTCCTCCTTCCTTCTTCCTTCCTTCCTCCTTCCTCCTTCCTTCCTCCTTCCTTCCTTCCTCCCTCCTTCCTTCCTCCTTCCTTCCTTCCTCCCTCCTTCCTTCTTCCTTCCTCCTTCCTTCCTCCTTCCTTCCTCCTTCCTTCCTTCCTCCCTCCTTCCTTCCTCCTTCCTTCTTCCTTCCTTCCTCCTTCCTCCTTCCTTCCTCCTTCCTTCCTTCCTCCCTCCTTCCTTCCTCCTTCCTTCCTTCCTCCCTCCTTCCTTCTTCCTTCCTCCTTCCTTCCTCCTTCCTTCCTCCTTCCTTCCTTCCTCCCTCCTTCCTTCCTCCTTCCTTCCTTCCTTCCTTCTTCTTTCTTTTTTTTTGGTATTTTCTGACAGGGTTTCTCTGTGTAGCCCTGGCTGGCCTCAAACTCACTAGCTCCTGATTCTTCCTCCTGAGTGCTGTGGTTAAAAGTGTGCACCACCACTGCCCAGCTTTGTAGCTTTGTTTTTCTTTTTATAGTATCTGGCATTTGGGGGAAAATTTTTTATGAAAACATTAACTCATCCAGAGAAAAGGCAGAGTTCCAAAGATAGCTAGGCATGGCCTGTTTGGTCCTGGAAATGTATCAGCAAAAGAGGACATTAGTAGACATCACAGCCTAAAACTCCAGAGCAAGCCAGAGGCTGAGTGGGGACCAATATCACACCTGGGCTCAGCCATGGGACCTACACAGAGGAAGGAGAGAACCCTGCAAACTTTTCTCTGACCTCTGAACCCAAGACAATAAATGTAAGAAAAAGTTTTGAAGTGTAGTCGGCAGAGCACTTGTATCGTAGTTAGTGGAGTCTCGGCTTAACATGCACAGGGTCTTAGGTCCTCAGCAGTCTTCGTAATTGGGGTGTGGTGTACAAACCTGACATTAAAAGGAAGTCCCAGGACACCCAATGCCATGGCCATGTTCCCAGCACAAAGGAGATTTACTTGCCCCAGAGGGACAGAGAATGAGGGAGAGGGGAAGGGTATATGTCCTGAGGACAAAGGACGCCTCTAGGTAGAGAGGAGACAGATTTGGCCCATAGGAAAATGGCAGTTTATAAAGGGAAAGGGGGAAATGCCATGTTAGGTTGAGGTGCTTAATTTTAGTTGGACATGTTAAGTAGGTGAACCAAAGGGGGGCTTCTGATTACTGGACTTCAGTACTTCACTAGCTGGATCTCGGTGGTCAGCCTCAGGAGAAGGAACAACCCCAGTAACTCCAGCTCTAGGAGACCCAACATCTCTGGCCTCTGAGGACACCAAAAGGCCAATAGTTAGCAGGATTTTCGGGGCAGAGAGAACGCTGGGAAGCAGAAGGGCAGACACCCAGAGAGTTGTCAGTGAGACGGAGAGGAGGCAGGATGAAGGTGCAGAGTAGGTAAGCATCAACAACACGTAAAAGAACATAGACGAAAGGCTACGGGTTAATTTAAGTTAACAGAACGAGAGAGGAAAAGGTCTAAGCTGTTGGCTGGGCTTTCATAATAAGATGTCTCTATGTGATTATTTGGGAGCTGGCAGGACGGAGAAAGACTGGTTAACTCATGTGCACAAATCTGCACAGCTAAACAAACAAACCCACACAATTAAACACAAGCAGACGCAATCAGCGAAGTCTTCTCTAGAGATCCAGAGCTGAAGTGAGTCTTCACATAACAAACGTGCCAATCCCTCGCTTCTAAACTGACTCTGTAGACCAGGCTGATCTCAGTCTCACGGAGGCCTACCTGCCTCCACTCTGGGTGCTGGCATGCACCTCAATGCTTGGTTTTTCTGTTGCTTTGTGGTTCCTTATTGTTTTTCCCAGACAAGATTCTCACTATGCAGTCCAAGCTGGGTTCAAGGTCACCATCTCCTGCCTCAACATCTTGGGAGTTGGGATGACAGATGTACCCCCACCCTGTTACCATGTTCAGCAGTATATAAGTTACTTAAAAAAAAAAGTCTTTATGTATTTACTATGTGGAAAGGGGCATACTGCAGGGTGCATGCATTGAGTCAGAAGACACCCAGCAGGCCTTGGTTCCTTCCCTGCATCACACTGTCAGAGCCTGGCTGTGGTGAGCTGGTTGGAGCCTTGCCCAGCAAGGCATTACACCCTCAGCGGTAGAGAAGAGACCCTGGACATGAAGTCATATGTAGGAGACACAGACACACTAGGGGACTTGGGATGTTAAATACAAAAGTGCTGTCCTTCAAAGGAAGCGGTGCATAACCCGTCCAGAAGGGTGAGAGGGGATGTGGTTAATATTCTGGTGACCTTTGCAATGTTTGTAAGGCTGAGATCATACCAGATCCTCCCTCAGAGTGTGTTTCTCTGTCGATCTGTGGAACCCATATTTATAAAAGATGTCACATGCACTTCGTGATGAGTTTCACTGGAGTCACGCCTCATCTTTATTTAGCTGACCTTGTTCCTCAGGGAGATTTGTGTGTGCCTTGTTGTGCACAAGGGGATTGAGTTCATTGTCACCAGAAAAGTTTTCACCAAATTGTCCTGTTCTTACATGTGCCTAAAATAAACTACTTGGGGCCAGACTCCCAAAGTTTGAGCCAATACTGGCTACTGAGTCGTGCTGAACCAGACAGCCTTCTTACCTCCTGAAGACTGTCACTCTATTGGTCATGGTGGTCCCAGAGATACCCCCAACACACCCATCAGCAAGGTGAAAGCGCTAGCACATCTCCAGAACATTTCATCTGGCTCCAAGGAACCCCTGTACTTACCCAGGGCACACAGAACATTCTCCAGGGCAAACGTGAGTTAGGCCCTAAAACAAGTCCTAATAAACTCTAAAAATAGCAAGCGCACAGGAATCATATTCTTCAGTTTCAACTGAATGGAACTAGCAGCAGATGTGATGACGCGTGCCCAGCACCCAGAGTTTTGGAAGTGAAGGCAGCAGAGCTGGACTTGAAGTCATTCTCAGCACATAAGGAGTTTGAAGCCCAGCCTGGGCTACATAAGACTCTGTCTCAAGGAAAAAGGAGAGGGTGGGGAGATAATTACAAGACCCCACAATACCTGTATACCAATGGGTCTAAAGAAATCACATGGTAAACCGGAAAGCACTTCGCTATGAAGGGAGACAAAAATTAGTCCAGGTGTGGTGGAGCATGCCTTTAGCTTCAGTCCTTGAAGAGGCAGAGGCAGGAGGACCCTATGAGTTGGCAGGCCAGCCTGGTCTACACAGGGAGCTACAGGACAGCCCAGGGTTATACAGTGAGACCCTTGTTTCAAAAAATAGCAGCAACAAGCTTGTAAGCCACCAAACACAGGTGGTTTGTCATGGGTATCACAGGGCAGAGCTCTCAAGGGAACTGCAGGGTAGACATCGGAGATCTGAAGTCTGTGGCCTGACCTGCTGTCTAGGGGAAGCAGGGAGAAAAACTGTAGAGGTCAGATTGGAGATAACAGCAGTGCCAACCCCATGGGCAGTATCAGGAAACTGGAAATGCTTTCCTATTTAAGGCAATAAATGCTGTCAGGTGTGGGAGTGAACACCTGGAATGCCAGGCAAGAGGACCAGGAGTTCAAGGTTATGTCTACAGAGGGACTTGTAGTGGATTTATGATGTTACATTGTAAATAATAAAAAGAGCTGATTGGCCAAAGGCAGGCAGGATGTGTGGGCGGGACTACCAGACTAAGAAAACTCTGGGAACAGAAAGAACAGAGCAGAAAAGCCACAGAGACTCCAGAGTTGCCAAACATGCCAGAAGAAACAGATGACACTATGCTGCTCTGAGAAAAGGTACCAAGCCCCATGGCTGAACAGGGTAAGAGTCATGGGTTAGTTTAAGGTAAAGAGTTAGCAAGTTATATGCCTGGGCCTTAGGCTATTCAGCCTAAAATTAATGTAAGCATCTGTGTGTCTCTGCCAGACTATGGGTCTAAACCTTGAGGGCTAGGCCCAAAAGTCTGGGCCAGAAACCTCTTACTACAGTGACGGGAGGCAAGCCTGGGCTCCATCCTATCTCAAAAACAATAAACAGCTAGATCAGTAGTGAAGAAAAGGAGAATTCAACATAAATTACAATTATAACTAAAGTCAGATAGACTGTGAGCTAGTACTATTGACTAAGACCAGAACGCAGGAACCCTAAGCAGTAAGGAGAAAATTAGGGTGCAGCAGACACACCCCTGGAAACACTCATAGGAAAAAGAAAACTCCCAAGAAACATCTAATAAAGATCTGGGATCACAAACCAAGATTCTAAAATCCCCGTGGCCATACCTCCAAGCCCAACACCCAGAGGCAGAGGCAGGCAGATCTCTGTGAGTTGGAGGTCAGCCTGACTTACTTCAGTGGTCCAGGACACTCCGTGAGCCTCAAAACAAACAGAAATCTAAAATCTCAAGATGTCTATATATTTATAATAAGTCAAAAGCTAGAGTTGATCATCGAGACTCTGAATTCTGGGCTGGGAATATAACCTAGTTGGTAAAGTGCTGGCCCAGCACCCATGAGGAACTGAGTTTAATAAATAAGGGGCTGGAATGACCAAAAATCCCAAACAAGACTGGTTTACTAGCGAATTCTATGAAACATTTATGAGCAGGCAGGGACCCTAATGACGTGACCGTTACCACTCTTTATTTCCTGTCATTTCATCTTGGGACAGGGTTTCAGGAAGTAGTCCAGGCTGGTTAGAACTAATCATTCTCTTGCCCCGGCCTCCTAAGTGATCATAGGTGTGGACACCCATCATTACTCTCTTTGTGAAACTCGAGTAGATGCAGGGAGATATGGAGTTGTGCCCAACTCCCCCATCCATAAAAATGCAAATTCCCTCACCAGTCACCAACACATAAATCCAGCAGCTTAAGTAGTCCCTATGCACCAGTACCGGTCACCCCAGAAATTCAAGAGTGAGTCATCATTGAAAAATCAGTTACCATTAATACAGCACTAGTAACACAAAGGAGGAAACCATGTGACCTTTCCAAGCGACAGAGAAGGCAGCTTACAAACTGTTTCCTATTTAAAATACATTCCATGGGGAAATAGAGAAATCCTGTCCCCAGCAAAAAGGACATTTATGTCACCGGGTGATGGGCACAGATTCCCCAGCACCACACAAATCACAGAAAATGAATTGGCCTGCATTTGAGGTTCACTTAACGCCACAGGGCTTGTAAGTTGGTAGATCACCTGTCTGCATTTAAACCCTGAGTTGTAATAGGACTTTGCTTTAAACAGCCAGCTCCAAAATAACAACATGGAGACTTATTATGAAAGCTTGGCCTTAGCTTAGGCTTTTCTCCAACTAGCTGTTATAACTTAACCTGTTTTTATTAATCTATGTTTTGTCACGTGGCTTTGTTACCTCTCCTCTCTACTGTGTGCCCGACTTCCTCAGTGTCTCACTGGCATCTCTCCACCTAGATTCATTCCAAAGTTTCTCTCTGCCTGGAAGTCCAGCCTATTCTCTCTTGCCAGGAATTGGCCATTCAGCTCTTTATTAAACCAAAGGAACACATCTCTACACAGGGTAAAGAAACCTGTCATGGTGGAAGCCCGTGTCATCCCAGCACTTGAAAGGTAGAGACAGGAGGCTCAGCAGCTACAGGTTGCCCTCAGCAACATAGTGAGCTTGTGGCGACATGAGACTCTATCTCATTCAAGGAGAGAAAAATCAAAGAGAGGCCGTAAAGGAAAGCTAGAGCCGCTTCACACTTGATTGTGAAATACTGCTTCCCCTGGAGGAAGATGGGCTGGGAATCTCTTCTTCACCCTCATGTGGAGGTTGATGCCTAAGCAACTGTGCAAGAAAAATAAACAGAAGCCAGTAAAGTGGAAGGGAGGGGCTCAGTCTCCACCCATAAACAATACAAGCAGAAAATATTTAGAAGTCACATGTGCTGTGAAGGTTTAGAATACAGACCACACAGCCACGCAGCTCCAGAGGGAGAAAGATACCCAGAGGACAGCTGGGATCCTCACAGTCCAGCATGCGTGAGACACCCACATGCCCTGGTGTCACAAGGCACCAGGTGGTTGGGTGTCAAAATGATGAGCAAGTGTATGGCGGTAAAATGGGGGGAAGGGAAAGGCTGAAAGGTTTCTGTGCTGTGGAGGAAGGGCAGATCTGAAGAGTCAAGGGCTTTGAGGACTGGGCTGATGGTGGCCTGTTTGTTACTCTGGACCAGGGTGACATCAGGGCCTGGACTACTGCCACAGTCATGTCTGCGATTTCCACCAAGGCCATAGGAATGCCTGGAGTGTGGGGCATCACCTGTGGCCATTGTGGTATCCATGGGCTGTACAACCAACCACTGGGGCCATGTTGATTTTAGTGACCTGTGCTGCCACTCGGGGGACATGATGACATCGGGCCTGGGCTAGTGCATGAGACGATGCCTGGGTCCTGCCACAGTCAGGGTCTGTGATGTCTATGACCTGTGGTGCTACCAAAGGCCACATGGATGTCTGGAGTCTAGGTTAGGCCTGTGCTGCCACTGGGGCCATGGTGTCATCTGGACTACGGTTGCTGCTGAGTGAGAGCCATGTCTAGATGCGTGGTCCTACCACAGGAGCCAGGGACTGTGTTGATATCTGCGGTTCCTGATACCACTGAAGGAGCAGCAAAAGCACTTTGGCCTGAGTACTGTCGTTATGAATTCAGACTCCGTTTTACCTGTAGAGTGAAATGAAGTTCAGGTTCCCAAGCCCTAGGGGAGCTGAGAACTTTCCAATGGCTGAACCTCCCTAAACCACAGAAATGCTTGTTTTGCATCTTTAGCTTTCTAGAAACATCATGGCTATTCCTAACGAAGGAACAAATGGATCTGATTGGTTGGATGGAAGCTGATGGAACATATAAGGAAGCCCCTAACCTCTAAACCCTGATTTCATTCGAAATTGTAACTGTAACTGTAACAAGTGTTTGTGAATTTTGTGCTTATAAACCCCACTTCTATACCTGCTGGGGCTGTCAAGAGACACAAGGCTCCTGAGTCCTTGTCCCGAAGCCCCGATCAATCAGTGACCCGCTTACGCGGTGAATTTTTAAATCTTTGGACCCATAAGTGTTGCCTTTCTCCTTCCTTGTGGTACATAACGGCTGGGTGTAACATTTGGAGGTCCTGACGTGATGCCCCATTGAGGAATGGGATCAAGATGTCCCCGGAGTGTCCCCGAGGTGGAGGTGGAGTCCTCCATAACTGAAAGGGAGCACTCATTGAGAGGAGTGAGCCTCTATGGCCTCAAGGGGACAGGATCTCAGGGTCAAGAGACCACGTCTTGCCGTTTGTCTCATTGCTATCTCGTCCGTCCTTCTGTCCTTCTGTCCATTTTATCTTGGTTGTCTGCATCTAATTTCCCTTTCTTGTCCTTATAACTGTCAACTCTGTCCTTTGATGTTGCCTTTCTGTTGGCCTCCATCTTGTACTTTGAGATGATAGGGCTAACTGCCTCACGTCCTCTTACGTGATGCCCTAGATCTCATACTACAGCACTTCGAGAACTTTTAAAAAAATGTGCTGCTCTTGGAGAACTATTCCTCAGCTCCTGTAAGTCAAGGCTGGAGCGGGTGGGCGGCATAAAGCCCCACATTCTCCAGCAGGGAAGTGGGCAGCCGCTCCCACTACAACCATGGGGATTGGATTCTTCGATTGCTCCCCCCCCCCATTACAGCTGGAGGAAGAAAGTTTGTCTGTTTTAAACGCACGAATGTGGCCAGTGCTCATCTTTGTCTGACTGGTCCTGAATGCACAAGTTTACTGTGTTTTGTGTGTCTTGGTTGCAGCTCACCTGTTGCTCTTGCATCAGTCTCCCAGGCTCAGAATTTATCTCTGGCTATCAGAACTAATGTGATAAGGATCTAAATGTCAATTGAGGGTGAATAGTATTAAAGTTGTTTTTTGATGTTCTGGTCTATAAAGGTGCTGGCTCTAGAACTGGGTTATGGCCCAACCTTTTCCAAACCTAGGCTTGCTTTCAATGTCTCTATGTCTGAAGTTAAGAACTGCCAGGAAGAAGAGGCAAGGGCAGGGCAGCTACAAAATTACTGGTCATGCTAATAAATGTGTAATATTTGTTACAAAAAGAGTTAACTTAAAAACTATACCACTGGGTTAATAATCAGAAGGCTACACAAAGAATCTGAAAACAAATACCTTATCCATCAGTGTCTGTGGTTCTGGGCAAATGTTTAAATGTGCTAACCTCACCTTCTGACCCTTTTGTTCTGCTTCTGACTGTCTTTTGTTAGCTGAAATATGTCAACCCAAAACATGGTTTTTAAAATCAAAGGCTCACCCTGAGAAAGGCTCAAGACTGCAATGGAATTCCAAAGTCCCAGTATGGTCACTAAAGCTTAGCCACAGCTCAGCACCAGAAACTGGAATATTTCCACCTTGTGATGTAGTCAGATAATGACCTTAAACAGTATGGCAGAGCAGCTTAGCAACCTCAGGAAATCAAAAAAACATTTTTTACAGGAGTATCCTAGGGTTGCCTGCAAGTTGGGCATTTACATAACAATACACCACGAAAAGTTGAAAACCACTACCTTAGAGAATGTCTCTCCTTACTTAAGGTTTGTTTAAGCTTAAAAACAAAACTGATTTGAAGATATATGTCTAACATCTGATTTTTGCTAACATTGCTAAGTTGCTGATAGTTGTTCTGGTAAACTGAGACATATTATAAACTATTATGTTCTGTAATGGGACTATAAAGGATTATAGATGTTCCCAGGGTCTTTGTGGACTGTGTTCATAAGTTAAAAGTCTTATTTTTATACTGAAAGAGCTTCAACTCAGAAACTGTTACTTTTATTATAAACCGTTAAATATTAAACCTTAAGATATTCAGAACTATACTTATAAATAATGCTAATTACTAATATAATCAAGTATAGGAAAATTTTATCTAGACTCTTATATGTTTCAAAATAACTAACACCAATACTAATATCTAATAACTAAAAACAAAAAGGGTTGTTTGGCTCAAGTCTGCAAACTGTCAGAGGTTTGCTGAATGTGGCATTTAAGATATTTAAATTTATATGACAGAAACTCGGATCCTAGCAATGACTTCCAAGGTCTCCAAGAAGGCAATGGACAAAGCAATCCACTAACCACTGGGCAAGACTGCCACAAGGCCTTACTTGCTGCCAGGGGTTTGCCCAAATTGTGGACAGGCGGGGCACTGGAGAGCTGATGCCTTGCGTTGCCTAGACAAGGTGAGGCTAGTCCTCAGATGTCCCTCCTCCACAGGAAAGCCTGTCATCCACTGGGCCTGGCAACCAAGGCTGCTGTCCCCAACACCATGGAGACCTCAGGAGCCTGGGATGTCTCTCTGGATATGGACCAGGGACTAATCTCTGTCGTTTTGGTTGATTCTCCTCAGATCTCTGACACTGACAGCTAAGCTAACTGTGGCCCTGTCACATAGACAGGAGACAGTCAGCTCCTCCATCAAGGCTACAAACCACCTTGTTAGTTCATCAGTCAGCCGTTGATTAGATAAAACAGTTAGGTCTATTGTTAAGCCAAGGCAAACAGGTTACTTTGCTAACAAGCTTCAGAGTCTCCTAAAGGAACACAGTAAAGGTTCCTGCTCTGGGCAGTGGTTACAAAGGAAAAGTGCAAACACATTCCTTCTTTGGCACACAGTCTCTTCCTCACAAAACTTTCTAATGATACTCGGAGAGAAGATAAAGAAAATCAAATTGTTCATTTATAAAATGTCAAACGCTCATAAATATAATGCAGAGAAAATGAAAAAGAGAAGATTGCAGAGATCTGTGGAGCTGGCTTGGTCTTGCTACCTTGAGGAGCATGCAACACAGGTGTTTCCGCTTGTTTCTGCCTAGGTCTCCCCAGTAGAGAAAGAAACATAAAAGCTTGACTGTACAGGCCTTTTCTTGTGGCCACCAACTAGCTCCCAAATAATGACTCAGAGACGTATTAGTTTTGAATGTTTGGCCTAAATTAGCTCTTTTCTGGCTAGTTCTTTTAAATTAAATTAACCTATTTTGTGCTGGAGAGATGGCTCAGAAGTTAAGAACTCTGGATGCTCTTCCAGAGGACCTGAGTCCAATTCCCAGCCATGACATGGTGGCTCACAGCCATCTGTAATGAGGTCTGGTACCCTCTTCTTTCATGCAGGCAGAACACTGTATACATAATAAATAAATAAATCTTTAGAAAACAGAATTTAAAAAAAAATAAATAAAAAATTACCGTCTTTATGCGCCTTTTGCCTTGGGGCTTTTATCCTTCATCATTCTGTGTGTCTTACTTTCCCTGCTGGTCTGTGTCTGGCTGGCAGCTGCTTCTAGTTGCAGCTGCTTCTAGTTCAGGGCGTCTCCCTCATTCTCTCCTTCTTCCCTTGAGACTAGAATTCTCCTCTTCCTTATTCTCTCTCCCTGTTATCCCTCCCCCGCCTAGCTATTGGCCATTGAGCCCTTTATTAGACCAATCAGGTGCCTTAGGCAGGCAAGATGAAAGAGCAACACATCTTTACACAATTAAACAAATGTATCATAAACAAGTGTAACACACCTTTTTTTAAAAAAAAGATTTATTTATTGTGTATACAGTGTTCTGCTGCATGTATGTCTACAGAAGAGGGCACCAAGACCTCGTTACAGATGGCTGTGAGCCACCTTGTAATTGCTGGTAATTAAACTCAGGTCCTCTGGAAGAGCAGCCAGTGCTCTTAACCCCTGAGCCATCTCTCCAGCCAGACGTTGTAGATTCAGGTATCGTTTGGTGAAGCTTGGAGGCATGTCTCTGGAGTACCAGGATCATGAATGGGGTGAGACCAGACCCCTTTGAGACAAGGGACTCTGACCTCCCTTCTTGTTTGTTCCTGTTCTTGGGGAGCAGGTTGAACCATCTATCATGTAACATTCCACTCTCCCTCCAAGAACTGTCTTAAGGTTCCTTTGTATCAGTGAGTGTTTATATAACCCCTTAATAAATATCAGTCCTTTATATGATAGATTGCTAGTGGATTTTCCATGATATCTGATGACCACATGGGTTTATTCTCTGTGCTAGCCAAGCCACAAGCCAGAGGCTGGAGCCCTGCAGATCCTGGCTGGCAAGCCTGCACTTTCAACTGCAGCTAAAAAGCGGCCCACTTCCCCAGCCATGTCGCCCTGGCCATGTGTCTGGCCATGTGCCCCACGGCTCTCAGTCCCTTAGTGGATGGCTAGGCAAACCGCAGAGACACCATCACCCTGCAGCAGTTTCCACTCAGGGCCACAGCAGCCAGCACATCTCACTGCCCATGATGTGTGCCTAGAGTGGTGTGTGCCCCAGACTGGGGATAATTGTTAAACGGTGGATATCACTGCTTTTTAAACATGGGTTCTGTTATATCGTTCTGATTTTGTGAGAAATTGCCTTTTGTAAGGTTATTTAGTCTGGTTTGCTAGCTGGGCAACTTGGCCATTTCTCAGGAACCCACCTGGCCCCGCTGTGCTCAAACCGGACTGGCACAGCTGTGCTCCAGAAAGTGAGACATTGAATGTGCCTACGACACCTGCTGGCCAAATGTCGCCATTACATCTGGTTTGAGGTACCTGAATACATACCATCCCCCCCCCCCCCCACACACACACAATGACAGACAATTGGACTTCTCAAGAATTTAGGAACTTTTTTTTACTGTTATGATTGAGAATTTATTGCATGAGTATATTTTTTGAGGACTTCAATCCCTCATTCCTGTTACTTTTTTGCTTGATTCTATATTTTATATTTCAAAAAACTGGTCTGATACCCGTTCTAAATATGAGACTGTGATTAGCCTGATGGATGATTTAAAGACTAGGAATGAGCAATGCTGTCTAAAGTGTGTAATACAGAAATTAAAACTAATAAATTGGCAGCCAAAGTTAATTTTCTGGAAGTTGGTTGTTATAAGGTTTTTTAGTAAACCTTATTATAACAGTTTTTTATGACAAACTTTCAGATAGAACTTCCTCTTTGGACATGAATATTAAGAACATACAAAAGAAGTTCAGACTTTACATTAATGATGGGAGTAAGGAACTTATTAATTACATTAATGATGAAAATAAGAAAATTATTAATTCCCTGGAATTGAATGTTAATGATGAGGATAGGAAAATTGCTGATTCTATGAGGTCATTAGAAAGACTGGCTATTCAAGAAACCAAGGCCCAGGACAAAATGATGGTCTCCAAGCTTCAGGAATGGGAGGACCGTGTTTCAATACTGGAGGAGGATATTAAGACACTATATACCCAGAACAATTCAGGACAGCCTCCTATGAGATATTATGGTAATGAAGAGGCTCTGCCTAAGGTGGTAAACATGAAAGGGATAGCCCCTTCTCAACCAGTATTGTTTCCAGTTACAATTCAGATGAAGAACACATATGGGGAGCCTCCAGAATTCATGGAGTATAATTATGAGTCAATACATACTAGAGATATAAAGGTTATCAAGGAAGCCATGTTACTCCACAGAATCCACTCCACTTATGTAAAAACAAATTATAAATGTATGGTCAACAATAAATAGAATAACTCCTAATGATTGGGTGCAGTTGACAGCTGCTGTATGGGACTATAGCCAACATTTACAATGGAGAAATTGGCTTAGGGAAGAGGTTAGGGCCATAGAACTAATTACGATGAACATACACTGTTGCTGTGCTATACTGCTGCATTAATGCTTGGGAAAAGATTTTAGACCCAAGACAGAAAATTAAGTGATATACCAAGGTCAGAGAAGGCTTAGAAGAACCTTATACTTACTTTCTTCACCAAGGCTGTGCATAGAGCAGTATCAGATCCAGAAGTTAGGAAGCAGTTAATACTTTCTCTGGCCTTTGACCATGCTAATCTGGAATGTAAGAGAATGCTTATGCCACTAAAGATCAGATCTGCACACATATAGGAATGGATTCAGTACACAATCAATGCTGAATCTCTCCATTGCAATGAAGAAAATTGGGTGGGCCAAGCTGTTGCTAATGTTAGTGTGAGGAACCAAAGCATCACTTGCTTTAATTGTGGTAAACCAGGCCATATGAAAAGGAAATGTATGCAAGGTACTTCTGGGAATAATGTCCCTCTTAGGAATGATTCAAACAGAAGGCCATTACCTTCTGGGTTATGCAGAAGATGTGGCAAAGGCCGACATTGGACTAATGAGTGTATGTCTATAAGAGACAAACAAGGCAACCCTTTATATCTAGAACTTTTATCTCATTTTGGTAAACTAAAAATTCATGTAAACTTCAAGAAGTCAAAAAAAGGTCATAAGATGGAGGAGCAAAGCAGATTTTGTTGTTGTTGTTGTTTTATTTGTAATTAATTTAGGTGCCATAGTGCAGGGATGCGGAGAAGATATGGAAGGGTAGGGATTGAGCCAGATTGAGGTACATGATGTGAAATTCCCAAAGAATCAATAAAGAATTATTTTTTTAAAAAAAAAATAGAATACCTATTACTCAGCCACATGAAGACAAATAATCAAGCCCTATAAAAGCATCCGGACTAGAGTGTCAGAAGCAGAGCACTTGGCTCAGGACTCCTATTCCCTGCTCAGGTTTTAGTTTTGGACTTGAAGACCTAAGAAACACAGGGAATTCAGTTCCATTAGGTTCTATTTGTATGTGTGTGTGAGAGAGACAGACATAGAGAGACAGAGATTGCAGGGACCTGTGGGGATATTTTCAAATGTAATAAAAACAGTGGAGATATCAGAGGGATCTACCCACGTCAGTCTAAGAGGATCAGATAGTGGTAACTCACACCTTTAACCCCAGCACAGGGAATATCCCAGGTGTGGTGACCTATGCCCTTAATCCAATCTGAGTTTGAGGTCTTTTTAGTCTACAAAGGGAGTTCCAGGCTCCCAGGCAGGCAGTGGTGGTGCCACGCCTTAACTGAGCAGAGAAAGTATTTAAGGCAGATATAGAAAGACCGGGCAGGCAGAAGAAGCCGGAAGGAGGGAGGCTGAGGAAGCTGGAAGACAGCTGGGTGAGATCTGACTGTGGGGTTTACTCTCTGGTATCTTGGCCTTTCCCAGAGATTTGGCCCTGAGTTTCCTTTATTCGTGCAACAGGGACCCCAAATTCTGACCTCAGATCTTCACTGGGACTTCTAGGCAGGGCTCTATCCATGAGCTGCATTTTAAAAAATTTGGGGGGTTTTCTCTATGTTTTATTTTGCTTTTTGAGGCAGGGTTTCTCTGTAGCTTTGGATCCTGTCCTGGAACTTGTTCTGTAGATTGTAGTGGGATTATGTTCTGGTATGTTGTCCGTCCTACTGGTTTAATAAAAAGTAGTAAAAGCTATTAAAAGCCATTTGATTACAAATGCTGATAGAGCAATCCAACCTATATATTTTATAAATGAGTTGACTTTAAAATTGAAATCAAAAGATATGCTACTTTGGAGAAAAGGTTTTCATTTTATTTCCACAGAAAATGAGAAGCTGTGGATTTATTCCTGGTTAAAGAAAATAAGGTTTGATCAAGGAAGACCCCCTTGAAAAGTTTCCAATGAAAATAGATGGCCCAGATGATCGAGCATTTCAGAGCACCTCTGTTGCAGTTCCTTCTGAGTTCTGCATCCAGAACTACTTCAAAGAATTAGCTGAGATGACCCAGCTTTACAGACTATTCCACTAAAGACTTGGCAATAGCATGGGGACCCAAAGAAAAATTTAGGATTTGGAAAATGCCCCATTCAGCAGGAAATAGCCTAGAGAATGATGTCCACATTTCCAAAAAAAATGGATAATGGATATTTGTGTTTGTTTACAGTGTTGGTTACAAGTTGTTATAGATAATGGTGGAAAAAATATGCAAAGGAAATTAGATTTGGGGTTCTTGTTTTAAAAAGAAAAAAAGAGAAATGTAGTGAGAGTATGTTCTGGTACATTGTCCCTCCTACTGGTTTAATAAAAAGCTGCTTGGCCAAAGACAGACAGAAAGTGTGGGTAGGGCTACCAGACTAAGAAAACTCTGGGAACAGAAAGAACAGGGCAGAGATGCCATAGACACACCAGAGAAGCCAGCAGATGCAGAGGATACATATGCTGCTCTGAGAAAAGGTACTGAGCCACATGCTGAACAGGATAAGAATCATGCGTTAGTTTAAAAGCAAGAGCTAGCAAGTTATAATGCCTGAGCCATAGGCTGATCAGGATAAAATTAATACAAGTGTCTGTGTGTTTCTGTGGGACTTCAGGTCTGCGGGACTGTGGGATCACAGGCCAGACAGGCCAGAAACTTAATACTACAACAGTAGACCGTGCTGGTCTCAAACTCATAGAGATCCACCTGCCTCTGCCTTCTGAGTGCTGAGATTAAGGTGTTCGCTACCATGCCTGGCTTCATTTTTGGATGCTTCCTTCCTTCCTTCCTTCCTTCCTTCCTTCCTTCCTTCCTTCCTTCCTTCCTTCCTTCCTTCCTTCCTTCCTTCCTTTCTTTCTTTCTTTCTTTTTTCTTGTTTTTGATACAAGGTTTCTCTGTGCAATAATAGTTATGGCTGTCCTGGAACCTACTTTTGCAGTTCAGACTGCCCTTAACTTACAGAAATTCACCTGCCTCTGCCTCCCAAGTGCTGGAATTAAAGGTGTGAGCCACCACCACCCGGCTTTGGATGGTTTAAGTGACTATTTTCTTAGTCTTGGGAAATACACTATTTACCCCGTCTCTGTACTTTGTTCATTCTCTTTGCTCTGAGACATTGTTTGAAGACTTGTGGTGTTCTGGAATCTTCTTCTGCGTCTTTGTTTGCTTTCAATGGGCTTATTCATGCCCACTCAGCTTTATCAAGAGGGAGTCTGGGTGGGACTGAGTTTTCCAGCTGGAAGGGTACTGTGGGTGGCAGCAATGAGTGACTTGTGATATATTGTAGATTTAATAAAAGCAGCCTGGAATATCAGAGGACAGAATCACCCACAGTCAAGCCATGAAGGTCAGAGAGCATGATGAGCCTCTTCCTTAATCCCATCACTCAGGAGACAGAGATCTTTTTGGATTTCTGTGAGTTCAAGACTTAACAGTCTAGCAGCTCACACCTTTAATCCTAACTTTAGGATTGTGATTCAAAGTTGGACCAGGAAGCAAAACATCTGGGTGGAGAAGGTATCTAAAGCAGGAGGAGGCAGAGTTTCAGACATTCTGTAGAAGTGACATTCAGACTGAGGACCCTTGAAGATAGACAGCACTTACCCTGTTCAGCCTGAGAAGATGGCTGGGTGAGAACTGACTGTGGTCTGTTTCCTCTCTCTGATATTCCAGCTTTCCCCCAATATCTGGCTCTGGATTTCATTATATACTAACCAGAGGTTGTGCAATGGTGACTCTGGGTGTCAATTGAGGCCCCATGAAGGGGACATGAGGAAGATTGATCAACTGATCCTTTGCAGGCCCCATGTACCTCCTGCCAAAACCCTCAGCAAAGCAGTTCCCAGCGTCTGCCATAGACCCTGGTCTCATGCTCACCCCTGTACCCTTGCTACATACCCTGTGCATTTATGAAGCACCTGCTGGATGTTGGGCCCTGGTTGGACTTAGATATGTAACCTCAACAAAAGGCTATGTGTTCAGCAATTACCAGGGAAAATTGGGGAGACAGGCTTACAGCAGGGCAGACCAACATCCCACATTTTCATTTTGACTACCCAGGGCTTTCTCTGACCCATGGTGCCCTCATGGTAAAGTGAGACTCCACCAACACCAGGACTATGAGGTGGAGGCTAGAGAATCAGGAGTCAAGGCCATCCTTAAATTGTCCAATCATTTCTAGACTAGTATGAATTATGTGGGCTTTGTCTCCAAAAAAAAGGCAAAATAAATAAAAATAAATAATCAGGAGCTGAAGAGATGGCTTAGTACTGCCCCCCCCCACCTGAGGTAATGTGTACACACTGGCAAAACACTCATACACATAAAATAAAATAAAAATCAATAAAAAAAATAAAAAGAATCAGGAAACTCAGAAGATAAAAGTCTAAAAGTCCCCACTTCCTCTTTCCGTGACCCTGCCTCTGGCTCTGGCTCTCTCTCCTGGGGCTCCTCTGTTCCCTTATCAGTACTGAACAAGGAGAAGCCAAGGCTGCCTGGTGTGCCAGGTCCAGTGTCGTCCCCCCCAACCCCACCCGGGTTCTGGAAGTCTGGGACATGTCTGGGCAGGTCTGAGGCACTTGTAAAAGCTGCACGTTCCTTGGAAACAAGTTGCCAGAGCCCGAGGGAGACCTGAAAGTGGGCAGCAGTGAGGAAGGCTGTTTAAGGTCCCCAGGAGCAGTATTTGGCCCCCTGCTCCCATTCAGGCCCTGTCACACCACGCAACTTCCCAGTGTGACCCTTCCAGATGTGGTTTTGTGAGTGACATACAAAAGTTTGTCGGGTGTGTGTGTATGTGTTAAGACAAGGTCTTGGCCAGGCATGATGGCACACACCTTTAATACCAGGGCTTGGGAGTAAGAGGCAGGTAAATCTCTGAGTTCAAGACTGGCCTGGTGTAGTAAGACATTTCTGTCCCAGCTTAGCCCTGAGGTTCGGACTCGCCTACAGTCCCACGGCTGCCTAGTGTCAAAGAAACACATAGAAGCTTATATTAATTACAAGATGATTGGCTTATGGATCAGGCTTATTACTTGCTAACTCTTACTCTTAAACTAACCCTTAATTCTTGTTTAGCCATGTGGCTTGGTACCTTGTCTCAGAACAGCATTCTCCTCCTCCTTCCTCTGCATCTGCTGGTGTCTGTTGCTCTGCTCTTTGGCGTCCCAGAATTCTCCTGGTCTGGTTGCCTTGCCTCTGCTTCCTATCTAACTACTTGACTAATTAGGATTCTATTAAACCAATAATTACAATAACAAATATTTACAGTGTACAAAAGCATAAGCCTACAGTAGCCTGGTCTACAGTAGGAGTTCCTGGACAGCCAGAGCTACACAGAGAAACCCTATCTTGAAAAACCAAATAAGTAAACATTTTTTCTTCTACCATGTGAGTAATCTGGGGTCAAACTCAGATTTTCAGGCTTCACCTGCTGAGCCATCTCACTGACCCAAGATTTATTCCATATGGAAAAAAGAGCAAAGAAGTGCAGAGTACAGCAAGTCTTCCTGTGAGGTTCCTAAGAACAGGCTTAAGGGTCAACTCAGGTCAAGTAAGCATACAACGCCAGCCAGTTGGGCGGTGGTCCCCACCACTCTCAGCTCCAGTGGCTCCTGCTAGGTGATCTGACAGGAAGCTGGAACTGTGTGGAGTCTTTGCCAGAGGCAAGTTAAGTTCCAACTTCAGGTTGCACCAGGGATTCTGCCTTCTCCTTACAGCATGAGAATCCTGGGGAATTTCTGATGTCTTGGAGTCCCAAGACATTAAATAATTCTGTTTAAATATTCTGATATGTAAGAGAGGGGTGTAGGCATCCTTCAGAACTGCACTTCTGGCTGGGTGTTATACTGTCTGGTTGAAGTTCTTGGCCTGTGTCTGCTGATCCCCCAGCTGGGAATGTCACCAGGGTCCCTGTGAACCGATCAGTGGAACCACATCCTGTGTTCCCACTACTGTTAGTTTATGACTTTATGTGTCTATAAAAGTTTGTGGCGCGTGACTGTCAGGGTGACAGGAATCTGCATTTCCAGGCAGAGTCACATGCCCTGGCTCGGAAGGAAGCACCTCCCCCCCTCTCTTCCCTCCTGTCAAGAGTAAGTTCTCATCTGAGCAGAGAACTAACTATACAGCTCTGAGCAGTGAGTGGAAGGCCGCAGGAGGCTCCCAAAAGACGGAGAAGTAGAGGCCTCGGCTCCACCAGACCCTTAGGATGGGGCCCTGGTGAGGCTGGGGGTCCATGTCAATCTATTCCAAATAGAAGTTATATGTGTTGGTTTGTACCTCTGACCCCACACCCAAAAAGGCTGAGGCAGGAGGATGACTTCAGTCCGGAAGTTGAAGGCCAGCCTGAGTGGGCCATAGCAAGCCCCCAGGAGGTGGTGACATCACACATACAGTGACAGGTTTCAACAACTTTATTGGTTTCTGGGTAAAACGTCTGAGTTCTCCAAGAGTGCAGCATGGCAGGCCATTCTCTTCTTGGGGTCCCAGACAGCAGGTTTGGAATTTAGCCAGAGCTCTAGGGCCCAAGAGAAGGCACACGGGGCTAGAGGAGGCTCAGGAGGCAGAACAGCCCTCTTCCATGGGATAAGAAAACACATGAGATACCAAGGTCCCCCAGGCAGGCCAAAGGAGGCACTTCACAAGGTGTGGCTATAGACTCCCTGGGCAGGGCCACCCCAAGCCGTGGATGTGAAGAGCCTCATGCCACCCAGCATTAGGTAAATCTCTTAAAAGGGGGGAAAAAAGTGCTACCTCAAACCCAGCTCTCTGTGAGAGTCCCCCAAACAAGGCTGGGATGTGAAATTCTGATCCCTAGTGTGCCAGTGAACCTGGCCACAGAGAGTCAGGTCCCTGTGCAGGACCCTGACATGCCCTGTGCCCCATGGGTCCTGGACACAGTTGGGCACCTGTGTGCTTCCCACAGAAGATGAGGGAAAGAGTGTTGGGGAAGCTGTGCAGGGTCCATCTTTCTCGTTATTTTTGAAGTCTAATTTACTTTTAATTCTGTGTCTGTGAGAGTTCAGTGTCTGAGGAGGCCAGGAGGAGGCGCTGGATCCCCTGGAGGAGTCATGGTACTTGTGAGTCACCTGGTAAGGCTTCTGGGGACCAAACACAGGTCTTCTGCAAGAGCAGCCAATTGCCTTTAATGTCAAGACATCTTTCCAGTCCCATGATCTCTTTTGCTTCTTGTTTTTCAGATGGGGGTTTCTGTATCAAACTCAAGACCATCCTCCTGCCTCAGCTTCAAGTAAGACAGATAGATATTGGGCCCATGTTCTTGCTCTTTAAAAGCAAACATGACCTCCAAACTTTGTGGGTCTGTGACATGCCATGGCATATGTGGGAGCAGAGGACAGCTTTGGGAGCATTATTCTCTTCCACCTTGTGGTGCTTGGGGATCAAATGGAAGCTTCTAGGTTTGGTGATTACTGACCTTACCCACTGAGCCATCTTGCCTGCCCTTTCTTGCTCTCTACTTGGTATTTTGTTAAGACAAAGTCTCATGTCACTCAGCCAGGCCTCTAACTATGTGGGGAAGGCTGGCCCTCAACTCCTGCTTCTCCACCTCCAGTGCCCAGATAATGAGACTCTTACAGCCTGGAAATACTAATACTGAGCTTGCGATCAATACGCCTGAAACCAGGGACAGGTGCACTGACAGGCATGCTCAGCCGCCATTCAGGATTTGGCCTTTAAGTCCAAACATCGAGCTGGGTTCATTTCCTGCTACTGCATAAAACCTAAGCCCTGTGCCCCCAGCAGTGTCGACTGAGGGAGCATTTCTTCTGACAGAGAATGAAGTCTCCATCTTCTTGTTCTCCCAGTGTGTGGATGCAGGATGGTGGGTTGTGGGAGTCAACCTGGATCTTCCGCCAACCGCACAGGGACCGCACAGGGACCGCACAGGGACCCCCACTGTCTTAGGTTGAGACTGAAGATTCAGACTTCTTCTTTTCATTTCCCAGGGGACTTCTGGCCTCAGACTCTCCAAGGGGTAGGAAGGTCAAAGGAGAGCTGTCTAGACAGTGGGAGGGAAGAGGCCCTTTTCGTGTACACAGCAAGGTCACCCAGGGAAGACACACGCAGCTGCTGTGCACAGCAGTTGGCCTGGCTCCCAGCCCAAGCTGCATACAAAAGCACCTGGAGTCCACGTTTCCAGGCTTCCCCCTTCCAGGCTTCAGGAGTCGACCATTTTCTGGAGGCTTCCATTCCCTCCATGGGCAAAGTAGAACATGAGATTCCCTGTTTTAGCTGACACTATCAATTTATCTTCAAAGATAAATTGTCCAAGTCAGTACTGGTGACTTATACTTGTCATCATCCCTGGGACATGGAGGCAGGAAAAGGTTAGGGTTATCCTCTGCTACATAGTGAGTGTGAAGCCAGCCTGGGCTACACAAACTCTGCCTAAAAAGAGAGAGAGAGAGAGAGAGAGAGAGAGAGAGAGAGAGAGAGAGAGAGAGAGAGAGAGAGAGAGAGAGAGAGAAAGAAAGAAAAAGAAAGAAAGAAAGAAAGAAAGAAAGAAATCCAAAAGATTTGGGTCCCACACAGCCAGTCTTTCCAAATGGCTTGGGGACACTGGAGCAAGCCCTGGGCACAGCATGCTTGATCTACAAGGTACAGTCCCATGTTCAAGCTGACTGTAAATCAGACACTTTCTCAGGCTCAGAGCCCAGACTCCACCATCCCTGTCCCATCTTTATTTCACCACCATTGGGCCCAGCCTGGCAGTCCAGGTCCCGCCCACCTCAGCTCCCCATCCACCCTACCCTCCTCTCCTAGGGTAAGAATGGGACCTAGGAGCCACAGGGTTAGGGGTGGGTCCTCAAGAGTCACCAGGCTACACCTGGCAGCTACAGACTCCCTGAGCCTCACCCAACAACACATAAAGAGAAAAAAAAAAAATGTCAAGTTTTCGGGCCAGGGCAGGAAGGTGTTTAATGGACGCCTAAATATATATGAGCCCAGCCTAGTGTCCCAGGATGTCCCTTGGCTTAACAGTGGGAACTAGAAAATGACACACGCACACCCTCTGAGGTGACAGGAAGGGAAGAGCATGGGGTTCCCAGAACGGGTGAGTGAGAATGGGTGAAGAAATGGTTTTGGTGCAGCGGCCACGCCTCCCTAGCCCACCTGCCTCCTACCCCTCTCCAGGGTCCTTCCTGAATCTTTGAGGCAGGGGGATTGCTACAAGATGGAGGGCCAGCCTGAGCTACAGAGTTCAGGTAGAGAAACCCTGCCTCAAAATAGAAAAACCAAACAAAGTCACTGGGAACAGAAACTGGGGGCAGTGGTGCCTCTGTCATTGCAGAGGGAGGCTGAGGGAGGAGGATCAGACCTGGCAAGCCTGGTCTACACGATGTCCCAAAGTGTCCTGAGGGATCCGTTGTTATTGAGTCCCCTACATGTAGAAGTGATGTGTGCTCACAGCTAGCTGGGAAGCCATGAAGGCTTCACCCCCTGGGAGAGAATGCCAACACAGGGCAGGGTGGCAGAGCCCTGATTACTTAAACTTGCCAGTCAACTCACAGTTGTTTTTGTGGGGACAGCAAGTCTCCCCAGGGTGTCCTCATCCCTGAGTCTTGAAGGAGAGCCCACTGCCCAGATCCCCACCTGGAGACAAGAAAGCTGCACAGAAGCAGGATGAGCAAGGAAGGCCTGAGGAAATCACACCAGAACAATGAACATGTGAGCTGAAAAGTAGCCAGGTCCAGCATACATACCATCAACTCAGCACTGAGCAGGCCTAGGCAGGAGGGTCGGCATCAGCTACATAGTGAATTGGAGGCTAGCCTGGGCTATATGAAACCCTGTTGCAAACAACAAATAAAAAATTTGGGGATGAGAAGTTACCCCAGAATCCATATCCATCCAATCATACTTGCGGACAGTGAGGCCCCTCTCTATATCTCCCCAAAACTGAAGGTGACATCCAAAATGTACATGGCTTCTGGTGGTGGGTATTGTACTTTGTGCTGGATGGAGTCCAGGCCACATGTGACATCCAGCCCCTCCTCCAGGCCTGGAAGCTCAAAGTCCACAGGACACAAAGCCTGGCTGGAGTCCCAGGCACATTTCCTAACAGTTCACTGAATGTCCCTTTGGGTGATACGACATGCAGGGACATGCCCAGGCACCACAGCCTCTGTTCCCTAAGGAGCCATAGAAGGAGACACTAGGAGCTAGAAGCTGTCTGTCTGGGATACCTGAGACCCCGACTTTAAACAAACAAACACCCTCTTAAAAAATCAAAAAGAAAACAAAAGAAAGGTTAGTGTCAGTGCAGCCCAGAGAAAGGCCAGGTCCTTGGTGGCAAGTGGCCTGCTCTTTGGAGCAAAGGGGACCTACTATGGGGACCCAAAGTATGATGGCATTTTCAGGGCTGGAGGCAAAAGAGGTTTCACAGCCTGGGAGAAAGACGAGACACTGCTGGTTAAGCCTGAAGGTTTAACAATGGGAATATAAATGACTGTGTCCCCCAGTTTAGCACTGGAGGGGGAGAAGCAGCAGAAATGGAGGGGGAGAGTGAAGAAAGATGGGGGGGCACAACAGAAAAGGTGGCCAGGTTCCAGGCGGCTTTGCCAGGGACTGTCCAGAGTTTAGGGACACGGATTAGAGCCAACTCCTTTATGATACTTTGGGAGACTCTGGCCAGAGAGAATGCTCTGACCCTTTGTCCACAGCCCCTGGAAAAGCAGAGTGTGTTGGGGTCATGGCAGTGGCGGTGTGTGAAGGCCACCAGTCTGTGGCCATCTCACCCTGGTCCCAGCCTTGGCCTCTAGGCACGAAGCTGTGTCTCCACAGAGAGCTCTCTCCATCCACCTTCATTGTGGTCCACCAAGAGGAGCAGATGTCTGAGTCAGGACCTTTCGTGGCCCAGCTGTGTCTCCTCTCAGAGCACCTGGGTGCACATGCCTGTCAGTGCTGGTGGCAACAGCTGATGTCCCCCTCCACCTGCTCCAGGACACCCAGCATCTCCTCGATGATGACCCGTAGTGCCCGGCCTAGCTGGTCAGCATTGTAGGGTTTGCCCAGTGGGGGCACATGGACGAAAGCTGACCGGCCACGGCCCTGGTAGAGTGAGGTGTAATAGGTGAAGTCACAGAGATACCTGAGTCAGGAAGAAGAGACACTGGGGTCACAGAGTCAGTTCTAGGCCAAGTTTACACCCACCCTCTGGAAAGCCTTGCTAGGGGGTACTGGGAGAACCTAGGGAAATTTTGGGGACCCTGGTAAACTTCTATTTTCTAAAACCTTCATTTTGTTAGGCAAGATAGCACTCGGGAAACAGAAGCAGGTGGATCTCTGAGTTTAGGGCAGCCTGGTCTACAAGAGAGTTTCAGGCCCGCCTGAGCTATATAGTGAGACCCTGTCTCAGAAACTAAGATGAGATGGCAGGAAGACATCCTCTGTCAGTCCCCAGGCTCACTGCAGGAGGGGAAACCCAGCCACCACCCACTCCTTCTGGTGCCCAGAACCCCACCTGCCAGCATCCTGTGAGATGGTGACAGACACATCCAGCCCCAGCGTGGTCACCCTTTTGCACACAGCGTCCATGTCAATGATGGAGTCAATGCTCTCGGGGCCGTCCTCCACACAGCACTGGGAGCCGGGGCAGAACCGGCAGTTATCCAGTCCCTGGTAGCCTTTGTTGTGTCCACATTTCTCCAGTGTCACCGTGGTGGCCATGCCCGATACCCCAACATGCACCACAAGCTGGGGACAGAGGGCTGGGGCTCAACAGGGGCAGACACCCACCCACACAGGTAATAAAAGTGTGTACATCTTTTTGTTGTTACTACAAAATGACTATTGTGTAGGTATTTTTTAGATGCATGTGTGGGGTTTTTTGTTTGGTTGGTTGGTTGGTTTTTTCCTGTCATGAACGAGATCCACTTGCCTCTGCCTCCTGAGTGCTGGGATTAAAGTCCTGTGCCTCCACTGTGTGGCAGATTATGTAGCTGTTCAAAAAGCCCAAGGGCAGCAGGGCATGGTGGCACACTCGGGAGGCAGAAGCTGGTGGATCTGTGAGTTTGAGGCCAGTCTGGTCTAGAGCGAGTTCCAAGACAGCCAGAGCTACGCAGAGACCCTGTGGGGTGAGGGAAGCCCAAGGCAGGTTTTTGTTTTGTTTTTGAGACGGGGGTCTTATATAGCCCAAGCAGGGCCCAGTCCCTCAGGTTCTCCCTGAATTCCTGATTGCTGAGGTGACAGGTGCCTGCTGTCCCTGTGTCTGGCTTGAGATGTGTTTTGAAAGTCCTTTTATTTCTTTATTAATATTTTCTTTGGTGGTGCTGGGTGAACAATAGGGCCTCACACACTCATATTTAACTGTACTTGCCCAAGCTCTTCCTGGCTGGCACACAGATGGCAACAAGGTTCTATGAGGTCTCCAGTCACTGCTTCTTCCCTCCCTTCCATAAGAATCCACACAAGCTCAAGGTGTGGTGTGGTAGTGGCCTTGTGTGAGAAGTGGTGTGTGGTTTTAATAACAATGGCCCCAAAGGCTCATGTAATTGAGTGTTTAGTCCCCAGGGCATGGAACTGTTTGGGAAGGGATTAGGAGGTGTGGCCTTAATGGAGAAGGTGTTTCACTGGGGGCAATGTTGCCCCATGATGATCATGGACTGGAACTGTGAGCTTGCCCCCAGTTAGATGCTTGGTCATGATGCCTCCTTACAGGACAGAACAGTGACTAAAGGGTGGGGGGAATCTTCAGAGGTGCCCCTGCAAACTGCTCACCTGGGGGCTGTGTTTCTCCCACAGTGCAGGGATGAGCCTTTGCACAGTCTGGTATTCCACAGGGATTTCATACACATGCAGATCCACACTGTCCCCAAGGCCCAGCTTCTCTAGTTCCTGGGAAAGAAGATATGGTCTGAGGAGGGGGAGGTTACAAGGATAGGTCCTGTCTTCAGATGCCAGGCAACTTGGATGGATGTGGTACACACCTGTCATCCAGCATTGGGAGATGGAGGCAGCCGGGGCTACATGAGACCCTCCTCCCACTCAAAAAAAAAAGTACTGATTATACCCAACCCACTGAACCCAGTCCAGCAGCAGTCTGAACATCAGCAGCTTCTCATCATGAGAGTGGCCACTGCAGGGCTGCCTGGGAAATGCCTGGCTGCTGTGACTCAGTCTTCAGAAAACATCAGAAATCATAATGCAAAGCTGGGGAAAGATCCCGATTAATCTATCTCTGCAGCTGTAACAAAATACTGGCGCCTCTGACAATATACAAATAAGCCAGGTGGTACCCACATTACTGAGAGACTTAAGTGTCATAACACTTGACAGGCTGAGGCAGGAGGATGCTGCTACACCACCCTCCCTCTTTACAAAACGAATCTCAGGCCAGCCAGGGATACCTAATGAGACAGTCTCACAACAAGAAACTAAAGGAAAAGGGCTTGGAGCTGAAGCTCAGCTGTTAAAGTACCAGATGGTTCAGTGCTCAACTAACAGGTAGGGAAGGCCTGCTCCATCCCAGGTGTGCTGGTACACACCTATTATCCCCAGCGGTTGGAAGGTGGGGTAGAGGATCAGGAGTCCAAGGAGGCCCTGTCTCAGCAAACACCCTAAACTCAAACAAAAACGTAAAAGATAAAAACCCAACAGAAGGAACAGTTTCTTCCAGACTGTGCCAGGGCAGGGGACATGCGCCACCTGCTGGGTGAGCATCAGGGGAGGGGCAAAGGGCAAGCTGTCACTATGGCAACTGTATTTGATGGGCTTTACTGGTTAACAAAATAGAAAAGTAAAATAAAGCACCAGTGGAACGATGTGTTTGTTGTTCAGCTGAGGAAGATGATTGCAGTGAGTTTCAGGAAAAGCTAGGCTACAGTGAGACCCTGTCTCAAAACTTAAAACAAGGGCTCGGAGGGTACATACCCTTGCTTGCTGCTCTTCCAGGGGACCTGAGCACCCACATGAGTTAGGGATCCCAGGCCTCAGGCATCTGGAGGCATGTGCACTCACACATGCTGTTCCTAACAGGCAAATCACCTCTCTGCCCTCCCTGCACTAGGGACATAGAAGCAGGAGGATCAGGAGTTCAAGGCCAGCCTAGGCTACATAATGAGTGAATTAGAGGCCAGCCTGAGCTATGTGAGACCGTATCAAAAAAAAAGAAAAGAAAAAGAAAGAAAGAAGGAAAGAAAGGAGAAATAGAACATGACTGAGGCTAGATGTGGTGGCATCTACATTGATCCAAGCCCTCGAGAGGCAGAGGCAGGCAGAGCTCTACAACTCTAAGGCCATCCTGGTCTACACAGTGAGTTCTATCAATGTCATAGTCCTTGGTGCTTTATTTGACTCAGGGTGTAAGCCTGTATTTAAGAAAAGCAGGAACTTGGGGAGATGGCTCAGTGGTTAAGAGCACTCACTGCCTGCTCTTCCAGAGGACCCAGGTTCAATTCCCAGCACCCACGTGGTGGCTCACAACTATCTGTGACTCCAGTTTCAGGAGTCCTGAGCTCCTCACACTGATGCACAGAAAATAAAGTTAAATAGATTATTTGAAAGAAAAGTAGGAAGTGAAACCAAAGTCCAGGCACCAGAGAAAAAAGTCAACACCATTCACAACTCTTTTACTTCAAGATGTGCTCATGACAGGACCCCACTGTGGGAACCCCACAAGAACCACCATGGTGACCAGCCTTCATTAGCACTGAGCACCACAGAGCACCAGGTTCTGAAGCTTCAGCAC
This sequence comes from Phyllotis vaccarum, assembly GCA_033318265.1. Lineage (NCBI taxonomy): Eukaryota > Metazoa > Chordata > Mammalia > Rodentia > Cricetidae > Phyllotis > Phyllotis vaccarum. The sequence goes on along the minus strand of JARWLC010000002.1, from coordinate 177,252,531 downwards.
ACACCCATCATGCCTGCTGTGGGGACTGAGACAGGAACAGGGGGTAGCAGCAGCCTGGGTTACAGAATGACACAGTCTCAAAAATAGGTTACATTTTATGTTAGGAAATTGGTGTTCTTGTTTTTAGACAGGTGTTACTGTGTCACACGCTAACCCTGAACTCCTAATACCCCTAGTGCTGGAATGGCACCACTGTGCCACCACACCATGGTTATCTTCACTGTAACCTACTTTAACTTTGATCAACTCTCTGAGGACAGATCCTGATGGTGTCATAGCCTCAGGAGTCTTAACTCTGCTGTGGATGACTGTTCAAGCCTATGGAGGCCCCTCACACTGTTGCTACATGTTCAGCACCATGGCAGCCTCATTAAATGTTTGACAGGAGCCAGAAGCACAATAGATGATGGAGAGGAGACGACTTGCCCATCAGCCTGTCATCTCAGGATTGCAAGGCTGTGACAGAGGAGTCATCTGTGGCTGACAGTGAGTTTGAGGCTAGCCCGAGTTACTTGAGACTCTCTCTCAAAAGACAAAGAAAATGGTGTCCCACACCTTTAATCCCAGCGTCTAGGAGGCAGAGGCAGGAGGAATCTCTGTGAGCTTGAGACCAGCCTGGTCTATATAGTGAGTTTGAGGTCAGCGAGAGCTACATAGGTAAATCCTGTCTTGTAAAACAGCCTAAAGAAACTACACACACACACACACACACACACACACACACACACAATGGCTGTTGTTTGACTACATGCCTGGCCCCACGCATGGCAGGGACTCATGTGTAGCCAAGATGAGGAGTAGGCTCGGACCCCTCAGCCCTGACATTCTTTCTGTGGGGACTCTATGGCTTGGCAAAGGACAGTGTGGTCTCAGGTTATGTGCTGTCCCCCTTCATCTGACTGTCTTTTGTTCCTGACACCTGGTTCCAGCCCTCCTGGGAGAAGAGGGTGTGAACCCCAAATCCCACTCCCTATACCCTGGCTCATTGCTACAGTCCACATCCTGGAAAGCACCAGGCAGGAGGATGCAGCTGTGGGACTGTCTCCATAGTCTACCTGAAAAGACTCTGTCACAAGATCCGGCATGGCTGCAGGGCTGCATCTGACCCAGTCCTTTGACCCTACCACAAAGCCCCTCTTTGTCTGCGGTACTATTCCTCAGAGGGTCTGTCTAGACTCGTGGCAGCAGTAATTATTCCAGCACGTCGGGGAGTTCTGTGGCCCGCTCAAGGGCAGATTTTGCAGTAACAAGCCAGAGGCTTCCTGGCCCTTGACACCCACCTGAAGTCTCCTGAAGAGATGTGCAGCCCACCACCCTAGACCTGGGGGGGGGGGTAAAGAAAGCTGGGAATGAGGATGCCCTCTGTGATCTTCACACTTGAAAAGCTGAGACAGGAGAATTACCCTGAGTTTGAGGCTAGCCAAGACTGAAGAGTGAGTGAGGTCCTGTCTGAAATCAATCGATTAATCAAACAATCAAAGAGCCAGGCATCGTCGTCCAGCTGTCGTCCCAGCACCGAGGAGGCTAAGAGAGCAGGGTCAGGAGTTCGAGGTTAGCCAGGGTGAGACCCTGTCTCAGGGAGCAGTAAGGTCTGAGAAGATGGCTCAACAGGTAACATAGCTTTGGCCAAGGCTGGTAAGGCAGGCTCAGTCCTGGGGATGCACATGATGCTCTCTGACTTGTCATGTGTGCCTTTTCAGGCACATAATAGACCAATGAATAAATAAATAATTTTTTTTAAGGAATAAAATGAGAAGCAGTCTGGGTTTCTGTACAAAATGGAGGTTTCCCCTCGGAGCCCCAAAGCTCCAAGCTCCCAAAGATTGTTTAATTGATTTTCCTTCCTATTTACATGCAGATGGTGGTGTCTGGGGCCCAGGAATCCAGACACTGGCTTTGTGTCCACTCAGCCCATGAAACCTCCTGTCTGAAACTCAACAAAGCCAGACACACAAGTCTTCAGTGACACACTGGCTCTTTTTGTCTGGGGCTCTGGGGAGCGGGTGTGTAAGCAGGGCCCCGGCCACACTCCCATCTGCGAGCTTCAGGGACCCTGGGGTCCTCCATCCGGCTTGCAGAGTGCAGGTGGATACGAAAAGGGGGCGGTGGCAAAGCTTCTGAGGTGGGGAGGGTGACAAGCTGGTGGCAGGGGATGTGGGAGTCTTGGGTGAGAAAGGGGAACCCTTAAATCACACAGCTAATGGGCTAAAATTAATCCGAGCTGCTGCTGTCTCTGAAGTTGATTTATCCAAGAATCAAACGTCTGTCTCTCAATTGCTCCCTGGCCTTTCTGTCTGAATGTCCCATCTGGCAAGGAAACAGGAGTTAGTGGAGTCGCTCCTTGGATCAGACTCTGGGAAGAGACACCCTCCTGAGGCTCCCAGTGCAGAGGCTGAGGGTCATTGCCCTCCTTTCCAAGAGGCTAAGCCCTCACCCATCTGCTCTCCAGACTTGGCAGTATGGCTGGGACGCACGTGACCTTTTTCAAGTTACTCTTTACTCAGGGTTTCTCTGTGTAGCCCTGACTGTCCTGCAGACCAGGCTGGCCTCAAACTCAGAAATCAGCCCCCTGCTCCCACCTCCTGAGTGCTGGGATTAAATGAGTGTGCCACAGCACCGAGCCCCTGGAAAAGGTTTTCAGCCAGGTTTGGTTCTAGTACTGAGGAAGCTGAGGCAGGAGGATCATGAACTAGGCTCTAATAAAACAAGAACAAACAAGTGGTAAAAGCAAGCTGGGTAAGTTCACGCAGGTTCAGGTCCGAGATGTTGACATTGTATTTAAACCCAGGGAAAGACACAGCTCTGGGCTAGGCTCCTCCCCCAGCTCAGTTACCTGGACAGCAATCCAGCTGGCGTTGACAGTGTGCTCCCCAAAAGGACCAAACCCTGAAAACAGGACAGAGTGGTTACTCTTTTGCACCTCCTAGTTCTGAAATATCACCCCCCCCCCATGCCCATACTAGTTTATCAGCCAGCCCCCCTCGTGCAGCCCAGCTATGGGCTGTGGTCACTTATGGACTCCAGGCTGCCTGGAGCTAGAGACAGTCCTTCCGCTGAGTGAGACAGGCACAGGCTGCCATGCCTAGCTTCCTTGTCCCTGTTTGGACTCACACCTGGTAGGACGCACAGGAAGTGGGGGCTCTCCTTTCCATACTTCACTCTCCAGCCAAGATGGAAACTACGGTTATTTTATCATTATTTGTGTTGGACTTTCTTCCATCTCTAGGTTCATTATTCAACACTACTTGAGGGCTGGCTGGCAGAGTCTGTGTGTGTGTGTTTCCAGGCCAGAGGGGTTAGCTCAGAGGCTGGGAGAGGGGGAATCTCTCCAGGCCAGACTTCCTGGACAAGATAGACTCCTGAGGTGTTGGGGCATTTGAGGTTTCTTTCCCTCTGAAGAAGGTTTCCTGGGCCTAACTGTCATGACTGAAGCAGAGAGAGGAAGCCAAGTTAACAGGAAAGGTCAGAAGGCTGGAATTCAAATTCATACTTAGTAAGTTGGTCTTCCTCTTCTAGTCACTGGATTGCCCAAAAAAAAAAAAAAAAAAAAAAAAAATATGTCGAACAAACCAAAAAGAAAAACCAAAAACAACCCACCCAGCTCCTGGCTCTGGGTACTGTGGCACACACCTCAGACCTAGTGTTTGGAGGTTGAGATAAGAGAACTATGAGTCCCAGGCTAACCCAGGCCACATGAGACCCTGCTTCAAAATGAACAGAGCCAGAAAAATACCTCAATAAGTAAAATGTTTGTCACAGAAGGAGCTGAGTTCAGACCTGTAACAATATACAAGTGCGGTGTGGTGACACACACTTGTACTCCCAGGGTTAGTAGACAGCCAGATCCCTAGGGTTAATGGCCAATCTAGTCTAATTGTCTAATTGACTAGAAGCCTTAATGCAGCGCTTCTCAACTGTCCCAGTGCTGTGACCCTTTAACACAGTTCCTCATGCTGTGCTGACCCCAACCATAAAATTACTTTGTTGCAACTTCATAATTTTGCTACTATTTTGTATTGTAATGTAAATATTTGTGTTTTCCAAAAAGTGTCCTTTGATCTCCAGAGGGGTGGACACATCCCCTGAATGGCTCCCAAATTGCTTTCTCAAAAACCCAAGTGAATGGAGCCTGGGGAGTGACACCAAGCTTATTTCTGGCCACCATGTTCTCTCTCCTCAAAGAACCTGGTTGGTTAGTGTAACTCAGGTGTTAAGGGTCCTACTGGCTGCCAGTGTTTAGCGATGACCACCGTACCTCAGGACAGTAGGTAAAGGCTACATCTTGGGGGCACCTCGTTATGGTGGCACATACCTGCTCATCTCAGCATTTGTGAGGCTAAACAATCATCCTGAATTTGTAACCAGCCTGGGTCACAGAGTAAGTTCCAGGTCAGCGGGCCAGAGCAATGGAGTGACTCTCAATAAACCAACCAGCCAAATAAATACCCCACCATCCACAGAATGTTCCAAAGGATTGAGGACAGTCATGCCTGTCCAACACGGGAGCAGCTTCTTCCAGTTTTGAGGAATCACATCCATAACCTTCCTCAGTTACAAAACACCTGTAGGAGTTTTCCCAGCTCTCTCCCTATGGCCTCTCCCGACAGAGGTTAACTTAGGTGCCCTCCTCCAAGGCCTGGTGGAGTCAACTCCACCGAGTGGTCCCAGACTTAGTCTCAGGAAATAAGTACAGTTAGCTTCCGGGGGTGTTAGTGACAGTCGGAGCTGGGCTCAGGAGTTCCTGGGTCATTCTGGGGTCAAGTTGACGCAGGCCCTCCACCTGCTCCAATCCGGGCTGCAGGCCCCCCCAACAATACAGGGTGTTGAGCAGACCGTATGTCACCCGGAGTTTTCCTGGCCATAACCCCGCCTTTGTCCCCAGGGTCAGGGGGTGGGGACAGGATGGAGCTTTCGAGGGGCGGAGAGGGGCTGCAGCGCGAGAGGGGAGCTGTCTGCACCCCAGTCCCCACATACCCCGGACTCCCGGCCGCGGGACCTCGGACTTTTCAGGTCACCAGGGCCGAACGGTGCTGTCGCGGGCGGCGACAACTGCAAAGCTGTTGCAACCTGCCCCGCCGCCCCAGGCCCGGCCTCACCTACCGGTCACCACCACCGCCTTCCGCGGCTGCTCCATGGCGGGACACGCTCACTAGGACCGTGGCGGCGGAGACTGGAGCGGACACCCACCGGTGAGCCCCTCCCGGCCACCCGGCCCCGCCCCCGAGCGCTGGGCTTGCGCGGCCACGCCCCCGAGCAGCTGTGCGCGCCCCTGCGCGGCCCCGCGGGTTCCGCCGAGTCCTAAACTCACCGCTACTCCCCGGACCCAGAGCCCCGGTCAAGCCGGTTCCTCGGCCACGCCCCTTATAAGCCACACCCCTAACCAACTCTGCCCCGGAGCCTACCAGAGCCCCACCCGCATGGGACAGGCCACGCCCCTAGACACGCCCCCGGGCACCACCATGCTGGGAGCCCTACAAAGCCTGTAGCAGAACCCGTCCGGCTCCAGCCACCCCAGACTCTCAAGCCACGCCCCTACCCATCCTTGAGCCCACCAGGCTCAGGTCACGAACCCTCGCAAGTTCCCCCCCCCCCCAGCGCAGCCCCGCCCTGAGCCTCCAAAGCCCCTTGGCCCAGCGGCTGTCCAGATAGTCCCCAGGCTACTTCTGGCTCAGGCCACGCCCTCCAGAACTGCTCCCTTCTGAACTCTAGACCCAAGCCTAGGCATCCTCCCCTCCCCCTCCCCGCCCTCGCCAGAAATACTGGGCGGGGTTACCTGGTCCCCATCTAGGCCCCGCCCCAAGCATAGCCCAGTCCTGCCCCGTGCAGTGCTCCCCTCACAGACCCTTCCCCGACTGGTAACACCCATTCTCATCCAGGACCCTCCCCCTACTTGTTCCTGAGCCATCTCTGCCCCAAGCCCCGCCTCCAATGTTTAAGGGGGCAATGGGAGTGTGCCCTTCCCCACTCATCCCAGCCTCAGTTTCCCTTTTTGTAAGAAGGGGACGTTTACTTCATGTAGCCCCTTTACAAACTCTCACACAGGGCCGATTCGCTGAGACCGGCTGATCATTTGTCATCTTCCATTAAGCGCCCACTGTATACCTTTGTCTCCGAAGGGTCTGGACCGGAAAACGCTTTGATTCCTTCTGTTCATCACAATTTACAGACAAGGACGCTGGGGCATGGATCGGAGCGTTCTTGGCCGAGGCTAAAGGGAGACAGGGGTCACTCCAGCACAGGAGGAAAGGAAAACCCACCCAGTGCTTTTCTCACTGCCAAGGAGGCTAACTGGTCCCAGAGCCGCTGCTTTCACTATGTGGCTCTTGGTCACAGGCCGCCCCAGGGCCTTTGCTCAGCCACACATCCTGCTGTTGGCGGTCTAGACTTGGTCCTGCGTGGGCCTTCTGCATTAAAGGAAACTTTTTCCCCCCACCCACCCAAGCTCCTTTGGGCTTCTCTTTCCCCTGGCTGCACCTCCGCAGTTCTGGCTCTCTATTGTCTGCCCACTCATTCTCTCCCACAAGCCCTATTTTGCTAGTTTACTTATTTATTATTATTATTATTATTATTATTATTATTATTATTATTCCATCTAACATGTTACTGTGGTGTGTTCATTTCTTCTGCTTCTCGGGTTAGCCTTGCTTGCACGGAGCTTCTGCCTGAGGGTAGTTTGATCACACCACCACTGAGCACACAGGACATCCCTGCCAGCCTGGATCCTCTACTGTGATTTCTGGAAGAAAAAACAAAACCAAAAAACACCCAGAAAAAGAAAACAGAGACCCCTGGCGGTGTCCCCAGAGGAAGGCTGGACCTTGGACTGAGCTCCAAGCATCAAGCTCTGAGCAGTTGCAAGCATCCTTTATCTGACTGCCTGGTGTTCTAAGGAAAGGGTGTTTTGAGAGAGAGAGAGAGGGAGAGTTAGGGGAAGACACACAGAGAACATAGCTGAAATCAGGGTTGTAAGAAAAATGGATAGCTGCGGGGGGGGGGGGGGGGGGCTGTGAGCTGGACAGAGGAGCTAGAGGCTCACATGGGCTTTGATATGCAGATAGGCATTACTGGAAGCCATAGGGAAATGGCTACTTTGGGTAGAGGAAACCCATCCTCACAAGTTTCTGAGAAGGAAGGCTGGCTTTTATCTAACCTCCAGAGGCCCTCCTACAGTCCAGGTTGAGCCCATTTCTAGACATTTGAATTGTCTCTTGGTGCTGGGAGAGTTTCCTGTGAACCTGGCACCAGGGAATCCTGTGTGCAAGCGCAGGCTACAGATCCCAAGAAACACAGTTATTTGGGCTCTGGCAGCCTCAGGGAAGGCCTGGCCCAACCATGAGGCACTCCCCAAACCAGGGTCATAACCCAGGAGTACTCAGCAGGCCTCCAATGGGCAGGTATGGGGAGAAAGGTCAGTGCGTATAGGGCCCCTGTGTGTGAAGAATCCACAGAACCACAGCTGTGGCACCAGCCAGCCCAAATAATTGGAGAGCTCTAGACTCAGAGAGAGGCTCTCCCTTAAAAACTAAGGTGGGATCTGCTGAGGGCTGTAGGTGTATACAGCAGGTGACAACTAGTGTTTGACAAGTCGAGCCACCAGACATATAATTTTCCTGATGCCAAGCTGCCCGGCAAGGCCACAGGGTCACTGGCTGTAAATGATTGGTTTGATTATTCCTATATGGGATTCTATCATGTGCTGTTAGATTTCTTTACTAAACACAGCTATGGGCGTTTCCCACTGCTTATGTGTGTATCTCAATAAAATATCACATCTTTGGGCGCGCATAATTGTGGGTGGTTAAGAAGATGTTTTCTCATTTTATAATTTTGAAGATTAGAAACATTAAAATATGCGTCATAAGTAGAGCTCTTGTTCCCTAGAGGTCTGTGCTCTATTCCTAGTTACTTACAGGGAAAATTAGCCACACAAAGTGTCCTTGGGATAGATTACAAGCAGAACTTTCACAGATTTTATTCATGAGCAAAATTGCAGATGCTTGGCTTTGTTGGATCAAAACCCTTCTGAAGAGTCATATTGAATTAGAAATGTTAGTGCAGGTGTCTGGCCTTGAAGAGATCCACAGAACCTTGGTTTCCCATGGTGCCTTCACTGGCCCTGCATGATCAACACCCCCAAGTTGACACGTGTATGGATTTCTACACCTGTTTTTAATATAAGATTTTAGGCTTGGTTGACTGTGTTTAGGACCTGAGATTCAAGTGATCAACAGAAACAGATGTTAGCTGAATAACGACGTACAGATGTTATTAGTCACATAAAATAGTTCCTTTTCCTTCAATCTCTCATTGGTTCTTCCTTTGTACCTTGTAGCTAATGCTTTAATGGAAGAGCCAGAACGTTTTACAGCCCGCAGGTGTGGTTAGTCACCAATTAAGCTGATCAAGTCTTGGCCAAATGTGACTCCTTTCAGAATGCTTGTCCCTGAGGGTTTGCTTTATAGTTTTTTACTAACAAGTTGCTAGTGAATGGACATATGTGTGCTTGGGAATTTGCAAGGAGGGGTGTAAATAAAGATGAAGAAGGAAGCATGAGTGTGATCCAGAGAAAGTGTGTGTATGTGTGTGTGTTGACTGAAGGATCTAATGTGGAATGTAACTTACCTGCTTCCCTGAATGTAAAAATGTGAAATGTATCTGTGTGGAGACAGAAAGTGTCAGAGACTATTTTTAAAAAATGAAGTTAAAGAGAAAGTTATCACTGGTAAGCGTGTGCGTGCGTGTATGTGTGTGTGTGTGTGTGTGTGTGTGTGTGTGTATGTGTGTGTGTTTGTGTGTGTCCTTATTTCAGCAGATTAAAACTTCTTCTTAAATACCCCAGATAAATGTGTCCTATTCCCGGCTACTCTGAGGCGTTTCTTTTATTACCCTGAGCTGATGGTGTGGGAGCTGGTCTCCCATTGTCTGAGTTATGGATCAATAGAGGAAGGCCCTGTATGACCTCTGGCCTCTGTGAACACGTGAAATCAGCCTCCAGGGTGATCGCAAAGAGGACCTAAGGAGGCCCAGGAAACCTGAGGGTCTCTAGGCAGTTTGTGGCTGCTGGATGGAGAGGCACTATCATCAGTGGTACAGCCAAGGTACAGCTGCCATGCTTCTGTTAGGATGCTGATTAAACTCAGCCAGTCACAAAGAACTAACAGAAGGAGAAAAGACAGGAGAAAGTGAAGAACCAGGGAAACGCCTCCATTTTGAGCAAGTACTTAACCCCAGCTTGAAACAGTTCTGACATAGGTTTATGCTAACATAGGTTCCAAGGACTGGAAAGTACAGAGTCAGAACTTCCCAATACAGGAGATAGCCTAGGGCCATCTGATGGAAACTGATTAACCGCAGAATGTCCCAGCGCAGGAGATAGTTTATTAAAAAGGTTTGACAAACAGCCAGCTAATATAACAGGAATTCTCGAAAGTCCCTAAAAAATAAAAATAAAATAAAAAGCAAGAAAATCAGAATTGTATCCATACTGAGACCCCTGATTGATGAGTAACTTTGTGGGTTTTGCCTTTAAACACTGAGCTTGCAGAGGGGCAGGTACCTCTTCTGGCTTTCACGACCATGGTGTGCTTGATGCAGACCCTGCAGTAGCTTGTATTTCTTTTCAATAAACCTTGCTTTTGCATTTTGGAGAGTTCCCATCTCTGGTGGACTCTCAACCAGAGCACCACAGAAGAAAATCAGGGGAGAAGGGCAGGAAGTCAGCCTAGATGCTGGGGGCACTGGGCACACCCAGTAATCCAGTTGGGACCGCACTGGAGGACTAGGAAAGACGTTCCTCCCCAGAATCTCCTTATGTGCCCAGGCCCTGGTCTTCAACAAGCCAAAGAGAAGAAACAGGCTACAGCTCAGAGTGTAGACATAGGAGACCTGGTCCCGAAGCAGCAACAATAAAAACAATTTTATAAATTCTTATATTTGATGTGTAAATCCAGAGACCAAGTATGAGAATGAGAGACTGTGACCTTTGGTGGCCTGAGTGACACTGTATTCCCATGATCAACTGATGTGGATCTCAGGACAGACTACCATGTCCAGTGTGGGCTTGCGTGGTGACTCTGAGCCCCCTCTCCTGGTCTGGCATGCTGCTGGTGTGTCACCTTTTTTGGACACTCGGTAGAAGCTGGGACTAACAGAAGCATCAGGTGAGGTTTTCTGAGAGATCCAGGACACCTGCATCTCATTTGGGAGGGCCCAGGAGCTGCCTCCTGGTCAAAGTCCCCCTGACAAAGCCTGTGTCATCTTCCTGGGCATGGCCCAAAACCTCTGTATTTCTGAGTCTTTGCCCTCTGGACTAAAACCAAATCATTTATGCCTACGAGAGCACATTCCTGGGGCCAAAGGACACTTTATAGTAGGTTGTTTCTGTACTGCCAGAAACTCTCAAATACCCGGCAGCCACTTCCCAAATAATTGCCTCTAAGGCTTAATATTATAGCAAATGGTGGGCCAGTATTTAATTAACTAATATTACTAATTAGCTATAATTAACCCCTAACTCTTATCTGTGCTTAGCCATGTGGCTTGGTACCTTTTCTCAGTCTAGTATTCTCATCTTGCTTCCCCTGCATCTGGCTGGCAACTGTGTATCGGCCTTTCCTCTTCCCAGAATTCTCCTAGTCTGGTTGTCTCGCCAATTGGTTACTGGCCAATCAGCGTTTTATTAAACCAATCTGAGTGATAAATCTTTTCAGTGTACAAGAACAGAATCATCTTTCTTCTCAAAATAAAAAAGTCTATAACTAGTATAAGAAAAACTATATATAATAAGTACCATAATTATATATAATATATACAGGTAAGAATTACATCAATAATGTTTAGTCCATTCATGATTGACAAATTCAGAGAAAATACTCCATTATTTATCCTATTTTGGTGGGTCCAAAGGATTGTACCTAATTCACTTTCTACCCTAACTTGTTATTACCAACTAAAATTATCTGTTGATGTCTCTCAAACTTATACAAATTACGCCTCTTTAGTGAGTTTCTTTTCTTAATCTGTTAACAATGAAAATGTTAACTATCTCATCTTAAACTCCATCAGAGACCCAAGAAGGTAATAATATTCACTAAGTAAACAAAAAGTGCAAGCAAGCAACTTAAAAAAAAAAAGTGAGAAATGACAGAAACAGCTGGCTGCCTAGACAGTCACCAAAAGTTCCTCTGCAATGTTGGGACACCCATTTTCAGCCTGCAGGCCTAGCATATCTGACAGACTTATCTGTGAAGCACGATTTTCTAAAGGACTGTCTTACCTTGTCTTAGCAAAGTTTGGCAGTCGTGTCTTCTGTATCCTGATTATCCCATTTTGGACAGGATACTGTCAGCAGTCAAAGCAAGAATACTTTCTTGCCCAGTGACTAACATATGTCACAAAAAAGTAAATTCCATATGATGCTTCTTCAATGCCCATCATCTTATCTAAAGTATATTGGTGCTGCCAGGGGCAGACATGTCTCATTGCCATAATAATAATAAAAAAATCATGTGATTAAAACATCTTAAATGCCATATTCTGTAGATCTCTAAAGTATTTGAAAATGATTTGTCTATAAAAAATATATCTGTTTGACTTTTAAAACATACCTATGCTTACAAATTCAATTGTAATGACTACTACCTTGCATTTCTTTACATCTTAATTATTTGGTAATAATAATCTTCAAGGGCTTGCAATTTGAATTACATTGTTAAATAGGTTGTGTAAGTATAATACATTGAACAGGAATAGAAATATATGTACTGTACATTCTAACAAAATTAATCTCAAATTTGAATCAATATATAAATTTTTATACAAATTGTATAAAAAAATCCAAACCAAAGTAAAATATTTAAAGCTAGTAGTTGCTTTTTAAAAGTAGATTCAATAATCTACTCTTTCGGCCTATCACATTGGTACTAATAGGCCTGATTTTACTTTACTTGTAAATTTTTTCTGGATACCCTTCCCTTCTAATTTAGATGTCTAGATGTCCAAGGTCTTTTGATTTCTTGAGGATGAGTATTTTTAGTTTTCTGTAAAAACAAAAACAAACCCCTGTCCAACCCTTGTTTGGCGATTTTTTTTTCAACTTACGGAATTGTCACATAGGTGCATAAGCCATAATTTCTCCTTATCAAGAAGTTTCTCTTTTTCAGATTGAATCTTTCATAATTTTGATGGTATCCACAGCTTTTCTTCACCTGCAGAAACAAAAGTGAAACCCCTTCCCCAACTTAACACATACTCTGGTTTCCATTCTGAGGTCAACACATCTTTGAAGTAGACAGGCTAATGTAGCTCAGTAGTTCTGTCTACAATCCAATATCTTTCCACAGCTGTTGTTCCTTTCTCATTAGCATTGAAAAAATTCAAACTTATTAAAGCATTATGTACTCTACTTTGGAGGTCTATTTTATCTCTCTATGACTGATTGCCCTGTAGGATTGTGTGGTGTTGCAGATGGGGTTCCTTGGTCCCGGGCAGCCAGAAGCCCAGACCCTGTCATGCCAAACCCCTTAGCCACCCGTCGCTGCTGCTCAGGCCCCCAGAAGTGACTCAGACACTTATATTAACTTCATGCTGTTTGCTCAGGCACATTGCTAGCTTGCTCTTACATCTTAAATCAACCCATTTCTATTTAATCTGTGGCCACGTGGCCCTGGCCCATGGCTCACCTATGTTCCTTACATGTTGCTCCTTGGGCAGCTTGCTCGATCTGCCTGACTCCGTCCTGATTCTCCTACCTGTGCTCTGATTTCTCCTACCTACTTCTTTATGGTGCCTGTCATGGGCCAAAACAGCTCCTTTATTTAAAGATTGATATTCACAGCATACAGAAAGAATTCCCATATTATCTCCCCATTTCTGTCTAATCAAAAAGGAATTTTTCAATTTTAACAAAATTACATGTAACAAAATAGCTATTAAGAAAGAATTACAGTTACAATATCTAGTCTATTTGTATTTAGCAAAATTAAAGAAGATACCATCTACCTTATCTTTGTGAATTTAAAGTTTTATATCCAATATACCTTAAAATAACCAAGAAAAACTACACCTATAACTATCTAATATTTAAATACATCAAAGACCACAGAAGGATATAATATTTACCCAAGTAAACCAGAAGTGAAAACAACTTCCAAAATCTAGAAATGACAGAGATGACACCTATCTGCCTGGACAGTCACCCAAAGTTCCTTTATAAAGTTGGGGCATCCATCTTCAGCCTACAGGCCCAGTGTCTCTTTTCATTTCAGTGAAGCAGGAAATCTGCTCTGCCCATTCTGGTATAGTTTATCAGTCACTTCTCCTTCTATCCTGAAGAATGTCTGACAGTTTTCTCTAAAAAGCAAGAACCTGAATGACCATCTCAGCTTGTTCTGCCAAAGTTCAGAGGTCACCTTCCTATGGAACTTGCATGTCTGGTTTAAACAGCATACTGTCAAGCAGTCAATACAAAAACAGGTTCTTGTCCAGTGGCTAACTAATGCCACAAAGAAAGTAGACTCCATATGGAGTTTCTTTGATGCCCATTTTTCTCTTGAAGTAGATTAGTGCTGCCAGGAGCAGACCTGTCTCACTGTCCAGAAAACTCTAATTTCTTAAAATATTTTAAATGCCATATTCTGTAGGTCTTAGAAGTGTTTGAAGATTACCTATTTAATTGAAATATATCTTTGTATATCTAAAAATCTGACTGACATACATTCCTTAATTATACATTACAATTTTAAATCAGTTACATAAACATCATACCTTGCCTTAAATAAGAGTAGAAAAATACATACAGCATAACAAAATTGACCTTAAATTTGTATCAATAAACCAAAATCCATACCAATATAAAATATTTTGAGACTAACAGCTGACTTTTGGATTAAAGTAAATTCAATAATCTGATCTTTAAAAATCACTTATATACCATATCCCCTTTTTCTTCTTAGAAAGAGATTAACTATGGCCATTAACCATTCATAATGAAAACAAATATTTGTAAACATTATTTTGGGAATATGGGCGTAGCTTTCCATTACTACTTCCTGCTGATTAAGGAGTGTTGGCAATCTCAACTTTCTTGAGACTGGATCATCTTAGTCTGCAGCCCTGAAGCTGATGTAACCATCTCTTCCCATCAGAGAATTTTCAGGTGGTCTAGGTTGATGAACCATATTTTCCTGAAAGCAATCCACAGGTTCTCATCTTCTGTGGAAACAAAAGCAGAACTCTTCCAAAACAATAAATCCTTAGACACAAATTTCAAAATTAAGATACCTTTAAAATATGTATTTTTCTTTACCTTATCAGACTTTGCAATCCATTGTCTTTCTGCAGTTAGCACATTAACAGTTAAGAAATTAAAAGAAAACACAATAATAACCATAATCCAGATTCTGTGTCTATTTTCTATCTTTACATAGCTTATCATATTTTTATACTCTGTTTCTCTTTTTTAGGGACTTCTAACCTATTTCTTTTCTCTCTGAAGCCTATGTACATTTTACACACATTGTTACCCATTTACAGGGTTTTTTTTTTCCCATCTGAATCTGTTTTATTGTGAATCCTTAATCATCTTCCAACCAGAAAAGCTTTTAAAATGCTCACACTATCTTAAAGAGCCACATAATTTTTGCAGATAAAGCTGAATCAGTAAGTTGTCTTAAAGGGACCACATCTCTGTTCACAGCCAGAAAGCAGAGCAGACCCCAGAAATGCTGCTACTAAGAAACCATCTTTGACAATGTTTCCTTTTTGTTCAAAGTAAACAGAAACTTTAAATCAATCACATGCTACTTAGTCTTCTGTGAGACTTCAGGAACCGGCCCTGGTTGCACCTTACGCATCCTTGGTGATAGGATGATCCAGGTGATGGATGCTGATCCAATCTTCAAGAAAGCAGGAACAAAACAGGAGCTCAAGATCCCAGCCGCCCCTTTTGAATGGGGCTGGCCACACCGCCTTCAGGCTCCCAGGACTCTAGAGACTCTCTACCTTCCAGCCTTATCAGTTAACACCTGCCTCAAGTAGCCCTTGAGGCTCTGCTCGTCCACCTTTCTTCCACCCTTCCTTTATCTTTCTCTCCCTCCTTCTCTCTCTAGGCCATTTTTCCCTCCCAAATCTCCAATTTTGCCAAAGGAAGAAGGTAAAGGCAGCCCCCACCAAAAAAAAAAAAAACATAATAAAAAACTTTCACAGTCAGGACCGAGTGGTCGGTCACTGGCTTGCCATGGAGCTGCTGTGCTTCGAGGTGGACCCGGTCTGCAGGGCTGTGCTGGATCACAACCTGCTGGAAGATTGGGTCCTGCAGAACCTGTCGGCTATCGAGGAGCGCTACCCCCCACCAACCACAGTGCTCCTATTTCAACTGTGTGCAGGAGGACATTCAGCTGTACATGCACAGGATGGTGGCCACCTGGATACTAGAGGTCTGTGAGGAACAGAAGTGTGAAGAAGAAGTCTTTCCTTTGGCCATGAATTATCTGGACCCTTTCTTGGCCCATCTTCAGCTCCTGGGTGCAGTGTGCATGTTCCTAGCCTCTAAGCTCAAAAAGACCATTCCTCTGACTGCTGAAAAGCTGTGTATTTACACAGAAAACTCTGTAAAGCCCCAGGAGCTGCTGGGGTGGGAACTGGTGGTTCTGGGTAAGCTGAAGTGGAACCTGGTTGCTGGCACCCCTCATGACTTCATTGAGCATATCCTGCGCAAACTGCTCCAGAAGGAGAAGCTGTCTCTGACCTGCAAGCATGTGCAGACCTTCATCGCTCTGTGTGCTACAGACTTCAAATTTGCCATGTACCCACCATTGATGATCGCGACCGGAAGGATGGGAGCAGCCATCTCTGGGCTTCAGCAGGATGAAGAAGTGAACATGCTCACATGTGATGAACTGATTGAACTGCTGGCCAAGATCACCCCACACTGATGTGGATTGCCTCAGAGCCTGCCAAGAGCAAATTGAAACTGTGCTGCTCAACAGCCTCCAGCAGTTCCGTCAAGAGCAGCATAATGGATCCAAGTTTGTGGAAGATCTGGACCAAGCCACCACTCCTACAGATGTTCGGGATGTTGACCTGTGAGGATGCCATATGGGCCTGCAAGAGAGAGGCGTGATTGTCATCTGCTCGTTCCTTCTCTCTCTAGTTATGTTCTTTGTGGTTTAAAATGAAACTTAAAAAAAAATCTGCCCCCACCTAGATCATATTTAAAGATCTTTTAGGTGAGTGAAAAGGGCCCTATAATTGAAATGCTTGTGGTGCCTCTTCAAAGTACAGCATAAGGGGATCCCTTGTATATGCAAACAGTTGTTTGATGATGTCAAAGTCATGGTAAGACGCTTACAGGAGAACTCGCAGACTAGCTTGAGGTTATGCACACCTGCAGTATGGGAACAAATTAGAGGACACTGTCTTTTGCTTGTGAACTAGTACATATGCCCCTTTTAGTAGAGTTGCAAGGAGCTGTGGATGCCAAAAAGGCACCATTAGATTGCAATGCAGTGAACCCAAGAAGGAATCAGAAGCAGGAAGGGACATGTTGGGGAGGCTGCACAGAACTACCTTGTCCATGTGGCTGAACCATTTTAGAAGCACCTTGACACTTCACCAGATGTTATCAAGACTTAGCATGCAGAGTCTCTACATTGCATACTCTCGCTGTCTACAGTAGCTGCTATCTATCTAAGGGATACGTCTTTTGCCAGTTGGACACAGGTGATTGGTTCCTAAGTCTCATATTTGGTGACTTTGTGCTTCTTCCTCCAAACATGGTTCAATGTAGATGTATCCTATTATTAACTAATGGAGGGAATTAGCTATGGGCCATGACCAAAATTCATTTAAATGGGGGCAGATGGAGACCACAAAGTGGAATCTGAAACTCAGCTTTCCTATGTAACAGAAGAGCACGAGGTGATCTTTAGACAACACCACCTTAGCATGTCTGGTCCACAGTTTAACATCGTTATAAGCCATTCCAATAGAAAAGCAATTTGAAAATTGTTCTGGGGTGGGGTGGGGTGGGGTGGGGGGTAGATGGGGTGGTTTACACAACCATGTTGAATACTCCCTCCTTCTCTGCCCCTCACCCTCCGGTTACTATTCATTTCTGGAGACTGATGTTCTGTTACCTAGCTCTGATGTCCCTACCAGGACTAAGAGATCCTTCCGCTGACATTCCCATCCCAGACTTAGATAAAAAAAAAAAAAGGAAAAAAAAAAAAGGTCTAAAGCATTCTGATGGCACCAAAGGACTGACCCCCTGTCTGCACTTTTCTTTGGACATGGAAAGAAACATCGGGGCATGGCATTTTGTTCCATTTTCTTTCTTTCTTTTTTTTCTATTTTTTGTTAATTTTACTGCAAAGTCATATTCATTTACTTGAATATTTCCTCACCCACTTCTTTGAGGCAGTCAGTGATCAGAAGTTGGAGCCACCGCTGCTGTTAATTGACAGGTAATGAAGCTATTTGTTCAAATATTCGCCTTTTTTACGTAGGAGAAAAGATCAGAACAGGGCTGCTTTTAAGAATTGGCTTCAGACACAGGCTCTGCCTTGTTTCATAGGATGAGTGTTGAAGATGGAGAAACATCTAAGGGTCTCAATTTTGTCTTTACAGAAGAATGGAATACATCCGTCTTTGAGACATTGGCTGGATATTGAACGGTTAGTCACCTACAATGGAAGGGAGATTGATGATGAAGGATATAAACAAAGGACCATGAGAACAACTGATAC
The DNA here is from genome assembly GCA_033318265.1 of Phyllotis vaccarum. Taxonomy (NCBI): domain Eukaryota; kingdom Metazoa; phylum Chordata; class Mammalia; order Rodentia; family Cricetidae; genus Phyllotis; species Phyllotis vaccarum. Next base: position 177,234,787 of record JARWLC010000002.1, on the reverse strand, counting down.
AGATATGCACCACTGGGTAATCTCTCAATTCTCACTGCTTTACATCTTACATATACACCTCTTCAAAAAAAATGTGGTCCTGGTTTGACTATAAATAAAGATGGATTTGGAGTGGGAGCAAGTGTCTTTCTCTCTCTCTAAACCCAAGCATATTGGTAAAGAAAATAGGAGAGATTCTGTCTCATATCAGAAAAGCTACCTGGTGTGGGACAGAAGACAGAATATTTACGGATCAATATTATTGAAACTTTTTCTTTAATCTTGTTTCTCTCTGTATTTACACCTCCCAACCATCCTTTATGCATACGATCTTCTCCTGAAGTCATAAAGGATGTAAATATCTTCTTTGGGTATCAATAATGCGCTAAGTTTTCCATTGTAAACATCTTCTCCTATCAGCTATATACAAAGCATCTGGAACTAAGATGGGGCCCCCACTGCAACAATTCCTACTGGTAAAAAAAAAGGAGTAAGAGAGAAAGAGAGAGCAAGAGAGAGAGAAAGAGACAGAGACAGAAATAGAGAAATCAAGAACCTGGTGTACACCAATCAATGATTCAATGATTGCTTTCAGAAAATAGACTATTAAAAAATGGTTGCAAGATATCTCTCTATGATTATCCTTCATGTCACATTTCTAATAAGAATTCCAGATGGATTTACCCAATACTCAGAGAATGATTATAGATGTGTATGTTCAGTCCATTAGGATCTAACCATTGTTTTAGCTTTTACATGATCCCAAAGAGATGTCATCGCCCTCAAGTCAGTAGGAAGCAACCCTATGGAAAACTACGCCCCTCTCCCGATAAGTTCCATCCTCTGAGAGTTATGGGTAATTATCATTCTGATAGAATAGTTATAAGTTAAAGTTGGGTTGAGGATGGAACAATAATATAGACTCATAGATCTCTTTTAAAGAAGAGAAAGGGGAATAGATAGGATAGATAAAGGTAGATTGTTCTACCTACCTATAAACAATTTTAGCCAAACATATGGGCTAAGCCAAAGACAATTTGCACGGGTATATTGTATATATTTGTATATTGATACAAATGTGAAATCATTTTATATGTTTGATTAAGATAATTTGTATATTGGTACAAATTTAAATCTGAAATTGTTTTATATGTCCAAAGCAACTTATACATTGATGTAAAATTGAATCTGTAACTGCTATATTTTATGTACACTTCTACCTCTGTTTAAAATATTTGCACATCATTTTTATTTCTACTATACAATTGCTACCTCCATTTAACTATACTAGACATAATGTACGATTGTTATGATACGTGCACAAGATGTTTTGTATACCTCTGCTTGGATAATTTGTATATTATATATGTATATACATGTCTGGAATACTATTACCATTTTGCATGGTATATATACCTCTGGCTAATGTTTGATAGTCATACTAAAAGTCGTTGTTCAGAGATTGTACACCCCTTTATAGGTAACCTAATTTTACAATACAGGCTTCAATCCTTAGGATGATAAGAACTGCAGTCAACATTACTTAAGTTTGCCATGTCACAGTCATCTCAGATACAGGTTAGAATTATCATAGATAGACAGGAGTCTTCAACCATTTCATAGACCCAGAAAATATGGCATTTAACATTTTGTTATTCATAATTCGGCCATGAGAGACGCGACGACTCCTGGCATCACTGTTCCTTTCCTGAGATGGTGTTGAGCATCAAGGACACTCCTCTGGTGTTTGTCCTTTTGGCAGATAAAGGCTGGTTGGGTAAAGAACTGCCCTTATATCGACTGCTGATGGTACACACACAATGTCCAATTCGGATGAACAGGATGACGGATGGAGACTGATGAAACCTGCCTGGACAGGATAAGACAATCCCTCCAAAAATGCCCTGCTTCTGAAAAGATCTGTCATATATCATAGGCCTATAGCCAAAATGATGGATGCTCCAACAGTGCAGAAAACCAGAGGTGACTGCCCAAGTAGCTGTGTCGCTGTCCTCTCCCAAATTTCGGAAGCTACTACTCTCATGTGCTTCTGACTTTCAGGTAATATATTTTCCTTCTCAGGTCTTGTCTTGATGGGTTTGAAGAATAGGTAGTTAAGGTTACTATCCTATCATCCCTTAGCAAGGAACATTCGGGTATTGGATTTTCATTATCTCAGATGAACAGTTTTGAAGTAATTTATACTCCCACCATCTACCAATATTCTAGAAATGTATGATGTACCATATATGTGTTGGGTTTTAGTTGTAGTTTGACCATGCTTATGCTTGGCCTTTTGTTCCCCCAGACATTACCTCATAATAATTCCTATTGTATATAGTCTTAGTTTAGAACCTTCTTAGTTAGACAAAAGGGGGAGATGTGGTGGGATTCAAGTGTTAACTGACAAGGCTGGGAGCCATGTCTCTAGAGTCCTGGGAGCCTGAGGGTATGTGGCCAGCCCCATTCAAAAGGGGCTGCTGGGATCTTGAGTACCCATTTTGTTCCTGCTTTCTTGGAGACTGGATCAGCATCCATCGCCTGGATCATCCTATCTCCAAGGAACCATCCTAAGGTTTAACTTGTAATTGTGAGTGTTAAAATGCCCTCCAATAAATATTAATCCTGTATTTGGTATATTGCAAATGAGATTTATTGCAATCTCCACAGCCTTTCCCCTTTTTTCTTTTTAAAACAAAACCTTAAATCTAATTTCCTTTGTATAGTTTTTTCCTCATGATTATTTGTAACAACTTGTACAATTTGTAACCAAAATTGTAAATAAAGATGAACTTCCATTATCCATTTTTGGGGAATATTGGCATAGTTCTTTAGACTACTTCCTGCTGATTGAGGGTGCTGGTAATTTTATGGGGACCCCAAAAAATTTTAAGATTATGGTAAAGTCCATAGTGGAGTAGTCATGGAAGCAGGATCATCTCAGCCAGCAGCCTTGAGCTGTTCTGGAAACTGCAAGAGAGGTGCTCTGAAATGTTGACCATCGGGTCATCTGTTCCCATCAAAGATTTTTTTCAAGGGGGTCTTCCTTGATCAAACTTTGCTCTCTGTAACCTGAAATAAAGATAGAAAAATACAGTAAAGACAGAGTCAAACAAAACAAAAAACTCTAAAGGTTTAAAAATATACATAGGCTGGGAGAGAAAAGAAAAAGGGAAAGATAGAGAAAGTCCTTATTAAAAAATAAAGTCATATATCATATATATATATGCCACATAGAGATAGGAAATACACAGAGAGTCTGGATAATGGTGCTGGATTAATTCAACTTTTGTATTTTGTAAATGCTGTCACTTCACATTGAACTCAAGAGAAATGTTACTTTGGAGAAGAGGTTTTCTTTTTATTTTCACAGAAAATGAGAAGCTGTGGATTGATTCCAAGTTAAAGAAAATCAGGTTTGATCAAGGAAGACCCCTGAAAAGCATCTCTGATGGGAATGGCTCCATTTCTGTATTCTAGAACCCTCCCTCCCTCCTATTACACAAATTCTAATTGGTCTTATAATAAATATCTGTAGTCAGATATTGGGATAGATGCTAAAAGACCAGAGAGAAACAAAGGAGCAAGCCACTAGATAACTCCTCACCACTGTTCAATCCTCAGGCCAAAATGAGTAAATCCTGTCTCCATGAATCTTCAGACTGAAGAGGGAAATGAAAGAGCTGAACTCTGTCTCCTCCTGCCCAGTCAATCACTTCCTGTCTCAACCTTCCTAGTGGAGGGATTAAAGGCTGTGTGCTTACCAAACTGGGAGCAGAGGCTGGGATCCCAAGTGCTGGGATTAAAGGTATGTGCCGCCAATGTAAGAATTCCTGGCTAAACCTGTTAGTTCAATAACCCAACATGGCTCTGGCAGAACACGCTGCATATGGTGGACATGCCCCTAGGTGTGGTTACATAAATCTGTGCCCACCCATTCTCTTATAAGGAGAAGAAGCCACGAGGAAGGTAGTTCTCTCTTCTGCTTCTCTTCCTTTGTACTCACCCAGCAACTCTCCTGAATAAAGTGGCAGCTGGTAGTGTGCATCTGTTCTCACGCGCAAAACCAACAAGCACTGCCTGACTCTGTTTCTCTTTTGGACTGAATTAATTTCATGTAGTCCAGGCTGGCCTTGAACTCACAGAGATCCAGACAGATCACTGCCTGATCTCTATGGCTAACTATGTGGCTGGCTCTGTCCTCTGAACTTTAGGTAATCTTTATTAGATTACAAACAATAGATTACCACACCCTTCTTCATTTTTTTTTCTTTCCTGGGACCCAGTGAGTTTAGTGAGTGTCACCTCCAGGAGCAGGAGCACTACCCCAGGCTATTCCACAGGAGAAAATGCCCCTCAGTGCCCTAATATGCCTAGGAGTCTCAGGAAGGGATAGGGCCTTATGATATGCCTCCCAGACCCTGACAGGGTGCAGGCTGGCCTAGCTAAGGGATCCCAACTGCTGTGGGTTCCCGAGTGCCTAGCCCATCATTTCAGGGTCCCACAGCTCTGCACACTCCTACAGGCTCTAACATTTTTAGCCCACCCACTTCCAGGTTGTTCTGGGAGCCTAGGGCACTGGGGGGTAGAATCTGGGGAAGCAACACATGTCCTCTTTAAGGCTATGCCATCCATGTCTCTCATTCTTTGCCTTGAGTCACCAATAACACTGCAAAAGAGGCTTTTCTGCCCTCGGCTGCTTGTGGTGGAGGGTAATCGATGGACATCAATATGGCTTGGCAGAGTGGTTTGATAGGCCTTCTGTCCATAGCTCAACAACAGCAGTAGCTTCCCTTCCAGGGCCTATAAATTCCCCAGCACAGGCCTTGAGGCTGTTTGCAACTGCAGACACAAGACCTCCATTGCAGCAGGGGCTCTAACCCACACAACCAGCACCAACACACCCTGCAGTTATGATGCTGCTATTGGACTAGTGGGCACGTGTGGCTGCCAGCCTGTGGAGATGGACGTGTAGCCCCCAGAGCTTATCACTATTTAATGGCCAGTATTTACAGGAACCAGTCCATCCATTCCATTATCGGATCATTGCCCAAGCAGGTGCTGCCATTAGGGAATCAGGAAGTTAGCAGAGAACAAAGAAGTTGACCCAGTCCAGGTGTTGCATGTGAGCTGCTAAGGTTCCTCAAGGTGAGAAAAACAACCTCAGTATATAAGGCTTCTTCCCCTGAGCTTCTATAAACGGCATTCTTCCTTCAAAAGTGACCCACGGCCCTTGTGTCTTTCACAATCTCCAGGCCCTTGCTCGATATGAGATTTATTCAGGTGATGCAGGCGTTACAGGTAGAGGCCCCAGCAAGATCGTGTCACACCAGTCCCACCAGCCCCATCCATGATAAAACTCATGGTGGTTCTCTTGCCTCCGTGTGTATGTGCTGGAATGACAGATGTTCTGGGCTTATGTCAACTTGACACATGAACTAGTTATCTCAAAACACAGAATCCCAATAATATCTCCACAAGACTTGGCTGTAAGGTCTTCCTTCCTTCCTTCCTTCCTTCCTTCCTTCCTTCCTTCCTTCCTTCCTCCCTCCCTCCCTCCCTCCCTCCCTTCCTTCCTTCTTCCTTTCTTTTTTGGAGGTGGTAGTTTGAATCAGGGTTCTCTATGTAGCTCTGGCAGTCTTGGATGTTGCTCTGTGGACCGGTCTGGTTTCTAGTGATGCATTTTCTTAATTAGTGGTGGATGGGGTTGGGGCCAGCCCATTCCAAGTGGTTCCATCCCTGGGCTCTATAAGAAAGCAGCTGAGCAAGCCAAGCAGAACAAACCAGTAAGCAGCACCGTCCATGGCCTCTGCATCAGCTCCTGCCTCTGTTCCTGCCCCGTGGGTTCCTGTCCTGACTTCTGTCATGATGAACAGCAATCTGGAAGAGTGAAGCCAAATGAACGTTTTCCTTCACAAGTTGCTTTTTGCTCATGGTGTCTCATCACGGCAATAGAGCGGGTACGACTCAGACACACAGGTGTGAGCCTATGTGTCTATGGCCCAGGGAATAGACTATGTCCAGGGCCCAAGGGAAATAACCCAGTGGTGTAATAGCATGTGTGCAAACTAATAGGCCTGAGTTTAAATCCCAGTAAAGGCTAGTCAGAGCCACACATGACTCAACACTGGGAAGTCAGAAATAGGGACATGTACTGGCCAGCAGAGCCAGAAATGCAAGCTTCAGGTTGGGTAAAAGAGCCTTCCTCCAAAAATTCAATGGAAAATAGTGGAGAGGCTGATGTCACTGCCAGCTTCTGAAGGCCCATACACGGTATCCTCCCCACATGTGCATACAAGATAGACAGTAGTAATACAAAACAAAGTTTTAAAAAAATTTAAAAGTTTAGAAGTTTTTTGTGTACAAAAATATTACATTTTTCTTAAGAAAATGTAAAATGCTTAAGAAAAATGTGTGTACCAGGGATTGAACCCAGGTCATCACTCTTGGTAGCAAGCTCCTCTACCATCTAAACCTTCGAGTTGAACCCTCCCTCTCCACCTGGAAGAAGCGACACTCCAGTGCACTTGCTCCTAACCACCCGGCTGCAGCAGCCCTGGCCACACTGGGAAGCAGCACGGAGCTCTTCCCAGCATCTTGTCTGTGAGTTATAGGCCCAAAGAAGTGATATGGTGGAGCCTTTATTGAGGCTGTTGCTAGGTTTCTCCCTGGTCATCATGCACACAGGCCCCAGGCCTGACCAGCAGAGGACGCCCCTATCACTTGTTTAAAGACAAACTTGTGAAAAGCTCAGGACTTCAGGACAGAGGCTTAGATCCCTTTGTGAGGGACTGGGGGCGTGGATCAGGGGTAGAATGACAGTTTAGAATCACTTAAGGAGGGGCTGGGGGCGTGGTCTATGTGTGAGGCCTTCCTTTTCATCCCATTGTTAAAGGAATAGAACAGGAAAAAATGGAGTTTTCTAACCAAAACTTGGGCGCCACACCGGGTGCCCAAACTGGTTTCAAGCTTGAAAGGGAGTTTGAGAAATGAGCAAAGACTGCTCAGAGAAAAGTCTAGTAAAGGCTCAAAGGGGTGGCTCAGCCTGCAGTTTCCTCAGCCACACTGAGGTGTTGCCTCTTGTAGCCATCAGGCAGCTTTGCCCTGGCCCCTTCATCCACGTGATCAGGAGTATCTCAGGTTTCAAGGCTCCTGCTCAAGCAGAGGAGCATGAGCTAGCCAAGGCTCCCTAGGAAGGCTGAAGTGAACTTTGCTGGAATTCATCAGCCTTGTTGGGGTTCAAGGCCCCCAGCATGGGGTGTTCCTTCCTTCGTGTCTCAGATCTTCACCCCTACAAGAGACATCACAAATCCTTTGGTCCCCATCCCAGAACAGAATACTGGGCTGCCCAAACCTAAGACATGAGGTCAGTGGGTCCTACACCACATTTCTCTTTTGCTTTTTGGAGATAGAATCATGGAGACCAGGCTGATGGCCTTGAACTCCTGATCCCCTTGCCTCCACCTCCTCAGGGCTGAGATGACAATCATGTACCATTGTGCTCAACTTCCCCTCTTCAGTATTAACTGATTCTTATTTTATTTTTTGGCATTGTGGGGCTGGAGCTCAAGGCCTCCACCCTTTGTACTAAGACACAGGCCCAGTGCAGGCTTACTTCATCACTCACAGAGTCCTGGGTAATGGCACCAAGGGAGTCTCCTGGGTCAGTGGCTGGCATAGGGGAATATCATCACTGACATTCTGCACCAGAGCCTTTCAGCAGCTTGGTAAAGTTTGGGACAGCTCAGGGTGGAGCTCCGATTCCGTCTTCAGTAGCCAAAGATAATAAAATAAATAAAGGAAAGGCTAGGGAGATGCCTCCGTGGGTAAAGTGCTTTCTGGGCAAGTATGAGAACCTGAGTTCTCAAGAAGACAATGTGCAGCAAGCTGGGCTTGGTGACACATGTTTTCAAACCCAGCACTCCAGAGGTGGAGACAGGAGAATGGGAGTTGAGGCCAGCCTGGTCTACAGAGGGAGTTCCAGGACAGCCAGAGCTACACAGAGAAACTTTGTCTCAAAAAATCAAAAGAAAAAGCAGAGAGCTGGCTTGGTGGTACAGCATGTGCTGAGCAAGGTAGACACACCTAGTATAACAAATGTTATATTTTATTATGCTGATGGTCATCACACAAGGTACATACGCCAAAGTCCTCACTACGATCCTAAGCCTATCTTTCCAAGGCTGCTCACCTGTGCAATGTAAGTTAGCTGAAGGTCGGGTCCAGTCTCTAACAGAAGTCAGGATCCTGGGGGAGATGCCCTAACAACTGGGCAGATCAAGGTGGCATCCCCACTCCAGATGTGCAGAGCAGAGCACTACTCTTGGTATTTGCTTATATACTGTCCAGTGGGTGTCACGGGGTCTAGGACTGTGTGGATATCTTGAGTGATGTCACTGGGTTCTGGTTGTCAGGTGCAGCCTTGGGTGTAGGGTTCCTGTCTAAGCTATTTTTGTGTGTCTAAAAGGCCTTTTCCCCCTTTGCTCAATACTAGTGGCCAATACCAGCACTCAAGAAGCTAAGGAAATACTACTTGAGACTTCATAATTAGCTTTGGCTGGACAGAGAGCTCAGGCCTTTCTTAATTCCAGCAATTTCTGATTTTACTTCCTGAGGCCGGGGAAGCAGCGGAGTGTCCGTTCAAGGACTGTATTTGTCTTAGTAAAGATAAAGAGACTGGAAAGGAGAGGATGGAAGGCCAGGAGCGCAACGGTGGGCAGCTCGGCCCCTCGAGATTCACACGCAATATCCAGCTTCACCCACGGCGTGGCGCCGAATCAGACCCAGGAGCGCACGTCTGCGCAGGCGCTATTTCCCAGGATACAGCTGGAGCGGGCGCGAGGCGCGCCGCGACCTTTTGCGTCTCTCCAACGCTTCACTTTACGGCCGCTCCCTCAATCCCACGGTGTGAATACGGCGCGCCCGGCCGGGGCGCTCCGCAAGCACCTCCCTACTCCATGCCAATTGGGTAATTTTCCTTTGAGCCCGTCTCTGATTGGTCGGAGTCTCTGTCAGTCCCTTTCAGGCTAGTGGCGCGCGGCCGACCGCCAGCGGGAGCGGGAGCGGCTGTGCAGCGGCGGAAGTGTTTCCATAGGAAGATGGTGAGGCTTGCGGAGCGGAGGTGGGGAGGTGGCGTGCTCGGGGACTCCTGGCTATTGAGAAATGGGAGAAACTGAGACCGGAGGCAACCGGTGCCTCTCCAGGGGGAGCTTGTCGCCGTTGGAGATTTATATCTAGAGGGACACATTTTTTTGCTGCCGGAAGAGGGACTATGACCGCTTCCGGAATTTTTCACCGTCGTTAATAGGAGTGCTGCACTTCCGGATGTGGGCGGGGCTGAGGTCTCGCGTGGGCTTTTTTGGCCGACTTGTCTCTTATCTAGTGTCTGGCGGTAGCTGCCCACTCCTTTTGCTACAAATCCAGCACAGACTGATGCTTCTTCCTGGGACACACATTTTGTCCTGCTCAGGAGGAAGGAAGCTCTTTCCCCTGGTTCAGGCTTCCCCAGTCCTGGGACTCAAGGGCTGGCTGGGTGTTGTGAGGTGGGAATAGACTGAGTTTGGGTGGGTCTCAGGATGCAACCAACGGGGAGAGCTTACTCGCATATTCAAGGCCCTGGGGTCCTACACCACATAAACCAGGCACAGTGCTGTCCCTGTCAACCCAGCACTCTGGAGGGATGGCAGGATCAGTTCAGGGCCAGCCTGGGCTACATGTAACCTTTCCTCCCAACCTGAGACGGGTGTGGAGGAGTACAGGGGTCCTCTCCTTACTCCAGAGACTGAGAATGGAGGATCATGAGTTTGAGGCTAGCCTAGACTTCATGATGTCCGGTTTTAGAAAACAGAACATCCTACCATCAAGAACTGAGAGGATGGGTTATGTCCGGTTCTCCCACCTTGGACCAAAGAGCCCCTCGATAGAGGCCGCAACAAGGGGACCCGCCCTCCTCTTTGCCACTGCGTCGCCACCCAGATCTAGGAGTCCCAAGGCGGGACTATTCCGGCAGTCACACAGAGACATCTGGGATAGGAGTGTACATGCTGAACTCGAAGCCCTTGGCTTTGGACCTCCACGAGTGTCTACACGCTGGACCCCCAAAGTCCAAGATGGCCAAGAAGGAATTTCCTTTCCTGAAACTGGCTCCTTTGGTGTTAGGTGCTGGGAATGAAGCCAGAGCCCATGGCTGAGTGCTGTGTGTAGAGCACAGCATGCCCCTCCCAAAGCCCTACCTCCCACCTCACTGAGGTTTTTTGTGGGGAGGGTGCTGGTGCCCTTGCAGTTACACAGGCCTTCTCATCCATAGACAGACTCAGTACTTGTCCACAAGCACCACTTTTATTCCTGTCTTTTGATGGATGGGTTTGGATCCTCCCCTCCCATGGCCACGAGTGCCACCACAACCTTTCAGCGTTGTGACTGAGGGTGACACCGTGTCCCCAACACACACTTTTACCTGTGGGACTGGACAGGATGCACCTGTGCTGGGTGCCCCCCCCCCCCCCCCCCCCCGTAGTGTTCCCACCCCATTGTGTTCAATGAGTATTTACAGCTCCTCTCTGCCACAGCAGAACCCACACCTACGCTGATCTCCTGTCTAGCCGGGGAGACTGGTGCTAATCACCCTGTAATTACAGAGTGCCCTTTGCTGTGGTGGGTGGAAACAGGTTAGCCATTAGGGCCTGGTCAGAGGAGGGGACATGCTCATCAGCGTTGGGGAAGGGCACCCTGGGTTGTGGCTGGGGCCCTGGCTGGACAAAAATTGAGCAGTAGGATCGGCCTCATTGTGGCTACCTGACAGCAGCTCCTGCCTTAGCTGGGCCATAACAGCTCCAGGAGAGCTGCACATGTGTGTCTGTTGTTTTGCAGTGTTGGTGCTGAGCCCCTGCCATCCCTTGTATTCCAGGATTTCACTGTTCTGTTCCTTTATTGAGACAGGGTCTCATATCTCCCAGGCTGGCTTCACACTGTGCCTCGTGTCCCTGGAGCTTTCCGTATGCTGCCACACTATGGCTCTTTTTATTTTATTTGAGGATCAGTCTTGACACCCTTATTACCACCAAGGCCACCTGCCCACCACCCATTTGCACAAGATTCATCCTCCACCTCCTGCTCTTCCAGGAACCCTCTGCAGGAAGTGGGCTTCAGCCTCACTTCCTGCCACCAGGCCTCTCAGCTCTTCTCAGGAAGCGCATGGGCTGCAGGGTTCTCCAACCCTCTCCTGACACAAAACCATGCTAGTTGTGGTAGTTCCTGAGGAGTCTGGGGCCCTTCTTATTTTGGATTTTGTTTTTTGAGACAAGGTCTCACTATGTAACCTTGGCTGGCCTGGAACTCACAGAGATCCACCTGCCTCTGCCTCTCAATGCTGGGATTAAAGGTGTGCACCCCCACACCTAGCTGTGTTTTGCTTTTTGTGGGAGTTTTGGAAATAGTTCTCATGTAGTCCATGCTGACTTCAAACTGTAGCTGAGGATAGTCCAGAACTACTGATCCCCCTGCCTTCGCCTCCTTGGTGCTGAGGAGGCCAGTGTGCATCACAATCCCTGGTTTATGTTGGTCTTTGTAGGGCCAGAAGGCAGAGTGTTACTGGGTGCTCTGTCGCCATGGTCTGTACCAGGCCTCAACTTTTCCGCCTGGGCCCCAGGCTATGCACCAAGCCACACCTTCTAGAAGGACAGGGACAGGGCATGCTTTGTGTTTCCAGAGATTCCTTCCTCACTGGATGTAGAACCCTTGAAACCCTTGGCCTCAACCCCAACCCCTGAAGCAGAAATCCCAGGCGCTATGCAGCCCTGGGGTTCAGAAGGCTGTGGCTGGCCGAGGCTGTATAACAAGACACCATCTCAGGAAAGCATCCAGATAAATAATCTACGAGGTTGTTGCCTTTAGACTTGTAAGGCTGCACCCCATCCTGTGCTTCTATGTGGCAGGAGTTATGGAGAAATAACCAAAATGGTCCAAGTCCAGGTGGCTGCCACCTGAGGAGGGGACAGTGCCTGTGACCTAATCAGAGTCATGTACAGTGGGGTAGCCTTAACCTTGTCATCCCGCATCAGGGGACTCTCACACTGATACTTGCCTTCCAGCTTCCCTTGTCACTGCTGAAGACAGCACAGAATCACCCCATGGTAAGTACGGCCACTCTGGCCACCTCCCTTTGCAATTCCAAGAAGAACAATTCATGCTGGGAGGGCTGGTGGAATGGCTCAGTGGGTAAGGCACTTGCTGCCAAGCTTAAGGACGTGAACTGAGTCCCCAGGACTCATATGATGATGACAGGAGGGAGCTGACCCCCCTGCAATTGTTCTCTGTCCTCCACACTCACACCCTCCCTGAACAGACAAAATGACAAATGTAAAAAGTCCAAAAAAATGTAAAGGTCCGAAAAAATCTTTAAAAACTGTGAGGGAGAGGCTGGGCTGTGTGCACCTGACAACAGCTCTGATCCCGACCCTGGCATCACATCACAGACCACAGGCTGCAGCAGGAAGATGGCCATGGGATGAAGGTCAGCATGGGCAGTTTATGAGACTCCAGGTTTTTGAGAAGGAGCAGGAGTGTAACTGAGTGGACAAGAGATAGCCCAGCTCCAAGCCTGGGCTACATCCCCAATACTGCAGGAGGAGAGCTGTCTCTGTGCCTATAGTGTGTTTATAGACTTACACAGCCAGAGCTCAACCTCTGTCTCAATCCAGAACGTTCTTAGCACCTCAGAAGTAGGTGCTAAGAACTCATTCTGAGTTCTTCCCCAACCTCTGGCCGCCTGCCCACTGTGCCTGCCTTTGCATCTTGAGGGCATTTCTGAGTGAGGAACATGTGGTCTGTCACTCAACAGTTTTGAGGTTGGTTCACTTTCCTTAGCTGTGTAATATCTCCCTGTAGATGACCAGTCTGGGCTTGCCCTTGCCTACTCGTTATCCTCCTGCCTCGGCCTCCAGAGTCCTGGAACAGCAGGTGTGTGCCAGCATGCCCAGCTAGTGTGGAGTTGTAATTTGTCTGTCTGTGCACTGTGTAGGGACACGTGGGGTTGTGCGTGCTCACCATAGCACTTTGCAATAAGTGGCCCCCCAGCCCCTAAAGCTTATGTTTAGTTGCACAAAAGGCTGTAGTTTCAGGATGTGAGGCCAGGTGTGTCTGGGGCCCTGTGGGTGAGACCTGGCTTTGAGGGCTGTTCTGACCAGGGTCTCCCACAGCTGGTGGAGCTGAAGAATGGGGAGACCTACAATGGGCACCTGGTGAGCTGTGACAACTGGATGAACATCAACCTTCGAGAAGTGATCTGTACGTCAAGGGTAAGTGGCCACACTGGGAGGAGGCACCACTAGACTGGAGGCACTGTGCCCATTTGTGACGTCTCATCTCTCCACAGGACGGAGACAAGTTCTGGCGGATGCCCGAGTGCTACATCCGTGGTAGCACCATCAAGTACCTGCGCATCCCTGATGAGATCATCGACATGGTGCGGGAAGAGGCTGCCAAGGGCCGGGGCCGAGGGGGGCCACAGCAACAGAAGCAGCAGAAAGGCCGAGGCATGGGCGGCGCTGGCCGAGGTGGGGTCCTGATGAGGTCGGGAGGGACACCTGGGAACCCCTTCTCTGAACCCTGCATGGTCTCCATGAGGGTATGGGCTTCTGTGGGCAGATGAGGACACAGGGATCCCACCTGGCTGCAGGCTGGTCCTACACCTGCCTTGCCACCTCTCTTGGGAGCATTTTTGACTCCTGCCCAGGGAAGCTCATATCTCAGCCACCTACCGCTTCTCTCCCCACAGGTGTGTTTGGTGGCCGGGGCCGAGGAGGTATCCCAGGTACAGGCCGCGGTCAACCTGAGAAGAAGCCAGGGCGGCAAGCAGGCAAGCAGTGAACGGGCACAGCCTGAGCGGAGACCAGGACAGTGAGCTAGCCTCTAGATGCTGGTGTGAAGACCCAGGTTCCCACTGACTCAGTTTCTGGAAAGTTCAGAGTCAGAGGCACTTTTGAAGCCCTGGATATTCTATGAAGGGCCAGCTTCTTCCAGGCTTGTTTTGAGTTTCATGTTGGAGCCACAGGCTCAGCACATGTCAGACTGGCCTGTCCCTCCCCAGATGACCCTTTATCTCTTCTGTTGTGAAAATAAAGGCGAGCATCACAGACAGAGCCAGCCCTTTTCTCCCAGCAGTGCCCCAACCCAGCTCACTTGCCCTGAGCCTGTTGTGCCTGGGCAGCTTCTCATCAGATACAGCAATTTCACAAACTCCTGTCTGTCTGTCTGTGTCTCCTGGTCCTGCTAGCAGAGGGGAGAATGGAGTACATTACACTTAGGCCTAAGTAGGAAGAACAGGAGTTCTGCACCAGGCTGGGCTACATGATAATTAACCAGGTCTCTGGTTATGGCACTGTGGAGGCTGAGGCAGGGAGATGGGATAGTCAGGGCTGGCGAGTTACTTCACCTGGTGAAACAGAAGTCTGTGACCCAAGCACAGCCTCCAGAGCAGAATATACCACAGGCTGGACTTTTTTTTCTGTGTATGGATATTTTTGTGTGTTCATACTGCCTACATGCTTGTGCCTACAAAGACCAGAAGTTGATATTGGAACCAGGCTTTATGAATGATAGGCGAGTGTTTACCAAGTGGGTTCTGATCCCAGTTCCTACAGCTGTGCTCATGACCCATTTGCCTACATGATGATGATGATAATAAACATGTATGTACTTTAGCATGAGCATGGTACACACCTTTAACCCTAGGATTTGGGAGGCAGAAGCAGGTGGATCTGAGTTCGAGGCTAGCCTGGTCTACAGAGGGAGCTCCAGGACAGCCAGGGCTACACAGAGTTTAAGCCAGCTGGCTGAGAGGGTCCCTGTCTCTTTCCCAGCTTGAGCCTGAGTGCCAGGCTGCAGTGTGGCCCTGGCATTGGGGCTTGGTTTTGATGTGATCTACTACAGGGCCACCCCTTCCCACAGCTGGGTCCTATATCCATCCATATCTGGGCAATATTTTGAGGGAGTATATTGTGACAGCCTGGTTACCATCTTGAGACCTGCTGGGGTGGGGGGATGGTAAGGACTGGCAATTATAGCCCCTCAGCTCATGAGCTCCACCCTGTCCTTGCTGTGCCCACACTTTAGGTCTATGAGCCTGGCCTGGTGTTCAGGGGCCAAAAGATGGCTGTGAGTTCCAAAGTCCTTTGCTGCACAGTAAGACCGGGCCTCAGACACTATCAGTGAAGAAAATCTAGTGTTGGGGTTCGTTGATTTTGAGACAAGGTCTCACTGTGTAGACCAGGCTGCCCTAGACCTCAGAGATTCACCTACCTCTGCGTCCTGAATGCTGGGAATAAAGGCGTACGCCACTATGCAGGGCTACAATCTGTACTCTGGCCCTATTCTCAAGGTCCCCTGTCTCAGTTTATTGTCCCTGAGGGTTAGGACATGCCACAGCCCTCCCAGTCCTAGCCCTTCAACATCCTGCCAGCTGAGACCCTTGGCCTCCTTCCTGTTGCCCCCCCCCCCCACACTTTCCTGTAACACAGGACAGCCACACTATGCATAGGCTTAGGTGCATTGGCTTCTAGAAGTATGTGGGTCTAGTGGGGTTTCTGTGTTCTTCCCGGTGAGTTCCAGGAACCGGACTCAGCCCCTCCGCAGAGAAAAGGAAACCAGAAGCCAGTCCTAGTTCCTGAAGTCTGGCTTCCAGATCTTTCTGTCTAAGCCAGGCCTGCTGGGCTGGTGTCCACACCCATCACCTGACCTCTGCTGCTCTCCTGTGGGCGGTCCCTCCCACAGGACTCTGCCTGCGGTCCCCTTTGTCTCTGAGGCCCGAGCTACAGGGTGACTCATCCAGGTCTTAGGACCGCAGAGGGGCCACCTTCCTTGATGGCTGGCTTCCCACCATGTTGAAGTCCCCATTACCCCTTCCTGAGTCCTCTCGGGGCACCAGCCTGCCTGGCCACACACCTTGTGAACACAAGGACATCCCACAGTGGCACCAAGGCTGGCCAAATGTGGGGGGCCTGGCACCCAGCAAACATGATGGAGTCCTTGCCCTGCAGCCCTAGCCTTCCCCAGGGGACACTGGGACAAGAGGCCACCAAGGAAGAGGTCAAGTGACATTCCAGTCTGGAAAAATGGGGCCAGTAAAATGGTTCAGTGGGTAGAGGGGCTTCCCACCAAGCCTGACCACCTAAGTTTGGTTTCCAGGACCTACATGGTGGTACAGGAGAACTGGTTACAACTCCAACCCCCAGGTATCATGGAGACTCCTAGGGTATGATTCTGAGAAGTGGAGTTAGTGTGAGACAGGATTGCAGGGCCGGCCAGCTGGAGAGTTAGTGTTCTGGGCTGATGCAAAGGCCCTGTGGCCAGCATACATGAACTGGCAGGAGGAGGAGGGGGTCTTGGGCTCAGCTAGGGTGGAAGAGACAGGAGCCCCATCCCTTCTGTAGGAAGAAAGAATAAGGGCAGCCTCCCTGAGGCCTGTTGGCTAGGCTGAGAGAAATGGGCAGTTGAAGCCTGCTGCTGGAAGACCTGGGCCACCCTTCCCTTTCAGTCACAGAGGCCCAGGCTGGGGCCTGTCCTACCTGAGTTCCAGGACTGCTCAGCTCTGTAGCTAATTCCAACTCCACTCCTCCCTGGGACTGCAGATGGAAAGATGAAGGCTCCTGGGTAACAGGTGATGGGCATGTGTCCCCAACGCATTGCCAAGGCTCCTGAAATCACCCCTAGGAGGGGCCCTTGTTTGCTGCCCAACAATAGGCAGCTGGACAGACACATGCTTTTAACCCAGCACCAGAGCAGGTGGAGTTCTGTGAATGTAAAGCTAACTTGGACTACAGAGGGAGACCCTGTCTCAGGAAAGATAACAAAATCCAGAGTGATTACCCGGCTTTCCTCTCTTGCCTACCAGAACTCGATGTTGCCAGTGACCTCTGGGCTCAGCTTCAAGGGCCAAACAAGAAGCCAAGAGGTGGTGAGGACCAGGGCGGTGAGGTCCTGCTCTGCCAAGGCTTTCATTCCTCTGGGCTCCGCCTTGCGGGGGCTGCTGGGCTTCTCAGAGATACACTTACAAAAATAAAGACTCCTCCCTTGGGAAGGGGTGCGGCTCCCTCAGCCTGTGGGGAGGCATGGGGTTCTCTCCCCAGCACTACACAACAAAACAAGGCCTTTTGGCCTAGCAACTGCAGCCACTCAGGCATTGGGTACGGTTCCTGAATCACTTCAACCCAATTGTGCCTCAGTTTCCTTGTCGTGTAATAACGGTACCTTCCACTTCAGTAAGTGCTCAATAAATACATACAGGATGTTCTGATCACCCTAGGGCCAGCCTGGTATGCAGCCAGTGATCATTATTGTGGATAGTGAGCCTGAACCACTGGCCTAGGATCCAGCAAGTGTGGCTCAATGACCATCCTCTAAGACCTGCCTGGTATGCAGCAGGTGCTGAATACATGTGTAGTGCAGATGAGTCATTAGCCTTGAACATGGAAAGGATCTATTAAGTATGTGGCATCGTGATCAGTTTGGCATATAGCGGGTAAATAAAGCCTGGCAGTCTCCCCAAGGCTAGCCTGGTATATAGTAAGTGTTCAATAAATACACAACATGATGATCACCCTAGGGCCAGCCTGGAATAAAGCAAGCACTATGCATGGAGGGAACACTCATGCTGTCCAGACCTTACTTTTTTTTTTTTTTGTTTTTTTTTCAAAGGCCTGGCTGTCCTGGAACTCCCTCTTTAGGCCAGGCTGGCCTCAAACTCAGAGATCCACCTGCCTCTGCCTCCCAAGTGCTGGGATTAAAGGTGTGTGCCACCATCCAGTCTAGACCTTACCTTTTACAAGCTGTGGAATCTGTGAAGCCTGACTTGTGGCCCACTGGACTCAGGCAATTTTCCCATTAGGCTTAGCCTCTCTGGGGCAGTACCAGGCCATTGCACCCATGTGTGATCCCACCTAGCAATCTCCCTCCCTTAGCCCAGCCTCTTCCAAAGCCACCAGGCAGTGACTCATGCCCTCCATCCTATCCCGCCTCTGCTGGAACCAGACTCCAAAACAGTCACCCAGCCTGCTCTCGGGAGGGGCTGTGGACATACTTTAGGGCTTTTTTCAGTGCCCAAAAATAACGATGTCCGGCAGCCTCTCCATCATGCCGCCCTCCCTGCTACATGGCCTTGTCATCCTGGAGCAGCCCTCTGTGAAGGACCCTTTTTTTCTGAGCCCCATGACCTTGTGCAGACTTCTCAGAGCCAGCTGCGGCAGGAGTGTCAAGAGTTCTCAGCCTCCTGGGGTCACTCCACAGACCCAAATTCCTCCAAAATGGGCCTGTCTGCTCTCACTTCCTAAACCCGGGATCTTTCTGGAGGCCTAAGAAAGGCACACAGGATAGGGAGTTGGGATGGGGATCACATACAGAGACAAATCCCACTTGGCTCCATGGTGGGTTCCTGGCAGGCACAGACCCAGGCTCCCCTGCCAGCCAGAGTAGCACGTGCAAAGGCCCCCAGGGCAGCATGAGCCAGCTGGATGTTGGCCTCAGCAGCCACTCAACAGGTGCCTCATCAGGTCAAGGCAGTACCCTGCCCTACCTGCCTCTCCCTGAGGGAGAATGAGTCACCCCAGACAGTCTAGTTCAGGGAACCGGCCTCCCTGACCCCAGGTTCTTAGCAAGCGCAGGGCTTGTTTTGTCTCTCTTTGTATTTGCTAAGTGAGTTTTATTTTCTGATATGCTTTATTTCTGTGTAATAATTCTGTGCACGTGCACCTATCAACACCAGAAGGCAGTTTTTGTCTCATTCCTAAGGAGACATCCACTTCGGTTTTTCAAAAGTTTATTTTTCTATCCATTTATTTATTTCGGTGTCTGTGTGTGCAAGCATGGTATTCGTGTGTGAAGGTCAGAGGACAGCTTGCAGACGTGTGAGTACCAGGGGACTGAGCTGGGTTGTCTGGCTTGATGGCAATCACATTTAACTGCTGAGCACCACCCCCCCCCCCAGCTTACTGCTGAGCACACACACACCCACCTACCCACCTTCCCACCCCCCCACACACACAGCTTACTGCTGAGCACACACATACCCACTTACCCACCCACCTACACACACACAGTTTACTGCTGAGCACCCACATACCCACTTACCCCCCCCCACACACACACACTCACATCTTACTGCTGAGCAACGCCCCTAGCTTGTTTTTCTTTTATGTCAGGTTTCCCATGGCTTTATGGTTTGCCAAGCAGTGTAGCGTCTAATCCATATGCCTCCCCTCCCAGTGCTGGGCTGACCCAGTGTGTTAGGGATCAAATGCATGACCACAGGACCGTATGCAAGCAGGATAAGGCAAAGGTCTCTCTGTAGCCCCAGCTGGCCCTGAGCTCACAGAGATTTCCCTGCAGCTACGGTCTGAGCGCTGGGGTTAGCAGGTTGCACCACCATGCTCTGCTCCCCTTTTTTATGTCCTGCCCTTTTGTTCTAATATGTTGTCTGGAATCGATGTCACTGTGTAGCTCCCTGGCAACTTGACCTCAACCTTCCAGACACCATCTCCTAGGATTTTATGCTCTGAAGTTGGGAGAAGATCGACAAAGAAGCCAAAAATGACACTCCAGAGGCTCCTGAAGACGAAAAGAACCTCGGAGCAGCTGGAGGCCCTGGGGCTGTGAGGAGGTGAATGCTGTAAGCTGTGGCTATGGCAAACAGGAGTCTGAGGAATGGGTGGTTTCTTAGCCAGCTCCAGATATGGGTGGGAGTGACCATGATGTCACCCAGCACAGACCTTCATCCTCAGAGTGGCAGACACTAGCACACAGGACATGCTCTGCAAATGTGGGAGGAAGGGATGGACAGACAAGACAGATGGGAGCGTGGTGGGTGGCTGAGAAGGTCAGGTGGATGGCTGTATGTGTGTGCACCCTATGGGCCCTCAATGACGTGTGTCATCTTCCTGCTCTAACCCCGGTGTCTGTGGATTCTCTTTATCTCACCACCCCCACAGCCACTAGCCACTCTGATCCCCAGCAGAGGCTGCAGGATGGGTGCTGGGCAGGATGCTGAGTGCTGACCAGACAGAGGCAGGCAGCCTGGTACCAGATGCTGCTACCTGCCTCTGCCTCTGAGTCACCATCACCATGGCAACTGGCTCTGCTGGATGCTCCCCGGGCTCAATATCGTCACTGCAGCCCAGCCACCGTCATAGCACAGATATTTTTAGCAGATTTTGGGCATCACTGGAGTCAGGAAGTTTAACATTTGAATTGTGTCCAACTCAGGCCCTTAATCTCCTGAAGCAGGTGGCTTGTGTCAAGGTCTGAGTGACCGTATATCACAGGTCAGAACAGTCGGCATTGATGGGGTGATGGCCAGAGCTGGGCCCAGGCCTTTCCTGGGGAATGTACACAGGAGGGGAAACTGAGGGAAGGAGAGAAGTTATGGGTTGATAGTGAACTAACCACACAGCCTGGGCAATGAAGTTCTGGGGACCCCCAAAGGTCATTGAAATTTGTACCGTTTCTCACGTTCTGAACCCAACACCTTTGCTTTGTTTGTTAACCACTTCTGCTCCCAGGATGCGAGGCCACTGGATGAGCTGCCCAGCACCTGGCCAGCACTCTGCCTTGCCGTTGGTCCCTGGGAGCTTGTGATCACTCAGCTAGGTGTGCCAAGGCCAAGAGAGGGGCATGAGTACCAGAGGCCCCTGGCCTCAGACAGGGTTTTGGGGACAGGACAGGCACATGGGTGAGGAGTGACTCCCTGGGCAGAACTTTGCCACAGCCTCCTTCAGGATGCATACAGCTCTCAAGATGACCTGTAAGAACAGACGGCCACAATATGCTGAGCATCTCCCCCCCACACCACCACACTTCATTTTTTGGAGACAAGATGAGGGAGCTGCTCAGCAGTAAGGAGCACTGGTTGCTCTCTGAGGACCCAGGTTTGAGTCCCAGCACATACCTGGCAGTTTATAACCATCTGTAACTCCATTTCCAGGGGATCCAGCACCCTCTTCTGGCCCCTCCAAAACATCAGATGCACACACCCAGGGCACAGACAAATCTTTCATTTATTTTATTATATATATATAGACATATATGTATATACATTTATAATAAAATTAAAAATCAAGGTCACAAATCACCAGACAGATGTCCGGTTTTGAGCAAGGCAAACTTCACTTCTGTGCACAAGTGTTCAGAGTCATGGGAGTTAGTGAGCGAGCACAGGGCCATGGCCACTGCCTTCCACCTTGTCTTCTCGCTGGCTCAGAATGGGCACAAATGGAGAACAAAGAAATGTCCAGAAGAAAGTGGCCCCTGACAGCCAGGATTCCAACAGAGCTTTGGGATAGGGGTAACAGGCACATGCCCAACACAGCTACCTGGCAGAAGAGATGGAGTCCCCACACACCCCTGCTTTATTCACATTCTTTGCTTGGCAATTATGCTTCTAGACTGGGTCTCTAATGGGTAAACCAAGTCAAGCCTCCACCTATGACTAAGTGTGTGGGAGGGGGCTCCTCCTTGCTGCATGAACCACTCTTCTATTGAGCTAAGAACAGCCATTCCTGTCCAAGCTTCTTTCTTAGTGAGGGCACTGAGACCCAGGGGGCCTGGAAACCTCAGTGTCTGGAGCTGTGCCTCCAGCGTTTCACAGACGCCACTGTTTTCAGCTAAAATCATATCTAATGCTAATGTTTCACCCAGAGCTGTCCTGCTGCTGGCCATGACAGTGTCTCCACACCCCACAGACTGCGGCTGGCTACAAGAATTGTAGTAACTCAGTCTATACCGGTGCTGACGTCAGCACCAGAACCAGATTGGTTCCACCAGAGCCACAGCTAGGCATTGAGCTTGGCACATGTGGGGCTCCCAGGATGCTCCTTATAGCACCTACCTAAATGTGGGGGTTAGCTGAGCCTCCTAGAGTTCTCCCTCTTCTTGTGGGAGGGGCCTCAAGGCATGAAGGGATATCTGTTATAGTGGAATGAAGTGGACTAATGTACAACTGTAACTACAGTCGCCACTGGGTCTCCAGGTCCAACCAGACAGCTGCTCACATGATCACCAGGGTGGATGCTTGGCTGTTTTCTTGCAGGGTTTTGAGGGATTCAGAAGAAAAGGAGACACTAAGGTTATCTGCCAGGAAACCCCATTTATTCCTGTCAGGTCAAAACTCAGACCCGAAGGCCCCAGGTTCTGAGGTTCATTTTGGTGGTGTTAGAATTTAGGGACAAGGTGTTTCTCCTTTTTGGTGAAATTGCCAGTGTGGGTGAAACACTTGGTATCCCAGCCTCGAAAGGCAGCTCTGTTAAGACTGGCTGACTGGAAAATACCTTGTCCACAATTCTGGTGCAGTTTTTTTTTTTTCAAGATAGGAATCTCTATGTAAACTAGGCTGGCCTTGAACTCACAGACAGCCTCTAAGGAATGTGCCACCACTGCCCGGTTTATTGTCTCTTGTTAACCTATGTCCCATAGTCAATTTGTCAGCATGACACTGAGGGCCACAGCTATGAATAGCCACAGGTAGGGTAGCCAGCCTTGGGTGACAAAGGTAAATGGCAAGCCTTGGCATGTACTAGATGGCACTGTGACCCCAGAATTTGGGTTATGACCCCCACTATGATGTTGTTCCTACACTCATGCATGCACGGGAGGCAGAGGCTGGGCATGTCCCAGGCTGGGTATTGCTAACATGGCATCAGGATGAAGGAACCAGTTTCAGACCAACAACCTGCTATCCCTTCAAGCCAAGCTGACACTGTGGAATAGGTAGAAACCAAGGAACTTGACATTTTCTTGACAGATTTGTCCTCCTTTTCTTGAAACCAGCTTCTCATGGGCCCTCACTTTAGGGTCCTACTGTTGGGTGCATCTTAGGGTAGCTCAGTTCTCCATGGTGACCACTACCTGAGGGTCTAGAAACATCATTCTTCTTGGGGGACTGTGAGGGTTGTGATTCTGCTTCTGACTTTCCCAGGCCAGTGTATCTCACTCAGGGGGGTTAATAATAACTTAGTCCTCCAGTATTCTCATGGTCTAGGCCCATGCGAGCCACAGCATTAAGGGATGCCATTATGCAAAGGACTGCCCGGCCACCTAACATGCCTTGTGAATAGAGAAAGAAAGAGACATAAGCCTAGTTACTCATGATTGGTCTCTGTGAGAGGGAACCCAAAGGCTGGATCATCACAGAGCATTCCACCCTGATATATACCATGATGTCAACAGGCTGGTGGTCCCCAACAGTCATCCTGGTCACGGGCTCCTGGAGTTAGGCTGTTGTAGTATGCTAGGCTGTTGTAGTATGCTACACAGTTTCCCTCAGTGGCCAAACCAAATTCATATTCAGGGGCCTTATAGCATCCTGAACCACCCAGCCTGACCCCTGCTGCCCCAGGTCTGGTAATTCTCTGTCAGGGTTCTCACTCTTGTGGTGGTTTCAGTGGCAGTGAGCACTTAGTCATTGTAAGCTCATGTCCTAAGAAGGCAGTCAGTTCTTTCTGGTCAGGTCCTGGTCTGGCTCAGGCCCCAGGGTGTCCCATACAGTCCTCAAGGGCAGTGGCAGATCTGCTGGCCTTTTCCTTTTCTGGTCTTCTGTAGTTGGATGTCCCGAGCTTGGTTAAGTAGATGGATGGAGCTCCTATTCTTGCCTGCTGACTCCAGAGAAGTCTTCAGACACACAGATGTCTCTCTGAGCCTGACCAACAAAGGCTGAATTAACCATTGGCTGATCCCAAGTCACTTCTAAGATGAAGGGGTGTAAAGGCAGAGGTTCCCAACACCTTTCAGAAACCACTCAGGCTCCTCCAGCCTTTCTCATGTTCAAGGCCTCTCTCCAACCTTCCTCTTGAGGATCAGGTGTGACGGTGCACATCTTTAATCCCAGCACTCAGGAGGCAGAGGCAGGTGGATCTCTGAGTCTGAGGCCAGCCAGGTCTAACAGAACAAGTTCCAGGAAAGCAAAACCATATCTCAAAAACCTCCCAAAAAACAAAAAAGAAAGAAAGAAAACAGAGCCATGAGTCTCAGAAACTAGTTCCTGATATAAGTCTAGATATCCCTTGTCCCTGCCTGGCAGGGCTCCAATCATTTCAAAGTACCTGAGTAATTCCATCTCTGTCCAATCTCAGGAGCTGGTGGTTTAGGAGGATGGGCTACATTGCATCAGTCAGAGCCTGAGGTTCTGGGTATATGGGGGTCCTATTTCCAGCTCAGGAGCTCAGTTCTGGTGGGAGACCAATAAATAAAGGTGAGTTTGGTTCCTGCACCTGGCCATCATGATAATAGTACAGATACCTGAGCTTCTCTAAGAGGCATTTAAAAGGCACACTGATATATATAAGGAACGGGATTAGGACAGGCATCGCAGGCCTCTGTCACGGTCCAGAGCTCTGTGTGTCAGGGCTGTGACAGTCATGTAGGCATAGTGGGATGCTGACTAAGCCATGCTGCCTTCCCTTCATCCTAGGACTCTTGTCACAGGGTACCACATTTGGTACCAAGACATGTATACTGCTTCTGCCTCTCCAGGAAACAGAGAATCATCTAGAACCTGTGGTACGGTCTCAGTCCCTACTGCCAGTGAGACCCCCCTTCTACCACCCTTCTTCCTAGATCTCACCACAAGCCAGAACCAGAGCCAAGGCACATTAGGAAACAGGGGCCCAGACCCTAGTACCTTATAGTACTCCAAAGCTTAGGCCAATTCTAGCCAGATGAATAGCACATCTGTTATAGTTCCCACCTTCAGGTCTAAAGGGCCATCTCTACAGAGCCTAAGCCTAGTTCTCAGGGTATTTCTCTTTGGTCCCGTGATATCTTTGTTTAATATTCTCTGAAGTCCAAACATGGATGTGGTGGTATTTTGTGTATGCTCTAACAAATAAAATTTGCCTGAATAAAAGGGTTGAAACCCATCCACTAGTTAGCCATAGAGGTCAGGCAGTGGAGGCTCACATTTTTAATCCCAACTCTAGGGAAGTTGAGTCACGAAGTGATATGGTTGGGCTGAGAAAGGAATGTAAGGCAGGAGGAGACAGAGTTCAGTCTTTTGGTTTGAGGATTTGGTAGAAATAAGAACTCCCTGGTGGCTAGCAGCTCAGCTTTTCTGATCTTTCAGCAATGACCCAAATTTCTGGCTCTGGATTCATGCTACATCTGGCATGAATTCAGGAAGAAGCCACCAGCACCGGCCAGAGGTTACTATAGGTTTTCCTTTCAGACTTAGTCTCTCACCAGCAACCAGCTCTGCCTGTTAAATGTTTCTTCTCCATGATCCCCTTTGTCTGTTTTTCAAACAGCAGGTTTCCTCTCCTGGTGGGTTGTGGGCTTTTTATCTACCCCTTCCTTGGGCTGTGGCCACACTAGGTAACTGCCTCACTCCACCATCATCTGAATTGCCGTTTCAGAAGATTTGGTGAGTCAGTTAAGATTTCCTAAAAGGGGAAACTAGTTTAAGACATAGAGAGTTTTTCCCCTCATTAAAAAAATGGAAAACAGTATTACGATGGAAGGAGTTAGGTCTCTTGTTTGATAATGCACTGGACAGTCTGAAAGTGGAGCAATTAAATGAGAAGATAATTAATTGAGATGGGATTTACATAATGTCAATTATAAATATTCAAGGAAGTGATAATCTCATATGTCATGCATTCAATGTTTGTAAAGCAGATGTTAAACTCACGGTCAACTTGCAATAGAATTACCCCTCAAGACTGAAGCGATCTGCTTACAACAGTGTTGGAGGTTTGTTCATCAATTACATTGGAGGCCCTGATGGGAAGATGAAGCTAAGATCATTGACTAATGAAGTAAGGCTACAGGTATGAAAATCTCACAAGACCAACTTCTTGGAGAGGAAGATTATGCTAATGTTCTATATTATGACCATACTCTAGCTTTATGCCTTGAAGCAGCCTTGAATGGTTGGGATAGAAATGAAGAAGTAGGAAAGAAAATTGAGTCATTTACTAAGGTTATAAAAGGCCCCAAAAGAAACTTTCACTGATTTCTTACAAAGATTGACCAGCACATTCAGAAGCGAGATAAATAATAATTTAATTCCTGGCTTTTGAAAATGCTAAAGCACAATGCAAAGAGGTATTCAGACTGTTAATGACAAATCAGTACCCTTGGAAGAATGGATCTGAGAAACAATATTGAATCTCATAATCATGATGATGCTTGGATAGGAGAGGTGAGTTCCAGAGGTTTGAAGAAAAATCCAAATGTTAAATGTTTCAATTTTGGCAAATAAGATAAAATTAAAAAGGCATTCTTAGAAGCAATGTTTTTGCTAAGAATAACTCCAACAGAATGCCCCTCCCTTCTGGATTATACAGACAATGTGGCAAAGGCAGGCATTGAACCAATGAATGTAGATTAACAAGGGACAGACAAGGTAACCCTTTGCTGTCAAGAAATGCTTGGTGGAGCCTTTCACAGGCCCCCATATCAAATTCAATTCAATCATTTTCTGTCATTGTGGAGGAAACTCCTTCCCACCCAGAACAATTAAAGAACCTAATGCCTATTGTAAGAAACCAAACTGCTCTTGATGATAGAACAGCTATAGAAGAGCAAAATATTTGGGAGAAACCATAAGGAAAATATTTTGACAAACTTCTATAAATGAATAAAGACGAAAATTAAAAATATGAATAAATGACACTGTCATTGAAGGTCTTGTAGACATAGGTGTGGATGTAACAATAATTGCACCAGAATCTTGGCATCCAAATTGGCTTTTTCAGGAGGTAAATGTTCAGTTTTTGGGGATTGGAACATTATCTCAGGTAAAACAAAGCACAAGATGGGTCAAATGTATAGCAATAGAGAGGAAATTTAAACCATATGTGGCTAACTTAACAATGAATTTATGGGAACATAATTTGTTACAGCAGTGCAATACCCATATTAACATTCCTCCAGTCTCAGAAACAACCTCAAAACAAACATATATTTCTGTGAAATACTGGAGATATTATAAAGAACATCACTGACCATTCAAGTTATGAATAAGAAATAACAGCGGTTGGTCTTTCAAAAAACCCAACAATCCTACCTTTAAAATGGTTAATAGACAAGCCTGTATGGTTTAAGCAATGGTCCTTAACATCAGATAAATTTCAGGTCTTATAATATCTGGTACAGGTGTAGCTAAATGCTCAGCACACTGAAGAATCAACCAGCTCCAGGAATTCTTCTGTATTTATTGTTAAAAAGAAATCTGAAAAATGGAGAATGGTAACAGATCTAAGGTGAGTCAGCCAGTGGGCTCTCTACAGTATGGAATCCCTTTGCCTTTTCTATTACCTAGAGAATGGCCTCTTATAGTTATCAATTTAAAAGATTGTTTCTTCACTCTACCTGTACAAAAAAAGACAGAGAAAAATTTACCTTCATGGTTCCTACTTATAATAATTCTAGGTGCCTTAAGAGATATCAATGGAAGGTTCTTACACAGGCGATGTTAAGTAGCCCCACACTGTGCCAATATTTTGTACAGCCATTGGAAATGATATATAAGCAATTTCCTTGATCTATATTTTATCACTACACGGATAACATCTTATTAGGTGACTCAAATGTAGATTCAGAAAAGAAACTCACTAAGAGGTGTAAAATACATAGGGTTGAGAGACAGTAAAAGATTATTTTGATAATGCAGATTAGAAGGTGGATTATGTACAGTCCTTTGGACTTACCAAGATAGGATAAATAATGAAGTATTTTCTCTGAATTTGTCAAATGTTAATGAGCTAGACATTATTTATGTAGTTATTGCCTGTATATATTGTATGTGGTTATGGTATTTGTTGTATGTATTATTTATAACATTCTTTTTTATTTTAGACAAGGGGAAATGTGATATTTTGTATATGCTTTAACAAATAAAGTTCGCCTGAAGATCAGAGAGCAGAGCCAGCTACTAGTTCACCATAGAGACCAGGCAGTGGTGGCTCACACCTTTGATTCCAGCATTTGGGATGTCATGCCTTCTGCTTCCAGCCTGTGGGAGGCCCACAGGCCTTTAATCCCAGCAGTAGTGGTGAGGTTGAAACAGGAAGTGATATGATTAGACAGAGAAAAGAATATAAGCTGAGAGAAGACAGGAGCTCCGTCTTTTTGGCCTGAGAATTTCGTGGAGGTAAAAACTGTCTGGTGGTTGGCTACTCAGTTTCTCTGGCTCCAGGTTTTTATTAAGATCAATTAGGATTCATGCTATACTCTTAGTTCAATTTTCTTTAATGTCTTTTGTTTTGTTTTTTAAGAAAGGGTTTCTCTGTGTAGCCCTATCTGTCTTATAACTCACTCTGTAGACCAGGCTGACCTCAAATTTACAGAGATCTGCCTGTCTCTGCTTCCCAAGTGCTGGAATTAAAGGCATGCAACATTACCACCCAGCTTTCTATAAAGTCTTAAGGCCTCCAATTTAAAAAAATAACCTGAAGCCTGGTGGTGGTGGCACATGCTTTAATCCCAGCACTCAACAAGCAAACAAGAAAAAAAAATTTAACCGAAGCCTGGCATGGTAGCACAAGCCTTTGGTCCCAGTACTTGGGAATCAGGGGTAGGGTGAGCTCTGTGAGTTTGGGGCCAGCCTGGTGTCCATAAAGTGTGTGAGCCAGATCAGCCAGGACTCCATACCTTGTCTCCTGGTCACTGTTCACACTCAGGTAATCTGTGTCCTGACAGCTCAGAGTTCCCCTGAGAACCTCCTCTTTACCCAGAGTGGTCATCAATCCGACCCACAGGTTAGTTTTCTAGCTTCTTTTGCTAAGTGTGGTAAAGGCTGGACACATTCTGAGTGGGGTCAGCTGGGTACTATCCACACGCTCCCAGGTCATGCCCCTGAATACTGCTGCTGTATTAAATGATGTGCCTGCTCTGCAGACTCACAGGGCTCACTGTAGGGAACCAGAAGCTCCCACTTTTCGATGCTCAGGAAGAAGCAACCACAGGAAAGCTCATCCTAACCCAGACTGCCCCAAGCGGGAACATGGCTCACACAGGGGCACCCGTTTTGTGGCCCCCATTTCTTTGAATACCTGGTGAAGGAAACTTTCAATGGTGCTTTCCCACTGGACTTAAAGTTGGGAATCAGCCCTCCAGGGCCATTTATGCTCTCCAATCTCCTTTCATGTTTAATATTAACTTGTTTTGTTTTGTTTTGTTTTTCAAGATGGGGTTTCTCTCTGTGGCCCTGGCTGTTCTGGAACTCACTCTGAAGACCAGGCTTGCCTCAAACTCAGAGATCCAGCTGTGCACCAGGCAGCCTGGCCCTAACATGTTTGTGTGTTTTGTAATTTAAGATTTTTATTACTTTTTTTTTTTTTTTCCAGACAGGGTTTCTCTGTGTAGCCTCGGCTATCCTAGAACTCACTCTATAGACCAGAGAGGCCTTGAGTTCGGGCCTGCCTCTGTCTCCTAAGTGCTAGGATTAATGGCTTGCACCACCACCTCACACTGATTTTTATAACTTTGTGTGTGTGCACGTATATGAGTTTGTGTTTGTGTGCAGCGCCTATAGAGGCCAGAGGCCTATGATTTCCTGGAGCAGGAATTACAGACCATAGGGAGCTGCCATGTGGGTGCTGGGAACTGAACCTGGGTCCTCCTCAAGAACAGCCAGTGATTTTATAGCTGCGGCCCAAAGTGTTTAGTATTTTCCAGTAATAGGAAGGAAGGGAGGAAGGAAAGAAGTACAAATTGCCACGCTCGTCCTCAAGGGATGCAGTTGAAGTCAGAAAGACGCCTGTGGCCTCTGGGTCCTCTCCAGCACACCAAACCCAGAGGAGCCACATCTACCTGGTTGTACACTGTGCTGTTGGGGTCTTCACAGGCCAGGCAGACTGGGTTGCCTCGAGGGGTCTTGGGCAGCATCGGGCAGTGTCAGGGACCGGGGAATTTGACCCTATAAGTCTAGGGTTCTGGACCTATTCAAGGTCCCAGAAACAGCCTCAAGATCTGCACGGGTTTGGCTGCCTTGAGGAAAGGCGGGAACGGAGGACAAAGAACGGGCGCAGAGAGGAGGGGCCAGAGGAGGGAGGTGGGACTGCCTGCTGCTGGTAGAATTAGGAGTTCAGATGCTCGACCCTTGGGGATCTGGGTCACGTGGGCCCTCCTTCTGCCCCCTCCCCGATTCTCCGCAGCGCCCCTCCCCCAGCTCTGGGTTTGATTAGCAGCAGGCTAGGGCGGAGGAGGGGACGCAGCCGAGGCAGGGGTCTGCAGGCTTGCCCTCTTCCCCCCTCCTAGGCTGCGCTACGCACGCACCTGCGGACCGCTGTGCCACTGCACGGCAAGGGAAACTGAGACATAGGCCACATGTGGATTGGATAAGGACTCATCTGCGCCCTGAATCCACCCCCCAAAAAATCCCCAAACCCTAAACTGTTTCATCCCAGCCGAGGAGCTGGGGCTGGGAGCAGAGAGAGGGGACAGGATGGGGCCCGTGCCTTGGTTTCCCCAGGGTGCAGTGGCCTCACCCTACTCCCGCTGCCATTCTTTGAAGTTAACTTGTGCCAGCTGGACAGGCCACCTGGACAGGACACCTGCAGCTAGCACATTGGTTCTTAATTCCTGGAGTCCCCATTTTGTTCAGTCCTGGGCTCCTTTGTGTTATTTTTTGTGGCTCAGTCTGGTCCAGACGGTGCTCATCGGATAGTCAAAGGTGTACCACAGGACCAGTTTCTCAATCCTTCATAACATGGTCTCCCTCCCTCCTTCCCTCCCTCCCTCCCTCC
This sequence comes from Phyllotis vaccarum, assembly GCA_033318265.1. NCBI lineage: Eukaryota > Metazoa > Chordata > Mammalia > Rodentia > Cricetidae > Phyllotis > Phyllotis vaccarum. The sequence goes on along the minus strand of JARWLC010000002.1, from coordinate 177,204,083 downwards.
AAGTTACTGCCCTGACAAGTCTGTCCTTGGGGGAGGAGGCAGGCCCTGGTTCTCCTCTTCACCAGAGACCCCAGAACTGGATTCTGCAATTATCTCCTTTCCCACATCTCCAAAGACAGGAGGCCTGTGTGCAGGGCTGCCTCAGTTTCTCCACTCACTGCCCTCTCAGCAACCTTTATGGGACATTCACTCACACACGACAGGCCTGCAGGATCTTGGGCAGAGACAGATCCCTGGGCTTCTAGGCAGAGAAGCAGTGTTCCTGCAGCACAGAAGTGGGGCTTGTGTCAGATGGAGGCAAACCCCTTCCTTACACAGGGTCCAACATCACTCCAGAGGCTGGGACTCAGGCAGTAACTGAGTGCCTACTGTGTGCTGGGTCCACAGAGGGGAGGGGACAAGGGCACCTTGTATGTGGCTTGGGGTCTCCCTGTCTTGTATACCCTGTGATGTCCCACACTAGCCCTGGTCCCCAAGGGCAACAGCTTAGCTATGGTATCAGTTCATAGTGTTCCACGTCTGTCCTTGTGATCCAAAGAGTATTTTGAAGCAAAGGCACAAAAGAGATGGGGCTTTAATGAGAGAGTTGGGTGGTGGCGCATACCTTTGATCCACTCTGGCAGAGGCAGTCATTATGAGTTTGAGGCCAGCCTGGCCTATAGAGTACCAGGACAGGGAGGGCCACACAGAAAAAAGAAAGTGGCCTTCTACAGAACACTTCGTTCATTTCATTTATTTGTTTATTCTTGGTTTTGTATTTTGAGACAGAGACACCTGTAGCCCAGGCTGCCCTCAAACTATCTAGCTGAGGCTGGCTCTTGACTCCTCATGACAGGTGTGCCCTGAACTAGGCTTAGAAACCGCTACAGTAAGACATGTTCTCTAGGCTGACTGGGGAGATGGCTGCAACAGTTGTCCTCTGACCCACACGTGGTTGTGGCAAACACACACACACACACACACCACACACACACACACACACCAATTAGATAAATGTAATGTCTTCGCTTGGCAGTCAGTGGTGCTCGCCTTAGAAGTAGGTGGGTCTCTACAAGTTCAAGGCCAGCCTGGTCTACAGAGCAAGTTCCCGTTCTTTTACAGAGAAACCCTGTCTCTGTGAAAGGGCCTAGAGACAAGATGGTGCCCCCCCCCCCCCCAGCTCGGTTAATGCTTCATAAAGCCTTGCGATAGGGTAGGTAGGCCAAGCATCAAAATGAAACAAAACGCCTAGGCAGGCCAAACTAGTAGAGCCAGGGCCTGGGTAGAGAGCAGGTGCATTTTAGTGGGCATGGGAGTCCTTTTTGGCCAACTCTTGAGTGTCAGTCTGTCAACAAACATCCGACGACGGAGACACTGGGCCAGCGAGGAAGCTGAGGGTGCGCTTCATTTCCTCATTTTAAAAAGGTTTTATGAGGCTGGAAGGAGCTGGCAGCAACCCAGAAAACAGGACGTGGGTCCCTTCGCAGAGGCTGCGCAAACACCTGCGGTTGCAGCCCCCGGCGCCGGCGGAAGCAGAGCGGGAGGGGCCGGGAGGCTGAGATCTTCCCGGTAACCCGACCCTCAGGAATGCAATGCGGCCGCCCCACGGGCCCAGCCACCTGGGGACGGTGCCCACAAGCTCTGCCCCCACACGCCAGGGGCAGTCCCCTGCCTCAGCTCCTCCCAGGGGCCCCCCGTTGGTTTTTTTTTTTTTTTTTTTTTTTTTTTTTTTTTTTTTTTTTTTAAATAAAACTGATGATCGGTTTCTGCTGGTTAGAGTAAAAACAGAAAACGTAAACCAGAAAAGTCCAATTTATCTTCACATTGGGTAGGGCACGAGAGCCTGGGGATTCGGACCCAGACCCAGGAGACATCAGGTTCCATGTGAGGGTCTGGGTTGTGGCACCCTGGGCAGGTCACTTCCCTCCCCTGACTCTACCCAGGGAAAACAGAAGCGAAAATAGAGTTCTATATGGGTGCTGTTACTGGCACAGCCCTGTTTCCACTGACAGACACAAAGCACCTTCTCCAAACCAACCCAGCGCCTAGAGACTTTCTGACGCCCCTCCTTACTGAGATTTTGAAGGTTGAGTAGACTAAGTAGAGAGACTAAGAGCACTGCGAGACGCTGGCTTAAGTTACTCCAAATAACAAAATCAAGCAATGATCGATGAGGGTGGTGAGATGAATCTGATGGTCAAGGGGCTTGCTGTCAAGCAGGACAGCCTGAGTTGAGTTCACAGGACCCACAGGCTCAGCAATAGAAATTATTCAATCGGGCAGTAGTGATGCCTTTAATCTCAGCCCTGGGGAGCCAGGTGGATCTCCGAGTTCGAGGCCAGCCTGGTCTACAGAGCAAGTTCCAGGACTACCCAGAGAAACCCTGTCTCGAAAAACAAAGAAATATTCAGCCGTTGCTATTCTTCAGTCTCCTTGAAACTACAAAGGGGCTCCCCTAGGCAGATAGAAAAACAGGCTCACAGAAAGGTCCCCAACCAACTCAAAACGGCGCCGCCTCCAGAGGCCCAGCCCATCCCCCACCTCCAAGGCCAAGGCGCAAGGTCAGGGCGGAGCCTCCGGCGTCCCCAGCTCTGCACGGCCCCGGGGAGAGGCGGGACTGGCGCCCCGGGCCGGCTGGCTGTGAGCCAGCGCCGGCTCAACCCTCTCGGGGGCCCAGGCTGGGATCTGCCCGGCGAAGCGCAAGGCCCACGTGTATGGAAAAGGAACCCTCTGCGATGCACGGAGGAGTCTGCGCTTCGTTCTGGATGATTCTCTGGCTACAAAAAGGGAATAAAACTTGGGTGTGGGGTTCCAGGAGCGGCAACTGTGCAAGGCTAGGGCATGGAGTGGCACCGGGTAGAGCCCCTTAAGGCCCTGAGGTGCAGAGGAGCTGGGTCCTGCATCCTGTTACAAGGTCATGATGAGGAGTGGGAGGTCCAGGAGGGCTGTTGCCGAATGTGGTGGGGCCTGTCCTTACCCCAACTTCCAGCAAGCCAAAGCCTGGCCCATCAGTCCTGGCAGGCATAATGTACTAATTAAAAGGGATAATTGTCAGCCCCACCCTGGGACTCCCCCACCCCCTCAGGCCCTGGCAGAGTCAGGGGTATGAATGTGTATCTCTACGGCTGCCCAGAGGCTTGGGCACCCAAGTTCTGTCCCCTTGGAGCACTCAGGCTGAGATGAGGTTTGTGTTCTCACACCCAGAAGGCGGAAGCAGAGAATCAGTTCTAAAGTCTAGCCTGAGCTACAGGAAATCCTGGCTCAAAGCAAACTCTAAAACAGAAAACACAAGCTCACCTTCAAATTTGAATGCCATGGTGAGGTGGCAAGGTCACTTTACTACTTGATAAACTTTTGCATGGTGGCCTTTAACCCTAGCACTTGCCAGGACCATATCTCTGTAAATTCCTGGCCAGCTAGGGCTGTAAAATGAGGCCAGCTCTGAAAACACAAAATAAAACTCAAAACAGCAAACCCAAGATCCAACTCTCATGTTTAGATAAGGTGACTAGGCCTGTTGTTCCAGATGCTGTTAAGCTGAGGCAAAGGATTGCCCTGAGTTCTTGGTGGGCTTAGAGGTACAGAGTGAATGAACGCCTGTCTTAACAGTCAAAAGCAAACAGATATCGGAACAAGGCCCAGTAGCATGCATCATCATCCTGGCTGAGGTAGGATTGCTGGGACGTTCGGCAGGTCAGTCTGAGCTTCAGTGTGAGACCCAAAGTCAGGGCCACTGTGTGGCCTGAGAACCTGAACCATCCCAGGAATCAAAAAGTGGAAGATAACCACCTCTCACACGCTGTCCCGACCTCCACTAGTGCACACACACACACACCACACACACCCACCACACCACACACACCCACCACACCACAAACATACATACCACACACACATACCATGCACACACACACCTCATACACACACACCACACCACACACACAGACACACATACAACCACACACATACATACAAAATTGGAAACTTCAGGCAGAGGTGATGTGGCTCAACCCTACTGTTAAAGAAACACTGGGTAAGGTGAGGCAGGAGGATTGAAAATGACTTCATGATTAGCAGAGCTTACAAGATGAGACCCTCTGTTAAAATAACCCAAAGCAAAGATCTGAAATTTTTTCACAAAAGTAAACAAAAACCAAAAGAACCCCAAAAACCTGGAGCCCTGGCCTGTGGTCTCTACATAGTCCACCCTCAGTTTCTCCTCTGAAAAGGCAGAAAGTTATGTTTTAGGCATCAGAATTCCACCCAGAAACCGACAGGGCGCAAAGCATCTCCATCAACTTGTGGAGACTCTCCACGGGACCCTCCTCGGACCTCCCCGGCACCGGTCAGCCCCCAGCCCCGCCAAAGGCTCCCAGACTGCCGCCCAGCCCCCTCCGGGGGCGTGGTGTTGAGTGGGCGTGTCGTGAGCGTGCCTTCATACAGGGCGTGGCTTCTGTGAGATCCCGCCTATCACGCCACAGGAGAAGGGCTAGAACGAACGGGGAAGGGGTAGAGGGGAGGGGAGAATATAAAGAGAGAGGCCGAGAGGAGGGGCTTGACAGGGAGAGGAAGAGAGAGAGGAGTGAGGAGAAGGGGCAGACGGGCTGGGAGGGGGGAAGAGAGGAGGACAGGGACAGAGTCCCGCACTCCACGCTGGGCGTGGTGACTCGACCAGGCAGAGTCCAACTCCACCCCCATGACGTCAACCCACAATGCTGTGCGCTGTTGTGCCATGTAGCGAGCGTCGCCCGTGGCAACAGCGGCCGCAGCGGCCACGGAGCGAGGGCGTCCCGGCCCCCGCCCCTTTATGCAAATCTACGACGTCACCTCGGGCCAATGGCGAACGGGGGCGGTGAGCTCATCGCAGGGGCCGAGGCTATAAGGATGCGCGCGGGCGTCGCGGGGCAGAGCCGCCGGCAGCAGAGCCGGGCAGCGCAGGTAGCGGACTGGGGGGCGCACGGGGCCCCCCGGGGAGGCCGCGGCCACTCCCCCCGCCCCGGGGCCGAGCGCGGCGGGGGAGGCGGGGATGGAAACGCCCTTCTATGGCGAGGAGGCGCTGAGCGGCCTGGCTGCGGGTTCGTCGAACGTCCCCGGTACTGCTGGGGCCCCCGGCGGTGGTGGCTTCGCGCCCCCGGGCCGCGCGTTCCCCGGGACGCCCCCGACGAGCAGCATGCTGAAGAAAGACACGCTGACGCTCAGTTTGGCGGAGCAGGGAGCGGCAGGATTGAAGCCCGGATCGGCCACTGCACCTTCCGCGCTGCGCCCCGACGGCGCCCCCGACGGGCTGCTGGCGTCGCCGGACCTTGGGCTGCTCAAACTCGCGTCGCCGGAGCTGGAGAGGCTGATCATCCAATCCAACGGACTGGTGACCACCACCCCGACTAGCACGCAGTTCCTTTACCCGAAGGTGGCGGCCAGTGAGGAGCAGGAGTTCGCCGAGGGCTTCGTCAAGGCGCTGGAGGACCTACACAAGCAGAGCCAGCTGGGCGCGGCCACATCAGGGGCCACCGCGCCCCCTGCGCCAGGGGACCTGGCGGCCACTCCCGGAGCCACCGAGTCCCCCGTCTACGCCAACCTGAGTAGCTTCGCGGGTGGCGCCGGGCCCCCTGGGGGCGCGGCCACTGTAGCCTTTGCCGCGGAGCCAGTTCCTTTCCCGCCGCCCCCAGGAGCGCTCGGGCCGCCGCCACCACCGCATCCACCGCGTCTGGCCGCGCTCAAGGACGAGCCGCAGACCGTGCCGGACGTCCCGAGCTTCGGCGACAGCCCTCCGCTGTCGCCCATCGACATGGACACGCAGGAACGCATCAAGGCGGAGCGCAAAAGACTGCGCAATCGCATCGCTGCCTCCAAGTGCCGCAAGCGCAAGCTGGAGCGTATCTCGCGCCTGGAGGAGAAAGTCAAGACCCTCAAAAGCCAGAACACCGAGCTGGCGTCCACTGCCAGCCTGCTGCGCGAGCAGGTGGCGCAGCTCAAACAGAAAGTCCTCAGCCACGTCAACAGCGGCTGCCAGCTGCTTCCCCAGCACCAGGTCCCCGCGTACTGAGCCTGAGCGCGGGGCGCATGCGCGGACGCGCTGCGGTGGGGGGGCGCCCTGGACTCCCTTGAGACTCGGCGCCCCCGGACTCGACAAGCTGGACCCCCCTTAACTCCGGGTGGGGACCCCGAGCGCACGACCCCCGCCCTCGCGCCACCTCTATCTCCCCAGCCCCGCGCGTGTTGCACAAGCCTGCGCCCCGGCAGCCCCTTTGTGCTGCCGAGGAGGGGCTCCTAGGGGCGCGCAGCCTCACGCTTTGCCTTTCTCTTTTTTTTTTTTCTTTTGGAAGAGAGAACGGGAGTGTCCGATTCCGCCCTATTTATGTTTCTACTCGGGAACAAACATTGGTTGCGTGTTGCGTGTGTGTTTCCTTGTGTTGGTTTTTTAAAGAAACGGGAAGAAGAAAAAAAAAACTCCTCCCCCTCCGCTCTCTCTCCCCCTCCCTCCCGACTATCCCCCTTTTTTTGTTTGGTTTTGTTTTGCTACGAGTCCACATTCCTGTTCCGTAATCCTTGGTTCGCCGGTTTTGTGTTTTCAGTAAAGTCTTCGTTATGCCAGCTTGGCTGTCTGCCTCCTTCTTCCCCGCCCGGGCCGGTGGTGGGCGGGGCCTGGCCCGCTCCCATCCTCCTCCTCCAGCCCCTTCCCTCCCCCTCATTCCCTGGCCTGGCGGGAGTGCAGCGTGGGCGCGGGCCGGGGTTGCACATCTGCGTGGCGAGCGCCACCTAGGTGCAGGCTGTCGCCTCTGGTTCAGTTGGCACTGGGACTTTGGGCTCCTGGGCTAGCCTAGGCAACTTAGCTGGTATTTCCTTTAAGGAAGAGGGTGATGGAATGGAAAGACGGGAAAAGGAGCGCTCACAAGCTTGCCTAACCCTCTGGCGTCAGTTCTCCCGATCTTCAGCTTCCATCCTGGTGTTCTGGAGGCTGTCGTCATTCTTGCAGAATAGTGTTGGGCTCCCGGTCTGCGCTCAGGAGCTTTTATTCACCTTTGTTGGTTTCAGGGGTGGCTCAGGCCCACAGCTTTCTGTCCAAGACCTAGAGGAAATGACCTAGAATCATGGAGGTGCATTTAAATACCCCAACACCAGCTCTCCCTTTTGAGAAACTGTTCTGCGATGTTGAGCACTTGGCTTGAGTCACACAGCATCCGTATTGTCATTAACTTATTATCTATGTAGTCCTAGCTGCCCTGGACTTGCTATGTAGATCAAGCTGGCCTAGAACTGACAGGTTCTCCTGCCTGCCTCCTGAATACTGGAGTTAAAAAGTGCCAGCACTCCCGGCAAATCCTTATTTGCAATGTGGAAATGGAGCACCTTAGACCTAGGGCTCCTTAGGCAAGGTCCTCCTTCAACTCAGTCCCAGCCTTCTGCCTTTTAGAAGGACACTGTCAAGTAGGGACATTGGACTCTGGGGCTCCACCTCCCAAATTGTGCACTTTCCTGTCAACCCTGTGTCTTGGGGTTCTGACTCCCTCGGGGTGTCAGCATAGGTGCTAAGGTAAGTCCTAGTGGGGGGGAGGCATGTGTCTGATGACCATTCTGAAGGCTACTGGGTACCTGCCCCCTTGCCTACAGATAAGGGAGGCTTTCTCACCTGGTCTTCTCCCTGTTCCAACCTACCTGCCCACTTTGAACATAACTGTAAATTCAGCTTGGTGATTCTATCATCCCAGCATTTTCTAGGCTGAAGCAGGGGGCTTGTCAGCTCTCTACAGCCTGTGCTACCAAGTGAGATCCTGTCTAGAAAAAGGCCAGTAATAAAAAAGGAGCTTGGGCAGGTTTCCTGAGTGCTGGAATGAGAAGCCAGGTCTATGTGGTAGGGGATGGGACCCAGGGTTTTGTCTATACCGGGCCTGCATTATCCTGAGCTCTGAGCTTGGGAACCATGATTAGCTCTTCCTTTGTGGCTGTTCTCGAGTGGTATGACGAGGGAGTATCTTGGTCTGGATTCTGCTTTCCCCCATCCTTTTCAGTGTGCCCATATTACAGAAATGAGGCTCGGAGCCCTATCTCACACAACACAGTAGGAATCTGAACTCTCCCTTGGCCTTTGGAATGCTGGGATGCTGAACTGGCTGTTTTTCTGCTTTTGTAGTACTGGATGGAATCTGGGTCTATAAAGATTTGTCCTGTTGTTTGAGACAAGGTATCACTATGTAGACCAGGCTGGCCTGCAACTCACAGGACCTGCCTGGGTGTTTTTCCTAGTCAGCTGATCTGAGCCAGGCTGGGCACTGCAGCCTGTGATTCAAGCACTAGGAATGCAGACAGGAGGATCATGAGTTCCAGGCCAGCCTGGGTTGCATTGGGAACTTCTATCTCAAAACACCAAGGACTCAGTGCCAGGTCATGTGCCAAGGGTATCTGGGCTCTAGATTCTATTCCCAAGCACTGAGAGGCTGGGTCTGCAATTAAGGTCTCTCTCTGTCTCTCTCCCAGCCCCCTCCCCCTGCACCTCAGGCTACAGGTGCCACACTCAAGCTCCCAAGAAGACATAATAGGCTCATTAGAAGTGCCCAGAAGAAAGGTCAGAGAGAGGCAGGGGAAAGCCACAGAGAACGTAGTCCTGCAGTTCTCCTGACAGCCCCTTGGCCAGGCTAAGCCCTCTGACTTGAGCTCGATGTGCGCAGGCCAAGGTGTGTGTCAGCCTTGGCCTATACAGCTGTGACTCATGTTGGGTGCTAGCCCAGACTCGGGGAGGTGCCCCAGTACCTTGGCTTCACTCCACCTACCCCCCCCCCCAGACATGGCTCACAGTCCATGACCACGCTGTGTTGCTGTGTTTTTGTTTGTTTCTACATAGGGTCTCCCTATGTAGCCCAGGCTGGCCTGAAACTCAGTGGCAACCTCCAATGAACTCCCAGGTGCTTTGATGACTACAGTAGGTCATAAAAGGCTTCGAATGTGTCTTTTCATGCCCCACAGGGGTGTCTCTAGGATGTCTGTGGGCCTGGCAGTTACCTCAGGGTGACAGACCTCTGCCCAGATACAGGGGAGAGGTTGGGGGTCACCTCTATGCTCAGAGCTGTAAGTTTTGGTATAGGTTGTAGCCATCATGACAGCTCAGAGCCTCCGGTCCCATCAGGGGTCCCAATTCTGTGTTCTAGAACCTTTTCCCTACACTCTCCTGGGGATTGGTCGGAACTCAACCATGAGTCATAAAGACATTTGGGTGCCAGCGTCCCAAGGCTGGCCAGTGGGGCTGGTGGCTTCAGCTCTGGGGACAGGTGAGTGGGTTGGTGGGGTGCCACTCTTGCCAAGATCATCTATGTCCTCTGGGCTGTGGTAGCTGAACTCCTCAGAAACAATTTAAGATCCCCAAGCCTTGATGGTACCTTGTCTCTTGGGCACCAACCCTGGTGAGACGAGATAAGGTGTTCTTGCCCTGTGTGATAACAGGACAACACAGGCTCACACACGTGCTCACAACTGTCCCCAGCCTGCCCTGGTTCACACACCTGTGCTCACAACTGTCTCCCCTGTCCTGGCCCCCACACACGTGATCACATGCACATGCTCACAACTGTCCCCAGCCCATCCTGGCTCACACGTGCTCACAACTGTCTCTCCTATCCTGCCCCCCCCACACGCTCACAACTATCTCCAGTCTGTCCTGTTTCACACACACATGCTCACAACTGTCCCTAGACTATTCTGACTCACACATGCTCACAACTGTCCCCAACATGCCTTGGCTCACACACATGTGCTCACAACTGTCCCTGGCCTTCCCTGGCTCACACACATGCTCACAACTGTCCCCAGCCTGCCCTGGTCCCCTCCATTCCTTCAACACCTCCACAGTTCTATTTCACAATTTCTTCCTGTGTACTCTCCCTAGGTCTTGGATCACATGGAGGTTTGTTTGTTTGCTTCAAATAGGGTCTCATGTAGCTCAGGCTAGCCTTGAACTGACTATGTAGGTGAGGATGAACATGAATTTCTTAGCCTCCTCCTTCCAACTCCTGTGTGTTGGGCTGACAGGCGTGTGCCATCACATTCAGCTTTGTCCTGGAACTCACAACAATACTCCTGCCTCAGGTACCAACATTCCTGATTTTACAGGGTGTTAGAGATGGAACATGTAACCTGTACTAAGTCATCAAGGCTCTGCCACCTGAGTGCCAGTCCATACGCTAGCTCCGGCTCCCCAGTTCCTACTGTCTGACCTCACTCTCCCTGTGCAGTTGTGACATGTATGCCACATACTGTGGTGACAATTACTGATTGTGAGCCTGCTAACAGCCCCTCCCAGCATGGTGGGGGTGTCTCACAGGTGTCCTCACACAGATGAGTGTTCTGGGGTTTTGATAAAGAGGATAGTTTGGGATGCAGAGTACACAGAATGGGGACTCAGTTGCTGACCCCATGCTGGCTCGCTGTTAAAGCCAGGGGTGTCTTGAGGGCCTGGGGGGCACCGTGACTGCTCCAGGACTAAGGACACCCCTGGAACCTGTCCTGAAGGTGAGGGCTGGTGGTCACCCTTGCTGACTGGACTCAGTGAGGCAGGTTCTGCTGTGGACAGGTAACCCCACCTCTTTGACGCCTTTTCTTTAACTTTTGTTAGACAGGGTGCCACTATGTCAGCCAAGCCAACCTCAAACTCACAAAGATCCGCCTGCCTCTGCCTCCCAAGTTCGGGAATCAAAGGCATGTGCCATCACATATCTGGCCCCTTATTGTCTTTTGAGAGTCTTTCTCTGGCCTGTGGTTCACTGATTCATCAAGGCCAGCCAGCCCTAGGGACCCTGCCTGTGCCTCCCCAGCACTGGGCTGCCAACACAAGCCTCAACACCTGTTTCTTTTTGCTGGTTTTAAAACAGGGCTGTCTTTGAGCTTGCTTTATAGCTCAGGCTCACAGATCTCGGCTATACACACAGCCTTCACACACCCTATGTTCTCAGGATGACATCAGGGGCTCATGCAGAAAGCATGGTGCTGGAATGCTGATTTGTTCCCTAGCTCTGTCTCTTCTAATAATCGTGAAGAGGCTTTCAAGCCCCTCCGTAGCTGGCCTCTCATAGCATGGTACACATAAGGCTTAAGACAGGGGTCAGTGGTGGTGTTACAGACGATATGAGTTGTTCCCAGCACCCACAACAGGTGTCTCACAACTGCCTGTGTGTGAATCCAGCCGCAGGAGCTCTCCAAGGGTACCTGTGTCTTCACGTTTCTATGTTATGAACACCATGCCCAAAGCAAATGGGGGAAGAAAAGGGTCCATTTGGCTTAGGTTTACATATCATCGAAGCCAGGACAGGAACTCACAGAAGACCTGGAGGCAGGAGCTGATGCAGAGACCATGGAGGGATTCTGCTTACTGGCTTGCTTCCCATGTCTTGCTTGCAGCACCCAGGACTACGAGCCCAGGGATGTCCCCACCCCACCATCAATGACTCAAGGTTGTGTCAAGTTGACATAAACAATCTAGGACACATACATAAATGACACTAGCAATAACTTTGAATGAAATCAAATGATAAGATAGGCTGGAGAGATGACTCAGCAGCTAAGAGCATTGACCGTTTTCCCAGAGGACCCAGGTTTGATTCCCAGCACACACATAGGGGATCACCACCATCTCCAACTCCCACCTGGGGGTCTGATGCCCTCTTCTGGCCTCCACAGGCAATGCACACACATAGTGTATATATACACACACACACACACATACACACACCCTGGGGAAAACACTCATGTATATGAAATACATTGTAAAAACTACAGAAGGCAGGGTGGTGTGGTGGTGACAGTTTAGTGGTTAAGAGCAATTGCTCCTCTGTCATGAAAACCAACCTGGGATCCCAGTGCCCAGAGAATAATCTGAGCGATTGCACATGCCCATAACTGTAGCATGCATATGTACCACACATGCATGCTCACAACACACACACACATAAAACAATATTTTAAAAAATATAGCCAAATGTGGTGGCACAGGCCTTTAATCTCAGCACTCAGGAGGCAGAGGCAGGCAGATCTCTGTGAGTTCAAGAACAGCCTGGACTATAGAGTGAGTTCTGGGACAGCCAGGACTACACAGAGAAACCTGTATCACAAAAATGTGTTAAACCCTTCCAACTGTGATTGTGAATTAGTGTGCCTGTTTTTTGTGCTTCAGTACTGCCAAGTTTTGTTTTCTGTGTGGTTTTGCTTTTAGGTGTCAATGTGTTTATTGTCACTTTGTCTTCTGATTGTGTCCCTTCTATGGACACGAGACACCAGTTGCTCAGGCTGAGACACAGCCATGAAAACCTAAGAACTCTCAGCCTTTGCCTGGTACATTTGTCTTGATTAATTTACATTCAACACTCCCAAGTCTTTGTGATTAAATTGCGTATTTGGGAGGCTGGAGAGATGGCTCTGTGGTTAAGAACATTGCTGATCCTCCAGAGGATATGGGTTCACTCAGCAACCACATGGCAGCTCACAATTGCCTATTAACTCCAAGATCTGACAACCTCACACAAATATACATGCAGACAAAACACTGATGTGGGATGTCTTTCTGTATGCTGTGAATTACCACTGGATAATAAAGAAACTGTTTTGGCCTATGGTAAAGCAGCTTAAGAAGCAGGCAGAAATTCCAAGCATGGATAATGGAGAAGGAGGCTGGTGTCCAGGGAGATGCTGTGAGCTGCCGCCTAAGAGAGCGAAATGTAATAGAACCTAGGTAAAGCCACTAGCTGCATGGCAAGACATTAATAAAAATGGATTGTGTAATGAGCCTGAGCCCTAAACCAAACAGTTTGTAATTAACATAAGCCTTTGTGTGATTATTTTATAAATGGCAGTGGGACCCCAGGTGGGAAGATTCCTCTGGACTACAGGCCCAGGTCAGAAACTTCTGACTACAAATGGTATCCAGTGTGGGGCATGATCTATACAGACCTTAAAAGCTTCTAAAAAATTCTAAAAGGGAGCCAAGAAGAACGTATTAGTTGTGTCTCACAAATAAGCCATCGTACAGAGTGACATACAGGCCTGAGTTATAAAATGAAGGTTTGCTTGCCTGCAGCCTGAGCTACAACATGACATGTTCCTGCAATCTCACAGAAGTCTCGGTACAATCAAGAGCTACATATGAAGATTTAAAGTTGGTTTTTACAGACAAAAAGGAACAGAGACAAGCATGGCTTCTTGGTAGCATTTTCTCGAGAGGGCAAGGGTTGATCATCTCCTCCCACACTGTGGGTTCAGGGGGTTGAACTTGGGGTGTCCAGCTTGGCCATGGCTACTCCCCACACTGAGCAATCTTGCTGCTGTTGTCTGTACTTCTGGTTGGATAGTGTGTTGAGTTTGTGTGCCCTGGATGTGTGGCTTTGTTCCCTCCCTTCTAGACAATAAAGACATGGACCCTCTCTCCAAATCCCATATGTGTCCTTGGGACCCTCCCTAATAATATAGATACCCCGTTATATAAATGTCCAGGTGACAAGTAACTGACAAGTAACACTGAAGACCCACCCCCAGGCACCTCTTCCTGTGGGTGTCCTCTCTCCTACCCTAGGGCCCTGAACCCACTCCTGTAGGGTGCCCTCCATCCCACCACCTCTCCTCCCCCCTCTGCCCTCCCCCTCCCATAGCCTGAGCCTGTTGGTGTTTCTAACAGAACCAGCCCAGAGCACTGCTGTGCACATTTCTTGGAATGAAGAACTGAAGACGGCCTTCTCTTACAGGCTGGCTTCCAAGATTACACCTTCTTCTGCTCCTTTTCCAACTCTATGACCCTCCAAGGTAAGGAGGTGGCTGGGCCTGCCCCGATGGGTGGGCTCTGCCACACATGTACAGCATGCCCAGGTTATAGGTCCATGGGCTGCTGGGTATTGTCCCCACCCTCTGCACCTGTGCTGCAGAAACCTACAGTTACCTTCAGACTTTGCTCTTCAGTGTTACCCCTCACAGTGACCTACCCATCCAGTGTGTCACCACCCAACTGATGTTTGCCCACCAATAAACTCAACCACCCATCCTCTACCATCCTTCCACATTCACCCAACCCCCACAGATCTATGCAAACACTCACCTGTCTGCCCTTCTGTCTGTCTGTAGCTGCCTGTCTGCTAATCTCCCTACCCACCAAACTCTATCCTATCACCCCCCAGGCTCTGCCACTCTGTTCAGGAATGGCAGCGATGCAGCCGGTAGCCCCACTCCAGTTCCCAAACCTCTTGCCACCGAGTGGGCCATGCCTCCCCCAGCCCCAGCCAACCCCTGTTCATCAAGAGAAAGTGGTCAAGCCATGTCTTCAGACCCAGAGTGACTCCTTTCCATCCAAGGAACCAGCAGCACCGCCATCACGGCAGGTGCCCCGCCTGCGGGCTGTGGTGGAGAGCCAGGCTTTTAAGAACATTCTGGTGGATGAAATGGACATGATGGTCTCGAGGGCAGCCACTGTCATCCAAGCTAACTGGAAGGGTTACCGGCTGCGGCAGAAGCTTATCTCGCAGATGACAGCGGCCAAGGCCATCCAGGAGGCCTGGCGTCGCTTCAGCACACGCCGGCTGATGCGCTCCAACAAGCTGACTGTAAAGAAAGTTAAGAAGGAAGAAGATGATAACATCCCTTACCACCCTCCACAGCAGGTACGCTTTCATGCCCCGGAGGACCAGTCACCAGTTATGGTGAACAAGGAAACTCAGTTCCCATCCTCCGACAACCTTGTCCCTTCACATACCACAGCAGCCTCAGGTCCCTCTACCAGCGAAGTCCACAGGGGTAGCCTCCTGCCACAGCAGCCTGTGACTGGCAGACTCATGGGTCCCAAGAATCTACCCTGCGTGTTGACCAAGACAGTCAGGAGCTCCTGTTTCACCAGACACTTGGAAGGAGACAGTGTGAAGAGCAGGCTTGTGGCTTCCAAGACCATCAAATCAGGAACCCCAGAGTCAGCAGCAATGGGGAGATATGGCCAGGTCATCCATGGATCCCTGAAGACCCAGACGCAAGTCCACACTGAAGCAGATGTCTCCAAGGTCCCGCCACATATGTATCTGGTCAACAAGACCCCTACCAAAGTGTGTCCAGTGACTTCAGTCCCTAAGTCCCCAGCCACAGTGGCCCCAGCATCAAAGGGTGCACCACAGATGAGCCTGACATCCCCAGCAACAGCCATGAAGATACAGTCACCAACCTACCAAACTTCCCCATCGACTAGGCCCCCGGCCCATGTGCGGCCCAACTCTTTATTTTCCAGCAGCACACCAAAGGTGAGGCCTGTGGTCCCCGTGGCAAGGGCACACCCCCCAGGCTATGCTGTGACCTCCACAATGAAAGCCTCACCACGCCTGGGGGTTCCTGTCAGTAAGGGCCCACTACAGACTGGCCCTGGTCCCATGGTGGCAAAGACTTCACCCCAGATGCGCCCAGTGACCAGAAGTCAACCTCAGACATATGCAGCATCTTCCTCATCCAGAGCCTCTTCCCAGTCAAGCCCCACAGCCAAGCCCTCACCCCAGACTCGGCTGGCGGCTATGATAACCAAGACCCCAGCTCAGATACGCTCCGTGGCTGCTGTGCTCAGGACTCTGTGTCTAGCCCCTACAGTGGCAGCCTCAAGTCCCAGGGGTTCACCCCAAACTCCAGCAGTTTCTGAAACTCCTAACACCCCATCCCTGGTCCATCTGAACAGCCCAAAGGCCAAGGTCTCTGTGAGCACCAAGCAGACTGCCGCAGTGGTGAAGGTGGTCTCTCAGTCATACCTGAGCGAGGGGAAGGGTAGGGGTGGACCCCATGGACAGCTGGACACCGTGGTTCCTAAACTTCCAACCAAGTCTCCATTGGAAGTAGAAAAGATGAAACCTGGACCCCCAAGGGTTCCCAAGAAGGAAGCAGCTCCCAAGACTAATACAACCATTGTAACCAGGGCTCTGTCTTGGACAAAAGTGACCGAAGACAGGAGCAAGCCCTTGACTCAGACCCAGCAGAAGGCAGAGGTTGTGAAGGTCCACTCCAGGGTGTACATTCCTGAAGAGAGAACTGTGACACTGTCCCAGGCCCAGATGGCTGTCCCCCTGCTGAAGGCCTCCTCCCAAGCCCAGCCACCCCCTGGCCACTCCCGACCCCCACCAGCCTCACCTCTCTCTAAAGCTATGTTGCAGTCTCGTACATCATCCGGGCTGGCCACAGGCCTACCTGAAGGACGACGTCCACCCGTGGGTCCCTCTGCTGCCCTGTCCTCCTCACCACTGGCTGCACACCTGATGTCACTCACAGCCCAGCTCCAACCTGCTGGTGAACAGACCAGATCTGTGTCTCGAGCTCACCCGGCCATACCGTGTCCAGCCACAACCTCTCCGCAGGCACGCTCCCAGGGGATAACCTTTGTCCCTCCTGAAGGATACCCAAATACATGTCCACTCACCCCGACTTCCCAGCACCACATGGCCTCTCACCAGACAAAAAGCTCCTCCCAAATGCGTCCACCTGCTGAGCAGGCAAAGACCACAAACACCAAAACCACCAAGGCCATGTGCCAGGTCTGTCCACCCACTAAACTCAGCAAAGCTCCATCCCTGGCCCAGCTCATCACATGCCTGGCCAAGGTTCCACCCCAGGCCCATCTGCCCATGGGGCTGACAAAGGCCCACTCTCAGGCCCAGCTAGCCTCTGAAACAACCAAGTGCCTCTTGGCTGCTCACCCTGCCACTGACCTCAGTAGTAAGACTCAGTCACAGCCACTCCTGGGCACCTCCAAGGCATCTGTCCAGTTCTGGCAACATTTTGGGACACTTAACACTGGACCCCGTGCCAAGCCAGATGACAAGAGCATGACCCAGCCCCAGCTTCATAGTCATGCACAACACAAGGCCACGCAGAGCACACACTCAGTGGCCACAGATCCTCAAGGCATGCTGGTACCTCTGCTGACTCCCACTGGGCACTCTGTGTGCAATGCAGAATCCTGGGGTGACAGCGGACGGGCACGGACTTCACCTCCACCCCCTATGCCGAACCAGGCAGTGTCTGGCCATGAAGATTTGGCAGCATCCATTGCATCCCTGTGTGCAGACCTGGTGGCCATGCTGGGCTCCCCTGAGGAACTGCGGACACTCCTGGCTAAGACACTTTCTCAGGGGGAAGTAAGGGCAGCACTGAGCCAGGCTCTGTCCCGGGAAGTCTTAGGGCCTTCTGTGGTCAAGGCCCTACCTCAAGGCATGCTGGGAATGGCATTGATGAAGGTACTGTCATGGGGTGAACTGGGCATCTCCCTGTCCCGGGCCCTGTCCCGTGGTGAGCTGCGTCCAGAACTCAGCAAGGCCACACAGGGCAAGCTAGCTGAGGTCCTCTGCAAGTCCTTGACAGAAGATGAGAGAGCCACGCTCAGCCAGGCACTGTGTCAGGGAGAGCTGGGTGCTGTCTTCACTCAGTCCTTGGCCCAAATGGCCCAAAGGACAGGGGCCCTTCTCCCCAAGGCCACCTCAAAAACAGGTGGAAGCCAGATGTCCACGGCGCCTGCCCCAGTGGAGGTGACTTGCAGCGGGAGCCTGTCGGTGGCATGGGGACCTGCGCTGGGTCCCGTACAAGCACGGTGTAGTAAGGTCAGGCCATCAGGGAAGGGCTTGCCCTGGGGACAGTCTGATGGGATCCTGTGGGGGAAAGGGGATGGGGTCATCTTGGAAGGGTCACCCTGCTCGCCACAGTCACCCATAGGCTCCTTTTCTGGAGGGATGGTCACCAGCACTTACCAGTGTCCCCTACTCACAGAACCCACACTGTCCCAGAAGAGGGATTTGGTACTTTGTTCTGGTCTGTACCTGAGGCCATTGAATCTTGACCCCATGGCATGTGGTGAGGGTCCCCAGGTCCCCAAGCGACCTTCCCAACAGCCACCTTCTTGTCCATGGCAGCCAGTTGTTGCAAACGGTGCAGGCCCAAGCAGTAACCAGCCATCAGTGACTAGTAGCACAACCCCAAGCTCTTGTCAGCCACCTGTGGCCAGCAGGGTATCCTACCCATGGGTGGCATACCGAGAGAGCAACATGACAGCCAGCAAGTATTCAAGTGGCTTGGGTGGTAGGAAGTACCCCACGTCCCAGAGGCCCTCTGACACCTGCCAGGGCAATGTGTGCCAGTGTCCAAATCCGGGGACACACAAGATGTCTCTCTGTAACTGTTGCTCTTCGGTAGTGAAGAGTCGCAGCCCAGCACCCGAGGAGACTATTAGGCACAGATTACTATCACCACTGGGCAATAAGGAAATGATCACTGTAGTGAGGAATGTAGATGAGCAGCACCATGGCCAGCCACCATTGGTGTACTTAGAGCCTAAGTTACAAAAAGTCTCCAGCATGTCCACCTCACAAAAGGAGAGGCATCCCCAAGTGTCCTCATCCCATCCACAGGATCAGGCCATTGGCCACCACATGTCCCTTCTGGATGAGTTACTAGCGACGTTCCCACAGCACCCACAGATTGTATTAGCCAAGAGCTATCCCAGGGGTTCAGCTGCCAGTTATCAGAATAGCTGCCACTCTCACAGCTCTCTACAGAGCAGTACCTCAGCCAGTCCCTCCACACAGACCAGCTTGACACCTTCAGAAGTTCTGGAATGCTTCAGGGAAGGTGACTGGCAGGAGGAGTCCCAGCCAATGTTGAAAGCATCTTGGGAGGTGAGGCGCAGGCCTCAGGGGCAGCTGGAAAGAACATGGCCAGCTGGTTCTCAGCACACAGACCCCCAGTTCCAACAGCCACCCCTGGAACTTGGGTCTCTCCTTTTTCATAGTTCCAGCCTGGCCCTGAATCTCCATTGGGAGTCAGATAGTGGGTCTGACTACAGTACTGGGGACCTGGTGGAGGGGATGTCCCAGAACATGACTGCATCCTGGCATAGGAGGAGCTTTAAGGTACAGGCTGGAGACCTGCAGCCAAGTGGGGTCACTCAGCTGGATCCTACCCTATCCCAGGACGCATTGGCTGACGGGAGAGCTCCCAGCCCTGACCAGGCACCTGAAGCCAGTGAGGGATCACAGTGCCTAAATCAACCTTTAGAGACCACGAGGCTTTGTGCAATCTCATCCCAGCCTGCAGGGTCCAGGACTGTGTCCCCAAGCCTCGCCCAGCCATCCATGGACACTGGGGTGGCCCCAAGCCTGGCTCATCCATCTGTGGCCACTAGGGTTTTTCCCACTTTAGCCCAGCCTTCTATGGACATTGGAGTGTCCCCAACACTGACAGAACCGTTGATGTATTATGGGTTACCTACAAATCTTAGTCAGCCATTTCTGTACTATAGAGGGTCCCCAATCTATACCCAGCCTCATGTGGCCTCTGAGGTACCCTCCAACTTTACCCAGACATCTGGTACTGGTGTGGTAGCCTTAGGCAACCAGGCAGTAAGAACTGGGGTTGTTTCAAGCCAGGCTCAGGCTGGGGCCACTACCCACATAGACCCCAGGTCCACTCAGGCACCTGTGGACAGCTGGCCAACACCTAGCTGTTCCTCCATGCCTGCCCATGGGGCACAGCATCTAGACTCAGTTCAGGCATCTGTAGCCACCGGGGTGTCCTCAGACTTTTTCCAACCATTTATGCCCTACACTATGCCATCAAATCTCACCCAACCTTGTATGGGCACGATTGTAACCCCAAACTTGGTACAGCCATGCATGCCCCACAGCATGACCCCAAATCTAACCCAGCCTTTTGTGGTCAGCATTATGTCCCCAACTCTGACCCATGCATCTGTGCCCAGCAGGGCATCCCCAAACCTCAGCCAGCCAGCCACAGCCAGCAATGCGGTCCCTGGCGTGCTCCAGGTACCCCTGTCCAACAGGGTGCCCCCCAGTCTGAGCTCCCCACTTCTGGCTCCCAGGGTATACTCTAATCCTGCCCAGGCATCTGTGGCCACTTTAGGAGCCCTGAGCCTGTTGCCACCCACTGTGGTGTGTGGTGTGGGTCACGGGAGCAGCAAGCCAGCTTTGGACCCACAGCAGCATACACACAAGGACAGCAGCACAGGCCAGTGCCTGCACTCCATGTTCAATCTAAGTGGGTCCTGTGCACGTGTGATGAGTAGGTCAGGCCAGCCTTCTCTAGGCGTCTTCAGCAGCCCAGGGGACAAACTGGTGATAGGTACAAGAAGCCAACCCAGCCCTCAGGATCCCACTGTCCACTCTGAGTCGACACAGGCCAGCAAGGGGCTCCCAGGTCCTGTAGCTCAGCCTAGGGCACCTGCACAGGATGGTGGCCTGGCCTTGGGGACCAGTGTCCCATGTCAGACTTGGTTGAGGGGCATAGCTCCAGGAACATCCCAGGGGCCTGTGGCTACTGGACTATTCCTTGGTATGTGTCAGAGGGACAACTCACCCCCCATGGCTGCCTGGGCCTTGCCAGCAGATGTCCCCTGGACTCAAGAACAGGCTGCTGTGACTACAGGTGTGGGCCAGGGTCTATGCCCAGCTGTGATGCCCAGTGTGCAGGTCCCATCTGGATTCTTCCCAAATCAGCTGGGCACCAACTTCCCTCAGACCTGTGCCCCTCTTCCTGTCCCATTAGATCCCCAGCTCCTCTCTATGGTCACCATGGTCCCACATAGTTGCCAATATACAGGTATGGTTATTCCAGATGCAGCAATAGGTGCTGTGGGTGGGGGTCTGGTCCAGAGTTCTGTAAATGGGAAAGTGACTGTGGCTGAAAGCAACACCCTCAACCTTCCTCAAGGATCTGTGATCAGGGGCGTAGGAAAGAGTGTCCCCCCAGAGTCCATGGTGGATGGCGTGGCCCAGAGTGTCCCCAAAGAGTCCAAGATGAATTGCGTGGCCCAGAGTGTCCCCCCAGAGTCCATGGTGGATGGCGTGGCCCAGAGTGTCCCCAAAGAGTCCAAGATGAATTGCGTGGCCCAGAGTGTCCCCCCAGAGTCCATGGTGGATGGCGTAGCCCAGAACCTACCTGCAGAAGCAATAGTTAGTGGTGAGGTTCAGAGCCCCCACCAAGATCCTGTGGCCAGTGATGTGGCCCTCAGTCTCCCTCCAGGTTCTGTGGCCAGCAGTGTGGCCCCCAGTCACCCTCAAGAGATGGATGGTGATAGGGAGAAGCTGAGCCCAGCTGTGGAATCTTTGCCAAGTACTCATCCCCCAGGCCCAGGCCGGGGTTCTGTGGCCAGTGGGACAGGTCCTAGCATGCCTCTGGGTACTGTGGCAAGTAGCGTGCCTCCAGCATCCATGCTGGTAGGAATCAGTCCACGCCCCTATCAGGCACAGTCCTGGGAGCACTCACGGGTCTCCTTCCTGACACCCCATGTCACCAGCCTGGCCAATGCCCGCCCACCAGCCCCAACAGTCCAGAGAGTGTCTCAGGACCAACAGCATTTGCCCACAGTTTTGTCAAATGCCTCACAATTTAACCAAGACCCTGGGCTGACAAAGCTTGTGGATGTTCATAACCTGACCTTGCCGAAGCCAAGACAAATCGATGATGCAGTGTCCTCAACACTGGAGTCTGGCACAAACCCTGTCAAATTTGAAGGTCTTGAAATCGTCCCGTGGACAGGCCTCGATGCCAAGGGAGGTGAGAGTCGTGAACAGGAGACTCTGGCAGCTGAAAATATTCTCAAAGACCAAGTGGCCTTGGTGGAGGAGGCTCCCACTCAAGCCAGCGATGTTAGCCCTGTCCCTGCACAGGCCCCAAGTTTAGGTGAGCACCCCAAGGCCAATAGCATAGCCCCTGTTCAGCCCTTATCCTCAGAAAGTGACAGTGGTCCCCACAGCCTCCACCTTGCTTCCAGAGTCCCAAGCCTGCAAGAGGCCCCTGTGGCTGACAGTTCAAGCCAACCTCTGGCTTCTAATGCAGTCACAGTGCCCCTGCAGCTGAGTCCCAGCATTGCAGGGACAGCCAAGCTGCCTCTGGGGTTGGAGGTCAGTACAGGAAACCCCAGCATTCCCCAGAGCTCAGAGGGGACAGACTCAGCACCTCCAACTAAAAATAGGACTTCCAGTGTCTCCCAGATGGGAAAACCTCAGAACCACACCAGGGGTAACCACCAAGAACAACTCACTGCTAAAAATTCCTACCGTTCCATACAAGGCAGCCTTGTCTCAGAACTTCTAGAAGGTTCCATGGCCAGACTGCTACCCTTCAGTAGTCCACTGAAGCCGATGTCTCAGGTCTCATCAGACAGTCACAAGCAGTCCTCAGGGACACGCACGGTGGGTATCACTCCCAGAATCCACTTGGGAGACAGGAAGGGACAGAAAGCACCCTCAGGAGTTCATGCAGTGTCTCTCAACTATGAGTCATCACCAAATGGCTCCTCGAGACCCCTTAATGATGCTGCCCATGACACTAGCCAGCCAAAAACAGTGCTGGCTCTCACTGCACACCCAGACCAAAGGCCCCCTTTTGGCAGAGGCTCTGAAATTAGGCAAGATGGGGGTTCCCAAATCCCCACTGCACCTCAAAGCCACAAGTATCAGCATGTCACAGTTTCTAAAACTAGTTTTGATGAGGGTCCCCAAAAAGTCCCCACCAAGCTCAATGGCCACAGACTTCAACATGTCCCAGTGCCTAAAACAAGCCTTTCTAGGAGTTCCCAGGTCCCCACCACACCCCACAGCCAGGACGTCCATGTCACAGACCTCAAAACTGGCGCTTGTAGGGTGTCTCAGGTCTACACCACACCTCATGGCCACAAACCCTATCTCGTTAGACACCCTAAAACTGGCCATAATAAGATATCCCCACCCCCCACTGTACCCCAGGGCCCCGTGGATGCCGGCCTGACTGCTGGCCAGTCATGGAATTCCAAAGTCCCCAACGTATCGGTCAGAGCCCCAGCACGTGCTGGGGCCCCCCGAGGTACATGGCATCCCAGCAGGGGCCACAGGCCATGGGACCCCTCGGGGGCAGAGGCAGCGCTGGACCACAAGCCCTCAGCCGAGCTGCTGGTGTCTGTGCGTGCCATGGAGAAAGTTGTTCAGGCGGTCGTCACCATCCAGGCCTGTGCACGTGGCTATTTGGTGCGCCGCACTGTGAAGGTGTGGCATCAGTGGGCCACCATCATCCAAGCTACATGGCGTGGCTACCGTGTGCGACGGAACCTGGCAAGGCTGCTCAGGGCCACCACCATCATTCAGGCTACCTGGCGTGGTTACTCCACTCGCCGAGACCGGGCCCTCCGGGTGCTGCTCCCTACCTCGTGGCTGGAGCACACTGGCAGAGCCCAGAGGAACTTTGACCCCAGGAACAGCTCTGAGCACCGCTGTTTCCTGTCCTGTCAGCCTGATGTCTGCAGCGTCTGCCAGTCCCTGGGTCCCCGGGTAGAGAGTCCACCCAGTGTTGTGATGCTTGTAGGGTCACAGCCACGCACCTGCCATGTGTGTGGCCATACACTGTCTACTCGAGTGGTACAGGGCTTTGGCCAGGGCATCTCAGGCAAGCCTGGCTCTCGTTGGGCACCCCAGCAGTGCTCCTTGCTCAGCCAGCCGCACAGAGCAGCCACCATCATCCAGGCAGCCTGGAAGGGCTACAGGATCCGCCGCCAGCTCAACCAGCAACAGTCTGCGGCCAAGATGGTTCAGGCCACATGGAGGGGACACTACACCCGCAGCTGCCTCACTACAGATGCACTCTTGGGAACAGGAGGCCCATGGAACATCTCCAGGGAAACTTCACGGCGTACCTCAAGGGCTTACTCTTTGCACTGGCCTGGTGTCTAGGCCCCTGGCTGTGGGCAGACACACCATGGTGGCCATGTGCTCCCATGGGTCTTGTGAATAAATCGCGCTACAGCCTGCCTCTGGTCATAATTCTTGAGTTAAGGGACAGGGAAAGTCTAGATGTCATCATCGGCATTGAGTCCCAATGGCTCCAGCCCATGTGGGATCTGTAATCAGGGTTGGGAAACCTTAATTTTCCAGGGGCCACAGGTCACTAGTGTGGAATCTTGTGTGTCACATGGCTAATGACATGACTTATCTGGGACTAACCAAGACTTAGTTGTTAAAGGTGCTTGCTGCTAAGCCTGTGTATTTGATCACTGGGACCCAATTTGTCTTCTGATTACACACACACACACACACACACACACACACACACACACACACACACACACACACACAGTACATGGTAAGACCTTATCTCTAAAACAGATTAACAATAACAAAAAAGTGAGAACCTGCCTGACCTGCGAAAATGCTAGATCCACGGGTGGGGAACGGAGAGAGACAAAGGCATCTTCACCTCCGTGTGGAGGAGCTTGGCAGGCAGAGACAAGGGTATTCAGCTCCGATTCTGGGCTGGGTACAGGGTGTGTGTGTGTCCTGAGGGTCCTGCGGAGGGAGGGTGAGCAGGGAACCCAGAGCCCTGCACACCCCGCACTTGCCCGCAGGGGGCGCTGCCACCCCGCTAGGCACCTACAGCCTGGGCAGTCCCGGCAGCTGCCGCTGGCGCTGACCCTGGTGCTGCTAATGAGACCTGGCGACTCCTCTGCGGTCCTTATACTCTCAGGTAAGCTGGTGGAGAGAAATGGCGTGGCTCCGATGGGCAACGGGACTGAAGACCCTTCTCTCCCCTTCCCTCCCAGACAGAAGCAGGGTTGATACCTTAGGGCCACCTAAGCTGGGACAGAGGCCAGTGACCTCTCTGAAGCTTTAGGGGCTCCAAGCACAGCCAGGCCTCAATTAGAAAGTGGTGACTCCCCTGGTCAGGCTAGGGGTTGAGGTCATATTTACCATCCTGTCTTCCATTAGAAGTTGGTGGTGTCCGACTCAATTCCCTCAAGCTACAGTACAAAAGACAGTCTGAGTGTATTGTAGATGATGATTTTATTCTAAAAGTCCCACATTTATCCCTGGAAGCCCAGGGTGGCTCCAGCCTGTAGACGACATTACTAGCACCTATTGGCATGCCTTGGCACCTGCCAGCCATCCATCTGGAGACCAAGGGAAAGTTTCCAATGCCAGGTATACTACCAAAAACAGCTCCGCTCTCCTTTCTTGTTCACTTTCCAGTAAATCATGAGGATCTACTCAGTGCTAGGTACTTAGTCGGATCAGTGTTTGCCACCACCTCCTCTTTCAAAGTGTGCTTACTTCAATTTACTTAGACCTTAATTTACTCCAAAGTTCTGGTTTGGGTTGGAGGCCACTGTGACACCTGAGCCAACTTCACCTCCACAGAAATTTGTCATGGTGTGGACTCAAGTTCCTAGATTCCTTTGCTGAAGAGCCTGGGAGACTGAGGTATGGCAGGGGTCAGCTCAGCATACCCTCCCTGCACTCAGAGTCAGCACTAAGATTTTTATTTCCTCATATCTGCTATGTAGGGTGAGGCTAGGAGGAAACATCACCCCTAGGCAGAAAAGACAAGGGAGGGGCAAAGTGGCTGATGAGTGACCTTGTACCCTGCACACCTGGTTGGAGCCACCTGGATCTGGGAAGGAAGTCCTTCTTGGTAGGAGGTAGAGTAGGAACTGTGTACTACAGCCTCTGAACTCCTCTAGGGATGGAATGTGAACCAGGGAGCCTGGAGGGGTGGTGTGTGAGTCAGAGGACCTCAATCCTGGGATTGGCAGGGACTGAGGTGTGGCTCAATGGTTGAATGTATGGCCAGCATTTGGGGGCAGAGTTGAAATCCTAGTCTAGATCAGGGCTCCCCAGTTCTCAGGCTCTAGAAACTTTTTGAATGGGAGTGGTACCTGCTCCTGAGGAACAGAGCTGAGTAATGCTTCACCTTTCTAAGACTCGGTTTCTCTCTTCTGTAAAGTGGGGGCCAGATAGTGTCTGAGTCCTAACAAGGGGCACACCAGCCCAGATCTGAACATCAGACAGGGTTGCCTTAGGTGTCCAGAGCACTTGGCAAGTTCAGCTCAGAGAGCTCTTGTTTAGCCTCTGTAAGAAAGCAAGGTCTTGACATGCTGGGCAGGGCTGAGATCAGGCCTTGATCAACGCCCCCCTTGGTTCCCCCAAGTTTCATAGACATGCGCACCTATCTTTCTTTCCCCGGGTGTTGCTTTTACAGTATTCTGGGAGGGCAGAGTAATGGCAGAATCCTCCAGACCTTAGTTAACACCTGCCACCTCTACCACAAGTCCAGAGTCAATGTCTGGCTCCACCTCCTCAAGTTCAGAGTCAGCATCTGTCTCCTCCATTCCAACTCTGGAAATGACCTCTACTCCAGACCCCGGCTCCACAGATGCAAACCCAGGCTCAGCCTCACCACAGTCAGAAACAGCTTCTCTTCCAAGCTCTGGTTCCCCTTGTTCTGAGCTGAGCACTGTGTCCCAGTCCACAAGTTCCACAAGGATTGCCCACGGTGTCCAGCCCTGGCCAGGGTGAGTCTAAGGATGGGGAGTGGGGGGTTGGTTGAAACCTGATTACAGTTCTGGCACAAGTCAACAGGGGGAGACAGAGACCTGGGAGTCTGTGGACTGACTTCAATTGACAAAAGCTAGTAGTGCTAAGGTTTGTGTCCTTATTAAGTCACCAGTGTGATCTGGCTCCTGAGGACCCAGGTATATGCAAGAAAGGTTGAATTCTCTAGTTGTAGTTCTTAATATTCATAGATGCTTTCTGAGCCATGCATTCATGTGACCATTAAGCACCTTATGCCAGAGTCACACTGGTGACCTATCATGGGGGATGACAAGAGCATGGGTGAGCACTCCAGATGGGGCCGCATGCAGAAGGCATGGTGCTCTCATCACTCCAAGGGCGTGTGTGACCCAGTGTTCTGGCAAGACAGGCCACTCTCTAAGGAGGTAGATGACCTTAAACAGTAACTTTAAAGGCCCTGAGGCAACTGAGGAGCAACCAGGAGGCTGGTGAAGCAGGAAGAGAGTGAGCCACAGGGGCTGAGGGAGGTAGGAGCTGGCCATGGGCAGGAGACTGCACATGGGGCTTCCGGAGCCTTGAGGAGGGTGTGGAGTTTCCTACTGGAGCCAAAAGCCCTGAGTAGGTAAGGAATACAGAAGCAGCTCAGGGTGACTTACCATAGGGTCTGGATTCCTAGAATGGACCAGCACAGGAGGATCTGATAAGCCCATTCCACGCTTTTCCTACCTGAGACTGTTCCCACCCCATGCCGCCCCCCCCATCAGTCTGTTCCTTCTTCAGTCTGTTCCTATCCCAGTCTGCTCCCATTCTGTGCTGCTCTCCACCCCTGGCTGCCCCCTACCCAGGCCAGAGCAGCCTCTGCCTGTGGCCTCTATCCCTCTAGCAGCTGGGCTAGATCTGGTCAGTGCTTTCAGAAAATCTGCCTCACCCCAGCCTCCCACACACACCATGGTCCTGAGGACCTGAACTTTGGCCTGGCCTCTCCAACTCTGGGCAAGGCTGAAGATGGAACCTTGGCCTCACATGTTTCCTGAAGGTCTCTCACCTGGGTCTCCTCCCTGCTGCCTGACTCAGGTATTCTAAGACTGTTCACCAACAGTTCTCACTCATCATAAGCCCTGATCACGCCTCTGTTACCCACTACGATCAATCTCTGTTTCCAGACTGCATCCCAAAGGTCTGCAGGTGGAGCTCCAGTGAGCATGCTTCTGCCCCGGCCTTCATTCCCAGCAAAATAAAGTCTAAGTAAGCCTTAGGAGAGTGCATGACCCAAAGGCGAGAACACCCTCCAAGGAGCATCTTAGGGGATGTTGTGCATCTAACGTGTACAAGGATCTGGACAGCACAAAACAGTCACAAAATATGTCAAGAATAAAATACAAAACCTGAGCCCCACCCCTGGCTTTTCTCTGAGAACCAAGCCTTACTTTTCCTGGGCCCCATGCCCAGGCTCTCTCTCTCTTTGGTCCAGTCCCCAACTTTTCTCTAAGACTCGCCTTCAGGCTCTCCCCTGGGCCCCGTCCCCGACCTTTCTCAGATCCGCTCAGCCTTGTCCTGTCTGTGCCCTACCCATGGTGATGCTCAGTGGGTGTTCTTGCCCTACCTCACCCGTGGACCTGTTCTAGTCCTAAAGCCCTGTTCTCAGGCCTCAGTTTCCCCACTTACTCTAATGTCTGATGCTGCAGACAGATCTTTGCAAAGCTCAAGAAAGAGCGGCTGAGCCTTCTGGTCCTCACCAACCACACCCTTGCCGGAAGATTCCATTTTGTGCGGCTCGCTGCGATCAGCACTGGACAGCTCCCTGCCATCCTGATTCTCATCCAAGTCAACAGCCCGGAAGTGGGTGTGTACCGCTCACGGTTCCCGGAGCCCTGTGTTCAAATCTCAACACTCAGTGACCGTAAGTGAGGGCCAGCCTAGCACCACAATTTTTTTTTAAGTGTAAGTTTTGAGGAAATGGCTCAGCAAGTGTCTCCCTGCCTGAGTTCAGGCCCCGGGGTGCACAGGCTGGACGGCATCTGTGTACTCCCCACAAATAAATCCATCAAAAATGAACTGCAATAAAACTATAATATCCACACACACACCCATCATCCCACATAGGTGGGCAGAGCCCTCTCCTTCCTACCCTCCCTCTTCTGCTCTCCCCCACCCCCTTCCCCAAAGGTTAATGCACTCAGGGAAGCTAGGCTCATGAGAAATCTGAGTTCGAGGTCTCCTGGAGATGTCTCTTGCACAGGGATCTAGCTTATGATTTCCTGCTGTCCCAGTGAGTATTGGAGCTTGTGGATTCTGGAGAGATCCCTGCTAGTCCTCAAGGTGGGAGTCTGACCTGGAGATGTTTCTCAGGGACACTGCTGCTGCCTGCACTGTCCAGTTGCTTCAGATCCTGGTGCCCACATGACTTTTACAATCTGAAGTCAGGGGTCAGAAAGAAGGTAGGGACTCAACTCAGAGCAGGTGAGGAGCAGATGTGCCAGAGGAGGCAGAATGCATGTTCTGCAGTTAGGTGAACAGTAGGTGAAATGCCTACTGTGTTCTAAGGACACCCTGGGCTGGGCATGCCAGAGAAGCAACGTGCTTAGTAGGTGAAACAAAAAATGTCACAGCCCAGTGACACAGGCAGGGAGATGAATATCACAAGAACTCTCGTGGCCCAGTTGGTGGGCTGTTTTAGGGCAACAATTTGTGACCCTATTTGGCATTTTTAAAAATCTCCAAGCTAGATGGTATGGTTACTCAGGTCTGTATTTTCAGCTCTTGAGAGATTGAGGCAAGAAAATGGTGAGTTCCACTCCAGTTTGACCTACAGTCTCTGAATGAATGAATGAATGAATGAATGAATGAATGAATGAATGAATCAATCAATCAATCAATCAATCAATCAATCAATCTCTGGGTTGGCAAGATGACCCAGTGGTGCTTGCCTCAAGCCTGACAACCTGAGTTTGATCCCCAGACTGATGTGGAGGAAGGGAGAACCAACTCTCAGACGCTGTCTTCTGACTTGCTCATGTGAACTATGGCATGCATGTGTGCCCGCTGCCCCATGCACAAGATGAATGCTGTTTTTAAATTTAAAAATTTAAAACCATGGCTGTGATAAACACCATGACCATAAGCAACTTGGGGAGGAGAGGCTTTATATGACTTACACTTCCACACCGCTGTTCATCATGAAGGAAGTCAGGACAGGAACTCACATGGGGCAGGAACCTGGAGGCAGGAGCTGATGCAGAGCCATGGAGGGAGCTGCTTCCTCTGGCTTGCTCAGCCTGCTTTCCTATAGAACCCAGGACCAGCACAGGGAAGGGCTGGTTCTTCTTCATCAATTACTAGTTAAGAAAATGCCCCACAGGCTTGCCGTAATCTTATGGGGGCCTTTTCTCAGTTCGGGTTTCCTCCTCTTTGTCGACTTCAGCTTATGTGAGGCTGACATAAAACCATCCAGGACACATTGATGTAGTTTGTGGCTAGAGTTTGGTGATAAAGGCTTGATTAGCACACATGAAGCCAAGTGTGGTGAGGGGAGTTCAAAGTCAGCCTCACCTCAGAGACTGCCGAGGAGAACTGACAGTCAGGCTGGGGTAGAACCAGACCCAGGAGGGAGGGGGCTCAGAAGAGTCTGGGTGTGGGGCACTGGTGTGTGAACCAAGATGGGAGCTCAGCCTCTCATGGTGGGCACTGTTGAAGGCAGAAATGTCATGGTGGTTTGGATGGTTCTGTAGGTCACATGTAATATCTGTTTTGATCTTTGCAGTGAAGCCAAGAGGCAGGGAAACCATGCTTAGTCCTCACTTTTCAAGTTAGAAATCAGAGCTTGGGGCAACATGGGATGAGGTAGAAGGCAGGACTGAGGGACTAAGTGGGACTTGGAACCTTCAGGAGAGTCAGGGTAGTTGTGTATAGCTTTAATTCCATCAGCCCAGAAGCAGAGGCAGGAGGATGTCTGTGACTCTGAAGTCAGCCTGGACTATATATTGAGTTCCAGACAAGCCTGAGTTACAAAGTGAGATCCTGTGTTAGTCACTGTTCTCTTGCTGTGGAGACACCATGACTGAGGTAACTCATGAGAGAAAGCATTTAATGTATGCTTTACAGTCCAGGTAAATCCACAACCGTCACGGTGGGGAGCGTGGCAGCTGACAGGCAGGTATGGTGCTGGAGCAGTAGCTGAGAGTTCACATCTGCTCCTCAAGCTGGAGGCAAACAAATGGAGAAAGACTAGGCCTGGCCTGGGCTTTTTGTGTTTTGCTTTGCTTTTGAGAGAGGATTTCTCTTTATACAACCCTGGCTGTCCTGGAACTCACTCTGCAGACCAGGCTGGCCTCCAATTCAGATCCACCTGCCTCTGCCTCCTGAGTACTGAGATTAGAGGCATGTGCTACCATTCCTGGGTAGCCTGGGCTTTTGAAACTTTCAAAAAAAGCCCACCTTAGTGACATACCTCCTCCAAGGCCACACCTCCTGATCCTTCCTAAGCAGTTTTGTTGACTGGGGACTAAGCGCTGAGCATATGAGCCTTTGAGGTTCATTCTCATTTAAACCACAAAGGCCTTGTCTCAAAACCAAAGCCCAGTAGAGGGAGGGAGGGAGGGAGGGAGGGAGGGAGGGAGGGAGGGAGGGAGGGAGGGAGGGAGGAAGAGTTGGGGAGAGAGAGAGAGAATAGAGGGACAGGGAAGGACATGTTCTTTTACCATCATGTGGGTTCCAGGAATCGAGCTCACGTCTCTGGTTGCACCCTTTTGTCTTCACTCTGGGGACAGGGACAGTGCTGAAGATGACTTTCATGTCACATACCCTCATAACAGCTCCTGAGACCCGTTCTTGTCAATCCCTTTCCAGCACAGTGCCCTCAGGGGACCAGGCCTGAGGCATGGCATTTTCACAAACATCTCCTCCCAATACAGGCCTGGCCCAAAGATGCTGTCTACACACTTAAACTTCTGCTAATTAAGATGGAAAATATCCTCTCCGGGAAATCCCTCCAGAGACTAGGAGGGGCAGACAAAGGGAGGAGAAAGCTAGAGTTTGAGGCAGGAATTGGGGCTTCAGTGTGGAGCCCTGGGTTGTCTTGGGACCAATGAGATCTCATGTCCTACTGAGGGTCTGAGCATAGCAACGGAGCTATAAAGACCCAGGGTGTCCACAGTGTCCTGCTGGCCTCTCTGAGCTAACAAGGTGGGTCTTCACTCCGGCTCTTTAACTCCAAGGGGTGGGGACACTTAATGATCTTAGCATTGCAGGGCTTCAATTCACTCTGTCCCCACTGTTAGCTATTAGGACTGTGACTTTGTGTGCACATACCTGGGCTGGGGGAGGGACCCAATTTCTGGGACCCCTCTTCTGCAAGCTGGAGCCAAACCTCCGAGCCCACCTCTTTGAGCACGCTGAAAAGCCTGCCTGCTGTCTCCTGGGACCAGACCTTGGATCAAGGCGGTCCTGTGATCTTCCTCGCCCAGGCTCCGTCGCGGTGGGACCCCGGCTCTTGTGCACAGCCCCTCCTGGGACCCCCCACGGTCTCTCTGTTCTCTCCTTGGCTTGGGAAGGGGCGCGCATGGAGACCCCGGGTGTCAGCCACGCAGGAGCCCCCCGGCCGCCGAAGCACCTGTGGCAGCAGCCACGGCGCCCCATCCGCATCCAGCGGCGCTTCTACTCGGACCCGGAGCCCAGTGAACGGCCTGCTCTCGTGAAGTCCGGGCGCTCGTGGCCCAGCTCCTTCCACCGGTAGGTGGTGAGGCGGGGTCTGTCTGAGAAGGCTTGACATGGGCGGGGCCTGTGTATCTGTGAAGGCTCGACACGGGGTGGGATCTGTCTGATGACATGTCCTCTACTGGGGGGGGGCTGGCACGAGTGGGCAAGACACAGTTGGACGGGTCGTGGTTAAGGGGAAGCCGCCCAGCTGCTTACTGAAAAGGATGAAGCCTGGAGGGGATGGGCGGGGCCTGCTTGTAGTGGGCGTGGTCGGCGTTGGGAGGGGAAGGGTGTCAGAGTTGGGGAGGAACATACTGGGTGAAAGATGGCAGGGTCCCTGGGAACTTTGGAAGAAATGGGACAGGGCTTAAGTGGCCGTGGTTTGCAGAGGGTTGAGGGTGTAAGGAGAGGGAGTACATTGTTGGGTGAAGAAGAATCCTGATTTCTCCCGAGGTGTGGCAGGGGCGGGACCTGAGGTTTGTGGGCGGGGTCTGAAATGAACAGCACACACTAGTGGTGGAGTCTCTTCTGCAGGTGGGGCAGGGGCGTGGTCTGGAGGTGATGAAGTTTAGTCTGGAGGGCTAAGGACTGTGAGGACAGTCTTCTGGGGGGGCTGGGCTGGTGGGGTGTGTGTGGTAGGGTCAGAGCTACTCCTGGGAGCCTTTGGTATGAGAAGTGCACCATGGAGGAAAAGCTGTTTATAGATGAAATGGCCTTGGTGGTGGGTTTACTGTGGATCTGGGTGACTCAGGGTGCCCAGTGCCATGGGCTCCTGGTGTGTCTGTGGCACCTGCAGGTGACAGTCTGAAAAGTGCCCCACCCAGGGTAGGACCTGTCCCAGTTATCTGTGTCTCTGTTTGTCCCCACTCGTTTGTGTCACAAGAAGTAGTATATGGGCTGAGTTTCTTTTTGGGTGGCCATGGGTGAGTTGGTGGCTGGCTGGGGCTGTCCTTGCCGGTCCTCTGCAGGGCTTCAGAGGGGAGGACTGCTTTGGAATTTTCCAAGGTGTCCAAGAGGCCTTACAAGCCCCTCCCAGCATCTAGGTGGCCCTTAGGTTGCTAAGGAAGAGCAGGACCCAGAGCCATACTGCCATGAGCCACTCAACAGTGACCTGCTGCTTGCTCCAGTCTTGGAAGGCCAGAACACAGGTCAGTTCTTACACTTATGAAAGACTGGGGAGCCATTGGAAGATCTCACATTTTTAATCCCAGCACTCTAGAGGCAGAGGCAGGTGGATCTCTGTGAGTGGAGGCCAGCCTGGTCCACAGAGTAAGACCTTGTTTTAGAAAAGAAGAGAAGGGGGCGGGCCCGGAGAGATGGCTCAGGGGGCGGGCCCGGAGAGATGGCTCAGCAGGTGCTCTTGAAAAGGATGTGAGCTCCATGCAATCTGATATCCTAACCCCCCACTTCTAACTTTAAAAAGTGTTAAGAATAAAGTTGGGTGTGGTGGCACATACCATTGATCTCAGCTCTTGGGGGCAGAGGCCAGTCTGGTCTACAAAGTGAGTAGGACACCCAGGGCTACACAGAGAAACCCTGTTTTGAAAAACAAAACAAGAATAAATTATAAAAAAAAAAAAAAAAAAAAAAAGGAAGGAAGGAAGGAAGGACTGAGACTGTGGCTGGGTTGGTAGATCACTCACCTACCACAGTCGAAGTCCTAGGTTACAGACACCTGTCCAGCACTGTGGTGCTGGACAATCATCACAGTCACCCACAGTTGCATAGGTGACTTGAGGCTGGACTGGGCTACGTGAAACCCTGTCAAGGAAGGGAAGGGAAGGGAAAGAAGTGTGCACACGAGCTTCTGCTTTTAGAGTAAGGCATGAGGGATGAGAGATTGACGAGACTCTATTGGGGTGATGCAATGGCCCTGGAGGACAGTGTGTGTGGGTGTGGAGGGTGTCTCCAGCTGTGGCTATGTCTCTAGGGTTAGGCACAGACATCAGGAGTCATAGGAGTCCTTGGTGAGTCTGGGAAGAATTCTTGGACACATCAAGGTCCAGTTGCAGTCCAGCCTTGGAGACCTAGAGCACATTTCTTCTCTCTCCGAGCACAGTTATACACGTGGACCACCCAGCACCACAACCCGTAACCCTGCTTCTAACACCCTAGAAAGCCTCAGGCACAGATGAGTCCCTCGGCCCACAGGTCCGGGTCTGTGTTCCCAGGTGACCCAGCAGGGCCTGTACCATCCTTTCCAATGACTCATGATTTTCCATTTTCAAGAAAGAACAAACACATTTCCTTTGGGCCTCCTCTGATGGAGGGAGGGGAGACCCCACGTGGCTCAGCAGCTAGTGGGTGTGATTTACAGAGCCTTGTGGAAGGGGAGGGGCTCACCCCTAAAGAAGTCAAAGCTCAAGGCTGGGAGATGGATGCCCTAGTCCCTAGCTTGAGCCTCCTCACACAAGCAGTGGATGGCACAGGTGTAGGAAGGTCAGAAACATCTTGTTCAGAAGCATTAATGAAGCATCTACTGTTTACCAGGTGTAGACTGAGCATCTACAAAAAGAGGCCCACAGGTTGTTTTGTGGGCATCCTAGGGTGGGCGTCAGGCAGGCTCAGCTGGCACGTGTGAGAACAAAGTAGAGCAACAAAAAAGTGAACCAAAGAGTAGAGGGAAAAGTGTGTTCATCAGGGGGAATGGAGTCTGCAAAGCTTCAGATGAAAGGGTGTGCCCCGAGGGCGGAAGGGCAGTGTGTAGCACCGAGGGTAAGGCTGGAAGCGAGGCAGACTGTGGGCTGGTTGGATCCTGGAACAGCAGATGGAGGAGAGCCTAAGAGGATCTGGCAGAGGCCAACTCCATAGATGTGAATTCAAGCTGGGGTTGATAGCGAGCCTTAGGAGACTCTGGAGGAGGGCTGGCTCTGTCCAGTTTCTCTGTCTCTTGGCCTCCTGGTAACAGAGGGGAAAAGGGCTCCCCTGGGACAAAGGGTATTGAAATAGAAAGAAATGAAGGCGTGTCAGTACCAGAGACTTCTGGGCACTCCCCGAAGTCATAAAGCCATGTAGGTACAGGCCAGTGCTGTGGCCTAGCAGGACTGTAGTCCTTGAGGCTACAGGATCCAGACTTTGAATGTCCAGTCCAGGCTTCGTGGCTTCTACTCTGTGGCCATTTCTCTGTATTATAAGTTACTAATAACGGATGACTGTTGGAGTAATTAATGAAATACAAGTTTGATTCTGAACGAAGCAGTTATAGTACAGCCATTAATAAAATATTAATGATAGGTTGGCTGCTGGGACTGTGGAGGCATGGATAATTAATGACTTAAAGAGGCTCAGACATAGAAGTTCACTGACCTGGGAGCCTGTGAACTCACTCTGCCGTTCCTAGCTGTGTGACCTGAGGCAAGTAGCCCAACCCCTCTGTTCCTGACAGCATTTTGTCACTACACGAAGCTCATCTTTGTCTTCACTTTCTATTTTCCATGATTTTGAGGGTGGAACTGAACACCCCTGGGACCACAGTGATGGATGTGGCCTGGAGTGATGTCAGGACTCCCTGGACCCTGACTGGTGACCTCTGTTCCCTGAGGAAATGGCTATAATTAGCTGCAGTCACAGACGGTATTTTCATCTTGGGCTCAGAGAAGTCTGTTCCCAGTAGGTGTCAGGCTGGGGATTCAGGGGCTAGAAGGGCTTCCCGGCATCTGAGCCTCCTCACACAGGTAACCATGTGACCTGTCTGACAAGGGGACATAACTCAGCTACAGCTACACCTTCACTTAGGTTCCCATCAAATCCCACTCCACAGCCAAGTACCAGGGTGACTGGAGACCTAGGTGTCACCTTCTTAGGGAGATGCAGGGGAAGGGACAGGCTGCAGGGCGAGTTCCTCCCCCCTCCCCAACACACACAACCCTCTGTACTGCCTTGGCCATTGGGCATTTGGGGTCTTTTTGCATGATTCTCAGTTTCCCCTATGAGACTAGATGCTGTGACTCCTGAAGACTTCACAGACCCACTTCCGGGGTTGTGGGGTCTGTCTGCTGGCGGGTGGAGACATCTGGAACAGCCCAGGCAGAAGGCTCTCCAGGCGGATGTTTGTCCTGAAGACACAGCCTTGCTATTGAAATGGTCCAGACATGGGGCCTGGGAAACGTCAGAGCTGATGGGGTCATGCAGGGACCTGGGAGCTGCACTGCATGCTGCCTCTCAAGCAAAGTGCCTCAGTTTCCCCACCTGGTAAGGGGTTTGTCATTCCTGGTCCTTACTCAGGAATGGATCTACCTCAGGGATTTCTCTATGAGGGGACATCCTTCCCAGTGTCCTTGGGTTCCACAGATGCCCCAGCGATGGAATGGCCTTTCTCAGCCCAGACACCAGCACCAAGTCTTAACCAGGGTTTACTGGCATGCATCTATTCTTCCAGAACTCGGGAAGCTAAGGCAGAAGGATTACCATGAGTTTGCAATTAGCCTGGGCTACAGAGTGACTTCAAAGTCAACTAGGGCTACCCGAGACCCTGTCTTAAAGAAAATTAGTAAATGAATATATAATTAAAAATAGAGAGTAGAGTCGCGAGTATGTCGGGCCTCAGTTTCCCCCTGGCTCCAGGATGGGAGACGTTTAGGGATGGGCGGAGCCTGGCCCTCCTTTCTGTCCTCGGCTCCGCCCCAGAGCGTCCAAAAAGGGTCTGATTCCCGGGTCCTGCCCTAACACGGCCATGCAGGGCCCCGCGGCGCCCGGCTCTCCCCGGGGGTCCCCGCGCGGCTCCCCCGCGCTCTTCAGGAAACTGCTGGTGAATCAAAGCATCCGCCTGCAGCGCCGCTTCACGGTGGCCCATCCGCTTTGGTGAGGCGAGCAGGGTCCCGGACGGGGAGCTGGGGGACAGGCAGGAGCAGCTGCAGCCGCGCTGGGGTCCCTGTCTTTCTCTCAGCTGGTGACTGTCGCTGTCCTCTGTCACCGCTTGGGCGCTTGCCGAGGGGATCCTTTGGTGCCAGGGTCTCCGTGCAGCTTTGTGGCTCTGAACGTCTTGCCCTGACCCGCAGACTTAGGGCGCTGGTGGGGAGGGGTGTCGGGTGACGTCACACCCTTTGGTGCCACACGGGACGCTAATGGATCAGTGAGGTCCGGGGTTGTGCAGTTAGATGGGGCTTCTGAGGCAGGACTGGAGATCGCAGGTTTCTTTCCGGGTTCAATCCTGGCCTGTGCTAAGGAGCTGTGACCTCAGGAGCTGTGCCTTATACAGTCAAGAAAAGTTGTGGGTGCTCTGTGACCAGCAGCGTGAGAGCATTTTTCGGGGACTGCGTGCTGGCTGAGTGTAGTAGCACAGAGACGGGCGGTCCCTCACCCGGGTCACACAGCCATTTGGTGAGGGGAGGTGGAGTGATCCTTGAGAGGGGCGGTCGAGTTCTGGAGAGCCGCATCAGGACGACAAGCAGTCATCTCCAGAATGTGAAGGTACCCAAAAGTGAGCCTGAAAACGGATGGCTAGTCCTCAGCAGGAGGTCCCTCTGTGGCTCGCTGCCTCAGTTTACCGGTCTGACCTACGCGCCGTTCCCACAGCCAGAACAGGGACCTTGCCCGGTGTTGTTCGCGTCATGGAACGACCGCCTGACCCAGCCAACCCTGGCTAAGTTTAGAGCAGAAAGAAAAGCAGTTTCCCGTCCCCAAGGAATCGCCAGCCGGCCCTTAACCCTCCACACAGGAGGATTGGATTTGAATCCAGCACCCTGCCGGTGCCTCTGCCTGTTTCCAGCCCCTAGATGGGACAGGGAAGGGGGCCATCACCTGCTGGCCTTGGGAGTTTGGGACGTTCCTGGGCCAGGGGACAGTAAAGGCTGACGAAGCCACGCCCAGCGTGACGTCACGAAGCATTTCCACGCGGTACCCTCCAAAACCCCTGAGGGAATTTGGAGGAATAGGACACCCAGCCGAGCTCACCCGAGTGAGGCCCGACTGGGCCGAGGATGCACGACGGAAACAGCCGAATGGAGACGAGCTCATGTCAGCAACTGATCAGGACTCGGACTGAATAGGTCACCGCGGACGATCCCCGGCCCGCGGGCCTAAGAAGCCGGTGACTTCCCAAGGTCACCCCTCCTGTGCCCCGTTTCTGCCCCACACTCCTCTTTTTAAGAGCTTTTCTATTGTGTGTGTATGAATGTGTGTGAGCATCGCATGCGTGGGAAGCCAGGAGAGGACATCGCATCCCTTGGGCGTGGAGTCAGTGTAAGCCATGTGGGAAGCGCTCCCCCTCCAGTCCTATGAAGAGCAGCCCGCGTCCTTAACGGCGTCCTCACCCCACATCCCTTCACCGGATCCCCAAGGAGAGACCCACTGGGCAGGGTCAGAGGCCCCGGGGGTCGCTGAAGCTGAAGCACTCGTCAGGGGCGTGGCCGGTGGTGGGCGTGGTCTGGTTGGGGCGGGGCTAGTTGCGCCCCTCCCCCAACCAGCCGTCGAAACCCCAGCAGGTGGACGGAACCTCTGCCCTCTGACGCTGCCCCTCTGTTTCTGCTTTCAGCTTCGACCTAGAAAATGGGTCTTCGAGCGGCCGGGGCCTGCTGGAGTCTTCTCAGTCTGGCCGCCTCTTCCAGCACCCTGGGCAGCACTGCCAGCGCCGCGAGTCCTTCCTGTACCATGAGCATTCACCCAAGACTGTGTCCCGGAACTCCTCGGGGGCCAGCGACCTGTGAGGCTCTTTCCCCTTAGAAAACTCCTTTTAAGTGAGGTTTTGGTGTTGAAGCAGTTTCCCAGAGCGTTACTGTTAATGTCGGTCATATAGCAAATACCAACAATGGTCTGTTGGGGGTGAGTGGCGCTATAATCCGTGAACGTTAAGGTCAATTAGCAACTGAACAAAATACTTTTGAGTTCCCTAGTAGCTGTGATGAAAAGGGAAACAATTCTGCTCTGACTCTAAGACCTCCTACTGTCTTTAGGACTCAGTTTCCCTATTTTAGATGTGGATAACATGGGGAATTGGTTGGAGAGGTTGTAGTTTTCTTTGGGAGAGCCAGGAATGGGAAGGCCCGGGTAGGGAGACATGCTGGGAGGGCTCTCTGAAGCCAGCAGATGCCCTCAGTGGTGGCCTCCTTGCAGACATGGAGAAGACATGATTGTCACACCCTTTGCCCAGGTGGGTGTCCCCTGCTTCCCTTTGGATGCGAACATGCTGGGGGAGCTGGACCTCCTCTTACAGCTGAGCACCACCCTCACCACAGGTCTTGGCCAGTCTCAGGACCGTCCGTAGCAATGTGGCCGCCCTTGCCCATGGCCCAGACAGTGCCACCAGGTAACAAGAGGGTGGCAGAGGGTCGAGCCTAAAGGTGTGCGGTGCTTTGGGGTGATGGTTATGGGGAATCTGGAGAGGTGGACCTCCTCTGACATCCCTGTCTTCAGGCAGCAGCTCCTGGGGACCCCTCCGTGTAGCCAGGCCGCCGCTGCAGGTATGTACCCCAGTTCCACCTTGAGTAGTTGTTATAGTCCTCACAACCTGCCACTGGAGCCGCTTCACCCCCAAACCCACCGTCGCACCCAGAGTTTGTGGGTGCAGACATGGGGATGGCACTGGCTCCCCACTGGGGGTCCTGCCCTGACCTGTCTAGTCTCCAGAGGACGCTGGGCTGCAGCTAGTGCGGGAGACGCTGGAGGAACTGGACTGGTGCCTGGAGCAGCTGGAGACACTGCAGACGCGGCGCTCGGTAGGCGAGATGGCATCCAACAAGGTGAGGACACAGCGCCCTTACTGGTCCTCCCCCCCCCCCCGCTCCTCCTCCTGCTCCTGCTCCTCCCCCCGCTCCTCCTCCTGCTCCTTCTGCTCCTCCTGCTCATCATCATCCTGCTCTTCCTCCTCCTGCTCCTCCTGCTCCTGTTCCTTCTCCATCCTCCTCCTCATCCTCCCTGCCCCACAGTTCAAGCGCATGCTCAACCGTGAGTTGAGTCACCTCTCGGAAAGCAGCTGCTCGGGAAACCAGGTTTCAGAGTACATCTCGCAGACCTTCCTGGGTGAGCTGCCTGGGCCAGAGGACAGGCAACAGTGTTACAGCCAGCCCTGAGGAGGGGACGGGCGGGTCGGGGCTGGAGGAGGGGGCACAATGTGAGCCACCCGTCCCCGTCCCCCCCAGACCAGCCAGCTGAGGTGGAGCTTGCCAGGCCATCTGCGCAGCATGGCCCTCAGCCTGTGTCCCAGGTCACCAGCCCTCCTGCAGCTCCAGTACCCCGCTTCGGTGTCCAGACAGACCAGGAGGGGCAGCTGGCTAAGGTGGGTCTCTCAGAGCTACTGGCCTCAGTTTCCCTTCCTGGACGCAGGGCCATGGAGACGCTAACACTGATCACTCGTAGGAACTTGAAGACACCAACAAATGGGGACTTGATGTGTTCAAAGTGGCTGAGCTGAGTGGGAACCGGCCGCTCACAGCTGTCATGTTCAGCATCCTCCAGGTGCCTCTCCCGCCTCTGCTCTGGGGGTCCTCCCTCTACTCTTCTCTCTACTCCTCCCCACCCCAGGACACCCGATGTTCAGTTCTCGGTCTTCTCTGAAGCACAAGTGGCGGCATATAAAACAGGGCATTAAACGGATAGGAATTTACTGTGTTTAATAGCTATTTTAGACAAGGCCCAGTGCTGTTCTGGTCTTGAAAAGACCTGGATTGGAACAGCGGGTCCCTGAACGGATGGACTGGGTGGGGACAAAGATAGGAATTCAGGGGCATTGAGGATGGATAGGAGTGCCGCGAGGTGAGCTGAAGCTCAAAGCCAAGGCCCTGAGCGGGGCGGTCTGT
Source organism: Phyllotis vaccarum (assembly GCA_033318265.1). Lineage (NCBI taxonomy): Eukaryota > Metazoa > Chordata > Mammalia > Rodentia > Cricetidae > Phyllotis > Phyllotis vaccarum. The sequence continues at coordinate 177,163,372 of JARWLC010000002.1, read as the reverse complement.
GATTCACCAGGCACGGGACATGCTCAAGACGTTCCAGATTCCAGCAGACACTTTGCTGACTTATTTGCTGAGACTGGAGAGTCACTACCACGCCGATGTGGCGTACCACAACAGTGTGCATGCTGCGGACGTGGTGCAGTCTGCGCATGTGTTGCTGGGCACCCCTGCCCTGGAGGTACCACGGGCAGCTGAAGACAGTGGGTGGGAGCGGGGGGGGGGAGTGGCCACCCTCGACCCTAACGCCCAGGACCTGCCCAGGCCGTGTTCACAGATCTGGAAGTCTTGGCTACTATCTTTGCATGCGCTATCCACGACGTGGACCACCCGGGGGTCTCCAACCAGTTTCTCATCAACACCAGTGAGTGAGGTGGCCCAACACATCCTCAACCACCTCAGCACACAGACCCAGAGGCCTGTCAGGGACTCAGATGGCTTTCTGCATGAAGGGGCATTCGAGTTTGGGCTTCACCACATACTTAGGAGTTGGCCAGTACCGTCCCCCTCCTCCCCAGCTGTCTGTGGGAGGAGTGGAGTCTCGAGGCCCCTCTGTCCCTGCAGACTCGGAGCTGGCATTGATGTACAATGACGTGTCGGTGCTGGAGAACCATCACCTCGCAGTGGGCTTCAAACTCCTGCAGGCAGAAAACTGCGATATTTTACGGAACCTCAGCGCCAAGCAGAGACTGAGTCTGCGCAGGATGGTCATAGACATGGTGATGTCACGGCTCGGAGCGGGACGTCATTCAAACCGTGGCAACAGTCACGGGGTTTCCCGTTGGGTCACTTGGGTGGGTTGTCGGGGATCGGGCTCTCGTATTTATTAGGTACCTGTTGTGTACTTCACCTGGACCCTTTGGGTTTTCTCTTATTCGCTATTGTTCATATTTTTGGAATTCACGACCCCCCCTTCATTTCTGTGCCCACAGGCCAGCAGCTTCAGCTGTGTCAGGCGCGTCTCTGGGGTCCAACAGCCCTGGGGGAGTGTCCCCAGACGGGGTGACCCCGCTCCCGCGTGTGGCCATGGACACACTGGGTGGCCTCAGAGTTTTAAACCTCATCTTAAGATGGCCATCACTGTAGCTCCCTGTTCCCAGCTGTGCCCCAGGAAGCTCCAGGCAGCCCCAAGGCCTTTGCCTCTCAGCACCCCCCCCCCAGCTGGGGACATTGAGGTACAGAAAGTCCCCGAAGTGCAGCCTCCATGATGTCATCCCCTCCCCTCCCCCAGGTGCTGGCCACAGACATGTCTAAACACATGAGCCTCCTGGCCGATCTCAAGACCATGGTGGAGACGAAGAAGGTGACCAGCCTCGGCGTCCTGCTTCTGGACAACTACTCCGACCGCATCCAGGTGTGCAAACAGGCCCAGAGCCTCAGTTTCCCGCTTTAATTTTCTGCCATTTTCCTGCGCCAGTTTTCCCAAGTGCTGGGACTAAGAGCGCTAACCACCACACCTAGCTCAATGTCTCCATTTTCTAATTGGCTGCATTTAAGAAGCGACGACTGTTTACAACTATCTGGTGGGATGCCTGTGCCTTAGCCACTAACTTCTCCCAGGCCTCAGTTTCCCCACCTGGAAGATGAGGTGCCCCAGGCACTAAATGTTTAGAGATATGGAGAGGTGGGGGTGTGGCCCAATTCTCCTGAGCCCACCCTTCCCCCTGCAGGTCCTACAGAGCCTGGTGCACTGCGCCGACCTCAGCAACCCCACGAAGCCACTACCACTCTATCGCCAATGGACTGATCGCATCATGGCCGAGTTCTTCCAGCAGGGCGACCGGGAACGCGAGTCGGGACTGGACATCAGCCCCATGTGTGACAAGCACACAGCCTCGGTAGAGAAATCCCAGGTGCCTGTGCTGCGGCCCAACTGAGGGATGGGAGATAAGGAGCCCTGTTGATTGTGACCATATGACAATCCTTGCCGGGGTGTGGGAGGGAGTCTTTGTTTTTCTAGGCCTGTAGACAGTCCTGGCTGTCCTGTTCCCTCTGTAGACCAGGCTGATCTCCAGCTCAGAGATCCGCTTACTCTGCCTCTTAAGTGTTGGCATAAGGCCTGCGCCACCATCTCCTGGGTGGGGCAGGTTCTTGATTTGTTGTTTTGAAGACAGTATCATTTTGTCACGAGTCTGGCTTAGAATTCACTGGCTTGAGATCAGCCTGCCTCAGTCTCCTGAGTGTTGGACCAGGATGAGTGATTTCAAGAGGGTTTTTAAGGATAAATAGGAGTTGAGAAATGAGCCGTCCAGGCAGAGGACACCTGTGCAGCTGACTTTGAAATGGGGCTGATTCTAGGCTACACTCTGACTTACTTGCCCCTTCTGCGGTCCCCCTAAGGTGGGATTCATTGACTACATCGCCCACCCACTGTGGGAAACATGGGCTGACCTGGTGCACCCCGACGCTCAGGAGCTATTGGATACCTTGGAAGACAACAGAAAATGGTATCAGAGTAGGACACCCTGCAGCCCCTCCCATACCACGGGTCAAGAGCGCTTTGGCCCTGACAGGTTCCAGTTTGAACTAACCCTGGAGGAGGCAGTGGAGGAAGTGGAGGACACTGAAGGACAGACAGGCTCAGCACTGAGCATCCAGTCCTCAGAGTCACCCGGAAATTAGCTCCTGTCCTCCAAGACCAGCTCAGAGAGCAAGGGCTACCCTATTAAACAAGATTTTGGGCCAGCCTAGAATGGACCATGAAGCCATGGGCACCTATGGGCACTGGTGACTTCTGAAGCAATTCCTGGCGGTGCCAACTTCTCTTTCCACCCCTCAAAGTGGACAGCTGAGATTTACACAGACAAGTCTTGGGGTCCACTGGGAAGCCTGTGGCTGGGTCCACTCTAACCACAGCTTTGGCTGGAACTGTGCTGGCTTCCGGGAGGCGCCTCCTCCTACTTGACTCCCACTTCAGTCTGCACATCGTCGACTAGGGCTCATGCTCTCTGTGTTTTTCATTTATCTGGATTCTTTTGATGCTGAAGATGGAAGCCTGGATTTCCACATACTCTGTGAGTGGAGTGACCCCAGCTCCAACAGCACTGTTTGTATCTCTAATGTCACTAGATGTCTAACTTTCAACCATCCAGCCACGACTTTACTGAGTCCCCCAGGGAGAATCTCTTTTGTAAATAGAGACAAGAACCACCTCCCAATGAAGTTTTGTGTCTCCTGACACCAGAGACTGCACAGACTCTTCATAGATAGCGAGAGGCAGGTGACCCTCTTAGAAGACCCCCATAGTCAGATCATAAGGAGACATCACTAAACGATGCTGGTGAGGATCCATGAGGGTCCTCCCTGTAGTAACATGGAGATAGGGAGTACTAAACAGTTCTGCAGCAAAAGCCTTCATAGATAAGATCAAACTAGTGTGTAGGATCTCAGCAGACCATTTGTGGGGGCCCAGCTTCAGGGGGAGAAGGGGGTGAGATGCTATGCCAGCACAATAGAGACTGAGGGTATAGCTAGGGGTGAGCCCTGCCTGGGATTCACCTCAGTAAGAGGCTGGGGGCATGGCTTAGGGTAGAGCCCCTGCCTAGGATCCCCAGTGTGAGGCTGGGAATGTGGCTCTGGCTTAAAGCTTTAGCATGTGGAAAGGGCTTCGTTCCATTCCCACCACTGCAAAAATAGAATAAATAGACCTTGTCAGGCCCATTCACTTGTAGGGAAAACTGAGGCACAAGCAATCCCTCATGTCTCTCAAAGCCTCCATGCAGAGAATGGACACTGGGTTCTGGTGACCTCTGGGTACCTTATGACTGATTCCCTGTTATTCTCTGGATTTTTGAGACAAGGTTCTCCTGTTGCCTATTCTGATATTCAAATTCTTGCATAGGATGACACTGAAGTGATTTTCTTGCCCTCACCTCCCAAGTGCTTGGCTGCGGTGTCAAACATGCATCATAAGGCATTTACCCTCCACTTTCCTGTTGCCTCTGGGCCTGTAACTCAGCACCTGACTAGGGCCTCCAAGGAGCCAGGGAGTGAAGGCAGCTCAGGGTGGCAGGTGACTTCTCTATAAATATTATAGTTCCAGCTATTCCCTAGGAGGCACAAAAAGCCATCCGGGGTCATGCACAGTGTTTCATTTTTCCCTGCAGATGTTTTAAGGATGACCCTTAGAGATTTCCTGTTAAACAAATAATATGCGTTCACTGCGGGAGAATATGTGGAAGTCACACAAAAGTATAAAGAAAATAAACTATTGAGCCAGCAAGATGGCTCAGCAAGCAAAGGCCCTTGCCTTTAAGCCTGATGTCATGAGTTTGATGACTTTTGGGCTGGAGGGAGAAACAAATCCACAGGCCATCTGTCCTCTGACACCACCTTCCATTTCACACTAATAAATATAACTTAAAAGAGGAGCAAGCTGGGTGATGATAAAGCTGGGTGATGATAAAGCTGGGTGATGATAAAGGTGGGTGATAAAGCTGGGTGATGATAAAGCTGGGTGATGATAAAGCTGGATGATGATAAAGCTGGATGATGATAAAGCTGGGTGATGATAAAGCTGGATGATGATAAAGCTGGGTGATGATAAAGCATTTCTTTAATCCTAGAGCTGAGGAGACAGAGGCAGGCAGATCTCTGAGTTCATGACCAGCCTGGTCTATAGAGTAAGTTCCAGGACAGCCTGGGCTACACAGAAAACCCTGTCTTTAAAAACAGAAAGATGTGGGAAATATTCATTCTGTTTCCATCTGCTTGACTTTTCATTTGGCTAGGCTTTTAACAGGGTCTATTATTTAGACCCTGGGACAGGGTCTCTGTGTAGCCCCCGCTGTCTTGGAGCTCACTATGTAATCTCCAAGTCAGCGATCTGCCTTCTTGTGCCTCCCAAATATTGCTGGGATTTAAGGTTTCTGACACAGTGCCTGGCTGTTTTGAATAAATTCATTTTGTGAGACAGAGTCTCAGTGGTCCAGGAATGATGATGAACTCATGATCTTCCTCAACCTAATGCTCTGATGACAATTATGTCACCTTGCTACCAACTGAGCCACAAGCACCCTACCCACTGAGCTACAAGCACCCTGCCCACTGAGCTACAAGTACTCTACCCACTGAGCTACAAGCACTCTACCCAATGAGCTACAAGCACCTACCCACTGAGCTACAAGCACTCTACCCACTGAGCCTCATCCCCTATTTTTATTTTGAAACAAAAAAGGCAGTAGAGGCGGTTTAGGGCCCCTCCCAAGAGTTTATCCTTTGGGAATAAATCCAAGCCCGGCAAGGGGCATCCCAAGCTCCTGGTCCCCACCATGGCTTCCACGTGGGCAGGGCGCTCTGGACAGAACAGATTGATGATCATTTTTTGTCTGTTGCTCTGCATCCCCCTGCTTCCTGATGCGTGTTGGGGAGCAGATAAACAAGCTTCCCCTGCGGCCCGGCCCGGGAGGGGGAGCGGGCTGAGCCGCGCAGGCTCCTCGCGGGGGTGGCCGAGCATCTAGGCGACAAGTTATTCTGGTCCCTTAGCGCCTCCGCAGCTGGCGATGCTGTCTGTATATAAATGGGGCCAGGCCGCGTTCGCAGTTCTGCTTCCTGTGGGATGCAGGCGCTGGAGACCCTCCCCGGCCAAAAGCAGAGGGATAACAAAACATTCAGGCTGGGTCCACTGTTTTTTGCTCCAGATCCACCTTGGCAGGAAGATTTGCAGGGATTGTGCCTCATAGCCTGGAAGTCAGCATTTCTGCGCCCAGCTTCCAGGGACACAGGATGTCCTGGCTCCCAGTGTCCACAGCATGAAAGGCGTGGAGTCGCCTCTCTCTGAACTATCTTTACTTCCTTGTTTTCTTTATTGCAAATTTGGGATTAAGGGAGTAAGACATTTTTGAGCCCTAAATATGCAGAGAAGCAAGGGGTTCTCTGGGAACCCATCAGTGCCGTTTTTTCTTTGCATAAACCGGACTCTATTTCTTTGAGACAGGGTTTGATGTAGCTCAAGCTGGCCTCCAAACACTATGTAGCTAAGGGTGACCTTGGATGTCTGTTCCTCTTCCCAGTGTGAGATGACAAGGGTACACCACCTGGTTATGCTGTGCCAGGGTTTGAACTCAGGGCTTTGTGCTACTAAGCAGGCTCTCCACCAGACTGAGTAATATTCTAGGCCCATTAAAAAAGGCTTCTGCTGGGCAGCGATGGCATAGGCCAGGCATAGGCCAGCAATGAGGAGGCAGAGGAAGAAGAATCTTTGAGTTTGAGGCCAGCCTGGTCTACAGAGAGTTCCAGAACAGCTAGGGCTACACAGAGAGACCTGTTTTGAAAATTTAAAAAAAAAAAAATAAGAGAGATTTATTTTTAATTTTATGTGTATGGGTGTTTGCTTGCATGCATGCATATATGTATGTACATGTGTGCTTGCCTCTAGCCATGTCTCAGCTCCCTCAGCCCACTTTATCTAGAGAGGATCTCATGTAGCCTCTGTTGGCCTGAAACTCACTCCGTAGCCAAGGCTGACTGTAAATTCCTAATGCTGCCTTCTTGACATGTTAAGTGTGTGACAGAAATTTACCACCAGACCTTGCTGGCATCTCTCTCGACTTCTAATGTTTTCTATAACTATAAACACCTGAAGATCTGGTGGGGCCTCTGTGGCTCCGCCCTGTCGGTAGGATGCAAAGCAGGCTACTGCGCACCAAAAATGGACAAATATCACTTTACCCTCTGCCTTTTACTTCTCCCCCTCCTCTTTTTTTTTTTTTTTTTTTGTTTTTGTTTTTGTTTTTGAGACAAAGTCTGTGTATCTCTGGCTGGCCTGGAACTCCAGAGGTCTGTCTGCCTCTGCCTTCGAAGAACCGGGATAAAAAACTGTGTCTTTTCTTCTTCAGTGGGTCTTTGAGCCCTAAAATGTGGTAGGCAAGGTGTAAGCGTGCCATCCCTACACTTGAGAGGTGCAGAAGTTCAAGGTCAGCCTCTGCTACTTAACAATTTCGAAGCCCTTTCTCAAAACAAGACTAAGCTCCTGGGTGCCTCTTGGAACGGTCCCGGCCTGTTCCTAAAGCGGGGCCCGGGGCCCTGCACCCACAAGTTCGCGACGGGGGCTGGGTTCTGGCCTCAGCCTCTCCGCTCTTCAAACACCTGGAAGTCACCATTGGGCCGCCCAAGACGTAAGAGAGTGCTGATTGGATATGGGGTCCTTCGCTCGAGAGCGTCAGTCAATAAGACCTCACGTCTCCTCAGAGTCCCGCCCTCCAGCGCATGCCCCTCCCCAGTCCCGAGCCTGCGCTGGCCAGTGAGGCCCCGGAGCTGCCAGCTCAGCCCCGCCTTCTGACGTCACGGACTCGTTTGCATGGGAAGCCCCGCCCCTGGCTTTGCAGGACGTCAGCGAGGACTGCAGGGGCCTGAGCCTGCACCGCCGCCTGCAGCCCGGCAGCCTCTCCTGGGGCCCGGTTGCCAGCGCAGTCTCTCGAGTCGCTGCTGTCAGCGTCGTCTCAGCTCGGAACCGGCAAGGTGAGCGCAGCCCAGGCCCACACACCACGAATCCCGCGTTTGATTGACAGATGGCGAAGGAGGGGGGTGCGCGACTCGGGCGTGGTGACTGAGTCTCGCTTTCGGCATCCCGCTTCCCGCAACCTTCACGCTTTGCCTGGCATTGGGGCCCGGGCTCTGCGACAGAGGGGGAGGGGAATGTCAGGCTTGCGGGAGGCTGGTGCGTGCTCGTGCTCGTGGGGTGAACACGCGTGTGCGCGCCCGCTGGGCATGGATAAGCTCGCGTGACCTCAGGGCGCGCACGGTGCAGGGCTGTGAAACCGTGTGCGTTCATGGTGCGCGTGCGCGGTGTGCGTGGGTCCGAGTTCAAGTACGCGCTCACACGCGAGTGGAGTCATGCGCGCGTGCGCGATGTGTCCTCGCCAATGGCCAGGTGCACACGCATACATTGGCTGATGTAGGGGAATCTGCGAGTGCAGTCGTGCATGGGTGCAGTGAGTGTGCACATGCATGGGTTTGCAAATATCACGTGTTTGCTTGTTTCTCCAGCTAGCTCCATTCTTTTGCACACAGGGCAGGAGTTTGGGTCAGCCTGCCTTGGGTGCATGCACTTGAGGGATTTTGTGCATGTCAGCCTGTGTTCGCCCTGTATCTGTCACGTGATGAGGCTATCTCAGGGTCCCAGTTCTTCTAGAAGAATAAGGATGAGGGTCCTCATTTACTCATGCCCCGTGCTCCCTCGTGGGTCTCTTTAGGGTGATGAAAGACTGAGGGGAAGCTGAGGCCTCTCTGTCTCCCCTCAGGGTGGGGTGCCAGGGACCTGCAAGAGTGAGTCCTTCACAGCTTCCTTGGGGCTGTCAAGGTCACAGCCCAGCCTGTGCTGGGAGCCCATGTGACACTGGGGGTCCTGGAACCCTTGTGCAGTGCCCATCCTGGTGCCTGTCCTGCTGCACCCCTCAGGCCCTCTGTGCCCCGCCCCTGCAGATGGCGTCAGCCACAGACTCCCGCTATGGGCAGAAGGAGTCATCAGACCAGAACTTCGACTATATGTTCAAGATCCTGATCATTGGGAACAGCAGTGTGGGCAAAACCTCCTTTCTCTTCCGCTATGCTGACGACTCCTTCACACCAGCCTTTGTCAGCACCGTTGGCATAGACTTCAAGGTCAAAACCATCTACCGCAACGACAAAAGGATCAAACTGCAGATCTGGGTACGTGGGGCCGGAGGGGAGAAATCTTTCCGCGCGCGTGCTGTGTTCTCAAGTCCTGTGCTGTAGTCCAGTGTGAGCAGATAGTAGGGGTAGCTGAGGATGACCCTGAACTGAACCTCTTGCTTCTCCCTACACAATGCTGGAATGACAGGCGTCCCATCAAGGTTTAAGTTTTTTGGTGTTTTTGACATTTTTGTTTTTTTGAGACAGGGTATGCAGTCATGGAACTCACTGTGTAGACCAGGCTAGCCTTGGACTTACTGAGACTGGCCTCTGCCTCCCAAGTGTTGCACACTCTGGGATCCAATCAAATTTTTGATATAACATACTGTACCCCACCACAGCAGACCTGGGCAGCACCTGGCTTAGGTCGATCATTGTCTTTTTCTTCACACTGTGCTGACTTTTTTTTTTTTGGATGGGGGAGGTTTGGAGACAGGGTTTCTCTGTGTTGCCTTGGCTGTCCTGAAACTCACTCTAAACCAGGGTGGTCTCAAACTCAAAGATCCGTCTGCCCCTGCCTCAGAAGTGCTGGGATTAAAGGTGTGGGCTGCCACAGCCTGGCCTGAGTTTCTTGTTTTCTTAACAGTGCTGTGTCCCCACTTCTGGCACAGGCCATTTGGGCAGCACCCCGTATGTGATGAATGAATTACTTTGCAATGATCCATCTGAGCACAAAGGCTGCCCAGCTGCTTTTCTGTACCTTCTCTGGACCTCAAAGAGGCCGCCATAATAACCTCCAAGCACACTTCTCCTCAGAGGGGCTGCTTTGAGGTCCCTCTGCCTCTGACCACCATCTCTTCCTTCCCCAGGACACAGCAGGGCAAGAACGGTACCGGACCATCACCACAGCCTATTACCGGGGTGCCATGGGTTTCATTCTAATGTATGACATCACCAATGAGGAATCCTTCAATGCAGTGCAGGACTGGTGAGCAGCTCACTCGGAAGATAAAAGGATCTCAGAACAGTGGAGCTGGAGATGGCTGGGGCAGCGGCTCAGTGGGCAGAGTGCTTGTAGCTTAGTGATAGGGTGCTTGTACCTCAGTGGGGTAGGTGCTTGTAGTTAAGTGGTAGGGTACTTGTAGCTCAGTGGTTAGGGTACTTGTATCTCAATGGGTGGGTGCTTATAGCTAGTTGGGAGAGTACCTGCCCTTGCTTGGATAAAGCCATACCCAGCACATCCGAAAAACAACAAAACGGGTCAGGTGGAACAAACCATGGCTATTTCCAAAGCTTGGGTTGTGGAAGGAACACAGGGTGACCCACTGATCCGTAGCATTTAAATATTGTGTCCACCCAGGAAATGGTAAGTCAGGTCTGTGGTCCCAGGTACTTGTTAGCAGAGGCAGGAGCATCACTGTCACTGGCTGAGCACTTGCCTAGCATGTGTGAGCACCTGGATTCCATCCATAGCACTGTAAACGAGTTCTGTGGCATCACTACATTCAATGTAGTAGAGCATCAGACATCATCCCAGCATTTGGGAGGCCAAGGCAGGAGGCTGGGGAGCTCCAGGACCACCTGAGCTCATGAGGAAAGCCTGTTTCAGTTACCAAAGGACAGGGGACTTAGGAACAGAGCCAGGTCCTCCAACTTCCTGCTCTTTCTGGCTGCCTCCTGCAGGTCGACTCAGATTAAAACTTACTCATGGGACAATGCCCAGGTGCTGCTCGTGGGGAACAAGTGTGACATGGAAGACGAGCGAGTGGTGTCATCAGAACGTGGCCGGCAGCTGGCTGACCACCTGGGTGAGTACCCAGCAGGACTGCAGCCCTCATCAGGCTAGACCAGGGGACCCTGACCTCCAACACACACCCCACAGATAAGGCAGACTAGGGACACTGACCTCTGACCTCCCCCCCCCCCCACACACACACAGATCAGGGCATAAGTATGAACCCAGGTGAAAACTAGGCACTATCCAGGAAGCTTTGGCAATGGGTCTGATGGACATGGGGCTTGCCACACACTGAGTCATGGGCTAGCTTCAAGAAGGTGCCTGGTGCGAGAAGAATCTAAATTTTTGGACTGGAAAGAGAAATTTGGACAGAGGAGTGCATGCTGGGAGCCAAGGCATGAAGTGTGACAGTGGCACATGACTGCCCCCTAGAGGAAATGTGTCTGTCACCGGGTGCTCAGCAATAATGGGGCCTTGGATGTTAAGGGACACATGCCTGAATGTTAGAGGCCTCTGCAGTGGGACTGTGGAACCCAGCTCTGCTGCCAACCCTCCATCTCCCCAATGCAGGGTTTGAGTTTTTTGAAGCCAGCGCCAAGGACAACATTAATGTCAAGCAGACCTTTGAACGTCTGGTGGATGTGATCTGTGAGAAGATGTCAGAATCGCTGGATACTGCTGACCCTGCGGTCACAGGAGCCAAGCAGGGCCCACAGCTTACTGACCAGCAGGCACCTCCTCACCAGGATTGCGCCTGCTGAGCCACCACACATACCAGGGGCAAGTCCCCCATCCCTATTTATTATTGTAGCTATTTATTTATTTATTGAGGATGATCCCTGGGCACATCCCCCTATCCCACCCTGTACATATCCCCACCCCCGCTCTGCTGTGGTGTGTTGTGGTCACTGCTGCCCCCCCTTTATGACACCCTTTTTTGGTTTTGTAAGCCACCCCATCCACAGTTGTCGGTTGTGAAGAGGGGACCAGATGCCACTCTGAAGTAGGCTGGTAGGCTGATGGAAGATGGCAGGCTTGTCAGCTTAAAGCTGGGGTTCACCAAGTGGACCACTGGGTTGACAGGCTGGCATCCTGCTTGCCTGGGCCTTCTACCCCATGCTACTTTATCTTTGGAGTAGATAGGATGGGGGGAATATATTCACGTTCACTACTTTGGGATATCCCCAAACCTGTTCTGACGTCATGAGTGTCAAACGTGTCCCCCACTTCCCTAGAAGTTATGAACACTACACACAGTTCAATAAAGCGAATGGACCTTGCTGAGTCTTTGCCAGTACCCCCGCCCGCCCCAACACCAGCAGCCAGCCTTATGACTGATGAGAATTTAATGGAATTTCCACACGGCCACCCACCTTCACATGAGGTCTGAGGACAAAGATGACCCATTCTAAAGCCGTGAGGGCGTATCTTTGCCCTTGTCACCAAGGTTCCAGAGAACCTCAGATGGACTGCTTGGTCTGACTGAAAAATCTGGCAGCTGGTTCTGGAGGCTGTTCCACATGGTGGACTCTGAAGGGAAGGCTAGTCTAGGCTCAGTCATCCTGGGTTTTGGACATGGCTCAGAGCTCCTACCGGCTCCAGAACCTCCTATGGGAGTATATTCGTGAACCCATGCATCCACAGTACTTCAAGCTCAGTCCACACAGCCCGGAGTTGGAAAAGGTTCAGGAGTCTGTGTACAGCAAAGCACAGGTCACACTGGGCATAGGGAGGAGCCTGCACCTTGGATCCCCTCTCCCCCGGTGGTTGAGCTCACCCGGTACTTCAGGTAGGACAGATACGTGTCCCAGCCCAGAGTTAGCCCGTTGATATAGGTGACTCGGAAATGCGATGGGACGAAGAGGAAGTTCACCAGCTGAGCAGCTGGCCACACACACCAGTCAGCCTGCAGGAAGGCAGGCAGGGCCACCATGAGAGGGCAGGGCTACGAGGGTGGGTGGGGCCAAAGCCTTAATAGTGGGTCTGGGAGGTGGAAGGGGAGGTGGGGGGTGGAGTTAGGTTAAGTGGGCCAGCATGGGCACACCCACCTTGTAGAAGTCCCAGAATTTGGCCTGAAGTTCCTGGCAGCTCTCCTCCAGCGTCTGGCCCTCTAGACTACCAAGGCCTGGGAAGAGGACCAAGAGGTGGATGTAAAGACTGGGCTGGCTGTGAGAGCTGGGCATGGGAATGAACTGTATGCCAGTGAAAGTGACCCAGGCAGAGCAGCCGGGTAGGTCAGGGGAAACGTGTGGCTGGTGTGAAGGAAGAGGCAATGACCTGAGTTACTTAAGAAAACACGTTACACTTCAGGAGGTCACAAGCTTCCACTCTTCCCAGAACCCCAAGGGCCATTTCACCCATCCGTCCAGCCTCAGCCTTCACCCCACCTTTCAGGGTTTATTTTCTGCACCCAAGCGACCTTCACAGCCTCTCCCCACCGGTCCCCTAGCCTCCCAGAGGGTCTGTCCCATCCTGTCCCTATGCCTCCCAAGAGGCACATAAAAAAAAAAAAAAAAATGCAACATGGTTGTGATCTTAGCCCGCCAGGGCTGCACAGTGAGACCTTCCCTGTGTAACCTTTAATTGTCAACATGACTAAGCCTAGAATCACAGACGAGTCTTCAGGGCTGTTTACATGGGTGGCCTGTCTGTAGACCTATCTTAATTAAGTTAACTAATGTGGGCGTCCCCATTGCCGAGGCAGAGGATCCTAAACTGGAGAAATGATGAAGCTGTGCACAAGAGAACAGGCATGCAGTTCACTCTCTCTGGCTGTGATGTGACTGGCTGTGAGTTCTTGCCTTGGTATCCCCACCACTGTAGCAGAAATAAAACCCTTTTGCCCCAGAGCAAAAAGCTGGGTAAGGTGGTGCACGCCTTTATTAGCCCTAGCCCTGGGAGGCAGAGGCAGGTGGATCTCTGAGTTCCAGGACAGCCTGGTTTAGAAACACTGTCTCGAAAAACCAAAATAAAATAATAAATGAAAAAGAAATAAAAAGAAAAGCCTCTATCAGCATTCCCCCGAGCACGAACCAGTCTCTACTCATCGCGAGCTCTAAAGACCAGGGTCCCCGACTCTTCTTACCCAGGAAGTACCAGATGCCCAGGATGGGAGATGCCACCACCTGATCCACCAGGACCTTCTTCATCACGCTCGGAAGACTCCGTAGGCCCGAAGCGGGAAGGAGGCGGTCTAACCACAGGTACCAGAAGTGCAGGGCGGGTCCCATGCTGCAGCCCACCGCGAACATGCTGGCTGTGGGTAGGGAGAATCAGGGCGCACACTCGGGGGTGGGTGCCCGGTCCCCAGAGTGATTGACAGGTCTCGTTGGGGTCACTTGTTCGGTCCCGCTCACCTGAGCGCCGCACGCTGAATCTCTGTCCCGGTCGCGCGCGCACCTCCCAGGCCTGTCGCGCGCCGTCGCCAGCGGCCATGAGCGTACCACAGCCCAGCGTGTTGGTGATGAGCAGCGCGCGGCCCTGGAACAGCGGCCGCCCCGCCGCCAGCGCCTTCCGAGCCCAGCGCAAGCCGCCCGAAGCCATCACCAAGCACACGACCGAGCCACTACCGCTAGCATCCCGGCCACGCCCCCTGCGCGGGCCAATCATACTCCCCACTGTCTACAAGTCTCGCCCAATCATATGCTACGCCGTAGAACCGTCCTCTTCAACACGGGCCAATCAAAAGCCACAAGCCGCCTCTCTCGGGCATCTACCAATCGTTCATAAGGGTTGTTACGTCACCACGGAGAACACGGAAGTCTTCTTTATCTGTTCTCCCCGGACCAATAAACAAGCGGACCTGCACTGGTCCCGCCCTCCCAGCCGAACTTACCAATCGTGTCTCTCGCATCTCCCGTGGCGCAGTCTCCAGTAACTCAGTTTGCTCCTTATCCACAAAGCTTGCTGGGAGTGGGCAGGGCGAGGAGTATTTGCACAGCTGCTCGGATCTTGACCTTGGCGTGACCTCTCCTGTGTTCTGGTGTTGTGGTCTTGAAGAACCAGGTGCTGGAGCACAGTACTGGGACGCTGGTCTAACCCCAGCTGTTGTCATGTAGCCCAGGCTGCCCTTGAGCTCCTGCCTCCACCGCAGTACCACATGCCTGGGGTTTGAGTAGTTCGTTAGGCAGAGGACGAATCACGTATTCTCCTCTCAGTAACTTTGTGTCGCTGCAGAAACAAACCTTGCTTTCTTTATTCTTTGCTTTTAACTGTTCTACAAACCATCATACGATGCCCAGGCCCAGATTCTAGCCCTGCCCGTACACTGTCGCCTTTCCTGGGTCAGTGAACACATTTCCCCTGGACGGAATCTCTGCTCCCTCCTGGGACTTGTAGACCGGGTGTGTGAACATGAATTGTGTTCTGATGACTGCCTGCTCACTTCTCCAGACCCATTCTAACTTACAGGTACCTTAACCAGCCACCCCATCCTTCCAGCCCTTGTCACTCCCCTGGTCCAGCCTGGCTCCATTGGACTAGAGACAGGTTTCCTTCTGTATTTTTTAGGGCAGGGGCAAGCCTGGGGCCTGAGAGATGGTCTGGGGCAGCGGTTCTCAATCTTCCTAAAGACTTTTTTTTTTTTTTTTTTTAACATAGTTCCTGATGGTGAGGTGACCCCTGACCATTGGGCTGGGCTAGTGATTGAGGTGAAATGACCCCCCCCTCATGTTAGTGGCACCATCAGGATTCCTGGGATTCTGGAAGAATTAGAAATCAAAGCGTTGAGTCCCAGTATTCACCAATTTTGGGTGTAGTTGACTTCAATCTCCTGCCTGAACTCCCCCCCACGATGTTCTTTCTACATGACAAGAACCAGCACAGTTCCCTTCCTTAAGTGGTTTTTGTATTTTTTAGACAAAGGAAAAGACAACTCATACAGACTAGAGTTCGCTAGCCTTTCGGATGAGGCATGTACGGCAGGGACCAGGGCAGATGTGTGCTGAGCATCGGCAGGGCAGATGTGTGCTGAGCATCGGCAGAACTCTGGGTTACACACCCACATTAACACCACCCCAGAGAGGCAGTGGTCGCACACACTTCTAGCATTTCTTTGTGTGGCTTTTTAGATCCTTTGTCCTGGAACTTGCTCTGTAGACCAGGCTGGCCTCAAATTCACAGAGATCTGCCTGCCTCTCAAGAGCTCCTGGGTGCTAAGATTAAAGGTTTGAGGCCATCCTGGTCTACAAAGCAAGTTACTAAAGTTGTTACACTGCCTCAAAACAGACAAAGAACCAAAAACTCAAAACTCCAGAAAAAAATGAATCATAACAATCTAAAATATTTATTTAATGAATTTAAAATTTAGCACCATTTGAAAACAAGGCAAGATTCTTCAACATGTGGAGTTTTGAGTCTGTATTTTGTGGGATATGTGTTAAGTTTTCTGATTGATTGGCAGTATCTCTTGAGGGCTCCGGATTTGAAAGAGCTGAGCATCTGGCCTTTTGTTTTTCTCTTGACAATGACCTTCACTTGTAGCAAACCTCCCTGGGAGGGTCGGCCACGGAGGAGCAGATGTCTGGCTTCTCCATACCCTGGCAGGGTTTGAAAGGTTAGGAGTTGGGAACCTTTGGGAAGACTTCACACCCCTCCCCCAGCTGAACCTCAGGAATCTGTCATGCTCACCTGGTACAATTGACAGACAGAGCTCAGGAGCTGGCTGAGGTCCTTCAAAGGTTTCTGCAAGTCACAGAAGACATGGTTAAGCACAGCTGGGTTGAATGCCTGAGCATGGGAATGCAGCACTGGAGTGCCGAGGCAAGAGAATCTCTGACAGTCCCAGGAAAATTTCAGCTGTGTTGAACTAGGCAGATGATTTGTGTGGATATGCCAGAGCTCAACATGAGGTATTGTTTTCTTTTTTTGAACTCTTTTTTAAAATTAAGCTATTATTTTTAGGTTTATTTATCTTCATGTGTTGGGGTTATTTTGCTTAGTGCCGTGTTTCTGCAGTACCCATGGAGGCCAGAAGAGGGCGCTATATTCCCCGGGACTGGAGTAAACAGAGATGCGCCACCATGTGGTACTGGGAATAAAACCAGGGTCCTCTGCAAGAGCAGCCCATGC
Organism: Phyllotis vaccarum; assembly: GCA_033318265.1. Taxonomy (NCBI): domain Eukaryota; kingdom Metazoa; phylum Chordata; class Mammalia; order Rodentia; family Cricetidae; genus Phyllotis; species Phyllotis vaccarum. The sequence continues at coordinate 177,146,979 of JARWLC010000002.1, read as the reverse complement.
TCTTAACCACTGAGCTCTCTCCAGCCCCTCATGCTGTCTTCCAGTCACTCTCCACTTTGGTTTTTAAAAATACATTTTGTTTACTTTTAATTGAGCACATCTGTATGTGTGAGTAATTTGCTTGATGAGGGTGCTGGGAGTTGAACTTGGTTCCTCTGGAAGAACAGCTCATGTTACAGCTGCCCTCTGCCAGGAGCCCCATGAATCCCCTATGCCGGGATTACACACACACACACACACACACACACACACACACACACACGCACACACACACACACACACACACACACACCACGTGCAGCTTTTTCACATGGGCCTGGGGATTTGAATGCAGAGTCCCGCTATTGAAGGACGCTTTACTGAGTAGTGGAGGCTCTTACCTCATTGACAAGGACCCAGGGCACATACTCATGGGGTGGCTGCAGGGCCTCGGTGAGCTGGGCGTTGTTGTGCATGAGCTGTGTCCCTCGCTCTCCGGTGGCACACTCCATGATGCTGTCCAGGGATACCTCGGGAGCATACAACTGCAGGCACTGGGTGGGGAGGCTTTGCTCAGTTCCCCTTGTTATCTAGCCAACCGTCCCTAGTGGCCCCAGACAGGCCACTTCCTCACAGCCCAGTGACAGTTGCATTGTCAAGTTCCACCTGAGTGGGGTTCCTGAATCTGTAACCCAGGGTGCTCATGACATGGGTTCTGTAGCCTCTGCCTCCTGGTATCTCATTACCTTGGAGCCTACCTACATGCTGTTCCCTCTGCTGGAGAAACCTTTCCTATTCCTTCCCAGCCCTCCAGTCCCACCAACTGAGCAGGGCTTGAGGCTCTAGGATTTCTGGAGGCCTAGGAGCCACTGGGCCTGAATCACCTTTTGGGGAGTTATTTCCTACAATGCCCTGGGAAACAGAAGGCCTCGCTTATCTCCTGTCAAGTTATCTATGTTGGAACTGTAAGGTCCCAGATTCTGTTCACGGATCTGGAACAGAGATGGAAGCTCCCAGGCCCGGGTTGGGGTGGGTTGGCTCGGGTGCAGGCCCTGTGGTTTGCCACCCCGCTCCTTACAGGTCACCTCCTCCCCCTCTCAGCCCCAGCTCTCCCCACCCCCAATCCAACTCACCGGCCCGAGTTTTTTTTCCATGTCCTCCATCTCCTCCACACAAACGATGGTCAGCAAGGCCGCCTGCTTTTCTAGCTTATCCAGCAGGCAGGCCTGGAGAGGCAGTCAAGCATGGTCACTCTCCCGCCCCCCCCCCCCCGCCCTGTCCTGCCCCCCTCCCCAGCCAGTACCCAGCTGCCGCTCACCTCCACCTTGTTCAGCTTGCACTCCAGCTCCCCGTGCTGGCACGTGAATTCCCACGTGCCACTGACATTTCTTTCCTGCAAAGCACGGATGGATCTTTATGAGCTCAGGTGACTAGGCGTCTCTGTCCCCCCCAGAACCCTCCTGCCTCAGTTTCCCCGTTTCCCACACACCTGAGCGTTCCCGTAGGGCACCAGGGTGATGTTGATGATTTCCATAACCATCAACCAGGTTGGGAACAGATCTCGGACCAGGAAGTAGCGACAAGCCCCGCACAGGGACTCATAATAGAGGCTGACATTTACCGGTGGTGCAGGGGGCAATGGGCGTGGCCCGAGCAGGCACAGATCACGGGCCTGGAGGGAGAGAGGCCTCTGGTGAGGTGTAGTCCCCAGGCCTGGTCGCCCCCACTGAGACGTTTCTGGTTTATTCTGCCCCGTGGCACCGAGGACCAGACCCAGGGCTGTCTTTGCGCATGCGTGCGGCCTCCCGCTGGGCTGGGCCACACCCCGGGCCTTCTGAGGTTTGCTGGAGTCTACAAGCATTCCGCAATCACAGTTTTATCTGCAAAGCGGAAACTGGGAGGCACACAAACAGTAGGCACTCAACTAAATTCACAATCTTGACATTCAGTAAGCGCTAGAACATGCGTATTTCTAGCTGTGCATGCCTTTAATCACAGCACTAGGGAGGCAGAGGCAGGGGTTTGAGATTAGCCTGGTCTAAATAATGAGTTCTAGGACAAACAGGGCTCCACTGTGAAACCCTGGACCTCCAAACACAAACAAGCAAAAAACCCAAACAATTCAAATAACAGTATAAGAAAAAGAAAGTAAAAGAAAAACAAGACGTGCATAGTTCTACTTGCTGCTTGGTGGCGCACTCTGAAGCCAAATGCATGCTCATTTTTTATTTTGTAATTTTGCGCACCAGAGCTGAACCTAAACTTTTCACCCACGCAGACTCTATTTATTCTTCCTCTCCAGTGACCCAGGGAAACTTCACCCTGTCCGATGCCCGACTAGACACAGGAGTTGTCTAATGCATGCAGATTTCCGGTTCCCGGGGAGGGCGGGAGACAAGACCGAGTCTGAGCAAGGCGCTCGGCGTGCGGGGCATGTGTTTGCCCCGTGTCAGAAGCACGCCAGCCCTCCCTTCCTCGGTTGGAACGAACACAGTAAAGCGACAAGAATTGCGCGAAGGTGGAGACCGGCCAGTGACTCAACAGGTCTAGAGCAGAAACCACCCCCACCCCCGCCTACCCCTCAGCTCTTGGCTCAGAGGTATACACTAGGTGGTTGATAAATGCTCAGGCAAGGCGGGAAGGAGATAGCTGAGTCTCAGACCTGCAATAGGGAAGCGAAACGACCTGAATACTGCCAGTCCCCGGACAGGGGGTGAGGGGACGTCCCTGGGCGCGAGTTCTTTGGGGACCCTGGAGTTCCCCAAATGAGTTCACGGACTGCGGAGTAGCTTGTGAGAGCGCCTGACGCTTGGTCCCCTCCTGTCCTTCCTGCTCCCTACCTTGCAGGTGGCCGTAACCTTAGAGGACGCTGGCGGTGGAGACGCCCTGGCTGCTCTGGGGGCCTCGAGTGGAAGCAGCAGCAGCAGCAGCAGCAGAAGGGGCAGCGACAGGAGCAGAGACCGGGACATTGCACCAGAGGAAAAGGCCAGCAGGACTGCGTGCTGAGCCTTGGAGGCCAGAGACTTTAAGCAGGCGGAGGCCACGCCCCTTGAGGCCACGCCCCCAGACTCCTTCTACCCCAGGGCCTCCTTTCCTGCAGGCTCCACCCCACCCAGGTGCTGCGCTCAGAATCCTGAGACTACGCGGCCCTGTCCAGTGTCCCCTCCTCCCTTGGCCAGTAGGTCCTGTGAGGCTTTTGGATCAGGCACAAAAAGGGACGTCTCCAGACACTGACCGACTGAGGGACAACCCTTGCGTCCCTCCTTCTAGCTCAGTGGAGGTGGGGGAGTGACATCCTTGTCATTAATTCCTGCCCCCACCGCCCCAGCACATTTTCCCCACCTCTGCTGACTCAGGCTAGACCGCAGCACAGAAGCCAGCTCAGGCAGGGCAACTTCCCATCTCTAAGGTCCCAGGCCCTGGCGTGGGGTGTGGGACAGTTTTTCCAGCAACTGTGTGGGCAAGACCCACCCCCAGCAAAGCAGAGCTTGACGCTAAGAGGTATGGCAGCTTCTTACTATCAGCTGCAATTTCCCATCTGTAAAACGATCATGAGTGACACATGAGTGGCAATAGAGCCACCAAGAAGGGCTCGGATGTAACTAAGTTGGGATTGGACTGAAGCCTCTGCACCAAGATGGAAACTGGACGCGGGGACCTTGGAGCAGTGACAGGCCACAGAACAGAAATCTTCCAGCCTGGCTGGTAACAGAAGCTCCAGGCTACAGCAGGGGACTCAGGTTCTGGGGTTGACCCTGGTTTTCAGTGCAAGAAGACAGCAGGCTGCTTAGGGATGGTGATTCCCTGAGTTCCACAGATGATGAACGGTACCACTATAGGCTGAGGAAGTGTTCTAACCAGACTAGGCCTTCCAGAATCAGTCTGTGTAGATTCCACCCCTGAGCCACGCCCCCAGCCTCTCACTGGGGGATCCTAGGCAGAGGCTACAGCCCTGAGCTACACCCTAAGCAGAATCTGCTCCCTTTTAGCAAACTTAAGATTCTCTTGCCTCAGCTTCACTGGCATCACAAGGCAGTTTTCCTTAAGTCGTCCCAGGATACTGCCACCTGTACAGTCTCGGATACTGAGGCCAGAAGGCCGTGTAGGAGTGTCAGTGACAAGCTTTCGGCTAGCTTGCTCTAGTTAAGTCCAAAGGTGCTCTTTGACAATCGGGTAACAGGACAGACGAGGGCAGGCTGCTGGGTCTGGGGAACACTCAGCTAAATACTCCTGGGTGGAAGTCTTGATGTGTCCCACCTTGGGGCAGGGCTATCAGGGTTTTTATTTTTTGCTAATGAGTACAGGCAGGCCCTGGGGACTTGTTCAACAGGTGAGCAGAGGACCAGAGTATGATCTCACCTCATTACTTGGGGAGACTAGGGACTTAGGACACCTTCCTGGACAGCCTGAGAGGTTGTTGACACTCCCTTCAGGACAAGGAGTCGTGGATTGTATGGGTGTGACCAAGCACAGCTGGTGCTTGTCTGAGCATCCTCAAATCTCTGGGTGATGCCAGCATCCTGGAGCAGGGGCTATTCCTGGGCCTGGGGTCCCCAAGAAAGTCAGGGCATGGGGTAGCGGCTGTGAGTTGCAACGCTATGCGACCCTGAGAGAGGTTGTTGCTCTGGTGTGGAGGTTTAGAATGGAGAGAAGGGCCAGCTGAGTTTAGTGTCTGATAATCATAAGGGCAGATGTGTACAACACGAGCCCAGGCAGGCCTGAGTCTGCACCTCACGACAGAAGCCGAGAATTCCATTCCCCCAAAACACTCAGCCAACAGGTACAATGTTTCATACATATTCTTAGCAATAAACGTACCATACAAAACCCGCTGCCCATCAGCCCTGGGCAGGTGTGGGGTCCAAGGGCAGTGACACCCAGGGTCCATGTCCCAAAGGAGAGGAGATTGCACAGTTGGGAGAACAGCGCAGGGCCTAGGCAGGGCCAGGCAGTGGCTGGAGTTCTAATTCTGCCTTCTGGAGAACTGGCAGCTGTGGAGTAATCCCCTACCGCTGGTTTCACTTCGACCTTTAGAGGGGAAGTTGGGGTCTGTGGGGCGGGTCCCGCCCGGCCCCAAGTGTCCAGGCTAAGTTCCTGGAAACAGCCCAGTGCACTTCTTTCCTGCCCTGGCCGCGGGGCTATGGCTTGAAAATCTCAGGGCGCCCAGGCGGAGGCCCTGCAGCCTCTGTAAACTTGGCAGGCACAGGGAGGGACAAGGGCACGGGTGGGGACGGAGGGAGCAGGGTGGGGCAAAATGGCTTGGCTCTCAGCGGGCGGCAGGAGGGCCAGGCCCAGGTGCTCGCACAGGATGCGCAAGGGTGACAGTGAGGGCGTCATTGTGCTGCACCAGCGATGCATGCTGGTAGTGCAGCACCAGCTCCTTGAGGGACGCGTACAGGTTGTAGGGCTCCGCGAAGCCGAAGCCTGTGGCCGTGCGGTAGATGACGCAGTGCTTGGTGTCACCGTCCACCCTGTGAACCCAGACAAAGGCTTGGGGGAGAGGCCGTGCCAGCTCTCCATCCCAGCCGCCTTCAGCCCTCCCTCTAGGCTGGTCAGGCAGGGCCCAGCCCGCTTTGTGAACGCCCCACCCACTCCCACAGACACTCACACCACTGAACACGCGTAACAGCCACGCTGGCTGCTCTCACGGATGAGGAAGGTCCCGTCCCGCTTGCCACTCAGCATCTCCTCCGCCTGCGTGCGGTTGATCTTGCCTACATACCATGTGCGCTCCTCGTGGTGGGGGAGGGTGTCATCATCCTCCATCAGTGAATACTGGCTGCGGAGTGAATCCACCCGTGTCACTGCCTGGCTCCTTCCCATCCTCCACTGCCGAAGCAAATGCCCTCTCCCCTTTACGAAGCCCTCCTTGCCCCTGTAGGGCATCACTCACTCCTCGGTCTCGTTCTTGATTCCCAGCCACTCGTTTATCTTCCTCTGTCGAGCACCTTTCTGGGTGAGCCACCTGCAAGGGGAGAGGTAGGTGAGTGTGTGCGCAGGGGAAACTGAGGTAAGTGAGAGTGGGTTCTGGGTGCTGAAATACCAAAAGGTAGGAAGTCCAGGATCCCCACAGCTTCTCCAGCACAGGAGGGATCTCGCAGGGAGGGGACAGCAAAGGCGCGCGCCAGCGCCCCCTGGTGCACAGGGGCGGGAACGTGGCGCCACTCACACTAGGTACTGGTCCCTGATCTTGCGCAGCTGCATGAGGTCGGGTTTGAGGCTATTCATGCGCTTGTCTATCTCTCGGTTGTCGGAGGCCTGTGCCCGCAGGTCCTGCTCCAGTTTTGTTCGGCTCTCATGGATCTCCGCAATTCGAGACTTGAGCCTCTCAGAGTTTAGCAGGATCCTGAGGGGAGGGGAGGGACATGGTGAAGCCCTCCACTGCCTCCAAAGCCCACTTCCACCTATGCCCAACCTTCATGGAACCCCTGCTGACTTCCTGTCCCACACTGTGCCCACCACGTGGGCAGACAGGACCCCACACACCTTTGCATCTCTTTCTCGTTACCCTCTCGACGGAAGCGCTCCAAATACTCCTTGCTGCACTTTTCCTGTGTCTGGCCCTGTTCCTCAAAGATCTTGATGGTCTCATTGAAGGCCTCTATGGCTGTGCGCTTCATCTGAAGCTCCTAGGGACCGGGTTGAGCTCAGTAACTCCAGAACTCCCTGGAAAGCCCTCATTAGTAGTGAAGGATGATATGATTCTGCTCCAACTCTCTCCTTGGGGGGGGGGGGCGCAACATTCTTCTAGTGCTGGCTACCCGCACTCAATGAACTCCTATTCAGTTTCCCAAACTCCACTCTCTAAACCCATCCTTCCTTCAGGTCCTGGGAACTCAGAGGAACGGTGTCTAGCGCTGAGTACACAGAACTGCTCAACCCTCTGCACATCCGTCCCCTATGCAAAGAGCCCAGGTACCTGGGAGGTCCGTGTGTATTCCTCATATAGCTGGTCGTATTCTCGGCTCTTGTCCTGGTACTGCTGGTGGTAGACCTTCAGCTGGGCGCCCACAGCCTCTACGCTGTCCTCCTTTACCACCTGGTCCTGGTACCCACAACCCACCATTAATGTTTTAGCTCAGAATCCAGGTGCAGCCCAATGCTCATGCCGCCCCCGGAGCAGAAGGCACCTGCTGGTACTTGGACACAGGATAGAGCAGGCGCGTGTCCAGCTTGGCGTTGTACTGGGCCAGTGACTCATGGCGGTAGTGGGAGATGAGCTCCACCACGGAGCAGAAGGTGAGGGGCTCTGAGAAGCCGTAGTGCCCATCACGGTGGAAGACTTTGATCAGCTTGTTGTTCCCGCCTTTCCTGCATGTGGAGGCTGGGTCAGCACCGTAGGAGGCCCCAAAGCCTCGGGCCCCCCAGCCTGGGTACCAGCTCACCTCAGGGTGAGCGTGTACTCTCCTTGAATCTTGCTAGATGCATCTCGGACCAAGAAGGTACCGTCAGGCGTGTCCCGGAGCCTCTCATTCACCTCTTCCCTGAGGAACATGGAGCTATTGACTTGTCCTGCCCACCAACTATGTACATACACAGGCAGCCCACCTTCAACCACAGCAAAACTACCTGGAGATGTCCCCCCAGTACCACTCTGCATCTTGAAGTGAGGGCGGGTTGCCTCCATTGGCCAGGGCTGTGGGGGCCGTGGGAGCCGGCTTTGCCTTAGAGGGTTTGGGTGGTAGTGCTGAGAGACAGGAAACAGGCATTCATCAGACACCAAATGCCTCAGAGACTGCAGGAGCATGCAAGCACTAAGTCCTACATGAATGGGACTGACCCCCAAAGGGACAGAGGGCAGGGTGAGGAGGACTGTCACCTGGGGGGGCGGCATCTTGCTCATCCACATGTTCCTGCAGCAGCCTCTCCAACAGCACCACTGGGAAATCGGGCCCAGGTTCACTCCTAGGGGCGAGTGGGGGCAGTCAAGGCCTGGCTGTGACAGCTGCACCATGTGCTTCGTGGCGGCAGGGGATAACAGTTGGTAATGAGGGAAGACAGGTGTGGCGAGGCATGTCTAATAGGTGCTCCATATATGCTCACCATGAGAAATGAGGAAGCAACATCTTGGCAGAAGGCGCCAAGCTTGCCTTGACGCTCTCAGTTAGGTACCCCCAGATGCTGGAGCCCTAAGTCCCTGCTTCCTTCCCATACCACAGATAAAGTACTGCCCATCTAGAGAACTGCGGGGTGGGTGGGAACCCTATGGACACACAGGCCCCGGTCCTCTGGTTCAGCCCAAGATTTCTGTCCCACAAAGGGGCTTTCTCTGGTCCCATTTACCCAGCTAAAGCCACAACCCCCACTCTTTGACCAAGCCCACAAAGCAACTTCTGGTTAAGAATCCAGCCCACTCACCCATCCGCGTCACCCCCTGGTGGAGGTGTGCGCAGTAGCAGCGGGCCGAAGGCAGTGGCCAGAGAATGGATAGCTGTGGCCTGCACAGGCGCTTTGCGGGCTGCGCGGCCCAGGTGCTGCAGCAGGAACCGCAGTGTGAGTGCCTGGTGTAGCGGCAGTGTTGGGGGTTCCAGCACTGGTCCCACAGGCCCTGCAACCTCTGCAGGAGAAAGCCAGCCAGGGCCGGTCAGGCAGGCCAGTGATCACTCACCTACCCATCACCTGGTTCCCCTGCTCATTCCTCCCAGGCATTACCCCGCAGTGCCTGGTGCGCCTCTGCTGCAGCCTCAGGAGTCACCACAGCTGTAGGTAATGCCAGCAGGAAGCCTTTAACAGCATCATATAAGGTGGTGCGGTCCCACTGCTCCAGATCACTCAGGGACCAGTCTGCAGGAGAGGGCAAGGCATCAGAGACCAGACTGGTACATGTGCCTGCCCTTCTTATCACCACAGGAAAGCAAGCAGAAGCCCTGACCTGTTCGAGGCGCAGGCAGCTCCGGCTTACTGTAGTGTTCACTGTCCAGCCCTGGGGAAAGAGGACTCCTAAGACCAAGCAAATAACATGGGCCCAGGCTACCTCCCCAGTGGGCATCACCACACAGCATCCAGGACAGTCCCGGGGGGGGGGGGGGGGGGGGGGTGGACTTCTCCCTGAGACAAACAGAATACCAAGGTCAGTCAGCCTGGACCTCACCTGCTTGCTCAATGGCCTCTACCAGCTTCACCAGAATGGGTGGGGCAGGGTCAGGTGGGGAGAATTGCTCTGCCAGATCTGCCAGTGTGAGGCCTGGAAGGAGGGGACAGGATGTGAGCCCCCACCCCTCTACGCCTGTTGGACTCAATGTGCTTGGCTGCAGGTGGCAGAGGCCCAGCTCGGGACCTGGGCCACGAGGAGGGCTGAATGAGTGGGAAATGGTTTCTCAAGTTACCGGAAGGAATCTATCCACACGACCAGGAAAAGTGCACCCCCCCCCAAAGATGATAGCAAGGCATGGGTGGGAACAGACACCCAGCACTCAGGATGGCCAGTTCCAAGCTACCCTGAGCTACACAGAACCTTTCTCCAAAAATAAGAACGTGGTGCTAGACAGTTTGGTACTAGGTTGGACCAGACAGAAAAGCAAAGGCCAGCCTTTCCCACCACTTTTAAATTTTTGGTCTCTAAAAACTTGTACGGTCAAATCCATGTGGATTCGCAGGGATTTCTACAGCCACTACAATTATACTGTGACCCACTATGAAACCCTTAGCGCAGGACTAACCCTCTCTGGGTTTAAACTCAAGGGAAATAGCCAGATGGTAGTATCTTTTTTGTTTTAGGTTTTTTTTTTTAAGCCAGGGTCTCAATATACGGTTGGTCTGGAGCTCACAGAGATATGGCCACCTCTGACCCCTAGAGAGCAGGCTTGGGCCAGCATATCTTATTCTTTCTTCCTGTTTGAAGAAGAGTCATAGCATGTAGCCCACACGGGCCTCAAACCTACAGAAATTCTCTTGCCTGGGTCTCCCCAGTGCTGGGATGGCAGGCACCCCATATCTAGCTGCGCCTCCCAGCCCTCCTCCCTCCAAGTAGTGCCTGGTTCCCCTGCAGGGCCTTTGTGCACAGGTGTCCCGCCTCAGCAAGGCTCTGCATGCCCCTACCATCTGGGTTGGCTCTGGTCCTCAGCAGGGACGCCCTGGCACGCAACAGAGGCAAGCCAGGGCCTGAGTGGAGCTGGCCCAGCTGTATGGAAAATGAAAAAGAATAACCCCCCTTCAACCGGCAGGCAGGAGGGGGAGGTGGTGGGCAGCACCCTGCCTGCAGGCAGGGAGGAGCTGGACAGCTCAGGACCCCAATGCCAAACAGAGAGGCCCTGTGGGTAAAGGCCTCACCCCCTCTAAGAGGTGTGGGAAGTGCTAAAGGAGCTGGCTAAGCATTTCCAGGTGGTTTTTCAGGGCCTGGAGGTTGGACCTTTGCTGGTAGGGAAACTGAGGCTGAAGAGGGCTAAGCACAGCCCCTGAAGGTTTGAGGGTGAGGCGGAGCATGTGAGGTGGCTGGATCCCGGCCAGCCTGGGGCGGGGGGTGGGGGGGAGGCGGCTGTTACTGGAGCAGACACAGGCTCTGGCTGCAAGCCCGGATGGGCTGGGGCCCTGCGGCTGTCAGGGCCAGGCCTGGGCTCTAGGGACGCCAGATGCTGCATGGCCTGAGCCAACCTCCCAGGCCTCAGCTGCGCTGTGGATCCACCCCAAATGAAGGGATCCAGCCATGCATGTTTGCACTGGACACAAGTTCTCAACAAGTGGCCCCACAACTCTGTGATCCCCTGCCTCAACTTCCCCAATACTGGGGTTACTGGCATGTGCCACCAGGCCTGACAACAGGCTTCTGGAATCCTTGCTTCCCACCTTCTCTGACTGCTTTTGAGGTGGAGTAGCAGCAGAATAGAGGGTCTCATGGAGATCACTTTCTGCAGCTTAAAGGAGCCTCTGTATCCTACAGAGCACACACGCACACACGCACAGGCTTTTTAGGCTTCCTTCCTCACTCCCTTCTGCTTCCTGAACCTGCCCCGGGGCCTTTGCACTGGCTGTGCACACTGCCTGGAGGGCCTCCACCCTCACTAACTCACCACACTTGTCACCAAGGTGACACATTCCCACTTCCTGAACAAGAAGCTTGACCAGGACCTGTCTCCAGGGCTGAACTCACTGACAGCCGTGTCCCAATAGATGTATGCCACAAATAACCACCCAGCCTTCCCACCAATTCACCAGAGACACCTGAAGACCAAACGGAGGTCCAAAGGACAGGTTCCTTTTCTAAGGTGTCTGCTCACCTGACTCGGAGGGCCCCTCCAAGGGCCTGGCGGGCAGTGGACGAGGGCCTCGTAGGCGAGGTCCTGGTCGAGCCAGAGACACTGGCCCTAGGAACTCCACATATGTTCCAGGGAAGTCCCCTCTCTGCCGGGTACGCTCATTGAAGCCAGGCATCCAGCCCACGCTGTGTGGGCAACGCTCCCCTCCATCCGCCACGCCCAGTGCCTGCAGGGCCACCCGGCTCACCACCAGTAGGTCTCCAGGCAGCAGCTCCAGGTCCTCAGGCCGCTCCCGGCGGAATGGGTACACAGCCCTGTATTGGAAGCCCTCAGCGCCCGCCATGGCTGGGCCTGGTGGAGTCTGGACAGTCACGTGGCTCCAGGGGGCTCCTGAGGCCCCATGGGCTGGAGCAGCCTGTGCGGTAGACTTGCTGACCTCTACGTCCAGAAATCATAGGCGACCTCAGGGGCCGCTCATGTCTAGCTGGCCATTACTAAAAGCCACTTGTCACAAAGTCCACCATTTAGTCACCTGTGTAAGGATGTCCCTGGTGTTTTCAAGTCACTCAGCTCATATCCCCCATCAGATGGACAGGCAGGGGTAGGTAGATCTTGCTCTCAGCTGGGCTGTGGGTGCCCAGGCTTGCTGGCTCTTCAGGGTGTGCCTGACACCAGATGAGGAAACCCAGATCACAGGCTGCTACCATGCTCAGCCAGGACACCAGCCTAGAAAACACAGACAAGGCAGAGTGAGCCCTGTAAGAATCCCCTAATGAGCTCGGGGATCCCTGTCCCACTCTGAGTAACAGGTTCCCAATATGTAGAGGGCACACTTAACAGGCTTCCTTCAAGGTTGCTGGGAACTGAATGCTTCCTTGTCCTCACCAGGAATGGGGACACTGAGGTTTGGAGCTCTCTGCTGGAGGACCCCACTGATCAGAAGGAAGCTAAGATTCAACCACAGTTGAACAAAGGCAGTGACCACCTGCCCTGTTAGGCTCAGTGCAAGAATGGTGCCCTCAGGGATCATGGGGGAGTTTGGGGACCCCAAGGAGGGGCGGAGGTTTGAGACAGCGGAACAGTAGACTGGTCTAGCAGGACCTGAGGCCTAGGTGGGCTTCCAAGAAAAAAGAAGCCTCTGTTTCTTGCAGGGGATAGCAGGATGCAGGGTACCCCTGATTTCCTTAATCCAGGGCCCTCTAGACGGGAGGGGGAGGGAAAAGGTATCAAGAAGAACCATGGGCACCTTAGTGCCAGAGTACGGGGACAGGAGCTGGACACCACCACAGGCAGGTTGCAGGTGGTGATGCTCCCCAGCTGTCCTAGCCTGAGTGCCCATTCCAGTCTGTAGTTCGGTCCTCTGTGCTTCCTCCTGGGGGACTGAGGGTGACAGACAGGTCATCTTATGGGAGACAGGGCAGTACATGGACAGACTGACTGGTCCTGCAAAGGCCTGATGGTGGAAGTCGCCTGCCTAGGATACATAAAGAAGGGCCGTCTAATAGGCGCCTATCCTGACAAGGGGAGGATCTGGGCTTCATCCAATCTTGGGGACCAGGGACAGGTGTCGTGGTGGGGGGTGGGGGGTTCAGGACTTTATGGTCCCGGGTACCTGGCATGACTGCTCCTTGTGCTCTGCATGCCATAGACGGGGAAACAGGGTCAGAGAGGCCTCTCTTAAAAGAGCCTCTCGTCCGCCCCCACGCCGTGGATGTCTGCACACGCGGGGGAAGGGTGTACCGCGGAACCCCCAACGCAAAAGGTGGGGCCCAGGGTGCACGCATAGTCTTCGTGCTCACGCACACGAGCCACTAGACCCTCGTGCACCCCGAAGCCCCCCACACCCGGACACCGGAAGTGGCCGGACCCCAGGTCGTGCCCGAAGCTCCCCGTCCCGGTGCGGGCGGGGACCTCCCGGCCTTGAAGACCCCGCCTCCGCCCCGCAGATTAAAATCATTCCACGCTCGACTCGGAGCCTGGTTCCGACCTCCCTCCCACACTCCTCGTTTCCCCAACGCCGCCATCGACTCACCCAGTCGCGGCCGCCGTCCCCACCACCACCACCACCACCACCACCACCACCACCACCGACACCACTGCCGCCGTCGCCGCAGCCGCGGGATCCCTGCGTCAGCCGCCGTCGCCGCGACTCCAAGCCGCCGGGCCCGCCCCCGGGCGGAAATAGCCGAGCACATTCGGGCCGCGGGGGGCGGTTCTCCCCCCCCATACCGAGGTGGAGCCCGAAGACCGAGGCACGCGGGAATGCTTCCGGAAACAGCCGAACGTACTCCCGCGGGAATGGTCGTTTGCCATTTGCCACGAGACAGCCGAGGGTAGCCGGAAACAGCCGAGAGCAACCGAGTCAGGAAAGCGCTCTAGGGGCGGCCGGGCTAGTGGTGAGGCGGTCAAGGGCCTATGGTAATACTCGGAGGCAACAGGGTGGGAAAAGTATTCGCTCCGAAACCGGACTCGGCAGGACTCAGATCAAAGCATGTCCGAGAACAGCCGGTAGGGGGAGCGGCTCGCTCCGAAGCTGGGGGTCGGACTCAGCCGGACTCAGACAACTGAGCTTTCCCGAAAAGCCGAACTGCTACCGCAGGTTGTTTTTTAGGAGGTTGTGAATCTGCAACACTGAGGAACGTTCCAGAAAGAACCGAACAACCTCAAATACAGATCTTGGGAGTTGACACTCGGAGGCCACCCTCAGCTTCTACCGGACAAATTTTGGCTACTGCAAGCTCCGTGGCGGGGTCGCCGAAGGAAGGCGAAGGCGCTCCCATGGTAACCCTCGGCGTCCGGAAACAGCCGAAGCGTCTCCGCCCCAACACGCGCGAGAACGCGGTGGACCGATACCGGAAGCACGATTGTTTCCGGAAATAGCGAAAGGCACTGTTTGTTGGCCTGGCGAAGAGATTGTTAGCAGGGGCACCGGAAATAGCCGATCTTGTTCGACTCATTTCGGCGGGAGTATTTATTTTCTAGCTTAGCGCAAAGAGAAGAAAGTAGCGACGGGTTGTAGCGAGGGCTCAGCGGTTAATGGTTAAAGCTCTCTCTTGCAGAGGACCACACAAGTGCATATGCGCATTAAATATTCTTTAAGAGAAAATATAGAAAGATGAACTTAGTTGCTACTTGAAGTATTACTTTTTTTTTTTTTTTTTTTTAGAGACAGGGCCTCTCACAGTGTAGACTGTGCTGAATTAGAGGCGAGTGCTACCACGCTCAGCTTTTTAGTTTACTATGCTTTGTTTTTCGAAACAGGTCTGTGTAACCATGGCGGTCCTGGAACTCATAGAGATCCACCTGCCTCTACCTCCTGAGTGCTGGGACTAAAGGTGTATGCCCAACTTTGTTTTTTGTTGTTTTTATTTTGTGTTTTGCTTACATGTATGTCTGTGCACTATGTCAGTGCCTGGTGCCTGTGGAGGTCAAAAGAGGGCATCACATTTTCCAGGAACTGGAGTTACAGATGGCTATGAGCCACCAAATGGGTGATGGGTACCAAACTGGGTCCTCTGGAAGAGCAGCCAAGTGCTTTTAACCAGTCAGCCGTCTCTTCAGCTCTCTTCCTTTTTGAGACAGTCTTGTTGAGTCCAGGCTGCATTTGGCTCATGACCCTCCTGCTCTAGCCACCCAAGTGTTAGGATTATGGATGTGTACTGCCATGCCTGGAAACAATTTTGTTTAGTTTTAGAGATCAGAGTTTTTCCCTATTGCTTTGACTGGTTTGTAACCCAGTGTTCTAGGTAGCTGGGATGCAGCCTGGAGTGGATTAAGTGTTTAAGAAAACTGCTATACAGCCTGCAGAAACCACCTTGGATACTGAACCAACAGTTGTTCCCTCCCCCCACCTGCTTCCCAGACACTCAGAGATGCACACCAGGATTTGATGTCATCACAGGCTTTTATTCAATGCCAGCTCCAGGATGGGCGGAGGGCTAGTCATGCACAGCCTTGGTCTCCCTTCCAGCAGGCTGGGAGTCAGGGAGGGTGCAGAGCAGGTTTGAGTGCCTGGAAATCTCCCTCACCCCTCATGGGGTGGGCAGAGCTGCCTTGATGGCAGCCTACTAGATGCTTGCTGGATCACATAGCATCATGGGGCATGGCCTGGGCTTCTTCATACCATGTTCACAGCAAGGCCAGGCAGATCCTGTCTTTAGCCAGGACTTTCACTGGTCTATTGAGGGACAAGCCTCTGGCCTCTGGGGAGCTGAGGAGCTGCTTGGATCACACAAAGCTGGGGGGAAATCCAGGAGTGCTTGGGGAGTATCAGAGTCACTGGCTGTTAGTCTTGTAAACAGAGCAGCCCAGGCACAGAATGGGAAAGATATTCCCCCAGAACCACACAGCAAAGCTGAAGTCAACTCAGCCCTCTGGCAGAGGGAGGCTATGACAACCAGGGAGGTCACATGATCCTGGTTTGCTGTGGTGGGACCTTGTCCACGTTTTGTGGTAGTTGGGGTGTCACCCATGATTCTCACATGCCAGGCAAGAGTGGTTCCAGCCCTGCAGGGGACACTCTCCCACCTTGATGCCCTCAGATTTGTCAGTTTCCACCTCCAGAGTGCACAGGCTGTTCAGCAGAATCTAGAGAACCCCAGTTCCCACACTTCCTCCAAGCTGAAGCATGCAGGATCAGAGGCAGAATGTATGAAGACAGTCTGAGGATGGCTGCTCACACAGAGCCCAGCTCACCACTGAACTGGCTGTCTTCCTATTTTAGCCTCTCTAGTTCTGGAGTCACAAGCATGTGCCAAGGCACCCAGCTTCCAAATCCTGTCCAAACTGGGCTGGGACAAGAAGGGGACAAACTAGAAAAGACAGAAGAGACCCACAGACCAAGGCCAAGGTGGCCAGCCTGGCTATTGCTTATAAAAAGTAATAAATTAGTCACGAGGGCTTGCTATTTACAAGTCACGAGCACCCCCATCCCAGTTCTTCCTAGGTGGGGAACCCTCCAGCCATGTGTCCCAGGCTGGTGGCACACCCCATCCATGTGTGACTTTGTGGAAATGACAGCTCCCTGAGGAACTGTAGCCAGGGATGGTGGTCAGTCTTTCATGGCTGGCCCTGGGGTTCCAGGACTGGCCTCTGCACCCTGCACAGCGATCTTGGGCACAGCTCGAGGTGGTCCAGGTTCTTCATCGAAGCTCACCTCTTGCACTGCCTCCTGCTTTTTGAAGGAGTCCCGGCGTTCAGAGAGGTGCAGCCTCCTCATGACAACCAGCTCAGCCTCAGCCCCCCGGCCACGCCGGCCTAAATCCCCTTCCAGCCGCTCACTGGTGCCCAGGCCTAGCTTGTCAGCCGACTGGCCCCTGCGCAGCCTAGGGGACCGCGCAGGTATGGGAATGTGCCCAGGGAGGGGAGATGGCGAGCGTGGCGGGGGCGTGGGCACTGGCGGGCAGGCCAGCGGGGATGGTGGGATACTGCTGGTGGACTTGCGGCGGCCACTCTTGTGACGAGGAGGACCCAGTTTGGCCGCCAAGCCGTGCAGTGAGCTCGGACGAGTGTGGCCAGTGGCAGGAGAGGCGGGGCTGCTGGAACTTGGGGACACATTGGGTGGGGACGCTGTGTCTGTGGGCAACAGGATCGGGTCAGTGGTCCCCGTCCTGGTGGTGGGGCCTGGACTGACCACTGTTACCACCACCTCCCAGTGTACACAGAAGGCCGTGCCCTTGGTCAAGACCCAGTGAACTGTTGTCTATCAAAGCCTGGCATCATTTACTCCTTCCTCCCAGGAGCCGACTCTGTCTCCTCTTAACCCTAACCCTGACCCTCCCTCAAAGCTTTGACTCTTAAATATGTGGACAAGTAACATTATGCCACCTCTCAGTTCAGGTACACACTTGGGCTCCCTATCGATTCCTATCACATATACGCATATATATTCATATTCTGATGAAGCTGAGGGGAGGCTAAGATTTGCTTTGCAGACCAGGCCGGCTTGGAACTCTTCATCCTATGCTGGAATGAAGGGCACCGGCTATCAGGCCGCTGTAACATCTGCCTTGTAAACTTCCACCCTGGCTGCGAGCTCACCCACCTGTTGGGGCGTCGGGGGCAGGACTGCGGCAGGGCGTGGTGGGGCTGGGGGACAGGCTGTGAGTAGGTGATCCAGGGAGGCTCTCACTGGAGGACAGAGAGTGGTGGAGGCCTGAGGAGAAGCTGCGGCTGGTGTGGAGCACAGAAGACGGCTTGGAGATCCTCTTAAACAGAGATTTCCGCCTGGGGACACGCATGGGGACAGTCAGGGAGGCCAAGCCGGCCGGGGAAGCCCGGCATCCACCTCCCATCCTGCTCACCGATCCTGGGTCTCGCGCCGGCGACTGCGCTTGCTCCTGCGGGCCATGCGGCCCTTAGCCACGTTCTTCCGAGCCGGCCCCACCTTGATGGAGGTGTTCTCCAGGGCCGTAGTGCGCAGGGAGATCTTGTTACCGCTCTGCAAGGGGGGACACCAGTCACTCAAGAGCCTCCCGGGACCTGCGGCAGCAAAAGCCCGGTGGAGTGGGGCTGCCGCCCCAAGTGTGCAGTGGGTACACGCTCAGGCCAGGGGGTCCATGCACCTTCAGCAGCAGCTCCACAACATCCATGTGCACCAGGCCCAGGACAGACTCTCCGTTGATGTGTGTGATGAGGTCCCCAGCGCGCAGTCCCGCCTCCTGCGCAGGGCTCCCCTCCTCCACACTCTGTAGACATAGCACAGCTGGTCAGACGCCCCTGGCCGCATCTGCAGCCCGTCTGGAACCCGAGCCTTCTGCTATGTAAGCCTCAGTTTCCCCTTGCTGAGAAGCAGGGCGGGGTCCACTCAGAGATGGGGGTGTGCTGGTCCCTAAGGCCAGGACCCACAGTAGGGTTCTGGAGGGGTTTGTCAAGGATCAAGCCCAGTCGGTAGAATGCAGCTTACCCACACCACATGGTGCACCGTGTACACGTCGCTGTCACCCATGTAGACGCGAATGGCACGTAGGCTGAAGCCGTACTTCTTGCCTGAGCTGTGGATGACGATGGGGGGCCGCAGGCTGCCACACACAGGTGAGGGGTCCCGGCTGGGTGAGGAGTCTCGGGAGGAGGGGTTGGAGGACAGCGAGCGCGGCGACAGGGGGCTCATGAGGGGACCCCCGCTGCCATCATCTGGGGGCAGCAGGGACACTGAGCACAGGGTTCTGTCCTCCTGTGGTAGCCACATAGCCCCCACCCTGGAGCTCAGTGCTCAAGACCAGCTCTGGAACCATCTCTCCACCCCCACAGCAGCGGCACAGCTGGCTGGAACAGTGTTGGACAGACACATTACCTGCTGTGATGATGAGCGACAGGGCAGATACGGAGGCTGACTTGGGCACGCGGCCCCCACCCCCGCCGCCAGGGGAGGCTCGGGGCTTCTCGGGTCCGGGGTCTCTTGGGCCTCCCAGGCGGCGACCTCTGCCAGCATCCAGGGCCCGGGGAGTCGAGTGCCTGGCTCCAGTACTGTTACTTCGTAGGCGAGCGTGGCTGAGGACAGCTGTGTCAGCTGAGGGACAAAGGGGTGAGCTTGACACCGCTTTAATCTCTCTTCTACCGACTGTATGAGTTAGATAGTATCTTTTGGGAATGTGCGGCCTGACTATTCCTGTTTCAAAACCATTTTCAAATAGATCCACCGCACTCCGGAAAACTTTCCCTGAGGCCACCTACCAGAAAGGTTGCAGGGCTTGGGTGTCACTGGGGTGGTCGGGGGTGGAGGGTCCGGCTCCCCAAGGATGAAGACAGGCCTTTTGGTGTCAGCAGGCCCTGAACCTGCTCCCTCATCTTCAGATGAGAAGGCAAATTTGGGCATTGTGTCCAAGCTGATGGTGCTCAGGAGAGATGGGCTGGGACCCCGGTCAGGTAGAGAGGAGGGCGGCTGACAGGAGGAGGCACATGTCCAAGACCGCAGCCTGTTTAAGGGAGGAGCCCGTGCCACTCAGCCACATTTGGAGAATTATTCAACCCTAAAAACCCAGTTTCCAATTCCCACCGTCTATCTACTGCGTATGGAACTTGAAGGATGAATGAGTTTTCTAGCCAAGTGCATTCTGCATAGAAGGGGCTATGGAAGCCAAGACAAGCTGTGTAGAACACAGGAGTAGCAAGGGAGTCAGAAGCCGCTGCCAGAAGCTGCCTACATTTCACTCTTTTCTACTAGGCCAATGGGAAGCTCCTTTAACATCAGATTTTGTAATCGGACTCTCCCTAACTCTTCAGCCTACCTACCGAAGGTCGGTGCTCAGCCTGCGGCCACTGTCCACATCACTGCTAGGCTCCCACCCTTCCTCTCGGTCCTCACTGAAGCTCCTTTCAGCAAAGGTGGGGGTGGGCTGGACAGCCAGGAACTCGGAACTGCTGTAAACCTGTGAGATTTTTTTTTTTTTTTAGAGGCAGTGACAGTGGGAGCTGGTGGAGCACACCTGCCATCCCAGCACCAGGGAGGCTGAAATGGGTCGACAGACTCAGGAGCACAGGTCGACGTGGGTCAGCCCCACCTTGCTGAAACGGTGAGAGCAGGAGGAAAACTGAGGAATCTCCGTGGAAGATTCCTCATCATTGGTCTCATCATCATCCTCAGAGCCCAGGTGGCGGTACCGTTCGGAGCGCGCTGTGGGGGAAAAGGAGTAGCTGGAATAGCTGGGGACACCCTGAAGGGCCCAGGACAGAAGGATAGCTCAGGCAGCACAGGAAGGAGTCTGAGCTGGAACCTGCCAGGCATAACCAGCCTCGAGCAGATCCCACTGTGTCCCCAAGAGCTGTATGGCCACAGTTAGAACTCGTGCATCTACAATGAGCTATCTCAATGTTGAGTTATATCCTGTTTTACATAGAAGGAAACAGACTGGGAGGACCCCTGACAAGCTGTGATGGGGGGGGGAGGACAAAGACAGGACACACTGGTCTGCATCCCTAATGTCCCTACTTACTGTCAAAGTAGCTGGTGTCATCCTCAGCTTCAAGTTGTGGGACAAACTCTGCCTTGTGTCTCAGAAGCCCCGCCCAGTCCAGGGCCAGAAAGAAGGGATGCTGCTTCACTTCGTGGGTGCCCCCTGTAGACATGCAGGCTGAGCCCTGTGTGACCCCCCCCCCGACTCGCCACCCCCCCTCTCCACTGAATGGGGCCAGAACAGACCCAGAAATATGGTAAAGAAAAAAATGAACACCAGATCCAGCTACTTCCTTCACAGTCTTATACATGTTTCTAGTTAACTCCTATGTACCCTTCAAAACCCCAACTCCAAGCTCCCTCCTTCACGTGGGTAAGCAGGCCTGTGAGTGAAGTCACCCCACAGATTTACCAGTTCCCAGCCTGTCCATTGGGCTCTGGCGCAGAAGCCTAGTGATGAGATCCTGGGCATCGGTGGGAAGAGCCTCATCTCCCTCAGGCCACATGATCTCATCTGAAATGACGGGAGGGGTGACAAGGTGCCCTTTTTAACACCTTCCAACAAATCCCTTCAAGTGCCGTTAACACTATGGTCACCCAATTTCCAGTGTCAGAGCCTTTGCTTAAGACGTACCACTGACCACTTGTCCAAACAGCTCCTCAGGTGTGTCCCCAAAGAATGGCACACAGCCCACCAGGAACTCATACAGGATGACACCCATGGCCCACCAGTCCACCGGCTTCCCATAGCCCTGGCGGAAGATCACCTCAGGTGCGATGTACTCGGGCGTCCCACAAACCTGTACAGAATGGAGAAATGAGGCCAGCCTGGGGGAGGTTGAGGAGGTAAGCTTTTCCGTCTGGCCCCTGGGTTGGGTCGCACCTGCTTGTCCACAAACTCTCGGGCATCCTTCTCGATGTGGCCTTCGTACAGGTTGGTGGCCATGCTCATGAGGCCTATCTTGGAAAGGCCGAAGTCCGTCAGCTTGATGTGGCCAAGGGAGGTGATGAGCAGGCTGTGGGCAGGGCCAGGACACTCAGGCTGGGTGGGGAGACCGAGCCCTGCATGGTTGCCAGGACTGGCTGAAGTCCCCACTCTACATATGGCTTTTGTTTTGACACTGGTTTTCACTAGGTAGACCATGTCTACATGCACATACTTAAAAAAAAACAAAAGCATTTTCCCCATGTGGCCCAGGGTGGCCTCAAATATACTAGGCTCGCCTTGAACTCCAGCCTCAGTCTCCTAAATACTAGCATAACAGATGTGTGTCACCATATTCCCCTATGACCTTATATTTTTATATACCTTGTAAATACATCTACTGCCTAAAAATAAAGTCCTCCGAAGCTCTCTTTGTGTATGCCCTGCCCTTCATTCATGTGGCTCCTCCTGTGTGTCTGGGCTACATGAAGTTTGTGACTGCTGGTATGTGCACTGTTTCAGCTACACAGAACATCACACACCGAGATAAACGGCATGTGACAAATATATCAGCTTAGGTTCTGAACACTTCTGCTAACGTCTCCACGTGGCAAGTAGCTGAGACACCAGCAATCCCTGCCTCACATACAACGAGTACTAAATAAATGAGGGGCTCTTACATCTGCACAGAACAGGTGCTCACTGTGTGCATCTGCCCTGCCTCACTGCCAGTAGGGTCTCTGAGATGCTGAGCTATTCAGGCACCTCCTGAGGCTCACCCCACCCCTAGCACCAGTGGCGCCCCCAGGCTCCACCCCAGCTGGCTGCTCACTTGTCAGGCTTGAGATCACGATGCACGATGCCATAGTTGTGCAGATATTCCAGCGCCAGCACCGTCTCCGCGAAGTACATGCGCGCCATGTCCACAGGCAATGGGCCCATGTTCTTGAGGAGGGTCGCGCAGTCGCCTCCTATACCAGGGACCTGGGTCAGGCTTGGGCTCCGCCCAGATTGCTGACGTCATCGCGGGGCAGGGTCTCCAAGCTCTGCCCAGCATGGTGGAACTCTAATATGGCATTCTGCACACCACTGGTGCCTACTAACTGTACACTCCTTCCCTTGCCCAGCGGCCTTCTTGCCTGCTGAAGCTCCCCATCCTGTTTGGCCCCCATCCTGAGCCCTCCAGGGACCATACTCATTATTCTCTGGATGTCTACAGTTGTGCCCCTGGATGGGGGGGGCGGGGGAAGCACACTGCAGCCTGTGGGCCTCACCTTCCACGTACTCCATGACCATGCAGAGGTGGCGGCGGGTCTCAAAGGAGCAGAACATGCCAACCACGAAAGGGTTCTCAGCAAAGGTGAGGATGTCGCGCTCCACAAACACCTGCTGGATCTGGTTGCGCAGGATCAGATTTTGCTTATTGATCTTTTTGATAGCGAAGCGCTGCCGCGTGTCTCGGTGGCGCACCAGGTAGACAGCCCTGTGCAAAGGAGCGGGAAGCTGAGCAGCTGGATCCGGAGGCCCAGGCCCACCAGCAGGACCAAGGACTTACCCATAGGCTCCATTGCTGATGAGCTTAATGGTTTCAAAGTCGTTCTCACACGGCTTCCTTCGGGATGGAACGCCCAGGCCTCGGCTCTACACAAGGGGAGAGCTCAGGGTCTCCCCACTGTAAAGCTGTTCCCAAGTCTAAGTCTCACTGACCACCACAATCCAAACTTGTCAAACCAGTGTGCAAATTTCTTGGGGTTTTTTTGGTTTTGATTTTTAAACAGACAGAGCCTGCTTCCTGGCAAACTCCTACACATCCTTCAAAACCCACCCTTGCAGCGCCCTTTCCAGCTCAGTCCATGTGTGGAAGACCTTTGATGGGGCAGTCACACTAGCCACACCCCCAAAATCACACCTGTTTATTAAGCATCTACTTCAGCAAACCTCCCTCCCCTTCCAGCCACTGAGAAAAGGGTAAACCATGACTACCTCGGCTTGTAACTCACCTCAGGGTATCCAGGAGCTGGGGACTGGTCTTCATCAAGGTCATTCAGAGGCTGGATCTCTGTCAAAGGAGGTAAGATTTCTTTTTCTTTAGCAAGAATTCTAATCTTCTAGAAAAGTCATGACCTTAGCGCTCCTGATGTTCCTCATTTAAAGGAGACCCTGAGTTCGAATCCCAGTCCTCTCTGCTCTGGTCGCCCCTCACCTTCCAGAGGGTCCTTGGCCAGGCCCAGCTGGCGGATGATATAACGCGGCAGATCAGTCTTTACACCCTGGTCCTCGCGGGCCTGGCCCTCTGCGGCCTCGAGCAGATGGTAGAATTCCTCCGGGTCGAACTCCTGCGCAGGAGAGGCCGTGATCCCCTGCCCGTCACCGGGTCCCCAGAGCCCCAGGACCCATGGCAGTGGCTCACCAGGCACTCGAGCAGTCGGGCGGGCCTCGAGATGATGATGAGCAGCTTGCGGACCAGCTGCACGATGAAGCCCACTTCTGCGCTGTCCGAGCGCTCATGAGCCTGTGGGTGTAGAGGGGGACGGTGTGCCTGCTGAGGCCCCACGCACAACCCAACTGCTACCCACCTTCAGGGGCTCTGCAAACCCTGCCCAAAGAGGCATTACCCTAACAGCCCACCCCCTATGGGCGTGTCCGCCAGCCGGACCCCGCCCCCACGCACGTCTTGTAGTAGCCGCTCCAGCTTGTCCTGCATCTCTAGGAAATAGCGGGAGGTGACCAGGGCCTCGCCGGACTTGGCCAGGCAGTCCCGTGCCAGCTCCACAATCTGGTGGTGGATGAAGCCCAGGACACCGTCAGCCAGGGCCAGGCGGTCGCCAGGGGCAAATGCTGCCAGGAAGTCCTGCAGCCGGCCCTCCATCTGCGCCGTGGCCTGCGGGAGGGTGGGGATGAGTGGGCAGGTGGGGGTGGAAAACGCAGAAGTGGATCAAATGGGGCTAAGCCAGACGCCTGACCCGAGGAGGGCCAATGTGGGGGGTGTGCGGCTGTAGTCAGACAAGCAAAGGGTGCCACCGGAATAAATGGATGTAACTGACAGGCACAGATGTGGGGCTGGCAGGGGACCAGGCTGCAGTGAGTGACTACAGGGACACGACACGGGGGGGGGGGGGGGGGCGGCGGCGGTTACTAGCAGGAGGAGAGGCACTGCCTCATCAGAGGCCTTGGTTCTGAAGACTGGCAGAGGGCAGGGCCTGGTCAGAGGGCGGGGTCCCAGTGAGTGACAGGGGGCGGGCACCTTGGGGAAGCGCTCCCGGTACACGTGGTTCATCATCACAATCTCGTTGTCGAAGGTTCCCGATGTGCGTCCAGGGCTGAAAACGTGACAGGATGGTGAGGGACCCCGAAGGGCGCTGATGGGTGAAGAGGGACCAGCCCAAGCCTACCTGAGGCTGCGTGAGCGTGGGCGCAGGCGCGGGGAGCGGCCTCCATCCTCGTCCACCACGCTCTCTGAGCTGCGGAAGTGCTTGGACAGGAAGCGCAGCTCGTCCGCTGTGGGCTGGAAGGGAAGCTGGTGTAGATGCTCCCGGGAAGATGAACTTGACTGGTGGAAGAAGGCCAGGCTCAGCAGGACTCAGTACCCCAAATCGTGCCCCCCCACCGCCGCCACCCCCTCGGCCAAGCCCCGCTGAGGATGTCCCAGGAGGCCTCTGCAGGCCACAAAAAGGCTTGTGTCTACCCTAGCCCCATCCACCTGCCCGGGGCAGCTGTCAGTACCGACACGGTGGAGCTGGGAGTGTTGGTCCCATAGCCGGACGACGGGAGAGAAGCAAGTGACCATCTCCTGCCATCAGCCCTGGAGAGGGACAGGGACAGATGGAAAAACAGCCCTACCCAGGCAGGGATTTGCAGCAGGCTGTGCTGGCAGATTTCCATTTTCTGAATTAAGGACCCTGCAGGCTGCCAGGTCCAGTGTACATGTTCTTCAGACATTGCCTCCAGGAAGCCCTCCCTGATACATGTGCCACCTAAACTTTGGCCTGTCAGTTACTGTTTCAGGGGCATCCCAGGACACTCCAAAGGGCAGGCTTCAGCCCTGCAGTCACAGCCACAGGCCATGACACAGGGTACTGGCTTAATACTTGGTGAAATCGAAGCCCCTGGGCATACCATGTCAGCTCTTTGTTAGTGAACAAGTTAACACTGTTAGTGAGTTAGTGATTTCTGAGTATGGCTGCAGCCCCCTTTCTTTCACAAGACTCTGAATTACCTGTCACCATGAGAGAGGTGGCTGTGGAGGGCCATGGATTTGCCAGGGCAGAAGCCACAGGGAGAGACCGTCAGAGCCAGACAGGAAGGGTCAAGGGAGGGGAAAAAAATCCATGAGAGGGCAGGTCTGGCCCTGTGAGGGCACTATTCCTGTGGTGAGGCCAGGACACTCACCTCCGGGCAAAGGGGAAGTTGATGGCTGCAGCGGCAGAGAAGTTCCGAGGACTGTCCAAGGGGCTGTTACCTGCTGAGGGAGGGAGGATTAGGTCAGGGTGGAGCTAGGACCCAGCCACCCGCCTGGATCTCCCCACTCACCGGTAGGGACAGATAGTGGTGACAGAGGCCTGGAGACAGTGGGTGAGGGTGTCCCCACAATTAGGCTCTTTCGGTTACCACTGCGGCAGCTGTGGAGGGGATGACAGGGTTAGATGGCTTGAGGGACCGTGAAGCCCACGGCCCACTGGGGGTGTGCTGAGGCTGACTGACCCTCCGTGGTTCCTTTGAGGGTCTTATCAGGGACTTCTGAGATCTACTGCGGTCACCCCTAAGCAAATATTCCTCTTTGTTTCTCTATGTGGCCTTGGCTGGCCTAGAACTCAGAGATCCTCCGCCTCTGCTTCCTGAGTGCTGGGATTAAAGGTGCAAGCCACCTTGACCAGCTCAAACATCTCTCATTTTTGAGCCAGTCTAATAGAGCACAGGCTGGCCTTGGGCCTCAGAGGGTGACTCTCAGTGTCTGACTAGGATGACAGGTGGCGCACACCTGTTTCAATGTTCCCTTCCGGTCCTCGGTACACTGATCACATGGTCAGAGGAAGCCCATCCAGCTTCATGGGTATACGGGCACATGACCAGGACACATTGACAGACTCCCCAGCCTTCCTCCTTCCCCGTCTCTGGGCCTACACCTTACACCATGACTCCTGCCAGGCTCCCTGTCTCTGAAGCTGCTGTCCCCACCTTCCCAAGATCTCAAAGAACTACTTCCTGGTATGGTGGCACACTCCTTCACATTGGAGGCCAGCCTGGGCTAGACCCAATGAAAAAAACCCAAAGTCAGCATGGTGACTCTCAGGTTGGATTGTCCATGCCCTACCCTGCCCACCTCTGATCCCATGTCCCTTTTGACCACTTGTCCTGACCCCCAGACCAGGCCTCTGGCCCTTTCTACCCACTGGGCCCTGAGCCTCGCCTCCACCATGGCAGAGATGAAGCCACTAGGTTCCTGCCCTCCTCCCAGCCCCCCACAGTCACCCAGCAACAGTGGCTCTGACAGACGACAGGAGAGCGGCCCACACAGCCCTCCGCCAACTCAGCTCTGCAGAAGTGTCAGAGAGGGAGGACAGGCGGAGCCTAAGAAGGAAGGGAGGGCTTGGGTGGTGAGGGGCACAGCTTGAAGACTGTGAGGCATCGCAGTGGCAAGGGGCACAGGCAAGAGAGTGGCAAGGAACTGTGCCCAGGTAGGGTACTGATGCTGGAGCCTCTGTTTCCCTATTGGCACATACAGAGGCCCACAAAACTAACACACCCTGAAAATGGCCTTACAGGGACACATACTCTCAGAGGCTAGCTGCAGGAGGCCACGCCCCCAGAGTCAGCTAAGCCACAGGTGTGGAATGGCAACAGCCCTGAGTTAGGGGACCCACCAGCTGTGCCTACTCCCCACACAGGGAAGGCAAGCAGCAGATACCAAGTGACAGGCATTGCCCCCTAGGCTCAGGTGTGGGTGCAGAAGCGGAACCCGAAGGTCCCTGCAGGACTTCCTGCGGCCCCTCTCTGAATATAACACACACAGGCAGCCACACCCTCTCCCTGCCCCCTGCTGCCCCCACCTCCTGCAAAGGTGGTCAACTAGATAGGTTGGTTCCTCTCGCTCACGCTTACTGGCAAGGCCTTCAAAAAACCCACAACGGACATCTCAGAGAACCTGGGATCATCCCACCTGAGCACACATTAAATGCCAACTGTTTACACAGCTCTTTGTAGGTCCCATAAGCGATGCAGGGCACCGCGGTATCTCCAGGCACAATCGACACTTTGGATTCAGCACTCAGGGTCGTTGCAACCCTGACTTTGCCTATCTAGACAAATCTAAACACAGAGAAACCCAAACACAGAAAGGCTGGGGAACTCCCTGGGGTCACACAGCATGGTAGTAGCTACGCTGCAATTTGAACCTGGGTCTATTTGAGGCACCATCTCTTATTTGGCCTTGTACCTTGCAAAGGAAGACCTAGGCTGAGGAGAAGTCAGGCATGCCTTGGCTGCAGACCTGCCACCCACTCATCAGCCTGGGTCATGAGTATTTGAATCTGCGCCAACGTTTCCGCTGAACGCCCAGCACATACCCCTTCATTCTTCCCCAATTCTTCGCTTTGCGCAACCTCAGACCCGGGTTCGAATCCCTGGCGTCCCCAGCTCGACCCTGCATTCCGAGCCGCCCCTACCTTTTGGAACGCTGTAGCAGCGCACCCTTGGCCAAGCGGCTGCGGTGTCCGGGAGCCGCCACCGCCGTCCAGTAGCTGGGGTCCGACATGCTGCCGCTTCCCGCGCGCCGGGACCTCGGCTGGATCGCCCGGATTCGGCCTAAGCCCCTCGGAGCGGCCCTACGGCCGCGGGCTACCAGGAGCGCGCGGGGAAGCAAGAAGGAAGCGCTGCCGGGAGCCCCGCCCAGCCGAGGGGCGGAGCACGAAGGGCGTGGCGTTGCTATGAAAGAAGGCGGCAGGGCGGGGCGTTGCCAGGGCCCGCCGCTAGGGAGCCTTCGTTACTATGGCTCTGCCGGAAGCGCAGGGATGGAGCGCAGTTAGAACTCGCGCCGGCCCCGGCGTTCCCGGGCCTTGATGGATGGCGCGGGGCGTTGCTAGGGCTCTGGACCGAACATGGACGTTGCTATGGACCCCAGCATCACAGGCAGGACTTCACAGGCATTCTTAGCAAGGGGGCGTGGCTACCTGACCGTTGCTAGGATTCTGCGTAGCGAGGGCGGGGCGTTGCTATGAACATCTGCAACACGGGCTGGTTGGGCTCTAGGCACCCAAGAGAGGATGCTTAGGATGAAGGTGGGACGTTGCTATGGACCGGCAGGTCGTTGCTAGGGTTCTGAGCAGAAGGGGCGGGGATACCTGGCTGTTGCTAGGGTTCTGTGTGGTGAGGGCGGGACATCGCTAGACCCCATGCAATCACTGGGGGCGTTGCTAGGGCCTGGGCGGCAGGGTGGGGTGGCGACCGCATTTAAGGGTCTGTCCCTGTTCCTGCGGTATCAGCCCTGCCCGGCGCTGCCCCTTTCCTTCCCATCTGTAAAATGCCTGCAGTGAATGCAACAAACAGATCCTGCGTGCAAGGCCACGAAATCCATTACCAAAGTCGATAAGTCGTATAGGCTTAGTTACCAAAGAAATATGTCCTAGGTAGCCAGTGGGGGTCATTCTGACAGCACCTGTCTCTCTGGATCATCTCGTGTCCCGACCTTGCCGGAATTTGAAGCCCAGACTCCATATCTGGGACAACATAGCCCAGGACTGAGGCACAGGAGCCCAGGATGTCCCCGGTCCATCCCTCTTCTCAAGTCATACCCAAACACTGCCACATCTGGCATCCCCCACCCTTTGCTGGCTGGAGCACAAACCCAGATTCATTTATTCAGTCAGTCGATAAACATTTACTGAACACCATAGTTCGCCTGCCTCTGGGAAACCTAGGTTGGTCTTAGATAGGAGAAAGAATAAACAGGAAGCAAATGAAGAAATTCAAAGAGTAATTTCAAAGAAAGCGGCTGGGAGAGTGCTTGCCTAGCTGGAGGAAGCCCTGGGTTCCATACCCAGCACCTTATCATACTTGGACTTGGATGACACTCCTGTCATCCCAGGACTTGAGAGAGAAGACTGGGAGTTCAAAGCCTGTCTGGATTGTATTTCTCAAGAACTAGAAAAGAAGAAAGGCAGACAGACAAAGTCGCATGAGGACTTTGGCCCTGAGAAAGAAGAGAATGGGACATGGGGTATCTCACAGACTGAGCTTGGTGCTCCCACAGGCTGCATTAAGAATTCAGATTATTGAAAGAGCAATTGGGAGTCAGGGATGGTACTTGAGATCCCCATATCTGTTCTGAAAAGCAAAGGCCTTTTAGAAGATGGGATGGAGGTTGGGGACTTCTGTGAGAAGCTCCAGGAACAAAAGTTGAGGACTACATCAGGTTATACCCTAGAGAGAAGTGGGCTAGAGCACATGTTCTGAGTTCCAAGGACAGGCCAAGCAGGGGCCAGGTGGGACAGAGAATTACAATCGTTTACTTGTGACTCTTGGTGTCAGCTAAATCCCTACAAAAGCCTCCTGACTCTGGGACCCAAATGGGGATGGAATTCTATGTTTCATAGGCCTCTCCTCCAGGAAGATGCATACACACACCCTTGTGCCTGGGGACATACATCATCCACACACACTCCATACACATCTATTCCCTCATCACTGACTTTAGTCACCCCACTGCCCTGGAAGCCCCATCTCCCAGCCCCTTGGCCTCAGTTTCCCTCTCAGGAGAACTTGACTATACTAATCCAGTGTGCCTGCCTGGAGGGTGAGGCTGAGTTCACAGGGTTCACACTTGTTCCATAGCTTCCTATTCATTTCCCAGTAAAGCCGAAGTCCAGGATGAAATGCTCTTGGGGCAGAGGTCTAATACCACCATGACCAGCTCTGGGACCTTGGCAGTGTCTCTCTGCTGCTGCTCCAGCCTAAATGGCAAAGGCCTAGGTGCATCCTACTCTGACCCCATCCTGTCAGCCTCTTCCCACAGGCTACAGGGCACAACCACTGTGTGTGTGTGTCCCTGCCCACATCTGGAATGCCACAGGTAAATCTACATCCCATCTGTGCTTGGCCTCTAAGTCCCTGGGGCAGTATATGTGTCCTAGAGGGCCAACCAGAGATGGCTTTCAACCCTGACAGGCAACAGACCCTCTCTCTGCTTTCCACTCATCCACACCTGCGCATCAGATAAACACCTGCTGCATACTTGCCCTGAGCATACATTGTGAGCAGAAAGATTCAGGCCAAGCCTTGAGGGTCTCAAAATTTTGAAGGAAATTAACATTCAGCAATCTGTTGCATGAATAAAGGAAACTCAGAGCCAGATCTCAGGGAAAGGCTGATGAGATATCAAAGAGAGGAAACACCACAGTCAGATCTCACCCAGCTTCTTCCAGCTTCCTCAGCCTCCCTCCTCCTGGCTTCTTCTGCCTGCTCTGTCTTTCTATGTCTGCTTTAAATACTCTCTTCACCCAGTTGTTTCACATCCAGGTTAAGATTAAAGGTCTGTAGCACCACTACTGCCTGCCTGGGAGCCTGGAACTCCCTCTGTAAACAAAATTGGCCTCAAAGTCATATCTGCCGGGGTTAAGGGTGTAGGTCACCACTCCCAGACATTCTCTTTGGCTGGGATTAAAGGTGTAAATCACCACTCTCTGAACCTGGATTGACTGTGGGTAGATCCCTCTGATATTTCAGACTGGTTTTTATTCAATGTGAAACATATCCCCACAACAATCACACAGTGTACTCCTTCCACCAACACTAGTGAGGCTGAGGCAGGAGGATCACAGAAAGTTTGAGGCTCAGATTCCCTACAACCTAAGCTGTACAAAAGAAAAACAAAAAATAGAACAAAACAAAAACCGTTTTCTCATCAGGCAGCGGTGCCGCATACCTTTAACCCCAGCACTCAGGAGGCAGAGGCAAGTGGAGCTCTGAGTTCTAGGCCAGTCTGGTCTACAAAGTGAGTTCCAGGGCTACGCAGAGAAACCTTATCTTGAGTTGAAAGTCTCAAATAAACAAACAAAAAACAAGCAAAATAAAACAAACCTGCTGTCTCAAAAAACCAGAGGTGGGCCTCAAGGGTGGAGCCCCAGCCTAAGATCTCCCAGTGAAGGGCTGGAGGAGTGGCTTAAAGGCGGAGCCTTTGCCTAGCATCTAAAAAAGTAAAATAAAAAAGCAAAATCCCACAGAAATCAGTCCTGATGGGGTCCAGTTTAGGGAGCTGGTGTATGGAAGAAAGGAGTACACGCGGAAAGCTTCCCTTTTCTGGAAGTGATAGAGACCTTTAAACATGAAAAGAGAGGAGCAGAACTCTGAACAGAGCAATGGCAAGTGTGGAGATGGAGGAGGAGAGGCAGGATGGGTTGCACAAGATCTGGGACCTTAGGAATTATGGGACACAGGAGGACCTTCTTCCTATAGTACTGGACCAGAGGAGCTCTTTCACACAAATGGATGCCAAACAAATCAGACATATCCTGTTCCAGTACAGATGAGTGCTGAAGCCTTGTGTGGCTTCAGAAGAAGGAGTTCTGCTGCCCTCTGGTGGTAACTGTGACTCCCTGGTCCCCAACAGTGCCTCCTCCATTTCCTCCAGATAAAACCTGTTCTATTACAAGCACCCCACGCCAGGGACCCTCCCTCTGGTGTGCCCTCCCCCTCACACTGCCTCCCAGGGTGTCCCTGGGCCTCCTCCACCTACCCCTAGTAAGTGTAGCAACAGCAGTTCCTGCTTCCCACTGGGCAAACCCTACCAGCTCCAGGCACACCAGCTTTCCTCCAGATGTCCCCATGGGCCTTTAAGGAAAAACCTCACTCTGCCCCAGGATCACTGCACACTCAGTCCTGGCTGCCTGGAGTAATTCTTCACCTAACTGTTCACATCTCCAATCAGCAGTCACCTGCCCAACGGGTCAGCATTTGAACATATGCCATTCATCAGTTCCCTGGCCACACTATGGACTTTTTTGCCTGGCATGCTGGTAGGTGTCTACACAGTGTTTGCTGGGTGGATACAGGTAATCCGTTCATCGTCTGGAATTCAGCGTGGATTGGCAGTGTTAGGAGCTTTCCCCATTCAAAATCTTCAGAATGTGCTGAGCAGCTCATTCATACTAAGGTGTAAATGGTTCCCTCCTTTGAGAGGGGTAAGCCTCTGAAACCGGTCCAGTAGCCACCGAGGGTGGTGCGACTCTCAGTAGGGTGTGGTGGCCAAGCTGGCCCCAACTTACGGAATAGGAACAGGCCTAACTCTGAACCTCAGTTTCCTCGGCTGGGAAACATGGTCAGGGCAGAGCTGGCCTCCCGTGAGCTGGCTGTTTTCGGTCTAGTGTAGCCTGATTGGGCTTGTGAGTGACCAGAAGGAGGAGTTTCCGGCGGGCCCCCGAGGTCACAATCTGGCAGGGCCCTGGGAATCCAGCACCTGTCTCTGGAAGTCGTTGGGCCCAAGTTCTGGCGTCGCCTTGAACACCTGCCCAACACTAGCCTGCAGGTGGGCGCTCTCGCGGGACCCGGAGCCGGGGAGGGGGACCCTAGGCCTGGAGCGGCCAGGGGCTGTGAACAGCCCAAGCGGAGGGCGCGCGCGCAGGGCGGCGCCACTCACCTCCAGGGCTGCAGGCCCAGCGACGGGCTGCACGGGCTGCACGGGCTGCCGGGGCTCAGCAGGCACGGGCTCTGGCTGCTCGGCGACAGACTGCAAGACAGAGGCGGGCGGTGACCCCGCGGCGACTCGGCGTGATCCCCGAGGGCTCCCAGGGGCCGCACCGCGGGGCTCGGGACTCGGTACTCACTCGAGCGTCAGCGCGGGGATCAGCAATTTCTCCCTGCGGGACTTCATGGCGGCACCGTGGGAACCGACGCCCGGTGCCACCGGGCGCGAGCAGACGCGCGGGGACTACGGACTGAGAGAGGCGCGCACCGACGGGGGCGGGGCCACTGGGCGGGGCCACGGGTCAAGGGCGGGGCAGCCGGTGGGATGAGGGGCGGGACCTTGATGTTGGCGGGCGGGACTAGAGATCTGGGCGGAACTGTCAGGGGCGGGGCTACCAATATGGGTGTGGCTACGGATGGGGCGGAGTTAAGGGAGGAGCTAAGGGTGCTCGGGGCGGAGGTGTGGGAGTGGGACTACGGGATGCGGAGCACAGCAATGAGATGTGGGGCGGGGCTTTCGAGAGAAAAGCGTGCTGTAGAGGGTGGGGCCTAGTGTTACCTAGCAGGTGTGCGGCATGTGGCCGGTGGGGCGGGCCTTATGAGTGGGAGTGGTCTCTGGGCTGGCTCTAGGGACTGAAGGCGGGACACCGAAGAATTGTGTTGGGGGTGGAGACAGAGGCGGAGCCTCCCGCAGTGGGGTGGGTCTGAGCGTCAAGCGACGGAGCGCGTGCGCAATCAGGCTAACAGGACCAGGAGGCTATGGAGAAGGGGACTGCAGTGCGACCCTCCTTGGCGGGGAGGTTCTGGGACACTCAGCCGGCCCAGTGAACGCGAAAGGCGATCTGGGCCCTGCGAACCGGGACTTCCCACCGGATCTGTCGCCTCCCATCGTCGCTCCCCCTCTGACAAGGTCCCTGACCGCCAAGGGTCGAGCCACGTACAGCTCGGGTGGCAGGGCTGGCAGCTTCCCGAGGACTCTGACCCTCACTTTGCCCTCGAGGTCAATGCTCTGCGCTCCTCCCGACCCCGTCCTTCACTGCGCACTCAGAGCAAGGTCCGGCCCAGCCCCAGTCCAGCCTTAGTGCGCATGACTTGGGGTCACTGAGACCCCGTTCTCAGAACCTGTGTGTTTTTCTCTACTTCACCCAGCTCCTCCTCCACTGCTAGGTACAGCCTTTGTCCACTCCGGTCCCTGTGGGATGCTATTGTCCCCACATTGACTACTCCACCCCACCACTTGCTCGTCCTCTCCAAGATCAAACCTTACCTCCAAGGGACCCCAGAGCCTCTCTGTCTCTTTCTTTTTAATTTCCCCTGAGCCCACACATTTCACGATTTGTATCCCTATTAAGAACCCGAGCGCCAGAGAGGCTGAACTGTCTCCTCCCCCTGCTTCTCCAACAGGGAGGGCCTAGCCCAAAAATCATTGAGCTTCTCAGCCGCCAACTGAGGCACATGCAAAGGTGGGGTGTCTAGGGCTGTTTGATCTCGGTGAACAGGAGGCGAGGCCCACCCGCAGACTTTGTTTATCCATCTGTAAACCCGGGACGCACAGAACAAAATGTTCTTTGAGCTCCGGATCTCCCCAGATGATGCCAGCCCCACGGATTCTGTTGGCGGGTACCAAATGGGGTAGCAAGCCCATTCCAATATACTTTGGTTAGAAGGTAATATGTCATATCCCCCCAATAGCTGAGAATAAAATCTCTTTCTTTTTGTACATTTATTTATCTAGTGAAAGGGGTCTCTGCACACTGTGGGACCATGTTTGGGTGCCAAACACAACAGCAATTGCCTTACCCACTGAACAATCTTGGGAGCCTATGACTTTCGAATCTGCTACGGTGAAGTTAAACCCTGCAGATAATGGCTTTCTTAATTTTTATTTATTTTGTTAAGAGAGTGTCTCATTGGCTCAGGCTGGCTTGGAACTGTCAGTTTTCCTGTTTCCGCCTCCAGGTTCTCTTACACACTCGAATACATATGCATACACATACACACACATACACATGCACACATGAAAAATGGCAAAAGAGAGGCAATGCATTAATCTTTGAATAAATTACTCACCCTCGTCCCCGGCGTGGAAGACTCAGCTCCTTCTGAAATGAGAAGAAAGAAAGTGAGGTCAACCCATGAAGTCTACCACCCACTACACCCCAACATCAGCCCCACATGACCCAGCTGTGTCAAGACCTGCTCATATCACATGCCTCAGGCCACCAAAGGAGGCCTGCCATGCTCTGTCCAGACCTTAGTGCTTATTCCCGCCAGAGGAGTATTTCTCACCTCGCTCTCAAGCCCACTAAAGACCAGTGCCTGACCCTGCCAGTGGGGGCGGGGGGGGGGTTCAACAAGATGACTCAGTGAGTAAGGGTGCTCGCTGCCAAACCTGCCCATCTGTGTTCAGTCTCCAGTGAAGGAGAGAACTAACTCCTGCAAGTTGTCCTCGGGTCTTCAGACATGTTTGTGTGTGCGCACACACTCAAGATAAGTAAATAAGTGTAATCAGGAAAGGAACTGGTGATGATGTCCCACAGCTTTAAAGCCAACGCTTGAGAGGCAGAAGCAGAAGGCAGAAGGTGGGTCTCTGAGTTCCAGGCCAGCCAGAGACACACAGAGAAACCCTATTTTGAAAACCAAACAGATAATATTGTCTACACCAACTCTGGCTGCCTGTGCTACACATAAGGCAAAAGAGAACCTTGGCCTTAGGATCCACTGGGACCACAGAGTCCCTTCTGAACACACACACATGGAAAATCTGTGTTGTTGTATGTGTGTGTGTGTGTGTTTGTATCATGGTACATATGTGACATCTTGCAAGAATGGGTTTTTCTTTTTCAGTGTGGATCCCAGGAAGAGACAGGCTGCCAGGCTTCGTGCAGGTGGCTTGACTGGATGGGCCATGCAGCTGGCTGTTTTTAAGACAAACTTTCTGTACGTAGCCCAAGGTAGCTTGGAACTCATAGTGATTCTCCTGCCTCAGCTTCTCAACTGCAGCTAGGAAAGGCTTGCACCACCAACTGCATCCCCTTACTTTTGAGAAGGGTTTGTTGGGTTTATCATCAGGAAGGCTAATAATCAGGGGACATTACTGTCAGTTGTGACTCTTGTTACAGCTTAATCCAGTACCTGCCTAAGAAAAATCTTCCCATGTTGTGTCTCATTTACTGAACATCTATTGTACAGGTTGGGAAACTGAGGCACAGACACAGAGTGGGAGAGCAGGGAAATGGACTCTCCAGACGCGCCCAGCCCAACAGACAAACTCACTTGGGCAGCCACTTTGGGGATACGGACTATTTTTACAATGGTGGGCTCCAGGCTACCCACGTCCCTGGGAGGGTGTTTGCCATGGTAACCAGTGATGTCATCCGACCCCACAGCCAATTGGAGGGGGGCAGAAACGGCCAGGTGCTGGACCACTGGGCAGCCAGGGGTTGGCTGGCATAGGGGAAGGGAGGTGCCCCTGCTGTTCCAGGGTTCCTTACAGTCTCCTCTCTGTCCACTCACGGAGGTGTGTGTCTTACACCAGCGGTCCCCACTACCGAGGTATAAACAGGATTTGAACTCGGAGGTCCAGTTTAGCTCCCCCGTCATGGCTGTTTTCTTCGGATCTGGAGATGCTGCTGTGTGGCATTTATCAACCGCCCAAACTCTCTAAGCCCCAGGTAATGATGTTTTAGAAAATAATGGGCCCCACAAACCCCTCGCTGACATCGTGAAAGATTTTAATGCACCCCTAAGACACAGAAAAACTCCAGGCGGGGGGAGGGGGTTGCCAGGCCCCGGAAAGCGCCCCGGAAGTGGGCCCACGACATCCCCGCACCATCTGCTTCCACAGCCCCCTCTCCAGCTGCTCCCGCGGCAGCTCCCACACGGTCGCCCCGCTGCTGGCTGTTGTTTATTTTTCTTGGAGCCTCTCTCTGCATGGCAGGCTGATAGCCTGGAACTTGCTTGTCATCCTCCTGCCTCAGCCTTCAGAATGCTGGGATCAAAAGCAGGTGTCGCCTTAGCCTTCTATGACTGCTGTTTTTGTTATTGAGACAGAGCCCAGACTGGCCGCGAATGAACTCCTGATCCACCTATTTCCATCTTCTGAATGCTAGGATGGCACGTACTACACTTGGTTTAAGTAGTGCTGGGGATGCAGCCCAAGGGCTTCATGGGTGCTAGACAAGCACCTACCTACTGAGCGACAAGCACTCCACTCACTGAGCTACAAACACCCTACCCACTGAGCCACAAGCACCCTACCCACTGAGCCACAAGCACCCTACCCACTGAGCTACAAGCACCCTACCCACTGAGCTACAAGCACCCTACCCACTGAGCTACAAGTGCCCTACCCACTGAGCTACAAGCGCCCTACCCACTGAGCTACAAGCGCCCTACCCACTGAGATACAGCCTCAAGTATGCCTCCCCTTTAAATGTTGTGTTTAGGAGTTCCTCATAGATTGGAGTGCTGTCCCCCAGATTTCAGCCCCCAGCCACAGATCACGCAGTTTGGAGGAACTGGAGCTGGTAGGAGCCAGGGTCAGTATTCTACACGGAGCCCAGGGCTGTGGTGGGCTGCCCATTTTATAACTGAGCAAACTGACCACTAGGAGTGGGGCAGAAAGGCCAGGGCTTGCTGCCACTGCAACCCCAGAGAAGTTACCTGTTTGACAGGGATTAGAACTTGAGGCTATCCTCCTGCCTCAGTTTCCCAATTCCTGGGATGATAGGCATACATCATCACCATTATCAAAGATCCAACTAGGTTAAGCAGACTTGGGGAGGGTGCGGTGTGTGTGTGTGTGTGTGTGTGTGTGTGTGTGTGTGTGTGTGTGTGTAGCCTTTGACTTCCAGTAGGGTTCAGCCTCCAATCACTCAGATTGGCTGTCATGGGCAGCCTGCCCTCTTGATTGGCTCAAGTTCTAGCTAGTTAAGACAGTCAGAGATGGCTCAGAAAGATGGCTTGGACCACCTTAACGACAGAAGAAGGCCTGAATTCCCGACTTCAGATGTGTGCCACCATGCCCAACCTGTGTTCTTCCTCATAAATGTCACTTACATAGGGCACAGCCTTGCAGCTCAGGCTAGCCTAGAGAGAGTCTGTAGCCCAGGATGGATCTTGAGGTTCTAGAATAGGATTGCTATTATTATTCTGCTATATTCCAGTGTCTCCTAAGGCCCCTTTGTCTTCTGCTCCAGCGCCTGCCATGGCTCCCCATTATCTTGGCACCAAGGTTTAGCTTGTTTGTTTTTTACACTTACACGTCTGTTTATTTACTGTCTGTGTGTGCTGGCACGCCTCAGCACATGTGTGGATATCAGAGACAAACCGTACAAGTCAGCTCTCTCCTCTCACCATATTCATGCCAAATACTCAGATTGTCAGGCTTGGTTTTAGGCACCTTTACTCCTTGGGTCCTTCCTCCAACCCTCTCACCCTCTCATCCCTATCCTTCTGAGATGTCTGAGAAATGGGTTTGGGGAATCATTTTGCTCTTTAGGTTTTATTTTCTTTTCTTACTTTTCTTTTCTTTTTTCCTTCCTCCTCCTCCTTCTCTTTCTTCTTCCTTTTGCTTTTTCCAGACAGGATTTATCTACATAACAGCTGTGACTGTCCTGGAACTCGCTTTGTAGCCCAGAGGGGCCTTTGAGCTCACTGAGATCGGCCTGGCTCTGGCTGCAGACTTTAGCTCTTGAGGCACAGCAGAGGCACCGAGGCCTCTGGGCCTTTGCACTTGCTGAGCCTGCTTCTCTGGTCCTCCTGGGCACCCCTCCACCCTTGAAGCCCACCCAAGGCCGCTTGACCCTGAGAACCGTTATACTTGTCCCGGCCTCAGTTTTCCCGTGTGTAACGTGGGAACTGTCATCTGGAAATATTTACCCCCCACGTGGAACAGGTCCCGCTTGTT
Source organism: Phyllotis vaccarum (assembly GCA_033318265.1). NCBI lineage: Eukaryota > Metazoa > Chordata > Mammalia > Rodentia > Cricetidae > Phyllotis > Phyllotis vaccarum. The sequence goes on along the minus strand of JARWLC010000002.1, from coordinate 177,108,409 downwards.
GACGTCAACCGCGCCCCCATTTGCTCACCCGGAGGCGGATTCTCTATTTTAAGGGGCCGAGGGCGGGCTCGCATCTAACTGGGGCCGAGCAACACCCGCCTCGCGCCGGCCCCGCTCCCACTCCCGCCTCCCTGCCTGGGTCTCTGCTCCCGGGCTTCCTCGGGGGTACCCAACCCACGGCCCCACTCTGAGCGCCCTTACTTACTTTTTACTTCCCCAACTCCCATGCCCTGTTACCCGGCCTTCCGCGCCCTCACACGCGCCTGCACCCGCTTCGGATCTAAGAGAGCTGAGACTTTGCACACAGCAGGCGCCCAATAGATGCAGAGGCTGCTATACGGTTTCCCATCGCAAATCTGTTGGGCACTTAGGAGTGTAGTCCCAGTTTCAGAACCAACGAGGCAAACATTTCTGAGTTTTGCAGATGTTACAGATGGAGAAACTGAGGCCCAGAGAGACCAGAGGCGTGGTCTCCTAGTCTCATAACCAAGAGTGCCCTGGACTTGCATTTGTTCTTACTTCCCCATAGTGAATCGGGAAACCGGGGTTCAGAGAAGCCACCACACTCACACACCCTTCCTTTTCATGCAGATCAGCCCAACAGTCTGGGGGCGGGGGGATGGCTTCCCTAGAAAAAGCCTCAGTTTCCTCATCTGTGCAAGGGACCAGAGGCAGGGGACTGGCTGCTAGATGCGACCCAGCCCGGCGGCTGGCTCTGTCCACCTCAGAGGCTGTATACGCGGGAGCTCCGCATCCTGGGGCGAGTGTGGTGCGAGAACTCTGGAGCTCCCCATCGCCACGCCAGAGGCCCAGCCTCAGTTTCCCCATCTATCTAACGGAGACCCCTCCCACCCCATCGTGCGCAAAACGCTCTGGGCAGCAGGTTGACAGAGTGCGCAATCGGACTCTCCCCGGCCATGCTCACTCTCAGCCTCAGTTTCCCCGCCCAGAAGGCACTGTCCGCGCTCCCACCAGCTCTCGGACTCACCTGGAGCCCGCGGCGTCGCAGGAGGCTCGGCTCGTCCATTGCTGAGTGTCCCGGCGGCAGGCCCCGCCCCCGACCCCGCCCCAGTCCACTGGCCCCGCCCGCGGACGTCATTGGTCCTGTTGGTCAGCTGACTCTGAAATGGCCTCGCCCCTCGGGCCCTGAGCATTTCGCAACTCAGTAGAGCGTCCTTCTGCAGATTTCAAAGCGAAGTATGGAGATGTGAAGCTTCGAGCTGGGGGCGGGGGGGGGCACACAGCAGGACCTTCGGGCGGGACTCTCACCTTGATACAAAATTGAAGCAATTTCCCAAGACTCCATCTTTAAGAAAAAGTTGGGGTTTTTAAAACCTATTTATTTTTGGAAATATTTTGGCTTCCGATGCAGATGACTGAACTTCTGATCCACCTGCCCCTCCAAAGTGCTGGGATGACCGGTGCAGCTATGATCGAATTTACCTGGTGCTGGGCTCGAACCCAGAGCTACGTGCATGCCAGGCCAGTGTGCAGTTAGCTCTATGTCATTTTCCCTGCATTGCTGGACATGGAACCCCACACCTCACACACGACCTCTTACCACGGAGACCCCTCCCCAACCCAACTATAGGGGCTTTTTAAAGCTGTGTTGAGCCGGTCGGTCGTGTTGGCCCTCACCCTTTCCTTAATGCCAGTACTGGAGGAGTGCACAACAGGATCCAAAACTTAGATCATCTTCTGCTACATGGAGTTGCAGGCAAACCTGGGCTACATGAGACCTTGTCTCAAAACAAATAAGACTTTTTAGTATGTTCGTTACCGCCATCTAATCATAAAATATCCCCCCAAGATCTCCATCCCCACCAGCAAGCTCTCCAGCCCCTGGCAGACACTCTGGTCTATGGATTTGACTGCTCTGACCATTTCCTGCTGACTGGCACTCAGTTTCACCCTTTTTTTGCTTGTAATTTTTTTTTTTTCGAGACAGGATTTCTCTGTGTAGTTCTGACTGTCCTGAAACTAGCTCTGTAGACCAGGCTGGCCTTGAACTCACAGAGACCAACCTGCCTCTGCTTTTCAAGTACCAGGATTGAAGATGTGCACTACCAAATCCAGGGTTTTTTTCTCCCCAAGATAGGGTTTCTCTATATGACATTCCTGCCTGCCCTGGAACTCACTCTGTAGACCAGTCTGACTTCAAACTTACAGATCCACCTGCCTCTGCCTCCCAAGTGCTGAGATTAAAGGTGTGTGCCATCATGGCCTGGCCAGTTTCAAGCTTTTCAAACTCCACCTGCCTCAAAGCCCTGTCAGGTGTGCCTTCCTTTTTATGACTGGGCAGTATTCCAAGTACTGTTGTGCCTAGCACTGAGTTACCACTCAAGGCCACTGGCCACTTCTTCTTGTAGCTGTCCTGGGCTAGCTGCGATGAATTTTCCAGAACAAGGGATGTCTTTTTTTGATATATGTTTTACCCTCTCTTGGATGTCCACCTGCGAATGAACTTCTCAGGGCCATATGGCAGTTTTGGGTTTTCCAGGGTTGGCTTTTTACAAAGGGCCTGCCTGACAAACAAATGTGAACAAACAGTGACCACGTCCTTGGTCACATCCCTGTGACGCACAGGCTGGAGTCTAGCTGAAAAGGTGTGTGTGCAAATTCTACCCACCCCAAAGCACTGAACAGTAAGGAAGCAGGCAGTTCCATGTCCCTTAGGAGCAGCTTTCCTGTCCTGTGGCCGGGCAGAAGGAACTGGTGTTTAAGGCCAGGCTGGGTATGTGAGACACTGTCTCAAAAACCAAAACATAAAGATGTAAATGACTTAGATCACTGTATCTGAGTGGTTTTCTAAATGTTTTTATCTGGGCTGCAGAGAGGGCTGTATGGGTAAGAGCATCAGCTGCCTTCATAGAAGAACAAGGTCCCAGCACCCACATGGTGGTTCACAACTGTGACTCCAGTTCCAGGGGATGAGAAGCCCTCTTCTGGTGGGTAACAGGCATTCATGTGGTGCACAGATATACATGCAGGCAAACACCACACACACACATTAAATAAAAATAAAGAAAATCTTTTAAGACTGTTCTTATTCATCACTGATGCCTGTGTGCTTGTTAAACAAACAAGGTTCAACCCGCTCATCTTTCTCTGACAGGTTCTCAGGGATTTCAGACTCTCAGCACAGGAAGCAATGTCACCCCCCTTCACTGGTGGCCATGGGGACAGTCAGTGGTTTTTTTTCTGATATGGTTTCCGGAGTCCTTGTGACCTATTTCTTCCTGCTCCCGCTCCCAAGTGGGGCACCCCAGCGCACTTCCATGGGCAGCTGGGAGGAGCCAGAAAGAGGAGGGGAGGAAAACACATGTGGGTACCCCATACTGTGACCTCATGTGGGTACCCCATACAGTGACCTCATGTGGGTACCCCATACAGTGACCTCATGTGGGTACCCCATACAGTGACCTCATGTGGGTACCCCATACTGTGACCTCATGTGGGTAGAGAAGATCCAGCACAGCTCTCCCCAGCCAGGCAAGCCTAGCAGCCTGTCCTTTGAAGACGTGTGACAAAGGCTGAAGACAGGCATGCCACATCAAGCCCTCACCATTGGCATCTCGCTGCTGCTCACCCAGCCGGACCTAGCTGCCTTCATTTGAAACTCATTGGGGAAAGTGAGGTGCGTGTGCCCGTGCGCGTGTGCCTGTGTGTATGTGTGTGAAGGCAACATTGACAGAGACGGGGAAGGCGTGGAGCAAGCCACAGTGGCTGCAAGGGCTCTATTGAGACCACCAGAGGGGTGAGGCTCAAGCTACAATCTTCCTTGAACTTCCCCTGGCAATCCTTCTGCCTCAGCCTCTCCAGTGTGCCACTGCACTGCCCTTTTCTGGCTGTTCCCTCTGACTCTGCTCCTCCCCCAGGCCACCCGCACCCCTCCCTTTCAGCGCCATTGGAGTCAGTCTCTGTGGGGTCACAGGGTCTAAGTGTTGTGCCAGGGCTGAGACACAGCTTCATTGTTCTGGAGGAGCTGACCTCATAGCCTTCAGGAAGTTTGACCCTGTGCCAGGCCAGGCCAGCTGTGGGGGACATGGCTCCTCCCCCAGGGCCCCTCCCAAAGCACCATGAGCTCATCCGCATGAGCTTCAGTTTCCCCAAAAGATTAACATCTGCATCTTTTGTCTGAAGCCTGGAAACCAGGAGACTTTTAACTCAAGATAGGGTTTCTGTGTAGCCCTAGCTGACCTGGATCTCACTCTGTAAACCAGCCAGGCTAGTCTTGAACTCAGAGATCCAACTGCCTCTGCCTTCCGAAGTGTTGAGGGTAAAGGCGTGCACCATGTCCATGGCTCTGAAAACGTCTTTAGAGAAAACTTATACCGCTTAAAATTCTTTCTTTGGGGACAGTCTATATAGTAAAGGCTACCCACAAATCCCTGTCTCAATCTTCCAGGCACTGGGAAAAGAAGTTTAAAATGTATAGGCTGGGCTCAGTTTCTAGGCCTCTGCTTAACATGTAGAAAGCCCTGGACTCCATGCCGAGCACTCCATAAAATGGGTATAGCAGTGACATCTCTCATCTCAGCACTGGGAAGGTGGAGGCAGAAGGATCAGGAGTTTAGGCCAGCCTCTGCCACATTGTGAGCTCAGGTCCATCCTGAGCTACATAAGACCCTGTCCAAAAAAAAAAAAAAAAAAACCAGACTCACTTGGGGTGTGATGTAGTGTGGGCAGAGGGCTGACTCCTGGCTTTCACTTTCCCTTTGACTGGCGGGGAGACTGTCGGTTTTTCTTTTCTTTTACACTCAGTCTCAGCGTGTTCTGGGGTGCGGATAGGGTGGTTGGGCCCCTTTGGCAGCACAGAAGTTCCTGGGGCCTCGAGGCTCCTCGTGAACCTGATGGGGCTGCAGGGGACCAGCCAGCGCATCATCTTCCTCCTGCTTTGCCAGCTAGGTGGTGAGTCCTCTCCAGTGCTAATTTTGCATCTCCTGGGTAGGGAGTAGTCAGTGGGGGGCTACAGGCTCCTGGTCCTGGGTGAGTGCTGGATCCCTGAGTGTGGCCATGGTGGCTGGGGTCCCAACTGGTTTGATTTTTCTTCTCTTCTGAGGGCCTTTAGCCCATTCCTGTTTCCCATCTTTTTTAAATAAGAAAAGCTCAAGGAATTGCAGGAAGACACATGTAACTTCACATGCTCTGTACACAGCTCGCAGCACACACTCATATGAGATCTGCATAGGCAGGATCTCAGGACACCTCATGAACCAGGGGGAACCAGGCTGGGTTCCACATCCATCATGGCTGAGGTGTGATTTTTGGGCAAATTCTCTGTAGGCCAGGTTTGTTGGTCCTTCACTTCAGCTGATTGCAGGAGCAACCAGGAATCATCATCAGAATATCACACCAACAGAACCACAGGCTTTGGGGGGGGGCATGTGCTGAGACTCACAGCAAGGAGCAGGGACCCCAATTCCTAGGGAGGGCCATTATCAGAAAGATGGCTGGCAGGGAGGGGACAGCATGGTCAGGAAAGGTGGCTACAGGCTGCAGGGCTAGGGTCACCAAAGGGAACAGGAAAGATGAGGGCCATCCCTTCAGAATCCAGAAGGCTCCCAGAGTTGGGCTAACCCTGGCTTGTGATGCGTGCTCATGCAGGGCAGGCACTGGTGACCAAGTGCCACAGTGAATCTGCTCACAGGACATACCATCTCTTGGGGACTGTCCCCAGCCCCAACTGCCAGTATCCAAGTACAGTCACATGGTGTCCCCCAGTCTCTCCCTGCCTTGAGGTGCTCTAAGGGCAGTATCTTGCACCCTGGAACCACAGGGGCCTGAGGCAGTTTAGAATCTGGGGTAGGGAGAGAGGTGAAGGCCGAGCACAGACGGCCTGATGGATAGGTGGTGGGATGGATGGGGAGATGGGAGGTAGAGGTGGGGCTGTGAGTAGGGATGGAGTTCGTGGGAGAGTAGGCGAGTAAGGGGGTTGCGATTGAATATTTGATGGCAAACAGATACACAGACAGGAAAGGGGGTGGACAGGCTGATGCTCATCCCTGTGCCCTCCCCAGGGTACCATGTCCCACTGCACTGTGACACTACTGCCATTTTCTCTTGTCTTTCAGTCTCCTGCAGAGCGGGCAGCTGCCGCTTTGAGAAGCCACCTTACTCAGATGGAATCTCAGGTCTGGCACAGCCCCTCCCAGGCTAAGAGCCACATCAGGTTCTGCCTTATCTTGTCTCCACGTGTACTTCCATCATCGCGCTGCCCAAGGCAGTCCCCAGTCTGCTGTTAGCTCCCCCACCCCCACCGGGCTGTCCCTCTCTTGCTTGCTCGCACAGCTGGACCCTGCCTTTCCCTTCAAGGCACCTTTCCAGAGCACAGGTCACCTCTGCACCCACTCCTTTGCAGCCTGGTCACAGGGTTTAAGTTCCTATTATTCACATGGACCAGTGTTTGGGACAACCATCTGCTATGCATTCTTGCTCTATCTCTAAGTGGGACATTTTTATTTATTAGCAAATTTTACAAAAGGAACTCCAAGAGACAGGCTCCAAATTCACTGCTTAAAAAATTACAGGAAGCCAGTTAAAGAAATGCATATCCTCTTATCTCAGGCCTTGGAAGGCATAGTCATCCTTGCCTAATAAGCTTGAGGTCAGCCTGGGCTACATAGGACTCAAAAAATAAAACAAAATACTGAAAGGAACTGGGGTGCAGTTCCCTGAGCAGGTAGGAAACCGCTGGTGCCCAGTGTTGAAATATCAGGTCTGCCTGAATTGGGGGTGGAGGATGGCCTTTATTCCACCCAGCTCATGCAAAAGCCCCAGGTGGAAGTTGGCCCACACCTATGAAATCCAGAAAGAGTGCTGGAAAGGGGGGGGGGGGCAAGCTGGGGGGGGCAAGCTGTGGGGGAGGGTAAGCTGGGGGGAGGGCAAGTTGGGGGGAGGGCAAGCTGGGGGGAGGGCAAGTTGGGGGGAGGGCAAGCTGGGGGAGGGCAAGCTGGGGAGGAGGAGGGCATGCTGGAGGAGGGAGGGCAAGCTGGGGGGAGGGCAAGGGATGCTGGGTACATAAGGCTGCCCTCTGTCTGGAAGAGCCACACTTCTTAGACTTTCACAATGTTTTCTAGGCGCCTTGTGGGGACCCAGGAACTTGAGTTGCTACAGAGTCTCCGGAGGAGCAGAGTATGAGTGCTCCTGGCAGTATGAAGGCCCTGAGGACAATGTCACTCACCTTCTGAGGTGCTGGTGAGGACCGGTCCCCACAACATCATTTGTCCCCCAAATCCCTCACAGCCAAGATCTGTGTGTGAGCTCATGGTTAATGTGATCTTTGCCAATCTTGCCAATCTTTGTCATGTAAGATGGAGTCACTACAAGGGGCAGAAAGAGAATGTGGGTTTTTTTCTTTTATTTTCCTTTTGGCCTTTTGAGACAGGGATTCTCTGTGTAACAGTCCTGGTTGGCTTAGAACTTGTTCTGTAGACCAGGCTTGCCTTGAACTCAGAGATCCGCCTGCCTCTGCCTCCCAGGTGCTGAGATTAAAGGCTGGAATTAAATAATGCCTAACTCATTTTCTAGTCTTCTTTCTCAAACTGGCCTTTATGATTCTCTCTAGCCCATTCCCTTGCCCCCACCACCTACTAGCTCCACTGACTCATTGCCAACCACTCTCCTACAGCTTCGGAGGTGGGCGTTGCTGCTACTTCCCTGCAGGCCGGTCCAGGACTGTGCAGTTCTCAGAACAGGCTGGTGTCCCTGTGCTGTCTAACGTCACATTCTGGGTGGAGTCCCGGCTCAGCAACTGGACCATGAAGTCTCCGGCGATATCCTTGTACCTGTTCAATTGGAGTGAGTGCTCTGTCTTACCTGCCCCTCTGTAGCCTTGGGTCCAGGACACTGCTGGATGACAAGGAGTAACACTTGGGAATGCCCTATTGCTGGGCTCTTGGGTTTCCTCTGGTATAGCGTGATCCTCTGCTCCCCACAGTCCTGGGAGCCTCTCCTGGGAGCTGAGTTTTCATGACTCAGCTTATCTTTGACAGAGTCCTGTTCTGGGTGTGCGTACATGCATGAGGATGTGGGCTGTGGGCAGATTCAGGGACGGATGTGGGCGGGCTAGTGAGGGGGCTGCACATCCTTCCACTGAGATGGCAGAGTGCATTCTCAGATGCAGGAAATTAGGCAGGGCGACAAAAAGCTCATTTGTCAGTGGGATGGCACTCCAGCAAGACGTTTGTTTTAGGAGATGGATAAGGCTGATTATGGGACCAGGATTTTCTTCATCTCTACTTGGAGCCAACACCTCAGCCCCTCACTGGGGATCCTAGGCAGGGCTCCACCTCTTATCATGCCCTGAGCGTTTTGTTCTTTAAGGTTTACTTATTTTTATTATACATGTATGTATGTTTTCCCTGCATGTCTTTTGCTCAGGGAGGTCAGAAGCAGGCTCTGGATCCCCTGGAGCTGGAGTTAGAATTGTGAGCTGCCATGTAGGTGCTGGGAACTGAGGCTGAGTCCTCTTCTATGCTTTTAACCACCCCCCAGTTATCTCTCCAGCCCCTAAATACAATCTATTCTTTAAAACCATTGGATTGAGGACCTAAGTCAGCAAGGTACATATGAGCCTAACATACACAGAATCCTAAGATTTCATCACAGCACCGCAGAAATCAGTAGTAGGGTACATGCCTGCCATACCTGCCATGGGGGCGGGTAGGGGGATCAGGAGTTAAGGCCAGAGCTACAAGAGACACTGGACAAAAGAAGAGCTGAGACAAACTGCTGTCCCCTAACTCTGGGTACAGAACGCTGGCCTTAGCTGGGTGTGCAGGGGTCTCTCAGTCTCACCGAGCAAACCACAGGAGGTGTGGGTAAATTTCCTGGATATTCGCTTCCAAGTCACAGGCATGTGCCTCCCTCCCCAGACAAGCTTGACCCTCCCCAGGGATACATCAAAGTGTCTCACTCAGATGGACAGTTACGCCTGGATTGGAATGTTTCAGACAATGTCCAGGCTGAGGTGCAGTTCAGGCACCGGACACACACAACAAATTGGACATTGGTGAGTTTGTTTCCCAGGTCAAAGGTCACTTCAGCACCCTCAGTGGCCCCAGTTGATGTCTTTATCCCTGGAGTTGGCAGGTCCTGCTTTGCCACTTGTTCCTCAGCCCTTGGATCTGAGGGTGACCTTCCTGCTTGAGCACCCCACCCCCAGTGGCTCCTCTTTACTCTCCCTAGGCATCCTGCTTCTTTGACAAGCCCTGGGCTGCCTTTCTCTGTTGGGTCCCTACAATCCAGCCTCTCTCTGTGTATGTCAACCCACAGCCATCCCGGCATCACAGAACAGTGTGAGGACCACCTATTCTTACCCTCAGATCCATTTTCTCCTTCCCCCCTCCCTTTCTGCCTCTCCCCTCCTCAGCACCGTGGTTCCATGCCCTTCCTCATTCTATGATCCTACCCCAGGCCATGGGTTAGGGGAGCTGGGTCTGTCTGGCAGCACTCAGCACTCAGGAAGTGCAAGACCGGCTCTCAGACTAAGGGCATCAGCTGCACATTGAGATTCAGGCTCCAAGAGCAAAACAGAAAATTTCTGACAGCTCTTTTCTGGGTCACAAAGTTAAAACCAGTCACACATCCAATCTTATTCTCTTTCAGGGTGACTGTGGACCCCAGGATAACTCTGGTTTAGGTGTGATGGAGGACATTCACCGCAGCATATCTGGTAGGCATTAATTCTCTACTGCAGGCAGGGCTCAGGGGCTGCCCTGTAGCTCCGTGTGGGCTTATTCCTGTTCTGCAATCCACAGAGTGAAGTGTATAAGAACCAGGGTCAATGGGTGGGACAGGGCTCCAGCAAAGGAATGGAGTGGCTAAAGGGACCCGGGGACAGTCAGAGCACACGGTGTTGGTCGGCCCCAGTATACTGACACTGATTCATGCCTTGCCTCTATCCAGAGTCCTGCTTCTGCCCTTTAAAGAATATGGCTCAGGAGTTTCAGATAAGGCGTCGGCGGATCTTCTCGGGGGCCCCTGGAGGTCCCTGGAGTATCTGGAGCAACCCTGTGTGTGTCCCACCTGGTGAGAGGGCAGAGCCATGTGTGATGGTATATGTCAATCATCCCAGCACCAGGAAAGCTGAGTGAGGCAGGAGGATTGCATTTTTTTAGTTCAGCCTGGGCTCCATAACCAAATCCTCTCTCAAAGGTATAAAGGAATGTGGCAGCAAGTTCCAGACATCAGGCTGAGGGTATTAGAAATAAGGCAACAGGGGAAGCCTACATGGGTCTCCTGAACTGTACCCTGGCTCCAGCACATCTTTGTCACTCTATGAGGTCTCTGGGACAAAGCCACCTGCCTGGAGTAGGTGCTATCTCTACTGACTGAAGCTCACAGAATATATGTGCTTGTGCACAGAAGAAACCAGGAGGGACCAGTGTGTTTCTTCTAGCTTTTTCCTCTTTGCTCTTTTAGGAGGCCTGCCACCCAGCTCCCAAACAGACCACACACAGAGGTTTATTCTTAACTATAAATGCTCGGCCGGCCGTAGCTTGTTTCTAGGCAACTTTTCTTACCTTAAATTATCCCATCTACATTTTGCCTCTGGGCTTTTCCCTTTTTTTCTGTAACTTGACTTTGACTCTGACTCCGTGGCTGGCTGTGCAGCTGTGTGGCTTTGTGGCTGTGCGACTGTGTGGCTGTGCAGCTGTGTGACTGTGTGGCTGTGTAGCAGGTGGCTGTGTAGCAGGTGACTGTGTGACTATGTGATTGTGTGACTGTGGGGCTGTGTGGCTGTGTGGCTGTGCAGCAGGTGGCTGTGTGACTATGTGATTGTGTGACTGTGTGGCTGTGCGGCTATGTGGCTATGTGACTGTGTGGCTGTGTGGCTGTGCAGCTGTGTGACTGTGTGGCTGTGTAGCAGGTGGCTGTGTGACTATGTGATTGTGTGACTGTGTGGCTGTGCGGCTATGTGGCTATGTGACTGTGTGGCTGTGTGGCTGTGCAGCAGGTGGCTGTGTGGCTGTGCGATTGTGTGGCTGTGCGGCTGTGTGGCTGGGTGGGTTGGTGGGTGGCTGTGTGGCTGGGTGGGTTGGTGGGTGGCTGGCCCCAGGCATCCTTCTCTCCTTGTTTCCTGGCTACTTCCTTTATCTCCCAGATTTCTCCTACTACATATTCTCTCTGCCTGCCAGCCCCGCCCATCCTTACTCCTGCCCTGCTATTGGCCGTTCAGCTCTTGATTGGACCATCCGGGTGTTGTAGACAGGCACAGTAGCACAGCTTCACAGAGCTAAACAAATGCAACATAAACAAAAGTAACACACCTTAAAATAATATTCTACAACACTGGCTTCAACCGCGCTGGCTGCTGTCTCTCCCAGTTTTCTGCACATAGGGCTCTCAGCCACTTGGTCCTTCCAGTTTATGGGACCATCTCTGTTCTCCTTACAGAGCCCCTCCCTCAGCCTGAGGTCATGTTCCAGGAGAAGCAGCAACTGGGCCAAGATGGAAGGCGCCGTGTGACCATGCAGGGGCAGGTGACTGGGCAGCCTGGGCAAGAGCAGGAGCCAGGAGAAAGAGACACAGATGAGAGTCAGGGGTGGCAGAGGTCACAGGTCGTGGGGTCAACTCTGCAGATTGGCTGGGCATGGTGACCAGCACCTGTCACTCCAGCACAGGGGAGGTCGTTGGGGGAGAATGAGGACTTAATGAGGACCTTAAGGTTATCCTAGGCCAGCTGAGCTACATAAGACCTGTCTCTGTCAGTAATGGGGAGCCATGGAGCGTGTATGAGCAGGGGAGGGGCAATGTTCCTGGTGTCCTGGGCTCTCCAGACTGTGTTCTGGATCCCCATGTCCATCTGCTTTACAGTTGCTGCAGCCCGCTGTCCCCGAGGGCTGCCAGGGAGTCTCGCCAGGTGCGCAGGTGAAGTACCTGGTGCGCGTGCGCATGCTGTCCTGTACATGCCAGCTCCAGACCTTCAAGACTGTGTCTCCGGGCAAGGCGCTGAACCTCTCCGGGGCTGCCTACAACCTGGTCGTGGTCACCAAGACTCGTTTTGGCCGAAGGCCCAGCCAGACGTGGCACCTTCCTGCCCAAAACTTCACAGGTACCCGGGCCCAGGGGTGGGAAAACTAGGGCGGCAGGTTCCATCCTGCGAACCGAGGATGTGGGAGACCTGCATTTATTCCTCCCGCACACAAAAGAATGAGATTAACACAGTGTCCAGGTGAAGGGCACATCAGAAATTCGGCCATTGAGATATGTTTAATGCATGACTTTCAAACAGGTGGCTCAGTGGCCACTGCATCCTTTAGCTCCAGCCCTGGGAATCTGACGCCCTCCGTGGCCTCTGTGGGAACTGCACACACATGACAGGCAATTTTAAAAAATTCTAACCAGCAAGCTATACTTTAGGCCAACTGCTTGTTTCCAGGAGCGGAATGGTGAGAAGTGTTATTACAAGCTTTTTGAGGCTGGCCTGGAACTCAGGCTCCTCCATGAACCTCTCAAGTGTTGAGATGGCAGGTTTGTGTCCTATGCTCGTTGTGTGTACATTTTACTGAGTTACTTTTCATGAGAAAGTTCACTAATTCATGTGGACACACTTGCCAGGGTGTGTGTGTGTGTGGAAGGCAGAGGCCAACCCTCTATTGTCAAGGCTAGCCTTCCATCCTGTGGGCCCTAGAGATCAAACTCAGTCTGCCAGGCCTGGCATCCATGGCCTTTTCCTACTTTGCAATCTTGTCAACTCCCTAAAATGTTTTTATCTACCAAAAGGGAGACCCATGGTTGGGCACAGTGGCTCATAACTGTCTCCCCAGCACTCAAGAGGCAGAGACCGGAGGATTTCAAATTCCAGGCCTCATAGTAACACCATGTCGAAAACTCTCTTGTTTCTCCTAGCCATTGGTCGCTCGTTAAATTTCATGCCCATGCATCTGACACCAGTGAGCCCATGGCCAGTGTTCAGGCAGGCCAAGGTGCTCAGCAGACGGCTGGCACCGCAGGCCTGTTGTTGCTGGCTTGCTTGAATAAGGGCTTTGGTGGGCCCACAGGCAGGTGACTCTCCCTCCGTGTGCCTCAGCTTTGTATGTGTAAAATAGGGCAAGGTGGTGCATGGCTTCAACTCCAGCGCTCAGGAGGCAGAGGCAGGCAGATCTCTGTGAGTTTGAGGCCATCCTGGTCTACAGAGTGAGTTTCAGGACAGCCAGGGCCACACAAAGAAAAAACAAAAATAACAAAAGACGAGAATCCCATTTGTAAACAGGTTACAAATCTCATTTGTAAAGTATCAGCCTGGCTACAGTTGACGCTGTCTAAATACTATTTTATCTCAGTGTTGGAGGCGGAGTGTACGTCTGTAATTATCACTGACACACTGGTGACCCTTCGGACTCCTTCCAGAGCTGAGAACTCTAAATGTCAGTGTGGACGGCAATGTGACATCCATGCACTGGGCAGCCCAGGCTCCAGACACCACCTACTGCATTGAGTGGCAGGCATGGAACCAGAGCAGAAACCACACTCACTGTACCTTGATTACACCAGAAGACAGGGACCAAGCCAGGATGGGTATGTCACACTTGGATAAATACTGTCTGTGATAACACAACGTCCAGGTTGTGGGAACCCCAGAGAGGTACCATCACTTACTCAGAGTCACACAATAACAAGTCCAGGTAGAGGCTAAAGCCTGGAGCATCTGCACCGCAGCCTTGGCTGGGTGTCTGGGTGCCTCCCTGGGCAAGTCACACCCTGGGCATAATGAGTCTCACATACTCTGGTGATGTAAACATTCGGCTTCTCCAGAGAAGGTGGCAATGTGACAATTCACAGTTGCTGGTAGCTAATGGAGAAAGAGCCGGATGGTCTTGACAATCTTTTTCTGAGCTAGTGCTGGAGCCTGGGGGGGGGGGGGCACACTTTCGGGGTTTGCAGAGGTTGGGCCAATCCTGGTGTAGAGGCTGTAGTAGAGGGATCCAGGAGAAGCATAAGGCTTTGAAGCACAAGGAGGCGGCGCAGACTGACAGTGAAGGGCAGTTTACTCACAGTGCGCCCCGTTCTGCTGGTCCAGTGACCCACAGCTGGAGCTCAGAGCCTGCCCTGGACCAGGAGGGATGTTACCGCGTCACTGTCTTCGCCTCCAAGAACCCAGAGAACCCATTGTTGTGGGCCACGGTTCTGTCCAGTTACTACTTTAGGGGTAACAGTAAGTAGCTCTGACCTGTGGGTTTGTGTTCTTGGTGTAGATAACAGCTGGGCGGAGCCAGGGGCGTGGGCCGGGATCAGAGTGGTGGGTGGGGCCTCTGTGGGCGGAGCCAGAGGTGTGGGCAGGCAAATGATAGCGCTGTGGGTGGAGCCACGTCAATGGCTGTGGCCACGATTAAATGCTGGAGTTTGGACCGTGGGCGGGGCCAGAGCAGTGGGTGGGGCCTGGGCCGTGGTCAGAGTGGTGGGCGGGGCCTCTGTGGGCGGGCCTTCCTTCGGGCCTCCGCACAGCTGGCCCGGTTTTGATTTTGAGCAGCGTCGGTGGCAGGGACTCCCAGCCAGGTGTCGGTGAGGAACCGCGGCGGGGACTCGGTGTCCGTGAAGTGGGAGCGGTCGCGGCTGAGCGACTGCCCGGGGGTTCTGATGCGATACGTCGTGCGCTGCGAGTCTGAGGACAGCAAGTGGGCGTCAGGTGCGCTCGGGGGACCCCTGGAGAGTGAAGCGGGGGGGGGGGGGGGAACACGCAGGCAGGGCACAGTCCTGTTTTCTCCAAGGCAACTGGGACCGTTCTCCGTCCATTTTTTACACGTTTTAACTCCGTATTTATGGATTCGTTTACTGTGTGTGATAACGTGGTGTTCACGGAGCACGCGTGAGCCAAAGGACAGTTTGTGGATCGGGTCCTGGGGTCGAACTCTCATCAGTCTGGGCAGTAACGGACTCACCCAGCCTGCCTGACTTTTTAATTTTTTGAGTCTCACTCTGTAGCCCAGGCTGGCCTCAAATTTACAGCAATCCTCCTGTCTCCGCTTCCTCGAGAACTAGAGGTGGAACCCGGGATCTACCCTGAGTCAATATCCTGACCTCCTTGACTATTTCTGTTATCTCTTAAAACCTTCATTTATTGGCTGATGGTTTTATGAGTTTCGTACGTCACCTGAGTCGGTGCCGTGCACCACTGTGTGCCTGAGGCCGGCGGGTCGGGGATGGGAACCGAACCGGGTTCTGATCTCACTCTCAAGCTGAGCGTCACAGGGCTTCTCCGACGGCCATGACCTCTCATGATCCCTGACCCACGTTGCCTCCTTCCAGCAGAGTGGCTCGTGCCACCCGAGGAGACCCAGGTGACGCTTCAGGGACTGCGCAGTGGCGTGAGTTATAAGGTGCAGGTGCGCGCAGACACTGCGCGCCTCCCAGGCGCCTGGAGTCTTCCGCAGAGCTTCAGCTTTGGTGAGCGGGGACAGCTGCCAGCTGCTTACCCAGGATGTAGTGACCTCCACAGTCCCTCGGTGGCCGAGGTCCCCCCCCCTTCAAAAAGGAATTGTCTTCTCCTACCTCACCTGTCTGCAATATTTGAGCTCCCCTTCCCACTTGTCAAACTACTATTTATTCTTCAAACCAAGCTGCAAAGTTCCGCCTCCAGGTGCTCTCCCTGCCTATGTGACCCACGGTGACAGAGGAACCACCCTCTGCCTTCTTGACTCCTTGGGTCGCTGTACGTGGATCAAGCTGTGTGTTCCCCAGTCAGACATCTCCTGAGGGTGGGAAAGAAGGAACAGACGCACTCCCTAAACTCAAGTTGTCCCGTCCCCAGAGAGGCAGGTTTCCCGTTTATCCATCATTTTTGCATCTTTGGGGAGCTTCGCCAGCGTCCTCCTCGTGGGCGGCCTCGGATACGTGGGTTTGAACAGGTAACTCTCACCTTTCTGCTCCCGACCCGCCCGCCCGGTGTCGCCCGCCCTGGCCGTATAGACCGGGAACCGGGGACCTGGGGCCGGGAACAGGTATATGGGGCAGAGATGGGGCTGAATGTGAGTGTGCGGGGGCGGGGGACACAGCGGTCCTCCTGATCTCCCGCTTTCTGTTCCCAGGGTGGCCTGGCGCTTGTGCCCACCCCTGCCCACACCCTGTGCCAGCACAGCTGTGGAGTTCCCTGGCAGCCAGGGCAAGCAGGTAAATGTTCCTTTTCAGCTTCTGACTGTTGTTTGGTGCATCCTGCCGGCAGTGATGTGGTCCAGCACAGCTCGCTCAAACCATCTCAGGGCGGGCTGGAAAGCCAGACAGGCAGGGGAATCTTCTAGAAGTCATATCATATAGAAGCGAACGAAATGAAAGGGTGTGTGTGAAAATCAAACGCCAGGCTGTGGGCTGCAGGTATGGCTGGATCTAGGAGCACGGAGGCACTCTCCTCTGGGGCTCACATTTGTCTGATTCAGGGGGCCTCTAGGCCTCTCCAAGTCTCCGAACCAGCTCTGATTGGTACCTGAGTGGCATTTATGGCTAGAGTGCTGATTGACCAGTCCCAACAGCCTTAGCTATCCCTCCTCCCTAGGCTTGGCAGTGGCACAGGTCTGAGGACTTCCCGGAGGTGTTGTGCCCGCGAGGGACGCTGGTGGTGGAGGTGGCCCGGGACTCGGGCGACAGAACGGAGTCTCCCCAGACCACCCCTGCGCGGCCAGCCCTGGAGCCTGAGACACAGGCACACGGACGCTCAGAGGGCTTGGGCAAGGACTGTCCCCTCGGAGGCCTGGCCCACGAGAGACTCCCGCTGCTCCTGGGGGATGTGACCCATGGAACCGCCACGTTTGGCGATCTTTGGTGGACCCAGACTGAGGAGCCAGGACCATCCACCCGGCCTTTGGTACAAGAGGGCTGACTGTAACAAGACACAGCTATTACAGCTGCTCCCCCTCCACTTCTAAGCCACATCTGGGCCACAGTGGCTGCCCCATTATAGATGTGAATACTGAAGCTCAGAGAGGGTGAGCATCTCACTGAGGTCACACAGCATTGGCAGGACACAAAGCCAGGCCTGAGTGATGGTTGCCCCCCCCCCCTTCTCTCTCCAGCTCTTGTAGCCACAAGACCTGCAAGGGGAACCTAGAAACCACCAAGAAGGGGAAACTCAGCCTGTGAGGGGAATATAGAAACCACCAAGAAAGAGCAATTGCTTTTGCAGCCTGGCTTGTTATATTCAGGGCAAGGCTGCCCCCCCCCGCCCCCCCCCCCCCCCGTCTGAGGGGACCTGGTCATGGGCTCAAGTTGGCTCCTGTGTTCTGGACTGGGGTCCAACCCTGGGGATACTAGACAGGGAGTCTGGATGTTTCTAAAACGTCATAACGTAGGTGACTCAAGGGTGCTGATCAGCACTGGGAGAACTGTGGGCAGCACGGCCTAGACACCTGGGGGAAGGTTACACTTCCAGACCCAGTTTCCCCATTGAAGTGTTAAGCACTTAATAAATGGGCCTGGGGGAGGGTGTGCGGCGGCAGGACTGCTTAGTCACCTAGAGGGCAGTCTGGGCTACATGAGACCCTGTGCAGAGGAGAGTGAGATGGACCCGGATGGGAAGGACAATTGAAGCCCCCGGGGTCCCTCCGCTCAACCTCCGGACAAACGCTCGGCTTAGCTTCTCACGTGACCGCCAGGGGGCAGCAGCGGCATCGGCACGGCACCGGGACCATTCCGGCCTGAGAACCAAAAACAGGCCTTTTAACCCTCCTTCCGGACGCCTTGGTCCCAGGGTCCAGCCTCACCGAGGTGTCTGAAGTTCAGGCTATCCCAAACTCCCAATCATCCTGACTGAGCCTCTCCAGTGCTGGGGACCCAGGGTGGGGGCTGAGCTGGGCAGAGGGCACTGCTGTCCTTGGGAGAATTTTCCCACACTAGTGGAGTCAGCCTCGGGGCAAAAGTCAAACCAGACCTGGGGGTGGGGAGTCAGTCACCTGCATCCGCTGCAGCGCGTGGGGACAAAAACTTTCCGTCCAGTTCCCTGTTTGATAAAAGCTTTGTGTCCTTTCTGCCGCTAACAGGGAGGGACCAACGGGCTTCTGCTGGACAAAGCTGGGCAAAGTGACAGCACAGCCTAAGACCCCCAGTGAGGGGCTGGGGGCGTGGCTCAGGATAGAGCCTGTCTAAAACAGGGAATGAGCTGCCTCAGTTTCCCTCCCCAGGTAGCTCCCCACTGTCTGTTTCCAGTGGCCTCTGTCTCTGCCCTCTGGCTGGGATAGGAGAATGTCCATCAGGCAGTGACCCGGCCCAGAGCAGCCCCGGCATCAACGTCTTGCCAGGCACTGGGCACTCTGAAGCTGGTGTTGTCACCCACGTTCACACACCTCACACTTGATCATTTGAAGCACACAATGTAGTGACATTTAGCATTCACTCAGTTCGCACAGCACTTCTGACTAATTCCAGAACATTCCTACCAAATGCCAAAGTGTCTGTCCCCATGAGCTGCTTATGTTTCCTGGCAGGCAGAGGCTGTGACAGCTAGGAGCCTCTGCTGTCAGTGAGGATTAGCGTGTTCCAGATACTTCAGATCAATGGGACCACTCAGCACAGTCTCTGTGCTGGCTGCTGTCAATCACCCGCATTGTATTTTTGAGGTTTTTCCAACATATATCGGTGCCTCTTTCCTTTTCATAGTTGAGTAATATTCTGTTATGTGCCTAGATCACAGTTTCTTTCTTCGCCCACATGCTGATGGGCAGCTCTGTCTTCCTGACCACTATCAGGTCTGTGGTGATGGGAGCAGGTTTCATTCTCACTTTTCCTTCCTTTTGTCTACCTTTCTGCTTCCCTTCCCGTTCACCCTTCTCCTCTTGCCATAGACGGAACCCAGGATCTTGTTTCACTCTAACTTGGAGCCACGCCCCCAGCCCCTCACTGGGGATCCTAGGCAGGGCTCCACCCTGAGCCACGCCCCCAGCCCCTACTGGGGGTCCTAGGCAGGGCTCCACCCTGAGCCACGCCCCCAGCCCCTCACTGGGGGATCCTAGGCAGGGACTGGCAAAGTGGTCCCATTCCATGTGTCTCTCCTGGCCTCTGAGTCCCTGCAGAAGTCACTTTCTGTCCCAACTCTACCCCTCATCGTGTGTCTCTGTCCACAGAGTTATCAAAGTTTAATCTCAGCCACCATGGCAGGGCTTCAGGAAACCTCACCTAGCCCTTCAGCCTTTCAGAGCCACTGTGCCCAGCAGTATGCGTGGTGGCCCAGGCAGGGAAACCGAAACGGTGTGGGGGAGGAGGCAAAAGGCCTGGTCCCTACCTAGGTTTCCATGAAGGTCGCTGCTCAGCCCTGCCCAGACTGGCTGTGATCTGCTCTGGCTGCTGTCCCCACCCTGAGCTAACCCAGCATTGGGTCAATGCAAAACATCAAGTTTCCCTCCACATTGTCAGAGGCATTTGCCAACTGGGGCCTGGAGCAGTAGGTCAGACAGTCAGTCAACAAACATCTCAGAGAGAGGGCTCTGGCCATCTCATGGCTTCTCTGAGCCTCAAGTTTTCCTTTTACAGAAATAGGGATATTAACACAGTTGGAGTCTGTGAGAGGAGCCAGGAGCCAGGCAGAGGGAGCCGCCACTCCCATCCTTAATAATAGTCACCTGTGCAGCTGTCACCTCACATCCTGCCTGCCTGCCTGTCTCTGTCTGTCTGTCTGTCTCACTCCGACCCTTTGCTTGTCTTGGTATAGGGATTCTAAGTCACTCCACGGTGGCCAGAAAATGTGTGGGGCCACAGGAAGCCTTGGGTGTCCCTCAGTGGCAGCCTCAGGTCCCATTCCTGACTGCTGCTTTTTGCTCTCTGAACCTCAGTTTCCCCATCCCGCAAAAGTGTCAGTGTCTGTTCCTGGGAGTAAAGGAGCCTGTCTGAGGCCCAGCACAGCCGCCCTGACTGGCTAAATGGAGCTGCATCCACAGAGGTGGAGCTCGCTGAGAACCCTGGGTGCTGGCTTGGCACGTTCAGGTGTGTCCCTGACCTTGCTCCCTGCCCCCTCCAGGCAGGCATCCCCCCCCCAGCTGTTAGCCTCTCTGTGAGCAGGGACACACACCTGTCTCTAGACTTACAGCAGAACTCTCCTGCCTTCTCCTGCTCTGACTGACAGTGTTCCTGGTAACCAACCCCAGCCTGAGTACCTGGGGCCATTTATCACTGTAATAAATCATCCAGGCTTGTCTCCCTGCCTGGGTCTAATTCTAGTGTCTTTCTCACTCGCATACCCCAATATAGGAATTCTGAAATCTGTGCAGAGCGGCTTTGTCAGCTGCTGCTCACAGTCAGGGTCTAAGTGCAGAACAGACTGAAGTCAGATGGTCTCTGTACCACACATCATCACAATCAGACAATGGGGGACTTTAAGGGTCAGAAGCAGAAGAGGGCTCCCTGGAGGAGGTGGCTTTGGAGCCAAGGCTGGATGAATGGAGGGTGAGGATATCTTCATGCAAAGCCCCTGGAGTAAGAGCCTGTGCCCATGTAGGGAAGACCTATAGGCAGAGCCACAAGGAACGTGTGTCAGCCCAGGTCCCCTCCTTCAGAGCAGCAGCTTGCTCTGCTGGGGTCTTGAGAGCCCAGGACATTTGATTCCTCCTTCCACAAGGATAGGAAGACTTCTGTGGATTATGAGAGCTTCAGAGACTTCACAGGTGGGGAAACTGAGGCTTGGAGCCAAGCCATTCCTACTAATTCCCCTACACAGCCTGCCTGGGGACTTTCTCACAGGTGGAAACAGTGGCAGCCGGTTTCACAAGTGGCTGCAGGCTGGTATCGGTTTGCAGATGACATACTGGATCACACCGCCTGGGGCGGCCCAGGGAGATTGGCTCTGCCATCGTGTACTGTAGGAAACAGGGCACTGGGCCATGGTGCAGGGACAGGGAGGGAGGAACCTCCATCCCAGGTGCATACTTCTGTCTTATATAGCCCATGCTGACCTGGAACCCACTATGTAGCCCAGGATAGAATCAAACTCTTAAACCCTTCTGTCCCAACCATGTTAGAAGCCCCTACTGGCTCAGACCACAAGGGCTGTGGTTACAGCTCCCCTCCCACCCCAAGTCCAACCACCCCGTGGAGGTGCAGGGCCTAGGGCCTGAAGAGGTGGTTCAGGAACAGGAAGGAAGAGGCGCATTTCTCTCTGGGGACTCAGGGTAGTGGACTTGGAACCACAGCAGAACTCACATGGGCTCTCTCAAGCCACAAGTCTGTGTAAACGTCCTGAGTGGATTCGTGGGGCATATGAGGAAGACTGACTTTGAAATTTTTGCCAATCAAATGGTGGTGACTGGTGTAGTGTCTCCAGTGTCCTCTTCCAGATCCTCTGGTCTGACAGCTGTTTCCCCATCCTGTTTCCTCGGGTGTGAACTCCTGGGCTCTTGTGTGCGGCATAGGCATTCTTTATGTGTCTTCATTGGCTGAAGACACTGTCCTGGATTTGCTTTTTATTGCTGTGGAGAACACATGACCAAAAGCAACTTGGGGATAAAAGGGTTTGCTTTATAGTCCGTCACTGAAGGAAGTCAGGACAGGAGCTCAAACAGGGCAGAAACCTGGAGGCAGGAGCTGATGCAGAGGCCGTGGAGGGCGCTGCTTTCTGGTTTTCTCAGTCTGATTTCTTATAGAACACATACCACCAGCCCAGGCATGACCACGCCACCATGGGCTGGGCTGACAAAACCATAGTACCTTGAAAACATCAATGGAAAATGTACACAAAGCCCAACTTGTCTTGAGATCCTGGAGCCAAGGGCTTTGGATTTCGTTTCTTGGGGCTCAGGGGTTAATGCACCGGTTGCTTGTGCAGAGAACCTAGTTCAGCTCCCAGCACCACATGGCAACTCACAATCATCTGTGACTCCGGGTCCAGGGGTTCCGGAGTCTTCTTCTGGACTCTGCACAATGCAGTCATGTGTGCACACAGAATTTTAAAACCTAAGTCCCCCAGACAGAGCGCCGCAGCCACAGCAGGTGTATTCCTTTGCTCTTTATCTTTCCATTTTCTTCAGGGCCTCCTGAGACGAGGAAAAAGGTCCTTTTATTTTAATTACTTGCGTGTGTTATCATGTGTGCACTTGCTCTCATGCCTTTGCACATGTGGAAGCCGGAGGTGGGGGAGGGAGTCAGCATCTGGCATCTTTCTCTGAGGCTCAAGCTTCCTTCTCATTGTGTTTTTACTAATTGACTTGAAGAGCTTGTGCAGAGGTCAGGGGGCACCTTTCGGGAGTCGGTTCTCTCCTTCCGCTGTGTGGGTCCTGGAGCTCTGGTGGTCAGTCTTGGCAGCTAGCACTGTTACCCTCTGAGCCTCTTCAACAGCCCCACCTTGGGACAGTGTCTTTCACAGTTCTGACCTCTGGGACCCTCCTGTGTCTGCTCCCAGTGCTGAGGTTACAGCTGCACCCAGATTTTGTTTATTTGATTATGTGTTGATGTTTTGTTTTGGGGTTTTCAAGACTGTGTAGCCCTGGCTGTTCTGAAACTCCTATGTCCAGGGTGGGGGGGGGGGCTTCGAACTCACAAAGATCTTCCTGTGTCCACCAACTGCTCATCTTGCATCCAGCTTTAAGTGTATATGGAGGACTTGAACTCAGGTCCTGATGCTTGCACAGCAAGTATTTCTCTCGGCGCACAGCAAGGGTTGCTCTCCATGTACTTCCCTTCCTATGCTTATTCACATCTGTATACATTACTCTTTGTTTTTTTGTTTTGTTTTTTTTCTTCAGTATTTTTGAGAAAGAGTCTCCCTCTAATAGCCAGGCTGGTCTCAAACTTACTAGCCTACTGCCTCTACTGAGTCCTGGGATTGTGAACATGCACCCTGACATCTGGCCAAAGTCACTCTGGGTGCTGGAGTCTCTCTGCTGGGACAGAACTTCTCCACCTTAGGGCAGAATTCCTGAGCTGTGTAGGAGCCTCTGTGGGCCCCTGATTCCGATGACGTGTGGACATGCTGGCTGGTGTGCCTGTCCCTGTGGCAATGCTCTGGGTTGTGGAATTGCTCCCAGGGTCCAGAAGAACCAGTCTTGCCACCTCCTTCTTCCCTAGAAGTGCTGGGCCCTGTGCTACTCTCTGCTCCCTGTTTGAGGCTTCTTATTGTTGTTGAGACAGGGCTTCTTCCTATGTAGCCTAGGCTGGCCTCAAACTCACAATATAGCCCAGGACAACTGTGAATATCCACCTCCTAGCTGATGGGAAATAGACCACACCAATTGTTTGTGTCGTTTTTTGAGACAGGGTTTCACTCTGAAGTTTTCTGGGTAGTCTAGAACTCACAGCCATCCCCCTGCCTCAGTCTCCAATATGTCAGGATGACAGGCCTATGTCTCCAAAGACAATGGTTTGATGACGGGCTTCTCTAGGATGTCTAGAATAAAAAGCAAGTCCCAGGCTGACAATATGGCTGAGTGGGTAAAAGCACTTGCTGAGGACCTGAGGACCTGAGTTCGGACTCTGGATCCCACCTGGTGGAGGTGAGAATTGAATCTGCAAAGCTGTCACTGACCTCAGCACGTGTACTCTGGCACTTCTCCCCATAAAATAAATAAATAAAGTTAAAACAGAATTCAACACTTGTTAAGAAGGCCCTTCTTCCCCCCTCTTTTCTCTTTCATGAGCATTCCGAAGCTTCCAAGGCCCTCAGCTCCCCACAGCCCTACAACTGAAGTCTTTACCCACACTCTAAAGCCCTTCAGAGCAGAGCTGTGCTGTCCCCCAGAGCATGGCACACAGGTCCTGGGCAGGAGCAGGGCCCACTGTGCCTGCTGTGTGAGACTGTCCAGCTGGACAGGACCATCATGACCCAATGTGTTCCTGGTGTCTCTGGGACAGATTTAGAATCTCCCTGAGCCCCAGCCCAAACAGGTCATTTTGAAGCTTTTGGAATAACGGAAAATTTCAGATGTGTCCAGAAGCCAGAGCATACTCTTATCCACTAGCCAGTCCTAAATCCACAGCAACCCTCTGCACGGTTGACCCATGCCCCAGGCACCCTCCCACCCTCACTGGCCAGGGTCACATGTCACATGTGAGATGTATGTAAGCCTGCCCCCACCATCACCATATCCCTCAAAGTCTGTAGGGGGCTCAGTTTGTGGAGCATCTGTCACCCCAGCGCTGAGAGGTACAGGAGGATCATGAGTTCAAGGTTATCCTCAGCTACATTGAGAGACAGTTCCAGGCCAGCCTGGGCTACATGAGACAAACAGAGATGGGAAATGGTTCCGGAGCTGAAGGTCTGCTGTGGATGTAGATGCTCACCCATTCCCCCAGCACCACGGCACTGAGGCAGGGAGAGCCCTTGTGTTTGACGCTCATTCTAGTTGAATTGCTAAGGTCCTGGGTCAGGGAGAGATCCTGCTTCCAAACAGGGCAGTGGATGATTAAGACACAATATCAACATCTGTCCTCTACAGAAGCTGTTACCCAGTGTTCGGGTGTGGGGACCCAGCCAGCACCTGGCATCAGGGCTTCAGTTTCCCCAGGTACGTGGGGTTGCTCAGGGGCCCCTGACACAGGCCTCTGAGGCATGTGTGGTCAGGGTATGTCTCTTTATCCCACTGTCTAGTCTCCTTTGCCTTGCTGGTATCTCTGGTCACTGTGTCACCCCCATCCTGGTGTCTACCTAGGACCTAGGTCTCCAGGTGGCCATTGTTGCATGAATAAAGGAAACTCAGGACCAGATCTCTGGGAAAGTCAGAGATATTAGAGAGAGTAAACACCACAGTCAGATCTCACCCAGCTGTCTTCCAGCTTCCTCAGCCTCCCTCCTCTTGGCTTCTTCTTCCCCCTCTGTCTTTCTATGCCTGCCTTAAATACTTTCTTCTCTCAGTTAAGGTGTGACCCCACCACTGCCTGCCTGAGAGCCTGGGACTCCTTCTGTAAACTAAAATGACCTCGAACTCAGATTGTATTAAGGGCATAGGTCACCACTCCCAGATATTCCCTGTGCTGGGATTAAAGTTGTGAGTTACCACTCTCTGATCCTCCTAGACTGACTGTGCGTAGATCCCTCTGATATCTCCGAATGTTTTTATGATATTTGAAAATATCCCCACAGGCCATAGAGAAGGATGCTGCACACTCCCCCAGAAGAAACAGACTGGGTCTCTCTAGAACACCCCACAGCCTGGCCTGGGATTTGCTCTGCTCCAAGACTATTCTAGAACATTAGCAGTCCAGGAAGTTGGCCTTGGGTGGCTGTGCTGGGACATGACTGTCCCTGCTGCCCTGGTGGCACTCAAAGACCCAGTCTCTCAGCAGAGACTGTAGACACAGGTTCTCCTCTGCCTCAGGTGGCAGGAAAATGTCCTTAATCCATCTCCAGATTTACTGCACAGCCTGAAGCATGGCACCTGCACTTGAGGGTGAGGCAGGAGGATTGCCATGAGTTAGAAGCCAACCTAGGTTACAGAGTGAGGCTGTTGCAATAGTAATGGTGCTGGTTATCATTATTTCATCCCATTAATAAATTATTACTTACTCCCAGAACCCTGGAGGCAGAGGCATGTGGATCCCTGTTAGTTTGAGGCCACCCTGGGCTACATATGACTCTGACTCAAAGCAATAAAAAAGAGAGCACGTGAGTTACTCCCCAACTCTGTCACCCATTCCAACACAGGCTAGAGAACTCCCCACAGCAAAAATAGGAAACTGAGGCAGGCCTGGGCCCAAACACTCCGTTTCAGGAAGTGTCCCTTCGCCAGGGAGCTCTGCTCACGGGTCCAGCCCTGCCGGTATAGGTTGCTATGGGGAAGGGGAGTCTGTTATTGTGCCCCCCCCCCCCAGCTTGAGTTTCCAAACCATGAGGTTTTTCTTCTTTATTCATTTTTGAATTAATGGACAGAACCCAGGTCTCTGCCCCTGAGTACCACTGAGGCTAGAACACAGGCCCCCCAGCCAACTCGGCCACCACCCAGGACCTTTGTGTATGCTCCCTGCCTGGGGCCCTGTCACCTATGGAAGGGTCCATGCATGGATGTATGCCTTTGGCAGGAAGTGACTCAGTTGTGCCTGAGTGTTTAAACTGCTTCTAAATGTTTTTTAAAATTACTTTATTATTATTATTTATTTATTTATTTTAAGTAGGGTGGGGACTAGGCTATTAGCATATTGCCTAATGATCAGGGAATGCAAATGTCCTGGGATTGCAGAGGCTGTAATGTCTCCGGCCAGGCCATCTCTTCCAGGTGCTTTCTCTGCAAGCTCACACCTTGATCCAGCAAAGCTGAAGCAGGACTGGCCAGCTTCGGTTACACGCTGAAACACTGTCTCAAACAGGAGAAAAAAAAACAAAAGAGTCTCACATTCATCTGAAATGGAGCCAGCTGGAAACCTGTATTTTGTGGGTAGCCTTGACTCACGTTTACATTTCAGTGAGAAAGCTGAGGCCTGGAGAGGCAAAGCCGGATGGATGGCAGACAAGGCTGGATTCAAGTAGTGGCACTATCAGCTCCCCACACACATCCTCTCCACCTGGACTTGGGCATCTGGCAGCCAATCTGGTTGTGCTGTGCCAGCAGTGGGCTGGGTTTCACCATCAGCACAGGCCTCCGCTGGCTCTGCCATGCTGCCCGACTCTGGCAGCACCAACTGTGACCCAGGCTCTGTCAGGCTCAGCTGTGACTGTCACTTGATACTTGGTAAACACTGTCCCCACAGGGGCACCTGCCCATTCAAGGTGGGATAGGGCTCCTGCAGGCCAGGGCTGGCCCTCCTGCCATGGTGATGGTGGAAGCGCTGAATTCGGACATGTCTCTCAGGCAGATCAGCACATTCCCACATTGGTCCCAGGGCCCAGCTCTCCGCAGGCTGAGGCAGGAGAATAACCGTGAGCTCTAGGCAAGCCCGCTGCCTCAACAAATAAACAAAACAGCTAGCTATGTGGAGGCCTGTGTGGCCAGTGAGTGTGTGTACAGGACCCAGCCAGGTGGGCACATTTGAGAAATGTGCTCTTATTGTCCTGTCTCTGTTGTGCTGGTCCCCTGCCAGGCCTCGGCCTTAAGCTAGGATGGCAAGGCAAACACCTTGAGCCTGTGGAAGTCAGAACCAGGCTGGACAGAGGTGTGGCAGGGAGGAAGCCCAGCCCAGTGTAGTAGAGAAATGGGTATATGTTGGGTTTTGAATGGTGAGTGGGAGTTTGCTAAGCGAGAATGAGGTACCCTTCCAGGCAGTGGTACGCATCCTTAATTCCAGCACTAAGGAGGCAGAGACAGGTGGGTCTCTGTGAGTTTAAGGCTAGCCTGATCTACAGAGTGGGTTAAAGGACAGCCAGGCCTACATTAAGAGAAACCCTGTCTCGAAAAAAACAAAAACCAAACCAAACCAAGAACAATGACAGCAAAAATAATAATACAAAATAAAAGCCTTGGAAAGGGGCATGGCCTAACTAGATCCGGGGTCTGTGTTTAGGGCTGGGTGGAGCCCCTGTCACACTTGGAACTAGCAAGGATGCTGGGAGGCCCACGGTGCACAGGCCTGGGGCAGCCTTCTGAGCAGCACCTCAGCTGCCCCCACACATTGCTTTGTTTGCCCACACAGAGAACAGCTTGTGCTGAAGGGGGGGGGGGATCTGGCATTCCTCAGGCAGTCCTGTACCAACCGGTCCTCCTGCCCCCCATCCCCACCTTGTCCAGCCCACCATAGTGACCACGGCCTCAAGTGGCCCATCTGTTTGTTCCAGGAGGCCAAGAGTCCAGAGCTGACCCCTGAACTTGCCCGGGGCCAGAGGTTCACAGCTGAGGACATATCAGCTCTTCCGGGCCTGTGGGTCCATCCCAGGGCCTCCCAGGGCCACCTCCCGTCTGTCCTGATCCTGTTCACCACCCATAGCTGAACATGTTACCAGCCTTTTTCCTGTGTGTTATCTACAAGATGTAGAATGGCGCACCCTTCCAAACTCCAACCAACGTCTATTTCTAGGACCCTCCAGACACAGCTCCACTCTGGCTTTGCGTGGCAGGGACTGTGTCCCTATCCCCATGCAGGGGTCCCTGAGACTCCGCCCTACTGCCTTAGGTCACTGCAGCAAATGAGCAAACCCGCGGATGGAGCCCCCAGTCTAATTGGCCCGGCTGGGTCCCTGGGAGCCAATTCATGGTTTGGCCTGACCATGGTCACGTGGAGCCCGGAAATGGGGCAGGGCTGGCTGGGAGGGCAGACCTCCACAGGGGCTTTGTGCTCAGGGCTTAAGGTCCCTTCTTGCCTACCATGGCTGGGAGGCGCCCTGGACAGTTTTCCCGCAGGGGGATTGCTTTCTTTAGGTCCCTCTCCTTCCCTGGCAGTCTTCCCCGCCCCCACTGGCCGTGTCTGGTACCACCCAGCCCCAGGCTAGTCACCACTTCCTCCTCAGCTTTTTTTGGGGACTTTCCTCAACATCACAAATAAACAGGGCTAGGACTCAGTGCGCAGAGCATCAGGAACACTTAAATCATGCTCGTCTGTCATGACAGGTGGAGGCAGGGGCATCAGGAGTTCAAGGCCAGCTAGGCTACTCCAAACTGTCTTAAAAGCAAACACAGACACACAAAAAACCAAACTGACGGCGGAGGAGCCAGATCGGCTGTGGCAGAGCAGGTGCAAAGGTCCTGGGGCTGGGGCAGATCTAGCTCCTTAAGATCAAGCAGGAGCTGGGAAGGGACTCAGAAAGCTGGCGGGAGGTGGGGACAGGGTGTCCTGAAACCGGAGCCCAGCAGGACAGCAGCCCCCTCCCCGGCACCCCAGGGCTCCCTGCTCCGGACAGAATGTGCTCAGGGAGACACAGCGAGGGCGGCCACTACCGTGGGTAGATTCCTGAACGGCTGCCCAGCCAGGCCAGCTGCCAACGTGCAGAACCAGTGTCTGCGCCCTGCGTGCCTGTCACCCCGAGGCCCAGGGAGAGAAGGGGGGACCTGAAGTTTGACACAGAGCCTGATCAGTCAGATTCAAGGGGGTCCCGGGAGCAGGTGAGGGAAGTGACTCGAGAGTCCTGCAGCCACAGGGTGACACCTGGAAGTGGGAGCCGGCTGAGGGGGAGGAGGGACCCGAGCAGTGTGGCCCCACCTCTCTGTTGGGCGAGCCAGCTTCTCTCAACTCACTGGAAAACCCTTCTGTAAGAATCGGGTCCCTCAGCTGCCGGCTCAGATGTCCCTGTCAGCTGGCCCGGTCGAGTACCAGCCCTGGACCTGACCCCGTGTCCCCTCCTGGGACAAACTGTGAGAAGATTCCGACAACACGTGATGCGGACCCCTCCTTAGCTGCAGACTTGGGTTTGGGGGTCTGGTGATAATGGCTTCCTAGCCACGCCCTAGACACCCGGAGCCTCCACAGATATCCCTGGCTCTGGAGCATCATCCTGACCCCAGAACCCCACCTGCCTCGGCTTCCAGTGTAGGGGTTAAATAATAATTAATCAATCAATTATCAATACTATTATTGCTACAGTCTCACTAGGTAACCTCCTGCCTCAGTCTTCTCAGCGCTCAAGCTGTTTTTAACTTTATTCACAGGCTGTGTGATGATGTCATGTGCAGACACCACGCCCAGAGAAGAAAAGTTACACTCTGAAAACCTTAGAAATGTAAACACAGCAGGCACCCAGAGGTCAGAGGTTAAGGGCACAATTTCAGAGGACCGGATTTGGTCCCCAGAACCCACAAGGGCTCACAACTGTAGCTAGGGCTCCAGGGCCCCAAAGCCCCCTTCAACCTCTATGAGCATGATACACACAAAACAAACCAATGTTTTTTAAAAAAGGAATAGCAGACGGAACTGGTGAGCAGAGGTAGGAGGATGAGTCAGGAGGGGACCAGTTCCAGTTAGGGTCCCCAGACAGAGTCGGAGCCGCGCAGGACAAATGAGGCACTAGCCCAATCTCTCCCATCCGTATTTATTCATTTTTAATGTACAAAGATGATGGACTCTTCAGACGTGGGGTGGCAAGTCCCTGGTAGGACTGGGTATTGGGGGCTTGCCCAGCTGCCCTCAGTCGCTGGCTTTCCCTTTGTTGTCCTGCCAGGCCACCGTGTCCTCCTCTGGATCCTGACCCTGAGAGAGGCTTGAGCTTCTCATGGTAGATCACATGTGCAGCTTTGTGCTCGCCGGGGCCACCAATCCTCAAAAGCTGGAACCCCTGGACCCTCAGGTCCCACAGAGCCTCACTGGGTCTCTCCTTACATGTTTGTCCCTGGGCCCTCTGTCCTGCTCACCTTATAGTGTGGTCCTATTTAAGATGCCTGCACACCTGGGCTCCCACCCCTAAGATGGAGGCGTTGGGTGCTGTGAGCTCCTACCATTTCCTGAGTGCTTGTCAGGTTGCTGAGCTCCTGTTCAAGCACCGAAGCCTCCGCTAAAATGCCCTCTGAAGCCTTCTGCCTCCCCTCTGGTTCTGTAAGACGAAGTGTTCACCCCTGGATTGGTCTCTGCAAGACTATAATCCTCTAGGGGAGCCTAGCACTGGTCAATGCAAAGAACTGGAAGCTTCAGGAGGACAGCCAGTCCACAGAAGTCATGTGCTGCTCCTCAGCCCTGTGCGATGTCACTGGCCTCATCTGAAACTGTTTTCCCAAAGCAGACAGCCAGACTGCAGTGCCAGAGAAAAGTGGACCTGGTACCCCAAGGTGTCGATTCACACACGTCAGCAGGTCATGCAACGTGGCCTCACAGCCTCGGACGGTGGGTTAGGATCCTCCTGAGAGACAAAGTTCTCAGTGAGCTCGTGTCTACCCTGCCAACCCCAACTCCTCAGTCAGTTCAAGGGTCATCAGGAGGGTGTGAGGTTGAAGCATATGCATAGGAGTTTGTTTGTAGCCCAGGCTGGCCTGGATCCTGTAATCCTCCTGGCTCACCTCACCCTGCTGGTTTATCAGCTTTATGACCCACCAAGCCTAGAAGCTAGAGAGGGCCAGGCAGCATACCTCAGAGTACAGAGGAGGTGGGCAGTAGCGGAACTCTTGGAGACAGGCAAAGTAGGGCCCTTCCAGGCTTACAGGGTCTAGCAGGAGGGGGAAGGGCTGCTGTGAGGCAGCTGGCTGCTGGCTCTCGCTCACCACTTCAGAGTACTCTGGAGGGGCTGGGAGAGAGAGACAGAAAATGAGGCTGGGGCTGGGCTTCGGGGATCCATGGTTGTACCACAATTATGACTAAGCCTTTTCCCCCTAGGGACAATTCACTGTTGCCCAGGCTGACCTCTAACTTATAGTAATCCTCCTGCCTCAGCTAGGAACATGGTACTCATTTGGTTGGGCTATTGTTCCTTTTTTTTTTTTTTTTTTTTTGAGACAGGAACTCAATGTAGAGCACAGTGGCAGGTCCACCTGTGTACCACTGTTGCTGACTGACATTAAGGACATATGTCATCGCCCTGCCATGCCTTGCTTTTAGATACTGGGTCTACTACAGCCCTGGTTGGCTTATGAGTTATTAAATAGTGGAGCTGCTGGAGTGGACTGGAGGTGCTAAGCCTGGGTCGTGGCTCCGCCCACTGGAGTCCTTGGCGGCTGGCTGAGCTCACCCTCTGGCCGCTCCAATCCTGCGCACAGGCCCCAGTTTTGCAGGAAGCTGGCGCGGCTGCCCACGCTGGCCGAACGGCTGCCCAGGGGATGCAGGGGGACCGTGCCGATGACCAGCGGCAGCTCCAGCAGCAGCTTCGAAGAGCCTGGGATGTCCACGCAGACCTGAGGGAAGCAGCGGCAATGCAGACTGCTGCCTCCTCACCTGTGCCCTCCACTCTGGCCCGGACAATAGGGCTTAAGGCAGCTTGCTTGAGTACCTTGAGCGAGTAGTCCACACTGAGCACGCGGCAGTGCAAAATGGACGGGCCCACTGGAGGGATGCGGAGTGCGCGACCGGGCCACAGCGCGCGGCGACCAGGGCCCACGGGCTCCCCATCCACACTGGCCACTACAGCGCGCTTCTGTTTTTGTGCACCTCGGGCCATGAAGGTCTGTGTTTGTACCAGAACGGCTCGAGGATGCACAGCCCGCGTGGACCCATTGTCAATCTCCGCGAAGATAGGAATGACCTCACCTGCAGCACAGAGTGGCTTGCTTCAGTCTCCCCTCTGCTAACTCTTCCCGCACCAGCGGCATTTGCCCCGCCTGTTACCTGGAGTGTATCCCTTGCGGTCTATCTTGGCTGAGAGGGACACGAGGCCACGGGTGCAGTACCAGGATCGCGCCACCTTCTCCCGGGCTCCAGCCTGGGGTTCCTGTGGGGACAATAAGGGTCATTTGGGCATCTGGACACTTGCAGCTTCTGTGTCAGAGGGAACCTAGTCTCAGAAAGAAACAGAGGCAGGTCAGCCACCTCTACAAAATGTGACCCTGTCTCAAGAAACTAAAAGTTGAATAAAAAATTAAAAACAAGAATAGGTGGTGGGGCACACCTTTAATCACAGCAGGCAGATCTGTTGGATTCAGGCCAGAGGCCAGCCAAGGTCACACAGACATAGAGAGACCTTTGTAAAATAAAAAATAAAAAAATAAAAAAAGAAGAAGAGGAAAGAACAAAGACAGAGAGGAAGAAGGAAAATACAAACCTCAAAACCAATAAAATAAAAGAAAAAATTGCAAGCCCTGTTGTGCCCTATTTCCTAAATGGGCATCTGAGGCTGGGGGAGGGCAAGGCACTTGCCCAGAGCCACACAGCAGGTGAGTGACAACAGAACTTGAACCCAGATCTAGTAGGTTCCACAGTCACCACTAACTTCTGGCTCTTGTTTCAGACACCACCTGTGACCTCCAACTCCCGACGACACCGAGAGGCCTGGTTGGACCCCATCCAGCCCGCGGTGGGGCAGCCACATACCAGCAGGGCAGGCGTATTTATGTCCACGGGTTCAATGACGGTGAACATCTTCCGAGCGCGGCGCGCAGGGACCCAGGGCCGATGCAGGGTGGCTTTGATGGAATAGCGGACGCTGCCGTGTTTACCCTCGAAGGACGTCACCAGGGAGCTGGAGTGGCAAGAGTGGGGGGGCTCAGGGTAGGACTCCCCCCGCGGGGTGTCCAGAGCAGCTAGGGGTTAGGGAACAGACGCCCATCCGGTGGGCGACAGCGGGGCTTACACAGGCAGCTGGAAGCTGAACGGAAACTCGTGCCGTCCGGCGGGCAGTGTGGCGATGTCCCCCGAATCTAGGAGCAAGATACTGGACTGAGCGGACGCGGACCCGGGGATCGTCTGCTCGGGGCGTCTCTCGGGGTCCCCGGGCCGTACCTGGCGCGAGCAGCGTGGCATGGTGGTTCACGACTTCCACGCGCTCGCTGTAACTCTGAGTGTACGCGGTGCTGGAGCCCGCGCTGCGGGACTCCGTCCAGTGTGCGCGCGCGCGGCCTCGAGCGCGCAGCCTGAGCGCGCCCACACGCGCCGCGCCCGCCAGCTCCAGCAGTACCCGGCCCGCCACGGCCTGGCCTCCGTGGAACACAGGCTCGGTCCCCGCGCGCGCCCCGTCCAGCTGTACCACGAAAGCCTTCACCTTGTCAAATAGCATCGTGCTGATGAGCGTGAACCCCAAAGCAGGCCGACTCGGGGCTCGAACCCGCGATCCGGAAAACCGAGAGGCTGTAAGCTCAGCAGGTTGGAGCTACGCCCGCGAACACGCAGGCCCGCAGGACCGGAGGACCACTCGGGACCCGTGGCTGCGTCGCTCTTATATGGCGGGGCGGGGGCGGGGCCTGAGGAGGAGGCCGCGCCTACCGGAAGAGGCGCCGACAAAAACGCCAGGAGGGGTGGGGCCTGAGAGAGAAAGCTGCGTCCCCTTGGTGATACCGGGCCAATAGCGCGGCGAAGGAATGGCCTGAGGACAAAGCCGCGCCTCCCGGAAGAGACTTCACCAATAGGCGCGGCGAGGAGGCGGGGCCTCAAAAGGCTGGCTTTGCTGAACTAGGTGAAAGGCTCCTCGAGGGCCGTGGCCTGAGAGAAAGACACGCCCCCTATAATTAAAAAGCCAATAACATATGAGGGGTGTGGTCTGGGGAACCGCCCCTCTGGCCAGTAGCGTTGAGGGGGCGTGGCCTCAGAGAAAGCTTCTCCTACCGGAACAATTTTCACCAATAGCAAGGGGCCGCGGCATCTCCAGGCTCCTCCTTTAGCTGAGCCTCGGTGGGCCGTGTCGCCGCGAGAGTAGACGGTTGCGGGTCTCGCAGATCCAGAGTCAAGAAGAGAAACTGAGGCCCGGAAATGGGGCACGCAGCATGCCAGCTGTCACGGTTTGGTTTTGAAGCTGGTTCTCAGGCGGCCCAGGCTTGCCAGGAACTTGAGGCCGTCCTCCTGCGTGGATGACAGCCATTCGTCACAAACCTGCTCCAGAGACAGGATCTCACTCACCCTGTGACCCAGGCTGTCCTGGAACTCACGGCAATGGGGTGACAGGCGTGCGACACGGTGGCCTGCCGACCACAGGGCCATTTGCTCCGGCGCTGCGGGTAGGTACGGGTAGAAATGGTGCGTCTTTCCCCGCGTGGAGTACCCCGGGGGAAGCTAGGGACCCCTTAAGAGAACTTCGTGCCTCGGTTTCCACTTCCATAAGGCCTGGGCCAGAATGTGATGTGTGGATCGCCGTGCATACCAGGATCGGATCCAGGAGACGCTCCGAATTCAGAAAATGCCTGGGGACAGCGTGACCCTTCCCGGGGCCTCAGTTTCCCCTTGCTCCCGCAGGGGATCCAGCCCGGCGTTTGTGGGACGCGCGCGCCCTCTGGTGGAAGAGGGGTGCAGTCTAGCAAGGTGGGCGCAGGGGTCCCCAAGGCAGCAGAGGACAGTCACCAGCCTCCATCTCCAGCTGGGAGTCAGCGCTGAAAGGCATGAGCATCCCTTGAGGAAGGGGGCCGGGCTAGAGGACCAGAGAACTCCCACAGGCCTGGAGAGCCAAGTGAGAACCAGAGCCACGCCACGTCTTAGAGAAGGTCTGGATGGCTCCAGGATTTCCCTTGGTTCTCACAGATCTCACTGCGCAGACTCTGCCACACCCATTTCACGGTCAGGCACACTGAGGCCTGGTTTAGCTGGGTGAGTGAGGGGTCTGGAGCCCAGAGAGGCGACATCTGCCCTGCACACACAACAGGTGCTGGAGCTGGGGTGATACCCAGGCTGGCTCATTACAGGTGGGAAGGTCATGACCATGATGCATATTGGAATATCCCCAATTTCCACGTCTCCCCAGTGGGAGACATTCCCGATCTACCCACAAATACCACCAGACCCTCCCCGACTCCAGGGAAAGATCCAAAATAGCAGACATTGAGGCAGGGTTCTGGGTGCATATAGACAAAGGCCTTTGAGAATTGGGACCCCATAGCTGGAGATCCTGAACAGGACACTTTCTCTCCCACCCAGGGGTTCTGCAGACCCTGCATAGTGGCCAGAATTTCCCCACTTTAACTAGGTGTCCCGCTGTGTAACTCTATGTCCACCTTGTCATAGACCTGAAATGATGACAATCCAAGCAGGACCTCACCCATGATATAGGGGTGTCCTTATGAGAGCTTCTACTTCTGGGAGCCTTTATTTTATTTTTTTTGTGATTGTAGCTCAGGCTATACTCAAACTACTATAAACTATCATCCTGCCTCAGGCTCCCCATGCAGAAGCCCACCTAACTTTTCTTTCCCGTGTATTGAGACAAGGCCCCACCATGTAACTTTGGCTGGCCTTAAGCTCCCGGCAATCCTCTGCCTCAGCTTGCTGTCTACTGCATAGGGGGTCCTTGCTTTTGCTCCACAGCTGGGAGCCGCATCTGCCTTCACAGGTAGGACTCAGCTGCGGTGAAGTTGCTAGCCCTGCTCACCACTCCCAGTGGTGCTGCCTCCTGGAACAGCACCCTGCCCAGCAGCCGCGTCCTCACACACCGGCCCGAGCATGGCACCCAGCAGCATGCCCCCCCCCCCCCGCGCCATCTTCTAACAACAGGCTCCCAAGGGACAGGACCATATTCCACAGGCCCACATGGACAATATTTGGAGGGATCATTTATTGAACACCTGCCGTCTGTCCTTGTGTAGGGCCTGGGTTAGGCCTGCCTTGCCCTGGATGCCCACCAGGCCCCACTGCAGCAAGAGGGGACCCAGTCCTACTCAACAGCTGCCCCCACAGACTTCTTACTGTGGAGTCCAAGCCGGGTCTCCAGGAAGTCAGCCACAGTCTCCCAAGACCAGGTGGCTGGCCACCGATCTCTGTCAGGGATCCCACTATGACCCGAGTGCCCAAGACCTGGAACCTATGGCCTGGGGGGACCCGACATTTCAGGACCCGCACGTGAAATCTGTCCACCCTTTGCTGTGTGGCTGCAGACCACTGGTCTCACCTCTGTGAGCCTGTCTACAACAGGTACTGAACACCTATGCAGTGACCCTCAGCCCGGGGCATCCACCTCTTCTGGGAAAGTGCTCAAGACCCCCTGCCACACAAACAAAAAGCAAGTTAACAGCTCCTGATTTACTTAGAAATGATAAGGGTCTCCTGCTGCTACTCCTTGCCCTCCTGGGGCTTGGGACAGCCACCCGGCCAGCAAGACCCCAAGGTCCAGCCTCAGTGGGATGAGCCAGCTCTCTTCATTCAGCTCCTCCCAGGCTCTCAAATCCAGGTCTGTGTCCAGAATGGTGAGGAGATAGCTGTGGCCACATGTTGGCTAAGATTTAGCAGTCGGGTGGCCAGCAGGTAGTCACCCACAGTCTGAGCCCATGGTGGGCAGACAGTGACCTAATGGGTTCTGGATGGCTGGGGCTGTGTGACCAGGCCCTGGCCAGGGCGGTGGCAGAGGGCATATGGCTTGGGCGATGAGGCCCGGCAGGGCCTGCAGGGAAGCTCCCAGGGTGTCCAGGCGACTCTCCAGGGAGGCCAGGCGCGCCTCCAGCTCCTCCTGCTGGGCCTGCAGCTCGGACACCACTTCACACGCGATGCTCTGCGCCTGCCGAGATGGAGTGACAAACGGAGGAACTGAAGACAAAAGGCTAAGGGTCACCGTGAGGATCAAAAGAGCAGCGGGCCGGAGCAGTTTCTGTTAAAGCCGCTGGCATGACCAGCAGGGGGCACCCGAGGCGCGCGTGCCCACAGCAGGCGCCGCACTCACCGCCTGGGGCGCGCGACACTGCCTGCTCAGCGCAGGGCACTGGAGACCGTCAGCAAGGGCTAGAGGAGGGCGCTCAAGCCACCCTGGAGCCTTTGGGGCTGCCACGCTCTTGCCCAGGTTGTACCCCACCTGTCCCTACTCTCAAAAAAATCAGGGTGTGACATTTGGAGATACCTATAACTGCAACCAGCCTTCAGATGGCTGAGCCCTTTCTGTTGCTGTTTATTGAGACGGGCCATCACCACGTAGTCGTCGCTGTCCTGGAATTCGATATACAGACCAGACTGGCCTCGAACTCGCAAACCTCTGTCCCCTAAATGCTGGATTTAAAGGTGTGCAGTATCAAGATCCAGCTTGACTATTATTTAGTTTTGGTTTTTTGAGACAGGGTTTCTCTGTAGACCAGGTTGGCCTTGAGTGCTGGGCTTAAAAGTGTAAGCCATCATGCTAGGTTTGAGTTTTTATTTTTATTTGTATGTATATTCTGAAACATAGATTGCAGGCCGTCCTTGAATTGAAAGCAATCTTCCTACCACACAATGTGAAATGAATCACTATGGCATTTGTCAAACATCCCTGAATTCTAGAAACTGAGACAGGAGAATCAGAAGTTCTAAGTTGTCCTTTGCTACAAAGTGAACTCCAGGCAAGACCGGGCTACATGACACCCTGTCTCCAAAAATAACAAAAAGAATTTAACAACTTCAGAAAATATTACTGAGTAGAACAGGGCTATGTGGTAGAGCCTCTACCTAGGATCCCCAGTGAGGGACTGGAGGCGTGGCTCAGGGTGGAGCCCTGCCTAGAATCCCCAGTGAGGGGGCGTGGCTCAGGGTGGAGCCCTGCCTAGAATCTAGGCTGCATCTATATTCAACACTGGGTCTCTCTATGTAGTCTAGGCTAATTCTGGCCTATCCTCAAGGGATCCTCCTGCTTCAGCTTCTGGAGGAGGCAGAAGTCCCTGGTTTGTAGTCCCATGCCTGGAATATTAATTGTGAATTTAAACTGTAGAGCCAAGTCAAACTGAAACACTTGATGCCAGGTTGTGGGTTCCCAGCCTCTTTTGATGGGACACTCTATCCTCTGGGTCCCCTTCCCTCAAGGGAAAGGGTCATCCTGTCTGGTGCTCACCTTGGCCAGGTCGGCCAGCGTGTTGGCCTGATCATTCACCTTTCCTTGTTCAATCTTCACACTCCGTAGCCTGGGGAGGAGACAGGGACAAGGTGGGTCAGGTTACAGCAGTTACAGGGCTGAGGCTCAGATGCACCTGCAACCGATCTAGATCGGGCCCGAGGACCTGGACCGCTCCACCCTCTGGATTGACATATCCTCTGCCCACTAGGGACACACACCTGTGGTGTGGCCCCTCCCCATGGATATCATGTGTCCCCCGTCTTCCAATCAGCCCAAGACTTACTTCTGAGCCCTGGCAGGAGTTGGCAGAGCAGAGGAAAAAAAAAAAAAAAAGCACAATGTAATTTTAATCCCATGTAGCAACATGCTGAGTGCCCACTGGTACCCATTCCCAGGAGGCTCCATCTCCATGGGCAGGGATCCATGAGGCCAGTCCCTCTGTATCATCACCCCAGTGATTTCAGGCAGCCCTGGTATTCATTCATTCAAAGCTTGTGAGAGGCAAGTACCAGGCACCTTGCCTCCAAGGGAACTTGTTCAGAAAATATCTTGACAATGAAACTGAGGCTGTCAAAGACAGCATTACAGGGGCCAGCACAGGGACAGGACTTGACCTCTTGGCTGCTAGTCAGACGTGCTGCCCTTGACCCCTAGAGTGCTTGCTATTCCTTCCAGAGGGGCTGCTCTGGGTGGATTCTCTCTGTGACACACCCTGCAGCTAAATCTATCCCCCTACCCCCCACCCCCAAGAGAGCCTGACTGACTCCTAAGGCCCAGGGTCTGACTGTGACACCCACTGAGTATCATCACATCATCACAGACAAAATTATATATATGAGGGGCAGAGTGGCAGATAGACTTGTAGAACATATCTAGTACAGGGTGCCGTATGAAGATGGAGGCCGGGATGCAGCCTCCACAGGACCATCAGGACTGGAAAGATTCACACTCACACAAATCCCATGTGTCCTCTGTGTATTTTTCCAGAATTTTAATTTTTTTGTTTTATTAATTGATTTCCCAGGAACTCAAACACTAGTCCATCGTGGGGGCTTTCCTACCTAGCCCCCCTGACTCATGCTGGCTCCCTCCTCCCTGTCACAGCTTGACCTTTGCACTCTCCTTGCATGGCCTCCTTGAGGACCCCAGTCTGGGCCCTAATCTAGGCCCTAATCCAATCTTGTTTGGCTTCATTGGCAAAGGGCCATGGAGGTACTGGGTAACCCACATCAGACCCCCATGCTCAGAGTCACAGTAACACATACAGGGATTCCTCTATCTCTCAACCCCACCCCCTTCCCTTCTCTGGAATTCTGGAATCCCTTCGAACAATTGTGAACAGGGTCAGCTCTAGGTCACAGCTGTGAGAGCCAGGTGCACAGGGAAAGGAGCTGGGAAGGTGCTGGACTTACTGATGGATGGCTTGGAGGAACTTACGCTGGTGTTTCCGAACCCGGCCTTGGTCTGGCTTCTTCACTAGCCTGCTGTGTTTGTAGATGAGCCATGTCTCCCTGAGAACATTTGCAGCGGCATTTTTGACCTAGGAAGTGGAAGAGAAGAGTTCCTTAGAGTCGTTTTTAGATAAGCTGGAACTTCTCCAAATTTCTAGAAACCTCTGGAAATCCAAGAATCACCTGTCAGGATTCCACACTATGAGCAAGAGGTGTATTTGCATGCCCGTATGTAATGTAACACGGGTATCCAGCTGTCAAACACTGAAAATGGTAATTTAGCAGATCCACATATGCTGCCATCTTTTATAGGGCTGGTTCTCAATCTGTGGGTCATGACCCATTTGCGTCACTTAAGACCATTGGGAAACACAGATACTTACTTTAAATGACTATTTACTTTATGATTCAGTAGAAAATTGTAGTTATGAAGTAGCAACAAAAATATTGTGTGGTTGGGGGGTCACCACAATATGAAGAAATGCATTAAAGGGTTGCAGCATTAGGAAGATTGAGAACCACTGTTTCACAGGGTCTCATGTAGCCCAGGCTAGCCTAAAACTCACTTTGTAGCTAAGGCTAGCTTTGAGGTTTGATGTGGGAATGCCTTTCTGTATGCTGTGAATATCAATCTTTAAATAAAGGAGCTGTTTTGGGCCATGACAGGCACCATAGAAGAAGTAGGAAGAGAAATCAGAACATAGGTAGGAGAAGCAGGGCGGAGTCAGGAGATGGAGCCAGCCACCCAAGGAGCAACATGTAAGGAACACAGGTGAGCCACGGGCCACGTAGCAGACAGATTAATAGAAATGGGGTGATTTAAGATGTAAGAGCTAGCTAGCAATGTGCCTGAGCCATAGACCAAACAGCATAAAGTTAATAAAAGTGTCTGAGTCATTTCTGGGGGCCTGAGCAGCAGCAATGGGCAGCTAAGAGGTCTAGTGTGGCAGGGTCTGAGCCTCTGGCTGCCTGGAACCAAGAAACCTCTTTGCAACAGAGGTTAGCCTTGATTCTGGGCCACCATGCCTGCCTGGTTCATGTGGCACTGGGTGTTTACAGTGTTCTGTAAACATTAGGCAAGCACTCTGTCAACTGGGCTCTAGCTCATTTGTTTTATATATGGAGAAACTGAGGCACAGAAAGGGCAATGTGCAAATGCTGAAGGGGACTCTGGCACAGTGAAACAGGGCACTGCCAATACCCAAGGGGCACCATCACGGTGTGCGTTTAGCAGCTTGGTCCAAAGCTGGGTGTGGCCATCTGCTCTGAGCTGCAGACTCTTGTGTGCTGGGAACCTAGTCCTTGTAACTACGGTAAACATTAAAATGTAACAGCTGTATCTCACAGTATCTCTCTGTACTAAGGTAACAGTAGACTGTATCCCTGTTTGTTAAGGATACCTAGACCTTGAAGAAATAGTAGAGAACAGTGATTGTTTTCTATGATCTATAGAGTTGTTTTTCTGAAGGGTCACAAGACTATCCAGGCTCTCTTGGAAGCCTTTCATTATTGGGCACTGGGAACATCCACAATAGGAAATAAAGTTGTGGAGTATGATGACTTCCTTCAGAGAACATATAGAATTATTGGGCACTGGGAACATCCACAATAGGAAATAAAGTTGTGGAGTATGATGACTTCCTTCAGAGAACGTATAGAATATATAGATCCAAGGGGCTCTGGTATGAGGAACTTGCATCCCAAATACAACCTTTTCATAGAATCAATAAATATTCTTTTCAACAGAGGTTCAATGTTCAGTTCACAGAAAATGTTCCTCTCTGCTACCAGAAAGCCCCAGATTACGTACTGAAGTGACTCTCCTTTGAATGGGATGTTCAGCAGGTGTGCAACACAGACCACAGACACACGTGGACATGGGGGCTGAGCCTGGTGTTGCTTTGGAACAGCTACTGTGTGATCCACAGAGTCAGGAGTGCATCACCCACCCACATGCTGAGGTCTGGAGGGAGGACTTACCCGCTTGGTGAGCTGCGTGTCCATCATGAAGTTGTGCACGTGTTTCTCAGCCTTGGTGAGCTCCAACTTCCTGGCCACGACAGCCACCACGAGTGCCGTGCAGCCTGCTCCCTGTGTGGGCAAGGGCACATCAGTCCAGTGCAGGCACACCCTCCTCCAGGAAGCCCTCCCTGGGTCCTGCTCCTCTGCCACAGTGGGAGGGCATCATAAAAAAGTTACACAGGAAAGAGGGAGGGGACTCCAGCCCAGTGAAACAGGGCACTGCCAATACCCAAGGCGTGCCATCTATCCAGAGAGGGAGGAGGTAGGCGCTGAGTTCAGGCATCATGGCCGGTGGATTGCAGACACAGCCCTGATGAATCTGTCTCATTCCTGGTCAGTTAAAGTCTTTCAAGGACCCAGAAGCATCTTTTTGGGAAAAGTCATATGAACAAGGTCAAAGTAACTTGCTGGAAAATTCTGTGTGAAATACTACAAAGTCAGGACGAAGAACAGGGGCAGGGTCCACACATAAGTGCAGAGGAGCACACAGCTGTGAGTTCTCTCCTACAGGCCAGGCCAGGCAGTCTCAGATTCAAGAGGAAAATGATGGGCGCTGGATAAAGAAAGACGGAAGTGTGACTGTCTGTGTCCAGAAAGGGAAGCGATGACAGAAGAGGAGGCAAGCCAGACCGTATGGAGCAGGAGGCAGAGGCAGGAGGATCACTGGAATCTAGGAGTTTGGGGACTGCTTGGACCATAATACTGTCAGAATAAGGGGCTGGGGGCAGCTTGAGCTGCTGATTAGAACTTTCTAGAAGGAGTCAAATACTTTTCTATTTGTTTTTCAAGACAGAAATTCACTATGTAGCCCTGGCTGTTCTGGAACTCACTCTGTAGACTAGGTTGGCCTCGAACTCAGATCCACCTGCCTCTGCTGGCATTAGTCCCAAATGCTGGGATTAAAGACTTTTACCACCAAGCCCAGCCAGGTGTCATGTCTTTAAAAATGTGTCCTTAAGGGTTGTGGTTAACCATAGAACTTTCTGGAAGGAAGTTGGCACATTTGTACTCCTCCAGGTCTTTATGACTCCAGAAGGGTAGCCCCGGCTAATCGCTATTTCTCCCTTTCTCCTTCTGGGTGGAATTTGTTCCTTTTGGGGAGAAAGTGGCACATGACCTGGGCCCAGCAACACCCATTTGAGGTCTACATGGTTTGAAACTTTTTAAATTTTAGTTTAATCTTGTTTTGAGAAGGCATCTCACAAGGTACCCAAAGTGGTGTAGAAACTGCCGTCCTACTGTCTCAGCTTCCCAATGCTGGGGTGACGGGCATGCGCCACCATGCTTGGCCAATGATCCTATTTTTGTAAGAACACATCTTTGTTCTTCAACAAGAATGGTGGCCCAGGTGTCAGGACAGTCAGGTGGTGTAGAAAACTTGTTTATCTTGTGGCGGTGGAACCAACCTTTAGTCCCAGTACTTGGGAGGCAAATACAGGGGATCTTTGTGAGTTTGGGGCTGGCCAGAGTTACGTAGTGAGAAACATCTCAAACAAAGATGAGAAAATGGTTGATTAAATCAGGAGAAGGAATTCGATGTCCCCAGTGGGCTACAGATGAGAGCTTCTTCTGCCTGAGCTGCTAGAGTCAGTAGAGATAAACTTTTAGAGAAGCTGATGAGCCATGCAGGCTCCGTGAAATCATTTGTGTGGTCAGCTGAGGCCTCTAGGCATGGTGAGGGGGTTCCCAAAACTCACTAAAGAAAACCTTGCAACACAGAGCAAGGTAGGGGGTGAGGTCCCTGACTTCAGAGTGTGTATGGCCAGGGGCTGCTGCACTCACCATGATGCCAGTGAGCAGACACACGCCCTTCCCACAGTAG
Organism: Phyllotis vaccarum; assembly: GCA_033318265.1. Lineage (NCBI taxonomy): Eukaryota > Metazoa > Chordata > Mammalia > Rodentia > Cricetidae > Phyllotis > Phyllotis vaccarum. The sequence continues at coordinate 177,065,007 of JARWLC010000002.1, read as the reverse complement.
GTGTGTGGTACCATGTCTCCATAGCCGATGGACAAGAAGGTAATGGAGATGAGCCACATGGCTCCCAGGAAGTTGCTGGTCACTTCCTGCTTGTCATGGTACCTGAGGTTGGGGACAGACAAAGCTCGGTCATCCAAGCTGCCCTTACCACTTCATCCATCACATCCCTAGCAAAGGGGACGGAGCTTCCCTGGATAGACTGAAGTCAGGAGCTGAGCAATAAGGCCCTGATGCAGGCTGGGATGGGGTACCATGCCCCCCCATGGTCCTTCCAGCCTTTCCCTTCCCCGACACACACTATGCAATCTGCCATGTCTGCCCTTCCTAGCCCCACCGCAGAACCAAGGATGGCCCAGAGGCACAGCCACATAGGGAAGACAAGCATGTAAGATAGACACTAGGAAGCACTTCCCACACCATAGCCAGTGAGGCCTGAAGAAAGAGGACTGGGGAGGCAGAAGGCCAGCATGTGGCTACAATGTAAAAAGGGAGCAGGAACACCGAGGGACATGCTGTCCACAGCCTGAGGCCTTGGGTGTGGGAGGGGGCACTGGATAGTGGAGCTCTGCCTGAGATCTCACCTATTAGAGTGGTGGAGACCAAGTTACCTGCCTGGAGTTGGTATGGCAGGAAGGTGGCTGGGGGGTGGGGGGTGGAGTTACCCACAATTCCAAGTTTTGCAAAGATCATTCTGGGTCTTGTTTTGTTTTTAGAGACAGGGTTTCTTTGTGTAGCTTTGGAGCCTGTCCTGGAACTCACTCCTTAGGCCAGGCTAGCTTCAAACTCAGAGATCACCTGCCTCTGCTTCCCTTGTACTGGGATTAAAGGCCTGGCCAGTGATCGTTCTGTAGTTGTGTTTTTTTTTTTTTTTTTTTTTTTGGGAAACTGGGCAACATGTAGCCCAGGCTGGCCTCAAGCCTCCTATATAAGCAAGGATAACCTTGAACTCCTGATCTTCCTGCCTCCATGTCTCTAGTGCTGGGATGACAGGCTTGGTCCCCATTCCAGACTGCAGCTATGGGGATGCTTCATGGTGACCAAGGTGTGGGGATGGGACATGCAGGGACAGGACTATGGGGTAGCAGCAAGTCAAGGGGGCAAGCAGCAGTGGCCTAGAATTCAAGACAGGCTGTGCCCAGGTCGGAGGGCAGCTCTGACCAGGTGCGTTAGAAGACAGGCATAGCAGTGGGTACATCAGACTCCAAGAGGACAGGAGCATGGGAGCATGGGAAGCTAAGCATGGGTCTCCCACCAAGGCCATTTCCAACTAGACACAGGACAGAGGGACCTCAGAGCCATCAAGGCACTCCTGTGCTATGAGGCATCATCTGTACCTGTCTCTGGTCAGGCGGGCAGGACCCCAGGCACGTCCTACAACCCCTAAGATCCCCAGTCTCTCTCTCTGAAGCTCCCTTACTCCATGTTCCTAGCCAGGTCCACGAGTGACCTGGAACTCCTGGTTACCAGAGCTTAGCTGAAAACATCCTGGGCTCTGGGGTGTCCCGTGTTCCAAGCCAGGCCCATCCTGAATGCAGCCTCCCTCCCTCACAGCTAATCTTAAACTCCTGGCTGGGTGGTTGGGGTCACGGGTGATTGCGGGGTGGAGGGCTGCAGCTCAGGGTGGAACTCACATATTCCCCCTAGATCCAGAAGGCCAGAGACAGGGAGGGAAGATTGACATTAAAGTTGAGCCTGTAGCTGGTGGCCCCAACCCTAAGTCCTACCCCAGATCTCCAGAAGAGTCGGGTGTGCGTGCGGGCACAGGGGCGGAGACAGTTTTGAGCCTGTGGCCCCTTCTGCTGGGCTGATTCCAGAGGCCAGCGTGGGATGCCTGGAGAAGATCAGGAACAGAGGGATGGGTCTCCGGGGGGACAGCAGAGACCAAGGCCATGGGCAGGGACAGACACAGTCCTCGGTCAGAGATTCTAAGGTCTGCCCTGCAAGGTCACGGGATGGAGGTGCAGACTTGGGGTCAGGGTTGGAGAATGGGAAGGCTGTCTGGAGTGAAAAGGGGACTAGGGTCTGGGTTCAAAAGGAGGCAGCCCATGGTCAGTCACCTCTCACACACACGCACTGTCCAGGCAGCAACAATCCAGGAGGAGATGCTGAAGACCAACAGTATGGTGCCAGGGCAGATGGTCATGAGTGTCTTGGTAACGAAGCGTGTGTTGAAGGTGACACGGTTGAGGGCCCCAATGCTGCGGCTGGATGCATCAGTGAAGATGCGACTGTGCAGGAGCATGACCCGAGCCAGCAGGTAGAGGCGCAGGAACATGGGGATGGACAGGAGTACATCCAGGTCTGCCTCAGCCACTGATGGCACCAGTGAGAAGGCCAGACGCGCTGTCCATGTGAAGCGGTAGTGACCAGGCACTGGGTGAATGGCACACACAACGAGCTCCAGAGAGATCAGGGACACCCGCTCCCACGTCATGGCGATGCGCCAGTCATCAGCACCATTGTCCACCAGGAACAGCTGCAGAGGAGGGTGGCGGGTGGTGGGTCCCTATACATAGGGCCACACTTCAACAGGGATGCTGGCCTAGGCCTCAGCCAGCTCAGGATTTGACCAAGATTTTCTTTTCTTTTTTAATTTTGTTTTAATTTTTCTATATTTTTGAGAGAGGGTCTCATGTAGCACAGGTTGGAGCTGAATTCCTCTGCAGCCAAAGATGACCCTGAAGTCCTACTGATCTTCATCCCATCAAATGCAGGGATGACAGGTTTAGAATGCCCCATCTGGTTGTTTGGTTAAGCCTGTTAGAGACAGGGTCTTACCTTGGGCTGGCCTTGGGTCATCAGCAATCTCCCTGCTTCAGCCTCCAAAATGCTGGGATAGGATAATGGGGTGTGTACCGAGCAGAACACTTGGTTCAAAGCCAACCAAAGTGCTTGCTGGCAAACCTGAGGAAGGACCTGACTGAGTTCATGTCCCAAACCCAAGGAAATGACTGCCACACACGCACATGGACACACACGAGCACATGGGCGCACACGCACACATGGGCCCACACGAGCACATGGGCACACACACGCACATGGGAACTCACATGCACACATGGGCACACATGCACAAAATGAAGGGAGGTGTGGAGGGCTGGGGGACAGTGCTTGCCTAGTACCCTGGGTCTGGTCACCGGAACTGCAAAGAATACCTTTTACAATTTTAATTCCATCTTTCCTAACCCTGTTGGTGCAGAGTGTGAGATGGGTCCCCAGCAGCCCCCTGCAATCCTGAGGGGACCTGCCTCACATTCTGCAGGGTGCTATGCTGACCCAGGGGAAGGTAGGTGGAGCTGTTCAGTGACTTCAGATGTGGATGGCAGGCTGATCAGATTCAAGCCTGATGACACCTCATCCACTGCTCACATGGGAGCCACTGACCACTGTTAGTTCTCACTCTGACTCTCTCAGCCCTGCAGCCCAGTGTCTGTTCATCTTAGCAATTTCTCTGTTCTGGAACCTTCTCAGCAATGCAGGGCTACATCTGTAGCTTTGGGGCCTACCTTAGCCTCTATCCCTCCACAACAGGTCAGAACACTGCAGGTGGAAGGGAGGGCTTCTCGGGCACCCCCCCAGCGTTTCAGGGGGTGATTGGAGGAGAAAGCAGGTCCTGGCTGAGCACACACTGTCATCCCCAAACCCAGAAATGGTGACAAGAAAACCAGTAGTTTCCTGCCTGGGCTACTTGAGACCCTGTCTCAAAAGACAGAAGAACATCCCGGAGAACAGACAAGTTCAGGGCATGGGGGGGGGGGGGGTTGAGGGTGGGAGGCTGTCCCTGAGGCCTTCCCTGTGCTGGACCACACCCCCCGAGTACCAACCTGGATCTCACGGGCATGATAAAGGACAACAAGACCGAGCAAGATGAGAGTGGACAGGCTGATCAGGCATTTCAGGGCAAATGAGTACAGGGACTCCTGCACAGAGAAAGAGGCACCAGTGAGGTTGGGACAATCCCTACCCAAATGGGGTCTGTCCCTGTGGGAGTGCCCAGAGCTCCTCTGGCTTCCATGTAAGGGACCTGCCAGTGGGCAGAGGACATCCAGAGTCTGCACTCCTGTGGCTCTTGGCAACTTCTGTGTGCAGCCACACTGCGGCCGCGTCCCCTCCTGCATCCCTTGTCCTTGCAACCCGGGAGTAGATGGGGACAGGGCCTACCTTGGTGTACACACCCCAGGACAGCTCTGTCTCTGTCACCATGACAACAATCCCAAACATGCCAAAGATGAGAGCGTAGTCACTGAGGCGTTTACGCTTCTCGAAGAGGGCCCTGCGGTGACCCAGGCGGTGACTGACTGTTGGAGGCTTCCCGGAACCCTGTCGGGCCTCATCCTCTTCTTCCTCTTCTTCCTCCTGCTCCTGGGAATAGTTCCTGGGGCCACCAGGTGACAACCGAGCAGGCTGGCCCTTGGCCACCATCTGTAGGCCTGGGCCTTGGGCGGGCTGCAGGGGACGGCCTGCCTCAGGGTCCACAGGCTCCCAACCCAGGAATCCAGGCCCACTGCCCAGAGGCCGTCCCACACTGCCATTGTGGCTGCAGCTACTCATGGCCACCTGCCTCCCTGAGCTGGACATGTGGCAGGCCCATGGGAGCCTGGCATGGCTCAGCAGTGGGGCTCCCAAACAGACCTGTTGAGACAGAAAACAGTGAATATCACCATGGCCATTCCAGAACATTCCAAGGCCCAGGAAAATCCAGAATGTACTGACCATATGACAAAGCTCAAGTCAGTGTATATTTTCTGCTGCTCAAAAACCTGCTGTGGCTCCCCAGTACCCCTAACCTCAAAGCCACCAGCATGCCCTATATACACCATGGATCATAAGCACCTCCTTCCCCTCAAGCTGCTGAACTGCCAGCAGGTGATGAGGTGGCCGATGTGTCCGCCAGGCCCGCTGCATACCAACTCTCCATGCCGTACAGATGAAAACCCAATTCAGGATTGTGACTCAGCTGGCCAGGAGCTGCCATGTGCCTCATCCTGGACACGGAAGGATGAATCCACAGGGGCAGAGGGAATCCACTTGGGTGACCAGACCGATTCACTCTGCATTGTGAGTCTGTCAGTAGGCCTGTCTGTTGCCCCAGCACTGGGAAACTCCTGCTCCTAATTCATAAAGAGAGTAAAGCAGAGGGAGGCCAGGCTACACAGCCAGCACCAAAATAGAGCAGAGGCTAAGGTAGAACCCATAGCTGTGACAGGGAACCAGCATGGTCCTACTGGGCTGTGAGCTGAGAACACCAGGCTGGTGACTAACTGGTGCCTTCATTCACTTCTCCTGAATCACCAGCTCAGTCTATTCCTTCCTCTTCCCTCTGTGCTTTCATTTATTCATTAATTTACTTTAAATCCAGGATGGCCTTGACCTTGTACCTCACACCAAGTGCTGGGTGACAGACAGATGACAACAGATGTGAGCTACCATGCCATGTACAGTAATACATACCCACCACCTAAACAACTGGGGAGACTGAGGCAGGAAGTTCTGAACTTCAAGGCCAGCCTGTACTACATCACGAGTTTGAGGCCAGCTTGGGCCACAAGAGACCGTACCAAAATAAAACACAATGAAATTGGACCAATAGGTGTCCCTTGCTGTGAGTCTCAAGGAGGGGCTCACCTTTCCACACTCCTTCACAGGAAACACAGTGAGAACAGCCTATGATGAAAATTCTCAGAACACTAGGCCTGTGCAGGGTAGCCTCCTCAGCAGCCAGAGGACAGCTGGGGCGGAGGAAGAACCCTAGATCCCTCCTCAGTAGTCTCACTGATTCCTCTGCGTGACCCACTCTGCTTGCCCTTTGCCCACCGTCTGCCAGGGAGCTTACTGCGCCAGGCTGGCAGCCCAGACGCTGTTACAGAGCACCCTGACCCTGGTTCAGAGTGGCCCACGAACGCGTGCTCAGGTCACCGGCTGTGCCACATCCACCCTGTGCACGGACTTTGTGGACTCAGTGTCCCCCACTCGCAACCTTCCCTCACTGAGGGACACGAATACCCGCTGTGTCCCTGACCCTGATCCCTGGGCGACAACAACCCCAACTGCGTTCCCAGCCTCGTGGCACGGGTACTCGCGATTGCCGCCCTCCTGCTCCCTCACGCCAGTACCTGCAGGCAACTGCGGGGACCTGGACCCGTGTGCCAGCGCGTCCCCGCCGCGGCTGGCCCGGGTGGGGGGGCAGCGCCCGCCCCTGATGAGCGGCGCCTCGGATTGGCTGAGCGCGCCAGGCCCCGCCCCCGTGACCCCACAGACTCCGCCCACGCTTAAAGCTCCCTCCTGGGCGCTCAGCAAGGATGGGAACCCAAGTGATGGACAGCTGTGCGGGAATTGCCTGCTGTTGCAGGAGGTTCGGCACATTGGAGACCTCATCTTTGGGGACAGACCTCGGGGATCCCCCAATCCTGAGCCCCAAGGAAGAGTTCCGGGGGTCTGGAGTCATCACACCCAGCCCAAGCCTGCTGGGCTCCCTCATGCAAGTGTTGCTTTGAATTAGGGTATCATGTAGCCTAGGCTGGCCTCTAACTCACTGTGTAGCCCAGGTTGCCCTAGAATTTACCAGATAGCCCAGGTTAGCTTGAACTGGCTTTGTAGTGAATGATGACATAGAACTGCTCCTCACTACACCTCCTGGGCGCCGGTGGGGACAGGCTTGGGCCACCCCACCCAGCTGGTCCAACGTTTTTGTGGTCTGTTTTTTTCGATAGGGTCCCACTCTGTAGCCAGAGGCTGATCTTGAACTTACTCACTGAAATCCTCCTGCCTCAGCCTTCTCTCTAGGGTGCTGAGGAGACACCTTAAGGACCAAGGGATGACCTATTCTTTCCCCTCTGCCCCAAAATGCCATTCAGACCACCCAGGAATCTTTTTCTCCCCCCACCCCAGGAAAGATCTCATGTATGAGGCCAGCCTAAAAATCACTGTGTAGCTGAGGGTGACCTTAAACGTCTAGCCTCCTCTTTACCTCTTGGGTCCTGGGATGATAGGCATATGTCGCTAAGCCCCATCTAATCAGGGCCAATGATTTTATAAATGCTAGGGAAGAACTCTACCAACTAAGCTACAAGCACTCTACCAACTAAGCTACAAGCACTCAATGAACTGAGACACAAGCAGTCAACCAACAACCTACATCTTCAGCCTCTTTAATGTACACTGACTGACCAAGCTACTTACTGTCCCTAGGGATTAGGGTCACACCCTTATTTGTCTCTCAAGATCTTGGTATCTCACTGACCATCTAGCCCTCCCCCAAGGCTCCTAACAGACCATGCAGACCGTGGTGCCCATGACCAAACATGGCCTCTCACACTGACCACTGTTCACGATCAAGTTAACAAAGGACTTCACAGCCTTGCAGCCACATCTGCCCCTGAGCTGCATCACCTTCTCTCCAGGGCCATCTTGCCTTCAAGGAGCATCTCCAGGTATCCTAGCAACCAGAGCTGCAGGAACCTCAGCCCTGGGTACCCATGAGGCTGGTGTGGTGATGAGGCTGGGAGTGAAGGACTGTACCTTCATCCTAGGCCTAGGCTTCAGGGGGCCAGGGTGGGCAGGAGGGGACTCAAGACACTACAGGTGCATGTGACAGGTACTTGCGATACCACTGGGAATCTCATGACAGGTAACTGCAGAAACTGTCCTCTGGAGACTGCTGGACCAGAGGCCCCTGGGGTGGGATGGAGAAGTAAGTCACATACATCTCAGGGAGCTGATTTTAAGTTATCTGGGGCTCAGAGGTCTTGGATTCACCCATCAGTATGTCTTGGGCCACTCCTGTATATAGAACTTGTACTCTCAAGGACAGTGGAGACCCCCAACAAGCCAGACTTCAAGTGGGAGAGAACCAGGCCCCTGGGAAGGGACAGGAGACTGAACAGTAGCAGAGAAACACTGGATGGCACTCACTCTGCAGTCCTCTCCAGGAAGGTACCCCCAGTAACAAGCACAGCATTGCCATCAGGCAGGTGAGATGGCTGTTGAAGTACCAGGCCTCGCACCCTGGAGCCAGCAGGTTGTCCCTTTGTCCCCATACCCAGTGCCGAGGCCACTGACGGCTTCCTACAGGCACAGCTCTGTGTACTCTGGTTCAACTCAGAAGCCCAGCCACCAGTTTCAACAGCACCCTATGCAAACTTGCATTTCTGACCCCAAACTTCACAATGTGACCTTATTCAGAAGCAGTATTTGGGGTTTTTTTCCCCCCTTTAACACAAGGTCCCAGTCTGTACTGGGTACACAGTGCCCAGCGTAGAACCTCACGTATAGTAACTAGCTATACAGCCTTGTTGACTGACTAAAATTGATGCCATGGACAGCTCAGGGATGACCTTAGATGTCAATTAGGAATGGAGACTGGAGGTGGGTAGCAGGGTATTTCGGATTTGCCTGAGGCTGTGTGATACACAACCTCTGCTTTCCACTCCTGCTGAGCACAGGTCTGGGCAGTGTCTGCAGGCCTTCTGTTCTTACTATATTGCTAATGCCCCAGGCCTTTTCCTTGAGCCTCAGAAGATTTCCAGTTGTTTTTATTATAGGTTTTTAATTTCTAATTTTGTTTTTCTTTTGTTTTCATTGTTTGTTTGTTTTGGTTTTGGGGGACAGGTTCTCACTGTGTAGCCCCAACTGCCTTGGAATTCACTCTTAGACCAGGCTGGCCTGGAACTCACGGAGTTTCACCTGCCTCTGCCTCCTGAGTGCTGGAATTAAAGGCCCGTGCCACCACTGCCTAGCCCCTGTTTTCATGTTTCAAGACAGGGTCTTATGTAAGCCATGCTGGCCTCAAATTCACTATGTAGCCGAGGACAATCTTGAACTTCAGATCTTCCTGGTTCCTTCCCCCACTTGGCTAGTTTTTGTGTAATAAAATGGAAGCCAGGGTTTGGTGTGGATCAGGCAAGTGCCTACTAAGTGAGTAGCAGCCTCAGCCCTTTAAAAATATCTAATTGAGAGAGTTGATGCCCACAGGGCACTTCACAAACAACTATAACTCTAATTCCAGGGGATCCAACATCCTCTCTGGCCTTGGAGGGCAGCATTGCATATGATGCATAGACACACAGGCACAAAAATGCTCAATCACATAATATAAAAAGAAACTCCTAAAATGTTGTTGTTTTGGTTTGTGATTTTTTTGTTGTTGTTTATTTTTGAGACTGTTTCTCTATGTAGTACTCCCCCCCCCCCCCCATCCTGGAACTAGTTCTGTATGCCAGGCTGGCCTCAAACTCAAGAGATATGCCTGCCTCTGTCTCCTAGGCCTGAGATTAAAGGCATGTGCCACCACACCTAGAAGGTTTTTTTTTTTTTTTTTTTAAAATAAATTTAGAACTAACAAGATGGGTCAGGAAGAGCACCCAGGGGCCCAGGAAGGCTACCTCCCATAACTCTATCTAAACTGATACATGGATGCTCACAAAGTCATGTGCTTTAACAGAATAAAAATTAATTCTTTAAAATTTTTAATTGAATTTAAGTGTGTGTGTGTGTGTGTGTGTGTGTGTGTGTGTGTGTGTGTGTGTGTGTGTATGTGTGTGTATAGGGACAGAGTTCATGTAACCCTGGTCACCAAGGCCAGCCTCAGGCTTCTGAGCCTTCTGTGTCCAACTGCCCAGCGCTATGACTTCATGTTAGCAGAAAAGGCCTACTGGCTTTATTTATTTACTGTCTTGTGTGTGTGGTGGGGTATATGTTCTTTTGTGTGTTTGTATCTCACTCTGCCTGTGTGGGGTGACTCTGAGCAGGTGAGAGGGTGTCAGATGTGGGTGGATGACTCTTGGCTTTATTTCCTTGAGATGGGGTCTCTCACTGAGCCTGGAGTTGGGCTGGCAGCTAGCCAACTCCACCATCCTCCTCCCTCCACAGGGTCCTACATGCTCTCTCACTACTGAGCCCCCTCCAGTTCCTGCTTTTCTTCTCTGTAGCTCTTTTTTAGAGACAAAGTATCTATCTGGAAACAAAGTATCAATCTGGAGACACAGTTTCAATCTGGAGACAAAGTATCAATCTGTCAGCCCCATAGGCCTCCCACCTAAAACCCTTCTGAGCTACCTCCCAAGTGCTAAGATGAAAGGTCCCTAACCCCAGGCCTGGCAGTCATCAACTCTACTACCCCCAAAGTTTGACCAAGGCTAGAAAACTCACCCTAGTCTCTGGAAGGCACTAACCTGAGTCTCGTGTTCTTCAATCCCTGGAAATTGCCCCTCAGCAATGGATCAGCTTTGCCTGTGGCTCTTACCTTCTCCACACCTGTAAGGATCAGACATGGATACCAGAGGCTAGAGGACCACAGCATACCTTTTGCTGTCTTGTTTTTGTTTTCAAGACAGGATTTCTGTGTAGTCCTGGCTGTCCTGGAACTCACAGAGATCCTTCTGTCTCTCTCTGCTTTGTGATGTGCCACCATCCAGCTAAAGATCTACTGGTCTCCGTGTTCTTTAAGGTTAGTGACTTAGTTTAGTGACCCACTGCTGTAAGCCCAGCGTTGGAGGCCGAAGATCTCCAACAGCCTGGGCATCTAAGTAAGATATTGTATTTAAAAATCCAAAGAAACAAACAAGCAAAAAAAAAAAATTATCAAAACAAACAAACCCAAGCTGGACAAGGTGGCCCACGCTTTTAATCCCAGCATCAGGGGGCAGAGAAAGGCCAACTTCTGAGTTCAAAGCCAGGGTTAAGTGGTGAGACTTTCTCCTAAAATATGATGAAATGCTTCATTTGTCAATGAGGCCCTTGGGGGTCCCCAAAGCTACCCCAGGCCCCTGAACCTTGGGCCCTGCTTGGCTTCTGTTCCCAGCATTCCCTTTCCCTTCCACCTCCCGGATCTTCCTCCTTCCCTGCTGTGATTTTGAAAGTGACACTTCTCTCTTCCTAGGACCCAGGTAAAAGACAGTGGTCAGAGGGTTGGGTGGGGGGTTGGGGGATGGTAGGTGGCTTGGGGGACTGGGCAGTGGCTGGGGAGGGCAGGGGCTGCCAAGGTCACTCTGTCCGCCCCTTCCAGACACCTGCCCCTGGGCTTTTCCCTGTTAAGGTTTCCATGTAGCTTCCAAGCTCCTTCGTGGCCAGGTCTGGGGGCTCTAACTTAAACCCCTAATTCCTGGGAACCATAATGAGGAGCCTCACACCCCCACGTTCAGGGATAAAGGCAAGATGGGAAAAACCCAGACAGGACCCCATCCGTGGGAGAGTAGGCTCAAGACTGCTCTGCCCCCTGCCTTGCTGAGTGACCTTGGGTGAGTACCAGCCCTCTATGGACCTCCTAGCTACACACCGCAGGGGGCTGACGCCCAGAAAGCCTGAGGGAAATCCTGGGGCTCTGGCAGGTCACCTCTGAGGCTCCCACCCGCTATAGCAGGGGGAATCCCCGCCAAACGTAGGAACTAAAGCCCAGGGAGGGGCTATGAGGAGTCAGGAGGCCTGGCACTCCGGGTGACCAGCAGTCCCCCGGTTCCCAGCCCCATCCTGGAACTCAGCCTCTTTCCCCAGGGACTCAGGGTTTGTTTTGGGGCAATCTCAACTCCTGGTGGTCTGGGGAAAACAAAAGGACACCCTGTGGTTTCTTCAGGTTTCTGGAGCGTCGGGGAGAGACTTAGGGAAACCCGGTAGAGACACCCCGCCCCATCGCCCTGTCATTCGGCTCCCCCATTACGGTCTGTAACTCACCAGCAGTCTCCGGCCTCAGCTGCTGGAGCCCGCGCGTCCCGGCCCGAGAGCGGCCAGGCAAGGGCGTGAGAACCGAGGTGTTCACCGCCGCAGCGCGGACTCCCGCCCCTGGCCCGCCGGGGACGGCTCCCAGCGCGCTCCCCGCCGACACAGAAGACAGAGAGGCTGGGGCGACCCTCGGTGGCCGCTGGCTTAAAGCGCGCGGTTTGCAGCCGGGGAAAACTGAGGCTACCACAGGGATAGGGAATCCCTGCCCCTCACCCCAGCCAGTCACAGCCTCCCCCAGAGGGGACTGCCCTTCAGCGAGAAGCTGAGCCCGAGAGGCCGCCGGGGACGGAGTCCCAGGGTAAGGGAGGGTCGCCTGGAGACTCCTGCAGCTGGTGACGCTGCCCCGGCTGGAAGGTCCTAGTTAGGAGGGGAGGGAGATCTTAGTGACCGGAGAGGCAGGCAGGGAAAACTTCTCTGTCCCCGCGTCTGACTATGAGGCGCCACCTACGCAGCCGGGGTCCCCCCCACCTCGCGCCCCTAACGGTGGAGACCGAAGTGGCGGGACCGTGAAGGTCAAACCACCCAGACAGAACAATGCGCCTCCTGGGGTCTGGAGTGCTAAAGGAACCCGTAAGCCGAGCCTGGGCTGCGGAGAGACCAGAGACCCTTTGGGGGATCTTGACCAGACCCAGACCCAAGCCTCAAGTTTCCCCAGCCCACCTCTGGGGTAGCTCTCAAAACTGAGATGCAAGCCTCTAGCTACGTCTTGCTTTGTCCTCTCAGGGTCGTCCCCTCCCAGTCACCCTCGTAGCCCCTCCCTCCAAGTCCCACCCCTGAGCACCCACCCACCTTCTGCCACGGCCTGAGGCAGGGGGATTTTCTCCTAGGAGCTCGGAGGTCTCTAAGAGCCTCCATCATTTTGCCTTGTAGTTATTTTGATTTTTGTATTTTTTCTTTCCCTTTTCTTCCATATGTTCTAAAAATAGCCGCTTCCCTCTCGCCGGTTCCCCCAGCCCCGCAGCACGTTGTGAGCTGCGCCGAGCTCCCGCTGTGGCCGGGGATTCCTCGGACGGGCGGGGCTGGGATGCGCCGGCGACACGCGCGGCCTGTGAGCGTCCCTCCCACCGCGAAGCCGCGGGAAGACCGTGAGCGAGAAGATGGAAAGGAGACTTCGGGGTCAGCAGGACAGAGCTCGAGGGAGGCGTGTCGCCACTGGACACCTTCCGCACGCGCTGTGTCCCAATGCAGAGAGGACCCCCATCGTTGTGGAGCTGCGGTTCGCAGATCCCCTACAATCCCTGCCCCACGACACACTTGGATGGTCCGATGACAGGTCACATTCCCGTGCTGCACACCCTCCCTCTCTCTCCCTGCAAGTGAGAAGACCGACCTGAGTTCTCCCAAACCCATTGTCTCTCCCATACCCCCTGGTTGGCCCCAGAGTCCCTCGGAATCAGTACAGCCTCGAAACCATAGCATTTGGACTCCTTTGCTGGTTCCACCCTGTGACAACTGCTCCCATCCCCTCTTCCACAGTCTCAAGGTGACCGCCCCCTATAGGCGTCGTACTGGCCATCTCGCCAGGGTTTCAAGTCCCCGGGGCTCTTCGTTCCCGGTAAATCCATCCACCTCCCCCAGGGGAAAGAGGAGCCAAAGGCCACTTGGGGGTCTGGAGCTGCATCTGCATCTGGGGCGACCCAGCCTCAAGGAAGGGGGGAGCTGTGGAGAGAGAAGCCTGGGAGGGGTCTTTGGACCCAGCCCAGAAAGTCCTCCGTGCCTTCTGCAGGGCGTTCCTGAAACTTCAGAAACACATGGCTGGGGACCGAGGACAATGGGTGTTCAGGGTGTCGTTGGCGCCTGACCCTCCCTGCGGTTCACTTTTCCCACAGCCTCGTCGTTCACATACTTGCCCCATAAAGGAGGGATGGAAGGAAGCTTTGTGCTGAGGACAAAAGCGCAAGAAAACGTGTTCCCTAAAGACGGCCACCACAGGGACTGTCTCTTAGCTCATGTGGCCTCGCGCAGATGCATCTGCGTGATGCGTTGGGAAGGGCGCAGCCAGGGTCCCGGTCCCGAAGGACAGCAAAGGTGTAGCCCCAGGCCCAGGAACCTTTGAATGCGCGGAGCTACGTGAAGGCGCCACGCCTTTGCACGGTCTTGTACTCGGAGCTGGAGTTCAGGGCCTGGGGTCGGGACGTGGGGAAGTGGACATCAGGAGGGACTGTGGAAAGGGTGGGGAGGTGGTTGAGATGGAAAAGCACGGAGTGCGGAGATTCTGGGAAGAAGCTGGGGGATGGGAAGACGCGGAGAGGGGAGAGGTTGCGGTGGGGAGAGGCTGGGAGAAATAGAAAGAGGCTGGGGATTGGGAAATGAGGAGCCAAGTTATGGCTGCAGTCTCTGTGCCCTGTAATCTATTTTTAATTTTTCGACAAGGCCTCATGGAGCCCATGTTGGCCTCGAACTCCTAATTCTCCTAATCCTTGAAGTGCGGTTTGGCAGGTGTGCGACACCGTGCAGGCCCGTGAGCTCGGTGATTCCTGGGTCAGGCGGGGCCGCGGGACCAGGACAAGGGCTGGGCTACAGCCCTGCGCGGGTCCCTTTGTCCCCGTGGCCTCCATCGCGTCCCAGCGCCGAGGGGAAAACCCTTGCTCCGACGGCGCATGCGCACATCCGCCCGCCAGCCAGTTACCCTTACTCTGCAACCCCCGCGCGGTTGCCATGGTGACAAGGGCGGGAACATGGGGAAGACCCCGCTGGCAGCCCGCCCCCGCCGCCCTCGCAGGGAGTTCCACTCTGGTTCGAGCCGGTTTCCCTGGACTGCGTGGGCTCAAGGGCGGTGGAGGATTCCCCTAGTCCCCAAGGACTTGCAGTCGCTAGCGCATGCGCGTGGGGCATGCACCCCCCCCAACACACATAGAGGGAAAGCCCAGGTGAGGCGAACAAACTACTCCGCGCACGCGCGGCGCGTGATTCTTAGGGCGGGTTGGTGTCCTTGGCAACTACTCGGAACTTCCCTCTCTCCCTCCGGGAGCCGGGATTTCCCCGCTGCTAGTGCGCAGGCGCGGGTCGGGATTCTGGCGATGGGGGTTTTGCTGCAGAACAAAGGCTGTCGTCCAGTCTTTCCACGCCTGTCTGCATCATTTTTATTTTGTGGCTCAACCTGCGAGGGCCACCACAGATGGCTCTGTTCATTTGTATGCTCTGCAGTGGGTTCCTGTTTCCCCTGCTGTCACCAGGAGAGTCCTAACTGGCCATTGGGCTGTTCGGTGGGACGCCTTCTCTGGGTGTGTGCGTCCTTCCCAAGGATGCCCTTCATGGTGTGGCGTCTCCAGTTCCATAGAGTCCCTGATAGCAGGACGTGGCGGTGCTTCGGGGCCCCAGCAGAAGGAGGTGGAGGAACAATCAGCCGATTAACCTGAGACCCTGTTCCAAACTAATAGTTTTAGCTTTCAACACTTATGTGCATACTGTTTGTCTGGTCACACATATCTTTGTATATGCATATGTGTGTGCACCATGTTTGTATCCTGTGCTTTTGAAAAGTTCAAAAGAGGTCATTCGAGCCCCTGGCACTAGAGCTGGCATGTGGATGCTGGGATCGAACCTGGGTTCTCTGCAAGATAAGCGGTCTTACCTATTGAACCAACTCTCTAGCTTCCTGAATATATTTTTTGGTCTCCGTAGCCCAGGTTGGCTTTGAACTCCTGGAAATCCTTCGGCTCCAGCCTACCAAGAGCACCACAAGAATAACCTAGCCTATGATCTTAAACGCATCCACCTTGGCTGTGAACACCATTTTATGGGGAGCCACGGAGGCCTATTTTATAGTGAGGCACCTGCACCGCGGGCTCCTCTGCATTCTTGTTCCGGAAGCTCTGTCACCATAGGGTGTGTAAGTGGCACCGATTCAGGTGTGTGAACACAACACCAGTCTGCTGTATCACTGCCAGGAATCTTGCATGTGCCTTCCTATGTATGCCCTTCCTTAAAATCTCCCCAAGCCTCGCTCAGGCCTTCTCCAGAGATGCCAGGCCCCCTTTAGTCCTGTTCTCAGGTCCACACCCCCCTGACCCACCATCCCAAGGCATTGTTCAGACACTGTTGGGTACCCTCTCTCCCCACAACCCACTTAGAATCATGTAGTCCAAACTGGCCACTGCATCGTCGTGGAGCCATGATCATTATTCTGCCTAGAGTTCTGGGGTGCCAGGAGTGTTCACTCAAGTGCTGAGTGCTGGGATGGTAGGCACGCACCCCATGTCTAACTAGCTTTCCAGTTCTGGGGCTGGAGCCCAGGACCACACACGTGCAGCCATGTCCCTGGACCCATCTTGCCACACTGAGTTTTAGATTGCTTACAGTCTCAGACTATTTTCCAGCCACATCCATTTATCAGCACCCTCTCCCTTTAATGGCAGGCGAGGCCTTTGCATCAATGGGTCCTTCTCTTTTGATGGGGTGTAGAACTTTCACATTCTACAAAGCCCCACTTCATGAGGATTATACTTGACCAAAACCAATCCACTTTATTGCAACTCTGGCCCTTGGGAAGCTGTGGACACCTGCAGGGACCTGCATCCTTCTTGGTACAAGTAACTGATAGGTCTTGAAGGAGACACAGTGTGGAGTCCACTAAAAATAGGGGATGGAGAAAGGCACATGTGGCAGGTGACAATCTTGTGTGTGTGGGTTCCTCCGCCTGACTCTACCCCTGTGCCTTGATTTACCCATGATGGGCCATCTTCATGCCCTAGCACCACTAGGGCCAGGAGTACAACAGGAGGTCAATGCCATTTCCATCAGCCTGGAAGCTCTTCAGTAAGTGCCGTTGACTTATTATGCTCCCTCAAAACACACTTCCTATCCAGGCATTTGGGGATAGGGACATGGCCAGGGTGTCCCTTCCACCATGGCCAGCCTTCCACACACTGACATGCAGTTTGGACTGCCTACACAGGCTATGGATCTCTTCCAGGCTGTCTCTCTGCTGCTTCTCAGGGAGGATGCAGCTAGAGAAAGCTGTTCTAGGTTGATATCCTATGCTCTTCCCTTTCTTGGCCCAGTACCCTCATGTTCCCTGCCTGTTAGCTGGGAGAAACCTGCCTCACACCTCAGGCTCAGGTTGAGTATAGCCTCCAGCTCCCCCTGTTGCTGTGTGGCCTCAAGCCTAAACCACCTCTCCAATCACCTGGCCCTTCTGTTCAGGAGGACCAGCAGGTCTGAGCCACTGGTCCAGACCAGTGGGCATGGTCATCATACAGCCCCTTCCTTCACCAGCGGTCCCCAACACAAGTGGACATGGGGCTCAGGCAGCCTCGCCACAGCCTTTATTGGGCGAGTGCTCAGCCGGGCCCCATAGGGCACATAGGGGCTGGGTGTCATTCAGAGCAGGGACCCTCTGGATTGCTGAGGGTGACTGATGGCACAGCCAGGAAAGCCCCAGGCAGGCCCGACTGGAGAAGGACATCAGGACTCCATGAGCTGGACCTAACGAGCTGGACTCGGGTCTGGTTCTGTCACTTGGGCGCATTGAAGGGCAGCACACGCTGGTTCATCGGGTTGTCGGGGGAGCGCAACCACTCCTTCTTTAGCAGCTGCTTCAGTTGCGACAGCCGCATGTTGGGGTTCTCCTGCTTCAGTCGAGGCAGCTGTACCTCCTCAAATGCGGTGAAGGCCGCGCGCATGCGGCGCTCGGGGTGCCGGTCCGCGTCCTCAGCCACACTGTGGGGGCAGGAGTCAGCGATGGAAGCCCAGGCCTAGGACCCACCACGCCCGCAAGGCCCCGCCCCGCCCCATGGGCCCCGCCCACCTGAGAACTGCTATGGCATCCTCTATTGTGCGCGCCTCCACACTGCCCTCATCCTGCAAGCGCCGGTTCAGGTTCTCCTCCAGCGGCAGCTCCAGGTGGCTCTTGGCTTTCTCCACTGAAGGGGACAGGAATGGGATGTGAGCACGCGGCATTGGACAAAGTCCGTGGGTGTGCCGCTCCCGCCCCCTTGCACACCTGGCTCAGCACGCTGCTCCCGGCGCAGGGAGTCCTCGATCTGAGAGCGAGTGACCTTGGCAGTCGCCACTCTGGGGGCCTTGCCACCCTTGAGCCGTGAGTCTTCCTCCTCCAGCAGGCGCTGTGTCTCCTTCTTGCGCTCCAGCTGTTCCAAGCGTCTCTTCTCCTTCTCCTCCTATGACAACAGGGTCACCGCTGGAGGCTGCATCTGTACAGAGGCCTCCCGAGGCCTCATGGGTGGGACCCAAGTGGATACTGATCCCTTCCTCTCTACCCCCCCACCCCACCCCTGGGCACCATTGTGCATATGGACCTGGAGAGAAAAGCCCGTCTGGGTTTGCAGGCAAAGGTATTTGAGGGCAGCTACTGGAGTCTGCCTCAGTTTCTTCCTAAGCCAGAGGCAGCATTGTCCCGAAACTCCTCTGCCCTTAGCCAGACCCTGCCATAGTGCTTTTGCACAACTACCTCTGGGATTCTTCCACAGGTTCTGAAGACCCCACTCCTGGTCTTAGACCCTCTTCTGTCCCAAGGTCAGAGGGCTTGGGCCACTTGTGTAGATCCCGCTCAAAAAGAAGGGAACTTCCAAGAGCCCAGGACCAAGTAATCATCAGTATTGAGACACACAAAAAACTTCTGATCATGGTGCAAGCCTGCAGTACCCTGAGCTGCGGGGTAAGGTTACACAGGAGTGGCTAAGCGCTGGCAGCCAAGGCTAGCGACCTGGAACACAAACCTTGAAGGCAAGGGAAGCCAGTTCTGGGCATTTCACTGACCGCGGGTCTCTGTTGCCACCTAGTGGGCTGACCTGTCAGCACTGCCCCCGAACTATTTCTTAAGCACGTGGGGCTCAAAGGTAGAACATGGTCAGGAACGCAATTAAGGTTGGGAAAAAAAGCAGGCCCACTTTGGCTAGCCACTGCATCGCCCTCCTGGGCTACCTTGAGCTGGCCCCGGGACCCCGCCCACCCACCTTGCGCTGCTCCTTCCGCATCA
Source organism: Phyllotis vaccarum (assembly GCA_033318265.1). Classification (NCBI taxonomy): domain Eukaryota; kingdom Metazoa; phylum Chordata; class Mammalia; order Rodentia; family Cricetidae; genus Phyllotis; species Phyllotis vaccarum. The sequence continues at coordinate 177,046,358 of JARWLC010000002.1, read as the reverse complement.
CGTGTTTGTCTTCATCCTTCCAGTAAGCATCTTCCAGCTCCTTCTGTTTCTTGGCATCAGCTAACGCCTTGGCTTCAGCCCTCCGTGCGCGGGCAGCTGCCGACTTACTGTTCTCGCCCTGGAACTTCTTGGGCATCCCTCAGCAGGCTGCAGGAAGGACACCGTCAGGAGGGGCTGGATGATAACCAGAACCCACCCCTTGATTTACAGACCTCAGGCAAAAGTGTTTTTAAAGACAGGGTCTTATTATGTAGCCCTAATTGGCCGGACAACACAATCTTCTTACCCTTGGCAGCCGCTGGGATGGAAAGGGGGCACACATGCCCCTCAAACAGCCTTTCCTCTTACTTTAGGACAGGTGCCCCTCCGCCCACACAACCTACGTAGGGAGCCACGCCTCCAGCCCCTCACTGGAGGATCCTAGACAGGGCTCCATCCCTGAGCCACGCCCCCAGTCCTTCATTGGGGGATTCTAGGCAGAGGCTCTACAGCTGGTCTCTCCTGAGCCTTTTGAAATATTTTAGCTACAATTACCATGTTACGCAAAGACTACCATTGCCTGTTCACAAGACCCCATTTCTATCAGCAGTCATTTCTGGCTCCTGCCCCAGTCCCTGATCTACTTGCCTTCTCTGACTTTGTCCCTGGAGCCATGTCTGGTCAACAGATTATATACCATGTGACCTCTCAGACTGCTGTCACTCAGCATGGTGTGTGGGTAGTGTCAGAGCCTCATTTATTTTCCTTGTGGAGTGATATTCTACTGTAGCACATGCTGGCGTCCATCTTTGGCTTTTGCAAGTCACACTGTAGTGGAGCCCTACACAGAGCCTCCACTTCCATCTGGGAACCCTATTTTGAACTTGGCAAATGTGAGTTTCTTACTCTGTCTCCTCACTCAAAAATCTGTACCCATGGGGACTCGCTGCAGAACCTTATATTGGATCCCACCAGATGAAAGGACATGCCCATAGATGCCTTATTTCCTTTAATTGTGGGGATAGTAGGTCATCCCCAATGTAAGTGAACATATTGAAGAAGGAGACTGGTTTTCGGGTGAGGGGAGTTTTTGCTATGATCCAAACACTTGGGAGGCTGAGGCATGAGGATCACCTGTTTCAGGCCATCTTGGCTGAGTCAATATCGAAAAGCAACCACGGCCACAATACTCCAAATCCACCTGCCCAAGGCCTGCAGCATGCTAAGCCTCAGATTTCCAGACTGCCTAGTGCCCTCATCTGGAACATTCTCTGCCTCCCCCACATCTCCAGCTCAGTGCTGCAAAGTGAGTGACAGTACTGTGTAGCCCAGGACCACCAGGGTATCAGCAACTTGAAGCCCTCTGTGTGAAGTTTCTCCTTTCTGCCCCCCCCCCCTACGTTCACAGCTAGGTACCCTATCAGGAGATGACTTTGACAGCAGGTCAGAGCATGCAAAGGTCCCGGGGCACCTGCACAAGACACCTCAGCTGGACCCCAAACAGCACCCTGAACCTCACTAGACCGGTAGAAAACGGCTAGCAGCAAAGCTGCTCCCAGGAACACGTTCAGAAGCGAGGCCACTCTCCCAGACACAAGGGAAACAAGCACGCCAACTCCACTCCATGGAACCTCTGAATCGTCCCGTAGCAGCCACACCTGCCCCCATTTGAGTCTTCAGACACCAATCAGCCCTGAATCTCAGGGCCATTATACCTGGCCTGGAACTTTCCATCCTCCTGCCTCAACACTGCTGGGGTGACAGATGTGTAGCACCATGCCAGGCTTATGTTCAGGGCCAGGAAAGGCACGGCGGCCCATGCAGAGGGAGGTGGATACCTCTAAGTTCCAGACCAGCCTGGGCTACACGGTGAGAATGAGAATCTGACTCCAGCAGGTGTGGGCACAGCGAGAATACCGACCCTGAAGTTCTCTTTAAGACAATTTGTTGTTGGGGGGTGTGTTTTTCTCCACACAGAGCCCCGATATCTTGCCCAGGTAGGCCTGCAACTCACATTCAGGCACAACTCCTGTCTGAATGACTATTGTATATTTATCATTTAACAAATCACCGTCCCCAACAGGCTGGGAGCGTAGATGTCGTGTGCAAAAGGCCCTCACCGGGAACCAGATCAAGTCCGCACCAGTCACCTCGGTTTCCCCGACCTGCGAAACGACAACCCCAGGAACGAAGTTCCCAGTCCAGGCATCGCGGGAGTATGCCTGTGATCCCACCGCTTTGCAAAGGCAAGAGGACTACACCGAGTTCAAGGCAGCCTAGGCTACAAAATGCGCCCGGGGGTCCGAATAATGCCCCTCAAAAAGATCCCCGTGGCTGCCAGGCAGCGCGGCAGGATAAAAGTCACGGGAAACACCTCCTCTTCTTCCAGGAAGTCCTCCAGGCTCGAGTTGGGCCCGAGGAATAGGCTCGGCTCCCCGCGATCTGCCGCGCCTGCGCCGGGAGCGCCCACCACCAGGAACCCCGTCTCGGGTTCCGCCTTCCCGGCGGGAGGACCCCCAAGCCGAGCCGCGCCCGCCTAGCGAGCCCCGCAGGCCGGCTCCGCCCGCGCCGCAGCCGTTCCTACCTCTTCCCCCGGCACCGGCCCGGTCGCGTGTCGGTGACGTCATCGCGCCTGCGCAGTCACCTGCGGTGGCGCGCCGCTCATCACATCCTCCGGTGCCACCATCTTGGTAGGGGTTATACTGTCCAACTTTCCGCTGAGCCAAAGTTCTCAAACAACGTTGACAGATTTTCTTATTTCTTCTAAGAAAAATATGTCTCAAAATAACACGTTCTAGTCTCGTTTCGGATATTTATGAACAAGGCGGGAGATAAGGCTGCAATCTGCAACAGTGACCTTACCAAGCTGGCCGCTGCCCGGAGAAAAGATGGCGGCGCCAGCGTCACGTAGGATTTCTGAGCTAAGGCCTGGACTTCGTTACCAGGCCGCCAGGGGGGGTTCATGGTCTACGCGGGGATGAGGCCTGGCCTTTTGGGGGCATTTTGCCTACCCCAGCTCATGGCAAAAGAGAGAACAGCATTCTTTGCCCCGTCTTGGTGGGGAAACTGAGGATCAGAGGGCAAAGTTGAGTTAGACTAAAATGAATCACATAGGAAAGTATGACATCCCAGCACAAGCCGAAGGATGGCAAGCGAAAGTTACACGGTCTCCAAAACAAATGAAGACAAATGAATAACTAAGTAAATCGCAGCTACTTGGTTTCCTCCGTTGTTTTCATCAACCCTTCCCTTCTTGCTAAAGCCTTACTGTCACTGACTTTTCTTTCCTCCACTCACACACCCCACCTAATTTTTCTTTTTTGACACCTGTACTGTTTCATCCGTAATCAAGTTTATCCTTGCCATACTCTAAATTTTAAATGTTGTGAGTCCCTGTCAGATTTACTGCCACTTCGGGACATTCTTGGAGTCTCTGTGTGTCAAGATGGTAGTTTCAGGATCTTCGCGCCCAGGGAAGAGTATGGCTTTCAATTCGGTCCCACGTGACTAGTTGAGTGAGTCATTCTCCCAAATGGCATCTTCAGCATGTTGCTGGGACCTGAGTCACTCCAGAGACTTCCCCTGCTCTAACACTGCCATGGTTCCCCACTGCCCTGCAGGGCTTCCTCCACCACCTCCGCTCATATCCCCAATCATCCTCCTTACTGTCAGCTCCAGCCCCTCCAGCCTCCCTTCCCAACATTACTAGGCGTCGTCCTATCTCATCTGTTTTCCCTGGTGACTGTGATATTGGGAACAGGGGACCTGCGGGCATTGGGGTGTTATTTGGTATCTGGAAAGCGGGGAGGCACAAGGACTGGGAGGAGGTGGAGCATCCTCCCCAAATCTGCTGTTGGGCTAGGGACCTCCCCCCCGCCCCCCCCCCGCCCCCCCCTGCAGCAGCCCAAGGAGCAACTAACTCTTCCAGAGAATTTGACTCAGGTGGATGGAAAAGCGCTTCGGGAAACTTGCATCCGGTATGGGGGGGGGGGGCACAGAGTGACTAAGAAAGGTTGGCAGGACACCCGGGGCGTGGGTATGGGCTTCCAGGGAAGAGCCGCGCTCCAGTAAAAGTCTTTTAAAGTTCCATTTTCCTTGCGGTGTGTGCCTAGGTGCAAGTGTCGGGGTTGGAGGACACCTAGCTTGTCCCCTCACCTCGGGGCTGCAGTTTGGGATGTGGCAAAGGCAGAAGCGGCTGGGGCTGCGCCCTCCCTAAAAATAGGGGAATAGCTACAAAATTCCTTGTTTCCTGCCGGAAAGGGAGAGACCTCGAGCAGAGCAGTGGAAACTGTCAGGGTGCCAGTTCAGCCAGAACCTCTGCTGAAGCGTCTCTCCACGGTTCGCTCTCCAAACTGCCTAGAATACAAGGCACAGCGAACGAATGGTACTTACCAAGGAGACCTTGACGTCACTCAGGTTCCTATTTTAGTTTTTTGAGAAGATCAAACTAGGTTGGCCTGGAACTCTCAGAAATCTACCCGCCTTTGCCCTCCGGGCAAGGATTAAAGACCAGCTCCACCACACCTGGCCTTGTTTGTTTATTGAGATAGAATACTATGTAGCCCAGGCTGGACTAGAACTCACTATGTAGCCATGGATGATCCAGAACCCATCTGCCTGCCTCTGCATCCGTGAACTGGGATGGCAGGTGAGCCCCTGTAAAATGAACCCAACTGGTGCAGTCCAGGTGCCTGGCTTTGTAAAAAGCTTTAAGAAAACACAGCAAGGCAAGAAAGAAAGTGGGAAAAGGCACTGCACCCCAAAGCCCAAACCGGTCCCCATCTCAGGGAAACTGAGAAAGACTCCGAGCAAAGAGACACAATTGTGAGTGTGTAAGGATGCAGTCGGCTTTCTAGGGTGCTTTAGAATTCATTATCATGTGCAGTGATGGATTAGATGGCAAGGACAGTCCCTCCTCAGCCAGGCCCCGCACAGTATTTCTGTCACTAGGAGGACATCCACGCTGCATGGTATTCGCATGCATCATGGCAGCACCAGGGAGGCTGAGGCAGGACAACCAGTAAAGACATCTTTAAAAAGCTGATGCTGGGGCTGTTGGAAGAGTTGACATTGACAAAGCTTGAGCCCATAAGTTAGATATATGGTGGTACCATTTGTCACCCCAGGACACAGGAATCTGAGGAAGAACGATCAGGAGTTCAAAGCTAGCCTTGAATTTGAGGCCACAGTGGAATACAGAAGACCCTGAGCCAATGAAAAAGAAAGAAAAGAAGGAAGGGAGGGAGGGATGGAGGGAGGGAGGGAGGGAGGAAGAGAGGGAGGGAGGGAGGAAGAGAGGGAGGGAGGGATGGAGGGAGGGAGGGAGGGGTGGAGGAAGAGAGGGAGGGAGGGAAGAAAAGAGGGAGAGACGGAGGGAAGAAAGGGAGGGAGGGAGGAAGGGAGAGAGGGAGGAAGGAAGGAAGGAAGGAAGGAAGGAAGGAAGGAAGGAAGGAAGGAAGGAAGAAGGCTTAAAAAGAAAGCTAGCCAGGCGGTGGTGGCCCACACCTTTGACCTCAGCACTTGGGAGGCAGAGGCAGGTAATCTCTGAGTTTGAGGCCAGTCAGTGCTACAGAGAAAAAGATATGAGAAAAGAACTGGGCAAAGTGCCATTTCTGCTTCCTCAAGCGACAGAAAAGGCAGGCTGCCTCCAGAGAGTAACAGCCACACTTGGTGCCTCCAGAGAAACGCAAACGTTTGTCCCCATGAAGTCATCGCCTATGTTTGTTATTGAACTTCTTAATTTTATCTAACTGGCACAGTTCACATGTGACATAGCTTTGATACGATGATAAATTCACAGTTTGTTTGGAGACAGAAACTTAAGCAACTGGGTGACCCCTTTGGTCGATGCTGAGATAGGATCCCTCTGTGTAGAGCAGCTTGGCCTCCAGCCAAGAGATTCACGAGCTTCAGCCTCAGCCTTCCACCCACTGAAGAGTGAAGACGAGCACATGGGACCCTGATTATGTTGGGGATGGAACCCAGTACCTCATACGTGCTAGGTAAGCACTCCACCCACTGAGCTGCCCGCTGAGCTGCCCGCTGAGCTGCTGCCTCAGCCACCACTGCTTTTTATGAAGTCCGTTTTGCTGTGAAGGTTAGACTGTCCCCAAACTCTGACGTCTCAGCTGCCCACAAAAGAGGTGACAGGCATGGAGTTCATCCCATCTCAAAATCATGTATTTTCAGTTAAGTACAGGCCGATCAGGCAGCCAGCAGGCTCAGGTTCCCTCCCACAGTCTGGTGTGGCAATGCTGATGCTGCTAAAGCCAGAGGCCCCTTGGCATAGATGGCTCTAAACACCAATAAACAGTGGGAACCATTGCACATGGTTCCCCTAGGTCACAGCGGGGCTGCTGAGAAGCTGCCCTCATATCCTAGGAACACACCCAATTCTGTATACCCCAGTGGTACTTCAACAGCCGAGCACTTAGATTGGGGACCACCTCAAAAACTAAGGGTAGAAAGAGCAGGCAGGGAAGGAGGGGTCCTATTTTTAGCTACTTCCTCTGATATGGCACCTTAGGAAACACCTTAAAGAACTTTCTATATGCTCCTCCCAAAAGGTACATTTTTCACAGGCTTGCGAAATTCATCTGCTCAGAGTGAGACCTTAATCTTCTGCATTTGAAATACTTCTGAGGTCACGCCACCCCAGTCAGCAAGCCCAGCCATCCACAGCCAGAGCAAACTGGATTATCTTCACACAGTCAGTGGGGCCCAGAGGGCCAGGCTACACAGTGGAAAAGTGGAGGAGTGAGTCCCTCCCCTCCCCCTGCCCGCCTAGGATTCCCTGAGGAGCTGGGGCTGTACCTAGTTTTGTCTCAAATAGGCGACATAGAAGAAACCCAGGAGAGACTGGAGTCAGTTCAGCTAAAATGAACCCAAACATCCCAATGAGTCTCTGGAAAAGGCAGAGGGTGGCTGGGTCACTGCCAATGTCATTATGACAGAGGGGCTCCTCACAGGGGCTACATGCTGAGGTGCGAAAGAAGCAGATTCCCATTTTTTTCTTTTTTCTTTTTTTGTGTTGGCATTCAGGTACAACCTAACAGGATTCATCTTGGTAGTTTGCTGTTTCCCTTCATTCATTTAGAGACAGAGTCTCTCCCTGAAACCCAAGCAGGCCCGGGACTTGTGGTAATCCTCCTGCCTCAGCTTCTCCCAGGCTGAGATTACTATGTGCACCAAGCCTGACTTTGATTTTTATTTTTGTTGCTACAATTTTTTGTTTTGTTTTGTTCTGAAGACAGACTTTTTCTATGTAACAATCCTGGCTGTCCTGGGACTCACTCTGTAGACCAGGCTGGCTTCGAACTCAGAGATCTACCTTCCTCTGCTGGGATTAAAGGCCTGCACCACCACCACCATTTGTTTGTTTGTTCTCTGTGTGTGGAGCCCAGAGGTTGGTACTGTGCGACTCCGTCCTCTCCTTCTGAGGCAGGCTCTCTCACTGAACCTGGAGGTTGTCAATTTAGATAGACTGGCTGGCCAGCAAGTCCCAGGGGGGCTTTTCTCTATGTCCCAAGGCTAGGATGACGTGGTATGCTTGACATATTTTGATTTTTAAAATGTTATATGTATGACTGCTTTGCCTTATATGCATGACACCATGTGCCCTCAGTGCCCGTGGAAGGCGTCAGGTCCCCTCAACTGGATGCATAGATGGTTGTGAGTCACTATGTGGTCCTGGAAGTTGAGCCTGGGTCCTTTGCAAGAGCAGCCAGTGCTCTTAGCTGCTGAGCCTTCTGTCCACCCCTGTCTCTGGTTTATTTGATCCAAGCTGACATAAAATGAAACTTGCCATGGTGTTCAGTCTGTAGGAACTTGGTATCTTCTCTTCTACAGACCCCCACCCCTACCAAGTCCTAGAATGTTCCATTGCCAAACTGTTAGCAGTCACTCCAGCCCTGGCCTGTTCTGGACCTTTCAAGTCAATGAAGTCACTTGCTCTGGGTTCTTCTGTGCCTGCTGCTGTGTCAGCTTCCTCTCAGAGTCCAGGATGGGAATCCCTGCTGATTCAAGCCCCCCCAACACTGTGCTTTGTCCCTCTTCAGTGACCCCAGATTCTCATACGGCCCTGGGGCCTGTGCAGCTGCAGCCCTACTGGGCCGTCTCTCCTCAGCTGCCCCTGCCATGACTCACCTGCAGGCATCTTGTCTCAAAACAAATGTTTGAGGAGGGACCAGATCCAGCAGCCGCCCTGGAGCCTGATGTGAGGTGGGCTGGGCAGGCACAAAGCCCAGCATATGACCAGGCCCCTGGAGACACAAAGCAGAGGCCAAGGGCCTGTTTGCTTTCTGGGGTTGACCCCTCTTCTCCTCTCCAGACACAATCTGCTGCACTGGATAACGTGGGCTTGCTGATACCGGGACAATCTACAGACTCTGCAGGCATATACACATGGATTACCAGCAATCCTGTGGGGTCTCTCGAGATAAACACAGCTCCAATGGCAGAACCTGGGGAGACCCCTGAAAAAAACCCATTCTTCCCCTTTCTTTTCTTCTCCACCCCATCCCACCCCCCCCCTTTTGTTTTTTTAATTTCAAGACAGAGTTTCTCTGTGTAGCTCTAGTCCTGGCTGTCCTGGAACTCACTCTGTAGACCAGGCTGGCCTCAAACTCACAGAGATTCACCTGTCTCTGCCTCCAAGGTGCTGGGATTAAAGGTGTGCATCCCCTTTGGCCAGCTCAATAAATTTTAATCTTGTTCATTTTTAATTTTTTCTTTTAAAACCAATTAATTTTGTTATTTTGATCATATTCACATGTATTCTGGGTACTTGCAGGCTCAGAAGCAGCACTGGATCTCCTGGAGCTGTAAGACACCATGTAGGCACTAGGCACCAGCCCCAGGTCCTCTGCGAGAGAAGCCAGTGCTCTTAGCCATTGAGGCTTCTCTCCAGCCCTTATAACTTGTCTTTTTATTTTTGATACAGAAGAAGTGGAGGGATTGTACTTGAGGTCATTAAAAGTGTCAGTGGTGCAGGCTCACCACCCATGTCGAATGAATTCAAAGAAACCATGCACCCCATCAAGGAGCAGATAGCACTTTATGTTCATCACTGGGCTTCAGGCTCAGGGGACCCAGCTTGAAACTCCAGGCCAACACCTTGGCCACCCATTATAACTAGACCAGTTCCTGCCTGTCCCTAGGGTCAGTCTGTCCTGACTCCACAGCAGCACCTCACATCCGGAAGGAATGATCACTCACAAACCCTCCATGGCTCCCTACTAACCTCCACGCTTTCCTCCCATTCTGTGCCTGTTTCTTACTCTTGTGCTTCACGCTGACTTTCTGGGGGTGGCTGGCCTGGAGCTGCACACAGGCAAGCTCAAGCCTGCCACAGCGGATGGTGAATGGGATAACAGTCATCAACCCTTCTACCCATACATGAGGAACTTTGTGGCTGAGCTTTGCTCTCCCTCCAGGATGCTGTGTCCTTAAAAAAAAAAAAAAAAAGTACAGAGCAAGGTCTGGTCAGCCTCTGTGTTCCCAGGGAATGGCGGTTCAAGTCCCTCTGAGTAACCTTGGCCTGGCCAGGTCTTGGTAAAAACAGTCTGGAGGTGCAGCCACAGTCTGCAGGTCACACCACAACTTTACTGGGATTCTAGTGGATGATGTTGTGTGTGGGGAGCCCCAGTTCTGAGGGAACCTCAATACTCCCTACACTCTGAAGCCCAGTTGTGGGCAGGTCTTGAATCTTAAATTTGTTTGGGACTTTTCACTTGCCATGAAGCCAGTTTCTGGTCTTCCCATCTCAGCCTCTCACTGCTGAGATGATAGGCATGGATCACTCAGCTGGGTGGTCCTTGGTTTTCTGCATCACAGGTGTCCTAGGCTGCCAAGGAACTTAGCTGCTTCCTGTCTGCTATGGCCATCCCTCCTGGCTTTCTGACAGCACCCCTGCTGCCCTAGAGCCAACAGGAATGTCAGCAGGCTCTTGGCCTCAGGGAGATCAGCAGGGGAGGAGCACTGTAGGAGAGGGCCCCACCTGGCCACAGGGGTGAGGGCAGGAGAGGGAGGCTAGGGTTCCGTGCTCTGTCCCCAAAGGCAGCCTGCAGTTCTTGTAAAGGTTGCCAGAGTTCAGGAAGGCAGCAGGTGGAGCTTCAAGCAAGCTTTTAGAATTCCTGTTCAAAGAAAGGCCCACCGCAGGATAGAGTTGCATAGAACAGCCAGAGGCTTGTTCATGCAAAAAATGCTAAAAACAATATTAGGAGATTGAAGCCAGCTGTGAAGGACACTGGACTGGGGACATGTGGAGTTTCATTCCAGGGATCAGGAGACCCTGGAGCTCTGAGGGCCTGGATCGTTCAAACACAAGAGGAGAAAAAATTCCCCAAGAGCAGTTCCCTGTGCTGAGGAGCCCATAACATCCCACAACCCTTCAGAGATTTAAAGCCTTTGTGCTAAATGAGGAACTGGGAAATCAGGCCGATGAGAGATAAGGAGTGGATCAGGCTGCCAGCCTTGTGTTAGGTGGCTGAAAGACCTGACATGATATATTCCGGGTGTGGCTGGGCTGCTGCCACCCTGACTGGCACTTAATATTGCTCTGGGAATGTTTGCCATTGAGATAAGAAAAAGAATTGAGGAGGCCAGGGTGAAACAGAAGAGAAGGGCTGTCAGGAGCGCTCAGTAGGTTAAGGAGCTTGCTGCCAAGTTTGATCCTCCATGATGAAAGGAGAGAGCCAACTCCTGAAGGCTGCCTTAGGGCCAGCCTATGCCAGGCATTGGTGTGTGTTTGTATACACACAAATAAAAGCATCAGCCTTTAAAAAAAATAAGGGAAGTGATGGCTCGGCATGGTGACACATGTTTTCAGTCTCGGCACTTGGAAGACGGAGGCTGGAGGATCTTTGTGAGTTCAAGGCCCACCTGATCTACAGAGTGAGTTTCAAGACAGCCAAGGCTACACAGAGAGACTTTGTCTCTGAAAACCAACCAATAAATAAATAAAATAAGGAAAGTAGTGTGGTCCAGGGTGGCGTGAGGGGTGAGGGGCTCCAGTGCTTCTTGCTTTGACAAAGTGAACACTGGGGAGGCAGAACAAAGGATCAAGGTGGTCTTGAGCTGTATAGCAAGTGAAGGGCTAGCCTGGGCTACATTTGACTTTACGTCAGTCCTTTCTCCCAGATTAAACATACCACTGCCATGGAGCCAACCAGGTCATGGCAACCCAAGAAACAGGTTTCTCAGGAGAAACTGAGGACTGTGGCTTCCGGGACATGTTCTGTTTGCACAGAGCCCCAGTGCAGAGTCTTCTAGACTGGTCTATCTCTTGTGGGGACAGAGGTGCTGGCATCACGACAAACCTTCATCAGGTCACAACAACAGCTCATCTGCCCACCTCTTTGCTTGTTGCCCTGTTGTTTTGAGATGGACAACACTGCACAGCCCAGGTGAGTCTGGAAGTCATAGCGCCCCCTCCTTTGTCAGCTTTCTGAGGCTGGAATCACACATGTGTGCCATCGCACCTGGCTTGCTTCTAGAGACTCAACTTAGAGATTTCTCTCTCTGTATATATTTCTTACACTATTTGTCTAAGGAATCAAGATCCCAAAAGAAGACCACATATAAGAAAATACCTTTTCAAATATCCTCCATCTATGGGTTCATGAAAGGCATAGATGTGGAGCTCATAACTGATAAGTGACTGATTATGTCACACACACTGCATACAAACAAACAGCAATTTTATTTGTTGTAGACAAAGGCTGGAAACAATGTAGCTACCAACCCACTGGATTGTGGTATGTCCATACAACGGAATACTACTTGGCACTGAAAAAGACTGGAAATTTGATATACATAAAGGCACGGAGGGATCACTAGATAGCAGCCAGACTTCCTTAAGACCCTGTGTCCAAAAAAAAAAAAAAAAGTCTAGGTGTCAATTCAGTGGTAGAGCACTTGCCTTGCCTAGCACGTACTCAGGTGTGAAGGGTGGCAAGGGTGAGAGGTGGCATATATGGGGCCTCGTGGAAACTGTAAGAAATTAGCAGAGGCTGGGTTGTTCTGCAAACTTAAGTCCACATTCAAGGTGTCACCATGTCTGTGTCTTACGGGGCTCTGAGAATCTATCCCTTGGCACTTCCCGGCAGCTCCAGCAACGCTGGGGCTATGTGCTAGAGACTCATCACTCTCTCTCTGCCTTGGTTTCCCTGTGTCTATGTCCCTTCCACTATTTAAAAAACTTCGTGGTGGTGGTAGTGGGACCTTGGGCCTACTGTGTGCCGGGCAAGTCCCTTCCAGCTGAGTATGCTGCCAGTCCAGGTTACCTATATTTGTTTGGGGACAGGGTCTCCCGTAGCTCAGGCTGTCCTCGAATACACTGTGTAGCGGAGGATGACCTTGAACTTCTGAACCTCCCCAGTGCCCAGCTGACAGCCCTCAGTTTCTCTGCCTGTTAAATGGGCCCCGGTGGCTCAGCCGGCGAGCCTGTCTGGAGCCGCTGGGCTTTCTCAGCCGCTGACTGCAGCTCTACAAGGTCCCGAAGGTTCCATGTTTTCCTTTGTGGATGGAGAGCATCCTTCTTGTTTGCACGCGGGTGGGACGCTGGGGACGGGGGCGGGGCCTCCGTCAGTCAAGCGGCTGTACATGCTCCCGTCCAGCCAATCAGAGGGGAGGCTGCTGGTCCGTGGCCCGTGATTGGCTTTCTGGGGCCCCGCCCTCAGAGATTGGTCTCAAGATCGCGCCCTGGGGACAGCGGGTGGGTCTCGTCTCCTGGCAGGAAGCCAAGGGGCTTTTTGGTCGCAGCAGGAATGTCTTCCGGACCCTGGGAGAAAGCGGAGGACATCACACACCCGTCCCAGATGGGGTCCCCGAGGACCGGGTCGGCTACGTGCAGGGTGGCCCTCCCTGAGCCGCCACCCGGTGCTGCGCACGAGCTCTAGCGAGCCTCAGCCTTGTCTCAGGCTGTTTTGATACAGGGTCTCTGTGTCCCAGTGCAGCCTCAAATTTGCAGTGATCCTCCTACCTCAGTGCTGAGATCGCCACCACGCTCTCACCCACGGTTATATTTTTATTATATTTATATTATGGGTAAGGGTGTTTGGCCAGCACGTGTGTGCGCTCCCGGTGCCCAACACGTGCTAGCCAGAAGGCCCCACCCCACCCCCCAGCTACAGACGTGGGTGCTGGGCAGGGACCCGGTCCTCTGTGAGACGCTGCCCCCTTCTCATTGCCACTTGAGACAGGCTCTCATGGGTCCCGCAAGCATAAAGCCTGCTATGTGGCTCCGGTCGGCCTCACATTCCACATTTCTGTTTTTGGTGTCACCTGCTGGAAAGCCTATTTCTTTGTGTCACTCGGGTCTCTCAAGAGGTGACAGCAGCTCCCACTTTAGGAGCACTGGCTCTGCAGTCCCCGGGCTGTACTCCAGCCTAGCTCCCCCCATTTCTTATGTAATTCTTAATTAAGTAATGTTATCTTAAGAATATTCTTCAGAAGTATCTCTCTGGAGGAAACCAGTTTCCCCTGCCACAGGCAGGAAATAATTGTTTTAAAAAAACATATAATAAAAATAGACAGCGCTCACGTGTGCTGGCCCCTGGGAAAGGAACATCTTTAACCAGGGAGAGGAATCTGCCTGGCCCCTGGGGCCACACCCACTGGGTCCCTACAGCCCTGGTGCCCAGAAACCCAAGCTAGACCTGACCTTCACCAGGCTGTCCTCCAGCGTAGCGACGTCCTCCTTCGGGGCCACAGATGCAGTCTGCCGAGCGAGGTCCCACCACAGCAGTCCAGGACCCACGGAGCTGCGCTTGGTGGGGCCTGAGGGGCAACAGGACAGGGACTCAGGGTTGGGCGCTCTCATGCAACCCAGTCACCACCCATGGCTGTCCACTTGTTAGGAATCAGGTTGGCTTTAGTTTAAGGTTATTTTTCTCTTCTTAAAACGGTTTCCAGTTTTTTTCTGGAACTCATGGCAATCCTCCTGCCTCTGCCTCTGGAGTGTTGGCATCACAGGTGAGCACCATCGCTCAACAGGTTGGGAGTCTTTAGCATTCCATCCATTCATTGTTTCAACCCTAATGTTTAGAAGTTCAGCAAAAGCCTGAAGGTGCCAGCTCACTCTATCAGAAGTACAAATCAGGCTGGGGTTGTGGTTGTTTATCAATGGACTTGTAGAGGGGCTTGCTTGGCTTACACCAAGGTCTGGCTTCCATCCCCAGAACACATAAACCAGGCATAGTACTTCATGCTCTCATGAGGATTCTAAGTTCAAGGTCTACCACAGCTGCATAAGAAATTCAAGGCTAGCCTGGGCTACATGAGACCTTGTCTCAAAAGGAAATATGTGAAGAAAGAGAAGTATAGCATGGGTTGAGTGTGGCAATGCACACATGCTATCCAAGCACTCAGGAAGCTGAAGCAGGATGATGTCTTAAGTGTGAGGGTCAGCCTAAGTTACAGAGTGAGGACCCCATCCCCCACTTCAAACCCAAGCGAACAGAATTCTGTGGGGCCCCCAGTGTTCCCACGCCTAGATTTGGCTTCAGGACCGCGGACAGCGCCCAGAATCTCTGGGCTTTATGGGGACCAGCCATGTGGGGCATAATGTGCCAGTTCACATGACAGCCTCTTCCAGCTCTTTTGGGCGACAGCGGCCACTGCACTTACCTGTCAGATAGCTGATGAGGGCACCACACAGCATGGTGGTTAGTGTGCCCAGAGCCCCGTAGTAGAGATAGGAGATGGCATAGAAGGTGTCAGCGAGGGCGGGGCGGCCCGCATCCACTCCAGAGCTGGGTGGGAGAGGAGGACATGAGATGGGGTCTGTCCATAAGCACACACTCCGCCCACCCTGTCAGCTCAGTCTCCCCACCCACCGCAGCTCCCTACTGATCTTGGAATTAAATGAAGCTGAATGCTTAGGGAAAAACAAACCAAAAACAACAGCAACAAAAAACCTTTGGGTTAGCCTCCATAGACACACCCTCCAAGCCACACCCAGAAAAACGTCAGTGAGACCTGAGCATTTTCTTATTTTTCTTGTTTCTTTCTTTTTTTTTTAAAGAAGAAACCCAGGTCCTCTCCCATGCCAGGGAAGTGCCCAGCCACTGACATCTCAGCCTAAGCCTCCTTCTGAAACAAGGTCTATCTAAGTTGTCCAAGAAGGCCTTGAAGTCACAGCTTCCTGAGTGCTGGGAGAAGCCTGAGTACACTTGGCTTTGTGCACAAAAGTTTATTGAAATTCTGTTCACAACAGCCCCGACCAGGGATACCACCTACATGTCTATTGACCAATGAGCAGTTACACACGTGTGGTATATCCATTCAGTGGAATATTACTCAACCATGAAAAGGAATGAAGCAATGTTATAGCCTTCACTCACAGATAATTATGGATACACTTTCAAAACAAGTTGAGGCACAAAAACCCACATATTCCTCTAAGATTTTGTTTGTTTGAAAAGCTCAGAAGAGGTAAATCCATAGAGTCAAAACATGAATCCTCCCAGAAACTGGGAAAATTAAAAAACTTAATTTATTAATGTAGCCCAAATTGTCTTCAAACTACTCTATAGCCAGGGATGATCTATGGTCTTGCCTGCTGTCTCTGTCTTTAGAGAGGCTTGTGCCATCACATCCAGCTAAATCTAAGTTTATGTCTAGTAGTGTAGGACCTTAATTACATTCTAACAAAAATATAATCATTAAAAAAGGAAGAAACTGTAGCCAGATATGTTGAAACGCACCATTCCCTCCAGCATGCAGCAGGTGGAGACAGGAGGATCAGGGGTTTGTTCAGGATCATCTTTTGCTACATAGATTGTTCTAAGGCCAGCCTGGGATACATGAGACTCTGTATTTATTAAATTATTACTAATTACTAAAATGCAAAATAAATAAAGCCAAAAGCCAGCCGATTCCTTTGCTTTTGGCCCCTCCGTTCTTCTGTGAAGCCCAGCCCACATCCCTGTAGCCCTGGAATCTGAACGTGGCCCCAGGGCTTTTACACAGACTGTTTTTGTCCCCCAGAAATGCTCTTTCCCCAGCTCCCAGTTCCTTCCTGTTGACATCACATCCCTCGATCCGGACCCAGACCCTGGGCTGCTCACCTGGGGACCCTGCTGGAGGCATTGGCAGCTCCAAGTGGGTCAATGAATGAGGCGTTGATGCAGCCGGCGGCCGAGGTCGGCAGCACCCCCATGATTTGCTCCCCAGGTGGATACAGTGTGGCCCCTACGGCCACCCACAGGGATACAGCCAAGCCTGCAGCCAGTCCAGACAGGACGCCCTGGGGACAAGCCCACCATGAGGGGCGGTGCTTCCTGACCACGCCCACAGACCACGCCCCCACCCTCCCCACTCACAGGCGTGTTGCAGGCCGGGAGCAGCATCCCCAGAGTGAAGGCGCCTAGCAGAGGCCCACTGATGACACCCATCACCGTGAAGGAGCCCTGTGAGGCAGGTGGAGAAGGGCTGTGCTTAGCCACCACCTCTCAGGACTCAGTTTACCCTACGGAATCTCACTGCAGGCTTTGAGACTGCTCTGCACCCGTTTCCCTAATTGTCTTTCTCCCTGAAGCCTGGTAGACAACGAGACAGTAACAAATGTCAAGTATGTTCTCATCCTCCGTATGTAGATAAGGCTAGCTAGCCTTGAATACCTCATCTTCCCCCATCAGCCTCTGGGATGACAGGCGCTCACCATGCCAAACCCCGCCCCTTCCAGTGTTGGGTGTGCAGGGCGGATGGGGTTGAGGTCTCACCTGGAGGACACCACCCCCCATCAGTGACGACAGAGCAGCCACCGTGAGACAGGCCGAGCCATAGATGAGGGCTGTGAAGAGAGTTGGCAGTCAGTGCTGGGTACTGGCACCAGGGCCTGGCCCCACACCCTGGTCTCCCAAACTCACAGAGCCCTTTAGAAATAAGAACAAGCTTCCGAGGTGCCAGGCCAGGCATCCGCGGCTTGATGAGGTCTTCCACAGTGACGGCTGCCATGGCGTTGATACTGGTGGATGCTGTGCTGAGGACACATAAGGACAAGTATCAGCCCCCTCCCAACACTGTCCTGCTGTGGTCCCTCTGCCTGGGGCCCTCCTCAGGGGCATGGCTAGTCAGCGAGAACCAGAGCCCCTGGAGGCTGAGTCACAGTTGAGGGGTGAGCAGCACACTTACCTCAGGGTGCCACTGTAAGCACAGGCCAGGAAGAGCCCAGGGACTCCAGGCAGGTCCTCAAAAATGTCCAACACAAGTAAGGGCATGTACTGCAGGAGACACAGGGCTGTCACACACAGAACAAGGGTGGGTGGTTTCCCTTTTTGTTTTGAGTGTATTGGGTAGGCCAGCCTTGGCTATATAGTGAGTTAGGTCAGCCCAGGGTACCTGAGACCCTGTCTCAACTGTCTGGCTCCTATTTTTCTTTTTAAAGATTTATCTATTTATTTTATGTATGCGAGTGCTCTACCTGCATGTACCATGCATTTTATGCCAAAAGATGGCTGTGAGCCCCCATGTGGTTGCTGGGAATTGAACTCAGGTCCTCTGGAAGAGCAGCAAGGGCTCTTAGCTGCTGAGCCATCTCTGCAGTCCCGAGTCTGGCTACTATTATTGTAAATGTCCTATCACGCTCACCTGAGGTCTCGTCTGGTCTTGATGTCCTGACACCTGCTCACACACCCACTATGGCTTCCCCCCACCCCCCACCTTACCTCCACTCCTCCCAGACCCTCATCTGAGCTCCTGTTCCAAGATGTCCGCACAGACTGTGTCCCTGCCATCTGGATGGGAAAGGGATGACACAGGGTCTGAAGTGTGTGAGCGCACCTGGTCTGGCGCTGAGATGCGTCCTGTGAGGAGGGGGTCACAGTCTTTGTAGAAGACAAACATAACGATACCACAGCATGCCGCACTGACCACGATCAGAAAGAGGCCCAGCTGGTTGACGAGCAGCGCCCTAGGAGGATGGAGGGGCCTATGGCTGTGCTGGCAGGGGCAGCCTGCCCCGGAAGCTTCTGTGTGGGTCCCTCACTGGCATACTCACAGCTTGGCTTTCCTTTCGGTGTGGCAGGCCACGTAGCGCTGTACCTGGGCTTGGTTCACACCATACATGGAGAGCCACACCAGCGTGCCACCCACCACAAAAGTCCACACGGTGTAGCGGCTCCGGGGATCAGGGTCAAAGCTGAGTAGGGAATGAGGCAGGTTAGCAACCGTGTGATGTCCCCTTCCCTAATCACCCGTGGCTATTCTAGATCCTAAGGGGACATTTGCAAGGGGTTTTGTAGTGTGAGTAGGAGTTTTCTATGTTGAGACACCTGTGTGGGGGTGGGGGGAATCAAAAACTATCATTTAGTCATCACCCTGCTGGGAGGCTGAGGCATAGATGTAAAGCTAGCCTGGGCTACAGAATAAGGCTTTGACTCTCACTCCATCAAGTTGATCCGGGAATGGTTCTGGGCAAGACTGAGCACATTCCAGGGCCCCCCCATGAGCATGGCGCCTCGGGCCAGGATCACCCAGAAGCCACTGAGCATCACCACGACCTGGAACACATCTGTCCAGACCACAGCCTTCATACCGCCCTGTGCATGAGGAGAGACACGGGTCACAGGCCTGTTCAGGACTGCTGGGACAGGACGGAGCTGGGAATGAGGCTGTGGACTCCACCCTGCCTGTGGCTCCCAGAACCATGCCTCCCCTTGACTTTCCCCACCTGTAAAATAAGGATAGTGTACCTTCCCGTGGTTGGGTGGAGAATTAAACAGGGTAATGGGTGAAAAAGACACAATACTACTGGTCATCTCAGCAAATATTTCAATACCTTTTTAAGGTGTTCCAGAACTTAAAAGCCTCCACCCTCAGCCTCCTCAGTGCCTGCTGTGACAACAGCTGGACAGCTACATCTTTTTTCTCACATTGTTATTTCTCCCTGCCTTCTCCTGCCTCCAGCGCCAGGAACAGCTACCAGAACATGTCAGCCTCTCAGGTGGCCCAGAGAGGAACAGGCCGGAATGTCAGCTTCATTTGAAACCATCTCACTCTGGAAAGGCAGAGGCCACAGCCCAGGGACCAAGGAGCCCAGGGCAAGGCAAAGTCCCTCAGGGCTTCTGAATACAGCCGCACCTGTCCATCAGCCTCTCAATCCTTAGGTAGGAGAGATAGTGGGGGCCCAGTCAGGCAGGGGCTATCTCGGGAGCAGAGAGTTGGGATGGTGCTGCCCCCCTGGGGTCGCGCAGAAGACCACGCGCACAGCGGCCATAGCTCACTCACCACGGTTGTATACAAGGTGCAGATTACTCCCGTGGACAGGAGCGATGCCCAGATATCCAACCCGGTCACTGCAAAACACACCTCCTGTCAGGCCTCCAGCTTTTTGCCTGCTCACGGGAGGTTCAGCATGGGCTCCTGGGCTCCCAGCCCTTCCCCCGCCCGCCAGCCAGTCAGACCTTGGTTCAGGATGAGCGCAGGTGCATAGATCACGATGCCAGTGTACAGCATCTGTGGGTGGGGAGGGTCATGAGGTGGGAGGGAGGTAGAGGGAGGGAATAGAGTTGGGCCATAGAAAGAGGGCGGGGCAAGATAGAGGGAGGGGCGGACAACCAGGCGATTTTAGGCGGGATGGGTGTGAGCTAGGCAGGAGGGTGTTTCCAGGCAGGATGAGGACAGGGTCCTGGGCGTGGTCCTGGTGAAGCTGAGCTCAAGTTGGGCGGGAGCGGGGCTAAGAAGAGTGGGGCGTGGCTTTGGGGCGGGCTGAGTGACTGATGTGGGCGTGGTCGGGCGGGCAGTCTGCTCACCGTGGCCACCAGGTACTGCAGCGTCCCGCAGAGCCGCACCGCTCGGCTGAACCGAAGTTCTAGGTACTGCAGAGAGAGGTTGGAGGTCACCAGGCAAATGACCCCTCGGCCACCCTCACTGTTCTCACTCTCTCCCGGGTGCCCAGCTTCGCTTACGGACTATTTTTGATTCAGGGTCTCCCTGTGTAAACCAAGCAATCCTCCCGCGGAGCTTTTCGAGTACTGAGATATCAGGCACAAATCTTTAAATTGTCACTACCCTTGTTGGAGGGTTGCAGGGTGCCCAGCTGCGCCCGCAGATTTGATATAAGGGTATCCCTAATGAGTCCAGGCTGGCCTGGATCTCCTGACAATCCTCCTGCCTCAGCCTCCCTACTGCTGAGACTACAGGTCCGTGCCATTCGGTTTTCACTAGACGTCGAACGGTTGGGAAATCCTGCGGGGCCTGGCCTCGCTGCAGGCCTTTGAACCCTGTGTGGCCGTGGGTGAGTGGCCCGGCCCGGGCGCACGCGGGAACAGGTGTCAGCGGGAAACCACCGCCCAGGGACTTGCTCTTCCTCCTTCCTGGCCCTGCCCAGTGCCCCTGGCATCTTCCCGGAACCTTTCTGTGGGACCAGGTCCCCTACCTGGTAGGTGCTGGTGAGGCCCAGGCGGTAGAAAACCGGCAAGAAGAGCAGGGCGGTGAGGAGCGAGTTGAGCAGCTGGCCCGCGCACATCCATAGGAACTTGAGGCCATAACGAGCAGCCTCGGCGGGGACCCCGAGCACCTGCACTGCGGACATGAAGCTGGCGGCCAGCGATAGCCCCACGGGCACGGGCGCCAGCTGCCGGCCCCCGGTGAAGAAGTCGTCGGCGCTGCGCTGGCCACCGCGGGCCAGGCCGACCCACAGCCCAATGCCCGTGGACACCAGCAGCATGGCTGCGAACACGCCATAGTCCCAGGCGCCGAAGGTAGCCCGTGCCCCAGCCTCCGCGCCCTCCATGGGGATAGGTGACAAGGTGCAGAGAAGCCCGGGACCCTCGGTCAGTGCGTGCGTGGCACCGCGTGTCCCCGCTGTGCCGTCGTCGGTCCCCTTGCCCTGCGCGCCGCAGATTTATTGGGCTCCGGGGTCAGCGCGGCTCCGCCCCCAGCCTTGGAGGCGGGCGGGACCCGCACCCTTTCAGCCCTGGGCCAAGTGGACCTGAAGGGGTGCGGGGCGGCGGGTTGGGGGTGGGGTCCTCCGCGACACTCCGGACACTTTTTCTCATATCCAGGGCTGCGGACAGACACGGTGATGGAGGCTCAGACCCGCGCTTGCACAGCCTGCTGGGCTTTGGTACCCGGAGATATGAGGAGCCCGGCACTGGGTTCCTTTGAGGCCCCCGGGCTCCATAAGGAAAAGCCGGCGACCCAGTCTCTGCCCCAGCGGGTATGCGCCTTTCTTCGAAGTGTGGGACATGGAACTGTCCAACTTTGTCCTCCAGCTAACCGCAAGGGGACGCGCTCAGGGTTTTAAAATGAGCTCACACTTGGAGAATTCTTTATGTTTAGGGCTGTTTCGCCATCTATACGAGGGCAGTCTGGACCTATCTCAGTGGTGTGTGTGTGTGTGTGTGTGTGTGTGTGTGTGTGTGTGTGTGTTGGCAGGGTCTCATGCAGTTCAGGCCATCGTGGAGATGACAAGAGTATGTTCCACACCTGGCCTGGACCTTCTCTTCTTGCCTTCTCTTCCTTCTTTCCCACGGGCTACCCCAATTGGTGGTCATCTTCCTGCCTCAGCTTTCCTCGCTCTGGCTGACAAGCGTGGCCCACCCTTGCCGTCCTTTGGACGCCCACCTTTCCCTTCAAGTACTGGTACTTTGGTGAAGAACTGAGTCCTGGGCAGAAGTTAGCTAGTCTTTAAGTCAGTGACCTAGGACTTTACCCAGGGCTTGAGTAGACGCAGCAGGAAGCTCAGGAGCTGTCGCTGTGAGCCTGGATGAGCTGGTGACAAATCTAGGGTGTCCAGGGTTGATTCCCTTTCCAGTCAAGTCTGATGACCTGGCAGGTAGAGGACCTTTGGCACCCTTCCCCTGGTTGCCTCAGGCTGTAGACCGGCTCCAAGGGCCCTGCTCCCCTATCAGCGGTCTGTTGTAGTCTCCATCAGATGCGAATTATAAGGGAGCAAAGGGCCTGAGGAGGGAAGGCAGTGGAGGTTGTTGGGAGGACTAGCTAGAGCCTATCCCCAATACTTGGTGTAGATGGTGTCATTTCTTAAGTTTGTAAAATGCTTCGGAATGGGTAGAGCTTGGGGGAGATAAGACGGCCACCAGGCATCCTGGAGCCAAGGGGACAGAGGGAACCGTGACCAATGGGAGGGGGAAGGCCTTTTGAACTAGGACTGTTTGGGGACCCATCAGTCATTAACAAACCAGCAATTTCTTGTGCTCAGTGTTGGCCCATCCTAGGGTCATGGCTAGCTGAGCTGCTGTCCAAGGCTTAAATTACAGCAGTTTATGTAGTTTGCTTCTCCCAGACTGCTTTTCTGTGGAAACCAGGCTAGCCTAAACTCTGCTTAGCCTTCACCTTGAGGTCATAGGTGGAAGCCACTACTGCTTGGCCCAGTTCTTTTAAAGCACACTTAGGCAGAAGTAGGTGAATCTGAGGCCAGGAAGGCCCCAAGCTATTAGTAACAGACCCTCAAACTATGTGTATATGGGTGATGGGCAGGTGCATTGAATGCGGGTGCCTGCAGAGGTTAGAGGTACTGGAGTCACAGATATGGGCCTAATGTAGGCCCCGGGGACCAGCCTAGGTCCTCTGCAGGAGCTGTCATTGGCTGTGACCAAGGTATGAACTGGAGCTCTTAGCTACAGCTGAGACCAACTCTTCTATAATCTGAGAAGCCTACCACCACTCCTTAACTGGAGAGTAGCTTATGCTTGATTGCTGGCCAAGTGGAAGACACTGGAGTTAAGCTCTTTACCCATTTTGGATGGTGAGATGGCTCAGGGACAATGAAGACCAGTTGCTCTTGGGGAAGGGGGTCCCAGATTTAAAAGTAAAAACGGGGTGCTAAAACACAGATCTCAAGCCAAATTTGAACAGGCTCTCACACTACAGATTACTTTAAAGCTCCCCTGCACACTAAGAGCTCTCCTCTGTTCATTCAACCAGCAGAAAGCCTGTTAGGGCAGCAGCCTTGACCCCTGCACACTTTACAGCCACTCATTTTCAGGTGCCAGCAGGACGGACCCCAGAAGCCCATGTGGCTAGCACAGAAGACTGTACCCCTTCAGAATGTGGCCTGGCTATGATAGTGCTGGCCACACCTGACAAAGGGGCTCCACGCTCCCACTCCATCTGCCTAGTCACTAGATCCCAATATCTCCCCTGGCACCCTCATTGGTACTTGGGGAAAATGCAACTCTCTAGTCCTCAAAGACAGGCCAGAGGCCCAGGGCCCCGGCTGGCCTGATTTCCCACCAGTAAGCTTTAGCCCCAGCAGGATAATGGGCTCTACCAGGTCCTGGGGTGGATTAAGTTCATGCCTGAAATTCTCAGGCCCGGGCCAGCACACACCACCTGCATGAGGAATGTTTACTGGTACACACAGCTACAGAAAGAGGTCTGCAGGTCTAGCCTGTGCTTAGGGGCCCCTGGGACCCCTTCAAGAACACAGAAGCAAATGAGCCAGGCAGGACTCTGTGGAGTTTTATTTGGTGGGTCTCTGGATCTAAAAGAAGGTGTTAGGCCTCTTGGTGGTGAACCGGGGCTTGTGCTGGCGCCGCAACACACGGTGGGGCAACGGGAACTTGATCTTGGAGTCCTGTGGAGAGGCCAAGGGATAAATGCCCAGAGCTCAACCAGGTGGAACCATCCCCCACAGCCCTGCGTCAGCCCCCACTCAGGGCCACTCACGTGGAATTGCTTGACTGCTGGTCGGCGGCACTTGCCAGCTGCAATCTCTTCCACTTTCATGATCTGGATGGAGTGTGCACGGGCACGATGCCGGGCACCCATGTCTCGGTCTGTGGAAAGAGAACAAAGTCAGCCCCAGGCACCCATGGAGGGCCTACCCAGGACTGTGGAACCTCCTGATTCACTCTGGGGGGCACCGCACAGCCCCCCAAAGGCGACGAAGCCCCTTTAATGTGTGCACCACTGTTTAAACAGCCGCTACCAGAAGCGGTGGTTCTTGGGTTGGGTGCCAGGGGGTGGCTGGGAACTTACAGCACTGTGTGACAGCACCAGCAGTGGTCAGGTCTCGGTACTCTCGGTACATGTTGTGTGTGCCACTGCGGGAGTCGTAACGCAACCAGATGCCAAAGTTCTTCACACGCAGGGGTGATTTCTCAAACACCTGTGGGTGGGGAGGATAGTGAGGTGCGCTGCCCTGGCTCTGGTGGTGCCTGCCCAGGGACTGTCATCCTATGGGGTCCCAGGCCGCACCTGCCCGCAGTACACAATCTCCCCAGATGACTTCTTCATCTTCTTCAGCTGCGACACGAAGTACCAGAAGCGGGACTTGGCCACCACATGGTTGGGCGCAAAGATTCGCATTCGGTAGAGTGGTGGCGTGTGGCACTTAGGGGTGGGCAAGCAGCGCCCCACCACCTTGTACTCCCGAAGCTGAAAAGACAGGGCAATTAGCAGAGGCTGATAGGGACATGGAGGTCTCTCATCTCACACGCAGGAGCCTTTCCTAAATACACACAAGAGCCCAGTGGCAGCCACTTCAGAATACATGTGCCCTGCTATGGAACTGCTTCTCTCTCTCCCGACCCCAGGTCAGCCGCCTGTGGGAGACACCACACCCTAGAAGTTTATACTTTTTCTCCACAGGTATGAGGCACGGCAGTCTGGAGAATTTGGAAATAGCTAAGGATGACTCAGTTGAGCTGTGTGCCTCTACCTCCCAGGCAGTGTGCCACCAAGCTTGCTGATTTCAAAGCTAGAAGGGGCCGCGGCGCATGCTCATCAAATGTGCTAACCGAGGCTGAGTTCCACCTCCACGCGCGTGTAATGTCCCAAGTTAGCTTTGAAATTAAGGTTGTTCTGTCTCGCGCTAACTCTCCACCGCTAATAAACAGACCGAACAGTCACATCTTATTCCCCTTCTCTTTGGGCACAGGGTCTTATTCTATACCGGAACTCGCAATAATCCTCCTGTCTCCACTTTCCAGGTTCTGCTATCCCAAGCCTGCCTCAACCACTTGCCTGGCAGTGCACGGACACACATACGCCCCGATCCACCCGCTCCCTTTGCTTAGCACAGCACGCGGCGGCCGGCCGCCATGTTGCCGCGAGCAGCCTGCGACCACAGAGCTGCCCGTGACCGGCGAGCAGAACCCAGCGGCCACGAACGGCGCCATCCCGGAACACAGTCACTCCGCAAGGCCCCGCCGCCGACGCCCCGGCCCCAGTCGCACTGCGGCCTCCTTACTGTGCCCGAGGCCTTCATGGCGCTCCGTCCTCGTCCGCCGTCAGTCACAAAAGGAAGTGCTGTTTTTCGCGCAGGCTCTCACCATGGAGTCTCTGACGGAAGTCCCGCCCTTCCAGAGGCCGTGCGTCCATTGGATATCCATACTATCGCTCTAAGATCCTTGCTTTTTTATTGGCTAAAGTTCAGGCATGTAAAAACCTCGCCTCTCTCACGCTGAGACTACAATTCCCAGGAGGCAGCGCGACTAGCTTTTACAAGTTCCGCTCAGAGCCTCTGAGCCCGGGGCATGCTGGGAGTGGTAGGCGATTTTGAGTTCAGTGGTCTTCTGGTCTCCCTTCCTCTGTGCCTCCCTCCTTCCTTCCTTCCTTCCCTCCATCCCTCCCAGTTGACAACTGCCCTGGACCAAAGTTAACCTCTAGTAATATGTCAGGGAAGACTGCAGGGATATACAGGAATCAGTCAGCTGGGACCTTCTGAAACCTTGCTAATGGGAAATTGTAAATCCTAAAAATACAGTTTGTCTCTAAAAGTTTAACTTTAAAATTGTAAAAATTCTTCTGTCCATGCCTGATATGTCTCTGTGACCCTTAGCCTGCATCCCCCTATCTGATCCTTACGTTTGCTATAAAAAAGGGGCTTGAAACCCACCGCCTTTGCCACAGTTACAGACCCCAACTCTGTGGTCTCAGATGACTGATAATGTGCTGCATGGTGAATTTTTGTTTTATTTTATTTTTTAAATAAAGTTTACTTCTGATTTAGACTTGGTACTCTGCCTCCCGTTTTTTGCACGCCCTTGGACCCAACAGGTTTTGCTGCCAGGCGTGACAGACAAAGGAGAGAACGGACTCCTGAAAGTTTTCCTGACCTCCACTGGCCCAATGTAGCATGTACCCCACCCTACCCATAATTTAAACCATCAGGCAGAGGTGACACCCGCCTTTAATCTCGGTACTCATGAGGCACAGGCAGGTAGATCTCTGAGTCTGAGGCTCACAGCCAGAGACAGAGCTTCACAGAACCCCTGTCTTGTACACCCAGGGTTTGTCCCCACCAAACAAAATTAAAAACTCAGTCCTGTTGACAGGTGACTGTTCCTCATAGGTGGGCCACTGATCCTTTTACTCAGATTCAAACTCTCTCTGGCCTGCCCTCCCTCCCTCCCTCCCTCCCTCCCTCCCTCCCTCTCTCTTTTCCCTTTCTCTTTTTCCATAATCTGTGTATCTACCCATCTTTCACCCGCCATCTATCCACTACCCATTCTTTTAAATTGTATTAATTTTTATTTTGGGTGTGTGGATGTTTTACCTCTCTAGTACGTCTGCATCACCTGTGTGTCTACAGAGCCCAAAAGGGAACGTCGGGTGGCCTGAGACTGGAGTTAAATGGCTGTGAACCATCATGTTGGTGCTGGGAATCGAACCCTGGTCCTTGCTCTTAGTTGTTGAGGTATCTGTCTAGCCTCATCTATCTTTTTGTCTGTAGTCAATTTATTTTACTGTTTGTTGAGACAGGATTTGTGTACCCAGGCCTAGCCTATAACTAACTCATTGTAATTCTCCTGCCTCGGGGCCCTAATTCTTGGGATGCAGGAGTGTGCCATCCGCTGGCCCATGTAGCTGTTTCTTCAAAAAATTGTTTCACTGGGTTTCTTAACTTTGTTTTTTTTTCCTTTCCAGCTCCTCTCTGCAGACTATCTGCTATGTGTTCCGCTACTGGCCATTAGGCGGCGCACGCTTCCCTTCGTCTCTGCTGCCAGGCAGAGGTGGACTTATCTGTTCTGCATGCTAATAGGCAGGCCTCCTGCTCGGGTTGATCTCGGGAGTATACAAGTTGGGAGCTTCAGTTTCCTCATCCGCCGGAGGAAACCACCTACACTCCCTGGCCCATAGATTAGAAATTTTAAGATTTACAAACTGGGTGCGGGGGCACATGCCTGGGGTTTTACAAATGGGAAACGGAGGCAGGAGGATGCTGGCCGCTTAGCAAGATTTCATTTTACAGCCCCCACCCCCGGAATAAACAGCTTAAGAGCGTGCTGGTGTGCACTGGGCAGGCCAGGACACAGTACCCTCCCTCTGCTGAAACACATTGCTCCGTTCTGCAGGCTGTGAAGTAGGTGGGGCAGAGATGCTCTGTAATATGCAGGACAGATCCTGGGGTGCAACCTATATCCTGAGAGAGCACAGGGTGGAAGATGCAAAGGAAGAAGTCAATACCCACAGGCCCATCCGTAGCCTCGGGTCTTATCTTGAGGTAATTCCAAGTCTACAAGGCTGTGTGGCCTCGACCCACAGCTGGAGACAGGGTGCTGAGAATACCACCTCATGTTCTACATATGTTCCCTTTGGCCTCTCCTGAGTGACAACAGGCTCCAGCCTTAACACCTCGGGCTTCTGTTGCTGAAAGCTGTCGGGGTTCTGAATTATTAGGCTGCTGACTCAGACTCTGTCCTGTAGTGCACCCAGTTAATCTGGGTCTCAGGCCACCCCTCTTTGATCCCTCAGTCACCAGGCAGAGCTGTCCCCTCCCTGCTCACCCCAGTCCCTCTGCCTTCCAGAACTGGGGAGAATTCTGCAACCAGTCTCAGACCCCAAAATGCCCTTGGGCATACTTTCTCTGGGGTTTTTCTTGTTTGCAAAAGGCCTGCACAGGGCCCTGTGAAGGGGCCTCTGAGTTGGCATACAACACACCCAGACACTACATTCTCAGCACAAAGGAGATTTATTACCCCTAGGGGGACAAGTCGGTGTTGGGGGACAGGATGCCTCTGGATCTCGAAATGACAGCAGCAGATCTGAGCTTGTAGGGAGAAAGCAGAGGAGTCTGTGCTAGGGTTAGTTGGTAAATCCTAACTGCACAGGTTAGCCAAATAGTAAATTTTGATTTCTGGACCTTGGAGTTTTGATAGTTGGACCTTGGTTGGAGTTTTAGTCAGGCATAAGGAAATGGTCAGATAAGGAAATGGACCTTGGGGACCAGCTTTAGGATGTAATCTATTGGTTCTTGGCAAGGCAGAGGGAATCGGGGAGAAAGGCAACATTGCTGGGGCTGTTTGCCAGGTTCAGCCTCTTAGAGAGCCCTCACTGTGGGCACTAAGCAACCTTCAGCTCTGGCCTCATCTGTCTCCCCAGTTTTGCCCAATCTGCAGAGTCTGTAGGGTGTTCTCATCCCCAAACTACCTCAGACTCTGAGTGTTCCTATCAAAGGTATGTGCCACCACATGTAGCTTATTTAGGGACATTAAGAAACTATGTATGTATTTATGAGCCTGCATGTATGTATTGAATCACTTGTATTTTTGGTGCCCAGGAGGCTGGAGAAGCCATTTTCCCAAGCTCATGACTTCTGTTAAGTTTATCTCCTCCAGTGGTGCAATGCTGTTCCTGGGAATGCCCCATTTGTCTTCCATCTGTGAAACCTGCCTATACTCATGGTGCTCATGGGATCACAAGGTTCACAACACTCACCAGGGCATGATGTTCACCAACATTTACCATTGATCGGTGGGATTCCAATAAAGTCTGAGCCCTGGGACCTAGTCATAATCTCAGCTAACTTAAACTCCCGCTATGGATCTACTGCCTCTGGGCTCCTCTGTAGCCCTCTCGCTGTTCTGTAGGCTTTCGGTCTCTTCCTGGCCAGTGGTTTTCTCCTGTGACTTTTACCTTCTCTGAGTCTGCACATCACCCTGTGAAGCCCACAAAGGGAATGGGCAAGGGAAAAGGGTGGGGCTCACCTCTTACCCCAGTATTAGAAAAACTGAGGCCAGAGATCAGGAGTTCAAGGTCAGCCTGAACTATATGAAACAGAACCTCAAAAAACAAAAACAAGATACCAGAGTAGGAGCCAGGAAGAAGACTCAGTTGGCAAAGGTGCTTGTCACCCAGCCTGGGGATCTGAATTTGATTACTGAGTCCCATAATAGTGAAATTTACTTCTAAAAGTTGTGTTCTGTCATAAACACGATGTCTCACACTCACATCGACACACACACACTGTTTACTCACTATGGACATCCCAGCCACTCCGGAGACTGACACAAGAGGAAAGTCTGACGCACCATATGACACATCACAGACTCTGAAATGTTATAAAGTTTACTCCTACAAATAATTCCCAAATAGGGTCTGGAGAGATGCCTCAATGGTCAGCAGCACTGGCTGCTCTTCCAGAGGACCCAGGTTTAATTTCCAGCACGGATGTGGCTGCTCAAGGGACTTACTTGGGCACCAGGCATGCATGTGGTACACGGACATTCACAAAACACCCTTACCCATAAAGTCAAACTACGGCTGAGAGAAGTGCCTGTGGTACGAGCTGGTGAGATGGTTCTGGAAGGTCCAGGGACATGGAAATATAAAATTATAAACCTAAAGAAATGGTAGCTGGCAGATATCAGCTCTGTTAGATACTAGGGGTTAACGTAACAACAGCCAGATCTGCTTTACAGCCAGCTTCTCTGTCAACAGCAAGGGTTAACTTTGGCCTCCTTGCCCCTCCCAGTTGACAACTGCTCTGGACCAAAGTTAACCTCTAGTAATATGTCAGGGAAGACTGCAGGGATATACAGGAATCAGTCAGCTGGGACCTTCTGAAACCTTGCTAATGGGAAATTGTAAATCCTAAAAATACAGTTTGTTTCAAAAGTTTAACTTTGAAATTGTAAAAATTCTTCTGTCCATGCCTGATATGTCTCTGTGACCCTTAGCCTGCATCCCCCTATCTGATCCTTACGTTTGCTATAAAAAAGGGGCTTGAAACCTACCGCCTTTGCCACAGTTACAGACCCCAACCCTGTTGTGGCCTCAGCTAACTGATAATGTGCTGCATGGTGAATTTTTGTTTTATTTTATTTTTTAAATAAAGTTTACTTCTGATTTAGACTTGGTACTCTGCCTCCCGTTTTTTGCATGCCCTTGGACCCAACAGGTTTTGCTGCCAGGCGTGACAGACAAAGGAGAGAACGGACTCCTGAAAGTTTTCCTGACCTCCACTGGCCCAATGTAGCATGTACCCCACCCTACCCATAATTTAAACCATCAGGCAGAGGTGACACCCACCTTTAATCTCGGTACTCATGAGGCACAGGCAGGTAGATCTCTGAGTCTGAGGCTAGACAGCCAGAGACAGAGCTTCACAGAACCCCTGTCTTGTACACCCAGGGTTTGTCCCAACCAAACAAAATTAAAAACTCAGTCCTGTTGACAGGTGACTGTTCCTCATAGGTGGGCCACTGATCCTTTTACTCAGATTCAAACTCTCTCTGGCCTTCGAGGACCACGGCCACGGGTAATTGTATCTGAGACCACACGCAGGAGAAAGTAATAGACCATCACAGTGTGTATGGGGGGGGGGAGTGCGAACATGGGGAAGATCTGACTTGGGTGTGGGAAAGCTAGAGTGAGTGACACTCAGGGAGGCTGGAAGGCCTGAGGGCATAGCCTTGGACTGACCTATTAGGGAGAGGGAGGCACCCTGTAAGTGCCTGCAATTTCTTACCAGACTAAGCTCACCTGTATGGCTGAGGAATTAAACCAGGCTGGTTGGAGTGTCCACAGCAAGATGGAGCTTGTGTCTCAGTCTTTTGTTGAGAGCAATCAGATTTTTATACCTTTATTAGAAACAGAATATACCGGCAAGTACCGGGGTCAGTACAATTGTAGGTGCCAGGTTACAAAGTTTGCAAACTTTACAGATGAATGTCTCAGACCAATTGTCCTGTCAAGTTCCTTGACTTCTGAGGGAACGCACAGAGAAACACAAAGCAGCCTGACCGCTTCACTGCCTCGCTCTAAAGATCAGGAGTCCTGAACTGAAAAACCTTAGGCATCGCCTGGGAAGGCAGCTAGAGCCGGGCCACAGTCAGGAGTTCTTGCCATCCCCCATTGGTGCAGGCTGGAGGGAACGTGGCCTCGGGTTCAGCTGGCAATTCCCCCAGCGGACAGCAGGGGGCGGCATGAAGCTGGTGGTGAAGGGACTGGAGAAGACCGTGGGATATGGAGACTCCAGAGATGTTGGGGGGGACAGTGAAGAAAATTGTGGTCTCAGTCAGCGATAGCAATTGGACGCAAAGCTCAACAGAGCAGCTTGGTGTTCCACAGCTGCCAGCCCGTCGTTGGGAAATGGAGGCGGGAAGATTATAAATTCCTGGGAAGCTTGGTGCACATAAGCCTAAGGAGGCGAGGGGCGTGGCTCAGGGGTAGAGTGACAGGCTGGGATCCCGCAGGGAGGGGTTGGGGGCGTGGCTCAGGGGTAGAGTGACAGGCTGGGATCCCGCAGGGAGGGGTTGGGGGCGTGGTTCAGGGGTAGAGTGACAGGCTGGGATCCCGCAGGGAGGGGTTGGGGGCGTGGCTCAGGGGTAGAGTGACAGGCTGGGATCACGCAGGGTGGGGTTGGGGGGCGTGGCTCAGGGGTAGAGTGACAGGCTGGGATCCCGCAGGGAAGGGCTGGGACGTGGCTCAGGGCTCTCCTAGCTCCCCTGAGGGAAGCTGGCTAGTAGCTGCTCATGAGGAGGCTGAGACCTGTCCCCAGCAGTGGAGTGTTGGAGAGGGATGTCTGACGTTTTAGACAGAATGTTTGCCCCGAGGGCTCTCTCTCTTTCTGTTTCATACACACACACACCACACCATCTCCACGGGGACAAGATGGCTGACCTTTAGCTGGCTGGATCTAGATGTAGACGGAGGTGAGGGACATGACTTGAGTCCCAAGTCTAGTATTTTAGAACGGACCATCCTCTCTCGAGGAGCCTTACATTCCCCATGCCTGGACCTCAACCTTGGACACGAGTTATTTTTTAATTTTGCAGAACACCAATGAGTCTGAAAACCTAAGGGGGAACTTTTTCCCAGATGACTCATGGAGGAGATGTACTGTGCACTCTCAGCCTTCAGAGACCACATTTATAATATCAGCACTCACTACAGGTGTGATCATGCAGGCCTGCCTTGCCCAAAGACGGTAAATTGAGGCAGAGAATAGACAGTTTGAGACTGTGGAATACAGAGAGAGATGGAAAACAGAGGAGCCTAAGGGAGGGTGCAAGCTTCAGCTCCTGGGTTCAAATGCGGAGAGACTTGTAAAGAAGGAAGGACTGAATAAATGGAAGGGGCTGTTGGGTCCTTTTAGTGATATAATATTTATAATCTAAGAAATAAAGTTTACCTGAAGATCTGAGGACAGATCCAGCCACAGTGATAGCCATAGAGGTCAGGCAGTGGTAGCACATGCATTTAATCCCAGTACTAATAAGGTTGAGACAGGAAGTGATATGGCTGACCAGAGAAAAGAATATTCAGTAGGAGGAGATGGGTATTCGCCGCCGGGCTTCCTTCCTTCCCTTCCCTTTGGCTGAGGACTCAGAGCATTCAGTCTGAGGGTTTGTGAAGACAGGACCTTCCCTTTTAGGCCTGAGGATTCAGCAGTGGTGAGAAGGTTTCTCTGGTGGCTTGTTCCTCTGCTTCTCTGATCTTTCAACATTTACTTCAATATCTGGCTCTGAGTTTTTATTAAGACCAATTAGGATTCGTGTAACAGATCTGTTCTGCAAAACTCAGTGTCCCCTGCTCAGGGACAGAACCCAGAGCACTAGGCTGTTGGTCTTCATCACTTCTCCAGCTCCCTGGGTTTTTTTTGGTGGGGTCTTCCTATGTAGCCCTAAGTGGCCTGGACTTTTGTTTGCTTATTTGTTCATTTCTCAAGACAGGGTTTCTCTGTGTAGCTCAGGCTGTCCTGAACTCCTTTGTAGACCAGGCTGGCCTCGAACTCATAGAGATCTGCCTGCCTCTGCTCTCCATGTGCTGGGATAAAGGCAAGCCAAAATGCCCATCTTTGTTTTTAAAATATTTTTTGATAGTTATATGTTCATGCACCTGTGAAGCCCAGAATGTGTTCCAGGCAGTTGGGAGCTGCAATGTGAGTGTTGAGAATGAACTTAGGGCCCCTGAAAGAGCCATCTCTTGTATTGGTTTTAAAGCACTGGTCTGCATCTCACTACGTGCTATATACTCACTCTATACTCTATGCTCTGGATTTGCTTTGAGCTCCCTATGTAGCCCCAGTTGTCCTTGGGCTGCTCTGTAGCCAGGCTCATCCTCACTCTCCACAATTCCTACCTCAGCCTTCTGTCATGAGCTTTGGGTAACAAGATGCAATGCCAAGCCCAGTTCTGTTTCCGTTATAACAGCAGAGGAAATCACAGGCTCCAGCCTTCACAGGCTGACA
The DNA here is from genome assembly GCA_033318265.1 of Phyllotis vaccarum. Taxonomy (NCBI): domain Eukaryota; kingdom Metazoa; phylum Chordata; class Mammalia; order Rodentia; family Cricetidae; genus Phyllotis; species Phyllotis vaccarum. The sequence goes on along the minus strand of JARWLC010000002.1, from coordinate 177,012,994 downwards.
TGGGAGGAGTCAGGATTCGGGAAGGGTACTAGCAACAAAAACCCCTGGAAACTGGTATCCAGGAACTTCAGACTATGTCATGAGCCATGGCAGTTGTTACACACTGACCAAAGAGGAAGTTGGCTTGGACACATCCCTGACAGCATTGGGTCTGATTCTGCTTCCTGGTCCTTTTCACATCAGTCTTGATTTGTCTTTTGTTTGTTCAGAAATATCCTATGCTTCCCTGGCTGTGTTGTAGTTCACTGTGAAGATCAGGCTGGCTTTAAATTCATGAAGATCCTCCTGCTTCTGTTTCCTGAGTGCTGGGATTAAAAGTGTGATTCTGTCTTTTTTAACTGTTCTTTTTGATGGGGGATCCGATGTAGCCCAGGCTGGCCTCATATTTGCTAGGTAGTTGAAACTGTGAACTTCTGATTCCCCTGTTTCAGCCTCCTTGGGAAAGCAGAAGCCAGCTGCTCTTAGTTGTTTTACTGCAGAGACTGGGGTGGGGGAGGTGGGGAGTGGGGGTGAGGAGAGGTGGGAGAGTGGGGAGCCTGACTCCTGATGGGAGGCCCTGGCCATTCTGGGGATGAATAGCAGTTCAGATATCTAACATGGAATGGCCATAAAAGATATAAGTTGGGATGAGAATGGTCCAGAAGGTCTGGATGGGAGTTGTGCAAGCACTCTCCATCAGGATATAGCCCAAGTGAACCCGAAGCAAGTGAACCCCAAGCTCTTGGTAGCACTGACTCCGTCCCAGTATGTGGGAAGCAGTACAGGCTGGAGAGTCACCAGTTCCAGGTCTGAGGACCGGAAAGCTTAATGAGTCAGATAGGTACTAACATTTAACAGGCCTGCTGATTTCACTCCTGCAAAACGTCCATTCGATTAAAATGATAGGAACAGTGTCCATCTGACCTAAATACCTCCCATACTGTAAAGTCTGTCTTAACTTGGTCCTTGCTCACCACACACACCACACACACCACGCAAACTCTTACACATCCCTCAAAGCTTCATCTTTGGGAATCCTAACTTAGGAAGCACGTAGTACCTATCATACCCTGGTTATGATGGGATGAATTTACGGAGGGCAGAAATTCAAAAAATGCGGCCGAATGAATGAATGAATGAAAATTTGGCAGGGATATCAGCTCCTTTGTACAGGGCTGGCTCAGCTCCTAAGGTCTTCCAAGGCCTAGGGGGCGTGGATAGGGTGGGGAGGAGGGGGCGCTTCCGGCCGGGGTCTCAGACACTTCCGGTACCCTCCTTGAAGGGGTGTGGCCAGCGGGGCGGGGCGCTCGGAGCGTCGGGGCGGCGCGAAGATGGCGGCGGTGATGGCAGCGCCCGAGGCTGTGGCGGCACCGAGCTCGCTGCTGCTGTTGGTGGTGGGGGGCGAGTGCGGCTGCCCGGGGCTGCTGGCCTACGTCCTGGAGGAGCTGGAACGAGGTCGGGACCACGGGGCCGGGGGGCGGGGCGTCCGGGTGGGGCGCGGAGTTCCGGCGCGCGCGGGCCGGGGTCCGGGTGGGGTGCGGGGTCCCTGGACGCAACGTTCCGGGCGCGGCCTAGGGTCTGGGCGGGCGGTGGAGTCCGCGCGCGGGCCGCTGGATCCGGGTTGGGCGCGGGCGGCCTGGGTCCCGCGTGGAGCATGGCAGATGGGGCGTCAGAATCCGGGGTACAGGGTTCCGGGGGAGGCCCGGGGCCCGGATGGATGCCGCGTCCCCGGCTCCGGGGTTCCGGTGGGGTGCGGCCTTCCTCTTCTGGCTCCTCCTTCCCTGGGCTTTCACGTTTCCGCGGCGCCCCGGGGCCTGTTTTCCCAGCTGCTAATTGGCGCGTGGGTGGCCCGGCCGCCCCGGGGTAGATTGGCACGAGGGGAGCTGACTCAGGGGCACCTGTCACACTGGGGCACCGGGTGGGGCTGCACTGGCTGCAGCCGGGTAGCGAGTGCGATGCACCCAAGGTTACCCATGCACTGGGGAGCTGAGGCTAGAGGAGCACTTCAAGTTCAAAGCTAGCTTGGACTACAAGACTGCTTGCCTGAGACCGGCTTCATCCCCAGCATCCTTCATTGGTCATGTGAGATGGAGGCATGATGAGGGGTTTGTCTTCAGTTATAAGCATCAAAGGGAATTTGTGTTCATCTTGGACTGTCCCCCCCCCCCCCAAAAAAAAGGAAAAAAGCATAGAATGCCCATCTAAACTCGTGGTCTGAAAGTGTCCCTAAGACAGCTCAACATAGGCTGTCCTAGATGACAAGAGACACCTTCAAGGTGTCAGTCCTCAACCTGTGGGTCTCAGCCCTCTCATAGGGGTCAGATATCAGATTTGCAATTCATAACAGTTGCAAAATTATGCTTCTGAAGTAGCAACAAAATAGTTGTATGACTGGGGGTCACCACAACATGTATTAAAGGATCAAAGCATTAGGAAAATTGAGAATCACTGGCTTAGAGGGAAGCCTGTCTTAGAGTCTGAGGGGGGAGGGGTCGTGGTGACTGGACCCTGCACACTGGGGAAGGTGGAAGGTCCCGGGTGGAGTGGGACTTCTTAGGTGGGAACAGCCCAGGAGAGCCAGATGTGTGCAGACTTGTGATCTCAGCGCTTGGAGTCAGGCAGGAGAGCTGTTGTGAGTTCTGAGGCATCTTGTGTTCCTGTGAGACTGTTCCAAATCCAAATTCTGAGAGCTAGGGTGCTGAGAACCTGAGACTTAGATCAAAGCTGGGCATGGCAGTATGGGCCTATGTAGTCCCAGCTCTGGAGAGTACAGGGCAGTTCTGGGCACTCACTGCAGTCAGCTTCACCAGTGAGGGACTCTGTCCCCAATATAAGATGAAGGAGATGAGGAAGTCAACGCCTAGTGTTGACCTCTGGCCTCCACATACAGACGCACATGCATGCATACATATATGTGCACACACAAACCCCCCACAGTTCAGGGCCCTAGCAGGAAAGGAGGGCCTCAAGTCAATGAAAGGCTGTGGCCTCCCTGAGTCCCTTGGCTCTGCACACCCGGGACCCAAGCTGTGGGAACCAGAGCAGGCGGTAGAGGCTGCTGGAGCTGAGTGTCGTGTCCTGCTGCCTGCAGGTGTTCGCTCTTGGGAGGATGTGGACCCCGCCATCTGCAGCCTGGATGAGCAGCTCAAGGCCTTTGTGTCCAGGCACTCTGCCACCTTCTCCAGCATTGTGAAAGGTGACCTGTCCCACTCTGCCTCCCCCCCCCCAGTGTCCCTTCTGCCCACTCACTGGATGCCAAGCTGCTGAGTGACAGCTGTGTGATGGGCATGGGTTGGGGTACCACCGAGGCCTTTTCAGTGCTTTGGGACAGTAGGAACAAGAAACCTAGTGAGGGGCCCTTGGGGCTGAGAACCCCAAGTTCTCAGTAGGGAAGCAGAGATGGGGCACAGGGCACACTCCTCAGGGAGTCCCAGGCCACCCTGTGGGTATTGCTTTATAGCTCAGCTCCTGGCCAGCAGGTTTAGTCACCACCAGTTGCTGGAGGGGAAGGAAGGAAGTGTCTGACTAATTGTCCAAGTCACAGTGGCTTCCTGATCCCTGGTAGGGTGGAGAAAGAGCTGGAAGTGCTTGAAAGCACCCCCCCCCCCCACTCCTACCCCCCCCCCCCCCCCCCCCCCCCCCCCGCAATGACACACTCTCCAGCTGAGTCTGCTGGGGCTCTCCCAGAAGCCTTGTATGGCTTGCCATTTGGAGCCTCTGGCTCAGGCTGAGCTGAGCTCCTTTTAGGGTACCAGTCTCACACCAATGTTGCTGATCTCTGTTGTCCCTGTGTGAAGCCCCAGGCATCCTTGGGTTTCCCTTGACCCTCACCTTTGCTCACAGCAATAGTGGTATGTGCTGTGTGGGTCCTGGGGCCTTAGTGCTAAGGGTCCCTCCGTGGCAGGATTTGGCATCAGGCCAGCTTGATACTGAATCAAGGCCTGGACCTGTCCTCCCACAGGCCAGCGAAGCCTGCACCACCGTGGAGACACCCTGGAGACGCTGGTCCTGCTGAACCCTTCAGACAAGTCTCTGTGTGATGAGGTGACCTGGGGACCCACCTTGTTCCATCCTCCCACCTGCTCCAGCATGTGTCCTTGACCCTTCCTGCCTCAGCGTTCTCTAGAGGGGGTGGGACAGGAAGTCTGGAACCTTGGGGGGGGGGGGGGAAGGGGCTCCTGCAGCCTGACTCAGGAGCTGTCTGAGGTACCTTCTTCCCAGTTGTGTGTCAATGGAGGCCAGACAGCTCTGGGATTCTACACTGCTGGCCATAAGGTGATCCTTTCGGGACCTGAGAGTGTTGTCCCAGGGGCTGGGTGTGGGCTGAGGCAGTATTAAGAGGTGAAGGCTAACCTGTCTTAAAACAGGTGGGTTGCCTAAAGTAGTCTCCTGCTGGAGGGCAAAGCACTGCTAGGCAGACATGTCAGCTAGTGCCAGAGGGGTGATGCAGGGAAGAGACAGTTGTGCCCACATCCCGCCAGGCTCTGCTTCCCCTGCAGCCTCTCAGTTGCCTCCATAGCTGGTGTAGTCAGACTCAGACATGAGTTCAGAGCTGGGGCCGGGCTTGGGTGCTTCTCACAAGGGCCCTTCACCCACATCCACAGCTCCGAAACCTTCTGATGGATCCCGCCCCTCACAAACTGCTGGTGCTGGCAGGACCCTATCTGGAGGAAACTGGGGAGCTGCTGCTGCAGACTGGGGGGTTCTCGGCCCAGCACTTCCTGCAGGTGCTGGAGGACAAAGAGGTGAGCCTCTCCTCACTGTCCACTCTGCACTGCTCTGGGGTGGGAACAGGGGGTCCCAAAGCTGGGGAGGGTGTGCAGAATGCATCCTTGGGGCAGGAGGGTGAGCCAAGTGGGCTTGGGGTGCCTAGTTGGCAGGTTGGGAATTAGGGTTGTGATTAGCACGAGTCCTTGGGTTCAGGTGGCCCTGTGCTGATCCTATAGGTACAGGATGCGCTGGCATTGGCATCCAGCGCCCCACCGGCCCTCACCGTGTCCTGTCCTACCTTCGGGGACTGGGCGCTGCTGGGCCCCATGCCGGGGCTGCAGCTGCGACTGAACCCACCCGCGCGGCTGCCGGCCTCTGAGGGCCTGCGCGCCTTTCTGGAGTATGTGGCCGAGTCCCTGGAGCCACCATCACCCTTTGAGCTGCTAGAGCCTCCAGCTGCGGGCGGGTTCCTGCGCCTTGCTCGACCCTGCTGCTACGTGTTCCCCGGTGGCCTGGGTGACGCTGCCTTCTTCGCAGTCAACGGCTTCACTGTGCTGGTGAATGGCGGCTCCAACCCCAAGTCCAGCTTTTGGAAGCTGGTGCGCCACCTAGACCGCGTGGATGCTGTTCTAGTGACCCACGCAGGCGCTGACAGCCTACCTGGCCTCAATAGCCTGCTGCGCCGCAAATTGGCAGAGCGGGAGGCAACTACAGGGCCACAGGGGCAGCGGGAGGAGAGGCTACGTCGCTTGTTGTCGCCTGCCCTGGGTGTTGTGTTTCTAAACGCTCGGGAGGCAGCTTCTCGGCTGCGTGGGGGTGAGGATGAGGCGGTGTGCACTCGCGGCCTGCTGCGGAGCCTGGGCATTGCACCCCTACCCTTGCAGCGAGGCCCACAGCCCACACGACCCACTGTCCTCTTTGAGAAACTGGGTGTTGGCCGCCTAGAGCTTTTTGTGCTGCACCCACCCCCCGGGGACCCTGCGGCGCCCGCCTGCGCGCTATTAGTGTGGCAGCCTGCGGCGCCCAGTGACAAAGTAGTGCGTGTGCTGTTCCCAGGCCGCACACCGCCGGCGCGCCTACTAGACGGGCTGCAGCGCCTGCAACATCTGCCTTGCCTGCGCCGGCCAGTGGTCACCGCTCGAGACCTGGATGCGCCTGAGAGGGCCGACAGCCAGGACAGTTTGGCGTCACGGGGCAGTTCCCGCAAAGAGCAGACCCGGAGCACCATCAGCAGCTCCAACAGGAGCTCAGTGCGAAGGGAGCCTGCTCCGCCCACTCGTGACCTGAAGAAAGATACAAGATCTGGGTCCACAAGGCCTACAGTCCGCGATATGCGCCGCTCTGGGCCCTGTGTCACCAACACAAAGTCTCGCACGACACAGAATGGGCCTCGCACCTTGGTTCCAGCAGGGCCTCCTGCCACCCATGTGCCCGAGTGCCCAAGTGAAGCAGGAAGCAGTATGGAGCTCCAGCGACCACCTGCACCATCCCCCATCCTGTCCCCAGCTAGGACCCCACCACCTACCGCACCTGGCAGTAGCTCCGAGCGCCTGTCACTCAGCCCATTGCGCCCAGAGCCAGCTGCAGACGCATCACCCTCAGCCACTACACCCACAGCCACCACGCCCACGCTGACCACGCCCTCGCTACCAGCAGAGTTGGGCTCCCCGCATTCCACTGAGGTAGACGAGTCTCTCTCTGTGTCCTTTGAGCAGGTGCTGCCGGCAGGGGACTCAGGGCTTAGCCTTCCCCTGCGCCTGGCACGCCGTTCTGCATCCCCACACGACGTGGACCTGTGCCTCGTGTCACCCTGTGAGTTTGCACACCGTAAGCCGCCCCCTCCTGCATCCCCAGGCAGTTCTGACAGCAGTGCCCGTTCACAGGAGCGGCCACCTGAGACGCCGCCCACGTCAGTGAGCGAGTCACTGCCCACGTTGTCTGACTCTGACCCTGTGCCGGTCGCAGACTCCGATGATGATGCAGGCAGTGAGAATGCAGCCAGGGACCCGCTACCCACACCCCGTGTGCCACCACCACTGCCTGACGCACCCGGCATCTGCATGGTGGACCCCGAGGCGCTGCCACCCCGCTCCAAGCAGCCCCCCAACCCTGTCAATCCCAGTCGCAGCCGCAAAGCCCCTGCAAGGCCAAGTTCCGCCTCTGCTGGCCCCAGAGCTGCATCCTTAGCTGCCAAGACCAAGGGCCCTGCGGGGGACCGGGCCAGGCCACTAAGTGCTCTCAGTGAGCCTGCAGACAAGCCAGGCCGGGTGCCCCTCACTAGGAAGCCCTCGGTCCCCAAGACCATCCCTAAAGTGGCCCCTGCCACGAAGATCTCAGGTGAGTCCCTCTCATCCCACTGTGGCTGCAGCCACTCTGTTCCTCCTGGTCTCCTATTCAGGGTCTGGCTTGTGATGGACTGTGGTCTTCCAGTCTGGGTCTGAGTGTGTTGCTTACTAGGACATTCAGCCAGGTCCAGGGTGGGCATAGGCTTTCCTGCTTGCCTGTGTTTTCTCTTATTTATGTTTTTAGATGGCCGCGGGGTGCTGGGACCTTCTGCCTTCAGTGTTTATCAATGCTTAGCTTTTTTGGTGTTTTGAGAGGGTTTTGTCGGGTGTGGTAGCTTAGCCTTTAATCTCAGCACTTGAGAGGCAGATCTTTATGAGTTTGAGGTCAGCCTCAAGCTGAGAAGGTTTTGGACTGTAGCCCAGGCTGGCCTAGAACTGGAAGCTTCCCCAGTTTGAGTCTTGTGTATGCTGATTGACTTACTCTGAAAGTAGGAAGTAGCTGAAGCCACCGAGCTTGTCCCTAGCAGGGCTCTGGCCGAGGCAGTGCTGCGGCTGATGGCTGCTCTGGCCCAGTTTCTAGATTTGGCACAGGTTACATTGGTCCAGGTTCCTCACTACAGAAGTCACAACACTAACAGGTGCTGGCAGGAAAGAGATGAAGTGACCAAGGGGATTTGATAACTCAGTTTACCCAGCTTGGCACCTAGTGACACACCTCCCATCAAGCCCACTGGAGACAGGCCTACACCCCTGAGGGATAGTGTACAGCTAACCATTGCACCACTCTTTATGCCAGAGCCAGGCAGGGATGACATTTGTAGGTGCTCATGCCTCACCCCTACCTAGTCCTGGCTCCCTGTCACCTGGGAGTGGGCACAGGGCTTTGAGTCTCAAGAATTTGCCATGTGACCAATTTTGTGAGCATTCTTAGTTTCGCACATGCAGGGTGTCACAGGCTGTAGGCCGAGCTTGCTCTTGAGCACCCATCTCCATGGCCCAGGAGGTATGCCTGACACTGGCCCCTTAAGATTCAGCCACACTGACAAAGCCCCTGTGAATACAGAAATGTGTCTGTGCTTTGTTAGAAGATGGTAACCATCTACCACAGGGATGCCCTGCAGCCACATGATGCCAGCACCAACCTATACATTCCTCACAGGGCCCAGTAGCCGCCTTGCGCCACCTACCTCTGGCTCACCTGTCTACCTGGACCTGGCTTATCTGCCTGGGGGTGGCGCCGGTCACTTGGATCAGGACTTCTTCCTGCGGGTGCGTGCACTCTGCTATGTCATCAGTGGGCAGGGCCAGCGCCAGGAGGAGAGCCTGCGTGCCGTGTTGGATGCCCTGCTGGCTGGCAAGCAGCAGTGGGACCTGGACCTGCAGGTGGGTAGACTCCAGGGCCCCCTGACCCCACTGCAGGACAGCTCTGGGGAATGGGTGGTGTCTATGCAGCTGAGAACTGCCACCAATGGGGGGGGTGGGGCCAGGCCATGGAGTGAGGGACTCTGGTTGGGAGGCACACCACATGCTGAGCAGATGGCCAGGCAGCCCTATGTGCAGTGTCAGGTCTGGGAACAAAGGGGACTGCCCATGGCAGAGCTACACCAGTATATGGGAGGGAGGCAGCAGTCCAAGGGGTATGTGGGGCTATTAGCCTGGCAACACGCAGCGCTTCCCTCCTACAGTTGCCTGGGTCATATGGTAATACCTGGTTATAGAGAAGGTCCTTGAGTGTTGCAGGGAAACAGGTCTTCAGAGGGGCGGTGTCACTGTCACTCTGCTCCACCCCCAGGTCACACTGATTCCCACCTTCGACTCCACGGTGATGCACAGGTGGTATGAGGAAACCCGCGAGCAACACCAGGCACTGGGCATCAGAGTGCTAGGCAGTGGCAGCATGGTGTCCATGCAGGATGAGGCCTTCCCCGCCTGCAAGGTGGAGTTCTAGCCCCATGCTGCAGCACACCCCAGGGACAACTGTTCCTTGTTGTGACCTGGGTTGGGGCTCTGTGCTCCATGCTGAGCGACTGTGTGACACCCCAGCTCCCACCCCAGCACTGCAGATGGGAGCAGTGTTGCTGTCTTCACCTGTTGGTGCTGGTCACAGAGCAGGCACAGCCACCACACCTCCATCTTAGCACTCAGCTTGCAGAGGCAGGCGTATCAATGTTGGTTTCTAAGCTACGTAGTGAATCCTCATTTCAAAACCCACAAAAAATAAGGCAGATGGGTGAGATTTTGGTCTTGATGTCTTAGTTAGGATTTCTAGTGCTGTGTAGACACCTCAGCAGTAAAGAACTTGAGAAAGCCTTTGCTCAAGGCAGGAAAGAGCCTGGAGGCTAAGGGGGATGCTGCTTACTGGCCTGCTCAGCTGCTTTCTTACACACCCAGGCCAGTCGGATGGGCCCAGTTTCCTAATTTATGTTCCCCCTTCTCAAATGGCTCTAGCCACCACCCTTGGAGAGAACTTAACAAGGAAAAAAGGTTGAGGTATGTTGGGGCAGTTTTATGTCAACCTGACACAAGCTGGGGTCATCTGAGGGGAGGGAACCTCAGCTGAGGGAACACCTCTGGTCTGACAGTAGGCAGTCCTGTGGGGCACTTTCTTAATCAGTGACTGATGTGGGAAGGTCCAGCCGATGGTGGGTGGGGCCATCCCTGGACTGGTGGTCCTGGGTTCCATAGACAGGCTGAGAAGCCCATAAGCAGCACATCTCCATGGCCTCTGAATCAGCTCTGAGAGTTCCTGTCCTGGCTTCCCTCCATGTGATGAACAGTGATATGGAAGTGTAATCCAAATAAACCCTTCCTCCCCAAGTTGCTTATGGTCATGGCGTTTCAGCACTGCAGTGGTTCCCTGACTAAGACTGAGGTAGGACACCTGATGCCATGGCTCTGTACCCAGTGCTGCCCATGTCACAGGCATCAGATGGGCAAGCTTGTCATGAAGGCCCTGGAGATGGGTGCTTGGTATTGCACAGAGCTGGTGGCACAAGCAATCTGGAATCCAAGAGTAAGGCTCTGCCACCCCATGACCTTCAGAGGTGTGTTCTGTAGGTAGAACACATGTAGTGAGATCATGGGAATAAGCCAAGAGCCACAGCCCCGTGAAGACCAAGTGCTCCTCTGACATGTCCCCTGGTGGACACAGCCTGCCCACCTTCCCCAGCCTCGACTGATGACAGGAGCCACTATCAGCCACATAGGTGGCACTCTGGTCTGGCCCACTTTGTATTATTTTGCACATGTGTTGCACTCAGAGAACAACCAGGGGTATGTGTGGGGTAGATGGCTTTGCTCCCTCCAGATTGTGAGTCCCGTGTTGCTGTTTGCCTGCATGTCTCTCTGGGCACCACATGCCTGTAGTGCCCACAGGGCCAGAAAGGGGTGTCAGATCGTTTGGCGCTGGAGTCCTGGAAGGGCCGTCAGTTGACCCGGTTCTCTCCAAGAGCAGAGGTGTCTCTTCAGCCCTGGGTTTTCATTTCCTGTAGGTGGTCACAGGTACTGCAGTCAGCTTGAAATCTGTGGGGCTGTATCAGCTATGATGGAGCAGTAAAAAGCCTCTTTTGGGGGCTGGGCTACAGCAGCCTCTGTGTCAGCAGGGACTGGCCCTCAGGGATCATAGGTCAGCTCTGCTGGCCACCTGTCTGGGTGATGAAGAGAATGTGGGCCCATTCTCACAGAATGCAGAGCCCACAGGCAGTAGTGCTACAGCTGTGGAGCACTGTGTCCTTGAGTTCCCCCCAGTGACTCGTACCCCTTGCCAGCAGAAACCATAAGGCAGGAGTCCTGCACCCCAAGAATAACCATCAGTACAACTCTAGTTTCACCTCAGTTCATCCTTACATGCTTGGTGAGGCCAGCTGTCAAACTCACAGATCTTAGGATCTGAATCCTCCGCCTCCCACCCACCACCCACCCTGCTCAGCTGCAGGGGTGACCAGCTTATGCCACAGCCATCCTGGAGCTGAATCCTGCATCTTGTGCATGCAGGCACCATTGACAAGAGTTCCCCCTCAGGCCAGTAACACATGGTTACTGAAACAATTCAAGGGAAGAGCTAGTTTATTCAGGCTTCCAGTGTTTGAGAGTCCAGTCAGTCATGGCAGAGGGCAGGGCAGGGAAGGCATCAATAGCAGGGCCACTCGGTTCCTGGCTGTCCAGAAAGGCGAGCATGTAGGAAAGAACAGAGAGACACAAAGGTCGTGTGCACAGACCCCACTACCTCCAGCTCGGCTGCCATCCAGCAGCTAGACACTTGAGAACAGCTCTGGTAAGGAAGGCAGGGGGGTAATGCAGCTTTTCTTTTTTCTTTTCTTTTTTATTTTGGCTTTTAGTCAGGGTTTCTCTGTAGAACTGTCTGGCAGTCCTGGATCTCACAATGTAGAGCAGGCTAGCCTTGTACTCATAAAGATCCACTTACTTCTGCCTCCCAAGTGCTGGGATTAAAGATGTGTGCCACTGGGCCTAGTTTAAGTGCACGCTCAGCAGAGGCAGGTGGGTCTCTATGCAATCAAAGCCAGCCAGGCCGGCAGAGAGCACCTCTCTAAACACTGTTACTTGAGTGTGCTCCTGTGGGAGCTGGGACTGAGCCCCCGGGCTGCTCTGCTGATATGGACCCTCTTGCTGTGTTGTCTACATTTGTCCTCAAACTGATCATCCTCCCGACTCAGCTCCCAAGTAGCTGGGTGTCTATTTTCTCTTAGGCTGTGTCATCTGGCAGTTGGCACAGCTCTAGTAATTGGCCAGGCTTTGTTTTAAAGGGCCAAAGACACCTGGCTAGATCCTGGGAGTCCAGGAGACAAGGGTGAGGAGGCAGTTGGATATCTGGGTTTGCTGGTCCCCAGGTTCAGCAAGGGATCATTTGTGTGTATTCTTCTGGGGACTTAGGGCTGTGCCTTCCCAGCCATGCACGTTCCCGAGGCTGCAGTCGCCTCCCCGGTCTTAGCTTCACCCCCCAGCCTCACTTCTCCGCTCCTCGCCTGCCCCTGGCCCAGGTTTGCAAGGAGGGAGGGTGTGTGAATGCGGTCACACCTCGTCTGACAGCTGTGTGAGTCGCCAGATCCCCGGGGTTCCTTGCCTGCCACGAAGGGCAGAGGCCACACCGGGTAGGTACCTTTCCGGGGGTCCGGTGCTGGGCAGCAGAAATGCCTCCCCAGGTGGCTTTGGAGAGGGAAGAGATAATGGCAAGAAAATGACCAATCAGAGGGGAGCTGGCCTGTGGGGGCGTGGCTCAGTGTGGAACAGCAGTTGAGTGTGCTCAGACCCTCCCAGTCCCACCTTATCCCCTAAAACCGAATGTAAGAAAAGCCATTCAGTGCTGGGAGGTTCCTGAGGCAGATGGGACATGCGAGGGACTACATAGGCACAAGGGCCTAGCGTCTTGGGATCAGTTTAGGATCACCTAGGTCATAAGTTGCCAGCCCATGTTGTGGCAGAGCATCACGGGAGAGCAAGGCTGCTGAATTCGCAAAGGCCAAAAAAGGGGAGCTGGGGTGACCCCCCCTCTCCTAAAGCCCTCTCCTAATGTGTCAATCATCTCCCAGCCTCTTAAACTGAGAGTTATTGGTAGACAACCCCCCCTGGGCACCTCTGAACACTCAATTTTTAACATAGGAGTCTCTGAAGTGCTGGGATCCAGCCGGGAAGCATTCTGGATATAAACCTATTCCCACTCAGTCTGAGTCAGCCTTAGGGCTCTATTGCAAATTATTTTATTGTGAGGAGCACCCTGATATAAAGCAATAGGGGCTGAGTTTCAATTACAGGTTCATCATGAAGGGAAGTCAGGCCAGTAGCTCTGCAGGAACTGAATCGGAAGCCATGGAGCTGCTTACGTCTCTGCTCTTAATGGCTTCTCAATTTGCTCCCTTCTGCAACCCAGAACCACATGCCCAGGAGTGGAACTGCCCATAGTGGGCTGAGTGGCCCACACCAGTCATCAACCAAGAAAATGCCCACAGGCACATCCTCAGGACAGCCCTGGTGAGGGCCTCTTCTTTGAGGCCACTTCCCAAGTTTGTATCAGGCTGATAAAAATCTAACCAGATAGTCATACATGGAGAGGGGTGTGTAAATGGACACACATACACACACACAATTTTCCTCCTGATAGTCTATACTAGAGGAGACTGTGTTGTCTCCCATGACTTCATAGAGGGAGATAAATGGGTCATGTAGGGAATCCAGGCGGCTGTGGGGACACACACCCATAGTGGAAATGCCTGGGAGCCCAAAGCACCAAATTGTCAGTTCCAGGCCAGCACTGGCAGCAACAGCCAGTCAACTGCAGGAGAGATGGATCAGATGGTCAAGCACCTTCTACATGGCTCTGATGTGCTCAGGCACATACTAGTAGATAGATAGATAGATAGATAGATAGATAGATAGATAGATAGATAGATAGATAGATAGATAGATAGATAGATCTCAAACCCCAGAACTTGAAGGTGACTGGAGGACTAAATGTCGTAAGGCTCTTGGGGCAGAAAAAGGACACATGGAACATATGAATGCCCATGTGGGTTTACACATAAGGGACGAGACACAGTCCTTTCTACCTTGAGGTCATGGCCAGTTGAGTGTGGAGTCTATAAGGATTCCCATGACCACCCTGCTGCTAGCTCTCCAGCCACAGGTTTAATCTTTATTGTTTTAATTGATGACTATGTCTTAGCATGCACACAGGAACACAGGAGGTCAGAAGACACCATGCAGGGGACCCTTCCCTGCGTCATGTGAATCAAACCCAAGCAAGCACCTTTGCTCAGCCATGTCACTGGCCCTAAAGGTGTTTAAATGTGCACGTTCATCATTGAAACCAAGCATTATTTGGGTCCAGAGTCGCAATAGATGGGGTTCAAGTGAGAAGTGGGGCAGCGGCAGAATGGGACTGACCTGACTTGACCTACACAGGAAAACGCTCAGCCTGGTGGTGTCTGAGGTCCAAGGCTGCTCACTGGGGATGAAGGACACTTAGCTTTTGGGGTGTCCCCAGGCCGGTGGGCTCAGTTCCTTGGAGAAGCTTCAGGGGCAGGGGAGGCTCAATAGTCCTGGGGCTAATTCAGGAGCCTGTGTCTGTGAATGGAAGGTTGAAACGGAGCCCAGGCCAGAAAGGTGTTAGTCTCTAAAAAATTGTCGTATGGAGATGGGGTAGATACTTGTGTAATGCTGGATTCTTTCATCAGAACAGCTTGAATAATGACGTGAATTATGCACGGATGGACCAGAGTTGCTGTGTGACAGGTCTCCTAGTGCCGTTATTTATAAAATAAGACTCAATATTACCTCACTCTTAGCCTTGGTAGGGTTCTCCAATGAGCCATGCACACAGTAGGTGCTCAATAAATGCTCCTTTCTTCCTCTCCCTCCCCCTCCCTCCCTCTCGCAGCATCCTGTTACTTTAAACTATGCAAAGAACCTGCGAGTGAGTGGCGGGCTCAGCCAATCAGCGTAGGGCTCGTGAAACTCCAGGGGGCGGGGTTTCCTCAGGCCACGCCTCATGGGCGGAACCAGTGGAGCGCTCTGCAGCGCGCGGAGAGGGCGGGGCGCGGGTCTGGAGCGCGCAGGTGGCGGCGGCGCGGGGTGAGTGTCCCTGGGCGCGGGGCGCGGGGCGCGGGGCGCGGGCAGGCGCAGCCTTCATCCTGATCCGACCCGAGCCTGCAGAAGGCGAGCGCTGCTCCACTGCTGCTCCCCTCAATCCAGGGCTGGAAAGCGGGGACCCCCAAGGACTCCCTAATTTCTCCTGTGGGTCTTCAGCCCTCAGATCCCAGGCCCTAAGGCGGGGGGCCATTTCTTTCGCTGCCCATGTGGGCCCTCGTCCACGCCTGCGCCCGGGGTCTCCTCCCTCCCGTTGCACCGGTCCTGGGCTTGGCAGGCAGGTGGGGGCTCTGCAGTGCGGTGGGGCCGCAGGGGAACTGGGGTCCCATTCCTGGTGAGCGGGGCGTGGAGAGGCCTGGAGCCCGCACTGGGGACTCCCGCACTCTGTGAGGGGAGCGGCCTGCATTTGCTCCCAGGGACAGAATTAGTTGAAGTAGCTGAGGATGGGTACCGAGCAAGACAGGAATGGCAGCCCCTTCGCTATGGCAGGATCCCGGGACCTGCTTCGTGGTGACCTTGGGCAGGTGACAGCACCTTCTTGACCCTTAGTCTCCTCTTTGGAATGTAGAGGTTGAAGAGGCAGGCTGTCTATTTCAGTCTTCCAACATGCACACCCCATTTTCGCCAGGTGGGGACCCTAGTCTTTGGATGAAGATTAGGGAGACTCAGTTTTCGGGGCTCTTAAAATGGGTTGAGCCTGGGAGAGTCATTCCTGTCCTTGGGAGGCTGAGCCAGAAGGAAAGTCCGCAGCTTGTGGCCAACCTGAGCTACATAGCCAAATTCTGCCTCATTTAAAAAAAAAAAAAAAAAAGCATAAACAAAGACAAGCCACGACACTGATTGATGGGTACAGTCTGGCCCACGTGACCATAAGACAGGACCTGACTGCTGCTGTCAAGACTGGCAGGCCTCTATCACCCCGTCCCACCGGTGTGGCTGCCCGGGTCACACCCTGACCCACATACCATCACCTACGCCAGGGCCTGGCCAGTTCCTGGGCGGGGTCCCAGGTGGGAAGTCAGGCACTTGGTCCCTGCCCCTTGCAGGACATTGAGGTGAGTCGCAGGCATGAAGCCTGACACCCCTAAATTGGTGTGCTTAGTTAGACTGGCTGAACCTTCTGTGAAATGGGCCGAAACCTCGTGGGAAGATCAGAGGCTATAGTAGGAGTGTGTAAACATCCTTGTGATATTAATTATGTATTGCGCTCATTAAATGGGGTCACAGCCAACGAGAAAATAGGATGTCTTTGAAGTGTGTGACCAGAGTTATCACCACCCCATGTCTGGGGTACACAGTGGTGCTCAATGTGTGTGCACTGAATGAAGTGACTCAGCTGAAGACTGGGACAGGGGCCTTGGTTTCCACATGGAGTACACAGGGCAGTTCTGGGGCAGCGGTTTGGGGGCTACAGTCTGGGGCAGCAGTTTGGGGGCAGCATGAGCTGGTTTAATGGGAACACAGAAGCTCAGTGTGGTGGGCATAGGTGAAGGTCATATAGCAAGAGGTCAAGGCCCGAATCCAACATCCAGAGGGTCTGCTCTGATGTGGACTTGCCTGACCCAGCTGTGCCTGGCCTCTGCACCTAGGCCTCTCACGTTTGGGGAATTGGTGTCGGGGTGTGGATGGATGGGTGGAGTGCTGTATGATACTAAGTAAGTGTGTCAGTCTCTGGGCATCATTCTGGTCTTGCAGAGGCTAGGAAGTCCTGGATTATATTAGGAAAACTGTCTTAGGTCCACATTACTTTTTAGGGGCTTTGGTGGTGTTTTTACTTCTTTTCAGATCACATGGGTATTCAATATCCACATATTGAGGCCAGGTCGGGTGGTACACCCTGTTGCCTCAGACCTGGAGGTGGGGAAGGAGGATCCGAAGTGTGAGATCATTTGCTACAGAGTGAATTTAAGGCCAGCCTGGGCTACATGAGACCTTTTCTAAAACAATCTTTGATCTCTTGGTCCTGAAGTAGTTGTAAAGGATATTTGAGTTTCCCTTTCCGAGGGAGAGGCTTCACATATCTTCAGGCCTCAGCTTCCCATCTTGGCTATTCTGGACTAGCTTGGGTCAAGGTAGAGGCTCCTGGGTAGTCATTCTAATTAGTGTGTCTCTAGTAATGATCATGTCTTCCCTATGTGCTCCCTCAGCCCACCCCCACCTCCCACGTGCCACCCTGTGGCTGTGGGGAGGTCCCAGGGGTGCTGGGCGGGGAGGTGACGGTTGGGTGGCGAGTAGGGCGGGCCAGGCTTCCTGTCCTCCTCTAGACACTGGGGCCTCCACTCAGGGCTGGCGGAAGTTCAGAGCCTGTGGCCTCCTGGTGTTTACTCCATCCTCCAGGGGTCCCAGCCCCCCTCAGTGCCCATCGGTGAGTTTGATACCAGCGCCCATTTTTGCCTTCTCAGAAATGGAAGCTGTCCCACGGCTGTGGGCTCAGGTCTGGAGTCAGTGATAGCTGTCACATCCTGGGCCAGGTGGCAGGATCAGGGCCCATCCTTGGCCCTAACCAGAATGCAGGTTACGGGCTTTCAGGGGCCACTGGGTGGAGTTCTGGGTGGCCAGTTGGGCAGCTACAGCTGTGGCACAGTGTCTGACATGGGTGGGGATGACCCGTGGAGTGGATGTGTGTAGAGTTGGGAACAGCATGTATGACTCCTCAGTGGCTTGCATGTAGCGGCATGGGGTGAGGGGTTGGGAGCTCTGGTGGCATTGGTGATTTCCGGGACTAGCACTCATTGCCCAAGAACCTCTTCACCTGGCAGCCTGGCAGAAGTTTATCTGGCCTGTCACAGACAGCCGCCACCTTCCCAGCATGGCTCCCAGGTTTGAGCATGTGAAGGCCTCACCACAGGGTATGGGTTTTACTTCATATAAGATGAAGTTGCCACACAGGTGTAGGGGGATTCGGTCTCTTGTCCTTCAGCACATTTTAGGGGATTCAGATTGGCCGGCTGGGTCCCAGCCAGGCACCAGGATATAGAGGTGGTATAGTGGCTCCAGGGTGTCACCACAGCACTTGGGAAACTGAGCCAGGAGGATGGGCATGAGTTACAGGTCAGCCTGGGATACAGAATGAGACTTTGATTCAAAAATCAAAGGAAACTAAAGACACTGGGGGCTTTCGTCCTGGAATGCCAGCTTGTCTTACCACAGAGGAGCTTCTAGAAGCATTGCCCGGCCCAAGGGTGGGTGGGAGAGCAGACATGTTAAGACAAAATCATTATTTCCCTGTTGAACTCTTATGCCTGCTCCAGGGCCTCAGCTGCCATATCCCGCCCGTTGGACCTGGCTTCCCCAGGATCCTCTGTATATCTGGGACATACTGCATCTCATGCTGGGCCAGGGAATGTGCCGGGCCCAGTGAGTTCCTGAACTCTAAGAGGCTGAGGCAGGAGGATCCGGAGTTCCAGGCCAGGTTGTGCTATGGAGCAAAAAACAAAGGAGAGCTAACTTTCAGTGTTAGGTAAACTGAGGCTCAGGGCTAAGTGTGTCCTTTCCCAGTGGGGCCAGGAAGTCTGGTCCTGTGGTCAGCTGTCCCCATCTAGTCAGCTCGGGGCCTCCTGGGCTCCAGCTGTCGCCACAAAGCCCAGCAGCTCATGAACTATGGATGAGGACACCAGCTCCTGTGACAGCCTAGCCTTGGTGTGCCGAGGAGAGGATTCTACACACCCCTCCTGTGCCAAATGGCCCCGCCCTATGCAAAGTGACCTGGAGATGCCAACAAAGCCTTTTCTGGGTTTTCTGTTTCCTACAGATGGAGAAACTGAGGCACAGAACTGAGTGACTGGAGCCAGGTGAGCAGTGGCTTCCAAGGGGTGGTTGGGACTCATGGAGCCCCTGACGGAGGGACGAATTGTCTGTACACTTCAGGGGACCCTATACATCATGCCCAGACTTTATCCACAAAAACCACCCAGCTGTTCCAGACAAAAAATCCACTGTCCCTTCCTGCCATTTGACCGTGGAAAGCAGCTTTCCCTCTTGGGAAGTGACTCAGGTTCCCTATGTCTGAAATGGCCTAGAACCATTCTGTCTAGAACTCAGCTCATTCAATATCACTCTGGCTCTTACCCACAAATTCCTATCCATATTAAAAAACAAAACAAAATAAAACAAACAAACAAACAAACAAACCCTCCCACCATATCTTCCTCTATCCCCCAGCCCCATGAGACTGAGACATGTGTCCCTGTACCTAGGGCCACAGGGCCAAGGCTGGGGCATCTCTGGGGGTCTGGCCTGCTCCTAGCTTTGGGCCTTCACTTTCCTAGTCCTCTCAACAACAGGGAGGGCGGGTGGAATTTCCCTGTTCAAGCCCTCGATGGGTTATGACTCAGCCCTTCAAACTTACCTCTCTTTTCAGACATACTGGGCAGAGGCCAGCAGGGGTCTCCTCAGAGGCCACCAGGATGTCATATTTTGGGGAACATTTTTGGGTAAGACCTGCTTGTTACTTTTGCTTGTTTATTGTGTTCTTCGCTGTTCTTATTTTGGTGGGTGCTTACAAAGGGCTATAGGGACTTTTATGATCAAGGGGGAATTTAAAACATGGAGACATTGGTTGCCTTGACTTAGGACAAGGACACAAATTATAGCACTGAGCACCAGGCCTGGAGCAGCACGTGTGGTCTGAGAACTGTGCAGTAGAGCACAGCACAAAGCTGGGTGTGGTATAAACAAAACACCTGGGAGGCTGAGGCAGGAGAATGGCCTGGGCTGTATAGGAACCTATTTTCACAAATGACATGTTAGAATAACAAGGTCTTACACCTAGGACCAAATTGAATCTCCCAGATCTGGGCAAGCCAATCAGGGAAATTCGTGATTTGTGGTGGTTTTTCTTTCTTTCTTTCTTTCTTTCTTTCTTTCTTTCTTTCTTTCTTTCTTTCTTTCTTTCTTTCTTTCTTTCTTTCTTTCTTTCTTTCTTTCTTTCTTTCTTTCTTTCTTTCTTTCTTTCTTTCTTCTCTCTCTCTCTCTCTCTTTCTCTCTCTCTTTCTTTCTTTCCATCTTGGAAGTTTTTGGAGGGATTACCCCATCAACCCCTCCCTACCTCCTGGTTATCTAAGCCAGGTCTGGGGATGAAACTTACAAAGCCACATGTAAGCCCTGAGAAAGGAGCTGCCATTCATGGGAATATGCCAGCCACACCATGCAGCTCAGCCATTTCAGGGCTCCCCAAACCTGGTTTGTTGTAGCCCTTAAGGCCGGTTTTCCAAGATGTGCAAAAGCTATTACAACCACAGGAAACACCCTGAGCCATCTCAGAGGTGTGACACTGAGTGACACTCAAAGACCCAGGTCTCCTCCCAGTTGCTTGGGCTGGGGAACTGGGAAATCACAGAGGACACAGGAGCAGCCCCGGAATAGGAGCCTGGAATCTGGGAGGTATCAGACTGAAAAGCCCCTTCCTCCCCAGTAGGCACTCAGCTAGCAAAGTGGTAGCTGGTTGCTAAGCAACTGGTTGCTCTTAGCAACAAGCCCCACTCCTTCCCATTCTGCCTCCCCAGCTGGGGCTCCTTTTACTTGCCTTTGCTTTCTTAAAGGGCCTGCTTTCCCTTGCCACAGACAGGGTTCAGATTGTCCCATGACCTCTGAATGGCTGCAAAATACCCCTACCCCCTGGTGTTGTACTCTGGGCTGTCATCAGAACCCCTGTCCTGCAGCAGCAGCCGGGGGAAACACCTACATTTGGGATGGTGGTGGCAGTAGCTCCTACTGGATTGTCGGTGTTTTATATTCCACGAGGTGTGAAAAACGGGGGAAGTCAATGAGCTAGGAGAGAATAGAAGCCACCCCAACTTCCCTCCCATGCACACCCCAAGATAGCACAGCTGCAAGGGCTCAGACCTGAGTCAGGATCCCACTGGCTCAGAGGTTCTCCCCAGGAAGGGGCTGGCCAACCAGCCTCAATTTCCCCAGAAGGTACAGAAAATGAATGAGAGGTCTGTCTTCCGGGACATGGATCTGTGGATCCTTTTTTGTCAATTCCCTGCTGGGGCATGGAGCCCAGTGCCTCAAATGTAATAGGCAGGGGCTCCACCCTGAGCCACACCCAGCCCCTCACTGGGGGATCCTAGGCAGGACTCCACTCCTGAGCCATATTCTAGTGCTGACTGGTATTAGTGGTGCCTCAGTTCCTTTGAGACAAGTCAGGGACAGAAGTCTAGAGAGCACTGGGGAGCTATGGCAGATGTGTGACCTCAAGAGGGGTACAAGATTGTGTTAAATGC
This sequence comes from Phyllotis vaccarum, assembly GCA_033318265.1. Taxonomy (NCBI): domain Eukaryota; kingdom Metazoa; phylum Chordata; class Mammalia; order Rodentia; family Cricetidae; genus Phyllotis; species Phyllotis vaccarum. The sequence continues at coordinate 176,992,194 of JARWLC010000002.1, read as the reverse complement.
CTTTTGGCTGCCACCCAGGGGTTCTGATCAGACACAGGCTCTGGACATTTCTCCTTAGACCCTCGGCTGTCCGCCCACTTCGCAGAAGCAGACAGTGCTTAGGGCTTGCCAGGTCTGGGAAACGGGCCAGTGGCTGGCTCTGTGTTAGCCCCAGATAATGGCCTGGGCGGCAGTGCCTGGTGCAGCCTCACCCGAGAATCCCCAGCAGGAGCAGGTGGGCTCAGTGGGAGCTGTGTATGGAGCCCTCATTATTACCCAGAAGTTCTTTGTGTTTAGCAGAGTACGGGACATATCTCAGCCATAAAGCTGTTGTGTGGCAATTGCTACCATCGCCACCATTTTTAATATGAGCAAACTAGGGCTCGGGGGTGCACCCATCACCCCCAAAATAGCCCAGTGCCCTTCAGCTGGAAGAGACATTATATACTTCTGGTGGGGTGGAGGGCCAAACTGTGACCCTGTGAGGAGGCTGGAGCTCTGAGCAGTCATGGGGCCATGGAATGTGCAGAAGCAGGCTGGCCAGGAGGAAGCTAAGAGCTGATGTGAGGATGTAGGAACACAGTAAGGACTTTTGGGGTGTTGGCTGCTGATGAGAATAGGGAGCTGCTGATAACAATGGGTCTGGGGTGGGGACAGCGGGGTAGGGGTGGGGACATGAGGCTAACCTGGGTTTGTCTCACTGTTGGCTTTGGTTGGGAAAGTGTTTGCATTCATGTAGAAAGCTGGCGTGGTTGGGGAGGTCTTTTAACCCCAGCACAGGGGAGGCAGAGGCAGGAGGATCTCTGGAGCATTGTCATGAGCTTCAGGTTCAATAAGACTTTGACATATGATGTCAACCTCTGGCCACATAAAGGGACACCCAGGAGGAGATGGTGTAGCCTTAAAAATGCAAAGAAAGTCTCAGGCTTCCCTCTGACCCGTGGGAAAGTGCAGCCTGCTTATCCAGTGAGGTCTCATCCCAACTCTGCTGGCTTGTCTGCAGGCCTGTCTCTGTTGCTAGGCAACTTTGATAGCTTTCTCTGCCTTCCACATTGCCCTTCTCATCTACAGGGTGATAAAAACCATGGCTTTGAGGTGCTCTACCACTGTGTGAAGCAGGGTCCTGTGGCTACCAAGGAGCTGGCTGACTTCATTAGGGAAAGGTGAGGAGGTGCACGCCCACCAGGGCTCTTACTGAGATTCAAGGAAAGGATAAAGGGTGCAGATCTTCTGTGGTTCAGGGAAGCAAAAGGCCTGAGCACCTCAAGTCCTTCAACCTCACCCGTCCATTTCTGCCACCTTTTGTTTATTTTATTTACTAGTTTGAACTTATGTGTGTAGAGGGGGGTGATGCCCATGCCATGATGTACATGTGAAGGGCAGAGAATACCTTAGCTGGTTGGTTCTCTCTTCCTACCATGGGTGTTTTGGAGATTGAACTTGGGTCACGGGGCTTGGCTTTTACCCACTGAGCCGCCTCATCAGCCAGCCTGTGCCTTTTCAACTGTGTCCCAGGGGTCTGATGTGTCCCAGGGGTCTGATGCCTCCTCTCCTGAGAAGGAGATCATGCACTCACAGGAGGGAGTTGAAGTACCAAGTACCAAGCATCAGAAGTGAAAACATGTATGATGCAGGCATGATGGTGTGCTCTGGGGAAAGATGAAGCAGAAGAATTACCAGGAGTTTAAGACTAGCCTAAGCCGCATATCGAGACCTTGTCTCAAAAAAACCTAAAATTTAAAAGATTAGCCAGGATAAATAAAATTATGCAATCAGTTTTTAAAATTCTGTTTTGAGAGCAAGGTGTAGAGATAGAGAAACTGGCAGATAAAGGCCTCTGTCAGGGTATCTGAATCTGCTTGTCTTTGCTCCTTCTCCGATCCAGGGCCAGCATCGAAGAGACATACTCCAAGGCCATGGCCAAGCTGTCCAAGCTGGCCAGCAATGGGACCCCCATGGGGTGAGTGAAGCTGGATGGGGGTAGACCCTAGTGTCCCAACTTCTGCCAAGTTCCTTATGAGCAGTGACAGCTGTGTTGTTCGAGGGTATCAGTCACACTGGATTCTACCTGTCCTCAGGACCTTTGCCCCGCTTTGGGAGGTCTTCCGTGTGTCCTCGGACAAGCTCGCGCTGTGTCACCTGGAGCTGACCCGGAAGCTTCACGACCTCCTCAAGGACGTGCTGCGTTATAGCGAGGAGCAGCTCAAGGTCCACAAGAAGGTAGCGAGTACATCTTGGCAGGCGTTCAGGGATGCTTGGGACACTTGCAGATTAGACTGTGTGCGTGAGACTAGGAGGGCATGCGTGCCATCCCATGCCCCAGCCCTCACTGGCGGATTACAGGCTGTCACTCCATCCCCGAGCCACACCCCTTCCCTGCTTTTCCATACCCGCAGTGCAAGGAAGAAGTTCTGGGCACTGTGGATGCCGTGCAGGTGTTGGCCAGCGTGGGTCAGCTCCTGCCAAAGTCTCGGGAGAATTACCTGAGCCGCTGCATGGACCTGGAGCGGCTGCGCAGAGAGAACACCAGTCAGAAGGAGATGGACAAGGTCTGTCGGCCTCCTGATCAGAGAGAGACAGCGGCCACCTCTCCTGCCTTGGCAGGGTGGTAAAGCCAACCTGATTGTCCCCATGGCAACACACATGGTCCTCTGTCTACGGTTCCCAGGCAGAAACTAAGAGCAAGAAGGCAGCTGACGGTCTGCGGCGCTCTGTGGAGAAGTACAACTCGGCGCGGGCAGACTTCGAGACCAAGATGCTAGACTCCGCTCTGGTGAGAACCGAGAGGGGCCTGGTCCCCGCCCACATTCCCTGCAGCCTCAGTGTCCCAGCTCAGGGACCTGAGGCAGGAGGATCAGGAATTCAAGATCATTCTGGACTACACACCAGGCACAAGGCGAGCCTTGGCATTCTGAGAAAAATAGAAATTTTCATTTAAACAGATCTACTTACGGATTTGTAGGTGGAATTGAAGTTAAAACATCCTTAGATTATATAGGCTGGTTTAATTTAGCAGTTTTTCTACGATCCAATGTCCCTCATGAGCATTCAAAAAATTCAAAGTCAGCAAAACACCAGCAGGATCCAGACGCCGTATGTGCTTTCTTTCCATCCTGATGCTTATCTTCTTTGTGTTACTTTACCTTTTTGCTTCTTCTATGACTGTCTATATCCATTTTCTTGCCTTCCCTCAGCATCTAAGCATGTTTTCAAGCATGCTGTATCTGTTCAGAGGTCTTTTTCAGTCTGGGCCTGGCTTTTTGTGTGCATGAGCCAAGTCCTAGTCAGCTAGGCTACCCGTGAGGGTTACCCGTGAGGGACTCTGCTTAGCACATGATGCTAGCGGGTGGCTGTTTCTACCCCCTACGGTCCAGCAGGATACCTCTGGGCAGAGGCTGCTGTTTGCCGCCCCAGCTCCGGGAAGTTGGTGGGTCCACACTGCTCTAGGCATAAATATATGTGTCTGATGTCGGATGCTGAATATAGCAAGTCTTTCTTGTCAGACTTTCTTTGGACTGTCAGCTCCCAGATAATAACATGGAGACATTAATTATGAAAGCTTGGCCTCTGCTTAGGTGTTCCCAGCTAGCGTGTATAACTTAAATTAACCCATTTCTATTAACCTACGTTCTGGTTTTTTACCTCTCTTCCATTCTGAACGTCGACTTCCTTCCTGTCTCTCTGGTGAATCCTGACTTAGTTCTTCCCCAGTTCCTCACTCTGCCCAGATTTCCCACCTATCCTCTCCTGCCTAGCAGCTATTGGCCATTCAGGTCTTTATTAAACCAATCAGGTCCCTTAGGCAGGTCAGGCAAGACAGATGCAGCTTCATGCAGTGTAAACAAATATTCTGCAACATGGATTTGTTACAGGGATAATATCTTTGGGTGGTGGGTGCAGGGGTGTCTAGGTTTTTCAATGGCGCCATTAGATGCCTCTCTGCAGCTGGTCGTTGGTTTCTAGGGACCTCACTTCTAAGCTGATAGAAGACACCACGTTGGGGTATTTGTGTGCAAAGAGAGGCTGGGTCTCTAATCCAGCAGGGCTATTTTCCTTTTTTGAGACAGGGCTCACTATGTAGACGAGGCTGGTCTCAAACTCACAGAGATCCTCCTGCCTTTGCCAGTATGGGAATCAAAGGCCAGCATATAGGTGGGTTTTGTGTGTGTGTGTGTGGGTGGGTGTGTGTTTGTGTGTGTGTGGGTGTGTGAGCAGCAGTGTCCTTTTGACAGCAGCAAAAATCTGAACCAGAATCATTGGTGCTTCCCTAAAGCCAGTCAGAGCGGGCAGCTGGACTGATCTGATTGGTCAGCCTGGGTCACATGCCCTTCCCATCTCAGCGCTTTCAGGCTATGGAGGAGGCACACCTGCAGCACATGAAGGCCTTGATGGGCTCCTATGCGCACTCAGTGGAGGATACCCACGTGCAGATCGGGCAGGTGAGGATGGGACCCCACCCTCCTATCCCGACCCACTGAGGCCCTGCTCCTCATGCCCCGCCCCCTACCAGGTGCACGAGGAATTTAAGCAGAACGTGGAAAATGTGACCGTGGACATGCTTCTCAGGAAGTTTGCAGAGAGCAAAGGCACCGGCTGTGAGAAGCCTGGTGAGTGACAACTGTGCCGCCCTGAAATGGGCTGGTGGCAGGCAGCTCTATGTCCCTCAGCCCCCATAGGGAAGGGGTCTGTTGGCTGATCCCAGTCCTGTCCTAGACCCAAATCCCACAGGGGTCATGAAAACTCAGCTCGGAAGTTTGGCTGTTTCTCACTGTGTCTCAAGAGCCTAATAGAACCCATAGAGGGTGGTGAGCGCTAGATACCTTCTTGAGAGCCAAAGTTTGATAGTCAGGCTGAGTTTGGGTCCTTTTTTTCTTTGCTTGCTGTGTGACCTTGGTGGCGTGTCTTGACTTCTCTGAGCCTACTTTCCTCATCGCTAAAGTGGAGATCTCGATCCTCTAAATGCTGGCATGCTGTGTCTCTGGACCCAAATGAGCAAGAAAGGCATTCTCATTGATGTCTATGTCTAGTCAGCTCCGGTCTGCCATGCCTAGGCCCCTGCTGACACCCTCCCTGGCTCCCATTTCGGAGGCCTGCTCTGCCCTCAGACTTCCTTCTTTCTTGCCCAGGGCCTCTGGACTTCGATTCCTACAGCACAGCTGCCCTGCAGGAAGGCAAGTACGTCTGGGCCTGGATGCCCAGGCTAGACCAGGGGGTGTGGGATGGGCTTCTGAATAGAAAGGGGGAGAACCTTCCAGAGGTTATCTGCCCTTCCTCTGTCCACAGCAATGAAACGGCTCCGAGGAGCCAAGGCCTTCCGCCTTCCGGGACTGAGTCGTCGGGAGCCCCGTGCATCTGTGTGAGGAAGCGCCCCAAACCCCACCCCGTGCTCCAGCTAGTGCAGAAGTCCTATCTCAGCCTGGGCTAACCTAGAAAGACCTCTGTTCCAGGCTAGCCTAAGAGAGCCACTTCCCAAACTAGCCTGGAGAATCCTTCCTTTCTCCCAGATTGGGCCAGAAGCTGCTTGGTTCATTGTAGCCTAGGCTGGCCACGATTCCTCCCATTGCCTAGGCTAGCTCCTCATCTGCCCTGCTGTTTTTAGGTGGTCTCCGACTCAGCTCCTTCTTAATGCCTGTCACATTCTCAAAGAAGCTGCAGGGTCCCAGCCTATGGGCTAGCATGGGGGAAATGGTGGGCATCCCTTCAGGGGGCTCTGGCACTCATTCCTGTTCCTCTGTCCCCAGTGACTTCCTGGAGTCTGATTCAGGGGTGAGTACTGTGGGCACAGCAGGTGGGCGGGGCCTGATATTCAAGACCTGAGAAGAGGAGGCCAGAGGGACCCAGGGTGGGACTCAGAATCAAGTCTTGCCTTTGTGAGGGACTGAAAGCTCTACTGTGGCTCAGTTTCCCCTTGGGTTTGCCTACATCCCTGGACTATATTCTGGTGGGGTCCTGAGTGGGCAACGTGAAGGGTTGTGAGAGGGAACCTGACTCCATGCTCCCAGGTGCCTCCAGAGGTGGATGATGAAGGCTTCACTGTGCGCCCAGATGTGTCTCATAACAATATCCTTTTGGTGGCTGTGTTCCCCGGGGGTGGGTTCTGCTGTGTACCAAGGATGGCCAGGTTCAGGTCTTCAGGTCGGAGTGCTTCCTAGTGGTGGTGGGGGATGAGAGCCAAGGCACAGTGGTTGTGTGCCTCTTTAATCCACCCCCCCGGGGGGGTGTGGCGCAGAAGTAGGTGGATCTTAGAGTGTGAGTCCAGCCAGAGTTCCAGGCCAACCAGGGCTATGTAGAGAGATCCTCTCTCAAAATAAACATGGACAGACAAGACAGGTGAACTTTTATGGTTAGATATCAGGAAGGCAACCTGGAGGCTGGAGGAAGGGCACCAGTGTTGGACTGTAGTGGCTGTGTACTAGTTCCCCGGGTAGCTCAGTAAAGCGTACGGGTCAAACCCACCGTAAAGGACCTCTGGGTGGGGAGTGTGGTCATATACAAGATCGGCTCCTTGACAGAGGCCCACGCACAGCAGAGCCCCCACGATTCTCCTCTAGTGATTCTGATTTTGATGATGAGGAGCCTAGGAAGTTCTATGTTCACATCAAGCCCGCCCCCACCCGCAGCGTGGCCTGCAGCTCCGAGGCTGCAGCCGCCCAGCTCAGAGCCACAGCTGGCAGCCTGATCCTCCCTCCAGGCCCAGGGGTGAGCTGGGTAACTGGAACGATGGGGGGCACAGGGGCCAGCCTGCTGCAGCTGAGTCTCATGTTGCTTGATTTTTCACTTTTTCTGCAGGGCACCATGAAACGTCATTCCTCACGTGAGTAGCCTGCCCCTCTTGGGGTTAGAGGGTGCCCTTGGAGAGAAAACTTGATGTCTGGGAATTGGAATTGGTTGGGGAGCTTCTGAAGTCTCACCCTTAGACCCCTCCTCTACCAAAGAGCTTCACTATGGGACTGAATGGGGAGCTGGGTGTGCAACTAGGGGCAGGACTAGATTCCTGAGCTGTCCCCTCTGGCTGTCACCTTGGGCCTCTGGCAGACAAATGCCAATCATGGTCCTGTTGTGACAGAAGCTTAAGGCTCTGTCTGTCCTAGGGGACACTTCTGGGAAGCCACAGAGACCTCGGTCAGCCCCACGGACAGGCAGGTGAGTCTCACAGAGATGTGACTGAGCAGACAGATGGGCCCAAGTCCCTGCCTGGAGCTTTTCACCCTACTGAGTCGATTGAACCCTTAGGATGCTCCTGTTGTGTACATGTGTTGCTTGGGTCAGGGAGACCTGTGGATAAGGTGGCCTGCCCCTTCGAGACTCTAGTAGCTTTTATTGTGGATGAAGCTGGCTTGTAGCCCAGTGCTCAGGAGCCTGGGCACAGTGAGACCCTGCCTCACAAAACAGAACCCTGTCAAACTTCCTGAAAGCTTGCTCTTAAAGTGATGACGCAGGATGGGAGGGGAGGAGGAGGGCTGCACTGGGTGGTCAGATGTAACCTCCAGCTGAAAGGCTGTGGAAGACCAAAGGTGTGAGGCTCCTCCCCTGTCGCTGTTCTCAGCTGTGCAGAGAAGCCACTGGCCTCTGAGGAGCCGCTGTCCAAAAGCCTGTTTGGGCCGCCGCTGGAATCTGCCTTCGATCATGAAGACTTCACTGGTAGAGGGGGTGTGCACAAAAAGGACAGCTGGACTGGGTCCCCACAGTGGGTCGGGCCTTGGCTAGAGGGGTGTGGCTAGGAGCCTGGTGGAGTAGGCTCTACTAATGTGGGAGATGATAGCTGAATGTGGGCATGGACTGTGATGACCACGCCCCTGGCCATGCTCTCTCCTAGGCTCCAGCAGCCTGGGCTTCACATCCAGCCCATCCCCTTTCTCTTCCTCGTCCCCTGAGAATGTGGAGGATTCTGGCCTGGACTCTCCATCACACGCTGCCCCTGGCCCATCCCCTGAGTCCTGGGTCCCTAGGCCGGGCACCCCGCAGAGTCCACCTGCCTGCAGGACACAGCACCCTGAGGCCAGGGGTCCAATACCCCGTGCACCTTCACCAGGCCCCTGGGGGCCAGAGGCAGACACAGGTGAGCTGCAGCCCACCGGGTGTCCCTGACAGGCTGGGGACCAGGTGGAGGCCTTCCTAGGTGGGACCATCTGATGGTCAAGCAAAGGCCCTGGGGCAGGAGGGCAGGTGTTGACTTACCCACACGTGTCACATGTTTCTGGGTTTTCCTCTGGGTCATGAGACTGGAAGAGATCTGCAGGAGTTGGGGAGCTTAGAAGGATGGGTGGGCCTAAGACAGCTGTGGATTCTGAGTTTGCAGGAGGTGTGGCTCAACACTGTAGCCACAATGGAGTTGTTGTGGAAATGGGCATCCAGCCCTCCCAGGCTGCAGGGGAAGCACCTGGAATGGAACCTAAGAGGCTGGAGGGTGGGACCGAGAGCAGGCAGGTTCTGTGACTCTGTCACCTGGTTAGACTGACAGGCAGCTAGCTGGCATCCATGGGAAAGAATCTGGTTCTTGGCAGAGCCAAGAGGTTGATGGAACACCAGAGTGACCAAGAACTGGTGAAAGCAGGAAGTGTATCCCTCTGTAGATGGAGGTCACTGAGTCACCTAATTTGTGGCTTATTCACTGCCTAAGCTGCCAGTTCCTCTTTGTACAGGCCCAGCAGTGGTGCACACCCCTTACCCACCTGTCCACCTGTAACCTGGGCTGTTACCCGGAAGCCCTTGGCTCATTGTCCTGTCCTGAGGACTGATAGCCTCCATTATTGGTGGGCCTCACCTCAGCATTGTCCTCACTGTAGACTCCATGATGCCTGCTGACTCCACCAGGGAGGGCCTGGCTGCGCCACCCAGGAGATCTCAGGCCAGGAAAGTGTCCTGTCCACTCACCAGGAGCAATGGTGACCTGGTGGGTGACATGGTGGTAGGGTGGTTTTTGTCAGGAAGGGGCTACCCCTCCAGGCAGCTCACAGCCTGATTCTCTTGTGTCTGCAGTGCCGATCCCTCAGCCCTTCCCTGCTGGGATCCTCTGCCCCCAGCATTGCCTCGGATCGGCCCAGCTTCTCCACTCAGATGGGACATGGTTTGTGGGGATAGCTCCCATTGGGACCTTGGGTCTCTTTGGTCTGGGATGGTGGCTAAGTGGGCAAGGTCTACCTTGCTTCTGACCCCTCCTCCCCACAGGCATCTCCCGTGGGCCCAGCCCTGTGGTCCTGGGATCCCAGGACACTCTGCCTGTGGCCACAGCCTTCACTGAATATGTCCATGCCTATTTCCGTGGTCACAGCCCCAGGTAGGTGCTTACAGGGACAGTGATGTCAGATGCAGGGCCAACCTGAGAACATATGACTGAGGCTAGGGAACCCTAAGGCTCCTCTAAGGAGGCCCATGGGTAGCAAGCTGAAGGGAATTTGGGTGGGGACATGTCCAAGGTGAACTGGGGACCCCGAAGCTGGCTTGCCATCCCTGGGATTGACAAAAGAAGACCTTAATATCAATCCACAAAGAAGAGGAAACTGTTAGACCCTAAACCCAAGCTAGGGGTGCTCAAACACCAAAGTTATTCTGGTTTGAGATTCCTGGTGGCCCAGGAGAAAAGGACCTTAGGGAAGATATCTTACTTAGTCAAGGCTGGGGAGGGGGATCACCTTCAACCTCCCAGGCAGGGATGGATGAGAAAGAAGTTCAGGAGCCGGTGCTGGGGACAGTTAGAGCCTTGCAGGAGCCCAGATCCCACATCCAGTGTTTCTTCGGCTTCCCAGCTGTCTGGCTCGAGTCACCGGGGAGTTGACCATGACCTTCCCTGCGGGCATCGTGCGCGTGTTCAGTGGGACCCCACCCCCGCCCGTCCTCAGCTTCCGGCTCGTGCACACGGCCCCCATAGAACACTTCCAGCCCAACGCTGACTTAATCTTCAGGTGTCTTGAGTGGGCAATGAATGGGAGAGGGTTTCCGATGCCCAGGGGGCCAGGGGCTCAGAGCTTTAAACGCCTGCAGCGCCTCGCTCCAACCTGTTGCTGTGTGATCCGAGGCAGGTGGTGTTCCCTCTCTGGACCTACCTTTCCCACCCACGGCAGCTCAGGCTGGAGTGGGAGGGCATCTCCTGAGGGATGAGGATGTTCTGTTCCCATCTCTGCAGTGACCCCTCCCAGAGTGATCCGGAGACCAAAGACTTCTGGCTGAACATGGCAGCGCTGACGGAGGCCCTGCAGCACCAGGCGGAGCAGAACCCCACTGCTTCCTACTACAACCTGGTGCTGCTGCGCTACCAGGTGGGGCGCTGGGGGCGGGGTGCCGGGCAGGACGCATAAATTATGCAAAATAGAGGGCGGTACCTCGCCTCTGCGCGCTCTCCTGCCCCCTGCTGGCCGCGCGGAGTACTGCCTATGGGTCTTGGCTGCACACTGTGTGGACCGGGCTAGGCAGAGTAGGACATGGCGATGTTGCCCAGCCTCCTCTGTCTTCTCATTCCTAAGTTCTCCCGCCCTGGGCCCGAGTCAGTGCCCCTGCAAATGAACGCCCACTGGCAGTGCGGGCCCACGCTCACGCGGGTCACGGTGGAATACAGCTATCGTGCTGGTGCCACCGCAGTGTCCACGCCGCTCACTAACGTCCAGATCCTGCTGCCCGTGGGAGAGCAGGTGACCAGCGTGCGTCTGCAGCCCGCGGCCAGCTGGTGAGCCACTCATTCCGTGTGCAAACACACAGGTCAACAAACAAGGGCTTTTGGAGCCCTGGCAGCTATGCTAAGCCAGGACTCCTGCACTGGTGGGGAAAAACTGGGGCTCCTCTGTGCGGTGGGTGTGTAGGGGTCACACTGCTGACCCATCTTCTCCTGCCACCAGGAACACAGAGGAAAAGAGATTCACGTGGAAGCTTCCAGATGTGTGTGAGGCAGGGGGTGAGTCACAGCTGTGATGAGGGCTGCTGCGCGGGAGAAATCGTGGGTGGGCAGCACTTGTTAAAACCGGGATCCCAGAGTAGAGTTCTCAGGGATCAGGACAGGCCTGTGCAAAAGCGCTTCCCTGACTGCTGCAGCCCAGGGTGGAGGGGAAGATTTGGCAGAGGCTAACCCCAGGCCCCGCAGGCTCGGGCCGCCTGTCCGCCAGCTGGCAGCCGCAATCGGGGCCCAGCACCCCCAGCCCTGTGGCCGCGCAGTTCACCAGCGAGGGAGCTACGCTGTCTGGCCTGGACTTGGAGCTGCTGGGTAGCGGCTACCGCATGTCCCTGGTGAAGCGGAGATTCGCCACAGGTAACTGCAGGGCAGGGTCAGGGCTCAAAGGCCCTGCACGGGTTGAACCCGCGCGAGACCCCCACCCCCCCCCCCCCCGCTCTATTCCCACAGGGATGTACCTCGCCAGCTACTGAGGTGCCAGTGCTCCGGGTCCTCCTGCCCTCCCACCCACCTGCTCCCGTGGAGAAGAGTCCCATCCCAGCCTGGCTGAGCCAAGACTTCTCCCTCCTCCCTCTCAAGCAGGGCAGACCCGGGCCTTTTAGTATTCTTTAAATAAACACTTTTCTAGCAAAATAAAAAGGAATCCATGTTTCCGTTCTGTTTTCTGGTTCCTATACCGCGTTTAATCTCCAGAGCTACCTGCTCTGCCTTCTGTCCCTCTGACACGGTTAAAGGGAAGGAGAAGTACATGAGCGATTGTGAATCATAATGTAAATATCTGATATTCAACCCCCCCCCCCCCCCCCCCCCCGTGAACAGGTTGTTCAACCCAAAGAAGTCATGGTACTCTAGCTGAGAACCTCTGCTCTGGAGGCTTCTGAGGTATACATAGGAGTTTATAAACTAGAGAAGGACAGACACCCCTTGGAGAGGCCGGCTGGAAGCTAGGGCTGGAGAGAAGCCCCCCAGCCTGGAAGCAAGGGTCAGGGTGCATTCCCAGCACACCTGCGCCCTCTTCTGGCCTCCGAGGGCAGTACACTCACAGGGATGTCACAGATAAAGGAATAAAAAAGAATTAATCTTAACAAAGAGTTCTTGGAAGTCCAAGAACCGGGCCTTCATATGCAGGGTGTGTATGGCATTTGACAAGACTAGATGGAATCCAAGTCTGGAGTGATTCCAGCTTCCTAGGGTGGGGACCCGAAGATACCTGACAGAGCCTGAACCTCAGATCCAGAACCAAGAAGCTGAGGGTGTGGCTCAGAGTGAAATGACAGCTGAGAATCCCCAGTGGCTCAGGGGTGGAGCCCGCCTAGTATTATTGACAAGGAAAAGGAAGACTTTGGTTTGAAACCATCTAGTTCCCCGACCTTCTTACCAGCTTCTGCTGAGAGGGGTCTGGTTTTCTGCAATCTATTTCATAAATTGTTGCTCATATGTCAGAATCCTGTTTGTTTGTTGCGCCCCCTCCCCCCCCGCCTCTGGAAAGTGGGGTTCCAGCAGACTGGGGTGTCTGCCCTTCTCACAAGTGTGTGCAGATTGGTGGCGGGTCCCTGTTCTGAGCTCTACAGGCTACGTGAGAGGTAACCATCAGCATCCTGTGCCTGGGGTCACTGCCACCACCCCAGCATATTGTTTATCTGCCCTTGCTTCCCTGCCCATCTGATAAGCGCTGAGAACAGGGCACCTCCTGGTGGCTTGAATTTGCTTTTCTTGGGGGTACAGGAAGGCAGGGCACCTTTAAAAACACAAAAGACCTTTTTCTCAGGCCTGGCTTACCTCAACCAGAGCCCAAGGGAGACTTATCTCAGGAGGGTGAGTCCCAGCAGCAGGGCAGGGCCCTGGGTGGGGTGTCATTATGTTTATGATGTCGGGTCACTTATACCTCAATGACTCCAAATCCTCAACTGAGTGAATATTTGGCAGGTGACTGCCAGCTGAGTCACGACAGCATTCTGATCAGGTGCCATGGAAGGTGTTTTTGCACGGAAGTGCAGTGACAGTAATCAGCCTTTCCCATTTAGCATGGTCCCCCTAGACAGTCTCATCTCGTGTATTTCTAGAGTTTTACTTCCCACCCCCCAAACTACCCTTCCCGAGCCCCTGGCAGCCCCCGATCCACCCTTGTCTGTGATTTCCCTGCCCTGTGAATTTCACATCAACCCATTACACATAGTTGAGACATATATTGGCTGTCACTCAGCAACAGGTTCCCCTATGGAGATTTTATTCCCTTTTCATGGCTGACTAATATTCCAGCACCTGGATGGACTGCAGCATCGAGTAGAGCCACAGGGACCACTGGTGCAAGGGCCTGGCCACTAGTTTCCAGTTCTCTGGGCATCACCATTCAGGGAGAATTACTGAGTCATGTGGCATTCAGGTCTGTCAGCTTCTAGTTTTGGGACTTACTTCCTCTTCCTCCAAGCAGCTGCTAGGACCCTGAACTCTACGTTTTAGGGGTAACTCCGTAGAGGGCAACAGGTGACATGATTCTGGTATTTAAGAGTCAGAGGACCTACCAACAGGTTGTAAGGTTCTGGAATCTCTAAGCCTCTGGGTTTTCTTCCCAGCAGAATGTTTCTTCATGCAATGTGGGCTGAGCTGGGGTGGGAGGGCTGCATGAAGACAGAGGTGGCTTGCACAGCTCAGTGCTGGGGAGCCTCAGCTCTCTCACAGTGGGGTGGGGGAAGGGAAAGGGAGCCCTAAGGGAGGGAGGGAGCTAGACCCCGCTTGAGGTGGGGTAGGACCAGGGGGGGAAGTGGTCAGGGTGGGGATGGGGGTGTCCACTGGAAGGAAGGATGGGGGAGGGTCAAGATGAACAGGCATGGCCAGGAAAGAAAGAAGGTAGGGGTCGACAGGTGGATCTTTGAGACCAGAAATCTGGGGGGAGGGCGTGGCCTAGAGGGAGGGGAGGGGGGGCAGTACAAGTGGGAGGATAGACCGGGAAAGAAAAAGCCACCGGGAGTACAAGATGGAGAGGGACGGGTCAAGAAGCCAGGGGCGGGGGGGGGGGGGGGGGAGGGGGGAAGGGCAGGAGAAAGCGAGGGGATTTTTTTTCCTTGGCCACTAGAAAATCACCGGGCTGGAGGAAAGAGCCTGCGGGGAGGGCGGGAAGGAGGCGGAATCAGGTGAGAAGCCAAGAGGGGCGGGGCGGTCATCCAAGTGAAAACCGTTCTTCCTCCCGGGCTCTCCCAAACTGGCTCCCGCGGTGAGTGGTCCTTGGGGCAGGTTTGGGATCTGGGGCGCCCTGGTCGGACTCCCAGCGCGTTCTTGACAGCGGAGCACTGGCTGCACCGGCCTAGAGATCTCGGGTCCCGGCCGCATTCTGGGGTTGGAAACCTGAGCTTCTCAGCAGCTCCGATCCTGACTCAGTTTCTCCCGTTTGTGTTTGTGATCTTTCTTTCCAGACATTCGGAATCTTTATCCTCATGTGGACACCCGGGAAGCTCGGATGAGAAGAGGTAGTTCTCCAAGCCTCAGTTTCCCTCTATTGGCAGGAGGCGAGGCACGGTGGCCACTCAGTGGGTAGTCATCCATCCCCAAAGTTAAATTAAGAGCATTTGTGTTGCTAGCCAAGGTTTTGACGCTGTGGGACGCTTTCTCTTCCTTTTCTGAGGCTGGCTTTCAACGTTCTACCTTTCTTCCTCGACCTCCCGAGGACCGGGTCTGGACCCCCAGTTCATTTTCTCACTTTTACCTGTCTTTGTCTGAAAAGGAAGGTGGCCGCCAGAGGACACTAGCTGGTCTCCATCTGGCCAGTGTTTGCGCATCCGGGCTCAGGCCGGATCCCCTCCTTTGGGTGTGGCGCTTCTCTCCATGGCTCAGGCTGTGGGGAACCTGAGGGGCCCGGGGTCCTCTCTACGAATTCAGAGGTCAGGAGCACCAAAGGCCCATCCTCTGCTGGCGTCCAGCTCGGTGCTCCCTCGGCGCGGGAAGCTGGCTCTGGTCCCGGGGCTGACTCCCTGCCTCAAGCCCCAGGCCTCTGAGCTGGATGGAGCTGGAGTGTGTGTGTTTGCTTTAATGTGAGTGCTCAGGTCTTATAATCAATATAAACATGATTGTTGTTGTAATTCTGGTGTAAATGTCACCGGAAGAGGGCAATTGGAGGACGGGACCCATCTGGAAGGATGGAGACTTGGGGTGATCCCAGAAGCCAGGCCTGTGAGGTTGCTGTGGGGCACAACCCTGCTGATCGGAAGGGACAAGGATTCTGGGATCCCCTCCCCAGCCTCAGTTTCCCAGTCTGGGCTGAAGCTCCTTCCTTCCGGATTCCTGGTGTGGAGAAGGGCACCCTTCAGTGAATCACGTAGGTGGCTCTAGCTTCGAGCCCCTGGAAGCTGGGATGCGACAGGTGGAGCCGGGCAGCCTGGTCTCCTGAAGACATGGGGCGAGGCTTCCCATAGCTTTATCTTTATAGGAATTCTTTCTGTTTATAAAAGCAAGTCCCTGCTTGTTGTAAAGAGAAATTTCCCAACGTGAAGGGACAGCAATCTGGTACAGTCCAGAGAGGAGCCACCCTGGGTCAGGGTTGGTGTCCAGCTCGCCCTGCCCAGCCTGGCACTGAATCTGTGATCTGCTTGCCAGCTGGGAACCCTGGCTGACTCCTGGACCCTAATGGGACCCTTCCATAAGCTCCAACCTCCTGTACACTCCGTAGTCTGTGGGACATTCTGTGAGTGTCCCCAGAGGTCCAGACATCCATTTTAAAGCTTCTCTAAGGCTCGGTGAATGTCACACCCCTGCAGCTCCCAAGCCCTCACAGGCATCTGGAGGGGAATCAGGTAGGAGCCAGTGACTCTTGAGCATTCAGGGTTCATAGCCCAGAGCATCCTTAAGATGCAGTGTTTGAATAACACATTGTAATTATAGCATGTAATGAGTATTCAGAGAGTCATTAATATTAAGATGTGGCTCATTAATATTTACATCATCACTATGCAACACAGATTCTTAACACCTTGTTTGGGTCACTAATATAAAGTGTGGGTCGTCATTGTGTGTTGCCGTGCGCATGCTCCATAGTGAGGCATCGATTTTAAGCATGGTGTGGTTATTAGCCAGTCCCTGGCCCCTCTCTTCTGTGAACACTTGGTACTGTTTCGGTTTCCCGTGTGGACGTGACAGCCACCACCTGGGAAGCTGGTTCCTCGGTTCACCCCCACCCTTCTTAGGCTCCAGGCTTGTGGGGTGGAGGGTCCTTAGGCACTTGGGGTCCTCACAGTCACACCCTGGGACAGGCTCCTGGGCCTTCCCTGCCTGGGGAGAGAACGGGACAGAATCGCGACCTTCTGTGATCTGGGCACCTGACGCTGTATCCCTGTCTGGTGGGCAGTGTGTTCCACCCACGCCCGAAGTGTCTCCCTTCAGGGGTCTTTGTCCCATGGGCTCCTTTCCTCTCCTTGAGCCCCTCTCTGAGGGTCAGGAGTCCAGTTCGGGTCCTCAGACCTGGCCTCTCTGCTGAACCCAGTCCAGGCTGCCCCTGCTCCTCACAGGTCTTACAGGCTAACCCCCAACCATCGAGCTCACCACACTTCATTGTTCAGGTTAACAGAGTCCCCAGGGCTTCGTCCTCTCTCTGGTCTACCTGGCCACCTGAATGGCCTTTGTTAAACTCCTGTGCATCCTTCAAAGCCTCAGCCTCAGTATCCCAGTCCCATATACTTGCTTGCTGCCTTCTCTCTGGAGGAGCCTGACTCTCAGGGTCTGTCCAGGATCCCAGAAACCCACAGAGATACACAGATGGGGTGAAAAAAATCTTATTTATTTATTTTGAGGCAGGGGCTCAGTTGTAGCCCAGGCTGTCCTCGAACTTGCTCTGTAGCCCAGGTTGGCCTTGAACTCACAGACCATCCTGCCCTGCCTCCCGAGTGCTAGGGTTAAAGGCATGCACCATCAGGCTCTCCTGGCGTGTTTGAGGCTTTAACAGGAGTTTGGTGTCTCGGTGGAATCTGAAGATCTTGGCCATGTTAACAGAGGTCTAGCCTTCCTGACTGACTGAAGCTGCTCAAACTTGAGGAAAAGCCTGAGAGCCCCCCTGTGTGTCCATTAGGTGAATGAATGAATGAACTAATGCTGCATGCCAAACCCACAGGAGTGGTGGGTTGGGTCTGGCTGCTGTGTGAACCTGTCCATCAAGAGGAGGAGGACAGTGCTTACAAGTCACTGTTGTGCTAAGGTCCTGGGGAGAAGGCCTCTGCCACTGTTCCTGGGGTCCGTCCTGTTTCACTTGGAGGTTCAGAGAGGTCAAATCCTGTGTTAAGGTCACACAGCAGAACCCTTGGCACTGAGCCAGGAGGCCGGCCTGGTCCAGGCCCAGGCAGGCCCAGGCCCGTTTGCTTGGGCCCACAGTTCCAAGGGCACTTGTTAACTTACCCCACATCATTCCAGGTGCCACGGGGGAGTCAGGACAGCTTAGCTCGGTGCCGATACCCCAAGATAGACCGCGGTAAGTTCAACAAACGCTTCCTGTTGAAAATGCTTCCTGTGCTGTGACCAGGAGCTGCACACCTGTCCCCTGTAAACCTGCAGACACCAAGGTCAGGGCAAGCCGGCACACAGCCAGGGGTGCAGAGCCAGCACCAGCCTCTAGGGGTGAACAGTGTGCTTCTGAGTGCCAGTAAGTGTTCAGTGAAGGAGGAAGTCCTGCTGTGAGTCTGATCCTGCAGCAACAGGGTGCAGGACTAGAAGACAGCAGGGAATATGCACAGAATCCCGAGTGCCCTGGGGAGGGGGCTGCAGGGAGAGCCGGGCCTGGTGACATCGGTTATCCCAGCACGGAGGATTTGAGAACAGGAAGTTGGACTGCTCAAAGTCATCCTTGGCTACACAGTAAGTTTGAGGCTAGCTTGGGCTACCTGACCCTGTGTCAACGGAAAACGAAAGGTTTTCTGAAAGCGAGATCGTTAGAGCTGGGGTTCTGGTGGATTTGTAAGAGTTTACCACAAACAGCAAATGCTTTCCGTTTTAGCGCCCACCTCATGTGGGACGGGGCCACCGAGGGGCCGGAAGTGCCAGGGGACAGGGGGCCAATGACTGGTGCCTGGAAATTGAATCATCCAAGCTGGGTTTTGAGGGAGAACAGGAGTTTGCAAAGGAGACCTCTGGGACCGAAGGGTCTGTGAGGACCAGGTCTTGGGTCAAGTCCAGCAAAAGTCAATACGGGTGGGAGGGGAGGGGGGGGACGCGAGCGCTTGTCTTGGGTGTCCCGGTGCACAGCTCCCGTGACCTCGCTCTAGACCCCGACGCCATGCGGCTGCCCCGGCCGCACCCCGACGTGTGCCTCGTCCTGGCCGTTGCCTCCATCCTGCTGCTGCTCCTGTCCCGCGTGTCGCCGCCCAGCTGCCCAGCCCCCGAGAGGCCGGAGGAGCCCCAGGAGGTCCTCACGTGGCCCCCACCCCTCGCGCGCGCGGCCCCCGCCCCGTGCCGGGCCAACCTGTCGGTGGCGCAGCACCCCGACTTCGCGGCGCTGCCCGCTCACGTGCGTGACTTCCTCCTGTACCGTCACTGCCGCAACTTCGCGCTGCTGCGGGAGCCACCGGCCGCCAAGTGCGCGCGGCCCGTGTTTCTGCTGCTCGCCATCAAGTCTTCTCCGGCCAACTACGGGCGCCGCCAAGTGCTGCGCGCCACGTGGGCTCGCGAGCGGCAGGTGCGGGGGGCGCCGCTGCGCCGCCTCTTCCTCGTGGGCAGCGACCGCGACCAGCGCCAGGCGCGCAAGCTCAACCGGCTGCTGGAGCTGGAGGCGCGGGCTCACGGCGACATCCTGCAGTGGGATTTTCACGACTCCTTCTTCAACCTCACGCTGAAGCAGGTGGGCAAGGAAAGTGGGGTTCTGCGGTGTGCGTAAAAGACCCACTCAGGGAAGGGGGAAGAAAGCTTGCGCCATGCGAGCCCAGGAGACCCCATCAGTCCGCGTGTCCCACACTCCACCCGCAGGTCCTCTTCCTGGAGTGGCAGCGGACCCACTGCCCCAATGCCAGCTTCGTGCTCAACGGGGACGACGACGTCTTCGCGCACACCGACAACATGGTCACCTATCTTCAGGACCACGACCCGGACCGCCACCTCTTCGTGGGTCACCTGATCCAGAATGTGGGCCCCATCCGCGTGCGGTGGAGCAAGTACTTTGTGCCCACTCTGGTGTCGGAGGACGAACACTACCCGCCCTACTGCGGCGGCGGCGGCTTCCTGCTGTCGCGCTTCACGGCGGCCGCGCTGCTTGGCGCCGCGCGCGTCCTTCCTGTCTTCCCCATCGACGACGTGTACCTGGGGATGTGTCTGCGACAGCAGGGCCTGGCGCCGGCCTCGCATGGTGGGGTGCGCACGGCAGGGGTGCACGCGCCCAGCCCCCGCCTGTCCTCCTTCGACCCCTGCTTTTACCGGGGGCTGCTCCTGGTGCACCGCTTCCTGCCCTTCGAGACCCTGCTGATGTGGGACGCGCTGAGCCGGCCCGAGCTCGTCTGCGGCAAGCAGAGCCAGGTTTACTGAGATGTTGGGGGGGTCAGCACGCCCCCTCGCGCCCCTACCCCTGTGCACTGTCAGGGAAGGTTGAGGAGCTGATAAACTGCCCCTCGGACTCCTACTACGCTTCAAAACCCCCTTGGAACTACGCGCAGCAGGCTCACCGTTGAACCGGATGTAAACTGTAAATGGGCTGCCAAAGAGTGCGGTGGGCGTGCCCAGCTCTGGAGCCCCTGGGGCCAGGTTCTCTCTGTGCCCCAAGGAAGTGGAGTGAGGCGGATCTTGACTTGGCATCCCCCAAGGACTCAGGGAACAGCATAGGGGTAGGAGGGTCGTGTGCCCCAGACAGGAGAGGCGGGAAATAAAGCCCTTAGAAGTCTGAAGGTGACAGTTTACAATGCGCAGGGGCCGGAGGAGCATAACTTGGGATATTTCACTGGAAGGTATCCCCTTCCTCAGTGTAGCTCCTGGGGCTTGAACTCAGCTACTCAGACTTGGCAGGAAGCGCACCTACTCATTGAGCTCTCTTCCCCCCACCCCTTATTTCGTTTTTTTGAGACAGGGTTTCTCTGTGTAGCCTTGGTTGTCCTGGAACTCCCTCTGTAGACCAGGCTGGCCTCGAACTCACAGAGATGCCTCCCTGCCTCTGCCTCCTGAGTGCTGAGATCAAAGGCACGTGCCACCGTGCCTGGCTTCCAGCCCTGTTTTATTTTATATTTGCAGCACCATCAGGTTCTATTACGGTCTGCTTCTACTCCGCCCTCCCTTTTACTTTTAATGAGTTATATTAACTTATAAAATAGAGCGTTCCATTGTGACATCTGCACATCTTAAGTCCCCTCCCTAGTTCGTTCTTTGAGATTATTGTAGTCGCCCCCCCCCCCCACAGGTCGCTGTGGACTCTCCAGCTCTCACACCCTTCCTAGGGTGGAGGGTGACCGGAAGGGCCAGGTCAGAGACGGGGGGTGGAGGTGGGGGGGTGGGGGGTAGGACTTCAGGGGTTATGGTTATACTGGGTGCTTGGCAGAGGAGAATGGAGCATACTGCTCCGGTTCATACGCTCTCTGTGGCTCCCTATTGCCCCGTGGAGAGTCTCAGTCCCCACCCAAGCGCACCTCTGTGTCAGATGCATGGAAACAGCCTTGCTGCTCCCTTTGTGACTTTGTGGCTGGCCCTGGTCCTGCGTCACCTAGGAACACAACTATGCACATGGTGTCTGTCACCAGCCCCTCCTAATTAAGGGCTTGCGATTTATAATCTCCACGACGGAGTTCAAACCGGCTTGACTTTCCAAGCAGCAAGCCCCCAGCCTCAATTTCCACAGTGAATCCTAGTGTCGTCTCAGGCCCGTGTGTGACCAGAGCAGAGTCCGCTGCTGCCCCCACTCCTGTGTGGTTTTTCTTAGACAAAATGTATGAAGTTGCTTTTTTATTCAGACTGTTGGAGACACAAGGAGGGAGGATGGCACGGGTCATGTTGGAGGCTTCTCCAGGGGCAGGACATGTGACCTCCCTTTTCTGGGATCTACGAACTAGACCTCCTCCAAGGCAAACATAGAGTTTTGCATTCACAGGGCCCTGGTAGGTTCCGAGCAAGGACCCACAGCATGAGCCCCGCCCGCTTAGTGGGGACAGAGGCCCAGCAGGTCTTGTTGGGTGCAGCCTATGAGACAGCAGCGGTGCACGGGGTTGATGGCCGTGTTGCGGCGGTGGCGCTGAGGAGACTGGGGAAGAAGCTGGGGGCCGGGATCCAGCGCCGGGTCCGTGTCAGCCGCAAGCGCATGCAGGAGCTGCCGCTGCTCCAGCCACCGCAGCAGCTCCCCTGCAGACGGAGGAGGAGTCAGCTCAAGCCCCACCCCCCCAGCATACGTTTATTATGTGCCCAGTGAAAACGTCTGCCGAACACTACATAACTCATCTGCTACCCACACTCACCTCCCAACATATACCTCCTGTGCGCCCCCGTTTCTTGGTGTAGAAGGCTAAGGACTTAGCTAAGGACCTGCATCCCCCGTGGTTTCCTGGGCAGCACCCCCAGCGTCGGGAAGGAACCACCCATGGCTGTATAGAAGGGCCTCTGTCCCCTGGGGCTGGAGATGAGTCCCCGTCCCGAATCCCCCAGGGCGGGCCATATGCCAGTGATCCCAGTACTGAGGGTGCCAAGGCAGGAAAATTTCTGTAAGTTGAAATAATTTCTGTATGTTGCATAGTGAGAATCTGTCTTTAAGAAACAGTAAGTCAGTCATCCAAGCCCACAAGCCTAAAGTGAGTTCAAGGTCTTGTTAAGCTACATTGGGAGTTCGAGTCCAGCCTGGACTATGTGAGATCCCATCCCCAAAATCCAAATTGGTTAAAGATAAATTTAAAAAAATCGTGACCTCCAATCTCCTGTTATGGGGCGACACCATGCCCCGTCTGCCCCTCTTAGTTACTCTCCTGTGTGAGTCCCGCCCCAGCCGGCCCCACTCACGATCGCGCCCGTCCACGGGCTGCGTGGCCTCGGAGGACCAAAGCGGACCTCCGCACACCTGCACCAGCGCGCGCACCAGGTGATGGCCGCAGAGCTTGGCATGAGCCTCGGGGGGCTGCGGGGGTCGCAGTGCAAGCTCCAGAGCCGGGAGCAGCAGCAGCAGCAGCAGCAGCAGCAGCAGCAGCAGCGCGCGCATGGTGGCCGAAGACAAACTGCACAGACGCCCCTTATAGTCGCCTCGCACCGCCCACGAGCCTTCGCGGGAACACCGTGTGCTTCACCGAGAAGGTCGAGGCTCAGGTCACGGCCAGGGGCTGTGAGTCCAGCAAGGGACCCTGAAGTCCTTCTCCCAGTGCCAGGACCTCCCAGCATTTTAGAACAAGGCAAGTGTAAGGGTGGCGCCTACGTGCCTTTGTGGCACTGGGAAAGCTGAGGCCGGAGGATTGCTGTGGGTTGAAAGCAGTTTGGGTTGTGAAGGAAGGAGGTGGGAGGGATATTTATAACTTGGTTTTGTCAAAGAGGGAAACTGAGGCTGGAAGAGAGGAGGATAGAACCCGGCCAATCCCCTTTACTGCTCCCCTACCCCAGGGGCTCTTGTGGGGAACTGCGTGTACCTTCCTGGGGTGGGCAGTTCTGGCCCCGCTTAGCTCCGGCCTTGGCCTCCAAAGGCCCCTGCCTGGAACCACCCCATCCCCACCCCCGCCAAGGCCCGCAGCTGGGCAGGACGGGGGTGTCCTTGGGTCTAGCCAAGGACACTACTCCCAGCTGTTCCTTCCCTCAGAACCCCACAATTGGCCCCCAAGCCTGAACCACCCACAAGCCAGCTCTCCAACATCGCCACTCCAGTCACAAACCATTTTTTCCCATTGAATTCATTTATTCACTCAACAAACACTCAGATCCTGACCTATAAGGAGGTTGGGTGTAGGCTAAGGGCCCCAAGAACCCATGCGGCAGGGGACTGGGACTAGACAGTGCTGCAGACCTGGGGTCAGGAGTAACGGTCTGTGTGAGTTCCTGGCTGAGTTGGAGCGGTGTTGGAACCTGGTGTCGTCTGGAGTTCTGCAGAAGGCGGTTGTGCCAGGAAAGCATTTCCAGAGGTGACAGCCGAGCAGAGCCTGGGGTCACATATTCATCCCCACTCTGGAAGGCGGACAGCTCCTTGCGGAGGTCGCACAGCCAGCCCGGTGGGTGCTCACCCTGGCCACTATCCAGGGTTTCCACGCCACAGCGCGTCCAGCTGTGGGCTCAGGGCGCTGAAGGTCGGCCGGTCCTGTGGGCTGGGCGCCCAGCACAGCTGCATGAGCTCTTGAACCTGAGGGTGGGCAGACGAGGTGGGTAGGGCCTGAGCTGATGGACGTGGGCTCCACTGCTCCCTACAGCCCTCCATGGCTCCCTACAGCTTTCCATAGTTTCCTACAGCCCTCCGTGGCACCCTAGCGATCTCAGGACAGAAACTAAGCCCGCCTGTTCTCCCCTCTTTTGTCTGGAGACAGGGTCCCAGTCATCTTGGGTAGCCCTGAACATGTGGCAATCCTCCTGCTTCCAGACTGCTGGGGTGACAGGCACACGGCAATGTGTCGCCCCACATGTGCTCTTGCTCTGACCACTTCAAAGGCACCTCACCCCACATGGCTAGGCTGTGTCTCTTGACGGGAATGACTCTTCCTAGCTACTCCAAGGGGCACGGTTCACGTCTGGGGGAGGCCTGGCAAACCTCTGAGTCATCTTTTAAGGTGATTGGAAACAGTAGCTCAGTGGAGGGCACTTGCCTAACGTATGTGTATGTGAGGCCTTGGGTTCAATTCTCAGCGTTGCAATAAATGAATAAATAAATAAACAATAGAAGAAAAATTAAAATATGGACTCAGGAGGGTTTGTGATGCTGCCGGAATTTGACATGGAAGACCGAGGCAGGAAGACGCACACAGCAGGACCTTGTCTCAATACAGGTAAAACACGTCATGTGGGAAACCTGCAGAGCCTTCATAATCCTGTTAGGCAGGGCATTCCCATTCCACATATGGGTAAATTGAGGATCTGTCAATCCAGAATGGAAATGAGGAACCCTCACCTCCATGGGGCAGGCAGGAGGGGGCGGGAGGCGGCGGCCCTCAGCCAGCAGCTCCAGGAGGCGGCAGAGCGCAGGCCCCTCACGCTCTGGCCCCATCATGCGCAGAAATTCCTGCGGGAAGGAGGGCAGGGGGTTAAGGGGGAGAGCTGGGATGGGGGAGGACTCGGTCGGGGGGAGGGCTGGGGTTGGGGTGGGTCAAGGGGAGGGTTGGGGTGGAGAGAGGGCAGGGGGAGGACTGGGTCGAGGGGATCAGAGGGAAGACGGGGGGGGGGGGGTGTCGGAGGAAGGGCTGAGATGGGGAGGGTAGGGGTGGGGGAGGACTGAGTTGGGGGAAGGGCTGGGGATCAGGGGGGAGGGCTGGGGTTGGGGTGGGTCAGGGGGAGGGTTGGGGTGGCGAGAGGTCATGGGGGAGGACTGGGTCGAGGGGAAGGCAGGGGTCAGGGGGAGGGCAGGGGTCGGGCTGGGATGGGGGAGGGCAGGGGGGAGAACTGGGTCGAGGGGAAGGCGGGGTCAGGGGGAGGGCGGGGTCGGGCTGGAATGGGGGAGGGCAGGGGGAGGACTGGGTCGAGGGGAAGGCAGGGGTCAGGGGGAAGACGGGGGTCGGAGGAAGGGCTGAGATGGGGAGGGCAGGGGTGGGGGAGGACTGAGTCGGGGGAAGGGCTGGGGGTCAGGGGGGAGGGCTGGGGTCGGGGGGGAGGACTGGGGTGGAGGAGGGCGGGGGAGGGGAGGCCGGGCGGTGCTACTGCGCACCGCGGAAGGGCTGCAGTTCTTGTCGCTGTAGCTGAAGAGCTCGTGCAGGACCACGCCAAAGCTCCACACGTCGGATTGGCGGGAGAAGATGTTGTCTGACAAGGATTCTGGGGCGTACCTGAGGGCCAGACAGATCTGTGGTTAGATCAAGTGCGTGGGCGTGGTCAGGGCAGAAAGGGGCGTGGCCGTATGGGGGGGTGGCTGGTCGAGCGCCTACTTAGGGCCCGGCCCTCGGGAGTAGGTGCCCTGGTTCTAAGATACAGAGGGGTGCGTGTGGGCGTGGCCAGACTGGGCTTATGACAGGTCGGTTTTGGATGATGGGCAGTTAGGTACACGTTACCTAAGGGAGAGGCCAGACGAGTAAAATGGACAGGAGGTGGATGACGCTATGGGAGGGACGAACAAGGGCAGGACCTGGGGAGAGGCGGGGCTAGGCAAGAAACGACCGAGGGAGCGAGGCCGGGGTGGGGCGAGGGTGTGGCCAGCGGGAGATAGAGCCCAGGGTCTGGTCTCTGTGGGCGGGGCAGCACAAGCGAGGTGGAGCCAGGCCTGGGTGGGGTCTCAGTGGGCCTGGGGTCCCGGTCTGGGCCTCGCACCAGAAGATGGGGCTCTGGCCCGGCTCGCGGACCACGTAGTAGTCTTTTCCGAGCGGCAGCAGCTTAGCGAGGCCGAAGTCCGCGATCTTCACATGAGCCTCGCTCTCCACCAGGATGTTTCGCGCAGCCAGGTCGCGGTGCACGCAGCGGCGCGCGCCCAGGTACTCCATACCCTGTAAGGGACCGCGAGAGCACGTGGGTCCGGGATCCCGATCTCAGGGTCCCACCTCCGTCGGCGCCGACCTCACCTTGCAGATCTGCCAGGCGAACAGCAGCAGGCGGCCGGTGTGCAAGCGCGCGCGGTGGCGCTGCAGGAAGTCCCGCAGGCAGCCGCTGGGCAAGTACTCCATCACCAGCCGCAGGCTCTGGCGACCTGTGGATAGCGACAGTAGCTCTCGCACACCTACTACTCGGTGCACTGGTGTGTCGAACTCGCTCCGAATACCCTGCCTCCGCTCGCTCACCCGGCCCGTAGCTGACTCCCCGGTACTTGACGATGAAATCACTGTGCAGCGCTTTGAGGATCTGAATCTCCCGCTGGAAGTCCCTCTGCTGGTCTGGCCCGCTGTGCTGTAGCTGCTTCACTGCCAGCAGGGGTCCTGTATTGTCCCCCAGAGGGTCATAGCGGCACAGCTCCACGCTGCCGAAGTTGCCCTGCGAGAGGATGAGAAATCGGCTCGCGCATCTGGCGACTGAGGGCTGCAGTGCCATCTGCCCCTCCCGCCCTTCCCACTCACCTTGCCCAGCAGAGAGATATACTTAAGGTGCCTCTCCTCAAAGATGGTGGGGTCCTGGCAGGCATAGAGCTGGGCGCCACTGCACAGCTCATCTCGGGGACTCAGGCTGCCGGGCGTCGGGTCTGAGAGGAGCTCATAATCTGGGGTTCACATGTGTAAGTGGGGTCTTTTTCTCTGCCTCACACCGAAATGACTTGCTGTGCGAGCGCCACCTGATTGTTGCCCTCTCTGTGCATTATAGCCTGCCTGTGGTACCTCCTGGGTATAGGAACCATCATTGTCCCGGCATTCTCTGTGGGACTCCAATGGCACGCACACAAAGGGGTGCGATGGGGGGCGGGGACAGAACCACGGAGTGATGACAGCCTGTGACCCCGGATACCCTCAGATGAGAACAAGTCTTCGAAAAAAACTTAAGATTAATAAAATAAAACCGAATCCTAGCACACGAGAGGGTGAGGCCGGGAGCGCTCCAGCTTGAGGCCAGCCTGGGCTACATTGCAAAACAAATGCACGTCGAGTCTTGAGCCAAGGGGCCTGTTTGTTGCTGCAGCTGTCTTAGCTCGCACTGGCTATTGGAGCCAGCAACTTCCCTGCACAGCCGGGGACGCTCCCAACCCAGAGACCCCCCCCTCCCCCTCCCCCTCCCGGGACCCTCCCCGAGGCCCTCCACACCTGACGTAATGAGGCCATTGAGGTCCCTGAGGACTGCCCGGAAGGACGGCCGCTGGCCCGGGTCGTAGGCCATGCAGTGAGCGATGAGCCCGGCCAGCTCTGTCCACTTGGGGGCCGGCAGCTGGCCCCGCTCCTCGTAGAACTTCAGCTTCTGGGGGCGGGAGAGGCGCCAGTCACCGGGGCTCAGCCTCCCGAGGCCCCGCCCCGCTCGGCGGCTGTCCCCACCTTGGCAGGCTCTAGCGAGGTGATGTGCGTGGGTCCCCCGCTGAACACCTCCCACACCGTGGCCCCAAAGCCCCACTTGTCGGCCTCCAAGCTGAGCGCCCCGGCTTCCTGCAGACACTCGGGGGCCACCCAGGGGATCCTGTCTGTGAGCACTGGAGGAGAAGGAGAGGCGCTCACCTTCCGGACCCCCCTGCCCTGTACCCCCGCCCCGCCTCCCCTGTGCCCCCCGCCCGCCTTGTGCCCCCCTCCCTGTGTCTGCCCCCCTCCCTGTGCCACCGCGCGGGGCTGCACTCAGAGGACACGGCTCAGCTTCGGGTCTAGTCTGGACTCACTTTCCAGGCTCAGCACGGTGGGGCTGACGCCAGGGTCACTCAGCTTGATGAAGGGTGGACTCCCATCGGCCCCCTCGCGAGCCAGGAGCACCTTCCTCGCCGAGACGTTGCCGTGAGGGAGCCCTTTGTCCTCCTACGCGTTAGAGGCATAGGGAGGTGCATCAATGGTGATGAGTTAGGCGAACTCCTTAGCATCGTTCAAAGGCTATAGGATGCTGCTGGTACCTTGTCCCTTATGCTGGCTTGACCACGCCCCCTCCCTTCATGTTCTCAGTGCTTTAGGGACAGTTGAAGCCCGAAGCCTGGTGGTCAAAATCTTATCTTCACCACCCATCAAACTATTTCTGTCCGAGTTGCCCAGAACACACTCTCTCCCTTTGTCTTTGTCTCTCTCTCTGGTTTTTTGAGACAGGGTTTCTTTCTGTGTAGCCCTGGTTGTCCTGGTCTACAGAGTGAGTTCAGGCCTCGAACTCACAGAGATCCACCTGTCTTTGCCTCCCGAGTGCTGAAGTGTTGAAGGTGCGCATCACCACTGCCTGCATTCTTGATGAACACTTACTCAACCCCAAGTCTAAGGTTACCTCTTTGATAAGCCTTCTCCTGAGCCTGGTCTCAGCACTCACGACTCCCCTGGACATCGTGGGTGCACAGTTTTCACCCTTTGATGCTCCCAGTCCTGAGCCCATGTCCTGTTTCCTCACTCTGAAATGCCCCCTAGTTCATCTTCACAGAGCCCATTTTCATTTCCCCCTATTCTGAGGAAGCCTCTCCTCTGGGACACTCACCAGATAGTTGAGGGCATAGGCCAATTGCTTGATCACCTGCAACTTCCAGATGGCCGGAACCAGGTGGCCACGCTTGCGCAGGTACATGTCAATGGCCCCTAGATAGACAAATTCCTGCACCATGATGCCTGGCGGAGGGAGTGGGGGGGAGAGCTGGGTTGGTGTTGAGACACATCTGCTGGTGCCCCATCTGCTCCTATCAGCTCAACTGAATAGATAGAACAGAGGTTCAGAGAGGGTGTGGAAGAGGTGCAACATTGCACAGCAATTAGCCAGTAAAGTGGAAATTAAACCAAGTCTCTAGGTCTGAGGTGTGAGGTGGGTGGGTGTGGGGTACGTCAGAGGTACTACGCAGGGGGGCGGGGCTAGTCTGGGGCGAGGCGGGGCTCACTGTCTCCAGCCATGCAGACGCCATGCAGCAGCACAAGGTGAGGGTAGGATACTTGGCTCATCAAGCTTGCAGCTTCCAGAAAGGACTGGGGAGGGGAGAGGGGAGAGGGGGAAAGGTGGGTGGATTCCGCTCCCTCTGTCCCCAGAGTGAGGCTCACCAGACCTGATGTCCTGCTAGAAGCCACCTCATGATGAAATGGGCTAGGAAAGAGCTAAAGTCTCACACTGCCTTGGACCTGACCTTGCAGATCAGCGCCCCCCCCCCCCGCCCCGCACGCCTCTGCTTGGCTGTCTGCAGCTGCTCCTTACCGCTAGGCCCAGCCTGGCCCCTCTTTATGTCCCTTTGGCCCTGAACTTCTGGGTCTCAGTGATCCTCCTGCCTCAGCACCCCCCCCCCCCGGTGCTGGAACACCAAGTCCCATTCCATGCAGGTCTACATAGCCTTCTGCTCTGGTCCCCACCGCACCTCCATGCAGTTCCGGTGCCTGGCGTCCATGACTTTCAGGAGGACTTCCATCCTGTGTGTCTCACCATCCACCGCCTCCCTCCGGAAGCCCCGATAGATCTTAGTGAAAGAGCCATGGCCCAGGTTCTCATGCTGCGGGAAGATGCCCAGGAGGTGACAGTTGACAGCAGATCCCATGTCCCCCAGGAAGAGCCCTGGAGACTCTCACCCAGCCTGTCCCGAGAAACCTCACTCACTCTGTCCTGGGGACCCTCAACCACTCTATCCCTGGGATCCTCACCCACTCCAGGCTGTCTGCAGGTATTGTATGGAAGCTCAGCTGCGTCAGTGCGCAGCACGATGGGGCACAGCTGGGAGCGGGGGCAGGGGTGCAGCCCGTTCTCACCACGATCAGATTGGACTTTTCTATGGGGCAGAGGCCAGAAAGCATAGGTTTGGGGTTAGAGGCAAAGGTTCCCGAGCCCACCTGCCCGAGCCCACCTGCCCGTCACTAAGCCTGAGGAACCTCCAGAATTCGCTGAAGGGCAGCATTGTGGGGTGAGAGCTGCGTCCCAGCAGGGGTCCGCCTCAGTGACTTTCGCCCACCAGAAGAAGTGGGGGGTGGGGCAAACTGAGCTGTCTTTGTACAAATGCAGAACCCGCTGGGTCGGGCCACACCTGAAGACTGCACCAAACATAGATGGTGTGCTCTTTCCTACCCGCTGCTTCTCGATTTCTGCCCCACTCAAGAGCTGCTAGGATGGTGGGGGAGGAAGACCGGCTCACCCTTGGGTCTGGGCGTGCAGCAGGACGTGAGGTTCAGGGCGGCACCATCTATGTGGAGTCCAGAATGCCAGCAGGCTGCGAGGAGCTCTTGGAGGCTTCTGTGTGGCTGGCTGAGTCCAACCAGGGAGAAGGCCCCTGCAGGGTCTCGGCGGATGAGGCAGCCCTTGTAATCCGGGCCAAGGGGTGTCTGTGAAGGGAGTTGGACCTGAGGTGGGGATGGAAGCAGAGCCCCAACCCCATGCTGCCTCCAAGCCTCTGCTTTGCTGTTCCAAATGCCGGGACGCATACCTTGAGCTTCTTAAGTTTTTAAAATGATATTCACTTCTGTGTGTTTCTGTGTAGATGCATTGCCCACATTTGGAGGTCAGAGGGCAATTTATGATGTACGTCCAGTCTTTCCACCATGTGAGTGCCAGGCATCGAACTGGTATTCTCCGGCTTGGTGGGAATCAACTTTTCCCCTGAGACAACTGCCCCACTCCATCCTAGCATTTTTTGATGCACAATCTCTCTATGTAGTCCAGACTGGCCTGTAAACTAACCCTCCTACCTCAGCATCTTGAATTCTAGGATTATAGGCTAGAAAAATAAATGCTCCTGATTCTGTACTGGCTGAGATGTCACCTCCTCCCAGAAGCCATCCTCGCACCAACCTGGACACAGGCGGTTAGAAGGAAGCTGTCATAGTCCTGAGGGCTGCGGCGGAGAATGTAGGAGCCCGGGCGGGAGCCGGCGGCCTTCAGCTTGTGGACGGCAAAGTCTAGCCTAGGCCAGGCCAGAAACCAAGTCAGACCAGGACAGTTCCCAGGCGCGCAACCACGTCCCCATGGTGACACCAGGCTGTCCCCTCCTCACGTGATGGGTCCGTGGCACAGCTCTGCCACTTCCTCCAGAAGCCTTGGCGGTGCCACCTCCTTGCAGAAGAAATGTCTGGAGTCGCAGGTCAGGCGGAAGTAACCATCTACGAGGGCCACGAAGGACAACGCCTCAGGCAGCCCCGGGAACTCCGCTTCCTGCGTGGGAAAACTCTTTAGCGACAAATGGAGCCCCACGCTGCCCTCCCCGCTCCTTCCCAGGGTCAGCGCCAGAGCAGCAGGTCCCAAGACGCACCAGGATGTGGCTGTCCATCCTGGTAATGGTGACCAGACGGTGCTCCCCTGCCGGACCCACGCGTGGGGCCTGCTTGATGCTGACGTCCACGATTTCAGGAAAGTCACAGAAGGTCTGGAAAAGCTGAGGAAGGACGGACGGAGGTCAGACAGAGGGTTAGGACCTCGGTGAGCCTGCAGTCCCGATCCAGGCCTCCTTCCCACTTCCACTTCCTAGAGGGTCCCGGGCCTGGGGCCAGCTGCACCATCGACCCAATCCGAACCCTCTATCTGACCCGCGCATGTAGACCCTTCCACACCACGCCCTTGACTGCCCTGGCCACCAGGATTGCCAGTCCCCAGATCCCTCCCCTGACAAGCCACGCTCACGGCCCCGCCTCTACCTAACCCTGCCCTGTGGTGCTGCCATTTCGGCCCCAAATTAGCCAAGCCTAGGATCCGTGCAGGTTATTTGGTCCGCCCCTCTGGGCTCTAACTACTTCCCTGATTGGTCCTGTCCCTGGCTGGCTTCTTTACTGGCCCCGCCCTCCCAAGCTCGGTTCCCCGCACCTCCTGGTCTCCAGGGCTCCACGCGACGCCGCCTCCCCCCGCCACGCGCAGGAGCCCTGGCCCCTCCTGGACACCCGGGAGCCCCACGCGGAAGGTCTCGGCGGCGGCCTCCGGGTGCAGCCGCTCCAGGTCTAGGATGTATTTGGCCATGAGCGAGTAGCGGTCGGCTTGGCAGGCGACCACGCGACGCAGCGCCTGGAGCACGGTCCTGCGAATGCGCCTGCGCGTTACGAAGCTCAGACCCTGGATCAAGTCGCGCAGGCCGGGTGGCAGGCAGGCCTTGTAGCTGTGGGGGGGGGGGGGGGCACGCCAGGTCTCAGGGTGGGGAGCGGACCCGAAGGACACGCGACAGACACCAGGGACCTTTCGGCAGAGGCGGGCTGAGGGAGAGAGTGGCTGGCTGCAGGAGTGGGCACTGGAAGTGAGGCAGTATAGGCCTTTGGTAAAGGAAACTGACAGGTCCCCGGTCCGCAGCCAATTGAGACCAGGGAGAGGTGGCCCGGGAGCCAGGTCACTGGGCAGGAGCAAGGTCCTCACCTGACTGTCTTCAGCAGCTCGCCTGGCCGCTGGGCCTTCTCACGGGCCATCTGGGCCAAGTCTAGCACCGCCAGGCTCAAGCATTCTCCCTGCTCCTTCAGGCTGAGGCCCACAGGGAGGCGCCCACTCACCAGGTCACTGCGGTGCTGGAGTCCACACAAGAGGGTAACCAGGTGAGGTCCTGCCCAGCCTGGAGCTGGGAGGCTGTTGCTTTATGGGTTCCCATCCCTGGGCTGAGACTACACCACCGAAGACTACCAACCTGGGCAAAGAGATGGTCTAAAACATGTAAGTCGAGAATGGCGCTTGTCAGATCTTTGCGCAGCCCAAAGCGATGACATGTCTCCAGACCAAACCAGTCGGGGAAATAAAAGCTGTGGATTTCAGAATGGGATGGCACACCCAGCCCTGGCTTCACAGCCCAAGTTGTCACTGATGAGCTGTATGGCCTATTGAGGAGTATCCCCACCCTAAAGGTGAATGGAGGGGCTCATTTCCTACCGGAGCCTGTAGACCAAGACTTGAGTGTCCACATCCT
This sequence comes from Phyllotis vaccarum, assembly GCA_033318265.1. NCBI lineage: Eukaryota > Metazoa > Chordata > Mammalia > Rodentia > Cricetidae > Phyllotis > Phyllotis vaccarum. The sequence goes on along the minus strand of JARWLC010000002.1, from coordinate 176,959,879 downwards.
CCACAGAGAAGATGTGGCTTGGGGGGAACCAGCAAGACAAGTCCTCGGTGGCCAGAGCAAAAAGCGAGTGATAAACAGGAAGAATGCCTAAGGAAGGTAGTAATACAGGCTGAGCCCATGACCTGCCTTACCAAACTTGTACTCATCCTTCAAAGCCCCAGCACCAATGTTGACCACTCTTTTTCTCTCTCAATAGATGTGGCCCAGTCATCTAGGGACCTACTCACCACAGGCCTTGGCTGCCCGCACACACAGATCCTCTGCCAGGTAGTCCCCAAAAGAGAATGAGAGTCGCTGAGGAGGCCCAGATCCCCTGGGAGGAAGGAGGACGTGCAGGGATCCTGCCTCTGAGGATGACAGGCTGCAAGAGCGCTGAGGGATCAGAGGTGTCTCCTCATTTGGAGGTGCCATGAATATTAACCTAGAGAGGCAGAGAATCAAATCAGAATGGGGATTGCCTGAAAGGGAAGAAGACTGCTGGGGGACCAGCTGTCTTCCGGTTCTGTGTGAGCTCACCCCTTTGTACCTCTGTACTCAAGGCAGACATCTCCAATTGAACCAGAAGCCTCCACCATCCATCCTAACCAGCCAGGCCAATACCCCCAGGTAGGCACAAGCAATCAATGGCAGACAGAGAAATAGGACCAAGCAGGAAGCAGAAGAGGTTCAGAGGGGATGGCTGTCATTCTCTGTGGTTAGGTCATAGGCTGAGCTGGGGCCAGAGGCTTCTGAGCATGGTGTGATGGGTTTCCTATGTGAAAGTTGGGCCTGTCTTGTCTCCCCAACCCTTCCTGGTCTCTCTTCACTTTACCTCCACCTCCAGCCTGTATTTTGTGGGTCTCTTAGGTCCTTATGTAGGGAAGTTCCCTGCATGGGCATAGGGGAAAATGTGCTTTCCAGCCAGCCCTTCAAGGGGCTCTCAGAGCTGGTGTGAGCAAGGGGCGGAGCTTGAACACTGGGACAAGAGACAGGAAACAGCCACGGGCCTCAGCCCTAGCACTTCAGAACCAGGTGCCTGAAAAAGGCACTTGCAGGCAAGCCTGAAGACAAGAGTTCCATCTGTAAAGGGAGCGCTGACAACAGAGTTGCCCTCTGGCCTCTGTGTGTGCATCCTTCAATAGACAAGAGCAGGCGTGATGGTGCATACTTGTCACCACAAAACCCCCTGGTGCGGAAGAAGACTAGGAGGCCATGGCCAGCTTGGGCTGCCCGTGAGACTGTGTTAGGAAAAACAAATCATAACAGAAATAACTAAATAGATAAACAATGCTGGAGACACACCTAGCTGAGAGCACCACAACTCAGGCAGGAGACCTGCCTTCCGTCCCCACTCCCAAGGCAGTTCTCAACTACCTCCCGCACTAGTGGACCCAGCTCCCCCTTCTGGCCTCCTGGGGCGTGGTACTCGTGAAGTTCTCAGCAGGATGCAGCAGTGGGCCTAGGGCTTTAGACCCAGCACTCAGGAGGCAGAGGCAGGTGGATTTCTGTGAGTTCTGGACCAGTCTGGTCTACAAAGAGAGTTCTAGGACAGCCAGGCTATACACGTTGATGCCCTGTCTCAACAAATAAACACCTAAAACAAAACACACAAAAATAATAAATACTAAATAATGAGTCTAAAGTACAGCACGGTGACTGTGTCTGAGCACTCAGGAGGGAGAGGCGGGGATCTAAGTTTGAGGCCAGTCCGTTTTAGCTCAGCCAGTGCTTCACAGAGAGAGCCTGCCTCAAAACCAAAATTAAGAAAATTAACCTATTACTGTATGCAGTGCCACACACGTTTGCATTAAGAGAGAAATAAGGGCAGGCAAGATGGCTTTGCCGGTAGAGGCTTACCAGAATCCTGAAGCCCCCAGGATAGAGGAGAAAACCCATTCCCGGTTCTTTGACCTGCAAACGTGTGCAGTAACAATACACTCACAATAGAATTAATAAAGATGTTATCTAAGTCTATAAAAATAAAACTATCATTGTTTCCCCCAGCTCTTGTTGCTCCTGGGGAGGCTGCAGGGGATTGCTATGTGATTTGGGGCGACATGTGACTTCCAGGCCAACAGAGCTGCAGAGGGTGAGCCAGCCTCGAAATAACAAAATGAAAGAAATAAAGAGGATGCGAGTCTAGAAGGAGTAAGAGCTTTTACCAAACAGAAAGTTCGGGTCTTTTTCCTCCCGCGCCTTGGACCAGACGGTGGGGGCGGGGAGCCTTCAGCGCATGCGCGCTGCTGCGGCCGCCGTGAGGCGTACGGGGCTGTGCACCGAGCCCGCGACCCCGCGCCCGTCGCCCGCGCCCCAAGCTCCTACCTGCAGGTGCCGAAGCGGCGGCAGCCGGGGCTGCGACAGGAAAGTCCCAGCTCCTTCCTGTGCGGCCCCTGAGCTTCCTGGCCGCCTCATTTACCGAAAGTCAGGACGCCTTGGGGGCGGAGCGGGGGTGGGAGACTAGAAACCTGTGAAGCTGGGGCCACTGTGCTGGGGTAGCAGCCTGGTGACTAGTGGGGCAGGAAGGGAGGGCGCTGCTGGGGAGCTGAGTGTCCACATGTCTCCTCGGAGTCATTTGAGCCTGCCCGGGCCGGAACCTGCTGCAACCAGCACACATTTCAGGCTTCAGTTTCCATCCCACCCCTAACTGTTAACCTGGTAAAGGACACCAAGCAACGTTCAAAAAACACAGTGGGTGGGGGATCCCAAACCTGAGCCATCCAGTCATGATGAGCTAAGAGGGGCCTTCTCCTGAGGACCAATCCCCACGCTGGGCTTGCTCACACTTCCTCCAAAAACCTTGCCTTTTATTGATGTCCTGCTCAAAAGCTTGTTAGGGGAGCCTGAGGCTCAGCCTGAGGGTTTCTGCAAAAAAAAACTCAGACAAGAGCAGGTGACCTTGGGAGTCCCTCCTCCACCCCTGGCTCTGCTGACATCCTCAAGCTCCTTAGCAGGTTCCCAACTACTTGTGCATCGTGCCTGGTGCCTCAGTTTACCCATCTGTTGTTAGTGTGACTGCTGTACTGGGTGGAAGTGCACTCTGTGCAGAAGGAGCCAGTTCTCCTGAAGTACGCCGCGTTCTGTTCCCAGATATCTCTCCCTCAGACTCAGAGCATCTGCAGCTCCTGAAACACCACGCAGAGCAGGCTAGTAGGCCTCTTGGGCTGCCAACCCGACTGGGAGAAGAGAAATCAAGGAAACAAGTCTTCAGGAACGGAATCATGAAGAGATAGCAGGTGTGCTGCAGAGGACGAGGCAGAGGATGGACAGAACAAACCAAGTTGTACACACAGCTCACTGCTTGGAGCCCCTACCTATAAAGCCCCTTCAAGGGCTGGGGGCGTGGTTTAGGGTAGAGCTCTTGGTGTGCAAGCTCGGGGACCTGACTTTCCATCCTAATTAGCAAGTGAAAAAGCTGGTTGGACGCAGTGCTGTGGTGGGTGGAGACAGGGGGATGGCTGGGTATTGCTGGCCACCAGCAAAGCTCCAGGTAGTGAGAGACTGGGTCTGGAGGGAAGAAGGCGGAGAGTGAGTGACACAGAAGGACAGGACATTCTCCTCTGTCTTACACGCACCCCTAAGCTGCCCTTGCCAACCACGATGCACATGTGTGCAATCCCAGCATCAAGAGGCCAAGGCAGGAAGATCATTGCTACCCTGAGCCAAACATGGTTCACATCTTAAGTTTCAGATCAGTTTAAACATAGACAAACCGTCTTAAAAATAAATAAAATAATTTTTTAAAGAAAAGAGCGACTGTTGTGATCTCTTATAAAAAGTTCAAAGCACACAAAACATCTACATTTGTGAGATGCGAGAAAGAAAATAAGGAAATTAAAAACGGGGACCCTGGAGGAGACTGATAGTCCAACACTTCAACCTGAGGTGGCCTTACTGATCACTGGTATTTATCTAAAAAATTAAAAATGGAGCCAGGTGGTGATTCACATCTTTAATCCCAGTACTTGGGAGGCAGAGGCAGGTAGATCTTTGTGAGTTTAAGGCCAGCCTTGCCTGGTCTACAGAGCTAGTTCCAGAACAGCCAGGACAAAACCCAGAGAGACCCTTTCTGGAAAAACAAAAATCACAAACACAAACAAAAAAAACCTGGAGGCTTTAGGATTCTTGAGTTTCCAGATTTGAACTCAAATGAGCTGCTACAAAACCCTAAGACCCGTTTATTCCTTCTGCAGATGGTGAAACTGAGGCATTGACAGGAGATAGAACCTAGGACACTGTGCAAGCCAGGCCACTGAGCCACGCCCCCAGGCCCTCACTGGGGGATCCTAGGCAGGGCTCCACCCTGAGCCACGCCCCCAGGCCCTCACTGGGGGATCCTAGGCAGGGGCTCCACCCTGAGCCACGCCCCCAGCCCCTCACTGGGGGATCCTAGGCAGGGGCTCCACCCTGAGCCACGCCCCCAGCCCCTCACTGGGGGATCCTAGGAAGGGCTCCACCCTGAGCCACGCCCCCAGGCCCTCACTGGAGGATCCTAGGCAGGGGCTCCACCCTGAGCCACGTCCCCAGCCCCTCACTGGGGGATCCTAGGCAGGGGATCCACCCTGAGCCACGCCCCAGTCTATCTCTGTGGTAATCTAGGAAGAGCCTGAATGAGGCTAAGGTCCCAATCACACCCTATTCTGATGAACCTCACTGTTGTGCTGTGATAGACTCTTTGTGAGCTCAGCCTGGTGTTACATTGATTTTCAAGACCCAATAGGAGGAGCTCTGCGGGTATGGAGAGCAGGAAGGACAGCAGAGTAGTTAGAACAGGACTCAAAGCACAAGAAGAGGAGTCAACCCTGAGGTGTGGTGGCTGTGAGCCTGCAGTCTAGCAGCTCAGGAGGCTGAAGCAGGAGAGTCAGGCAGCTTAGCTCTTCAAGAAGTTCACCCAGGACCACCTATATAAAAACTGAAGTGGATTCTAGAATTTATATGAATACATATAATCATGCATGTGTATGAAGGTGTCCAGGAGGACATAGGGGGTCAGGAGATATTAAGGGGGGTGTAGTAAGCTCACTATTCAGTATAACAGTAACAGAGAGGTTGGAGACTTGGCTCATCTGTTAGGAGCACCCTCTTCTCCTGCATAAGACCTGATTCCCAGCACCACATGGTGACTCAGCACCATCTGCAGCCCCAGTCCCAGTGACCTGATCGATACCTTCTCGCCTCCATGGACAGTAGGCACTCAGGTGGGGCAGACACAGGAATAAAACACTCACTGTATCAGGAAACTCCGAGACTGTTACTAAAATCAACCTGGATAAGGAAGTGGAGCCAGCAACTAATTTGACAGGAATTAGCCACGGACAGGACAGAGGAACCAGAAATATAGATATTTCTGGAGTGGGGCAGGAATAGGGCAGGACTTAGAGATTCAAGGACTTCTTGGTCTGGGACAAGTGGAGAGATGCTTTTTTTGCTGGGTCTTCAGACAAAAAATAAGGTTGCTTATCTGGTTGCTTCTCGGCTTCTCTGAGCTTCCAGCTCAGAAAAACAAAACAAAACAAAAATTAAATAAGCTGCTGTTTATTTTTCCAGACAGGGTTTCTCTGTGTAGCCCTAGCTGTCCTGGGTATCGTTTTGTAGACCAGGCTAGCCTTGAACTCAGGGATCCACCTGCCTCTGCCTCTGGGGTGCTGGAAGTAAAGGCATATGCCACCACCAGCCAGCTAAAGTAAAGTTTATTAAGAAACACACACACAGACACACACACTCAAAGACCAGCAGTCTGTGAGGCCCAGAACAGCTTGATTGCACAGTTGCCATGACAGGCTTAATAAAAATCAGCCAGAGAGTAGGCCTGATTTTCAGTTTACTGGCAGGAGCACCTGGTTCCAGGAAAAGACAAAGCTGACACCATCTAGGGGCAGGCCAGCATCTAAGGGGAAAATTATCTGACATTCCAAACATTCCAACCCTTAGACAAGATTAGATAAGAGCCACAGATGTTCCTGAGCCCAGCTTTCTCCAAGACACCCCTAGACAAATGTCAGCCAATCAGAATCCTGAACCCTAGAAACCCCCTCACTCCTAACTTCTACTTTGACAAAACTCTGCCTCCCGTGGACTCAGGACTCAGCTCTTACTATTGCATCCGTGCATCACACAGCAGCAGCGAGTCTAAGGCCTTTTGCCTTTGTGTACTGATCCAGACTCCTTGGTAGCCTTTGAGGGATCCTGGGACTTGGGTTTCTTGGGCATAACCGAGGATGGTGAACATGGCTTGGGCCAAATGTGCTCCTGCAGGGCCTGTGGAGGTGTCCATAGAAGCCTGAGGATGCAACTCTGTCTCCAGAACCTGCAGAAGGAACTGCTGCTGGTGATGTCTCTACCAGTCAGGTTTCTCAGAGCTGCAAACAGAAGACACCTGCTGCCCCAGCCTCAGCAGTGAACACCAGGCCTGCCTGACAATGTCAACAACAAAAATAATAATAAGGTCACCTGTACATGAAGACTAGCGCTCAAGGTTGTGTTCTGGTACACACACACGCACAGGTGTGTCTGTTCACACACACTTACATACACACACACACTCACACAGAGACTTGCACACATGGAATTCACTTTTTAGATCAGGCTGACCTCGAACTCACTGAGACCCATCTGCCTTTGCCTCCTGAGTGCTGGGATTAAAGGTGTAGAAATCTAATTCTTTAAAATTACAAAATGGGCGGAGATATTTGCCAGCGGTAGAGCCTCGTATGCTGAGGTTTATATCCTGAGTTCAAGTGTCAACACCAGCAGAAAACAAAACAAATTATGACTCAGTGCTAGGAAATCGAAGACAGCTTCCTGGGATATTGGCGACTGGGAATTGAGGGATAAATAGGAGTTTTGTCACCCAGGAGAATGTAAGGTAAGAACACAGGTTAGGAGGCCCCAAAAGGGAAATAGAAACGTGGAGACCTACATAAGTGGCAACAGGGAGAACCGTCGCTGCTGAAGGAGGAACAGAAAACACCAGCGGGCCTCCGGGTGCATCCCGGAGCTTTAAGGCGACCAGCCCGGCCCCGCCCTGTCACGCGTCTCCGGCTCCGCCCACGTCACGGCGTCAGAGCGCGTCAGGCGCTGTCCGCGCCCCCGGTGCTGAAACGACATGGCCGGCGGCCGAGCCCCGGCGTGAGCCCCGAGCCCCACGCTGCGCCCGCCGTGTTCTGGCCGCTCGGAGTCATGTCTCTGCTGTGTGTCGGAGGTAGGAGCTGCGTGGACGTGGGCCAGGTGCCGGGTGTGGTTGCGCCGAGCCCGGCTGCATCGCGGAAGGGACCCCCGGTGCGCGCTGCAGGGCGCGCAGGGATCAGCTCTCGGAGCCCTACCTGCCGCACACAGGAGTGAATGCGGGGCTTGGACGCCCGTGTAGACGCTCTGTGGGTGCTGGTAGGGGCTGGGGAGTCGGGCAGTTCTTGCGCGCAAGAGTGCGGGTGTGGGGGCAGTGGGCCCGGTCTGGGTGTGGGGACACCCCCTCCTGTCTCCAGTGTTCCCCAAACCGTGCAGCGGGATCCGTGGAAGCTCGTGGCCCCCTCTTCGCCTCACCCCTAGGGCTGGAGGGAGGGAAGGAGACGTGGGGGGGGGCAGCTATTTTGGGGCCAAAACGCCATCTGCACTGAGGCCCACGCCCAGGCCCACGCTCCACGTTTGGAGGGAGGAGGCCGGGAACCATGGGAGAGATGTGACCCCTGCACCCCTCGAAGCCCCGGGTGGGGCTAGGAGCAGCAGCGGAACTCTGCTGCTGGAGACCTTGGGCGGCAGAGTAGCCAGATAGGGGCGCATAGTTATGAGCTCTGGGTTTTCGGAGTGGGGGTGGGTCCCTCTGCGTCCCTTCTCCTCCCCACCTCCTGGAGACTGTGTGGAACGAAGGCTAGTCTCCTACAGCCTCAGATCTCAGGCTGCGGGAGACCTTGGGCGGCGGGAGTGCGGTTTAAGCTCCGCCGCGCGGTTGCCGGGGATGGCCCCGCCCCTCCGCCTCTCCCCCCCTCCCCGTCCTCCCCCTCCCCCTCCGCTCGCGCTCCATTCACAAACCCGGCCCCGCCCGCCTGTGCCCGCGGTACACAGCTTTCGTTGGGTGAACGCGGTTGTTCTTAAAGGCGCCAGAACCTTTATGTGAGCCAGTGCAGAGAAGGGTTCCAATCGCTCAGGGTCGCGGGGCAGTCTCAGCCTCCAGGCCCGGGATGTAAGTGAAGCTGAACGTGAAGGGGACCCACTGGGCAGCTCCCACAGACCCAACCAGAAGTGGAGGAGGAGCCCCTTCTTTCTTAGCAGCTTCCTGCAGGGCATCCTCCCATCCTGCCTAGTGTGGGGGGCGTCACCCCAACTCTGACGCAAACCGGAGGCTCGGCTGCGGGGGTGGAGGGCGGGCAGCGTCAGGAAGGAGGCTTCCAGAAAGCCAGGCCCGGGGCGACGTTTGTACTAGATTCCCTGGACACCTCGGATGTGGAGACCAGGGGGTGAAGGGTAGGGCTATAGGGGGAGGTAAGCCGCCAAGGAGATGCCGGAGGAGTGGCCGGGCTTAGTCAAAGCTTCATAGTATAGGGAACACCTTCAAGCCACGACAGCCCCCACACTTCATAGCTAGGCCCCCCTTTAAGATTCCATGGGGGCTGTATCGCTGTCAGGCATATGGGGGCCCCAGTCTCCCCGCCAATGGAAGCTTCCGTGTTGCAGACACAGATCTGGACTGTCCACACATATGCTAATGAGTGTTAGGATATATACTTGTGTGGGCTGGAGCTGAGGCTGTGTGTGGAGTACTTGCAGCTAAGTACAGTGCTGAGCAGCATGCAGAAAGGCCTGATTTTCATCCCTAGCACCAGGCCTTGCTGACATGCCTATCACCTCAGCATTTGGGAGGTACAGTTTGAAGTCATTCCCAGCTACACAATGAGTTTGAGGCCAGCCTGGGCTACATGAACCCTGTAACCACTACACCGGCACATACTTGACCACACCTCACACCTCCCAAAGTGCCCTTGTTCACAGCAGACAGTCCAAGCAAGCACTTCTGTAGACCTGTGATCTCACCTGACTTTGTAACAAGCAAATGTGCATATTTGGAGATCAAAAGACAATGTTGGGAGTCTGCTCTCTCCATCACTTGAAACCCAGGGTCATTGAGCTTGGCAGCATCATTGCTGAGGCATCTCCCGCTTTATTTGTTGATACAGTCTCTTGCTGAAACTCATGATTAGCTGGCCATCGGGACTCCTGGATCCACTTGAGTGTGCCAAGCCCTCTGGTTCTTTACTGGAGTTCTGGAGATCTGAACTCAGGTCTTAATTTGTTCTTGTGTGAAAGCCTCTCTGTCCACTGGCTAGCTCCACAGCTCCTTACTCTGATTCTTTTTTAAAAAATGAAAGATACATTTGAGCCAGGCATGGTGGCTTCCACCTTTAATCCCAGCACTTGGGAGGCAGAGGCAGGTGGGTCTCTGTGAAGTCGAGGCTAGCCTGGTCTACAGAATGGGTTCCAGGAGCCAAGGCTACACAGAGAAACCCTGTCTCAAAAACAAAACAAAATAAAAAACAGAGAGGAGAGAAGTGTTCTCAGTGGCTGAGCTCTGCCAGATACAGCCACTACCACATCCCTGAGGCTGGGTCTCATGTAGCCCAGGCTGGCCTGTAGCTCACTATGTAGCAGAGGCTGTAGTTGAACTCTGGAATGTATTAGGATGACAAATGTGTATCTTAAAGTTTCCATGATTATTTCATGAATAAGATGAGCAGAGGAAAGGGCATGGGCATGTATGTGTGGGGATGTGGGGTGAATTTGCCTTGAATCCTAAATAGTACCAGAGTTGAAACTGCCCATTCATTATACAGTCATACCTCACAGATGAGGAAAGCTGAGCCTCAGAGAGGTTCATTACACAGTCACAGCAGGAAGGAGCTGAGGACTCCCTGGCCAGCTGTGAACTGGAGTGCAAGGTTGGGTCAGGGTCCTTCTGTCAGGTGCTTGACCTGGTATGGTCTAGTTCCTTCCTTCTTTCCCAGAATCCTTTGCAAAATTCTGTCCCTAGCTGCCCCAAAGCTTATACCATCCAGCAACAGGGACTTCCCCCTAGCAACTATCCATCTCCCTCAGTATACAGTGTGATGGAGGGACAGCCCTGGTTTAGTCCCTCCCTGGTGTCCTTCCTGCAGGCAGCCAGCGTCTCTGCTCCCTGAAAAGTCTGGGACAGTTGCATTTAATCAGAAAATGGATCTGAGCATTTAAGGCTCCCAGTAGGGAATAAAAGTAGAGCTGTTGACCAGTGACCCAAGGGAGGGCAGGAACCTGAATCTCCAGCGGCACCTAGGTCTCCTGGCATGCTATAAATAGCTGGGTGGCGGAGATGCTTCCGCTGCTGACCCTAGCTCCCTGCTGAGTGGTGGCTGGATGTGACGTGTGACTTGGGCATGATGGAGGACAGATAGACAGACACACACACACCAGTTGCTTTAGCCTGCACTGCCCTCCACTTCCCAGACACCCCATGGCAGAACCCCAGACCTGGGTCCTCCAAACTCTCCTTCCCTCCCCCAGACACACTCTCCCTCAAACCCTCCCCCTTACCCCAGGCACCCTCTCCCTTCCCCCCACCCTTCCCCTCTTCCACACCCTCCCCCAAGAACCTTTCTCCTCTCCCTCAAACCCTCCCCCTTACCCCAGACACCCTCCCTCAGAAACCCTCTCCCTCTCCTAGACACCTTCACCCTTTTAGACACCTCCACTCCTCAAGGTACCCTCCCCAGAACCCTCTTTTCCTTACCCCAGGCACCCTCTTTCTCCCCTGGATATTCTCTCCCTCACTAGATACCTTTCCTCTCCCCCAGACACCCTTTTCCTCACCTAGACACCCAGACTCCTTGCATAGACACCCCAAACCCTTCCCCAAGCACCTCTGACCTTTCTCAGACTACATTCCCCTCCCAGAAACCCCCACAGCAGGCTCAGACAGACCTCATCTCTAACCACCCTCTCCCCAGGCTCCTCTCCCACCATGGCTCTTCCCCTTCACCTCTGCAGACCCTGCCGGTGTCCTGGGTCTCCTGAGTCCTAGCTCAGACTGAGTTTTGCCTGGGTTGTCAGAGCCTCAGGCCTCCAGTTAGCATAGGATGGGGGTGGGGGATAACCTCAACAGCCTTCATCCTCCAGCCACAGAGGCCTGCAGTACAGGAGCTAAGAAGAATCACGGAGAAGGAGGGGAACATGATGGGGGGGGGGGAGAAGAAAGAAGACCAAGTAGGAGGTAGGGAGATGTAGGCAGGAGGTCTAGGAAACTAAGGAGAAAATGAGCTGAAGATGAAGACTCAGACCTCACTCACTAGCTCCTGATCACACAGCACTGGGATGTGAATGCAGCCATTCCCATGCTGGGCTGACTCTCTGTTCCCTTCCCCCAGTGTCCAGTCATTCTCCATTCATGCCTCACAGTCTGAAGTGTGATAGGCACAATAGCAAATTTATTGGCATTTACAAACTGGGTTTTTCAGCAGGGGCCTGGTGATAGCATAGGAGTTCACATACTGAGAACCCCAAGGTCTGGAATGGGTGTGTGTGTGTGTGTGTGATGCTATTTTCAAAGTAAAAATGGTCATGTGCCCAAGATTTTCTCTCATGGATTATCTATCCATAGAGTCACCAGGAGCCAGCTGTGTTGATGGCTTCTGGAAGCAAGGGCAGACAGGGCCTGGGAAGAAAGGAGAGCTTGGATTCCTAAGCATATTATCGCCCCTGCTTTGAGTTTGTGCAGGGACCTGTACATTGTCTACACCCACATCTCAGAAGGGAAGGAAAGGGCAGCTGGAGAAAAAGGGACGGAGGGTGGAAGGGACAGGGTGTCTATCCAAGGCTCTGCCTCCACCAGGCTTCAGAGCATCGAGCATTAAGTCCAAGTGAGCTCTGACATTAAGTCAGGGCCTCTGACCCTGTAGGTCACAAGGAATGTTCCCAAATCCCCATATGTCCATGTCATCCTGGATGGGCCTCTGAGGAGAGGCATCCTGCCACCTCACAGTTCCCGCTTCACCATAGGGAGTCTGTGGGAAGGGGAGGGTTGTGCCCAAGGGCCAGACACTTTCAGCGTGGGCTCATCTGATGGCCTTTTTCCTCTCCGTCCTCCTGCTCTTCCTCTGACACTTTTATTCTCTCTCCTGTCTCTCTTCTTTCTTCCCTGTATCTCTCTCCCTCTCCTTCCCAAACCCTCCTCTCTCTCTCTTCACAGTCAAAAAAGCCAAGTTTGACGGAGCCCAAGGTAAGTGTCCTGTCCTGGCTGTCCTGCACTGTCCCCATCACCTGTCACCCTGTCTTGTACTTGTCTGGTCTCCTGGGCCTGAGGTGGGACTTGGGCACCTGTTGCCATGCAGAGAGCAGGTTCATCTCAGGCCTGAGCTTTTCCCCCAGCCAGGCCAGCAATATTCTGAGGGAGGGACCCGGGGCCAGGGAGTGCCTGAGATACAAGTGGAACCCAGGGCCCAGGAACTGACCATTTGAAACTCCAGCACTAGCTCTGTCTGTCCTGTTATATTTTAAGACAGAATCTTACTAAGCAGGCAAGGCTGGCTTGGAACTCATTCTGTAGCTCAGACTGGCATTGATGTGGCCACCCTCCTGCATGAACTGTCTGTCCCTCCTGGGGCTTCAGCCTCTGCAGCTGTAAACCAAAGCCCTTAGACTTGACCTCCATTTCCCCTATGTAATTGTAAGAGTGGATGTGGATGATAACTGGCTGCCTGGGACCCGGGCTTGCTGGTCGATCATTAGGCTTGAGACCTGGGAGGGGACAGCCGGCCTTTGCCCCAATCTCTGCTGCAGAGAAGTTCAACACGTACGTGACCCTGAAGGTGCAGAACGTGAAGAGCACTACTATTGCTGTGCGAGGCAGCCAGCCCAGCTGGGAGCAGGACTTCATGTTGTGAGTGTAAAGCCCCGCCCAAGTGCCTGCCCCCCATCTCCGCGCAGAGCAGGCCTCTTCATCCGGAAGCCCCGCCCACAGCAAGCCCACCCGCCGAAAGGCCCCACCCACCACAAGTCCCTCTGAGACAGCCCTGGCCCATAAAACACGCCCACCTCAGAACAGGACCACTGCAAGCACCGCCTCTTACTGAAGAGACCCGCCCTTAGCCCCACCCCCAGCCGCTGGTCTCCATAGAGCCCATTCCCATCTGACTCCGCCCCCAGCCTCACCCACAATATTCCCGCCCACTACAGGCCACTCTAGACTCGACCAGGGCCCCGCCCACAACAGCCATTGGTGGAGCCCCCAGTGCCTATGCCCCGCCTCCATGACTACCATTAGACCACGCCTCCAGGTCCCGCCCACCGGCCCACATGAGCCATCTTTAAAAAAAAAAAAAGATCTGCTAGGCTGTTTCATTCATCCTGAAGACAGTGTCATGTAGCCTAGCTGTGCTGAAGATGACCCAAACCTGATGCTCCTGCCTCAGCCTCCTGAGGGGTGACATTACAGAAGCCTAGCCACCAGACTGTGCCCATTCTGCCATTTCTCATTCTTTTAAATTACCTGCAGTGACTTGAGGTTCAATTCATGGATGAGGGAAAGGAGGCCCAGACAAGGGCCATCCTGTGGACTTCAGGCACAGCCAACCCCAAACTTACACCCAGGGCGGTCTGGCCACCGTTTGCTGCCCAGCATTGCCCGGGCGTCATGACCCCAGGATGGGCCAGGAAGTCCATTTCTTCCCTCCCAGATTCAACTGTGATAGTCCATGATAGAGGCTACTTTCTGGGGACTCAGTTTCCCTCCATAAAATAAAATCAGTGTGTTACCTCTTGGCACTTGGGCTCCTCTGGGCCTGGCTTCCCATTGCAATGCTGTGTCTTCAGGCCAATGCCCTGACCCTCTGAGCCTCTCTGCCCCACTGCCCTTATGTCCATCTCCTGTGCACACAGCGAAATCAACCGCCTGGATCTGGGCCTGACAGTGGAGGTGTGGAACAAGGGTCTCATCTGGGACACGATGGTGGGCACCGTGTGGATCCCACTGCGGACCATCCGGCAATCCAATGAGGTGAGTAACAGATGGGGAAGGAGGGTCTGGCAGAGCCCAGGGTTTTGCAAGAATTCTGGTTGTGCTAAAGGAAACTCAGAGCCATATCTCAAGGAAAGGCTGAGATATCAAAGAGAGGAAACACCACAGTCAGATCTCACCCAGCTGTCTTCCAGCTTCCTCAGCCTCGCTCCTTGTGGCTTCTACTACGTGAATCTGTCTTTCTATGCCTGCCTTAAATATCTTCTTTGCCCAGGTTAAGATTAAAGGTGTGGACTACTACTATTTGGTAGTTAGCCTTGAACTCACAGAAACACAGAAAGATCTCTGTCTCTGGAATTATGGGATTAAAGGCCTGGCATCACCACTGCCTGCCTGGGAGCCTGGAACTCCCTTAGTAAACTAAGATGACCTCAAACTCAGATCTGTTAGATTAAAGGCATATGTCACCACTCCCCGGTCTTTCCTGTGCTGGGATTGATTAAATTACCGCTCTCTGATCCTCCTGGGTTGACTGTGGGTAGATCTCTTCTCTGGTATTTCAAACTGGTTTTTATTGAATATGAAACATATCACCACACCAGGAGCTTGTGGTCTAAAGAAAGTGAGACTTACCTTCCTCCCTGAGAGCTCGGTTTATGCCATTATCTGGTGATGCAAAGTGGTCACCAGAGGCTCCCCATGTCCTCTGCATCCCAGCCAGGGATTTGGGCTCAGCTAAGGTCCAACCTGCCATTTTCTGGCCTTGAGGGTCTGGGATATTTGTGTCAAGCTTTGTGTCCCTGGACTGTGGGCTCCTCAGGAGGCAGGCTAGTGACCCCTGAGGACTCCAGCACCACCCAGGGTAGACCAGACGCCAGAATGCTTGATTTTAAGGTGGATAAAGGGAAAAAATGCTGCATCCATGAAAGCCGGAATCAGAAGCGGTGTAGATGGGGCTCATGATTTCCTCAGCGGTCTGCAGGTGTGAGGGCATCCTACCCCCCCTCTCCCGGCCAGGGAAGCACACAGTGTCTTCACTGGAGATTGTTATTGTATGAACAATAAAGAAACTGGGGGTCAGAGCAGACCACAGTTGCTCAAGTGCTCCTGTACCAGAATGGTGTGTGGAGTCTCATTCCCTCAGGCAGATTCCTGAGGGAGGGGTGGGAAGCCGGAACTGCTCTCCTGTAAAGTAGCCCAGGAATGGCATGAGGTCACCTCAAGAGAGGCCAGTGTGGGGCTAGTGTTTAGGCCATCCTTCCCTGAGGGCTCTGACCCATGCCTTTGCCAATGACAGGAAGGTCCTGGAGAGTGGCTAACACTGGACTCTCAGGTCATCATGGCAGACAGCGAGATCTGTGGGACCAAGGACCCCACTTTCCACCGCATCCTCCTGGATGTACATTTTGAGCTGCCCTTGGGTAAGTCCTAGGGCATAACCCAACAAGAGTGTCCAGTCAGGGTGAATGAGATGATGGAGGCTGTGATCTTCGGGGTTCTCCCAACCCTGTCCTGTAGCCCTGGCTTCCTGCCCTTGTCACCTCTATCGATTCCTGGGGTTCCCCAGGCTGTTCCCCACACCCAGCCAGGGCCTGTGGGAGGGAGGCCAGGTGCCCCTGGCATCCAGAACATGGCTGCTTTGCTTTCAGACATCCCTGAGGAGGAGGCGCGATATTGGGCCAAGAAGCTGGAGCAGCTGAATGCCATGCGTGACCAGGACGAGGTGTGTTGCCCAGCAGCATCTCCTGTAGCCAGGTTCCTGACACTCCAGAATCCAGTGTATTTGGGGGTGTCTGAGGTTCAGTGTCATCTAATATGGGAAGCCCAGCCACCCCAGCCTGTCCAGGAATGCTTCAGGCTGGCTGGCTGCACTACCCTCTGCTCAGATGTCCCAGTCTGAGACCCACATGGTGTCCTGGGTGGGTAGAACAGAAAGGACATAGCAGACTCTTTGTGCTCCCATCCTGCTCTATGGGTGCACAAAGTCTGGTGTAGTGAGCACATGTCACTGCTGCCCCCTGACACACCATCCCTTCCCCAGTACCCCTTCCAGGACCAGCCGGATAAGCCGTTGCCCGTGCCCAGCAGCCAGTGTTGTGAGTGCCTCTCCCATGACATGACGATCACCATCCTGTCTAGAGGGTTGCACCCTGGGACCAGGCTAAGGGCACACAGTGGACGGCCAACCTCTTGGCAGAGCAACTGGAATTTGTGTGCAACCCTTGCCGTCCTGTGTCCCAGCGACTTCCTGAGAAAGTGATGGCCAGGGCCAAGCCACACATAGAGTCTAGGGCTGTGGGGCCCCACCCCACCACATCTGCCACCACTGTTTTAGGGACACTGCAGCTCCAGTGTGGCCCAGCCTGACCTGAACTCCTGGCCATCCTCCTGCCTCAGCTTTCTGAGCAGCTGGATCAGGTGAGCTGGGCTGCACCAACCACAGAGGACGCTCCTCCCCCTGGTGTTAGCCTGATCCCGCCCGCCCAGAGGTAGAGTCATCTCCACCCCCCCACCCCCAGTCCCTCAGACACAACTAAGCCAGGTCCCCATGCACAGAGGTGTCCCTTCCTAGTGAGTTGTCTATGGGTCACAGGCCACAGTCAGTACACTGCTTCTTGCTCACCTGTGTGGCCCCACAGTGCCCTCTAGCCTCCTCCACCTGCTTCCCCCTTCTCAGTGTCCTCCCCCAGTGCCCAAGACAGTGGGAATGGGGTTGCAGCGGGGGGGGGGGGGGGTGGAGAACCCCTAGGTGAGAAAACTGAGAACAGGGTGGTGCTCCAACTGGGACGTGAACACACTGTCCAATGCTAACCCCTGAATGTCCCTGGGACATTTCGTCACCTGGCAGCTAAGGGGTAGCCTTATGACCTCACAGTCTTTCCTGAGATGTGGAGTGCTGGGGTGTGATGGAGAACATGGTTTTGTCTCTGACCCTGCCAATGGGAAGCTGTGTGACTTCAAGCTGCTCACTCATCCCCTCTGAGCCAAACAAAACAAAACAAAACCACAAAATGTAAATATGACACAATTTATGTGGGGTTGGCATTCCCGAGGAAGAAAACAGGCAGAAAGCTGGGGAAATGGCTTACTCAGCAGGTAAAGAGTTTGTTACAAAGCACAGGACTTGAGATCAAATACCCCACACCCCCATCAAAGCTGGGCATGGGGCCAGGGATATGGAGGCAGGAAGACCCCTAGAGCTCACTGACCTGCCTAGTCCCCTGGCTGGGGAGCACAAGAGCTGGTGGGTGTGACCCCATCTCCCATTCTTAGGCTGAGGGGGACACAGCCCCTGTATCTTGAAAATTCCTATGCTGGAGATGATGTGGGGGACATGGGAGGCACTCACCTGGGTGACATCCAGAAGCCTTGGCAGCCTGCCCTCACCCCACAATAGCAGAGTGGGTCCAAGAGATCACACCTCACCAGGGCCCCAGGGAGGCTGGGGGGGGGGAAGGTGTGGCTCCTGTTCACCTGTGCCTGTTCTCTCATAGGTAACTGGAATTACTTTGGTTGGGGAGAGCAGAGTAAGTAGTTAACCCTGAGATCCCTGAGGACACGAGCATCTCAGGGACCCCAAGGTTTCACAGGGCATTGGGGGGCATAGTAGACACGGTGGGAGTGTCCAGCTGTGCATGACCAGAGGCAGCAGGTGGGGCTGTGGGGGACACTGAGATAGGGACTTAACTGTCACAGCTGGCCACTGGGACCCCCTCATCTGCTCCCACATATAACTGCACCCCACTTCTCTGTCTCTGTTTCTCTTATTGCCCTGGAAGTGGCCCCATGTCAGAAATGTGGGAGAGCAGTGCCAAGTATCAATGGCAGCCAGAGAGAGACCCAAATGCCATGCATGTCCTTAAGGGAACCCCAGTTCCCTGAGCCACATGCACCCTGGGATGGGAAAGTCACTCAGGCCCTTGTCCCTAACACCAGCCCCGCATGCATGAGGCCCCTGTTCCAGTGCCCTATGTCTGAACCACAGATGCTTTTGGTTAAAATTTTGGTCTAGCAAAAGGTGTTGCTGGGCCATGGGGAAGCTAATGAAGCCCAAAGCAGGTAATTTTCTCAAAACCGAAGTGGCTGGAAATGGTGTAGGCAGATGCAGACAGTTTGGTCAAAAAGCATATGTTGGGGCTGCAGAGATGGTTCAGTGGGCAGAAGCTCTTGCAGTCAAGACTGGACCTGAGTTCAGTCTCTGGGACCCACATGTTAGAAGGTGAGAACCGGCTCCTGTATTATCCTTCTGGCCTCCACAGATGCTGGGTAACCTGTATCCCATAATGAATAAAAGTAATATCGTAATCTTGTAAATAATTGGTAAGCAAGCACAGACTCCAATTGAAATGGCTTTCCTGTCCAAAATAGAGTTGTTTAAAATCATTACTTGGAGAGCTCACAGTTTGAGTTGAGGATACCAAATAGGTCCATGAGAGGCTGGGTCAATGAATGTCCCTTTAGCCAAAGACAAAAGCCAGATAACTCGGTGGGAGAAATGGTTGGACTGCAGGGTGCTTAGGTGAGCGTGGCCAACTGTCCTGTGTGTTGCGGGCATTTATCCAGGGGCAGCTAGAGAATGTTCCCTACTAGGAAGTGAGCCTGAGGGTGTCCATGGCAGGCTCTTTGGGAATGAGCCTTAACCCAGATGATGCAAACACCAGGCCCATGTCCTCCTAGACGACACGGTTGGGCCCCCATGTTCCCTCGCTGAGGATGGCAGAGGATGAAGACGCCCCAGCCTGGAGGTTGGTTTAGCCCACTGTGTACTCTCTTCTTGCCTGTCTCCTGCAGATGATGACCCTGACAGTGCAGTGGATGATCGGGACAGTGACTATCGGAGCGAGACAAGTAACAGCATCCCACCACCCTACTACACGACATCACAGCCCAATGCCTCTGTGCACCAGTACTCTGTGAGGCCGCCTCCTCTGGGGTCCCGGGAGTCCTACAGTGACTCCATGCACAGTTATGAGGAGTTCTCAGAGACACGGGCGCTCAGGTGGCTGTGAGACTGGGGAGTGTGCCTGTGGCCTGCCTGGGTTAGGTCGGGGCCTAACAGAATGTTTTTATTTATATTTGTTTGTTTCCTTCGTGGGGTGGGGCATGTGTTATGGGGTGTGTTGTGAAGGGTGTCAGACAACAGCTTGTTGACTCTCTCCTGCTACTTTGTGGGTCCCACGCATTGATTCAGGCCATCAGGCTTGGTGGCAAGCACCTGTACCGAATGAGCCACCTCTCGGGTCCACGGTGCTTTCTTCAGCACCAGAGCTGGAGCCTTTCATTTAAGATGGAGGAGGCAGGAGGGTCAGGAGTGCACAACTATTGTAGTGACATAGGAAGCTGGAGGCTAGCTTGGGGCACATGAAACCCGGTCTCAAAAACAAAATAAGCTGGGCAGTGGTGGCACTTGGGAGGCAGAGGCAGGTGGATCTCGGAATTCGAGGCTAGCCTGGTCTACAACTCAAGTTCCAAGACAGTCGGGGCTACACAGAGAAACTCTGTCTTGAAAAACCAAACCAGGCCTAGCTACTACTTCTCGTCCTCTGTGAATGCCCTCCCCCCTTTAAATGTATTTTATGTGCATTGGTGTGAAGGCATCAGATCCTCTGGATCTAAACTTACAGTTGTGAGCTGTCATGTGGGTGCTGGGAATTGAACCCCAGACCTCTGGAAGAGCAGTCAGTGCTCTTAACCGCCATCTCTCCAGCCCCCATGCCCCTTTCAAACGTTCTGGCTACACATGCTCCTGGCTTATGACTCCAAGAGCTGCAATACCAGGCATGCACCACTTCTACTTGATGCCATGCTAGGAATGGGAAGCCAGGGCTTCATGCATGCCAAGCAGGCACTTCCCCTGAGCTTGGCTGTGGACAGGCTATGAAGGTCTACAAGGTTTTATAGAAGCAGGAATGGACAGAATCTGCCTGTCTTCTGAGGCCAGCCTCCACCCAGGCCACATTGCCTGGTATGGTCAGTGCTGGCTGGTGCAGCTGTGGAAGGAATGAGTGGACCAGGACCTGATGTAGGGTCATTGCTCAGCTGGGTCAGGGACAATAGGGCTTTCTGGAGGACAGATCTAGAGCTTCTCCCTCAAAGGCCAAGTTAGGCTTCTACCGGGGGAGATCCTGGCAAAGAGCAGTGTGGCTGGGGACTGCCAGGTGGGCGGCTCAAGCAGAAAGACCCTGGGTGACTGGAGGGGGGCAAGGGACCAGGGGATGGACTTAGACTCAGACTGTGGGAGGCAGCGGAAAGAAGTTTGGTGCTACCACACCCCACCTAACCCGGGTCCCCTCTCTGCCCGCTCCTCCCTTGGTGCAGTTCAGAGTCTCACCACTAGGGGGAGATTGGCATTGCCCCTGATGGACATTCAGTTCTATCCAGTCTCCAGCAAATGAAATGTAGCTAACACATCCAAAGGACAAACAAGGGTTTAAGGGGTTCCCATACAATGCCACTCCTGAGGATAGCTACAGGAGACCCCAGCAATATTTAAAATGAGGACCAAAGGTTTGCTGAATGACTGAATGAGGACTAGAAGGTTTACTGGTTGGCCATAGGCAGGGGCAGGTTGTGTCTGAGATGATTGAGGGCAAACATAGACTTATAATGGAAAACTGGACATGGCTCGAGTGCCAGGGCTGCAGGGAACCATACTGATTGGTGACCATCCAAACTGGGCTGGAGCATAAGAAAGCAGGCTTAGACCACCAAGGGAAGGGAGTGGGTACTGAGGCTGAGGTAAATGACAGTCTGCCTCAGGAGGGCAAGGGGTTGTATGTTCTAGTTAAGTCAGTGTTTCTTGGTGCCTGGGACAGCAGCGTGTACACAATAGGTGCTTAGTTCATGCCAAGCAGGTGCCTGTGTTCCTAGTGTCTTGAGCAAGAACACACACACACACAAGGTGCTTAATACATGCTAAGCACATGTGTGGGCCATAGAGGGCCTGTGTTCCTGGAGCAGAAAAGAATGATCCCATAGTGTGTATTCAGTCCGTGATGAGCAGATGTCCATGTTTCAGCAGCAAGCACACAATCGGTACTCAGTCAATGCTGATCACAGGCCTGGTGTGGGGCCTGGTTGAGGAGTGAGCACATTGTAGTGCTCTGGCTGTGTTGAGCATACCTTGGGTGAATAGAGTGTGTAAGGTTGGTGGCGTGGCCAGGGTCTGACTGCTTCTCCACAGCCCCACAGGCAGCAGTCGCTATGCGTCCTCTGGGGAGCTGAGCCAGGGCAGTTCACAGCTGAGTGAGGACTTCGACCCGGATGAGCACAGCCTGCAGGGCTCGGAGCTGGAAGATGGGAGGGACTGTGAATCCTACCACTCTTGCCATAGCTCCGTGAGCTACCACAAGGACTCACCCCGCTGGGACCAGGACGATGAGGATCTAGAAGATGAAGAGCTGCCAGAGGAAGAGGAGGAAGAAGAGGAGGAGGAGGAGGAAGAGGAGGAGGAAGAGGAGGAGGAGGAGGTGCCTGATGACCTGGCTAGCTATGCCCAGCAAGAGGATACCACTGTGGCAGAGCCTAAAGAGTTCAAGCGCATCAGCTTCCCACCAGCTGCATCTCAGAAGGATGACAAGGTCCCAGCTGTGCCAACAGAAGCTTCCGAGGTGGCCAAGAGCTCCCCCCAGCCAGTCACACCTGAAGAGATAGCAGCGGCAGAGCACGCACAGGGAGCTGAACCCCCCAAGGCTGAAGAGAGGTATCTGGAGGTCTGAGGTGCAGGGCACTCGCCAGGCCAGGATGCAGAGAGCCCTGTGGGCCCCAGAGGGCTACCCATTGGTTAGGCAGAGCATGAATAGAGGCCGGGGTCCCACGGAGCCATTCTAAGCCTCTGCCTCCCTTCCCTGGCTTAGCTTTAGGTCTCAAGAGGATGAAGAGGGTCAGGAAGGGCAGGATGCCATGTCCAGGGCCAAATCGAACTGGCTGCGAGCTTTCAACAAGGTGCGGATGCAGCTGCAGGAGGTGAGTGACAGAGTCAGCCCATGCCGCCACCACCACCTGTCCATGCCAGCCATGGAGGCCATGTCCAGCAAGACTTGTCATCACCCACACCAGCAGAGCCATACTTGACGATATCATGCCCAACACCCACACACACCCAGCTTGACGGCAGGCCGATGGGACAAGAGTTCACTGCCTAGACTCTCCTAGCCCTGCTCCTGACCCTGTTCTGATCTACAGTCTCTGGCCTGCTGTCACCAGCCCAACCTCCCCCTCGGAAACTCGGACTTTTCAAATCTGTAGTGAACAGAATTGGAGGCTTGAGACAGGAGAAGCCACAACAGGGGTCAATTTCACATGTAGAGATAGATCAGGGCAGCACCGAAAGGTCAGAGGTCAGTGTTGGAGTTGGTGTTTGGCAAAACTATCAGGCCCTGAAGGCTGAGTCATAAGCAGTTTAAGCAACTGCAGAGATAGGTGAGAAAATGGGGCTAGAGGCTCCCTAGTCCCAGGCTGTGGACAGAGCTGTGCTGATGGGCGGCCATCCAAACTGGGCTGGAGCATAAGAATGCAGGCTTAGACCACCAAGTCACAGTGCAGGCACTCCAAAGCAAGTTCCATCTCCATTCAAGAAGAGCGTGTGAAAACTGGAGCTGGGGAGACAGCTCAGCAGTTAAGAGTGCTTGCTGCTTTTGCATAGAACCTGGGTGCGATTCTCAGCACCATTGAAGGTTCACTTCTGTCTGTAAGTCCAGTTACAAGGGACCCAATACCTTCTTCTGGCCTCTGTGGACACCAGACATAGAGGTGCAGAGGCAAATGTGTGCAAAACATCCATACACATAAATATAACCATAATAATTTAAAAGAGATGTTTAACTAGATGGGATGGCACAGGACTTGTCATCCCAGAACTTGAGAAGCTGAGGAGGAGGATTGTGGTTCAAGGCCAGCTGGGGATACCTAGTAAGGTCAAAAAAAAAAAAAAAAAAAAAAAAAAAAAAAAAAAAAAAAAAAAAAAAAAAAAAAAGAGTCCAGTGAGACTTGATGGGAAAATGATGTCACAGTTCAGGACTGACAGATGATGTTTGATTGACAGGCAAAAGCTCTGTGTCTTACAGCCTGCTTTATAGGCTCAGGCCCAGAAAGCCCTGGGGGGGGGCATTACCCAGGAGGTGTAAGACTGGCTTTCCTGACCCCTTACCCACATGGGAGACAGAAGGGGTGTACAGCTTGCCTTGGGAGAAGAGGGCTACCACACTGACCATGGTGTCTGTCTGTCCTGCAGGCGCGGGGAGAAGGAGAGATGTCCAAGTCCCTGTGGTTCAAAGGCGGGTGAGTAGAGAGAGAGTATCCTGGTTGTCAGCAGATTTTTGTTTTGTTTGGTTTTGGTTTTTGCGAGACAAGTTTTCTCTGCATAACACCTCTGGCTGTCCTGGAACTCACTCTGAATGTAGACCAGTTTGGTCTTGAACTCACAGGGATCCCCCTGCCTCAGCCTCCTAAGAGCTGGGATAAAAGGCATGTGTCACTGTACCAGGTTAATCATTATTATTTGAATGGGGTCTCGCTGTGCTGCCTAAGCTGAACTTGAACTCCAGGCTCGAGCTGTCTTCCTGCCTTAGCCTTATGAGTTGTTGTCTTTTTGTGTAAGGGGTACCAACCGACCTCCATGAGAACTGGAAGTCCAAATAATCACATCCCTTGGTTTGAACAGTTGAACACTGGGCTCACGAGGTCAAGGGTCCCGCCTGCACTTCCAGCAATGGGTGTTAGGCTGGAGCACAGACCTGTGCACTCTGTCTCTGTGTGTCTTGCAGCCCAGGTGGTGGCCTCATCATCATTGACAGTATGCCCGACATCCGAAAAAGGAAGCCCATTCCCCTCGTGAGCGACCTGGTGAGCAGCTCCATGCTCCCACCCTGAGAGGGACCGTTGTGAGCAGTGTAAACTGCCCTCAGCGGTCCAGAGGCTGGGACTGCCAGGCAGTCTTTGGGACTAATGTAGCCTGATTTCCACCCCCATGCATCTCGGACGGACCTCAGGCTATGGTGAGTGATCATGAGCTGGGATCTCTCCCCAGACTCCCCCGGGGACCTTTCATCTGTGTGGGTGCCAAGGCTCACAGGTGGGAGAACAGGTGTTCTCATGCTACAAACTACCTTGATGCATGACCCGGCTGAGAGTTTTGCTCAGTGCTTGGCCAGTGTCTCCCAAGTCCCACATTTGGGGTGTAGGAAGTTCACCTCCCAGGATTCCCCCCCACGCTGACCTCACCGGTGGTGCTCACACTCACGTGCTCACTGGTGACCTTCCCCACCACAGTCCCTGGTCCAGTCGCGGAAGGCGGGCATCACTTCGGCCTTGGCTTCCAGCACGTTGAACAATGAGGAGCTGGTGAGTTGGGGGGGGGGCTCTGGAAGCGCCCCCGTGGTGATAGAGGAGTAGGGCGCGGGACTGGGGTGTCCCGGATGCCCCAGCCTACGCCTCCCTCCTCCGCAGAAAAACCACGTTTACAAGAAGACCCTGCAAGCCTTAATCTACCCCATCTCCTGCACCACGCCGCACAACTTCGAGGTGTGGACGGCCACCACGCCCACCTACTGCTACGAGTGTGAGGGGCTGCTGTGGGGCATCGCGCGGCAGGGCATGCGCTGCACAGAGTGCGGTGTTAAGTGCCACGAGAAATGCCAGGACCTGCTCAACGCGGATTGCCTTCAGCGTGAGGGGCGGGGCCAGGCGGGTGGGCGGGGCCGGGCTCAAGCAGACAGCAGCTACCCGAGGGGTGGAGGTGGGGGTGCAGAGGAGACGGAAGGGCCAGCCTGAAGTGGGCCAGGCCGGGAGGGTGAGTTGAGGGTGAGTAGATAGGCTGTACTGGCTGAATAGAGGGCCTGGCAAGCCCAGGTAAGCTCAGAGTCCTGTAGAGGACGAAACAGGGATGCCACTGGTATAATGCGTCAGAGGCAGGGCAGTGGGCGTGCCTCCGCGGGTTTATGCGAATCGATTCTCAATCTGTGGGTTAAGATTCCTTTGGGGGTCTCATATCAGATAATCTTGCATATCAGATATTGACTTTATGACTCATAACAATAGCAAAATTACAGTTATGAAGTAACAAAATATTATGGTCGGTTGGTCACCACAACATGAGCTGTATATTGTAAGGCTAGGAAGGTTGAGAACCACTGGTTATGCGCTGGGAGAAGAGTGGAAAAGGTGAGACAGTAGAGGGCGCTGGTTTGCGTAGGGCCTTTCAGTGAGAAAAGCACGTCTGCCCTACAACCTCTACAAGTCGGCCTTAGAGGTGAGGGCACTGAGGGGTGGTCAGCAAAGTGCGCACGATCTAACAGGCAGGCCTTTGACAGGATGTGGTGAACATGCTTAGACATGGGTGATGGGTCAGTGACAGGAGCCGAAGGGAGGGTTTGGAGAATGTGGCCTCCTGAAGGGTGTGGCTTGGAAGGGTGCATCTCAGAGGGGCGCATCTCAGAGGGGCGTGCCC
The DNA here is from genome assembly GCA_033318265.1 of Phyllotis vaccarum. Classification (NCBI taxonomy): domain Eukaryota; kingdom Metazoa; phylum Chordata; class Mammalia; order Rodentia; family Cricetidae; genus Phyllotis; species Phyllotis vaccarum. Next base: position 176,934,485 of record JARWLC010000002.1, on the reverse strand, counting down.
CTCAGTTGGCCTCAGACACTAGGATTGTTTTAAATGGACAGAGACTCTGTGTAGGCGTGATGCACCGTGAGGCTGGCCAGGGCCCAGTACTCAGTGGGCAGGGTATGGAGAGTGTGCGTAGGGTGATGCTTTGTGTGAGGCCCAGAGGTGAGCAGAGACTTTGGGTGCCAGAGGCTCAAGGGCTTGGCTCTGGGATGGCAGGAGAGTGGGGTGAGTGGAACTTCGTGGACGTGGCAAAGCCAGAGTAGCCCTCAGAGGGAGTGGCTTGCCCAGAAGGAGGGCCTGTGGAGACCGGCCTGGGGTGGAGGGTTGCAAACTGCTGGATATCAAGGTCAGGTGCATCTGTGTCGGCAGGGGCGGCGGAGAAGAGTTCCAAGCACGGAGCCGAAGACCGCACGCAGAACATCATCATGGTGCTGAAGGACCGCATGAAGATCCGCGAGCGCAACAAGCCCGAGATCTTCGAGCTGATCCAGGAGATCTTCGCCGTCACCAAGAGCGCCCACACACAGCAGATGAAGGCTGTCAAGCAGAGCGTGCTGGATGGCACGTCTAAATGGTCCGCCAAAATCAGCATTACAGGTGCGCATGCGCAGACAGCCCTAGGTGGGCGGGACCCGAGGGAGGGCTCCAGTTTGGGAACTTCAGAAAGACTCCTCACCTATGGCGCGTAAGTGGGTGGGTGCGTTGGTTGAAGGCTGGGTAGGATGCTTCATGCTTGCCTTGATGGATGGGTAGGTGGATGGCAGGAAGAGGGATGGGATAGATGGGTGGGTGGGTGGAGAGACGGTTGAGCAGCTGCAGAATTGAAGATGTGAAGTGTGTAGAGGGGTGACCGAAGAGAGGGATGAGTGGGTGGGGTAGGTGGTTGCATCAGCTTGGCGGTCCTGCGGCAATTCTCCAGTGTGGCTGGCCCATTTCACAGGTCTCCTTTTGGCAAGTTTTCCCTTTTGAAAGCACATTTGTGTGGTGGTGTGTCTTTCAGTGGTCTGTGCCCAGGGCTTGCAGGCCAAGGACAAGACAGGATCCAGTGATCCATATGTCACCGTCCAGGTTGGGAAGACCAAGAAAAGGACAAAAACCATCTATGGGAACCTCAACCCGGTGTGGGAAGAGAACTTCCACTTGTGAGTGACTGTCTGGGCCTGTGACTGTGAGTCCTCGGCTCCTTTCTGGGCCAAATCATAGGGGCCTCTAAAATTAGACACAGAGCAGCTTCCTGATGCTGACTCTGCCCTACACAGTGAATGTCACAACTCCTCTGACCGGATCAAAGTGCGCGTCTGGGATGAAGATGACGACATCAAATCCCGAGTAAAACAGAGGTTTAAGAGAGAGTCTGATGACTTCCTAGGGCAGACGATCATCGAGGTGCGGACACTCAGTGGCGAGATGGATGTGTGGTACAATCTGGGTGAGTGGGGGCAGGGCTCAAGGAGGCTGAAGCTGGAGAGAGAGGGGACCCAGAGGGTCAGGGAGGCTGCAGAGCTTTATATGCAGACGAGGCTGTTCCGGAACCTTCTAAGATTGTCCTCACAACCTACAGACAAGAGAACAGACAAGTCTGCTGTGTCAGGCGCTATTCGGCTTCATATCAGTGTGGAGATTAAAGGGGAGGAGAAGGTGGCTCCGTACCACGTCCAGTACACCTGTCTGCATGAGGTGAGTCCCCAGTACACCCGCCTGCATGAGGTGAGCCCCCAGTACACCTGTCTGCATGAGGTGAGTCCCCAGTACACCTGTCTGCATGAGGTGAGTCCCCAGTACACCCGCCTGCATGAGGTGAGCCCCCAGTACACCTGTCTGCATGAGGTGAGTCCCCAGTACACCTGTCTGCATGAGGTGAGTCCCCAGTACACCCGCCTGCATGAGGTGAGCCCCCAGTACACCTGTCTGCATGAGGTGAGTCCCCCAGTACACCTGTCTGCATGAGGTGAGTCCCCAGTACACCCGCCTGCATGAGGTGAGCCCCCAGTACACCTGTCTGCATGAGGTGAGTCCCCAGTACACCTGTCTGCATGAGGTGAGTCCCCAGTACACCCGCCTGCATGAGGTGAGCCCCCCAGTACACCTGTCTGCATGAGGTGAGTCCCCCAGTACACCTGTCTGCATGAGGTGAGTCCCCAGTACACCTGTCTGCATGAGGTGAGTCCCCAGTACACCTGTCTGCATGAGGTGAGTCCCCAGTACACCTGTCTGCATGAGGTGAGTCCCCAGTACACCTGTCTGCATGAGGTGAGTCCCCAGTACACCTGCCTGCATGAGGTGAGCCCCCCAGTACACCCGCCTGCATGAGGTGAGTCCCCCAGTACACCCGCCTGCATGAGGTGAGTCCCCCAGTACACCTGTCTGCATGAGGTGAGTCCCCCAGTACACCTGTCTGCATGAGGTGAGTCCCCCAGTACACCTGTCTGCATGAGGTGAGCCCCCAGTACACATGCCTGCATGAGGTGAGCCCCCCAGTACACCTGTCTGCATGAGGTGAGTCCCCAGTACACCTGTCTGCATGAGGTGAGCCCCCAGTACACATGCCTGCATGAGGTGAGCCCCCCAGTACACCCGCCTGCATGAGGTGAGCCCCCAGTACACCCGCCTGCATGAGGTGAGTCCCCCAGTACACCTGTCTGCATGAGGTGAGTCCCCCAGTACACCCGCCTGCATGAGGTGAGCCCCCCAGTACACCTGTCTGCATGAGGTGAGTCCCCCAGTACACCTGCCTGCATGAGGTGAGTCCCCAGTACACCCGCCTGCATGAGGTGAGCCCCCCAGTACACCCGCCTGCATGAGGTGAGCCCCCCAGTACACCTGTCTGCATGAGGTGAGTCCCCCAGTACACCCGCCTGCATGAGGTGAGCCCCCAGTACACCCGCCTGCATGAGGTGAGCCCCCCAGTACACCTGTCTGCATGAGGTGAGTCCCCCAGTACACCTGTCTTCACAAGGTGAGTCCCCCAGTACACCTGTCTGCATGAGGTGAGTCCCCCAGTACACCTGTCTGCATGAGGTGAGTCCCCCAGTACACCTGTCTGCATGAGGTGAGTTCCCCAGTACACCTGTCTGCATGAGGTGAGTCCCCCAGTACACCTGTCTGCATGAGGAGAGCCCCCCAGTACACCTGTCTGCATGAGGTGAGTCCCCAGTACACCTGTCTGCATGAGGTGAGTCCCCCTCAATACACCTGTCTGCATGAGGTGAGTCCCCAGTACACCTGTCTGCATGAGGTGAGTCCCCCAGTACACCTGTCTGCATGAGGTGAGCCCCCAGTACACCTGTCTGCATGAGGTGAGTCCCCCAGTACACCTGTCTGCATGAGGTGAGCCCCCAGTACACCTGTCTGCATGAGGTGAGTCCCCAGTACACCTGTCTGCATGAGGTGAGCCCCCAGTACACCTGTCTGCATGAGGTGAGCCCCCAGTACACCTGTCTGCATGAGGTGAGTCCCCCAGTACACCTGTCTTCACAAGGTGAGTTCCCCAGTGCCAAGAAACATACAGTTGGCTCCCTTATCACCATGCCTACCACCCTTCCACTCAGGCACACTGTACAATTATGCAGCTCTGAGGGGATTCCTCACATCATCCCCTCTGTCTGAGAAACTCCTGTGTATACATTAAGGCCCATCCAGGGATCCCTGCCAGGCCACCTGGCTGGCCTTCATGGCTATACTCCTGGCATGCCCCAGTGCTGAGCTCCCTGCCCAGTGCTCCTGCCTGGGCATCTGGAGAGCACTGTGTCCCATGGCAGGGCTGCTAAATAAGTGCTGCTTAATGAATGGAACAAAGATTGAGATCAGTGGACTCGGAGAGATTGGGCATGGCTCAGGGCATGGGTAGTTTTGAATGGGTGGACAGGGTATAGTAAATGATCTCCAGAAATAAGGGTGGATTTAGGAGTAGCTGGATACATAAAAAAGTGGATGGATGGTGGTGGAAGGTGGGTAGGGAGACAGATTGGTAGGTGGATGGATAGACAGATGGAAATACAGAGAGTGGATAAGATCTGTGGGATAGATAGATGGGTGGATGGGGGTTATGGATGTGTGGAGGGCAGTTAGATGAATGTGTGGGTAAATAGATGGATTAATGATGGATGGGTGGGTGGATAGGATAGATGAGTGAGTGAGTGGGTGGATAGATGGATGGGTGGGTGAACTGATGGATGAATGAGTGGATGGGTGAGTGGGTGGATGAGTGGATGGATGGATGGGTGGGTGGGTGGATGGATGGGTGGGTGGGTGGGTAAATGGGTGTCTGGATGGGTAGGTGGGTGGGTGCAAATGTGAATCCTGGGTGATGAACAGGATGATGAGCAACAGCAAATAAACAAGTGACTGACTGGACGGATGGGTGAGATAAGCTAGTCTTCCAGGCCCTATTTTACTCACGATGCCCTGTCTCTGTGGTGCAGAACCTGTTCCACTTTGTGACGGATGTGCAGAACAATGGTGTGGTGAAAATCCCTGATGCCAAAGGTGATGATGCCTGGAAGGTTTACTATGATGAAACAGCCCAGGAGATCGTGGATGAGTTTGCTATGCGCTATGGGGTGGAGTCCATCTACCAAGCCATGACGTGAGGGCACAGAGGGGGGTGGGTGCCTGGGGTGACACTGGTCAGCCTGGGAAGGGGGGTGTCTCACAACTCTGGTGGTTATCAAGATGCCATTTCTGAGAGGTATGGGCAGGGAGCCAGTGAACAACAGAGAGATGTGGTGCCCTAGACAGACCTATGAAGATGGGTCAGGAGGTGGCATATACCTGAGGCCTCAGTACTTGATGCTAAAACAGAAAAATCAGGAACTCAGGATCATCCTTGGCTACATACTGAGTTTAAAACCAGCCTGGGCTATCTGAGACCCTGTCTCAAAAAATAAATTTAAAAACATGGAAGAAAGGACATAGATTGCATGGACTCTCAAGGGCAAGAGCTAGGCAGAGAGGAAGCTGTGGGAAGAGGGCTCTGCTCCCAGATGGTGTCTTGGAGTTCTGGGGATCCCACAGTCTTGGTCACCAGACCCAGTGCCTCCTGCTTCCACCGCCAGCCACTTTGCCTGCCTCTCCTCCAAGTACATGTGCCCTGGGGTACCCGCTGTCATGAGCACCCTGCTTGCCAACATCAACGCCTACTATGCGCATACCACCGCCTCCACCAACGTGTCTGCCTCTGACCGCTTCGCCGCCTCCAACTTCGGGGTCAGTCTCAGGGGCCAGGGCTAGACACACTTCCTGTGATTAATTCCTGTGTGCCTCTGCCCCAGTCCCTATCTGCTTTTGTTTGCTCATCTGTAAGAATGGAATCGGATATTAATAGTGGGTGGAGTGCTTGTAGCTCAATGGGTAGGGTGCTTGTCTAGGATGAACAAGGCTCTGGGCCTCCATCCCCAGCACCATGTAAGGCAGGCATGGTGACATACATGCTTGTCATCCCAACTCTCAGGAGTCCAATCCAGCCTTGGATACAGGGACACTGAGAGAGATGGCTTTAGTGTTTACGAGCACTGGTGCTCTTCTAGAGGTCATGAGTTCAATTCCCAGCAACTACATGATGGCTCACAACCATCTGTAATGGAATTTGCTATCATGCAGGCATACAGGCAGAAAGAGCACTCATACACAAAAATAACTGAATCTTTTTTTAAAAGCTAGACGAAATGGACTCCAGCTGGTTGGTGATATGTAGTGGTTAGGGAGCATTCAGCCAGCTTAGCAACCAGTTTCCAGTGAGATCACCAGACCCCCAACCCTGTCTTCAACCTCTTCCCGTCCTCCACTTAGAAAGAGCGCTTTGTGAAGCTTCTGGACCAGCTACACAACTCCCTGAGGATTGACCTGTCCATGTACCGGGTGAGAAGCTCTGTGCCCCTGGAGTTTGTGTTTATATGAGGGAGTCACCCAGGGGAGATGGCCTGGGGACCCAGCACAGCCTTCACAAACTCCTGTGTCCCCACGTGGGCTGCACCTGCCCCAGTGCTGACACTGTGTCCCACTGTCCCTTGTCTCATACCCACCTGATGCCAACAGAACAACTTCCCAGCCAGCAGCCCCGAGCGGCTCCAGGATCTCAAGTCCACGGTGGACCTCCTCACCAGTATCACCTTCTTCCGGATGAAGGTGGGTGTCCCACAAGCCGTGTCCTGTCTGTCCTCACACAGCTGTGGGAAGAAGAATCCTAGTGGTTTGGCCACTGCTACAAGGTGCCCTTAAACACATACTGGGGGCCAGCAACATAGTGAGTGTGTAAAGTGCCACCAAGCCTGAGAATGTGAGCTCAAACCCCGGACCCACATGGAAGGGTAAAACTTACTCTCACAGGTTTTTCCTCTGATCTCCATTTGTACACACACACATACAAACACACACAAACACACACACATGTACACACACACAAACACACACACATATGTCAGGAGCTGGTTCATTAGCCAAGAGCCAATTAAAGAATTTTTTCTTTTGTCACTCTTTAGATTAGGACAGCATTCTTTAGATCAAGACAGTCCTTGGAAGAAAGTACTAGGGAACACACTGACCTTGGCTCTTAACTGCCTAACATTAAGCCAAGTTTTGCCTCCCTGTCTCCCTGCACCTGTAAAAGCATATATAAACAGCCTGGAAATAATAAAGATTGACCATTCGATCAGATTCCCAGACCTGTGGTACTTTTTCGTGTCTCCTGCTCCCCTCCCCCATTCTCTGTCTACAGGTGACCGCAGGTTGAGACACATTGGCGCCCAATGTTGCACATATACACACATACACACACATACTCACACAAATATACACACTCACATACACACATAGACACTCACACACATACACACACACAACAGACGCACACACACACAAGAGGAAAATAGTGTAGGTGTGGTGGCACACACCTTTAGTCCCAGCACTTGGGAAGCAGACACAGGGGATCTCTGAGAGGTGGAGACCAGCCTGTTCTACAGACTGAGAGAAATAAAATCACAAACACCATGAACACCACGGGAAAATGCAATAGGCAGCTAACATATAGCAACTCAGACCCACTTCAGGGTGTCACTCTCCTGGCATCCTCACCAGGGCCTGTCTCTGCCCTTCAGGTTCAGGAACTGCAGAGCCCGCCACGTGCCAGCCAGGTGGTGAAGGACTGTGTGAAGGCCTGCCTCAACTCCACATATGAATACATCTTCAACAACTGCCATGAACTTTATGGCCGGGAGTACCAAACGGACCCGGTGAGGCTGGGGGTGGGGTGGAAAGGAGGGGGATGGGAGGGATGGGGGAGACAAGACTGGGATGGGGCAAGACAGGTCTGAATAAGAAAAAAGGCATTTGGTACCCTTCAGAAGCAGAGGACTTAGCATTGGGTTCACAGTAGGCCCTCAAGATTGTGCTTGATGAGTTTGGGTTAAGGCTTCAAGACTAGTAGAGAGACTCCATTTGGGTAAGGGTCAGTGAATCAGGGTCTGGAGAGATGGCTCAGTAGATCTTCCAGAGCATCTAAGCTTGATTCCCACACAGTAGCTCCAATTCATCTCTAACACCCAACTGCACACATGCAAATAAGCAGACCTCTACTTAAACCCAGATAAATTTGTAAAAAGCAAAACTTGGGGGCTGGTGAGCGGGTCAGCCGGTGTAATACCACCAAGCTTGGCTCCTGTGGCGCCTCCCTGGAACTCACACAGTAGAAGAAGACACCTCATTTCCACAGCTCGCATGCAGTAGCACACAGGGCCACCCCGACACATTTAAAATAACGTAAACAAACACGTTGTCAGTCCGGGTGAGATGCTGCCCTCATAGGCCTGGTCTTCAGGATGCTGAGACATGAGATGGACCACTCCAAGCCAGCCTGGGTTACATCCTGAGTCTCTGTCTCAGAAAAGGAAATGCTGGCTTAATTTATTTTTTTTAGCTTTGCTTTGTGTTTTTGTTTGTTTGTTTGTTTGCAATGAAGGCCTCATCACTGGTAGCCCAGTGAGGCTTCAGAGTGTCGCAGAGGGTAATGGCTGCTGCAGCCTCTATGTCCAGCATGCGCCGTGGCCGGATGATGTTTCTTCTGTCTGTTTTTAGCATGAGGCAGTGCTCTGTACTGGGCTCCCTATTCCTGCGCTGGTTTCTAAGCTATGTCTCCTCTGCCCCTTTCAGGCCAAGAAGGGGGAGGTTCCCCCCGAGGAGCAGGGTCCCAGCATCAAGAACCTGGACTTCTGGTCCAAGCTGATCACACTCATTGTGTCTATCATTGAGGAAGATAAGAATTCCTATACACCGTGCCTCAACCAGTGAGTAGCAGCCTAGGCCCTGTGCGGGGCTTCGGCAGTGTGTGGCTGGGTCCTGGGTCACAGACCGACTATCCAACAGCTCCAAATGTGTGTGTGAGAAGCCCCACATTCTGGCTTCCTTTATACTTTGTATTTTGAGGTCAGATCTCCATAAAGCTGACCTTACATTCACTCTGTAGCCCAGGTTGCCCCTTAACTTGAAATCTCCCTGCCTGGGTCTCCTGAGAAGTCAGGAGGACAGGCCTGAGCTGCAAGTCCACCTATGGAGTTTAGAGTCTGATTACGTGAACTTAATTGTATGTGTGTTTACAACTGCGGTGGGAATGTCAACATTTTTTAAATCAAGTTTTTATTTTAGGCAGTGATGGTGCAAACCTTTAATTTCAGCACGTAGGAGGCAGAGGCAAGCAGATCTCTGTGAGCCAAAATTGTTATACAGTGAATCCCTGTCTCAAAAAATTCTTAAATTTTACTTTATTTTTTAAAGTATTTTCCTTATATGTATTTGGGTGTTGTGCCTGCCTCTATGTCTGTGAACCATGTTCATGCCTGGTACCTGTGGAGGCCAGAAGCAGGTGTTAGATGTCCTGAGACGGGAGTAACAGATGGTTGTGAGCCATCATGTGAGTGGCAGGAATCGAACCAGGTTCCTTGTGTATGTCATAGTCACAGGGCGCTGGTGTTGATACTCTCCCTCCATGATGAGGATTCTGGGAATTGAACCCAAGTCTTCAGGATTAGTGGCAAGCCCCTTTAGCCATGGAGCCATCCCACTGGCCTAGAGGTGAGATTTAATATAGAATGTTGTAGTTATGTTCCGGGTGAACAGCTGCAGTCCTAGCTATTTGTGAGGCTGCAAGATCAGTTTAGTTTGAGAGTGGCCTTGGCAATGTGGAAGAACCCTGTTGTTTTAGGTTTCTGGCCCAGACTTTCCAGCCTAGCTTGGTGGCCCAGACTTTCAGACTCACAGTCCTGCAGTCCCACAGAAACATGCAGACACTTGTATTAATTTTATGCCGATCAACCTGTGGCTCTGGCATATAACTTGCTAGCTCTTGCTCTTAAACTAACCCATGATCCTTATCTTGTTCAACCATGAGGCTGGGTACCTTTTCTCAGAGCAGCATAGGTGTCCTCTGCATCCGCTTCTCTGGTGTGTCTGTGGCATCTCTGCTCTGCTCTTCCAGTTCCCAGAGTCTGGTAGCCCCACCCACACTTCCTGTCTGCCTTTGGCCAATCAGCATTTTTATTAAACTCATAGGTGGGACAATTATTTATGTAACATCATAAATCCCCTACCTGTCCCCTTTTCTCTTTTTAAAACAAGAACCCCAAATCTAATTTCCTTTGTGTAATTTTTTCACTGTTATCTATAACAACTTGTAACCAACACTGTAAACAAACACAAACATCCATAATCCATGTTTTGGGAATGTGGGCATCGTTCTCTAGGCTACTTCCTGCTGAATGGGTGCACTGGCAATCCCATGGGAACCCAAAGAAAAATTTAGCATTATGGACAAGTCTTTAGTGGAATAGTCTGTAAGGCTGGGTCATCTCAGCCAGTCTCCTTGAAATTGTTCTGGATACAGAGCTCTGGAAACTTCAACAGAGGTGTTCTGAAATGCTGAATCATCTGGGCCATCCATTTCCATTGGGGATTTTTCAGGGGGTCTTCCTCTATCAAACTTTATGTTCTTTATCCAGAAATAAATCCACAGCCTCGTTTTCTGTTTTCTGTGAGAATAAAAAGAAAACCTCTTCTCCACAGTAGCATATCTTTGGATTTCAATTTTAAAGTAAACTCATTTACAAAATATATAGGTTGAATTAATGCAACATTTGTAATCAAATGACTTTTAGCAGCTTTTACTGCTTTATTTTAGGTCAAAAAACTTAAAGACAAGACAACAGCATACAGTACCCAGACACTTTTTGTATTTTCCATCTTTACGTAGCTTATTACTATTTTTTCTCTATTTCTTTTTTAAGGACTTTATCTCTTTTCCTTTTCTCTCTCAAACCTTCATGAATAACCATTTAGAGTTTATTTGAATCTGTCTTTCCTGTATATCTCTTATCTTTTTCTGTTTCTGACCACACCTTTGCTTGGCTAGGGTGACTGACTGCACCCAGCTCCCTCTATTTCTTTCTGTTTCTGACCACACCTTTAATCTGCCAAGGTGTGGCTAAGGATTAAAGGCTTCACTAGGATGACTGACTGCCTCCACCCAGCTCCTAGTCTAGTTTCATAGAATTTATCTTTTTAGCAGAGGTACCAGTAGAACCCACAATTTCCACTCTGGGCAATTTTAGGGTCACTATAAGTACCAAGTAAATCACCGCCGACTGCTGCTCATTAACTCCATTTAAGTATTTGGCAGCAAGGCCTTTTAAAAGACTCTGAAGTGTTTTGCCTCTAAGGCTGAATCAGGAAGGTTTTCTTAAAAAAGCCAAGCCTCTGCTTGCCTCCAGAAAACAGAGCTGATCCAAGAAAACACCACCACTAGAAAGCCATCTTTGACTCTGTTCCCTTTTTGTCCTTATTAACAGAAACCTTAAATCCACCATATATAGCTCCTTGCTTACATCTAGGCTCCTGTGAAACTTCAGGAACCAACCTTTTGCAGCTCAGGCTTTGAAATTCAAACCCACATGCCACTCCAGGGCATCTCTGAACCAAGGCTCATGTGAGCGACACAACGCAGAAGATGTTTATGGCTCTGATTCTGTGCTCTAGAACCCTTTTTAATCTTTCTTCAACTTTATGCAGGTTTATGTCACCCATGTTGGGCTGCCATTTGTTGTATGAGATTTCTGGCCTGCACTTTCCAGCCTAGCCTGCTGGCCCCAACTCTCAGATCCACAGTCCCATAGTTCCACTGAAACACACAGACACTTACATTAATTGTACGCTGATTGACCTGGGCCCAGGCTTACAACTCCCTAACTCTTGCTCTTATTCTAACCCATGGTTCTTATCCTGTTCAGCCATATGGCTCTGGCTCCATACCTTTTCTCAAAGCAGCAGAGTTAGTTCCTCTGCATCTTCTGGATTCTCTGTAGCATTTCTGCTCTGTTCTTCCTGTTCTCAGAGTTTTCTTAGTCTGGTAGCCCCGCCCACACTTCCTGTCTGCCTTTGGCCAGTCAGCATTTTTATTAAACTAGTAGGCAGGACAGTTATTTACAATGTAACATCAAAATCCCACTAGAGGACCCTGAAACAATAAGCAAACCATGCAGTTTTATACACAAAACAACACTGTGTAATAACGATTCTGGCCCAGACTTCCCAGGCCAACCCTGAAGATTGGACTTACTCACAGCTCTGCTGCCACTTAGCCCCAAATAATCACACAGAAGCTTACATTAATTTCATGCTAATTGACCTATGGCTCAGGCATATGCTTGCTCTTTCATCTTATCTCAACTCATTATCCTTATCTTGTTTAGCTATGTTGCTTGTTACCTTTCTTCAGAGCAGCATCCTCTTTCCTCTGGGTCTGCTGGTGTGTCTGTCCTGCACTCCTTCCCAGAGTTTTCTTAGCCTGGTACCCCACCCACACTTCCTGTCTGTGTTCTGGCCAATCAGTGTTTTATTAAACCAGTGGGGGGGACAAATATTTACTACCAGAACGCATTCCCACAGCAGCACTGTGCAGTGTGCAGTGTTGTACGGCAAGCAGGTGTGTGAGAATGTGGACTCAACTTGTTATAGCCTCTGTGAAATATTCATCAAATAGATGAAGGAGACTTTGAATCTGTTTCTTTCAGAGTGAGCACTGGAGTGGGGTGGGGAGTGGCCGGACAGATTTCTGATCCAGCTGGGGTCGCTAGGGGCAGGTATGCAGCTCACTGGGGTCGCTAGGGGCAGGTATGCAGCTGAAGAAGAGAGGAGATGGGAAAGCAAACCAAGAAGGATCTGTGGTTCAAAACCACAAAGACCCCGAGTTTATTTCTGAAAGTGCTTGTATGCATTTCAAGCCAGAATTCAAACAAATCACAGTACAAGCATTCAAACACAATCTTGAGAAAACCCCTGTGCAGACCTTGGATCAGGCAATGGGCAGCTTCACTATCACATCATGTGCCTTCTACTACCTAAAAGACAATGAATGCTTTCCCCAGGGCTAATCATACTAGTCCCAGGGTCATCAAAGCAAAGGCCAGGAGCAAGCTGAACTCATGTGAATTCTAGAATAGCTGAATCACTATGACTCTTGTATTCTGTAAGTCAGAAAAGACTCGAGTCAGTATGGGAAACTGAGTCACTGTATGGGCTCCCACAGACAGACAGATGGACGGACAAGTGAGTGGGTGGGTGGATGAATAGGTGAGTGGGTGGATGGATAGGTGAGAGGGTAAGTAGATGAATAGGTGAGTGGGTGGATGGGTAGGTGAGTGGGTGGATGGGTAAGTGAGTAGATGGATGGGTAGGTGAGTGGGTGGATGGATAGGCGAGTGGGTGGATGGATAGGTGAGTGGGTGGATGGCAATGATGGGTAGGTCAGTAGGTAGGTGCATGATCAGGTGGGCAGATAAATGGCTGACCCAGTGGTGTAGTTGATAAGTGTGAGTGAGAGGTAGCAGATGCATTGGTGGGTGGGGACTGAGGGATGACTATCTGACCTACAGCAGCAAGGTCCAAGTGTTCCCCTTCCGCCCACCTGTCCTAGCTCTGGGTTCCCATGTCTTTTCCTAGGTTTCCTCAGGAGCTGAATGTGGGAAAGATCAGTGCTGAGGTGATGTGGAGCCTGTTTGCTCAAGACATGAAGTACGCCATGGAGGGTGAGTCTCTGAGTGCAGGCTGGGCTGCCCCTGCTGGGGGATGGAGCTCGGGCCTCTGACTGAGCTAGTCCCTCCCGCAGAGCATGACAAACACCGGCTGTGCAAGAGCGCAGATTACATGAACCTTCACTTCAAGGTCAAGTGGCTGTTCAATGAGTATGTGGCTGAGCTGCCAGCCCTCAAGGACCGAGTGCCTGAGTACCCTGCGTAAGTTCCCGAGACCAAAGAGGATTCCAGGGCCTCTGAGTGCCAGATCCCAACTCCCTGACACCCCATTGGTACGAGGGAAGCAGCTGCATCATATAGTTCAGGGTTAGAGCAAGAATGAAGCCACCATGTTGAAAGTAGCCATGATTGAAATATTTTTAGTTTGCAAAGGTTGAAGGCTCTCCTCCTCCCCCTCTTTTATCTCTTCCCTCTTTGGAGTCATCCTCTGTACATAGTGAGTTTAAGGGTAACCTAGGCTACATTAACCCTCCATTTGAATAACTGTATCAAAGGAACTTTGACCAAACTAAAAATGACTGAAAACCCAGGAAAGGGTGGAAGCCTAAGAACCCAGGTCACTGCTTCCCAAGAGCTGGGATTAAAGCACCTTATTGCCACTTCAGAAGCAGGCCCAGCAGCCAGTGGGTAGGGCAGGGCTGGCACACAGTGTCCCTGAGGGGTGTCCCAGCTGATCTGTCCCCTATAGGTGGTTCGAACCATTTGTCATCCAGTGGTTGGACGAGAATGAGGAGGTGTCCCGGGATTTCCTACATGGCGCGCTGGAGCGAGACAAGAAGGATGGGGTGAGGAGGCGCTGGGTGGTGGTCAGAGGTCCTGCTTGTGGATGTCCTCCTGTGTTCCACCCAAGGCCTCCATCTTCCCATGGCTGGGCCCACCCTGGAGCTGATATGGTGGCCCTCTCTTTCTGCAGTTCCAGCAGACATCAGAGCATGCCCTGTTTTCTTGCTCCGTGGTGGACGTCTTCTCCCAGCTCAACCAGAGCTTTGAGATCATCAAAAAGCTAGAGTGTCCCGACCCCCAGATTGTGGGCCACTATATGCGGCGCTTTGCCAAGGTGCGGCAGGATCCGGTGGAGTTATGGGTAGGGCTGGTGCTGGGGTGGAATCCAGAGTGACATGGAGGTAAGCCAGGTCTAAAGTTAAGTACCAGAGGTTGGGGAGGAAGTTGAGGGAATCCATTGGGAAGCTAGATCCAGTTTGGGCTAATGGGATTGGGTTTGGGGTGCAGGCCGCATTCAGGATTGCTATGGGGATCTCCAGTGTTGGGATTCACATACACAGAGTTGGTTCTGGGTGACTTTGACTGAATGGTTGTTTAGCTGGGGATTAAAGGCTGGCAACTGGGTTCTATATGGGATTGGGTCAGGATGGTGATTAGGGGTAGGTTCTTCAAAGCAGAGCTGGACACATGGGCAATGGTGGGGTTTGTATTTAGTGTAAACCAGGGCAGGGAGAACAGAACCACACAGCAAGATCTTGTCTCAAAAACAACAAACAAAATCCAAAGAACAAAACAGGAATTATCTTAGAGTGAGCAGCCCTCTCAGAAGAAGGAACAGCCATCCAGCCTGATGTCCACCCCACACACATAATGTCTACAGTGGATGTTTCTAGTACCTGTGACCAGGGTCCTAGCTCACTCATGTCTCTGTTCTCAGACCATCAGCAATGTGCTTCTCCAGTATGCTGACATTGTCTCCAAGGACTTCGCCTCCTACTGCTCCAAGGAGAAAGAGAAAGTGGTGACTGAGGGGGTCACCCACCCCACCCCACCGAGCCCCCCCACCTCTCTCAGCCCTGGCCCTCCTCACCCTACTCAGTTTCCCTCAGGATCCAGGGGTCCCTTCCTACTCCAGGCTATGCCACAAGGTTTAGGACACCAAATTCTGCTGAGGGGACATGGATTGGCAGGGACACATGTGACTACGATTGTGTTGACTGGAAGTCTGTCTGTCTGGGTCTGACAGTATGGGGTTTGGTGACGGTGGTGGTTAGGTATTTGCTTGGTTGAGTTTTTAAGACAAGCTCTCAAAATGGAGTCTAGGCTGGATTTGAGCTTCCCATGTACCCCAAGTTAGCCTCAATCTTGCTGTGTAGGCCAAGGTGGCCTCCAATTCACTGTGTACCCAAACTGATCTTCAGCTTGCGTACATCCCAGGCTCAGCTCCAGCTTGCTTTGTAACCAGGCTAGCCTTTATCTCTGATCCTCCTGTCTCCACCTTCTGAGCTGAGGGGACAGCTGTGTGTCTTGGTACCCAACTGTTTTGTGTAGCTGTGTTGAGAACTGGGTCACGAATGTGTTCGTGTCTGTGTGTCTGAGCCTGAGTCGGGGGGAGTCCTGTGTGCACATGAGGGTGAGGACACTCTCCCCACTGTTTTCAGTGGAGCCTTAAAGGTGTGACATTAGCAGTGTCAGCAGGACCCTGAGGACTCCTCTCTGCCCTTTGGACTTTCCTCTATCTGGCCAGCATGGGTCCCAGGGTGACATTCCTGGGACCTCCCCATCTGAACCAAGGGACCCTCCTCCCAGCTCATGCATGTCCAGGGCTATTGCCTCCCATCCTCCAGAGGACCCCAGGTTCCCCAAAGGTGGTGGAAGTCAATAGCCTGACTCTCGCTCGCTCTTCCCAGCCCTGCATCCTCATGAACAACACACAGCAGCTGCGGGTACAGTTGGAGAAGATGTTTGAGGCAATGGGAGGGACAGAGGTGAGTGACAGGCAGGCTGGGGCCTCTCTCCATTTCCATGAGTCCCTGAAATCCCAACTGCAAGCTTGGCTGTGAATTGCAGACCCACTAGGGAGACTTTGCTGCCTGTGCCTCGGTTTCTCCCCTTCCCAGCCCCTCAGACACCTTCCCAGGGATATGAGAAAGCAGGGATGTGTAAGGATCTTGCTCCCTTCAGCTGGACACCGAGGCCAGTGGCACCCTGAAGGAGCTGCAGGTGAAACTCAACAATGTCCTGGATGAGCTCAGCCACGTGTTCGCCACCAGGTGGGGGCACCTCTGGGACGGGGTCATGTAAGCAGGGGTGACCCCGAGCCTTAGGCATTGTGTGCTCTTCTCATACAAGACACAGAGTTAAGGCTCAGTCAGGGGAATTGGGAGCTCAGATTTGGCTTTCCCACAGCCTGGCTATGTGGTTTGGGTGAGTCCCTTACCAATCCATCCTCAGTCAAGTAGCAGAAATGACGTCACCTGTGACTAAGAAAGAATCCTGGCACTGAAATGCCCACATGGGCAGAGACCGCTTAAGTGTTATTGTGCACCATCACTCGGGTGCTATTGCCCCTAGTGGGGACAGAAGCCGAGGCCACAGATCCTCAAGGCCACCTTCTGGAGCACGGAGCACAGGTTAAACACCTCTCCATTGTGCCTACAGCTTCCAGCCACACATTGAGGAGTGCGTCAGGCAGATGGGTGACATCCTGAGCCAGGTGAAGGGCACAGGCAATGCGCCTGCCAGCGTCTGCAGCAGCGTGGCCCAAGATGCGGACAACGTGCTGCAACCCATCATGGACCTGTTGGACAGCAAGTGAGGGTCGAGACAGGAAGGAAGGCTTGGGTTGGGGGGCAGACGTGTGTATTCGTGAGCGGTAAAGGATGGGCCTGCTGCTGTTTCTGTGGATGGAAGGTGGACAGGATCTATGACATGAGGATGAGGCAGGCTGT
Organism: Phyllotis vaccarum; assembly: GCA_033318265.1. Classification (NCBI taxonomy): domain Eukaryota; kingdom Metazoa; phylum Chordata; class Mammalia; order Rodentia; family Cricetidae; genus Phyllotis; species Phyllotis vaccarum. Next base: position 176,917,756 of record JARWLC010000002.1, on the reverse strand, counting down.
GACACAAAATATAGGGTGGATGAGGACAGATGGTTAAAATATGGGTGAATGTGTCCTGGGAGGATGGATGGATGAGGTAGGTGTGTGTGTGTGTGTGTGTGTGTGTGTGTGTGTGTGTGTGAAGAGGGGGTGGGTGTGTGGACAGAGAGATGGATGAGGGGTGGGTGTGTGGACAGAGGGATGGATGAGGGGTGAGTAGGTGTGTGGATAGAGGGATGGCTGTGAATAGCTGTGCAGTGGTGGTGAATTTGGGGCTGTGGTTCGTAGGTGAGGGATCTGCTAAAAAATGCACGCTAGCAGATTGTCCCCTTCTTCTGACCCACTTCAGTTATGTCATGGATTGTCTGTCCTCTCCTCTCGTTTCCCTTGCCGGTCCCATCTCTTCCTTGGCCATGGCCTCAGGTCCCTTGACCCCCTTCCCTGGGGAAGAGAACCTTGATTGCCTACACTGTTCCTCCATATTTGAACATCCTGGTGTGTCTAACCTGAACACCCCACAGGCCCCCCCCTTCACGGTTAAGCCCAGGTTTTCCCCCAATGCCTTCTGTGTGCTTTCCCTGCACACATTATGCACAGTCACCCCGCCAGGTCCTGCCTGTGCGTGGAGGGAAGGGGACTGGGGAATCCCTCTCACTAATGTCATCCCCACCCCAGCCTCACCCTGTTTGCCAAAATCTGTGAGAAGACAGTTCTGAAGCGTGTGCTGAAGGAGCTGTGGAAGCTGGTGATGAACACCATGGAAAAGACCATTGTTCTGCCACCGCTCACAGACCAAACGGTGAGTCACATGTCCCAAGACGCGCAGAGAACACGGTGCCTCCAAGACAGGGAGCCAGGACAATGCCATCAGGGTTCAGGGAGGTCACTCAGGTGTGTTCAGGGGTGAACACAGCCACCGAGGCCAATTGGAAGGCCAAGTCCTTCAGAGTCTGTAGCTCTCAGCAGCCTGGTGTCTCCCTGATTTCTAGTCACAGAGCTTGGGGACATCTGAAGTAGGGAGTTAGGTGTGTCTTCCGGGGGTGAAGATAAGGCTGAGAGCCCAGGGCTGGCCGAAGGATACCCCTGGGTGGGTTCACAGCTGGAGGAGGGTGGGGAGGACTCAGCCAGGTGCCTGTGGCTGGGAGCTGAGGACCTTCTGGGTAGGGCCAGGGCTGGGGGGCTGCCGGTGCCTCAGTGTCCTCCCTGGGCCACTCACAGTGACTTATTCCCCTCCCCCACCCTGCCCCTATTCCGGCTGGCAGATGATTGTAAGTAGAGACCCGTTTGTCCATCTGTCTGTCCATCCTCGTCCTTTTGCTGTGTGTCTGGACTGGGACCACCCCCACCCTCCCAGTGCCCCTTCCTCCCTCTCCCTGACTTTGTATCTGTGTGCTGCTGGGTGGGACATGGAGGGGGTGGGGCTGGGAGGCCCCTTCCAGACTTGGAAGCAGGGCCTGCGTCCACACTGTCAGCCTTCTCTGTCATGTCCAGCCCTGTCCCTGTCCCTTGGATGGAAGCCACTCAGTCTCAGCAGCAGACAGAGGCAGGGGTGGGGTCTTTTCTCTGCACGCAGGTCTATGCCAGGTAGTGTCCTCAGTGTACCCATGACTCCCCTAGTGCCACATGCACACACCAGCACCCCTGGAGGCCCAGCTGAGAGACGTACTGTCAGGCAGCCTGGGTGTCTGCACTTACCAAGACCATGACCTGGGAGAATCGGTTTCCTGGTGTGGGAAGTGAAGTTCCATTCCAGGACTCTGAGCGATCAGAGTGAAAGGAGCAATCAAGACATCTAAATGCTCACTCAGTTACCTGAAGACCCTCCATCAGCCCATCCCATACTCCTTTGTGGGTCAGGCGAGGCCACCATTACATTTTACTTCCCAGTGGGCATAGCCTGGGTCTCTGTAGCCACCTGGTGGCATCATGCCTAGGGCATGTAACTGTAGGCAGGTGGAAAAGGAACACATAACATTGACGACTTGCAGCAGATCAGTGTTGGTCATGGCTCACCTTCGTGACAGCCCTCTGAGGAAGGAGGGTCTCAATGCAATCAACCTGATGAGGAAAAGCCAAGGCTGGGAGAGAAGCCACCTGGCTCAGGCCTCAAGCACGTGCCAGAGATGGGCTTTTGGGTTCAGTCTGTCTCAGGGTGCAGTGGGGTGCCCCTGCTAACCTGGGATCCAGGGGGTTCCTTTGTACACCAAATGTAAATGGCTTATATTTTAACAGTGGCTCTTACCTTGGGCTTCTCTGGCCGTGGCTCTGGCTGTTCTCTCTTCCTCTTTCTCCCTCTCCCTCTCCCCTTCCTTCATCTCTTTCCTTCCTGCCCCTCCTTTCTCTCCCTACTCTCCCCTGCTTTCCATCCCCTACCCCTCCTTTTCCCTCTTTCTCATCCTCCTTCTCCTTGTCTTCTGGCTTCCTCCTTTCCCTCCATTTACACTCCTTCCCTCCCCACTCCCTTCTTCCTCCCTCTGGATCATACATCTTCCCCTTCCTCCCAACCCCCTCTTAAGAGCGAGCCCCCACAGTTCCCCAGCCTTCCCCAACCCTAGCCAGTGCGGCTCCCATTCCCACATGGGCGAGTGTGACGCACCGGGTCCTGACCTCGCTGTGACACTGTCTCTGCAGGGTACCCTCTTGAGAAAACATGGCAAGGGCCTAGAAAAGGTAATGAGGACCTCGGCTTGCCGGGGTCCACGGTGTCTGGGTGTGAGTGCTCCTGCAGTTCATGGAAAGGTCAGCTGAGTCCTCAGTGGGAGGTGGTGCTTCATCTTGTCTCGAGGAATTGGAAGCCAGAGCTCAGATCATTCTCTAGTCAGGGAGGTGTGTATGCATAACCCAGGCTTGGCTGATACTTGTGGCCTTCAAGGGCCACACTGTGGATGGCCCTGCTCAAGTCCTGGGCTCGCTCCTTTACTGTAAACTGTAAGGAGGGACTGGGGCAGCTGGTTGTGCCCTTATACAGGATGCATCCAGCCCCTTTGTGCACTAAATAGGGGTTTGTTTTATGACTGGAGTATAGGGTGTTCCCACTCCCCAGCAGTTTTCCAGAGGTGCCCATGTATGCATCCATGTGTGATCAAGGCTGTGTGAGTCTGAATGTGATCATGCAAAACATGTTGTGTGTTCTGGCCTGTGAGCCTCTTATATGTGTGATTTGGTGATTTTTTGATGATTTTGAGTATCTGCAGAAGCTGTCTGAAGGTCTAGAGTGTGTCTGTGTGTGTGTGTGTGCTAGTGCTTGACTGTGTGTCTATGTGAGCGTGTGTGTATGTGTGTGAGCATATGTGTGAGTCTCTGTGTGTGTGTGTGTGTGTATGTGATGTGTATGCTTGACTGTGCATGCATGTGTGTGTGACCATGTGTGTCTGTCTGAGCCCATCTGTGTGTCTGTATGTGCGAGCATATGTGTCTCTGTGTGAGCGTGTGTAAGCATGTCTATCCATGCGAGCCTGTCTGTGTGTGTGTGTGTGTCTGTGTGTGCACATGTGTGAACATGTGTGTGTCCACACTGAAGGTGCTTGGAGCTTGTAGGGTTTATCAGGATGATTTCTGAGGTCAGATCTCCCAACAAAGGCTCAGTGCATGTGGGGTGTGTACAGAGACCTGGAGTCCTCTCCTTGACTTCTCATCAAGTGCCATAAGCACCCGTAGCTAGGTTGTAGCTTTCTAGTCCCCTGTGGCCAAGGAATCTACACTCAGGGACAAGGGCAAGTGCTTTAGTCGGGGAGGAGAATCACTTTAGTAACTGGGAGGGAGCTCATGATGTGACTCTAGGGGGCAGGAAAGTCCCACTGAGTATCCTCCCAGCAGCCACCAGAACTCTGACCTCCGCCTGGTTCTCTCCACAGGGCAGGGTGAAACTGCCAAGCCACTCAGACGTAAGCCCAGCCTCTCACTGTCTGTCTGGCTCCCACCCCATCCCTTTCCCTCCCTGCCCCTTCCACTCTGTGGTCCGTGCCGTCGGGGGCGTCCTGTGGCCCTGTCTGTTATTTCTTTTTCCTCTGTCTGTCTGTCTGGCTTGTGGTTGGGTAGGGAAGGGCAGTGGGAGGTATGGGTGATGCTCAAGAGGGCCCCTGCATCTCAGCGGAGTACAGGTGGGTGCCACGGGGAAAACTGAGGCCCAGTTACCAGCTGGGCTCTGGTAACTCCGGTTCACAAACCTCAGGGAATCCTGAGACTAGGGGACTGGGGATGTGTGTGTGGCACAGTGGAGAGCACTTGATGAGCTCGTAGACCCAGATTCTGGTTTCCATTCTGATGTGTGTATGAGGTCTGGGCTCCATCACTGCAGGGAAGAATAACACAAGAATGGTACAGTGTGAGGTAGAAAAAAACCATAGCAGCCTCCAAATGCCCGGCCGACCTTAACAGCTCAATTAGAATGCCCTGGTGCATCCCTCCTTCCAATAAAATGCTAGTTAGCCGGGGAGAGACCAGGTCCAGAGAGGGCAAGGCACTTCTGCTCAGCGGAGGTTCTCACACTGGAAACCAGTCTGCCATATATTGTCTGTGATGAGACCAAGTCACCAAAGACACATCACATCCCTGTCCCTTCAAGGCTACCGGGTGGCCATGATTCCCCTAATATATGGGGGGAAACAGTCTCAGAGGGGTTAAGTCACCTGTCTGGGGCTGCACAGCAGGATTGTCTCCAGCCTCAGTTGCCAACTGGCGGGTGTCTCGGGAGTGGGTGTGTGCATACACCAGTGTGTAACAAGACTTCCTGACAGTGAAATCCCTGCAGAGGGTGGCTAGGGGAGGGAAACCCCCAGGGTGCCCCTCACCACACACACAGCTAGCCCATGTGTGTTTCTCTTAAGTCTTCCAACAGTGGGGCCATGATAGATGTGAGAGAGTGAACATTGCCCCCATAGAACCGTGCTTCTCCAGGGACAAGGTGGCCACATGCTCCGTGATCTCTCTGGGGAGCTCCTGACCACTCTGTCCATCAGTCACCAGGAACCTTTGGACTCAAATCAAGATGGCAGACAGGCAGGGGGATGGGGTGAGGTTGCTCAGGGTGGGGGAACCATTTAGAAAATGTACACCATCACTTCAGCTGTCTGCTGTTTCCCACAGGGAACACAGATGATCTTCAATGCCGCCAAAGAGCTGGGCCAGCTGTCCAAACTCAAGGTGAGGAGGCAGAGCGCCATGGGGGGTGGGGAGGGAGCTAGGGACCTGTACACCACTTAAAATTGAAAAGTCCAGAGAAATACCCTGAAACATAAGGCCTAAAAACTAGGCGTCACATCACTGGGCCCCACTTCCTGCTTCCCAAACAAAAAGCCATTAGTCACTAAAGCCCAAGATAACAGGGAGAGAGAACAGCAAATCCACAGGCTTAAACAAATTAACCAATAAGGATAAACCTGAAACACCCCTAGACTCATCCAAAGTGACCCTGGCCAAACCCCAACTAACTTTTATCCAATATACATTACTAACAATGATTGCCACCACCATAAACAAATTCTTCCTAAAATAAACTAACTTTCTTAGGCACTCCCCTAAATTAGGCTTAAAAGGACCCCCCACCCTTTCCCCAGGTCGCTGGTCCCTGCCATTCTGCCTCTGTGCTGGACAGATCCAGTGTACTGGAATATTAAAACCCTCTTGCTTATTGCATATGTGGATGTTGGTCTTTTGTGGGACTTCTCTAGGACCCCAACAAAAATGCCCTTGAGTATGTTGGAAAGAGCAATCAGGTTCAGCTTGATCAATGGAACACCTTTCCCCAACATGAAAGCTCAAGTTTCACAATCTCAAAACTGGGGTCAGCTTTGCTCACCTGACCTCTTCCTGCCATGTACACAGGATCACATGGTACGCGAAGAAGCCAAGAGCTTGACCCCGAAGCAGTGCGCCGTAGTAGAACTGGCTCTGGATACCATCAAGGTGAGAGAGGGAATCAGAGCTTTGACAGAGGGCACAGAGGAAGCAGGTTTGGGGAATGCATGAATTTACAAGGTAAAGTAAAGGGGTAGTGGGTGGGGAGGGCAGCCCAGGAGGGTGAGAGACTTGTGGGTGCTAGCCGGGGTGCTTTGAGCCATCAGCAGCACCTGTCCATCCTCAGCAATACTTCCACGCGGGGGGCGTGGGCCTCAAGAAGACCTTCCTAGAGAAGAGTCCGGACCTTCAGTCCCTGCGCTACGCCCTGTCGCTCTACACACAGGCCACCGATCTGCTCATCAAAACCTTTGTGCAGACACAGTCTGCGCAGGGTAAGGGCACCTCGCACTCCCTCCCCGTAGGCTAACCCCACTCGCCCAGCCCAGCTGCGGCTCTGCCCCCGGTGATTGATCAGAACGGGGGCAGGCATCCGACCTCAGAGCATCAAAGGCAATGCTTTGAAGACGAGGGCAAAGAAACAAGGGGTAATTGACAGCTGTAGGACTGACCACACAGACAGGGCCAGAACTGCTAGGCAGCAACCAAGTGACTGTTCTCGAGGGGCGGGACTTTTAATGTCCTGGAAGCACACTGGGTTGTCCGCTCTGGGACCGGACTTCTGTGATGCCTTTAGAGTAAGGAATGATTGACAGCTCTAGGTGAAATCTCTGTTGTCACGGATCCAAGGCACCGTGGCCACTTTAGGAGCTGTGTCGCTGTGGAATGACTGTAGGTCCTAGAGACTGAAGTACCTGGACCTGGGGGATGTGGGGACCTGGGAGGCACTGGGCCTCAGATCTCCCCCCACCCTTCTCTCTGTCTGTGTCTTGCTTCTGTCCCTCTGAAGCTCTTGTGCAGCAGCTGAGGCCACAGGGCAGGGCTCCAGGGTTCCAGCACTCTCCCTGGGGACACCCCCCCCCCCTTCAGAATTACTCCAAAGGTGCCAGCTGGGCAGAGGTTGGTGGCCTCAGGCTTTGTCCTCTTGCTGGAGCAGGGAAAGTCGTCATCCAGCCCCAGGCACAGCGGGTGGAACCCAAGCCTCAGTTTCCCCTCCTGTTCTTGCTGCTTTTGGTGTCCCTGGTGTTCCCAGAGTGGGAGGCTGTCTGTCTGTCCGTCCGTCTGCACTGACCTTTCTTTCTCTCTTTCTCGCCCTCTCCCTTTCTCTCTCCCTCTCTTTCTTTCTCTCTCTCTCTCTCTCTGGTTCTCTTCCCTGTCACTTGCTGTCCCCTTTCTGCGCCTCCCCTCCCCACCCCCACCCCCGCCACGCACACTCCTCCTTCTTCTCCTCCTCCCTCCCCATCCACTCTGGTCAGTCCATGGTGGAAAGGGAACTAGGTTTACCCTTAGTGAAGACGTTTGTCCTGAGATGGGTACGTGCCTGCGCCGCCCGCCACCCGCACGCGGTGCCCGGTGCCTGCGCCCTCCTCCCCCTGCCCGGCTAGTAAGACACCAGGCTCCCCGCGCCGGGCGCCGTGTCCTCGCACACGGCGAAGGCGGCTTGCTGGCTCCACACGGGGAAGGAGTCCCATCCCTTCTCCCAAGCCACACGCGCCCCAGGCTGGATGGGGCAGCTTCCATCCTAAACAATGAACTGCTCTCAGATCCCGTGTTAGCCATTCTGCGGCCAGCCTCCTCCCAGGCTGTTCTGTCACCCCGGAAAACAGGGACAGTCACAACTGACCAACGATTCCAGGTGTGCCAGCCTTGGCCACACATCCACCCCATCCCCCACCCCAAAAGAACATGAGGCCCCTCCAGCTTTTCCAGGGCTGGGTATTGGAGCAGCCTCCTTCCCCTGCCAGGGAACCAGGGTTATGGGGGTCGAGGGTGGGGCCTGTGACAGACCTTCCTGGTGGAGCCAGCAAACCTGGGGTGGGGGCTGGCACCCCCTCCCCCTTCTTACTAGCCTGGGCCTGGTCTGACCTCTTACATGACCCATCATGTCTAACTCCCCAGTACCCTACTTCCGGCCCGGATTGAGCTTGCTGAAGCATCGGCCTGGGGGGAGGGGGCTGAGCATGTGACCGGGGAGATATCTGAGATGATGTGGGTGGCCGCCTGAGCTGGACAGTGCTGGGGCATACGCCCCTCTTTAGGGGCTGCAGGAGTCCCCTGGCCCCATTCCCTGACCCTCATCACTTCCCGTCCAGTACAGGTAACCTGATGGACTTTGACCCCATCCCTGCCTCCCACGTTCTCCTCCCTGCCATGCCCGTGCATGGGGTGCCCCAGGAGTGGGGAGCTGCCTGCTGATGGGGCAGTTTGGTGGGGTGCTGGCGGTCACAGGTCCACAGGCCCTGTGGACGTGCTTCTGCGTCACAGGTAGGGGTGGTTGGGGCAGTAGTTTTTAAGCTGACCACTCATGGGTGCCAACATAGTCACTATGACACATGCTGATTGGAAAGAGCCATGTACAGGCAGACCAATTTGTTGGCTAGGAAACTAAGATTAGAAGGTTTGTTGGCATCAGGAATAGCTGGATTTAGGCCCAATGCCATTGGTCAGTTGGGACAAAGTCTGGGACAGAGTTTCTATAGCCCAGATCAAGTCACATGACCATCCATAGGGCAGTCACTGTATCCCGGGAAAGAAGTGCTCTCTTAGGATGGCGTCACTTTCTGAGAATCCCTGAGCGCTTCCCAGTGGGAAATGAAGTTTGCCAGTTAGACACAGGACAGGACCTGGGCCACAGAAGCTGTCACTTCAGAGGGTGAACCGATCCAGGGAGTTCAGAAGGCTGGAGAGGAGCCTGTGGGTGGGGCACCGGGCTGAAGTTACATGGACTAGGGGTCCTCTTGGGAGTGACCCTGTAAGAGGCCAGAAGGACGTTGTGGCAGAGCCACAGGAGGCTAGTAAGTGGAGGAGGGTTGGGGTCTGCTAGACCGTCTAATTGTGTTACCAGGGAAGGGCGTACTGCAATAGCCCAGGCGAGCCTGGGCAAAGCTGGACCAGGTCCAGGCAGACACAGAGAGCATATTCCAGTATTTTGAAGGCGGCGAGGTCAGGACTTGTCTGCACACAGGGCCAGGATGAGTTCAAGGAATCGGATGGTCACACAGAGAAGGGGAGATGGGAGCAAAGCCCTCCCAGCTGGAGAGAAGTAGGCCTAGGAGGCAGGGAGAAGCAGAGACACTGGCTCAAAGACGTTAAGAATCACACAAGAAAGCAATGAACTCCACAACCTAGCACACTCTTGGCTTCCCAGTGGCACCTGGTGCCGCCAGCACGTGGTGGGGGAGGTGACTGAGGGCCCTCCTGGTGGGTGGGGAAGAACGGAGCTCATATCAGGCATCTTCCTCTGTCCCGCCCAGGCTCGGGTGTGGAAGACCCTGTAGGTGAAGTGTCTGTCCATGTGGAGCTGTTCACGCATCCAGGGACTGGGGAACAAAAGGTCACAGTGAAGGGTGAGTAGAGGGAAAGAACCGGCCCTGATTCATCTAAGCCAAGGGGGCAGGGGACTGCTTTTTTTTTTTTTTTTTTTTTCTTTAATGATTTAGAAAATGGAAAAATCCTGAGATAAATTTGCTTCAGGCACGGTTGCACCAGGATTCCAACCATGTCCGGGACTTGCTTTGTCTTCTTGGGTCTTGGTCTGGCTTCCTTCCTGTTAGAGAGACTTGCTGGGGAATGGAGTCTATTTCCACAACCCGGAAAGCCAGAGTATTCTGCCACACTGGGGACCTCACTAGACTTCCCCATTACCTCCCAACAGTGGTGGCTGCCAACGACCTCAAGTGGCAGACTTCTGGCATTTTCCGTCCATTCATCGAGGTCAACATAGTTGGACCTCAGCTCAGCGACAAGAAACGCAAGTTCGCCACCAAATCCAAAAACAACAGCTGGGCACCCAAGTACAATGAGAGTTTCCAGTTGTGAGTGGGGTGCCACTGGAGCGCGGGTGGGCGATGGGGGAGCCCTTGGAGGGCGGTGGGTGCAGGTGCAGAGGAGAGTAGGGTTAAGGTTCCTGGGGAGGTCATAGTCTTGGGGCTGGAGCAGAAAGGACGAAGGAAAAGTGAGCAAGAAGGTTTTGGGCATAGGAGTGAGGTCACAAGGGTTCCAGAACCGGGAACGCAACCTGCTCCTGCCATTGGTTCTGTCCTCTAAAGTAGTCCGCTCTGAGAGTTGTGTGACATGCTGCAGAGGTGGGTACTGGGGGTGGGAGGTAAGTCGGGTTACTGGAGGCTGACAGGTGGGTCAGAGAGAACTGAACAGAAGGCACCATGCTGCAGGACCAAGACAGGTGTGGCCAGGAAGCAGAGGAGAGCGCAAGCCAGAGGGGTGGCTGGAGGGAAGTGTGGGCAGGGCCCAAACTGGAGCTGCGGGGCTGTAGGGAGGTCAGCTAGGCAGTGGCATTCCCTCGGCAGTCCTGCCCAGTGATGCGGTGGGACGATCCAGTCTGCGCAGTGGGTTCTCTAGGAGTGGTCGGGCGAGGGTGGAAGGGGCTCGCTTGCGAGCCTTCGAGGGACACTAATTACCAACGCTCATGGTGCTATGGTGTGAATGGCTCGCTGGTGACCCCTCGCTGAGCCGGTCCTTCCCCACAGCTCCCTGAGCGCCGACGCGGGCCCTGAGTGCTACGAGCTGCAAGTGTGCGTGAAGGACTACTGCTTTGCGCGCGAGGACCGCACGGTGGGGCTGGCGGTGCTGCAGCTGCGGGAGCTGGCCCAGCGCGGGAGCGCCGCATGCTGGCTGCCGCTCGGCCGCCGCATCCACATGGACGACACGGGGCTCACAGTATTGCGCATCCTGTCGCAGCGTAGCAACGACGAGGTGGCCAAGGAGTTCGTAAAGCTCAAGTCGGACACGCGCTCGGCCGAGGAGGGCGGGGCCGCGCCTGCGCCCTAGCAAGAGTTAGGGTGGGGCGGGGCCTGGGAGCGAACGAGTCCCCGCCCCATAGACCCCGCCTTCTCCAGAGGCCACGCCCCTCCACCTCAGTGGCCTTGGCTGGGGAGGCCCTGCCTCCTGCCCCTGGAAAAGCCATAGAGGGTCCGGTGCCCAGGGCATGGGCTGGCAGGGCTGTCTGAGAGGCCGGGACGCAGCCTCTGGGGTCTGCAAAAAATAGTACGGGATGGGCTCTCAAAAGCACACGCGCCCTCGGGCGCACACCTGGGGCTGAGGGCGCCCCTCCACGCGGACCCCGCCCTTAGCGCAGCGCGTCCACTGGCAGCTGGCGACCCCCTTGCTCGTGCCATGCAAGGTGGGCTGAGCGCCAACGGATGGCCCAGCCCCCAACGCTGCTAAATACCCTTCTCTTCAATTCTTCCCGCCCCCCCCCCAAGCCAGGGTCCCCACCGAACCCCCAGGCTGCCAAACAAGATCCCTGTCCTAGCCCGCCCTTCTGGGAGTTAGTCCAACCCGTCTAGAACCTAGCGTCGCATCAAGAAGAAGGGTTTGAATTTCCCCTTCCCTGGAGCCAGGCGCCCCTACCCTCTTTGTCCTTTCTCCAAATCCAAGCAGGAAAGAACAGAAAAGAACAGGAGCTAGGAGGTTGGGAGGAGGAATATGAATGTGCATTTGAGTGTCCTGTGCTTGTGGTGGCAGATGGATATCCTTTTCTGACTGGCTTGGAACAGCAGTCTCCTGAATTCACGATCGGTGACGGGGCGTTCAGAACCAAGTTGTAGGATGCAGGCTCCATCCATCCAGGGACAGGGAGCTCCGGCAGATTACCTTGTGGGGGAGGGAGCGACTCACTTTAGGACATGAAACATGGAAAAGGGAGGTGTTCTGGCCGAGACCAACTATCAAAGTTTCTAAATTGCTGGCAAGAATGTGAAGTGGGAGTTTGTGTGACTGAGTTAAGATAGTTATGGCTCTCTTTCTCTTTCTGTGTGTCTGTCTGTTTCTGGCCCCAGAATGTTCCTGAGGGAACCACATGGGAGTGTTTTGCTGAGTGAATTGTTTTGACCCCCAGGATAAGACTGTTTGAAATTTCCAATTTTCTCTTTTATTTACCCAGAGACCTCCTATTTATCTTCCAACACCCATCACAAAAATCCCCCCTGTACAAAAGCAGTTTTTGAAGGACTTTCCCAGCTTCTTATCCTTCGGTCCTGATGTCACAGGGGATGTATGTACTTTGCTCTGTGTCTCAACTCCAGGCTGAGGTCTCATGGGAACACCAAGCTTCCCCAGCAGAATTGGAGAAGTTCATGCTGATTTGAATTATCTGTTGAGAGTGGCTGAGGGGTCTGCATGCGACCCCACACACACCACATCTGTCATTATAATTTCCCCCACCCTGACAGATTCAACACACACATACACACCTCACAGATATCCAGGCTGAGCCTCCGTTCACAATAGATGAATACAGAGCAGAGAGACTGATCTCAGGACAGTCCCTGGCATAGCAATGTTACTCCAGGGCTCCCTCGGCAGACACTGGGGTGCGGTGCGGTTCTGGACTGCACAGGTCAGGATTGAAGGGCTAGTGTGGACTGCTGCAGGGAGTCTACGAAGCTGAAAAGAACCACAGCCCCCACCCAGGAGACATAGGACTGACTAGAGAAGGCGGGTGAGGGAGTAGGTAAAGATCTAGGGCCCAGGGCCATCTATGTCCCACCTAGAACCCCCCAGTGAGGGGCTGGGGCGTGGCTCAGCACCTGCCAATCATGTACTGTTCTGGGTTCCTTTCCCAACACTGGAAATTAAAAAAAGGTCCTGCAGTCAGCTCACCCCAGTCTAGAAGGAGTCAGCACTTGAGAGGCCCTCTGCACCCAGGCCCCTCTTGGGCCTCCAGGCCCGACACCTTGACTGCCCCATCAGACATGCAAAAAAAACCCAATGCACACAGAACTCCTCTGGCCTCTTTCAGCTGGGGTGCCAAGGGCAGACCTGCTATGGGTGGGGTCTGGCCTGGGCCCCCCCCCCCAGCATCTTTCAGGACCAAAGCTGACTCTGGGGACCCACCTCTCCTTCTCTTTGCCTTTTGTTTTAGAGAGTGAGTTGGTTAATGATATTGGTGGTGCAGGTGACAGGGAGGGTCCCCTGTACCCCAAAAAGGTTCCTGACCCCATCCCCTTCCATGCAGCCCAGGGATCCTTCCAATAGCCTTTCTTAGCATGTGACTGCAAATGTGGAATACAAGCGTTTTTGGTTCCCCCCCCCCTTTCCTGTTTTTTGGGGAGGGTTTTCTAGGTCTACCCTGTTAGTCCAGCATCTTCCAAGAAACCCTCAATCTGTGACTTGGGACATGTGTTCAAAACACCTGGGGAGTGTTCGTGAGTGCATGGCGTTGAGATGTTTTGCACTATTCTGACTTTTTAGTCTCTGTAAAAAGTATTTTATTAACATTAAAAAAAGAAAAAGCACAGAGCCTCAGTTGCTGGCTGCTTTTCTTTGTTCCCTTTGACAAGATGTCAGCCAGGGCCCAGGAGGTAAAGGTGCTTGCTGCCAAGCCTAAGTCGAGTTCAGTTCTGGGGACCCACATGGTGAAGACTCTGGGAAACTGTCTTTTGACTTCCACTGCATCACAGCACACGTGCACTGCCTCACCACATACTCAGTCACTGAGAACTGACAGTCAGGAGGCTAGGCTGCTGCTGAACTGAGACTTTTCCTGTCCCAGAACAACAGCATAACCCACTGAGGTGGAAAACGTCCATAACACCACAAACCAACTACGGACTAGAGGCCCATGGACATGATGACTGTCAGTATCATGACCATTTCCATCAATGTGGCAGAAGCCATCTTGTCTGAGAGTGTGGCCACACACCATCTGTGAGAGCTTACAAAGGGCAGGGAGCATGCACCCCCATGCTAGGCCTAGGATCCCCGAGAACTGTTGTGATTTGTCCCTGTAAGTCCCAGCACTTGGTGCAGGGGCATCTACCCTGGTTCTAGCTATCAGCTCCACCTCCACACAGCCTAGTCATCTCTACTCAGGGTTTTACCCACATCAGATGGCTGTGGCCATACCTGTAGGGCACTTTCTTGATTAATGACTGACACAGGAAGTCCAGCCCACTGGGAATGGCACCTTCCCTAGGTAGGAGGGCCTAGGCTGAGCCAAAGCAAGGGCCAGCTAGTGGGCAGGTTCCTTGTGGTTTGTTCCATTTTGCCACAGGAACTGGGACCAGTAACCCACTCTGCCAGTCCCGGGGTTCACAGCACTTGCTCTCTGTCGCCCTCTGCAGGACTCCTTCCAAAAACTCTGATAATCCAAACATTATGGTGTCTGTTTCCTTGGGAACAGAGACTGTGAAGGTCCCCTCAGCATCTTGGACAATACACCCTGACCCATACTCCCTTAAGTGCTCAGCAGTCTGCACATGTCCCCACATCTTGACCAGCAGGGACAGGAACTTAGGACAGCATGAGCATAGGCTTCAGTGAAAACCAACCAGGAGTATTTAATGTGACTGTGAGCAAGTTACCAAGATCTGAGCGGGCAAGCAGTCATCCCCTAGGGGTAAAACTTGCTGCCTGCTGACATTCAATTTGGTTTTGAAGGCACAGCGACCCTCCTGGCTCTGCAGAGAAGCATATAACCAAGGCAAAGAAAAACACCCCAATGTAGCTGGACCATGTTAAGGTCCCAAAAGACACAAGAGCAAGCAGGGGACACCTGAGACAAAGGCAAGGATAAGCTATGGAAGCTGGGAAGGGAGCCCAAGCCTCCATTATGCCCCCTCCAGGGGGGCTTCTAAGGCCACTAGTATCCTGAAACCCAGCAGTCAAGTGTGAGAGCAGCACCCCTGTGGATGAGGGGAAGATGCTGTCCTTACACAGACGGATTGAAGGGTAGCTATTCCTCAACCCATCTGAGAGTCCTCGAGGTCTGGCACACTGTAGGTACTCAATAAATGCTTGGCACATGAAGAAACTGATTTTGTTCACTCTGTCCTTGCACTCAGCATGTGGCCTGGCATACAGGGTGAACAATGCTGACTCCACTGTAAGCTCATCATGCCTGCTAAAGGGACGAGCACCATTGGGACTCTATCCCCAGCACCTAGTGAGTGACACAATGTGGCACTCAACTCAGTATTACCTACTATCTGGCGTTAGAAGGAGATTGGTATGTTGAATTTTATCTTATTTCAGTATTCCCAGAGCTGAGAATGGTGTGCAGCACAGATTTAAAAATGAGTACGTATCCCTAATATCTTACTCAGGCTGATCAATGCATGCCTGATGATCAAATTAATCACTGATAATGGGCATCATCATGGCTCTTTCACCGCTCTAATAAGAAACCTTCTTTCATAACAGACTGAGCTTGTTCCTGCCCAATCTCCCAGTGTTCAGCCCTGTTCTTGGCATACAGTAAGCATTCCATTTATGCTGCCTGTGTGCAAGTAGCTGCTGAGCAAGACAAGGAAACCACCTGCTACAGAACTCTTGGTGGTCTGCCTAGGTGGCCCTACAGTCCCAGGCAAGCGTGTGAAGGCCCCTGGCAGTCACTTTGGCTTTGTGTCAGCTGCCTCAGAGCTCGTCACGAGCAGCGCTGTCCAGTGGAGACTGGAGCACATCAGAGTTCTTGGCCTCACGGCTCAGTGCCTGCTGTTCGCGCATCTTCTGGGACTTGGCTCGGTCCCAGTCAGTCTTAACCTGCTCGTTATTCCACACAACAGAGGTCTCTGTATCACTCACATAGCCATCGTCCCCTGTGTAGTGTGTAGGGTAGATGAGGAGGGGCTCCACAGAAAAGGCCCTCAGGTTGCGGGGAGAGAAGTGAGTCTTATATTCTGACCTAGGGAAGACAAGACAAAACGCAGGGAGATGAAGACAAAGGGCCCAAAAATACACCCTCCTTCAAGCTTAGTAGGATTTGTTCCACCACACCCAACCCCAGAGACTAGCAGTCCCTGGCCCTGATCTTCCAGGACTCAAAGACCACAATCTGACACCCCCCCCCCAAAACACCACCTTACAGCCCTCTTACACTGGGTGCTTGTCAAACATCACAGGTAGGAACTCATCAACAGGCAGCATTTTGGCCAGTGGTTTGGCACCAATTAGCTTGCGAGCACCTTGCAGAGAGATCACATAGGCAAGTGTCCAGTAAGAGTAATCAGCTTCTACCAAGTTCCTCACATGAGGCACAGCCTTTTCAGGGTGCTCCACCTGCATGCGCTTCCGGCCCACATAGCTAGAGTGAAGAATCAGAGACTTGTTACACGTCCATGCTACTCAGACATCAGGGATAGGGCTGGGCCCAGGGAAATTGGGCAGGAACTAAGTTAACCCAATAGATAATAGAGCTCTCATATCCTTCAGGCTCCAGACTTACTCTGTCCCAAAGCCCCAGACTATGCCTCTGAGTACTGACCATGGCCAGTTCGGTATCCCAGGCTGATGTCCCATCTCCACCCACTCTACCAATCCCACTCACATGAGATCCCAGTCCAGCCCCTCACGCTCCACATCCCGCATGAGATTCATCAGACGTCTCTTGAAGAAGATCTCAAAACGCAAATCATCTTCAAACACGAGTGATTTCTGTAGTCCCCGGTCTACTACCTAAAAGAAGATGCCCCTTCAAGTCACAGAAACCCAGCCCCAGATCTGCTAGCTAGGAAAAAATTGTGCATCCCAACCTTCTACATCCGGCTGTCTCTCTTCTCCCACTTGCCTGGCTCTTCCTGCCCTAAGACCTTTGCCTGTGTTCTGCCTGTGACACCAAGAAGCCTTCCTCTTGGTAACAACAGGTAGGCTTCTCTCACCCTTTCTCCTTGGTCTAGGATGTGCCTGGTCTAGGAGGCTGCACTGTCATCCAGCGGAGCTAACACTGCCTATTAGAAACTTCAGGAAAGAAGGGTGGGTCATACAAGAACCCATAACTTTGAGCATTTGAGATAACCCTTTATCTTATACCCCACTCATCCAGTCTTTAATGTGCAGGTCCCAAATTTGGTTCTTGTGGGACATCATGACATATCACCACCTGTTGTTCCCTAACACATGGCCCAGTGATACTAATGCCAGAGACCATTACATCCATAAAAACAGGGAGCAGAGTCAGGCTGGGCATAAGTAGGTCTCCTTTGGGGATCAGAGCCAAGGCCTCACCTATAGCCCCCCTCCACTCCCCTGCTGTGGAATGGTCTTTTGTACACTGTGAATGTGTTGCTACTATTGGTTAATAAAGAGGATGCTTTGGCCTATGGCAATACAGCTTACAACCAAGTGGGAAATCTAAGCAGAGAGACAGAAGAAAAAGGGCGGAGTCTGGGAGACATGATCCAGCCTCCTAAGAATCAAGATGTGACTGTACTGAGAAAGCTGAGCCAAACTACACTAAGGATTATAGACAGTATAACAAATTCAGATGGGAAAAAACCCCAAAAACCTCTAGATGGGTTACACTTAATAAAATATATGTAGGTTTAGGAGAAAAAACAAGTCCGTACACACGAAATAGAGTAATAAAATAATAAAAAGCCACATAAGATAGAAAATACACAATCTAGAGATATTGCACATTACTGTGTTATCTTTGGGATTTTTAACTGCAGAAACATTTCATTGTGAGGGCTGCTAAGTTAAACCAACATATACATTTTAAAGTTATTTGACTTCAAAATTTGGGTCTAAAGATATGTTGCTTTGAAAAAAAGTTCTCCTTTTGTTTCCACATATGATGAAAACCTATGGACTGTTTCCATGCTAATATAGTTTGATCAACCAAGACCCCCTTAAAAGGTCTCTGACAGCAGCCAGATGATATAACATCCAAAATAGCTTCAAGGCAATTGGCTGAGACAATTCAGTCTCACAGACTACAACCAAGACTTAACCATAATTCTAAATTTTCTCTAAATACCAATACCTCCAATCAACAGGAAGTAGTCTAGAGAACTACACACATATTCCTCCCCAAAATGTATTATGGATGATTTTTAGGGAGTTTAATTATAAACTGTTATTGGTCATAGCTAATCATATTCTAAAAGAAAAAGGGGGATATGATATAGAAATTATTTTCTTAAAAGGTAAACTATTAAATCTACTTTAATCAAAAATTGTTAATCTCAAAATACATTGATATGGATTTAGGTTTACTAATACAAATTTAAGGTCAACTTTATTATATCATATGTACATTTTCTATTCCTGTTAAGGTATTATGTTCATGTAACTCATTTAAAAGTATAATGTAATGCAAATTAATAGTCATCTATGATAATCAACTTATAGTCATGTTAGTTAAATTTTCTAGGTATATAAAGACATATTTCAATTAGGTAGGTAATCTTCAGATACTTCAAAGACCTACAAAATGTGTTTTAAAGGCATTTAAACTTCTTTTCTGGACAATGAGACAAATCTGCTCCTGGCAGCACAAATTACATCAAAGAAACTTGTTATGGAGTTTGCTTACAATGTGGAAAAGGCTAGCCCTTTGGGCAAGAAACTGCTTCTATCTGGACTGCTTGACAGTATCTTGTATAAACTGGACATGCAGGACCCAAAGGAAAGTGACAACTGATGATCCTTCAGGTTCCTGCCTCACAGAAGAAACGAGATATTCTTCAGGACACAGGGAAAAGCAACTGTCAAACTGTCAATACACAAGACAGTCCTTTAAATTTTCTGCTTCACTAAAACATCTTTCAGAGACTCTAGGTCTGTAGGCTGAAGATAGAAGCCTCAACATTGCAGAGGAACTCTGGGTGACTGTCCAGGCTTCTGTCATTTCTAGAGTTTTGAAGTTGCTTACAATGCACTTCCTGTTTACTCAGGTAATATTTTATCCTCTGGGTTCTTTGATGGAGTTGAAGACTAGATGGTTATAATTATAGTTTTCCTTAGTTATGATAAAAGATAAAATTAGATGTGGAACTTTAGACTCATGGAAACAGGAGAGATGATAGATTTTCTTTAATTTTTCTAAAGACCTTGTAACTCTAATTCTTGCTTGATAATAGTTTTCTTATGTAATTTTACCATGTTAAAGTTAAAACCTCCTTTTTTTTGATTAGACAGAGAAGAGGAAGTGCCGTGAGACAGCCTTTCTGTACACTGTGAATATGTGTGCCTACTCCTGGTTAATAAAAAAAAGCTGTGTTGGCCTATGGCAAGACAGGATATAGCCAGACAGAAAATCTGAGATTCAGGGAGAAGAAAGGTAGAGTCAAACAGGTGCTATAGGTCACCATGGGGAACAAGGTATGACCGTCCCAGTGTCCCAGTAAGCCACAGGCCACATGCATAAATGAATAGACATGGGTTAATTTAAGATGCAAGAACTATTAGTAACAGCTGGGATCAGAGACCAAACATTTTGTAATTAATACAAGCCTGTGTGTTTGAGACCACACGGCTACGAAACACAGGAAAACTTCTGGCTATACTGCCCAGGCCCACTTTCTGCACCTGTACAATACAAGGGCAATGGCTGCCCCACTCAGAAGTATCAGGGCCAACATGAAGACGGTTCATGGGACAACCAGCAAAATATAGCCACAGGTCCTGCTGCTGTAGGCAGGTGGCAGCATAGGAACCATAGTCCCTCCCTAGGTAGAGGCCAGGCTCCCTCACTCAGATACCCACCTCCTTCCAGATGTTGTAATGGCTGAGGAAGCAGCCCAGCTCTCCCTTGGTCAGTGGTCGCCCATGGTAGGGGTCCCGGTAGCCAGGCAGCATCTGGATACCCAGGGCCTCCACCTGGCTAGTGTTCATAGCTCTGTAGGAATCCAGGGGTTGGAGGACAATGAGGAGGGTGAGAGGAAGGGGAGAGAGAGGTAACATGAGAGGTTCAGCAGAAGCAGCTCTGTCTACTGACCAGTCTCTGCCTTCATGTGAATGGTCCTACCTGGCTAGGTCTGAGTCCACGTGCCGTGCCACCCCACCCCACCCCACCCCACCCCACCCCACCCCACCCCACCCCACCCCACCCCACCCCAGCCTGCCTGAGGATGAGAAACCACTTGCTTTCTGGTTGTACCAAGAATCTGCCTGAGTTGGCTCCATCCCCTCCACACCTTCCACATTTCCATTTTGTGTGTGCACGTAGACACAGACACACACAGACACACACATACATACTTGCCATCCACAGCCTCCACCAGCCGACAGTCAATCTCCTGCTCATGTAAGGCCCGCAGCATGCGTTCCCGACGGTCCCGCCTCCGTTTCAGGTTGATCATGAAGACCTGTGTCCAGAGCCTTAGTGAGCCCCATTTCAGGCAGCTGCCTCCCCGACCTGGGACGGGGACCCAGCCTACCTCGTCAAAGCCCATCTTGTCTGCAGTCTTGCTGGGTGCTGAGATGAACTGGGATGGCTGCACTGGTGGATGCTTCACTGAGGGGAAGAGAGCAGATGTCACAAGGGTCAGAGGACCCATGTTTGACTAGGCTGTGCTCCATCTCAGCCGCTGGCACCAGGATCTTCATCCCGTCAAGCCTAGACCTCAGTTTTGACACCACGGGAGCAGCCTCTGTGCCTCTGACTGTCCAAGATCCTCTTCTGGCCTCACCGTCAGTCACTGTCGCTGCTCTCCATCTTGGGAGAAATGTGGCCACTCACACTGTACTCCCAGAGACCAGCACATCGCTTAGCATATGCTATATACCAAGCATATGTCTACTACTATATAATATACTAGAGCCACTGTGGAATTATCCTAGGAGTACATGTGTGATGATTTGAGCAACCAAGTGCCTCTTCCCCTTAGCTAGTCTCCGATGCTATGCAGAAGTGCAGAGGCTCACTGGCTGCTGTCATTCCAAACTGTCCCCCTAAATGCTACATGGGTGTATCACCCCTTCTGACTTTGCTGCAAAAGTCTTTCTGGTTGGGGTCTCAAGCTGTAGCCCAGGCTAGCCTGTGACTCGTCAACCCTTGGCCTCAACTTCCTGAGTCACACTCCATGAACAAGATTGTCACCCAGCAGCACCCATTCTGTTCATGGGTGAATTTGAGACAGTGGAGGCCATGGCCCAAGAAGACTCACCCATGACCTCCAGCTGGACATGCATGAAGCTCTCGGCCTCGTCCTGCAGGCTGCTGTGCGCACGCAGTGGCACGGGCAGAAAGCCGTACACCTCCTTATTGCACACGTACATCTGCACCTCTGCAAGCAGAGACAAGAGAAGGCAGCGTGGACCAGTCAGAGAATCACACTCTGGGGGAACTCACAAGAGATCACATCATTCTCTCTCTCTCCCCCCAGGATCTCTGTATAGCCCTGGCTGTCTTAAACTCACTCTGTAGACAAGGCTGTCCTAGAACTCACAGAGATCTGCCTGCCTCTGCTGTCACCTCCCCGAGTTCCTTCCCCAGGCCCCACAGTAGGAGAGAGCCAATGGCTGTAGGCTGTCCTCTGACTTCCCCAGGTGTGATGTTCACACACAAGCAAGTGCAGACTGAGGAGGTAGGCCTTTGATCCACACATCCACAGGTGACCATGCACATGCACACACACTCACAAATTGGGAGATGAAAATAGTAACTGTGCATGTATATTTTTTGCGTGTGCCACAAATTTATCATCCGCCTGCCTCAGCCCTTCAAGTCCCAGGATCAGAGGTATGAACTACCCAATAATCAAGTCATAAGGAGCTGAGGAATAAGGCTGGTTAATGCAGCCACGCTGCAGATGCTGAGTCCCAGGACTGCAGCATAACCTCCCTGAGTACAGCTGTGCCCAAGGCTCATCCGCACCCTGTACTTTTGTTCTTTGGACTTGCTTAGTGTGGAACCCACACAAGCATCGGGCCCAGACTCACTCACCAGCCTGCTTGCAGGAGAAGGCAAAGACAATGATATCATCGAAAGACCAGGTGTAGTCAGGGTGTGGTGGGTAGAAGGCCAGGTTCCTGGATGCGGCCTTACGCAGGTCAATGAGAAAGGTAGAGTGCACCATGGGAACTGCAAAGCAGCCTTTGCGGTCTCGTTTTCGGATGGGAATGTAGGCAGGGGTACGCTTGTAGTAGCCCTGTGGTGGGGTTGATGATAGTGGTCAGGGAGTGCTCAGGTAGTAGTCCTGTGAGGGGGGTTGGTCAGGAGGTGCTCGAGCCCACAGGGGGATGGATGCACACCCTGATGGCCGCATCCAGCTATAGCAGGCATCCCCAAGACCCATGTGGTCTCCAGTAGCTCCGTATTGTGTTCACCAAATCATAGCGGACATGGCTGGGCTGACTGGAACCCCTCTCCAGGGGCACCAGCTGTTATAACACCTGGATTGGGCCATGCATGAACAGCTATTTCCTAGCTCTCACCATGGGCCAGTCTCTCTCTCTCTCTTTCAACCTCAGTGATAAAGGGAAGGGACTGGGGACACCTGCGGATCCCACCTTGATGCTTGTGTCCGTCCAGTCCCTACCTACCTGGGAAGTCATCCCACACCAGAAGTTGGAGTAGGCTGCTCGGGAGTCCAGCATCGGGGCCACCACTGTCTTGTTCTCAGCAATGAGAAGACTAAGAGTATCAGGATTGGTGATCAAGTTATCGCTGTCCACAAACTGTAAAAAGTTCACCTGCTGTCAGCACGACAGCTCCGGTGGAAGTGTAGCTGCCCCACGGAGATCTGTCCTCAATGCCTCGGCAGGGCTGCAGAGATGGTTCAGCAGCAAGAGTCCTGGCTGCTCTTGCAGAGGACCTACATGCTGACTTACAAATGTCTGCAACTCTAGCTCCATGGGATCTGACATTCTCTTCTGGTCTCCGTGAACACCAGGCAGATATGTGGTACACAGACATACATACAGGCAAATCATTCATTCATACACATTAAAGAATAGTAAGCAGAAGAACGGAGTTGTGAGGCTGGGCATGGCTCAGCGTGGAAAAGCTGCACACACACAGGAACCTGGGCTGCACACCCAGCCCCCATGGAGAAAGCTGTGTCTTGTGTGCGGGGATTCCAGAACTGTGGAAATGGAAACAGAAGCTGGACCAGAAGGTTCCAGCCTCAGAGAGACCCTCACTCAGGGAGTAACACACAAATAAATGGTTATTATTTTATTATTTGCAAATAAAACCCTGCATCTGGAGTGTTAGCGCCTGGGCTCTGACTGCCTTTTCGGATTGCTACCTTTTGTTTGATTCTTGAAGTTCCTTTGATTTAGAGCCTTTGCAAAACTTAGTATGTGAGAACTTGGAAAACCAAGACTCCTAATTGAAGACTGCCTGGGGAGATGCTTCCTTCAAACAGCTCCAGAGAGATAAGTTTTGCTAAGAGGGATATAAACTGCAGAACAGCAAAAAGGTTTCTGTGGAGAGAAGGGCAGTCAGCTCACCTAAGTCCCTGTCTTTTGGCTAAACCTGAAATTCATCCTGGAGTAACCCTTTTCTTCCATGGATAACCAAGAAAGCGATTTCACATTTCAGTGCTGTGCTCCAAAGTCCCCTCATACCAAAAAATATAACTTGTTATCAAAAGCTTTTTTGAGCTACCTAACCATCACTGTAGCATTCGGCCAGGCTGGCGGAGGGGACTGAGAAAAGAGCCGACCTCAAACCACAGAAGCCAAATGCAAGGAAAGGAACATGGAAACTGGGAGGCTCCAGAAGGTTCTACAGCGTTCCAGAAGCTTCTAGAAGCTTGATCGGGGAACAGGTAGCAGAAGTGTCTATTTAACATATCGAAGCTGGACCTGGGTGCCAGATTCTCCAGCATCCTTCAGTCCCTGCCTGTTCTGGGGTATGGCTGGAAAACTCACCCCTTCCCCAGAGGCTCTTTCCTATATAACCCAGACATTTTGCTTGCCTGCCCCTTGTGGGTACCTTTGCCCGCCTCCGTCCCCAGCTCAGCATGGTCATGTCCATTCAGGACTCTTTCAAATGTCCTTCTGTTCTGTAACCTTGGTCCCTTCTTCACCGTACCTAGGAGCAGTCAGATCCTTTCCCTCCCTCCATCTGATGCTGAAACTCGGGAGTAGCATAAACGAGGTTCCTTGCAGCCACACAAGGACTGGGCCACTCTGACCCAGCTGCTGCTCTAAACCTCCTAAGGTATATAGGGATCATTTGCTTCTGCTGGCTTCTGCCATCCACCAGACTGGATTCTAGAGTCAGCCGCCCTCCACCTTAGCTAACCACCCATCTCTCCTCAATGTCTGTGAGCATCCTTTCTCCTGGCTTTGCCTTTTGGGGCGATCACCAGGTAGATATCTCCCTGCTGTGACCTGTGGAGCTGCAACATGTGTGCAATGGTACTTACTAAGATATAGGAAGCTTTCTTACTGGGCCCCTCATGTGGAAAGCAATGTCTCTCCCCTGACTTGGAACATTTCTCTCTGGCAAATCTCTCAGTCTACTTGGGGATGCCCAGGACTGGATTCCTGGGGCTCCTCGGCCCCTTCCTGGAAATTCCTCACCTTTCCTAGGAGCTGCCTACCTGCTCTGGGGTCTTCACCCTGTCCCCACCCCCTTCCCCTCTGGCTACCTTCCCTCTCTCCCTCCGGTGCCCCCCTAGGCCAGCACATTGCTAGTTTCCTTGCCTCCCCAAGAGCTGCCTTCTCTGGGGTGGTGCTCCTCCTTGTCCCTGTCCTGTCTCTTGTGAATACTAAGGTCTACTCAGGCTCACAGAGTGCTTGTCTAGCCTTGTCTTTGCTTTCTTTTAGCTACTTGAATAAACTAAGCCACACAAAGCCTGCAATATTCCATAATGCTGTACTATAAATGGACCAGTGCTGAAGTGTCTCTAGGGCGGCTGAAGTGTCTATTTAACATATCAAAGCTGGACCTGGCTGACAGATTCTCCCAGCATCCCTCAGTCCCTGTCTGTTATGGGGTATGGCAGGTATACCCTGCCTTCTGCCCAGCTCAGTCTGGTCATGTCCATTCTGGACTCTCTCAAATGTCCATCTCTACCTGTGCTCTCCTTTGATCTACAATAAACTTCCTCCTCTACCACAGCTAGAAACAGTCCTGTCCCTTCCTTTTTATTTTATTTTTTTCTATTCCCTTCTCAACTGTCCCAGGTCCACACTGTTCCTCAGCATCTACTTTCACTTCTGCCAGACGGGAGATAAAACTGGGTCCACCCAAGCTGAAGTCTCCTGCCTTCCCCACAGGCCTCCCACATCATCCTGCAGCCAAGCCTGACAATCTGAGTCCATCCCTGGGACTCACAGGCTAAGGAAGCAGCAGACTCCGCAAAGTTGTCCTCCATTCTCCACAAGGTCGTGACAACATGTGACCACACACAAATAAATGAATAAACGTAGTCAAGAAAACAAAACAACTTACAGAAAATCACCAATCAGAACACAGCCCTGCCCTGCTCACAGACCTTCCATGTTAAAGTCAATGCTCCCAAGGTCCACATGGCTGGACCCTACACTCTGTCTACATCCGTACTGAATCCCTCTTGGGGCTCCAGCCAGGGATAGGGGGTCAGACAGGACCAAGCTCTGATCTCCCTTCTGTGATGAACTTGTTTTCACAGGTTCCTTGTAGACACACGAGGACAGCTCTGCCCAGCACGTGTGAGTCCCCAAGACTTGGGCTCACCTCAGCAACGGCCCAAGAGAAGACACACAAGTTGGGGGGGGGGGTGCTCATGCCAGGTACCTCAGCACTGGGGAGGCTGAGGCAGGAGGACCTCAGTTCTAGGTTAACATATACTGCACAACAAGCAATTAACCAATCAGCAAGCAGAACCAATAAGACACTGGAACCCAACTGCAGCCAGACTCAGTAGCAGTCACATGCCTGAATCCACTGGATCTCTCTCTCCCTCCCTCCCTCTTCCTCTCTCTCTATTCTCTTCCCTGGGGACTGAAGAGATGGCTTAGCAGTTACAGCACTGGCTGCTCTTACAAAGGACCCAGGTTCAGTTCCCACCCAGACCTACATGGCATCTCACAGCCATCTGTAACTCCAGCTCTGGGGGATGTGACACTCTCTACTGACCTCTACAGGCACCAGGTACACATGTGCTGCACAGACAGACATGCAGGCAAACACCCATAAACACAAGCTAAAAATAATTAATCTAGCTGAGCCCACTCTTTTAATCCCAGGACTCAGGAGGCAGAGGCAGGTGGATCTCTGAGTTCTAGGTCAGACTGGTCTACAGAGCGAGTGAGTTCCAAGACTCACTCACCAGGGCTACACAGAGAAACTCTGTCTCAAATACATACATACATACATACATACATACATACATACATACATACATACGTCATTCCAAAAAGAAAGTGCGCGCGCGCGTGCGCGCACGCGCGCGCGCGCACACACACACACACACACACACACACACACACACACACACACACACGTGCATGCGTGCGTGCATACAGAAGGGGGCACCAGAGGTTAGTGGCCTGTCAGCTGATCTGGATACCAGTGCTCCCACCCACTGGGCTCTCCAGAGACTTCCTCCTTACAGGGTACTCCAAGTCAAGGAAAGAGGAAGTTAGGCCTAGCCTCTGCTTGGCACTTATATGTCCCTTGCTCATGACCCTTGGTGATCCACAGTGAGCCAAAAAAAGGTCAATCCCCAGTACTCACTCATGCAAGCTGTCCTCTGACCTCAAATGCCCCTCCCACACAAATATTGTTATTTTAAAACATGTGCTTTAAAAATTATAATGTCATGCCCAAGGGGATACAAAAACCACTTGTTCTTTTTGGGGGGCTGGTATGGGACCCAGGACTTAAGTACCCACTGAGCTATATAGCCATAGGCCCCTCCTTCTCACCCTTTCTGAGAAACGGCTTTCTGTGTAGCCCAATGGGGTTACTCATGGCTCCTAAATCTTCCTCTGGATAGCCCAGGCTCTCCCACTCACCATGATGTAATCAGCCCACATGTCCCGAGCTGATTTCAGGGCTGCTTGGCGCAACTTCATGACATGCTCGTAGCGGGAATCAGACCAGTGTTTGGGGCCCTCCTCATCTGGGTAGGAACTGTGAAGAGGAGATGTGATACCACAGGGACCCCGGGGGCACTATGGGGGCCCAGAGAGAACCCAGCCACGCCTGGAAGGAAGCATACAAGTGGGTCTGGAAACCTCTGACTACAGCTCTGAGGAAGAAAGGTGCAGGGCCTAGACATCAGCGCCGCACATGCAGGGTCTAGAGGCACAGGCTGCAGGCAAGCTGAGGACCAGGGAAAGCTCTGCATGGCTAGGAAGATCCTCTAGCGGGAGAGCCCACGGCAAATGACTGGACACCACCCCACGCTAGTCTGTGCAGTGGGCATCTGTGATTCCAGCACTCAGGAGACTGAGGCAGGAAGATAAAAGTTCCAGGCCAGCCTGAACTTCAGTGAGACAGGCTCATCTTGAAGTTAGAGAGTGAGTGCTGGTAACACCCTGAGGTGGGAGGGAACACAGCAGCTTTTGGCCCCCAGGCACAAAGGAATTCTGCCATGGAGGTGTGGCGGGTTTGTATCTAAGGCTGAACAATGGAGTGAAGGACAGTGGGACAAAGGTCTGCTGGAGGATCTGGATCTGTCAGCAAAGCCCAGGGTGGGGGTAGGAAGTGCTGGTTCCTAGCTTAGGCTGGGGTACCCCAGTGAGGATCTGAGGCTCACCTGGGTTCCTCTGAGGGTCGCCACTCCACAGAATGGTACAAGCTCTTCACAGCCACGAGCCACTCTCGAAGAATGGCTGAAGTATTGTCAACGTTGTGATCTGTGGCCACCCTGTGAGCACAAGGGGATGATGGGTCAGAGCAGTTGAGGAAACAAGGGCAAGACAGAACAACAGGATGACACCGTGGCCTCCCATGCTGGCTCAGTCCCCAGCAGTCACAATGCCCTGAATAGAGCACCCTCTTGCTCAGTGCCTATTGCCCATCAGTGTGGATGATGCCCAGCTCACTGCTACACAGCTGAATGGAGCCTGCTAACTTGGAAAGCACATTGCTGTGAGGCTCTGTCACAAAGAAAAGCTACATAAAAGGAAACTGAGTCAGGACATCAGAAGTTCAGGCCAGGCCTCTTCATAGCTGCTTCGTCCCTTTGTGTGAAGGGTCCCTTCCTCCACTCTCAGGTCGGTCACACAGGGGTCTGGCTGGGTCTGGAAACCTGTTAAGTTTACATGGAATGCTCGCCCGAGTCTGGGTTCTGGAAGCTGACAAGGGTTCTGGAAACACCAAGCTGGCCCATTCTGAGGGAGTCTGGGGTCCTAGGGTCACAGATCGCTCTGTGTGTGTGTGTGTGAGTGTGTGTGTGTGTGTGTGTGTGTGTGTGTGTGTGTGTGTGTGTGATCGCTCTGTGTGTGTGTGTGTGTGTGTGTCGGGGCGTCAGCTCGGTGTCCCAAGCTGCAGTGGGGGCGAAATCCGGTACTTCTGGCACATAGCCGAGTTCCCCGGGTGCATAACCCAAGTCCCCAGGTAGAAAACCGAGGCTCCGCAGTGCAGAGCCCAGTTCGCCAAGTGCAATACAACGTCCCTCTGGTACCGAATCCCCCGAGTGCATAGCCGAGGCCCGCAGCTCACCACAACGCCGTGCGCTCCCGTGGGTGGCGCAGCCGCTCCAGGGCGCCCAGCGTGGCCGGCAGCGCGGGCGCCGCGTTCCGCGCCAGCAGCGCGATGAGCACGCGCGGCGCCTGCAGCGGGGACTCGGGGCTCCAGCGCTCCTCGGGGAAGTAGCCGTCGGCGCCGCGCAAGCCGCCCAGCGGCAAGAGCAGGAGAAGCGGCAGCAGCCGCAGCCCGTCCAAGGCGCTGGGGAACGCCGCCATCGCGCCACGCGTCGCCTTTAAGCCGCTTTTTTGCCGGCGGACGAGGACCGTGTCTTAAAGGAGGGGTTATCCAGGTCCCTTCCCTTGACACGCCTCATTAAAGGGAAGGGGAGCTCCGGTCGTGCTGAGTCGTTCGGACGTGTGCCAACAAGGCCGCGCCTTTAAAAATTAACTGTGATTTCTGGCCGACCGCCCCTGACGTCAGCTTCTAGGCTGGCTCCAGAGCCCCGCCCCCAGCTCGCATCTTAAAAGAGCAGAACCGCCCTGTGACCGCGCCCTGGGAAGTGTTGCCTGTTCTTAGCCCTCTAAGTGGACTCTTCTATACTGAGGCGCCAGGTTAGAACCATGTCAGCCCTAGTTTCCTCGGCTACGACATGATTATTTTAGTTTGTTGTTCCTGAATTACATATTAAGGGGCCAGCAAAATGGCTCAGAGAGGAAAAACCGTGTTGCCATACATGTCGACCTGAGTTCAGGAAGGTGCCAATCAACCCCCAAACTGTTGTCCTGTGACCTCCATAAGAGTGCTCCGGCTTGCGTGTGGCCCCCATTCTGGTTTTATTTATTTAATTACTTTTATTTTCTGTGTATGAATGTTTTGCCCACATGTGCATGCATGGAGGTCAGAAGAAGGCATCAGATCGCCTAAGATTAGAGTTACAGGAGGTTGTGAGCTGCCATGTGCTGGGAATTGAATTCCAGCCCTCTGGAAGAACAACAAGTGGTCTTAACTGATTATAGCTCCACCTCCCTAAAAGCATTTTTCCCTTTTAAATTTTATTTATTTGTGTGTTGGGGAGTGGATGTGAAAGTCTGGGGGGGCGGTGTTGAGCTTTCATTTCTTACACCGTGTGAGATCAAAGATGGAAACAAAGGGCTTCGTTTAATGCCAAGCACCTTTACCAGCTGAGACATCTCACCCTCCCCCCTTCTCTGGTTTTTGAAACAGGGTAGCACTAACTGTATAGCCCAAGCTTACTATAAGTCACATTGACCCTCCTGTGTCAGCCTCCTGTGTTTGGGGTGACAGACTACTCTGTTCCCTAGCCTCCCCAAGTGGCTGCTAAATTTGAAGGCCATGGGTTCAACCAGCTGCCTCTAAACCCAGCCCCCTCCCCCATGACATTCTATTAAAGGAGTAACTTCTGAGCCTTCTCCAGCGTGAAGTGGCAGCTAGAATCCTCTTGTTGAGTTCTCTGAAGAGTACCAGTGTTTCCATAGAAACCCTTATAGATCAACTGGTTTTGTTTTGTTTTTCAAGACAAAGTTTCTCTGTGTAACAGCCCTGGCTGTTCTGGAACTCACTCTGTAGACCAGGTTGGCCTCCAACTCAGAGATCCACCTGCCTCCCGGGTGCTGGGATTAAAGGCCTGCACCACCACTGACCAGTGCTTCCACGTTTTTTGTTTGCCTGTTTTCCCCACACCCTAATGCCTACACACCTAATATTGTCATTAATCATGCTAATATTATTTCTCAATGTTAAGTCAGCCAGTGATGGCTACACTGTCAATCCCAGGTCAAGGCATCCTCAGCAGGTCCATGGAAGCCTGGGTTCCATAAGACTCATTTAAACAAATAGGTTTAACAAACAAACAAGAATTAACTTTTTACCAGGCTTGAGGTTACACACATAAAATCCAAACACCTGGGACACTGAGGCAGGAGGACCTCTGGGAGTTTGAGGCCAGCCTTGGTTACAGCATAGATCATTAACAAACAAAGAAATATATGCTATATATTTGAGTATTTCTGGGGAAAGTGTCATTCTGAGGGCAGGATAACTTGGTAGATGTTGGAGCACATGAGTGTCAGTTTGAGGGCAATGTGTAAAAGTTTTTATTATAAAATAAAAGGTTCAAAAGAACCAACTCTATTGAGTTTCTGTGGATTTCATGAAATCCCACAGCAAGGAAGTGAAACACATACCGGTCACTTCCTCTGGGAAGGACTTGGCTCTGGTAGCCAGCAGCTGCTCTCAAAGGTGTCTTGCATCCGCTCTATTTCCAGAATTAGCATCTGCATTCTAGCCTGGGTCTCAGTGAACTCTGCCCCAGCCAGAGTGCTGAGGCCTGGGGAATGACCTGCCTGGGTCTCAGGCGTCCTTGGGCCCAGGAGTAGAGCATCCGGGACACACACCCCCCAACCACCCAGAAGCAGCTGGGGAGGCAGCCATCTGCAGAAGCCAGGGTGGGGGGCCAATAGCAGTGCTGGCCCGGAAAGCAGGGACAGCAGATCCCGTTGGAGGTGGGGCTTCACCAAGCTTCAAGCTCGGTTTAGTCATTCAATCAGAAATCAAACAAAAAGTAAAGATAGGGCAGGCAAGAATGGCTTAGCGGATAGAGATGCTTGTCTCCAGCCTTGACGACCTGAGCTTGATCTTGAAGACTCACTTGATGGAAAGGGGAAACCCCACAACTGTCTCCAACCAGCACACACACACACACATACACACACACAAAATAAAAGAATTAAAGGAAACTAAAAGTTATACATATTTTTAAAGTAAAAAGTAACAAAGATAGAATTGATAGGATTACACGTGTCAAATCAACAAAGATTTGGGGGTTTTTGTTTGATTTTATAAAATGTCTTATTATGGTAGCCCCAGCTAGCTCAAAACTTGAGTGTACAAATTCTAGCAGGAACATACACAGCTTTGTTGGATGTCCCACGGTTAAAAAGCCAGAAGCAGCTCACACACCTGGGTCTTTATCCATTGTCCACCAGGATGGCAGTGGGTGAAGGCTCAGTTCTGGGATGTTCCTGGAAGCAATGGTGGGTGGGGTGGCTGAATTTGGCCACCAGAGTAGGTCTCTCTGTGTCAGACCTGAGTCTGAAATCCTTCATCTATGGAAATGGTAACTGTCACCTTGAGGTCCCATGTTCCAAGCTAGGGCAGTGCTCACAAAGCAAGAGGAACTGACTAGCTGTGCAACACAGTACATGGGGGAACACGCTGGAGAGCCCTGTGGAAATGCCAGCCTGCTTCTCCACACCGAGATTCCATGGGGATTTACCCAAAGGCTGTGTGTGCATGAAAGGGATGAACTAGGCTCCTCCCCCCAGGTATGAGTGGCAGGTGGAGGACACCCTGTATATAAATACCTGACCACACAAAGGTCTTTTTTATCACTTTCCCTTTATGTGGCTTCATGGGACACATGGCTGTGAGAACTAAAGAGGCCTATATCAAAGGCAGAGTGTCTTGAGTCAGTGATGGCTGTGTAAGAAGTGAGCCCAAGTTACCTTGCCTCAAAGTACCTTTGCTGACCATCACTAACTCCCTGCCTAGTGTTGAAAACAAAATAACTGCCAAGACCTTCCACTATGTCTAGATGGCAGGAAATGGGACACAAGCCTATACCATTTCTGCCCACATGTGCTGTAGAGTAATCCTGTACACTGTGAAGATTTGCTACTGTGATTGGTTTAATGAACAAACCGACTGGCCAATAGCTGAATAGGATAAAGTTAGGCAGGAGAGTCAAACTGAGAATGTTGGGATGAGGAAGGGCAGAGTCGGAGAAGTCACCAGCCAGATGCAGAGGGAGAAGACTGTGCCATGCTAATAAAGGTACCACCATGAGGCAGAGTGTAAGTAAGGATATGAGTTAACTTAAAATGTAAGAGCTAGTTAGTAATAAGCCTGAGCTATTGGCCAAGCATTTACAATTAGAATAAGTCTCTCTGTGTTCTTTTGGAAGCAGCTCCCAGGATGAGAAAACTCCACCTACCCACATGGGTCAGAGTCTGTGGCTTCTCCACCTGTTCACCATGACTTTGGCCCACCCTGGCCACTTCAGCAGATGAAGTTCATTTTGTCCCATCTACTCTACCCTTGCTACACTCCTATACACCCTGTGTAACCCCACAGTCATTCCTTGCCATGGCCCAGAACCTGTAAGCTACTTACTTGCTCCTTGCTGGTTCCACTGGGCTCCTGAGGGGTTCAGCTGGAGAACAGATTCTGTCACTGGCACTGAGAATGTTTTTCAACTCTAGAATAAGAGATAATCCTTGGAGGCATCTGAGCAAAGCCAGGCTTCATCAATGCAGACATTGCTAATCAATAGCTGCTTTCCACCTAGCCAGGAGACTGGCAGCCTCACCCAACTGCTGCACTGTGCAGACATAACAAATCAATGGCAGGTGGAATTCCCCTAAGGATGTATACAAGTTCTACGGTCAGAAGCTCATCCAGGTTCCCATTTGTGGACTTAGCTTGCAGCCATTTAAACTACTATTCTCAGTAGACAGCTCAGCAGTTGAGAGCACCTTCTGCTCTTCCAGAGCCCACATGGCAGCTCACAGCACCTCCAGATGCAGGGGATCTGAAACCCTTACAGGGAAAATAACAGTGCAAATAAAATAAAAATAAATGGTTAAAAAAATCTACTCTCCTGGGTATGTGGGCTCTGGTACCCAGGATGCTGAGGCAGGAGAATTGCTTGGATGGCAGGCCTGGATCATTATCTCAGCTCTGTTTTTCTTGTTTGGCTCACACATCCAGGGCACGGTGTCACTCTGCTTCTGGGACACC
Organism: Phyllotis vaccarum; assembly: GCA_033318265.1. Taxonomy (NCBI): domain Eukaryota; kingdom Metazoa; phylum Chordata; class Mammalia; order Rodentia; family Cricetidae; genus Phyllotis; species Phyllotis vaccarum. The sequence continues at coordinate 176,884,743 of JARWLC010000002.1, read as the reverse complement.
ATCGTCTCTGGGTGTCTGCCACTTGTCTAACCTGAGTCTCTCTTCCCTCTGCTTCTTCAAAGGCTTTGTGAGCTTTCAGGAGCTCCTAAGGGGACTCCACACCAACTTTCTGGTACTGAGGACAACTGTCTCTCTCTCATCTTCCTGAGAACTCCAATATTCCCCCCAGTGCAGCCCTTCAGGGAGCCCTATCACTATCCACCAAGAACCCCTCAGGTCTTGTGCAAGCATCCACAGGAAATGACAGGGACTGCGTGAGGCTCTGCAGAGCTACAGCTGGAGAACTCACCTCTGTCAATTCTCTGCAGAAGGATGCCCTGGATGATGTCCTTGAAGACACCCTCAGTGGTCAGAACCTGGTAGCCCACAGCCAGGATGTCCCCATCCACTTCAGGGTGTTCCTAGGACCACAATCAGGAACTAGGCTGGATACAAGACCCATGTGCTCCCCCAGCCCTGGCAAGATCTGCTGGGGTGCTCTGTTTCCCTTTCTGTGACATGAACTTTGTCACTCATGATCCAATAGTATGGGTCACAGTGTCAGAAATGGACTAAAGTCCACAGACCTATCATGCCTTCCAAGCATCTCAGCTGGGCTCTAGCCACAATTGCTTCCCTGAAGAGTCCTGTTAGCATCAAGTCACAAGCACACTTGCAGGTCCTGAACTTCAGGTAGCCGGAAGGCTGGGGTCTCCCCACCAACACCCTCCCACCTGTTTCACACATGCTCAGCATAGGGTGGAACTCTGGGAATGTGTGTGTTCAGCAAGCTTTAGGGATCAACCAAAATGCTAAGGGCATTGTGGGAGCCCAGAAGAGCCCCCTACCCAGCCTGGGGAGCAGAGGTGGGATCTCATTCTCCCAGTGGCTTCAGGCAAGAGTGAGCACTTTGTCCCCTCCAGACAAATGTCTCAGGTGTCTACTCACCGAGTTACAGTTCACCCCAAGCTGGCTCCACACAAAGGGCCAAAGGATTCCCAGAAGCCAATCCCGTGTGAACCTCCATCGCATGGTCTCACTGTCCGAGATGAACTTCTGCAGGGGACACAGATAGCCTGTACAGCCGCCCTCGGTACTCTGGGCCACAGGCACTTTCTACCCACCTCACCTTCAGCACAAGGCCCCTGACTTTCTCCAGCTGCTCAACTGCCTGGCTGCAGTCCAGAGCCGATGTCAGACATTGGTCAGCCAGCTGCAGGAAGGTGGTGACAGCCGCTGCCATGAGCTGTGAAGGAGAGTGCCCAGGTGATTCCACAACCCAGGACTACCGCTCTGACTCAGGCTTCCCATGCCCTATACTTTTGCAGAAGTCTGGACCAGGCCCCTGTCCTCTGGGCTCTAGTCTCAGGGAAGATCTCCAGCCTTTCTGGGGAGCTGGAGTACAATGTCCAAGTGTGCCAAGCATCAATGGGTTACCCTCAGGCTGTTCCTCCTCCATGCCCTGTGTCCATGGCAGGGTCCTATTCCTGTCTTCAAAACATTCTGTGGAATAATCCTTTTATACACTGAAGATTTGTCATTCAGATTGGCTTAGCACAAAGCTGATTGGCCAATAACTAGGCAGGATTTGGGGGGCAGAGAGAATGCTGGGAAGAAGAGCAGAACCTGAGAATCATGAGGAGATACAGAGAGAAGCAAGGTGAACATGCTGTGTTGAAGGAAGATACTGCCACATGGCAGAGGGTTGATAAATATGGGTTAATTTAAAATGTAAGAGTTAGTTAGTAACGAGCCTGAGCTATCAACTGAACATTTCTACTTAATAATATATCTCTAAGGGATTATTCAGGACACAGAGCAACTCTGCCTACAAAAACATGTTTTTCTTTTTGTTTTAGACAGGCTCTTACATAACCTACACTGGCCTCACACTCACTGTGAAGCTGAGACAACCTTGGCATTCTGATCTTCCTGCCTCCACTTCCCAAGTGCTGGGCCAGGCCCGCACCACCACACCTCCATCTGGATCAGGGCTTCCAGCCTCCTCCACTCATGCCTTTATGGACAGAACCCTTTGCACTCACTCCAGGCTCTGACTGTCTACCAGCTGGGCCAGTTCTCTCCCTCTACCAGGGAGGCCCAACACATACTTCTCATTCACCTGTTGTGCAAGATCTTGGGCCCCAAACACCAGGCTCCTCATCCCCAGGAAGCCAAACGGTTCTGCCAGCTGGGCTAGTTGGCTGTGGTTCCTCTCTGCCTCCCGATAGCAGACCTGCATCAGCTCTGGGTCCCAAGGCATCTCCCCAAATTCATAAACCTATCAGTCGGATGAGAAAATGCCATGCTTATGATATAGACATGCTAGGTCAGATAAGCCCCTGCTGGCCCAAGTGCTGACCTACCTCCTTGCGCAGCCGTGTGCCAGAAGGATTCTTGCGCAGATGGTGAGACAGCCGGTCCATGCCCCGGATGAGGAGAGTATGAACGGATCGGAGTGTGGCTTCCACCGGGCTCAGCAGTGCAAGGGTAAGCTGAGGCAGCTGTGGGTCTACCATGCGGCACAGGCACACTTCCAGAGGGTCCCGGATCTCAGCTGGGGGGATATGTGGACTTGGAGTTTTCTCCACCAAGCATTCCATAAGCGCATAGGGTACCCAGCCGACCAGGCTGAGGTCCCCATTTTGCAGCGGAGGAAACTGAGGCTAGGAGCAGCGAGACCTGGCCCAAAGGCACAGGCTAAGGAGGCAGAGGATGATTCAAACCTGATTCTTGAAAACTGGGTGGCAGAGCAGACCCTGCAAGGCCACTGCCACTTTGTGCCTCACTACCTGGCCCACCTTACAACCAGGGTCTCTTGAGGTTCCAGGCCACGCCCTCTGGCATGGCATACTTCTCAGGGCCTCTCAGAGATAGCATCCAGTGTCAGACTCTAATCCTCATCAGCTCTTTCCAAAATCTATTTCCCCAGACCCCGCCCCAATTAGGCCCCACCTTCTACCTGTAAGACCCCGCCCCCTAAGGCAGGTGCCACCCTCCACAGCTAGCAGGCCCAGCTCCTAAAGCTCTACTCCCACTCCCGGCTGGCCACGCCCCCCCATTTCCTGGACCAATTCTTGCTTCTTGCTTCATCTCTTGCCCATCCCACCAACCACCCTTCCTCCCCCACCTCTTACAGTGCCTCCCCACCCCCCACCCCCGACCCGCTTACCTTCTAGTTTCTTTGCACATTGTGCTCGCTGTTGTAAGATCTGCTCGAGCTCTGAGCGCACCGTCCTCTCCAGCTTCGCCAGCAGCGCGTCTTTTTCTGGCTGGAAGGCGCGCAGCCCTGCGGATGCCCGGGCCAGGACAGCCGCGTGCACAGCGTCGAGGAACTGCAGCGTCAAGGGAGAGGCATGGGCTCTGAGAGGCTCCTCTCCTCTCCCTCCCTTTTTCTCCTCCTCCCTTCCCCTCGCCCGAGCTCCTCTCTGCACCTCGGCGCAGGCCCGGGCCCGGGCGCGCCCCGCACCCCGCAGGCCTTGCAGCGTCTGTGCGCGTAGTACAGGCAACTGCTCCCGCATCAGCTCTGCGCTCAGCACCTGCAGGCGAGGCATGAGAGTGTTGTATGCTGCAAGTGACGGAACCCGCCCGGGCCTGCGGGACGGGGTTCACCTCCGCATCGGAGCCCAGTGTCGTGTCATCACCACCAGCGAAGCCGCGTCGTCGTCGATACAGTTGCACAGCGTCCAGAAAGGCGCAGGCCGCGGGCGCCCGGCTGCGCTGCAGGACTGAGAGGGCTGTCAGCCGTGCGCTGTGTCCCGGCCCTCCCCAGGGAGCCCCGCACCTATGTCCATCGTCCTCCCGCTCCCACCTGCACCCCAGAACGCACCGGTGGCTCTCAGCCGGATGGCACCCTGCAGACTCAGCCTCCAGGCCCGTTGCGCCCCTCGTGTGCGTGCACAGAAGCAGAGGTGAGCCCGGAAGGGATGCACTAGGAAGAGCGGGAAGCTCACCGGCTCCTCCAGAACCCTCAGTGGCTCCTCCTGGATGAGGTCTCCTGAAAGCAAGACCGCTGTCTCAAAGAACTAGTGTGTCTTCCAGGGCAGCCTGGGCTTTAGAGCAAAGGCCATCTCAATGATTAAACACAGCAGATGCCCTAGTACTACCTGGGCCCAGGAAGATGAACTCTGCTTCCCACCATGCCTGTCTCCTTGAATGCTTACTGACACTGGGTTTATAGGGTTTTTTTTAATTACTGTTTTAACCATCTCTGTGTGTTTGTGCATATATGTGTAGGTGCCTGAGGTCAGAGGCATCAGATGCCCTGGAGCTGGAGTTCCAGGCAGTTGTGAGCAGCCTGATGTGGGTGCTGGGAATCCAGACCTGATCCACTGACCTGTCTTTCCAGCCTCAAGTTTTATTATTTGTTTTTTTATTTTTATTTTTTTTTATTTTCTTTTTGGTTGTTTGTTTTCCAAGACAAGGTTTCTCTGTGTAGTCCTGGCTGTCCTGAAACATAGTCTGTAGACCAAGCTGGCCTTGAGGTCCACCTCCTGAGTGCTGGAACTAAAGTGTGTACCACCAGCATGACAGTTTTGTTCCTCAGACTCTGTGCTCTTCAGGCTTTGTCCCATTGACTTTACTTATGTCCTCCCAGGAATGGTACGTATGTACATACATATGTACTTCTTTTTCCTTTCCAAAGCAAGAGTACTCACTCAAGGATTAATGTCATCCACCAAGGGACACCTGACAACATCTGTAGACACTGTGTGAGTCACAATGTGGGTAAGAAGTTGCTACCCATAATAAATGGAGGATCCAGTCATCTTTACTGAGTACACTGGGAGGGTGGGATAGTCACAGAGATCCTTACCAGAGGAGCTTGGGCAGAGGTCATCCAAAAGGCAGAGATATTCACGCTGTGATGTGAGCAGCATGTACCCAGTCAGGGCCATGGAGCCCAGGGGATGGCCCCCAGACTCATACTCCTGTGATCAGGCAAAGACATAAAACCAAACTGAAGCTCCCCAGTACAGGAAACACTTATCAAGCTCCCTATAAGCACTCCTCTACCCAACTGTGGGTTATGGGACCAGGGCTCTTCCTTTGAGCCACGCCCCCAGCCCCTCACTGGGAGATTCTAGGCAGCAGCTCTGGTCATCTGCTCACCTCCTTTTGGCTGAACCATTCCAGACGTCCATCCCCACGCAGGACACAGTAGGTGGGTTGCCACTGTGGTGGGTGGCCATGCAGCAGGGTCAAGGGTCCTTGGTGCTCCCGGACTCGAGGTAGCTTCTGCAAGGGGATGCCGGCTATAGAGCAGATTTTAGGGTCCCCTGAACTTTGCCCAAGTCTCAGTTGCCACCAAAAACAGGGCACTCCACTCAAGTTTTGTTTGTTTTTTAACATTTAATTGATTGCTTGGGTAAGATCCAATTGTGGTACCCTACGGAGGCCACCAACTGCTGGTCCCAGGGACCCTCCTTCCTCAGTTTCCCAAGTAGTCTATAAGCAGCCTGGGCTACAGAGACTCAAAAGGAAACAATGTCACACACAGCCACCCTACTCCCAAGGCTCAAAGTCTGCAGCTGCCACCCAGAGCCTGTCAGCCTAGCATCAGAAGACGGAGGCAGGAGGGTCATGAGTTCAAGGTCAGCTTCAGCTACACTGCAAGTTCAAGGCTAGCCCAGCTTTTATGAGACTGACTCAAATAAAACAAAACCAAAATTGTAGCAAGTATAAAGATGCCCTGCAGAGGACAGGGAAAATCCCCAGAGGTGACGTGACCTCTGCCCACAGAGCTTCCCTTCAGCAGGAAGGAAAGGGGACCAGCGGGAAACCTCAGGTTCCGGTCCTGGTGGTGCGGCCTTCAGGCAGGATAGCTCATGCTACCTCTCTGGTTCTGAGTTGCCTTGGCAGTCCAGGACTGTCCCAGGGTAGGAGACAGATGGAGGCCATGGGAGCCTATTAGTGGCTGCATCTCCAGGCTGTTTGATCTCAATAACAAACCCTGAGCAGGGTCAGAGGGACAAGGAGGCAAGCAACATGGGCATAGGGTCCTATCAAGAAATGCTTCCCTGGAGCTGTAGTCACAACAGCAGGGTGGGTACATGCAGAAGCTGCACCGCCCCCCCCCACACACATTTACCCAGCCTTTGCCAACCTCAGGGCTTTGCACATGCTGTGCCCCCTGTAAGGAACACACTTCCATAAACCTCCTCTGTCTGCCACCACCTTCAGAGCTTCCTGGTCTCCCTGTGAAAAGCACACCCTCCCAGCTCTCCGTGAGAGGGAGCCAATCCACAGTGGGGTCCCCACGGGCCCTGAGTGGTGCCTGGCAGGGAGCTCTCCTCAGTGGCACGTACTTTGGTGTGGCACAGTTGGCATCCAGCTGGTTCCTGGGGTTCTAGTTCCCTGGAGATCTGCTTCAGCACGGCTGTTGCCAGCTGCCTGCGGTAATAGGGCAAGAAGGCCCTCAGCAGGCCATCCATCTGACCTATGGGGGAAAAGGACTGGGCTGTTTTCTCAGGCCAAGCTGGATCAGCCTCAGCATAGGTGAGAGATCCTGCCCTGATAAATAAGATGGAATGTGGTCTGAGGACAGCCTATAACTGGCCGCAGGCCCACACACAAAGGTGCTTTCATCCAAGTATATTGCTGCGCCTCAGGAGAGTGAGGTCCGGAGAGGAGACTCGCTCTGTCACACAGCAAACCCAGTAAATCCTGGGACATAGAGAGGTGACTTGCAGCGCATGCAGGACATTGCATGGGCTGTTCCCACACTCATGCCAACCACATACCATCTTCCAGCCTGACATAGCCACTTCCCCTTGGGGACAGTCACCAAGTCCTGTTAGTCTAGACCATGAGCGTCCAGCCCCACTCTCTCAGGCCCAATATAGGACAGTATAGGAAGCCTCAGTCCCAGTGCCTTATATAGCCAGGCCTCTCAGCCATGAGGACCATTGGGGTCAGGTGGGGACCCTTCCACCTGCCTGCAGCCCCCACCTCTCACCCCTGCCCTCAGTGGTCCTTTGAGTGCCCTAAAAAAAAAAAAAAATGCCAAAATTTTCTTTTCATTTTGTTTTGAGACAGGGTCATATGTAGCCCAGGCTGTCCTGGGACTCATTATGTAGTCAGTCTAGGCTGGCCCTGAACTCAGGGATCTATTTGTCTCCTGGGCGCTGGGGTGATAGGCATATGCCACCTTGTCCAGCTAGTTGAGTTTCATCTAAATCTGGAATCTTCTAAAGCTGGGCAGTGGTATTGCTACATGCCTTTATTCCCAGCACTCAGGGAGGCAGAGGCAGGCAGATCTGAGTTCAAGGCCAGCCTGGTCTACAGAGTGGGGCTGTACAGAGAAACGCTGTCTTAAAACATTAAACAAAAAATCTGGATCTTCCATCCCACGCTCACTTCTGACAGGACAAGAAAATTACAAAGTATCATATATTTGGTGCTGGGAGTTTATGCCAGCTCCAGTGTGGCCTCCTGTGTATTATGTACAAGACCTAACTCCAACCCCTCTGCTCACCCCTCAGCTGCTGCTGCTGCCGTTTGTCCAAGGGGCTGGAGGGCCGCACCCCCATCCTGTCGCTGGGCAGAGGTGTCCTGGGTCCCTCTGCTCTGGGTGCTGAGTAGCGGCTGAGTGGCCCAAGTTACAGGAGAGGCCTACAGTTCAGAACAACCCTCTGTCCCTCCTGTCTGCACCTGCCTCCTTCTGTCCCCTGGGGACAGGCCTGACCAAGACTGAAGGTTTCTGTGGAGGGCAGTGGGGACTGCCCCAGGGGAAAAGAATGCCCTGGCACAAGTGGGTGGGGCAGCACATCTCTGTTTTCTAGCACTCAGAAAGAGAGGTAGAGTTATCAGTTTAGGTCATGGAAGTCAGCCTGGACTTCCTGAGTCCTGTCTCTGACTGATGAATGATCTGGGGCATGGGTTATTGCACAAATTCTAGTTAGTATTATAATAAAAACCCAGGCCCAGATGGAGAAAAGCTGAAATTCAGAGACATAAACAAACCACACAGCCCCTTCTCAACCAGCCAACTTTTCAGGCTATCTCCATGAATTCTCTTGACTCCAACCTCTCTGTCCTCAGCAAACAGGGAAGTGGCAGGGAAGCTGAACTCCTCTCCCTCGGCCCAGCTATCTCACTTCCTGATTCAACTTTGTTGGTGCTAGGATTAAAGGTGTGAACCACCACTGCTTGGCTCTGTCCGGTTTGAACCCACAGAGATCCAGAGGATCCCTGCCTCAGACTGATGGGATTCAAGGTGAGAGTAACCACTCCCTGACCTTCATGGTTTGGCTCTGTCCTCTGATATTCCAGATATATACAACATATCACCACAATGTTATCAGTGTGCAGGGAACACTCATTGCCCCCCCCATTTGCACACGAGGAAAGATGTTTCCCTTAAGCAATTTCCTTTTTCCTCCCCTTTCCAGAAGCTGGAATGTTGGCTCGGCATCTGGAGGATAAGCAGCCACCTTGGATCATGAGGCAGATCCTATGCATCAGTGTCACAGCAGTGATATCCTTCTCAAGACAGGGACACAGGCAATGGGACATGTCCCACGCAGGGATGCTCACATGGGGGCCTCCACCCACATCATTTTCCTTTCTCAGGCAGTCTCAGCCTCTGCTCTTGGCTGTTGGAAGTCCCCAGCAGGACAGCTTCCTTTTGACTATGCCCTCACTGGCTTATGTCTGAGCCTGTTCCACTTCCTCATTGTCACAGCTGAGGAGTCCTCAGGGACCAGACACCAAAAGAAACTTCACATTTGTGGTTCTGAACCCCACCCTTCTGTGCCAAGTTGGCTCAGGGAGGTTTCAATTCCTACTTCATGTCTGGTTTGTCTGACCTTCCTGGGGATGCCCCCTCAGAATCCTACACTCAGTCAGGCCCACCAGCCTCCCCAGCTTGGTCCCAGGGACTGGGAGGAGACAGGATGATAACAGCCCATTAATGCACCAATGCCCTTCATGCTCCAAGGTGGCTGCTGGAGCTTCTGCTGTTGAGCCCACATTTCAGTCTAAGGGAACATCCCAAGAGTCACCTCAGACACTTCTCATTGTTATGTGACCGTGGAGCGTCATACTTCACCTTGCAGGGAGACTGGGGAGCTGGCTGAGGTGCCGGTGAACTCTGGAATGTGGTCTCCCTCCCTTCCACCCTAGGGGCAGGCGTGTGGACACAGGGCTAGAAAAGAAGCAGCCAGCAGTACCCGTGAACCGGTTTGAACGCTTGAAGCTGAGAATGACTTCTTTTCGTTCTGATACGTGTACTGCGGGGATCGGAGCATACTTTTTTTTCTGAGGCCCCTGTGTGCTGTCAGCAGAGCTCACCCCTAGCCCCACCCTCTGCCACCAAGAACCACAGGGACCAGAGTTCCAGGAACGCTCCGTTTAATTCCCAGTTGGTCCGCTCCCGCGGCCCCCGGAGGCTTTTCCAGAAAGCCCAGGGCGGATGTGGGGGCCAGCCCCAGGTGCCCACGCGTGTGCACCCCACTACAGCGTGGAATGTTTCTCGAAGGGCACCGACAGTAGCCTCGCGGCCGCCTCGTCCAAGAACCAGCAGAGGGCGCCCGTGCGCGGCTGCACCAGGGCGGCGGGCAGTGTCTTGTCCTCCTCCTCTAGGATGCGCTGCGTGGGAGACCAGGGGACTCACCTCAGACCCCAAGAGCCGGACCGAGGGACTCGGATATGGGAACAGGCAGCCGTGGGAGTTCTGCTCTGTGCTCCGCCCTAAAGCTCCCTGGCATGCAACAAGTTTTGTTCCTTGTTTTATTGGGAGGAGGGGGAGGCTTCATGTTGCCCAGGCTGGCCTTGAACTTGCTATGTGGCCAAGAATGGTCCCTTGTTTCTGCCTCCCCAGTATTGGGACAACAGGTGGTGTTGGGGACTGAACTCAAGCACAGTGGCAAGCCCCTTTACCCACTAAGCCATCTCGCATCCCCCTTATGATTTATTTTTGTTTGTTTTCTATTTCATGTGTGTGGGGGGGTGTTTTCCCTGCGTGTGTGTGTGTGTGTGTGTGTGTGTGTGTGTGTGTGTGTGTGTGCCACACGTGCAGGCCTGGTGTGTGTGTGTGTGTGTGTGTGTGTGTGTGTGTGTGTGTGTGTGTGTGTGTGTGCCACACGTGCAGGCCTGGTGTCCAGAGGCAGAAGAAGGCGTTTGTACCCCGGTGACTAGAGCTACAAATGGTTGTGAGCTGCCATGTTGGTGCTATGAATTGAACCTCGATCCTCTGGAAGGACAGCAGGTTCTCAGTTGATGAGATATCTCTCCAGCCCATGCCTTATTTATTTATCTTTTCTCTAAATGTGTGCAGTGGCCCACTCTATCACCCTGCACTTTATTCCCTCACTGAGCCTGGAGCTAGGCTGGTGGCTGTCAAGCTCCAGCTATCCTATTCTGGAGAAGGGGTTAAAGACACACACAGCCACACCCAGCATCCACTCAGGGGCAGGGCCCTGTGATCTCTGCCTCTCCCTCCTACTTCCTCACCAAGTGACCACCCTCCCACTGCCCTTTACCTTCAGCACAGCTGCTTTGCCTTCCCCTGTGGCCACAAAGATGATGCTCCGGGCTGCGTTCAGCACAGGGAGTGTCAGGGTCACCCTCTGTGGTGGTGGCTTTGGAGAGTCACTGATTGGAGCCACGATCTTCTCTTGCTCCTAGGGGAAGTAGGCCAGGTGAGGACAGGTCATGTCCACCCTGTGTTGTATCTGTGGTGCTGAGATGGAGCCCGCCCCTGCCAGGCTCCTGCCTAGCACCAAGTTTATATTGTCAACAGGTTTTCCTTTGATCGTCTTTTGAGTTTTTGAGACAGTTCTTACTCTGTGACCCAGACTGCCCTTAACCTCACCGACCTTCATGCCCCTTCCCCAGTGCTATAGGATGACAAGCATTTGCCACCATGGCCAAGGGCTGGGTTGGGAGGGTTCCAGCACCCAGATACCCAGGAGAGTGACACAGGCCCAGATGGGCCAGGGCCAGAAGGGGGTCCCCATGCTCACCTGCAGGAGGGGATGACCAGGGAAGAGTGAACAGGTGTGGCCATCGGGGCCTAGTCCCAAGATCAGCAGGTCAAACACAGGGACAGTGTCTCCTTGGAAGGCCTGAGGGGCCAGAAGGTACGTCAGAGCCTGTACGGGGCTCAGAGGGCACGCTGTTACTTTCAAGCTGGCCTGCACTCTGGACAGGCGCCTGCCTCAGTCTCCCAAGTGCTGGGATCACAGATGCTACGACAGCAGACTGATCCAGTCTGGAGGCTCAATTTCCCTTTCAATGACCAAGATCCTTGGGTCTAAAGATGTGAAGCCCCCAGCCCCTTTCTCTACAACAGGACAACTCTTAGAGTGATAGCCCATGTTTCTAAGTATTCTACAGCTTCTCTACCTGTTCTGGAACCCACCTGCCTCAGTTTCCTGGCATAGTCCTCTGCAGCATCCTCCACAGGCAGAGCAGGATTGATGGTGAGGACCTGGCTGTCTGGGATGGGCAGCTTTGAGAGCAGGTGCGTCTGTGGAAGGGAAACAGTTGGCGAATGACATGACCATGGCATCAGATGCCTGTTCCAATATTGTCCAAACAGGGATTTGCCTAAAGCCAGGAACCCTGTCACCCAGACTTGGCTCTGCTGAACAGCCTGGCTGACTCAAGCTGCCTGGGGTTCCCCACCCTAGGGGCCCACCCTGGCTGCATCCAGCATGCAGCTGGCACCTGCTGGGTCCCTGGGAAGAGGGTCCTAGTTGAATTCCAAGACCTTTGTTCTGCTTTGAGAACTGGACAGCAACCTAACCTGTATCTCCATGTCCTGCTTACTGGAACAGGTAGAGGCTTGGAGCAACACAGGGACATGGTGCCTTGAGTAGACATGGATAGCAAGAACACAGTACAGTCGGTGCCCAGGATGCTGAGGACTCAAGATGGGGAGCAGATGCCCACAGGGCTCCAGATTGAAGGCCAGAGGAAGGTAGAGCTGGACTGGCCACTGCATTTACTCTCCTTGATTCTGTTTCTGCCCACTGGACAGCCTCGGTGCAGGACACCCACTACTCAACAAATCATCAACAGACTCAACCTGGTGGGGAAATCCTGCTTCCCTGGGTCGCCTTGGTCAAAACTGTAACCCACAGCAGGGCCTATTTAACGATCCTTGCTTAATTTTCTTTAGGTGGGTAGCATCAAATGGTCTCATGTAGCACACATAGGCTGGCCCTCAATTGGGTAGCTGGTAATGTTCTTGAACTCATGACCCTGCTCCAGCTCCCAGTGCTGGGATGACATGTGTCTTGCCTGGTTTCTGAGATGCTGAAATGTAACACAGGACTGTGTGCATTCTAGGTAAGCACTGTACCAACTGAGCTACAATCACCCTACCAAGAGGTACAAGCACTATACCCACTGAGCAATGGGCTAGCATCCACACCCACTGTTCATTGAAGTTCTAGGGGCAGGTACTGCGTTCAAAGTGGTGCAGCTTCAAAACTGAGGTCCCTAGATGGGGGCCATGGGGACCTGAATTTTCTGGCCTCGGTTTCCCCACCTTGAAGAGAGTGTGGTGGCCCCTGACTCCGGGTCTATGTCATTGGACCAGGATCCCCAAGGGGGCAGTGGCAGACACCCAGGGGTGCCCAGAGCTCAGTCCTCCATGCTTCAGTTTCTGTGTGTGAAGCAGTGCGCTAAGGACCTTATAGGGGACCTGGCGATCGTCAGATCCCAGGCTGCTAGTGTTTGTGAGGAGGAAACTGAAGCCCAACACACCCTGGATACCAGAGGCAGGCTGAGCGCACCAATCAGCCATGACCCGCAAGGCCTCATGGCCGGGACGCGGCCCTCAGGAAGAAGCGCGCTGGCGCAGGCCCTTCAGGCCAGGCATGGGTGGACATCGCTGCATATTCAGCAAGACCCAGGGCGGCCCGTAGCCCGCGCGCAGGCGTTGAAGCAGCTCCTGGGCGTTTCCTCGGCAGGCTGAGCCGCTTCGAAGTGGCCCGCGGCGGCCCCCGTAGCCCGCGTTTCCTCAGCGGACAGGGCCGGTTCCGCGTGGCCCGCGGCGGCCGCCGTAGCCGAGCTGTGCGCGCCCCTGCAGCGCTCACCCGGTAGAGGCCGTACGTGCTCTCGGCGTGTTCGAAGGGCACGAGACGCTCGTCGCAGAAGCCGAGCGTCCAGCGCGCGAAGCTGTCGGGCCCGGCGGGAGCGGCGGCGGTAGGCAGGTCTCGGGCCAGCATCGAGACCAGACTGCCGCCCGACAGGCCCAGCGCGAAGCGGCCACGGTCCCCTTCCAGGCAGCTCGCGGCCCGCTGGGCTACCAGCTGCGCCAGCGACGCGCCCAGGTCCTGCGGGCTGGAGAAGACCGAGATGAGACCCGGCGCCGGTGCGGCCATGGCTGCGGCGGGGAGGCGGTGGCGCGCCCGGCGGACACAAGTGCGCCTGCGCGATGACCGAACTATTGTGGGTAGTAGAGCGGTGAGCTGAGGCGTTGGGCGCTTGCGCAGTCGCGCAGGTGACGCCTCGTTCGGACCCGGCGGTTCCCGGAACTCTAAGGCAAGCGGGGCTCTGGGGTGGTGGATCCACGATGCTTCCTAAAGCCTCCGTCGGAATGCTGGGGTGACCTGAGTGCACTGCACCCCGAGGGTGCAGCGGTTGTCTGCGGTGCCGTGGAACGCACACAGTGAGTCAAATTGAGCATCATAAAGTCAATAAGCCAGGCGTGCTGGGCCACGCTCCTGCCAGCACTCAAGTGTCAGGGAAGCTGGCTGTGAGTTCGAGGCCAGGTTGGGCCCAGGAGTGGGACTCTGACACACATACCCATGACATCCGCGTGCCTGCACGGCTCTTCCCAAGCTGGACTCGCCTTTTCCGGTTAACCGAGCAGGTGCTGCGGTGTGTAGCCCTCAGCCCACCGCTCTCGTTAGCAGAAGAGAGAACTCCACGGGAGAACCGCTGCGTGACTGTTGTACATCCTGTTGCTTTTGGATGTGAAACTGTCCCCACTCATGCGCATGAGCAGGTGGCTCCCAGCTGCCCGTTCTATTTTGGGAGAATATGGAAACCTTTGGGACTGTTAAGATTGTTGACCCAAGTAGATCAGCCAGTGTGACCTTGAAGTCACTGCTTCCGCCAACAAGATCCACATAGCCCCCTCTCGTCCCGCTCCCTATTTTCCCCTCTATTTTTGCTTAATTTATTTTTTTATGTGTGCATAGGTGTTTCACCTCTGTAGCAGGTGCTTGCCTGACGCCTGCAGAGGCCAGGAGAGGGCATGGGATACCCTCAGACTGAGTTAGCTGACTTCTGACCCTCAGTATGGGTTGTGGAAGCTAATTCTCCAGAAGCCGACATCTTAAGCACCGAGCCATGGAAACCAAAGGAGTGACTGATACTGTGTGAGCCAGACCCTGCTGAACTAGGGAAAGCTCTATCATCCAAGCACTCCAAAATCCAAGTCAGTTGTGCTGGAACTCAGTCCAGGGCCTTGTGCATGCTGAGCCCAGGCTGGACCACTTGGCTGTGTCCCAGTCCCAAACCCACAGCTTTCTCAGTGCCAATGTGAAGCTGTAAGTGACAAGTTACACTCCAAGAAACATTGTAAGTAAATGTTCTGGTTTTCTGAAACAAGATTACTTTGCGTAGCCCTGGCTGACTCTGTAGGCCAACATGGCCTCTAACTCAACAGAGATCCACCTGCCTCTGCCTCCAAGTGCTGACAGTAAAGGTATGAATTCCACTACTGGCTTATGGGTACATTTTAAAAATTTAGGTTGGACATGGTGGTGCACATCTCTAATTCCAGCACTGCGGAAGCAGAAGCTGTTGAATCTCTTGAGTTTGCAGCCAGCCTGGTCTACAGAGTGAGTTCTAGGCCAGCCAGGATTACATGATGAGAACCTGCTCTGGATGGGGGTTAAGATGTCTGAGTAAAATAAAGGCACTCGAAAGCTTGACAACCTGAGTTCATTTGTTCATAGAAATGAAACAAATTTAAGTGTCTGCACTTAACTTCCAAACCACATGTGTTAAGTGTGAATGACACATCAGTTGACTGGGCAGGAGTTTGTACCACAAATCAGTGATGTTTGTACCAATATTCTAAAACTTTGAAATCCCAAATCTAAACTGGTTTTGGTCTCATAGATTCTGGAGAAAAGATCTCCCAGCAGCATGGTCATGGTAACATCATGTGATATTCATTATAAAAGCCCAAAAATGTCCTTCAACATCACCATGGTGCCTCTGGTGCCAACTCAGTGAGAGGTTAAGGCAGGAGAATTGCCTAGGAATTCAACAACAGCCTGGATAAATACCTAGACAGGGATCAGAAGCAAGATGAGGGGGCTTGAGCCCCTGCCTAGAATCCCCAGTGAGGGCCTGGGGACATGGCTTAGCCAGAGTACTGTACTGCTTTGTGATGAATCCCAGGGTTCCATCCAGGGAGATGCAAAAGTTAAGGGGAGAAAAAGAGATAATATAGTGAGCCCAAGAAACTCTCAGCATGAATAGCCATGGATTGGCTCACAAGGCTGTCCCCTTCATGAGAGTTAATAATGGACACCACTCTGGGATGGGAAGGGCAATTAGCTATTTTAAAATTTAAAGTCAAGGCTTTAAAAACCTGTTGGTGTTCATGTTTTCTTCTGCTGCTTTGAAGGGGCATGTTACTGTGAGGCCAGGTTTGACCTGGGACTCAGCATCCCAATGTTTCAGTCTCCCCAGGGCTATGATGACAGGTGTCTATGCTCCAGCTAGGTATCCCATCTTTTTCATTTTGTTTTGAAAAAGCATCTCACTGTGGCTGGAGTGGCTGTTCCTTCTAGAACAGCTCCAAACAGTATTGTGCATTGAGACAATAGACAAAACCTTGGGCCTATTTCTTGCTAGCTCTGCCTGGTGTCAACTTTACTGCTGCTTTGTCAGGTTTAGAGTGGAACAGTGTACATCCAAGGCTGACTCATTGTCAGGAAGACAGATTGCCTAAATACCAGGACCTCTAACACTTGGGTACTTGCTGATACCCACAGGTAGATGATGCATCATCCTGCCCTGAGGCCCCAAGATTGGAGCATCCTCAGTGCCTGGAGGGAAGCAAGCTGAATGCCTGCAAGTCTGCATATGCGGGCCTGGAGGCCAGGATCCTGTTGCTGTCAGGATGGCTTCCCCTAATTCATGCATTTTAACCCACAAAATCTTGCTAATGGTGTTAAGAAGGTAGAGATGGGCCTTTGAGATGCTTCAACCAGTAAATATGCTTACCACCAAGTCTGACCATCTAAGTTCCATTCCCAGGAACCACACAGGAAGGAGAGAACCAATATTGTCCTTTGATCTCCACACAGGCTCTATAACTCACATACATACACACTCACACACATGCGCACACAATAAAAAGTTAGTCCCATTACAGTGTTTAAAGATGGGGCATTTGGGAGCTAATTAAAATGTGACCGTGGTATTTGGACTTCGAATCTCCAGAACTGAGCTACATAACCTTCGCTTTTTGTACGGTCCCAGCCTTAGGACCAAGCTAGAGTCATGGGTTTTGTTTTCTCTCTCTTTTTTTAAATAAAGATTTATGTATACAGTGTTCTGTCTGCATGTAACCCTGCACACCAGAAGAGGACACCAGACCTCATTCCAGATGGTTGTGAAACACCATGTGGTTGCTAGGAATTGAAGTCAGGACTCTGCTCTTAACCACTGAGTCATCTCTCCAGCCCTTGTTTTGCTTTTTCAAGACAGGGTTTCTATGTGTAGCCCTGGCTACCCTGGAACTTGCTCTGTAGACCAGGCTGGCCTCAGAGATCCGCCTGCTTCTGCAACCTGAGTGGTGGGCTTAAATGGCATGCACCAATACTTGAGACAGAAGTGGGCTGGCTAGGTTTCATGTCAACTTGACACAAGCCACAGTCATTTGGGGGAGGGGACCTCAATTGAGAAGATGCCCCCAAAGTTTGGCAACACTCTGGAGCATTTTCTTGAAGGATAATGGATGAGAGAGGGACCAGCTCACTGTGGGAGGTGCCATGACCTGGGCAGGTGGTCTTGGGTTCTATTAGAAAGCATCAGCTCCTGCTTCCAGGTTCCTGCCTGTTTGAGCTCCTGTCTTGGCTTCCCTCAGTGGACTGTGGTTCCGGATGTGTAAGTCAAATAAACCCATTCCTCCCCAAGCTGCTTCGGTCAGTGTCTCATCACAGCAGCCCAAAGCAGGAAAATACTGTGGATGTCCTGCTGCAGGTGTGACCTGCAGAAAGCATCAAGGCCTCAAGACAGACCAGAGACACTGTGCTCTGGCAGGTGTCAGCACGTTTATTTCTTAAAACCATCAAGGAAACGATGCGCATGTGGAGGACAGCAGGGCAGCCTGTGGATGCTGTGCTGTTCAACCCTTTATGGGGCTGGGGCCCCGAGACAAAGGAGGACAGAGGCGAGGCCTGGTGACTGAGCTGAGTCGCCAATGACCTAGTTGAGGAACATGGGAGCCAGAAAAATAGACCTAGAGTGTGATAAGCAACAGGGTCTGTGGTATCACCACTAGGAAAGCACCCAGGGGTGCTAAGGAACAACTACCTTCCTGGGTCCCTCTTGCTGTGAAGTGAGACACCCAAGCTTTGCTAGGGTGAGGGGATGCCTTGGGACCCCTGAACATGTAGGCAGGGCCATCACTAGCCACATCCAAGTGGTCAGTCAGTTCCAGAAGCTTCCAGGACATGAAGGGAAAGCGGGGGCTGTGGATAATAGTGCATAAATGTCATTGGTCTGGGACTGTAGGGTGGTATGCTTGTTAGCACAGGCAGACAGTGGGAGACCAGCTTGGTCTCCACAGTGAGACACTGTCTCAAATCAAAAATTAAGTTTCCAGTTGACTTGGGAGGGGGGATTGTCAGTGGGAAACTGCCAACGTCGTCCAGCTAACATGAGAGTGTATGTGCTACAGACCCTCAGCAGGGAGGACAGCTGGTGGACACCTGCTCCACAGGGGAGCCAAGGACGGGTTCCTAAGGCACAAGGGCAAAGGAGCTGGGCCACAGCAGCCAGAATGTGTTTGAGGAGCTCCTAGCGAGAGGGGAGAAAAGAAATGAAGAAAAAGAGAAAGGCGGAGCCAGATGGAGACACCTGGCTGCTCAGATTCCAGTTTCTCACGCCCATCAGTGTTGCTGGCCAGGTGGCCCGGCAGGAAAGACACCCGAACAGCAGTGTCAAGTGCCCAGGGCTCAGGAGTCTGGGGCTGTTCCACTTGCCAGGCTCATCAGAGTGAGAAGTGTCCCTCGCAGATTCGGGTGTGGACTCCCTCATCCAGGGGCAGGTAGCGGCCCTGCTTCATGTCCAGGAAGAAGAGCCGGTCTGAGGTCTGGTGTGGGTCAAAGCCTTCACGCTGCAGCCGGGTCTTCTGGATCTTGAAGGTGCCTGGGTGGCGGAGGAGAGGAGAGGAGAGGTGGGTAACCAAAGCAGCTCCCTGCACACAGCTCCCTTCAGCAATGGATACTCTCCCTGCCCACTGCCCATTGGACACCTCCATGGCTTCACACTCAGCACTTCCCAAGACAGGAAGAAGATACCAGCTCTGGAAAGAGGCAGGTCTGATGTGGTCCTCAGTAGTGCATGATAATAGTTTGGTCTGGACCTCTGGGGACCCACACTTTATGCTGTTGTGTCAGAGCTGAACAACTGTATCTGAAGCTGCACCTCCAAAGTCCAGAAGAGATTCCTTGAGTTTTGATTAGTGTTGTTTTTATTTGTATTTATTTGTTTTGGAAACAGGGTCTCACTCTGCAGTTCTCAGCTGGCCTCAAAGTCAAGGTGATCCTCCTGCCTCAGCCTTTTGAGTACTGGAGTTATGTGGAGGAGCAACCACCCTCCTGAACACATTGTTTTGTCTTGTCTGTTAAGGAAAAGTGCACCTCAGGGCCAGGACTGGGTTCTCAGTGCCAAGCTCAGCTGTAGAGCGCTTGCCTAGCATGAAGAGCCTTGAGCTCCATCTGAGCACCACACAACACACTCCTGTCATCCCAGAAGCTGAGAGGCCAAGGCCAGAGAATAGCAAGTTTAAGAACACCCTGGGCTGCCTCAAAATTAACTTAAGAACTTGGCATGTGGTCAGTGGTAAAGCACTAGCATGGGGCACTGGCTTTGATCCTCAGGACTACAGAAAAAGCATGAGAAGAAAGAGAACATGCTGTCTATCTGGCACAGAAAGGCCCAAAAGACAAGACAATTCATAAAGAACCAAGATGTGCAGCCCCAGAGCCTCTGACCGCTTCCTAGTGGTCATGATGTAGAAGATGAAACAAGGATCCCAACAACTGAGGACCCTCGATGGGCGCAGAGGGAATGAGCAGGGGCAGCAGATAAATTCACCAAGAAAACAAGCAACGTCCCAGGGCAGGCGTCTGTGGTCCTTCATTCACACTGGGCTTTAGGAGTCTAAAGCAGAACAAAGTAAATGTCTCCTTAGGCAGGGGCTGTACCTGTGGTGTCCACCTGGGGCAGAAGACGCAGGAAAATGGGCCGGGCATAGGATGCCAGAACCTTCTGCAACTCCTGGTACATGGAATTGGGGTCTAGCTGGCTGTGGGGATCTGCAATGGCCGCCATGCCCGCTTTGCCCTCGACTCCTGCAGAGGGAGGTTTAGCTGAGAACCGGCCCACCCGTACAGAGCTGTGGTCTCTATCTACTCTCACCTCCCAACTGGGAGAACACTGGTCCTGGCGATATCCCTTTTACAAGGGGGCGTTTCCATCCCTCTGATCCTAAGGGTCCCTTAAGAGACATGAAGGTTCTCCTGACCCAGTGCCACCAGGCCGTGTATAGACCCAAGCGTACTGTACCTGCAGGTCCCTCTAGGTGGCCGCCTTGGAGCTCCTGCACCCCACAACCACCCCGCGTCCCCAGCTTGCCTGGCACGGCCACCCCGTACACAGCCACGTCCGTCTGGCCCAGCAGGCGGCTCAGCACAGCTTCCACCTCCGTGGTGGACACGTTCTCCCCGCGCCAGCGGAAGGTGTCCCCGCTGCGGTCGCGGAAATACATATAGCCCAGCTCATCCATCACCAGCACGTCACCTGCAGGGGAGAGGGTAGGTGGGACCGGCCCCGCAGCCAGCCAGCCA
The DNA here is from genome assembly GCA_033318265.1 of Phyllotis vaccarum. NCBI lineage: Eukaryota > Metazoa > Chordata > Mammalia > Rodentia > Cricetidae > Phyllotis > Phyllotis vaccarum. The sequence goes on along the minus strand of JARWLC010000002.1, from coordinate 176,864,707 downwards.
GTGGGGCCACGAGCTCCGCACCTGAGAGGTAGGCGCTGTCGCCCTTGCGGAATACACTGTGGGCGATCTTCTTGCTGGTGGCGCTGTCGCTAACGTAGCCATCGAAGCGTCGCAGAGGGTCCTGCTGGTTGATCTGGCCCACGAGAAGGCCGGGCTCCCCTGGAAGGGGTGACACTTAAGCTGCGTGGGGGCGGGAGCCGTGAGGACCTAGCCCCCAGAGGCATCGAGCAGGGTCCTACTCACCAGGCTGGCACGGGATGCACAGGCCCTGGGCGTCCCTCAGCGGTTCCATCGTGTCCTCATTGACCTTGACCAGGCGGATGGGGTACACGTGCGTGAGGATGCGGCTGTTGAAGCCGCAGGAACCGACCTGGGGTGGAGGTAGAGGTGAGCGGCCCGCAGCGGCCCTGCAACCCACGCGCCGCCCCTGCCCCCAGCCCCTAACCTTGCCGTCCATGTTGGCGATGCTACAGTTGCACTCGGTGGCGCCGTAGAACTCGCCAATCTGCCGCACGCCGAAGCGCTGCGTGAACTCCTCCCAGATGGCCGGCCGCAGCCCGTTCCCAACGGCCAGGCGCACACGGTGCCGCCGCTCCACATCGCGAACTGGCTGCCTCAGCAGGTAACGGCAGATTTCCCCGATGTACTGCACTACCTGCGGGGGAGGGGGCTCAGGAGGCCATGGGGAATGGACGGGGCGGGGCAGGGGAGGGGGCAACATACCCTGTGGCTAGAGCCGCTCCTTTCCCCAGGCAGCTTCCTGGCCCACTACACTGACCCCTGCGGTTGTCCCTGGCACCCTTTGCTTGGAGAGGGGTTGCAAAGAAAGCCCATTGCCTCATAGGGTGTTACCTCCAGCTAACTCCTGGGTACCCTCAAATTCTTTTTTATCCCCTCCCTCGTTCATTGTATTTTTTTCCTTCCTTTACATAAGGTCTTGCTATGCAGACCAGGCTAACCTTGAATTCACAGAGATCTTCCTGTCTCTGCTTCCGGTTTGTTTGTTTAGTCCACTTGGGGTGGGCTTTTGAGTAGCTGCGTGCTCTATTTTACAGAAAGACAAACTGAAGCTGACAATAACAAGGAAGTCACAGGGCTGGTAACCGTTGAGTTTGACTTGAAGCCTGGCCAGGTACTTTGGACGCAGTTGACATGAGGCAGTCACCAGCTCAGATTTAGCACCAGGCTAGCCATAGAGCCTCCTCCCCATCTTTAGCAAGGAACCCACCTTTCTCCTTCTACCTTCCATGACCCCCACACACTCAGCCTCTCCCTCAGCGACTAAACAGTTGAGCTGGAACAGAGACTCTAGAGCTCCAGAGCTCTGGACTGCCGGTGAATACAGGACCAGTAATGGCCAGACACAAGCTAGGGAAACACAGGGAGCTAGTGCCTGCTCTGCCATTACCCCTGTGCTTCCTCCCAGCTCACACAAGGGAAGAGGCCACATCCCACCTGCTTCTGAACAATCACAGGATGGATACAAGCTGGGCTAACAAGCTCATCGCAGGGCTTTAAGGTGCTGGCAGGGAGCCAGGGGCGCTATGGTGGGCAGGCACTCGCCCCTCCACTTACGGTCTTTGAGACAGGTGTCATGTGTCTAGGCTATGCAGGAACCCCTGATGCTCCTGCCTCAGTCCTGCACCTGCTAGGATGACTCCAACCTGGGGTCACAGGTTCTAGGCTCCATACCCAGCTCACTGGAGCTTTTAATGGAAGGCTGGAAGGGGACTCTTTTTCCCCTGAACTGACGGGGGAAGTTTCCCCTCCTTTTCCCCAACTGAAGAGGAAAAGCCAGGGGATGGAGGATAACTGAATAAAATGGAGGCCTTTGTACACAACACTAGGACCAAAGGGTGCATATCCTTGGCAACTAGAAAGTTCCAGGTCTGTCTCTAAAAAGGAGAGGGAGGGAGAAAGCAAGAGAGGATGGTTTGTGGAACAGAGGAGAGAGGGGGTCTCTGAGGTCACACTACCTGAAGCTTTTACCATGCAGCATTTCCATTTTTGTGAATTGAGACCTGCCCTTGAGAAAATCAGACTCCAGGCCTCGGTTTTGGTCTCTTTGAACTTACTAAAATCCCACCTAACTCCAGGCTGCCTCCAGACCCTAAGTGCCCAATGCAGTGAGTGCCACAGGCCTGTGAGCCCAGCACTCACTCAGGAGACCCAGCCAGGAGCACTGAGTCCAGGCCCTCCTGACTGTCAAGCATGACCCTGGCTCTAAGCAACATCCCATCTGTCAGCATCTGTGTTTGCTCCACATCTTCAGAGCTCTGCCCTTCAGTGACACATAAATTGACAGAAAGGGCTTTGAGGAATCTGTAGACAGTAAGCAGTTCCAGAAAACCAGTGAATAAAAAGAGAGCCTGGGATGTCATAGGCATCTGTGACCCAGATGTGCTACAACAGGGAGTCTGGCAATATATGTTAAACATGCTATGGCATGGTCAGAGGCAGGAGGATCTCTGTGAGTTCCAGGCATCCTGGTCTGCACAGTGAGTTCTAGGACATAAATAGAGACCCTGTCTTAAAAAACAGGGAGAAAAGAGGGGGTGGAATGGGGTGACACTGATATCACACCCGCTCCCACATGAACAAAATGAAGAACAGAGAAGCAACAAGCCCGGGGCTGGGCATAGTCCTGAGTACCAGCATAGAGGGTGGGTCAAAAAGCAAGGGATCCAGCAGGCCTTCCCAGAGCCAAACAGCCCTGTGGTGTGAATTAGCAGCATGAAGCCCACCAGGTACTGATGATAGGGGCGGAATGTTCTGGAACTAGACAGATAGGGTTTGTACAGTGTGTGGCTTGCCCCTTAACTGTTGGGCCCTTTCTCTCTGGAACCTCCACCTGAGCTCTAACATTGGAACTACCAGTAACTGGAACCCAGGATCTAGAAACATGGAGGCTGGGCTCTGCACTGACCTACCACCCAGCTCCAGAATCCTCTGGCTTTTTCTCAAGCGACTCTAGTGCTTCAAATGCCAGATTAGTAGTTTTCTCCAAGATGACTGTAAAGTCCTACAATGCTGCCATGCTATGTACCAGGCCCTGTCAGTTGCTAGTGCCCCCAGAACCTAGACACACCCAGTTCTTTCCTCTTCTCAGTCAGCAGCCTTTCACCTCAGCTGGAGAAGAGCAGGAGCTAAACTCTGCCTCTTAGTTCAGCCTGTTCCCTGTCCCTGGTCAGGGAGGAGGAGCCCAGGGCTGGTGTGAAGGGGCTCAGGTTAAGGCGTGTGCTCCCAGCACTCTAACAGTAACACCCTGTCTGAACTTAACCCCCTCACCTAAGGCTCACCCTGCCCACAGAGATGATCCTACCCATGGCCTCCTGACCCATTAGGAGGGACCCCAGCACTGTGTAGGCAGCACCTGGAGGAAATCAGATAACCTGCTCCATCTCAACTGCATTATAGCCTCAGTTTCCCTGACTATAAAGGAGGTACAATATCTTTGGTGATGTTGGTAGGAGACTCTCAAGAATTTACACAGAAAGCCTTTAAAAGCATTCCAGGGACACAAGCTGGTTCCCTTTCCTTTCCTGAACAGAAACTCCACCATCGAGGTGGGCAGGCAGGCTGGGTAGCTGGGGCCTAATTAGATGGGACCACCTGGTTAGAGCATTTCCTAAACAGGAGAGGCAAGGCAAGTCCTGTGGAGCTGGGACACAGCCTGCCTAGAATTAGTTTAGCCTTGCAAGGAGGGCTGGGGACTGAGCACAGAGGATGGGACTTGGTCAGAAGGGACAAGGGATTGGCCTGGTCTATCAGGGCCAGAGAGTGGCAAGATCTGGCCAGAAGGATGTGCCTCAGTGGTTGAAGTGAGTGGGGCCTAAGTGAGAGGCAGGGCCTATGCAACTGAGTGGACTGGCTAAGCAATCAGCGACTTAGGTAAGGTGGGATGTACCTGACTGGCCTGGAAATTTAAGGTAGGGTCTGACCGAACAGATGAGCACAGTAAGGTGGATCCCGAGCAACAAGAGCAGTACCAGAACAGGCGGGACATGCTGGGAATGCAGGCTCTAAGCCTGATGGGGTCTAGATACGAAGGGTAGGTCTACCATAAGGGCGTTAAGCAGTGCCAGAGGACCACAGTTCACTGGAGTAGTGGGCGGGGCCTGACGGTAGGCGGGGCTGGGAGGAAGCGGGAGCCTACCGTGCAGTTGTACTTGACACAGTCATCCCAGAAGCGACTGGCAGAGAACTTCTTCCGCAGCACCACCGTCAGCCCGTAGATGACGCACTGTCCCACACCCATGATGTTCCCTAGAGGGAGGGTGGCTGTGAGGGTCCCTGGGGGCTCCCACCCAAGCCCCTGGGCGTAGGCGTACCAGCGGAGTGGTAGAGCGGCAGGCAGTCGTAGAGCACGTCAGCCGGCCGCATGCTGTAGGAGTGGTGGCCGAAGGCTGCGATGCGGTAGTACCTGCGTGAGAAGCAGGTCACCCGTGGGACCGCAGACAGACGACCCAAGACCCCCTGGGAAAAAGGTGGTGGCCGGAGAGGACCGGACCATGACCCAACTCAGTGGGGGCCAATGCAGAATGGTCCCGAGATTTAGGATATAAAGCCCCAAGGTCGCCGCACAGCAGGGGTGCACACCTCTAACCCCAGCAGTAGAGGTGCGCAGATCTGTCAGTTTGAAGCCAGCCTGGTCTACACAGAGAAACCCTGTCTCCCCAAACAAGCCAAAACTCCTTAAGGGTACAGGGTCAAAACGTGGAGGGGGCGGGGAAGGGCGTCAGGAACGGGAACTACAGGAGGTTGAGGTGGGTGGTGGGGAACCGAGGGCCTCGACCCTGCTCACCGGCTGTGCACCACAATGGCCGCCTTAGGAAGCCCCGTGGTTCCCGAAGTATAGATGTAAAACAGCCGATCTGCAGGAGAAGCCAGTGTTGGTCACTGGGAGAGCTGAGGGCAGAGGGGATGGAGGGACGGGACCCCTCCACTTACCATCCATGCCCTTGCCTGGGGCTTGTGCCAGGGGTGTGGTGGGCGCCTCAGCGAGCATGGGATCCAGAAGCTGCGTGTCGGGCAGGATGCTCCCAGGCCCCAGGTCTCCAGAGCAAAACTTGAGGAGGCTCTTCCCCAGCTGCTCACTCACCTCCGCCACCGCTGTGGCGACAGAGGCTCGGGGTCACAGTTATTAAGCACCCCTAGCCAGCATCTCCCAAATCCTAAAGTCCTCAGGTCCCCACCCACTGGTATCCACTAAGCCTCACCTGCGGCCATCTCCCCGCCGTAAATGAGGGCTTTGGCAGCAGATGTGCCCAGGCAGAAAGCCAGGGGCTCCCTCCTCAGGTTGACATTGAGAAGTGCAGCCACCACACCAGCCTTGGCCAGGCCCAGCCATAACCCAACGAACTCAGGCCGGCCCTCCAGGAACACAGCCACCACATCGCCAGGTGCGAAGCCCAGCTGGTGGAACAGGTTGGCCACCGCATTGGAGTAGGTGTCCAGCTGCGCAAAGGTCCAGCATACACCGCTGCTTGCGTCCACCAGAGCCAGACGCTCCGGCTGTCGCCGGGCCACTGCCTGGAAGATGCGTGGGATTGTGTCTCCAGCACGCCGGTGTCGCCTCAGCTCCAGCCGTACACGAATCAGAACTGAGAGACCGCTACAGGGAAGGGGACAGAGTCACTGTTCAGAACCATCTTGAGCCTTAGTTTCCCAACCAAGGCTCCAGGACAGCTGGGGGTCCAGTATAGCTCAGGGCAGGGAACATTAACCAGCATTCCCGGAAGTTATGAATCCCCAAAGTCAGCATGTTCACCACCACTTGAGTGTCAGTCACTATGTAGTCTTCCCAGATGGCCTAGTGTGGGGATATGTTTTCAAATTTAATAAAAACAGTCTAAGATGAAACATATCCCCACAACCTAGTGACCTGAGCATCACGGCGTCAGATTCTCTTTGGTCTGTTCTCTGTAATGTTGCAGTTGAACCCAGGTCAACATGTGCGTGCTTAGCAAGCAATCTACCTTGCTCCTGGACCTCATGGCCAGACTCTAGGCAGGGCTGCACCTGAGCCACACTTTCAGCTCCCTAATTTTATTTTTGAGTTGGTCTAGCCTGGAGCCTGTGCTCTTTCTGCCTCAGCATGTGGGTGGAGGTCTCAGATCCCATCCTTGTTCCTCTCTCTGGGATGTCTCTTGAGTTCCCTACCCCATCACCACAGGTCAGTCAAGAGACACTAAATCTGCCAGTGACTTGGGCCCACTCCATATCTCCTTCCTAGCCCAGGCTAGCCCTGAACTCGTGGCACCCTGCCTCAGGCTACAGCACCACAGCACTTCTGTCAATCATTCATCCCTTTTCTCATCCATCCATTCTTTCCTCCCCTCAGCCTTGTCTGTCCATCCCCCTCGAAAGTCGAGGACAGAGCAGTTGCCAGTGAGAGGTGATCCCCAGTGATGAGCTCTGGGCAGAACTGGATGTGATGGGGAGGGCTGACAGGAGTAAACAGGGCTGAAGAAGGAGGATGGGTGAGACTCAGAGGGGACAAAGGAAACTGCCCTGTGCCATCCCCACCCCGGCTATGTCAGTCACTCACCCGTCACTCACTCACTGCACACAGACAGTGCTCCCTCAACACACCCAGCACCTTTTCCCAGTTCCTTAGCACCGGCTGCACTAGCCACGTCCCCCCCAGGCCTTGCTCACACTCCAGGATACCCACGACCTTCCAGAGCATGGACTGTGTACTCACTCCTCATCCTATCCTTGTCTGTCTTCCTGGAGAGGCAGAAGGGAACAAGCCAGGCATGGTGACATCCTAACCACCTGTCATCCTAGCATCCAGGAGTCTGAAGCATGGGGGATGAGGGGTGAGAACAACCACTGCAATAGAGTGGAATTCTGTCTCAAAACTTAAAAAAAAATGGGGCTGGTGGGTTTCCCCAGCACCCACATGGCAGCTCACAACTATCTGTAGCTCTAGTCACTGTCTCAAAGTCCTCTTCTGACTTATGCAGGCACCAGACATGCGCAGGACACACACATACAGACACATATACACACACACACATCTATACACATATACACACACATACAGACACATATACACACACACATATACACACACACATATATACACACACATATATAACACACACATACACATATATAACACACATACACACACATATATACACACATATACACACATACACACATATATACACACATATACACACACATACACACATATATACATACATACTCACACACATATACACATATACAAACACATACACATATATAACACACATACACATATACACACATACACATATATAACACACATACACACATATACACACATACACATATATAACACACATACATACACACATAGATACACATATACACACATACACACACATATACACATATATACACACAAACACATATATACACACATACACACATACACTCATATACACACATACACACATATACACACATACACACATATACACACATACACACATATACACACATACACACATATATACACACACATACACACACACACAAAACGTGTGCTGTAAAAATAAAAAAACATTAGATAAGGATAAAAGGGGTGAGGTGGGGAGGAGGAAAGAAACTCAGAGGCCCATGGCCTAGCTCTCCCACTTCAGCCTCTGCACAAAGAACCCCAGAGGGGCAGGTGGATCCAGTGTCTGGGCTGTGAGTCAGCCAGGGAATGTGTACAGCCACATGTGACCCAAGGTTGGGAGGTGTCATCAGCGCTCAAGGTCCTCCAGAGGTCTACCATGCAGATGCTGATGATGCATTCAGCAGGTGCTCAATGCATGCACTTGAAAGAGGCATGCTGCCTAAGGATCTAAATGAGAAATAGGAAAAATGGACACCCAAAATCCTAAGTCAGGTCCTGGGTATCCACTGCTAACAAATGCACTATCAGCAATGCATGCCTTCACATACTGCATAACCAACTGGTTGGACCTCCAGCTTCACTAACTGCCTTAGGACCCTGAAGACAGTGATCTTGTCAGCTGAGAACACAGGCCTAGGGTAGCAGGAAGCTATTATTTTGAAAGCTGCAAATGGGAATCAGGCCACAGCTGGCAGAAGCAGGCCAGGTTCCGGCACTGGAGGCCTGTCAGGGCCCTTCTCTCCAGCTTGCCTCTCCCACCAGCGGGCCCATGCCGGCAGGCAAGGGATCCGGTGTTTTGTCCCTACCACATGTCCTAACACCCAGGTTGGCAGCTGCCCAAACTACCCCCACACTGAGGACAAAGACATCTCTGTCCAGCCTGGCGCTTCCCAGGGCCTCTCTTGGCCTCAGCTTCTTTCATCCAGAGCCCTAGAACTTGGCCAGCAGGAACGCAGGCCCCTTGGGAGACCCTGACAGGGTTTGGCAGGTGCTTCTGGACAGCAGGTGAATTGGGCACAGCTGGGCAGGCAATCGCCAGCACTGGAAGGCCGAGGCCAGGGAATGGGGAGTTTAAGGCCAACCCTGATCCCAGTAAGTGCCAGTCTCAAAAACATCAAACAAAGACAAAGAGGGCCGGAAAGAGGGCTCAGCTGTTGAGAGCATACTTCCAGCACTCACATGGCAGCTCACAACTATCTGTGATTCCAGTTCCAGAGGATCCAACACCCTCAAACAGACGTACATACAGAGAAATCGCCAATGTACATTAAATATATAAAAAAAACAAGAACAAAAAAATTCTAAAAGCACATATTGTTGAGAGTGACTGGCCAGATTTGGAGTCACACTTCCTGCACCTGCCCACAGCTGCCTGTGTGACATCGGGTGCATTATACCTTCACACTCTGCTCATTTAAAAAGAGAAATGCTGACTTGGACATTTTATGTGTATGCATGTGCACATGTGGGAGCAGGAGCCTGCCGAGGCCAGAGATGGTGGTAGGCCTCCTGGAACTGGGGGTCCTTCTGCAAGTGCTCCTGAGTACTGAGTCTTCTCCACCCCACTCACTCTTTAAGATAACCGCCTGCACCGGACAATAGTGCTGCACACCTTTAGTTCCAGCACTCAGGAAGCAGAGACAGGCAGATCTCTGTGATTTCAAGGCCAGCCTGGTCTACAGTTCGAGTTCCAGGAGAGGCTCCAACGCTACAGAGAAACCCTGTCTCAAAAAAACCAAAGAACAAACAAATACTCCACAACACCTGCCACAACTCTACTACTCCAGAGGTTGAGGCAGAAGTAGCTTGAGTTCTAGGTCAGCCTAGGCAAGAAAGACAGACGGGGCAGGGTATAAAGACAGAAAAGGGAGGAGAAAGGAGAAACATTGGAAGCTGGATTCCATAAGAACCTGTCTCAAAAGTGAAGTGCCTGTGGCCTGAGCTGTGTGGTCAGCACTTGCTCAGGATGCACAGCAGTGACCAGATGTGGGGGCACAAGCCTGTCACCCCAGCACTGGGGAAATACAGGCAGAGGATTAGGAGGTCAAGGCCAGCCTGTGCTACATGAAACATGCTCCAAAAATCAAAACCCAGGGTGCCCTCACTTATGGCCACTGTCACTCATCACGGTGTCTTCTCCAACCCCATACTAATTTGTTTCGAATAAAGTTTCTTCACTACTTTGAGAGAAGAGCAGAACGAGTCCAGAAGGCAGAGGGCAGACAAGAACCACTGTATGGGGAAGAGGAAGCTCAGAGCCAGTTCTCAGACGGCTGCACAAGAGACTTCGAATTCCAGCCTGGTAACACTTGGTTACCCCAAGCTACCCTCAACAGAACCCAGAGAGACATCCCAGAAGCCTCTAAGATCCCTGCACACCATGACTCCTCAGAGACCCCCTGGTACATCAGTGACTGTCCCACAGACCCAGAACATGCCCAAATTTCAGACAGATCTCACCTGAAAGGCCAACACTCCTTAGAGACCCTTTAGACTTCCTAATACGTTCCTTCACCCCAAACCTGTTCACTGAGGCCTCTCACAGTTTCTACTGTGCCACTGGGACCCCAGCTCTTTCATATCTACCAATTACCCAGACTCTAAAGGTGGCCTAACCCCCTAACAACCTGCCAAATCCCAATCATGTACTCTACTCAGTTCTCTCCACAATTCCTGTTGTCTCCTGCAGGACCCGCAGAACCCTACAATCTGTCACTCCACCCTCAGGCCCCGCCCCAGCCTATAAAAGCAACCCCAGCCACACAGAGACCCTCACACCACCCACCCTGCACGACTCTGCCTCTACCCTGGGCCATGCATCCACGACCCCCGACTTTAAACCCCATCTACTTACAAGAGGTCCCGTCTGGCCGTCTTGCAGACGATACGCAGGAAGCGCCAGCCGCCGCCGCCCACGTACACACCGAACGCCGCCGCCGCGCTCCAGGTCCACGGAAGCCCCAGCAGCCAGAGCAGCGCCAGCGAGGCCACCGAGGCCGTTCCCGCTCCAGGAGCCCGCATCCTATGGAGCGTACAGCTGAGGCCGCGGACCCCGCCCCCTGCCTAGTCCTGGCCCCGCCCAGGCCGCATCTCAGATGCTTTAACTAAGAATTGGGCCCCGCCCACACCGCCTAACGGTGCCGGACCCCGCCTATAGTCCTGAGCCACACACCCCGCTTCAAGGTCTGGAATTGGCCACATCGCTGTCAATCATTGCCCTCCGATCCGCCTCCGTCCCCAGAATTTCTACCTGTCAATGGCAGACCCCGCCATACACCTTGATCACGTGTCTAGACAACCCCTCCTCCAGGCCAAGCTTCACCCTTCAAACCTGGGGTCGCTTTCGTACCCGTACACACCTGAACCCTTTGCAGTTAATGGTCCAAGCCACGCCCCCATGTCGCCCCATCCCTTTCCTGAGTCTCAAACTTCACATGCTGTCTTTAAGCTTATCCTGCCTCGGCGTCTGGCGTTCCTTCAGCGACCGCCTCTGTTCCCTAAGTAAACCCTGATCGTTAGGCCACGCCCCCAGCTCAGGCCTCTATTTCCGCCCACAAAGAGGAGCCTCAAATCAAAACCCGGCAACGTGATCTAGGCTTCTCCTCCAGATGAGGCCTGTGGCTCCGCCCCCCTCCGGCGCGCGCGCACTCTTCCCCAAGTCCCTCCTACCGGTGAGGCCTACCGTACGGCCCAAGTACTCACCAGCCCACTCTGACCTAGGCCCCGCCCCAGGTGATGATTAAGCCCCGCCCACAGGCCTGGGCCCGCCCACCGCCCCTAGCCTCTGACATTCGGGACGCAGATTCTACCTGGGCCTCCTGCGCCGCCTCCAGGCCTTGTCAGTCACGGCTCGCGAGAAGGCCGGATCAGTGCGACTCAGCCAGCGCCTAGCTCCATCCCGAACCCCTCTTCCCTGACGCCTAACGCTCGCAGCCCCTCACCCAGCTCGGTACAAGCCGACCCCCTTCCGGAGGCCTAGATCATAGAGAGGATGCACGGGCCAGAGGGCCTGTGGACAACGAGACTCGAAAGCTAGAGCGGCTGGCCCAGGCTACTTACCAGTCTCCAAGGCAACCAAATGTGTGTGCGGGGAGTGGGGGAAAGGCGTGGTAAAAAACCACGCAGGTGCTAAGGGAGGGGCCATGGCTCCAGGAGGCGTGGCTCTGGCGCGCCTAAACCAAGAAGGTATCCAAGATGCCCACCCCCAGGACCCGAGGCACCCAGTTCCAGCCCACGGCTCGCCTGTGCTGGAGTCTACTTGATCCAGCTTGTCCTAGATCCAAGCACCGAGGCGTCTCCGCATTCCAGGCTCCCAGAGAGTCAAAATGCACACCCTGGGGACTGCAGAGGCTTCAGTCTTGTAGACTAGCAGCCCTCACACCTCAATTCTACTGCTCAAAAACCTTAACAACTCACGACCCAGAATCCATGGGAAGTGTCAAGCACGCATCAAGTCCCCATCCTTCCTTGACACGAGCCCTTCTTGTACCCCTGGATCCCCAGGAAACCTTGTTGCACCCCAAGATTTCTCGAGCCCTGTTTGCACCCCAGAGTCCTAACCGCCCACCCAGGAGTGCCCCTATCTTTAGCAGCCTGCTGGCCTGCTCCTTCCCTGCTGTCAGGCTGACCTCAAGCTTGCAGACCCCTGGGCCTCGCTGCTCCCTCGCGGGTTCTCACTGAAGTTACTGCAGGAGGCCTGGACAGGGAACTTCTGAGTTCAGCCCTTGGCGGGTCACTTCGCAGGATGAGCCCTTGGCAGAGCTCTGGGCCCTTCTCAGTGCACAACGGCCCCGCGTGCGTCTGCCCTGCCCCTCCCTCCCCCCAACCACCCTCCCACGCCCCCTGCCCACCCTGCGGCTCACTTGTTTTCTGCCCTGCTTGGCCGACCTTCCCACAGCTCTTCTTGGGAGGAAGCCAGCCGGGGCCGACTTCCAGAGCCACTAGAAGGCCAAGGCTGGGCAGGCGCGGCCCCACCCCCGCCCGCAGCTGCCATTGGTCTTAAGGAGGTGGGTGGGCTGGATGGGGGGCTGCTGAAGATCCTGAACACTGGATCGGACAGCCAGGGGTCAATACTGACAAGTCTCTAGAGCTGCCATCTCTCCCTCTGTATTGCGATCATCCCATTTTACAGGTACAGACACTGAATGCTGCCACCGGCCTATCAACTTAGGTCTGGGATTCAGCGCTGTTGCCCCGTCCGCCTTCTCAGGCCCTCCTCCTGTTTCCATATTCCTGGTACATCTCCTGTGCCCTTTGCCCCACTTCCTCTCTTGCCAGCCCATGCCTCCCTTCACACTTCTCCCCTCCTCTTCTAGTTATGGAGAGCCGAGTGTAAGCATCGGGCTCTTGATCTCTCATTGCATCCTCTGCACCTACTCCCAGTCTTCAGTCCTAAAATCTGAAAGGTTGATATCAGACTACCAAGGACTTCTGTTTGATCTTAGGAATCCACGCTGTGGAAGAAAACTCCCAAAAGGTATTTTCCGACTTCCCCACATAGGAACACACTAAATAAATAAGAATAAATAAATAAAAATAAAGGCTGGTGACTTTCCTCTAATCCCGGTGTTAAGGAACGTAAGGAAGGAGACTAGAAAGTACCCGTCTGGAAGAACATGAGATGTGTAAGAAAGGCACATCTGGTGGTGTGCTTTCGTGGCATACAGAAAGCTCTTGCTTCCATGCCCAGTGCTCTTACCCCATAAACAAGGTGGGTGCTTAGGAAGTCCAAGGTTACCCTTGACCCAATTAGGACCTGGAGACTACAGAAGAATACAGAGACCCGTGGAGAAGAAATGTCAGTGGTGTGGCATCTGTAAAGCCTGAAGTGTTGGTGACAGCTGAAATTGACACACCTTCAGAGTGAGTGTCCTTTCTGATGGTATATGCTTGAAATTGATGGGGCAAGCTGAGCATGCCTGGAGCTTCCTGTCTTTGGCTTTAGACTTTGACTTCCAGCTCGACCCCCCCCCACAAAAAAACCCAAAAAACAGTTCTATCTTTTACCACCTTCAAGTGAATGTGTGGAAGTCTGAAGAGAGGGCTTCTTCACCATTGAAGGCCCTTGCCACCAAGCCTGACGACAAGAGTGTGATCCCCAGGACACGGCAGCATGTGTGACCTACCATAATAACTGCCAAAAAACAAAAAATAACTAAACATTCTCAGAGTGGGCTCCTGAGTATATTCCCAGAGTCCTTAGGACTTTGCTTTGGGAATAACTCCTGTGTCCTCCCTTTCAGACAATAAACTTTTATCCGACCTCCTGAGCCTCCTCTGTGCCTGTCTTGTCTTTGCAGATATCAGGATTCACACCCTGGGGTAGCAGGAGGATCAGGGTTAACCTTGGATACATAGTAAATCTGAGGACAGCCTGGGCTACAAGAGACCCTTTCTGAAAAGCATCAACAAAGGTTTCTTTGGGTTGCACAGGAGCGTATACAAGCCTAGAGACTGCAGCTGCCTTGAGTGACACACTCACCTTGAAAAGATTTATCCGGGTTCTGATAGTTAAGGGAGGTGCTGCAAACCTTTGCGTTTCCAAGCTTAGTCTGGCTGATGAGAGTGGACAGAAAAAGGAGGAGCCTACAGTGTTTATTTTGGTTTTTACCAATTTCTTGCCTAGAAATGAGTTGCTAGTGTTGTGTCAAGCATATCCGTTCAATCATGGAATTTATTGTTTGCTTTGCTTTACTGTGTTGCAGGTGATGAAAGCCAGACACTGAGCCACGCCCCCAGCCGCTCATTGGGGAACCCTAGGCAGGGACTCCACCCTGAGCCACGCCCCCAGTCCCTCACTGGAGGATCTTAGGCAGGGGCTCCATCCTGAGCCACGCCCCCAGCCCCTCTCACTGTTTGTCCTATATCTAAGGATGTGCTAGAACTTGTAGTGATCCCCTGCCTCAGTGCTGGGCTCACAGGCTGTCTGTTTTGTTCACACTTTGCAGGTAGCACGGCTCTGTTGAAGTTCTATGAGACCCCCTACCGCCTCAAACCGATGCTGGCCCTGTAGAGGTCGTCTTACAGGAGGATTAGTAGTAATCGGCTTCTGAGATTCCTATTCCTGGAGTTAGGAGAACCCAGTAAGCAGGCTCTGGCCCCCAGCCCCTCACACGCTGCTGCCATGGTATCCCTCTTCTCTGGCCGCATCTTGATCAGGAACAACAGCGACCAGGATGAGGTGGAGACCGAGGCCGAACTGAGCCGCCGGCTAGAGAATCGACTCGTGCTGCTGTTCTTTGGTGCCAGGGCCTGTCCCCAGTGCCAGGCCTTTGCCCCCGTCCTCAAAGACTTCTTCGTTCGACTCACTGATGAGTTCTACGTGCTACGGGCGGCACAGCTGGCCCTGATCTACGTGTCCCAGGACCCCACCGAGGAGCAACAGGACCTGTTCCTTAAGGACATGCCTGAGAAGTGGCTCTTCCTGCCTTTCCATGATGACCTGAGGAGGTGAGGCCCAGGGAAAGGCCAGCCAGTGTTTACTGTCCTCTTACTAGAAGGTTGCTAGAGGTAGTCCCAGAAGCCTGCCACCCCCAAACTTGGACACGAGGCAGGAAAAAAAGCTGTAAGTTCAAGGTCAGCTCTAAAACAAGAGATGGGTATTGCAGCTCGGTACTGGAATGCTTGTCCGGCACCTGTGAAGTCATAACTCCATCCCGCACTATGTAAACCTGATGTGTGTGTGTGTGTGTGGAGGGGTACACATCTGCAGTCTCAACACAAGGAAGGTATAGTCAGAACAATCAGGAGTTTGAGGCTAGCCTGATCTATGTAGTTGATCCTTCCCCCAAACCAACAAAACCCACCAGAAATGTAAAATTAAGAGAGAGTAACCCTGCCCAGGATCTGTAAGTCACAAAAGAGCATGGTTTAGAGGAAGGTCTCCAAGCCATGCATCACAGCACCTTGGAAAGGATGTACAGTTCAGGATGACTGAGTCATCCTCACAGGGAGGATGGGAGCCACGGGGGGTAGTAGAGCCATGGAGCAGAGGAAGAGGAATCACAGTGTTTTTCTTTTCTGGTTTTGTTT
The DNA here is from genome assembly GCA_033318265.1 of Phyllotis vaccarum. Lineage (NCBI taxonomy): Eukaryota > Metazoa > Chordata > Mammalia > Rodentia > Cricetidae > Phyllotis > Phyllotis vaccarum. The sequence goes on along the minus strand of JARWLC010000002.1, from coordinate 176,849,277 downwards.
TGTTTTATTGTGTTTTTGGAGACAGGTTTTCTCTGTGTATCCCTGCTTGTCCTGGAGCTTACTCTGTAGACCAAGCTGGCCTTGAACTCAGAGATCCACCTGCCTCTGCCTCTCAAGTGCTGGGATTAAAGGTGTGTATCATCACTACCTCCATCACTGGGCAAGGAATCACACTCTGTAAGCAGATGGCTGATAAAGGACTTTACAGCTTGTGTCTAACTTAAAACTTCCAGTTTTCTGTTTAAGAAGAGAGATACTGTGTGATAGGGTCTCATGTAGACCAGGCTGGCTTCGAACTGGCTATGTAGCCAAGGCTGGCCCTGAACTCCTCCCAATCCTACAATCTGTGCCTCCCAAGTGCTGGGATGACAGTCATTGCAGCAGGCACCTTTATGTTTATTTTGTGTGTGCATGTGTACCTGCCCTCATGCATACGTGTTGTGTACAAGCACTGCCCATGTACAAGTGCATGCTGGTTATGTGTTCTCCAGCATAGGGGTAAAGGCTGATGTCAGTGGCTGTACCGTATCCCTTGAGTGGAATCTCTCACATGAACCCTGAGCTCACAGACAGACCAGAACTCAAATCCTTGTCCTTTGTCAGCATCTACTTCACCCTCCGAACCACCTTCTTACTTTTCTTGGTGTTCTGGCTTGAAACTCACAGCAGTTCCCCTGCCTCAGTTTCTTAAGTGCTAGTAATATTACTAGTAATAAATACCAGATGTCCTGAGTTCTATTCTAGTTCTGAGAAAGACTCAATGTAGCCACCCAGTCCTCTGCTTTGGTGCCATAACCTTCCATGTCCAGTGCCCCTAGCTGAGCTGCCCTGTTACAATAAGGTTTTTGGGCCCAGGCGGCCAGAGGTCCAGACCCACAGACCTGCAGTGCCAGACCGCTTAGCCGCCTGCTGCTGCTTAGTCCCCCAAAAATGATTCATTTGCTTATATTAACTTCTTGCTGTTTGGCCTGTGGCTTAGGCACATTGCTAGCTTGCTCTTTCATCCTAACTCAACCCATTTCCATTAATCTGTTTGCCACGTGGACCATGGCTTACCTGTGTTATTTATGTTTGCTTCTTTGGCGGCTGGCTCTGTCTGTCTCTGACCCCGCCCTTCCTTTCCTACCTATTCTGATTCCCCACCTACTTCTTCTATGGTGCCTGTCATGGGTCAAAACAGCTCCTTTATTTAAAGATTGATATTCACAGCATACAGAAAGACATTCCCACATCACTGCCCCAGGGCTGGTATCTGTGCTGAGCAAGGGCCAGGGAGGCGAGCTTTGGAGTCTGTAAACTACCTGACTTTTCACCCATTTCCAATGACTTTCTTACACAAGTTCAGGGATGAGGGTTTCATTCCATGGGTCTTGATGAGGGTTGGGACACCCACTCACTGCCCTGTGCAACCAAGTGGGTTCTGCCCCCCCACCCACATTTCAGCAGTATTTCTGTCCCCAGGGAAGAAATATCAGCTGTGTCATAGAGAAACCTGCTATCTGGGGTAAAGTTCACTCAACCAGATCCTAGTATGGTATACAGACCTCTCATGCCAGCACTTGGGATGCTGAAGTGAGAGGACCAGGAGTTTAAGGCCCAGCTTGCTATTAAACAGATCCTGGGTGGAAGTTACAGAAAACAAACAAAAAACCAAGCCGGAAAGAAGGCTCCGAGGTGAGGGCGCTGGCTGCTCATGTAGAGGGCCTGTACTCCATTCCCAGCGCCTGCATGGAGGTTCACACCATCAGTAACTCCAGTTCTGGGTCCTGGAGCCCCCTCCTGGTGTCTGTGGGAACTGCACACAGGCAGTGCACAGGCTTCCATGGAGACAAACAGAAAACAAGCGGGGCAAAGAGAGGGGCTACGCTTCTGTGGCAGCAAGCTTGTGTAGGGCCTGAACTCCCAGTCCTAACCCCAGCCCCACACATAAACCAGGCACGGAGATGCACACTATCATCCCAACATGCGGGAAGATCAGGAGTGCAAGGCCACATTTGTTTTTGTTTTTAAAGACAGGGTCTCTCTGTGTGGCCCTGGCTGTCCCGGAACTCTGTAGACCAAACTGGCCTGGAACTCACAGATCCACCTGCCTCTGCCTCCTAATTCTGGGAGTGTGGAGTTCACGGAGGGGATGAATTCTGGCCTTGCTGTGAGTCCGGTCCAGGGTCTCCTTGGTGGCTTCAGAACATCAGTGCCGTCCCGTCCCGTCAGGGTCTCACCCCAGGGCTTTGCATGAGTTCTGTCATTGTCAGCAACAAACACTCTTTCCCAGCTCTTTTGCCCCCTCCTCCATTCTTTGCCCAGCTTGATGTTATTTGATATCTTTCATGGTATGCATTCATTCATCACACACATTTCTTGAACATTCCTCAGCTGGCCTGGCTGTCTGAAATCCCTGCTCCCAGGGCTTCCTTCTCCACAGTGACAGCAGGAAAACAATACACATACATACTGAAAGGGAAGAAGTGGCTGGCGGGGAGGAAAGGTGTGATGGGCTGGTGCAAGCCAGCGGGTCCTCGGGCGCCCCTGGCGGCCGTCGAGGGCAGCGCGCACACGGGGAGCTGAGGGATCCCAAGGGCAGACTGACTGACATGCGCTCCCCTCAGGGATCTCGGGCGCCGGTTCTCAGTGCGTCGTCTGCCTGCGGTCGTGGTGCTCAAGCCAGGCGGGGACGTGCTGACGAGCGACGCGACAGAGGAGATCCAGCGCCTGGGACCCGCCTGCTTCGCCAACTGGCAAGAGGCGGCCGAGCTGCTGGACCGCAGCTTCCTGCAACCTGAGGACCTGGACGAGCCTGCACCGCGCAGCATCACCGAGCCACTGCGCCGCTGCAAGTACCGCGTGGACCGGGTTGCGGGCCGGGGCCGGGGCGGCCACGACGACTCTGGTGACCCCCAGGGGATGCAGGTGCAAGGGCATAGCTCTGGAGACTCCCAGAAGAACCTGGGGGCAGGGACAGAGCTCTGGTGACCCTCACGGGGCCCCTGGTGCGGGGTGGAGCTCCAATTAGCGTTCCCCTTCTGTATGTTCAAGACATTCCCTAGACATCAGCAGTGCGGGCTGGCCTTGAACTCACCATTCTCCTGCTTCAGCCTAAGGAGTGGCTGAAATGGCAGGCAAAGAGGGACAAGTTTCTTCTTTCAGGTCTCCTTGGGGATCCCCACGAACAGGTCCTGGCACAGTACCCCGAGTTTAATACACGCTAAGTAAACTTTCTACCTATAGTGCTCCAGCCTCAATACTCCTATCCAAAACAAAAGCGCTCTTGCAACTGCGCTTGGAGAGCTCTGGACGCAGGTGCAGGGCGGGCAAGATGGCTCAATGCGAAATGGAGCTCGACAACCCAAGTCTGATCCTCGGACCCACATGGTGGAAGGGAGAACCGACTGCATCCCGCAAGTTGCTAACCTCCGCACGCTCGTGGTGGCACGTCCGTGTCCACACACTTACAAATCAGTACATCGAACAAATATACCATTTTAAGTTTTGTGCAAAACAACAAAAAGTAAAAACGAAAACAAAAGTGTGCAGAGAAGGACCCGGAGTTCAAGGCCGGTTTTGGCTACGTAGAGGGCTCTAGTGCCACTCCTGGGGACGGGCGCTCTGTAGAAGCGCAGAGACCCACTGTGGTAGTTTCTGCTTTGCCTACGGCGGCCTCTGGAGGCCTAGAGAGAATGGTGCGTCCCGCAGTCAAGCCTGACTTTCTGGAGGCAAGAATCTAAGTAGATTCTTGAGCCAAGAAGGCTACGAACCAGGGGAGTCTTGACCCCCAAAGCAGTCCTGCTTCAATTGGAGTAGTGGGGGAAACTGAGGCTCAATATTGAATAAGGATGCCTGACTGCCTGAATTCGATCAGGAGTACCCACTTGGGGCAAGGAAAGATCCTGCTCTCACAAGTTGCCCCTAGACCTCCACCTGTGTCTCCCACAGGAACTAAATAGAATTTTTAAACTATTATGATTATCATTTTTTTTTATAAACGCGGGGTTTCTCTGCGTAGCCCTGGCTGTCCTGGAACTCCCGCTGTAGACTAGGTTGGCCTCGAACTCACAGAGATCCGACTGCCTCTACCTTGTGAGCGCTGGGATCAAAAGTGTGTGCCGTCACCACTCCACTGAAATTTTAAAATATTAATTAAAAAAGAAAATTGGGAACCTTTATTCACTCTTTATGGGAATGTAAAAATTGTATGGTTGCTATGGGAATGTTTTCTGTAGTTCCACAAACAGTAACATAATATTAGCATAGGAATCAGCAATTTGCCTCATAGAACTTCACTACTAGAGGCAGAGGCTCCCATGCTTCCATATGCCTGTTCATAGCATTGTGATTGACACTTGCCGACAGGTAAGCAAACCCTAAATGTCCATCAGCAGGCTGACTCATGTGGTGTGAGTGGAGTATTGCTCAGCCATGACCAGGATAAAGCCCTTGCACATGGTCTCGAGTGACAGAAGCTAGGCAATGTCCCAAACAGGGAAAACCACAAAGGGAAGCTGAAAGTGGGAAGTGATTGATGGGAAGGGCTTCCTTAAAGAGGTGGAATGTTCCTAAACTAAGCAGAGACGGGACTGTTTTGTAAATGTGCTACAAACCACTGAATAAAAGGGGGGAAAGAATACTTTTATGAAAGTTTCATCTCAGTTTGTTAAAAGCAGCCATTTGAGGAGCTGGAAGGTGTTGATACGAGCCTTTAATCCCAGCACTTGGGAGGCAGAGACAGGTGAATCTCTGAGTTTGACGCCAGCCTGGTCTATAGATCTTTCCAGGACACCCAGGACTATACCCTGTCTTGAAAAACAAACAATATGGGAAAACAAACTGTAGAAGGAAGTTGAGAGAATCCTTGCTTTGCAAGATTGAAGACCTGAGTTCAAATCCCAGCACCCAGGAAAAGAGCTGGAGGACTTCGAGCAAGACAGCTTCTGCTCTCCTTGTTCACCTACACCATACACGCGGACCCCCCACACCATACACACGGACCCCCACACCATACACACGGACCCCCCACACCATACACACGGACCCCCACACCATACACGCGGACCCCCACACCATACACACGGACCCCCACACCATACACGCGGACCCCCACACCATACACGCGGACCCCCCAACCATACACGCGGACCCCCCACACCATACACGCGGACCCCCCAACCATACACGCGGACCCCCCCACCATACACACGGACCCCCACACCATACACACGGACCCCCACACCATACACACGGACCCCCACACCATACACACGGACCCCCCACACCATACACACGGACCCCCCACACCATACACACGGACCCCCACACCATATACACGGACCCCCACACCATACACGCGGACCCCGCCACCATCACGGACCCCCCCACCATACACACGGACCCCCACACCATACACGCGGACCCCCCCACCATACATACAACCTTCAAACCCGCCCATTAGGGTGGGGCATCCGAAGGGCCCACCCCTCCGCTCCACCTCCCAGATACGCACGTTCCTAGGCTCTGCCCCAAGACCACCCCACCTGTGTTCCCTGACCAACAAGACCCCCTTTTTTGGTCCCTTCCTCTGGGGGCCCCACCCATCATTTCCCACGGGGAGCCAAGTTCGCTCCACTCCGGACTGCACGGGAAGAAGACCTATCCCTTGAGATCCTCTGGGCCAGACTCTTAAGCCCCGCCCTTCCTGCCCCGCCCTTCTGCATCAGGCCCCGCCCCTCGGCCGCAGGCGGAGCTCCGACCCCTCTCGTGTCCCCCGCCCTGCACACCGGAGGCTGAAGCAGAGTAGAAAACGTTTTCTTCCAAGTGTTCCCGCAACATCCACGTCCCAGCTGGGACCAGAACTCGAGGCCCCTGTCCAGCACCCCACCCCAGGATCGCCGGACGCCTCCCCTCCCTGCGCTTTGACACCCCCCCCCCCAGGCCCGTGCCATGGGCCGCTCGTACGGAGGCCGGGTGCTGGCCGCGATGACCCTGCTGGGCATCCCAGCAGCCGTGTTGGTCGCTCTGGCCGCGCAGCTGCTGTTCGAGCTGCAGGCGGGGCGCACCGAGCTGCGGGGTGTGCGCACCGACGGCCTGCACCCCGAGCTGGACCCCGACGGGCTACCCGAAGCTGCTGCTGGGGCATTGCTGCCACTGGCCACTGCGCTAGCCGCGCTGGCACAGGTCCTCGGGCTTAGCTGTTTGCTGCTCGCCGCGCTCTGCGGACACCTGGGCGCCGAGCTGGCCCGCGGGCCGGGGCCGAGCAGGTAGGACGCCACCGCCTCTACCTGCAGAGGGGAAAACTGAGGCCCCAAGGGGGCGCAGGTGCCTCCCGCTTCTCCCCGCGCTGGTGCTTGGGGGTGCATCCCGGGGGACACAGTGGGGCCTAATCATCAGAGCTGCACCCGAGCCCCGGAGCGGGGTTCCAGAGGGCAGGACTGCCAGGTGTGAATCAGCAGCAAGCCTCAGGCCAGCCAGGAGCTCAGGGGTGCAGGTGACTCCCCCTGAACAGTGGGGACACGGTCCCACCCTTGCCCCACTCTGGCTGCACCCCGATGCTGGTGGGACCGCATAGATTCATAGGTGGGAGCGTGGATAGACCGGTGCGGTTAGTTCACGGAGGTGACAAGTGGATGGTTAGGTGACGGTCCGCAGCCTCTAGATTTTGGCCTGGTGTCGCTGGGTCACTGTCCCTCTTCCTGTTGTACTCCTTCAGGTCAGACTGGTTTCTGTATGACTGCCGCCTCCTCCGGCACTCTACCCTTGGCCTGTTCTGCTGTGGGGTCTCCGTCTACTTAGCAGGTGTGTGGGGGACAGAAGACCGAGGGCGGGATGCACACAGGTCTCTAGGGTCAGGCAGCCTGAGATCAGGCAGTTGCTCCAACAGTCTCTTGGATATGTTCTGTGCCTCAGTTTCCCCCATCAATTAAGAGTGATGGGTCCCTGATGCTTAGAATGGACAGAGGATTCTCCATTAATACTCATTATTTATTCATTATTACTGTTTATCATCTAGGCCGGATTGGTCTGGAAGTTGCCTTGTGGTCAAGGCTGGTCTTGAACTTCTGATCTTGCTCTCACCTCCCACAGAGGTCAGAGGCCATAGGCAGTTCTGAACTGCAGGGATCTGGGAACTGATCCCTGCTGCTCTAAAAGGGCAGCGGGGGCTCTTGACCTCCAAGCCATCCCCCACCCCCAACCCCCTCCCTATTTTGACTTTTTTTTTTTTTTTTGACAGAGCCTCATGTAGCCTAGGCTGGTTTCAAACTCTCTATGTAGCCAAGGATGACCCTGGGTTCCTGATCCTCCTGCCTCCACAGTATGGGATGGCAGGCAAAGCCACACCCAGTTCATTCGGTGCTGAACCCCAGGCCTCATTTATGCCAAGCACTCTACCTACAAAGCCACAGCCTAGGCCCTGGAAGGACATGGTTTTGCTTTTACCATGTTGTAGCTGGAACCTAGGATCTGGGGAACCCTAGACAAGTGCTGAGGTACCTCTGCCAGAAGAGGCGCGGGAGGTGGCTCAGCCAGGAGGGATGGAGTTGGTTCCCAGTATTTATATCAGGCTACTCACAACTTCCCTGAGGGCCAGGAGCTCTGACACCCACTCTGGCTTCGTGGGTACCTACACTTACATGCACACACCCACATGTGGAATAAAATATAAATCTTTAAAATAAAAAGTCCCATTTTTAGGGCTGCCTCACTAGGACTTCGAGCACAATTCTTGGGACTCACACTTTAAAAGAACCTTCTCCCAAGGTTTCTTCTGACCATCACCTGTGCACTGTGGCATGTTGCAAACACACAGTGAACAAATGCAATACAAATTTTAAAAGAAATAGTAAATCCTATCCTCATTTTTTTCGGTGCTGTGAGGCTTTGGGGTCCCCCCCCCCAGTGTTTATAGGGTTCTGTCTGTTTGTCTGTCTGTGTACCTTGCTTGACACACAAGCACAGAACTGGAGTCCTAGGTGCTTAGGAACCCAGATCCTCTTAACCATGGAGCCTGTGTTAATCTTTGATTGTTCCTTTGTTTGGGGGATGGGGTCTCACCATGTAGCCCTACTATCCTGGAACTCACTCTAAACCAGATTGGCCTCAAACTCACAGAAATCCACTTGCCTCTACCTCCTGAGTGCTGGGATTAAAGGCCTGCCCCACCACCTCCAGCTGGTTTTCTTATCTGGAGATGGCTGGGATGAAGGGCCTTCGATAGATGCATCTACTTTATTCTGGCCCAGGGTTCTCTGCTGTTGTTCTGTGTTTGAGGGATCTCCCCCCAAGAGCTTGGAGAGCAAATGTTTGTTGAGTGAATAAGTGACCTGTTCCTTCCTCAGCAATGGCCATTTATACCTTGCTGCTCTTCGAGATTGAGGCGGGTGTAGCCGCCGCATCTATCCTGGGCTCAGGTGCCTTGGTCCTGGTGGCTGTAATGACTCACACCCTGCTCCGAGCTGTTCGGGCCACTCGAAGAGGTCTACATGAGCTGTCACCACCATCCTTTGAAGATGAGCCTGCGCGGCCTTCAGAAGACTCCAAAGCGGGCTGCAGGGTTCAGCCCCAGCAGGGTACCCATTGCCAGACTCTTTATGCCCCTTCCCAGAAACCTGGGGACCTCCCTGGGCCCATGGCCACTGGTATCACCTCCACAGTCCTAGGGAGAGCCAGTGAATGCAGTTTGCCTGCTTCTCACTGGCCCCAGACACCATTGGCTGGCATGGGCCACTGGGATGGGATCACTCACGAGATGCATAGCATGATGGGCCACAGGCCATTGGACATGAGAAAGGACACCACGCTGGTGTGAGTTGGAAATCAGGGTCCCAGCAACAAGACAATGACACTGTAGAGCTAGATTCCCACTCAGCCACAAAGTTGTGGGCTTTCTTCCCTCTGAGTTTATGGAATCCTTGACTTACAGCAAAGCTGCCTCCTGATGCTGCTAGTACTCCAGCCTTTGCCTCCTTGCTAAGAGTAATAACGAAGGCCGGGGATGGGTAGATCTTCTAAAGGCCTTTGAGACCTTGGGACCTTTTGCCTGCCTCTCACTGGGCAGAGACTGACAAGCAAGCAGACCTTGATATAGGGGAGTCTGAGGAATGTAGACAAATGGGGAGGAGGGGTAGGGGGCTTAGGTTCTGACTCGGTGCTTCTCTGTCCATTCTACAGATGAGGAAACGGAGGCCTCAGTAGGGGCTGTGACTCATCAAGGTTCCCATTTCTGAGCACCAGAGCCTGGACTTGCACCCAGGTCTTGTGACCCCACTTTCATGTTCCTGGAAGAAGTCTTAGACCTCCATGCCCCGACACTCACTGGGGAGCTATGAACATTTGAACTGAGCATGTGTGGAGTTCAGAGAGCCCAAGGCAGGAACGCAGGATGGCTGAAGTCACATGCTGAGAGGGTCTCACTGTTGTGCCTTAGTTCCCTTTTCTGTAACACTGAGACAGGAGAAGAGATTCTGGAAGCTGTGCACAGTAGGCCTTCAGTACATATTAGCCATGTGCCTCAGTTGCATTTTTGCTGTGACAACATATTTGAAAGTCCCACATTTAATCCCACTCCGGGTCTCCTGGTTTGTTATGGTTCACATCGTGTCAGCACAGGGAGGGATGTGAGGCAGCAGGCCCATGGGCTGCTGCTGTTCATGGTTAGGAACACCCTGCCTCAGCTAACCAGCCTAGAGACTGCCACCCTCATGTGCCCGGAGGCCAGTCTCCAAGGTGTTCCTGGATCTGCTCAGTTGACAATGCTCAGTCTGTTGCTGGCACCTGTGTGGAAGTGTGTGATTGCCTGGGGGGGGGGGGGGATCTGCAGAGGTCTCCACCCCTTTCCAGACTGCACAACCCCAGGAATAAATTCAGATGGTAGCTTGCTTCGTTTTATTGCTTCTGTTTTTTAGGACAAGGTCTCAAGTAGCCCGGGCTGCCCTTGAATAGTCTGTGTAGACAACGATGGCCTTGGATTCTGCTGCAACTCCCCCTTCCCTGCCTCAGCATCTTTGGAATTGCTCCAGACCCTCTTCTCTTCTTGAGCCCTGGAATTCTCTCAGGCTCCGACAGGGGACTCAGAGAGCTGCTGAAGGCCAAAGCTGAGCCCCGCCCTCCCCGTGGGCACTGCCCTGGGCACAGAACTGGCTCAGCTGCCTTGGGACTGTCCAGGTCAGGCCAGGATGGAGACACCTGATCCAGGTGTGGCGAGATGTGGCACCTCCTGAAAACACCGTGGCTGGAACTTGTTTGTTAAAGATTTTCTTTCTTTCTTTCTTTCTTTCTTTCTTTCTTTCTTTCTTTCTCTCTCTCTCTCTCTCTCTCTCTCTCTCTCTCTCTCTCTCTCTCTCTCTCTCTCTCTCTCTCTCTCGATTTACCTCCATTTTTGTTTGGGTTTTTTTTTTTTTTTGTTGGTTTTTTTGTTTTTTGTTTTTGGACAAGGTCTTATGCAGCCCAGGCTGGATTGGAACTGGCTGTGTAGCTGAAGATAACTGAAATTCTGATCCCCCTGCCTCTGTCTCTGAGAGCCTGCATGTCACCACACCTGGCTAAGTCACCCCAGTCACTTTCTACACAGGCTTCTCACAGTGTCATGAGGGAGAGTCTGCAACGAGGTGGTGGAGGCAGGAGGATTGCTGTGAGTTCCAGCCTGACCTTGGCTGCATAGTGAGACCCTGACTGAACAAAAGAACAAAACAGTCCGTGATGGACAAGCAAAGCAATTCAGATCTGTGGTCCAGAGGCTGGAATGTTGCTATGTGTTCAGAGCTATCTTCCTGGCCCAGGGGAGAACTGACTAGTATCCAAAACTGATACTATACTATGTATGTATCCTGTGTACATAGTCAGTTTGAGACTTGTCTGGGCTACAATGAGACTCTAACAAACAAGCAACAGCAACAACAAAAAATGATGTAGCTCTTCTGGCCACACGAGGAGAGACACAGGACATCTTGTTGCTAAGATGGGGAAACTGAGGCACAGAGAGGTTAAAGCACTCTTCAGGGTCACCAGTAAGAGTACAGTGGGGCTTCGGGCTTGGAGGGGTGCTGGGGACCCCTGGCTGTAGTCACACAGAGCTGTGTGTCCTAGGCCCTGTGGAACTGTGCCCTACTGGATGCTTGGCAAATGTGGTCCCAGGCACACTAGTTCCTTACAACTCAAGGCCAGCTGAGACAGGTCACTGGGCCTCTGGTTACCTGCAGGTGCTCTGGTTTCAGGGCAGTGGGGAGGTGACCTGGGAGAACAAATAGCTTTTGCTTCCCGGTGAGATTGGATTCAGTGGCTGGCGCCATGGCAGCCTGGGCGGGACCTGGCAGCCCCACAGCAGCAGATAGGGTCAGGTTCCCTAGATACCTGTCCCTAGGCTTAGTGGCATCTCCCGAATCTCCCAACAGACTTTCAGGCTTAGCCAAGCTCCTCTGAGATCCTTCTGACCCAGCCTTGACTGGTCTGTGCTGGCTCTGACCTCTCTAGTTGCTACCCAATTCTGTCCACCATCTTCATCAGACCTGGGGTGGAGCCTGCTGGCTGGTGGCAATCCCTCATAGGAAAGCAGGGTGGAGAGGGTCACTGGACAGCTCCTGAGAGCCCCCTCTGTCCACTTCCCAACCACTGTATGCATCTGTCCTAATCCCTATGGGGGGGGGGGGGCCTCAGGAGAAGCTAGTGTCCATAGTGTGGAGAGTTAATGGATGGAAATAACAGGTCCAGACCTTTAAATGACTCCATGATGGAAATGCCAGTCAGGTCATAAAACTCAGCACATAGACAGCACCACCTGCTGAAAATATAAACCTAATCCTTCGAAGTCCATAGTTCTAACCATGCTTTTAGCCTTCTGATGAACTGTTCTTATTAACTGAAGCATGTCAACCCAGGACATGGTTTTGTGCTTAAAAGCTCACCCTGAGAAAGGCTGGGGTTTACACTGGGATCCCAAACACCCAGAGTAGTTGCCAGCCGACTAGTAAAGCCTTTCCAGTGGCTTACACCCATGTGTGAGCAGTCCTCTGGTGGACACCCCACAACAAGGGGACTCTATGCAGCTATGGGGGTCCTCCATCCCCTGAAACACACAGCCATGCTCAAGAAGCCCAGTGAAGCCACCTTGCCACCCTTTGTCCTTGGTGTCCTAGCTGAGGGAGATAACCCTTCTAACACCTGCTGGAATTCAGGTTGATCCTCCTGCCTCAGCCTAAGTGGGGCACCACAGCACCCATTTTCATGCAATATCTGCCATCTGTGTTTAGTTGAAGCCATGAAGGAAAAATGTATTCAGACCCCCAAATCTATAAGGCTTGCAGACACCTTTGACTTCCCTGATGAGCTGGATGAATCAAGCTGACACAGTCCCTCCTGGGAGCAATGTTCTCTGTGAGTTCTACACAGAGCTGACTTTCCCATTTGGGCTTTTTTTTCTTTATTTATAAAATTATTTTATGTATTTATTTATTGAGACAGGGTCTTTCTACAAAGTCTTGGAAGTCTTGAAATTATAACTACGTAGGCCAGGCTAGCCTGAACTCACAGACTAACCTGCTTCTGCTTTGAAAGCGCTGGGATCAAAAGTGTGTACCACTATACTCATCCTGCTTTTTAAAAAAATAACCTTTAAAATATAGTTTATTTAACTTCATTTTTATGTATATTGGTGTGAAACTATCAGGTCTACTGGAATTAGATTGATGAACAGTTATATGCTGCCATGTGTGTGCTGGGAATTAAATCAGGGTCCTCTGAAGAGAAGCCTGACATGACTCATCAGGGAAAGGTGTTTTCAGCCAAGCCTGACAACCTGAGTTCAAACCCTAGGACCCACAGGTGAAAGGTGTGTGACCATTACCTGGGCAGACGTAAACAAATATCTTCTAACCCTGCAAGTGTTATAGCTCAGATGGAAAAGTATTCTGGCAATCGGGAGCCAATGAATACCACAGGTCACAGAAAGCATAGCAGCTTACAGGCCTTCTCCAGGGAAAGGTTTCCCAATGTAAGAGCTCTGCTCCGGCAGGGAGTCCCCCCACCCCACCCCCCAAGTTGTTACATTACTGCTCCAGTTTCCTAGAATGTAACAATTCAGCTCCCCAAGGGGAAAGTTTCCACAGTGAAAGGGTTACAATCCAGCTCTAGGCTCCAGGTTCCCTCTCTGCTCCAGTGAAAGATCATCACCCAAACCTCATTCAAGAGATTGGGAAGGAAGAAACCAGGAGAGCAGCTGCCTCAGCTCTGTAAAAGAGCAGCTGCAGATGAGCAGGCTTATATGGGCTTCTTAGCGGGGTTTTTCCAGGGAGATTTTCAGAACAGGAATGGGTCAGAATCCATACTTAGAACTCAGACTGGCTAGATCCTGTGCTCAGGGATTGGTTGGTTTTCTGCTTAGTTGCTCAGGGCCAAAGTGTGTTTCTTTCACCGGCCCTTTTGAGTTTTTTGGCTCTAATTTCAGAACCAGGGCATACTTCTTTTGCTGGCTCTGTTTCTAGGGCCAAAGTGTGTTTCTTTGGCACTGGCTTTAGGGTTGAAGAGCATTTCTTTGGCTCTGCATTCTGGGATAAAGTGTTTCTTTCATGGCTCTGTTTTCAGGGCCAGGGTGGGTTCTTTGGCTGGCCCTTTTATCCTACAAAACCACAGATGAGGAACCAATCACCAACAAAGTACCAAATACCAACTTGACGAAACACTGTTTTATTTGGGTCACTTACAGACAGCTGCATCACCAAAGCCCGTTGCAGCATGGGTGACAGCTCACAGAGATGGGGGCCTGGAGTGCACTGCACAGCCTGCAGGAAGCCTGACAGGTTGGTGCCCTTTCCAGGTCCCTCAGCAGCCCTTACAGCTTATACACACTAGGGCAGGGCAAGGCCTACTGCATGTGGTCAGTTTTAGAAACTTCCTGAGGTGACTGAGTTGTTTCCGTCCGCACTTGTGGGAGCTTCACTGAGGGATAGAGGTGTGCCTCGGAAATAGTTGCACAGCAGGAGGGGTCTAACCCCTCCAAACTGTCCTCTGACCTCCACACAGCACTCAGGAGCCCCTCTTCCACAAACAAATATTTAAGTTTGGGGCTGGAGAGATAGCTCTGCTCTTCCAGAGGACCCAGGTTCAATTCTCAGCACCCTATGGCAGCTCACAACTGCCAGTGACTCCAGTTCCAGGGCTTCTGACAACCTCACACAAATATACATGCAGGCAAAGCACCAATGAGTATAAAATTAAAAAAAAGAAAGTTCATGGTCTGGACTGCACAAAAACAATGTGTAGAAAACTCCAAAATTTAAAAATAAATAACTCAGGCTGAGGCTGCATCTCCAATGGCAGAGTGTACCCCTGGCTTCCACACTGAGCACCACATAAACCAGGTGTGGCAGACCTTAAAGATCACCCTGGGAAGGCTAGCTAGTGGGTTTTTGGATAGCCTGGGCTATTTGAACCCTGTCTCATAAATAACATAAAGGCCTTGCAGAAGACATGAGTTCAGTCCTCACTACCCATATTAAGGGGCTTACAACCACTGGGGCTTCAGCTCCAGGGAATCCAATGCCATCTTCTGGTCTCCAAAAGCACCTACATTCATTCTCCCCCCCCCTTCCCTCCTCCCTCTCCCCTCAATTAAAATAAAAGAAAGAAAACAAAAAACTCCACACAATGAGTATCAGGAAGTGTTTAGTGCCAGTGTGTGCACAGCCTTCCAGACACAGACTTGATAAACGAAGAGAAGGTGCCACTCAGGCCCACCTCCAGGCAAGAGATCCTATCTCAGGCAGCCGGGTTGTGAGGCTGGGTGTCAGTCAGCAATGCTTGTAAGGTGGGTGGTGGTCAGGGGGCACCCAAGGCAGGGACTATGAGACGCTGGGAGGCAGCCGTGCAGCCGCTGTCTTCTCCACCACGAAGCCATAGTTATACTGGGGAGGGAGGGAGGGAGAGAGGCTGAAGGAGGCACTAGGAACTGAAGGGGTACATTGGGAGTGACTGGGGAGTAGGGACAGACTAGAGACGGCTGTCCATCCCTGAGGACAGGGGTAGAGTCCAGCATTTCATGCACCCCTGCACCTACCTCCTTCTCAATGTCTGCTAGTGACTTAATGGTCAGGTCCCCAAAGGCAGACAAGTTCTAGTGGACAGAGAGAGAGTGTGAGGCCAGAGTCCCACTGAACCGTGGTGTATGTGTGTATGTCATGTGCATACACACACACCCACCATGACCTGTGAGGTTCAAGAAATAATTCCAAGGAGTAGGTCTTTCTGTCTACTATGTGGGGCCCAGGGACTGAATTAAGCTAAGTCTTGGCAGCAAGGACCTTTACCAGCTGAGCCATCTCTTCAAGCCCCCAACTTCTCAGATGGTCTCAAGCTGGTCTCAAACTCACTATACGGCCAAGGATGACCCTGCTGCAGAGATTCCTGTACCACATCCCGAGGACTGGGATGACAGATGAGCACTGCCTGCCCTGATTCTCCCATCTTTTAAGACTTGCCTCACAAACATTAACCTGAGCATTACTCCATTCCCCACATCCATCCCTACTCTTAGATCCCTGGGTCTCTATCCCTCACTCATTCAGGTCATGGTCACTATGTCCGGTCATAGGGAAGCAACAATGTCAGCCCCTTGAACAGAGGCTGACCAGAGAACCCAGAACCCAGGGACACTGACTCACCAGAGGCCCGCAGCTCTTGCCCTCGAATCGGGGGTGTAGTGTAAAGGGAACCCCATCCATGGCTGCAATGAAAATTCCCAGGAAGGTTGAGGAAGAAGGCCCTGGAACACCTGCAGGCCCCCACATAACCTCCCCACCCAGGATGCACAGGCTGATTCCTGGCACAAGTCTTCATTAGAACAGGTGCAGCTGTTTTTAGATCCCACGCACTCCTGGAATGCGCCTGTGAACTACAAGCCCAATAAACCCACAAGCTCCCTAAATTGGACTCTGGATTTTGGTCTGCTGGTGGTGCTCTATCTGGAGAGGTTTTTTTTTTAATGTCACCCCAGGACGAGGGTCACACAACACACCCTGGATTCTGCCCTAAGCACCTGCAGATGGTCCCAGGCATCTCACTCTCCAACAACCAAGGGAAGAAAAATACAATTCGGGGACTGGAGCTGGTTAGCAGTTAAGGGTCCAGATTCAGTTCCACCACCCATATGACAGCTCACAACCCTTTTTAACTCGGTTCCCAAAGGATCTGTCCCCATCTTCTGTCCCTCCTAGGACACAAATGGCACACAGGCACACATGCAGGAAAAACATGCATACACAAAAAATTAAAAATAAATCCTAAAAATTAACTCGGTGAGGGGCTAGTGAGATGGCTCAGCAGTTAAGAGCACTGACTGCTCTTTCAGAGGGTATGAGCTCAGCAACCACATGGTAGCTCACAACCATCTACAATGAGATCTGGCGCCCTCTTCTGGCCTGCAGGCTGAACACTGTATACATAATAAATAAATCTTAAAAAAAAAAAAAAAAAAAGACACAAACTTGGTAGGAGGGCCAGGGAGAGCCCAATGCACTGTGTGTTCCCAGGGCACAGTTTTGGGATAATCCTACCCAGGCTGCAGTTATCTCCAATCTCTCCACTCTGCTCACCTGAGATGCCGTAGAGACTGGACGCCTCATAGATGGAGTCGTTTCTCCGCAGAGTGGATGCCCGAGAGCCTAGCCTGGACAACGTCCGCTCAGGACGACTGCCTTTGCTGGAAAGGAAGGGACAGTGACCTCAAGTCAGGCTGGAAGTCTTCCTTGTGGCCCATCTGCCCACTGGGATGCCTGGGCCTTACCTGGTCTGTGTGGGTGGGTCCAGTGACAGACTCTGCATATCCTGGCTGATAGTGCGCGGCTTGGGCACTGGCCTTGGGGCCTTGGATTTCTTACACCAGATGGCAAAACCACTCATGTCTCTGGAACAAAAGGAAGACGACCAGTGATCTGAGAAGCTGGGGCATTTTCTTTCGGCATCCTCACCTCATCCCAGCCAGCATGCCATCTTTGGGCCCATGAGATCCTCATCCCCACATGCAGAGGGATGAGAAAGAGGGTAGAATGGAATGAGATGTGCTACCCTACCCCACTCGCAGGTATCCAGGAACTGTCTTGGTCTTCCCACTCAGCTTCACGTCACACACAACCATGTCAGCAGCCCCCAGGGGCATCAGCTTCACACACATGCGTTTCTTCTTGGACACAGAGGTCTCTGGGAGTGGGGGCAGGGAGTGAGAGAGGGGAGCAGGGCAGGGAGGGGAGCACCCAGAGATGCTCACCAGTAGTGTCTAGGAACAACACTGGGGAGCTGGTTAAATCATAAATAGTATAAGCATAGGAGGACACTGCACTAACTTTTGAAACCATCGAAGCAGGTTGACCTTTTCTCAATACTGTGAGGTGGCTGTGGAATCAACAGTGGACTGTCTATATCTTGGTACCCATCCTCAATTTCCCGGTCCTATAACCTAACCTGGGGGGAAGGGGGCATCACAAAACTGCTCTTTAAAAAAAAAATCCATCCCAAGGAAGTTGTGTGTGCTTCATGGAGTCAGAAAGGCTATGTATGTATTAGTGTTTATGAGATAGAGTCTCATATAGCCCAGGCTGGCCACAAAATCGCTATGTAGCTGAGGATGGCCTCCCAAGTGCTGGATGGCATACCTAGTTTATGTGGTGCTGGAGCTGGAGTCAGGCTCCATGCACTCTGTGAGAACTCTGCTAAACTTGCCCCAGCATTGGCTTTTGTGACAGGATCTGTAGTCTATGCTGCCCTAGAATTCACCACATAGCCCAAAGTGGCTTTGAACTGGAAGCAATCCTCCTGTCTCATCCTTTTATGTGCTGGGATAAAGATCAGCAGGCCCACACCCAGCAGGTTTAGACAGCTGCAAGTGTCTGGGCATGGTGGTTCATGCCTGTGAATCCCTGAAGTAGAGGAGTGAAGTTCCAGGCCAGCTGGGACTACACATTGAGATTCTGCCCACCCCTACCCCCCCAAAAAACCAATTAAACACGTAAGTCCAGAAACAGCAGCAAAAGGAGGGTAGGAGAGTTTGCCTTCTGTCTGCACACTGACCTGACCCTCTGCAGAGCAGCCTGCCAGCTCAACTCACTAAAGACACCGTGAGAACCAAGCATCATCGGGAAGTGAGCAGCTGGGTTGGGCAGGGGGCGAGGGGGGGAGAGAGGGGAGCTGAGCTATGCAGAGAGCAGGGGAAAGCCAGTTCCAGGTAGACTCGCTGTGCAAGAGCCTGGAAAGGAAAAGAGAATGGCGAGGATTCCCTCAGCCACAGAAGCAGAGGGCAAGCAGTAGTGACCAGTGTTGGTCGTAAGGTGGGTGGGTATGCCAAAACATTTGGGGTTTCTGTTATTTGTTTTGAGACAGGATTTCATGTAGCCCAAGCTGACAACAGGTGTGCCCCACTACGTCCAACTTCTCAGGGAAAGCTGAGACCCACTCACAGCCATCCTCCTGCTTCAGCCTGAGAGCTACTATGACAGGTGTGTGTCAACTATTTAATTTGGGGGTAGTGGGTTGAGACAAGGCTTCACTCTGTAGTCCAGGTTGGACTTGAACTCTCCACCATCCTCCTGCCTCAGCTTCCCAAGTTCTGCATTGACAGGTTGTGCCTCTCTGCCCAGCTAAATCATATTCTGTAGCAGACAGCCTCTCCCTGTGCCTGTCGCTCCCCCCCAGGGCCCACGGATCTTACTGGTGTCTAGAGGGTCGTTGACTGCAGAGAAGCCGGGCGGCAGGGGGCCCTTGTCCATCACGATCTGGATGTCCACTACCACATTGTCCTGAGGGTTCTGGGAGTAGGAGAAGGGCAAGTGGAGGACGGTGGACAGCAGGGAGGGTAAGAGTTAACTATTAGCAAGGAACCCGGGTAGAAGAAGCAGAAGCAGGGAGGAAGGGCTGAGTGTCAGCGGGCAGGGGAGGATTAGGAAAAGCTCAGGCTCGGGTTTCCGGATGTCCGTGCTCACCCTCAGAGTGCCCAGCGAGCTCAGGCACAGGAAGTAGCCGGCCTTCTGCGGGAAGCCGCGGCCGAAGCTGGCAGTCGCACCCTCGACGGTGCAGGTGATCTGCGGGTCGCACGGGTCAGCGGAGCTTTGTCCCTTCCCTTCCTCGCCCCCGCCGCCCTTGCCAGCCCCCTGCTCACCGCGCTGAAACCCGGCGGTGGCGGCGTCAAAGCTGATGACCACACCAGGCCCGCAAGCGGCTCCGCGTCCGGCCCGGAATCCATCCTCCCCGGGAGCTCAGAGGGCAGCTAACACCCTAGGACGACCCGGAACCTTGGACTACAACTCCCAGGAGACCTTGCAAATGGGCGCTCCCAAAACAGCTAGTGCGCATGCGTACATACTGCGGGCTAGTCCGATGTAGCTGTGAAGCCACGCCCTCTAGGTTACGCTCTCGTGAGACGTTTGCGGAAATAGAATGAGAACTTCCGTCTTTAATCACCACTCAGAGCGCTGAGGGTTCCTCTCAGCTCCCCGTCGGGACTACACTCCCTAGAATGCCGTGTGACCTCATCCAGGGATCCCTTCTGCCTTTGCGGGGAAACTAGCCCAGAGTGGCCAGGTATTTACCTTCATTCCAGTAACTCCAAAATGCAGGTGATGGATGGTGAAATGTCCCATACAAGATAGTTACTGTTACCGACAACCAGGCTCATTTAATTAAGACAATCAAAACTACAAGAGTCCTTTAATAACGGCCAGATCAAGAGTAGAGGAAGCTCAGAGTACAGCGTTTTTAATGACAAAATCCTAGTTGCATCAGTGTGTGTGTCGGGGATGGGAGGAGTGGGGCTTGTGTTTGCGCAGCTCAGATAAAAAGATCCTGGGGTTCAGGAGCCCAGGCATACTATGTGCAGATGGAAAGTATTCAGGAGGCCGGGAGCCAATGAACACTGTGTGTTACAGCTCGATGGATAGATAGTATTCAGGCAGCCGGGAGCCAGTGAACACCACAGGCCACAGTAAGCCTAGGTTGCAACTTACAGCTCTGCTTCAGGGAAAGGCTTCCCCAGTGTTAACAGCCCTGCTCCAGCAGGAGAGGCCTCCCCAGTGAGGCTGTTCAGTTATGCTCGGGTTTCCCAGACGGTAACAATCCAGGAAAGTGGCAACCACTCTAGATCCAGGCCCACCGGCATTGCCAACCCTCAATTACGCTAAGGAAGATACGGCCTGGATTAGGATTTCCCTATGACCAAATATCTCGATGGGCGGTACAGGACCGCTGACAGTAAGGTAATCTTGCCCAAGCAGTTAGAACATAGCCTCCTGCGCTGAATACACTGCACCTCCCATATGAGTATCTGGCAGATGCAGGACTTGCTAAGACAGTCAGAAGTAAAATTATAGAATGGACACTAAGCCATAGAGGGCCTGGCCAACAATTACAAGGCTTGCCTCTAAACATCCCAGGGTATGGGGTAAGAAGCCAGGCATATACTTGGAGGTTGATTTATGAAGGTCAAGCTCAGTAAGTTACAGGTACCTCCTAATATTCATCATTACATTTCCGGGATGGGATCAAGTATTCCCCACCAAGCATGAGACAGCTCAAACCATGCCCAAAAGACTGCTGGAAGACATGCTGCCAACATATGTGTTTCCTGTAGTGGTAGGGTCAAATAACGGACCAGCATCGTGTCCCAGGTGAGTCAGAGCCTAGCCACCGTCCTGGGGATTGATTGGAAATTACACTGTGCATGCAGATTCTTGGGCTCAGGACAGGTCAAAAGAATGAACAGAACCATAAAAGATACCTTAACCAGACTATCCTTAGAGACTGGTACTCTCTCTCCCCTTCACTCTCTACTGGGTGAGAAACTCTCGCTACCAAATTGTTGGTTTTCACATGAGAACAGACACACTACGAGCTGCCACACTAGAGTTTATTTGGGAAGTTGCTGGGCGAGGTACAAGAAATGTGAGAAACATGAAAAAAAGAAGGACCTTCCATGTGGCTTCTCCTTATAAGAGAACAGGAGAGTGCCAATTTACATAGCCACGCCTAAGGGCGTGCCCTCTGTACATGGCTTGTTCTGCAGGCGCCATTTTGAGTTATTGGACTAGCATGTTTACCATGTGGCTGCTACATGCCAGGAATTCTTACACAAATGGGTCTGACTTCTTCTGAAATTGTGTTTGGTATACTTCTCATAATCCCCAATCTCCAATCTAAACATCGCTGAAATGGATGATTGAGATATGCTTGACTCACTTAGAGGCCTCCAATGGACACACAGGCATGTCTGACCCAAACTTGGCACCCCTGAGCCCCATAGGTCCCAGCCCAGAGATTGGGTCTTCCTCTATTGCAACCAACAGGGGACTCTTAAACCAGGATGGAAGAGACCCTTTGTTACCCTGATAACCATGCTGACAGCCTTAAAGGTGGATGGAGTTACCATCTGGGTGAACTACAGTCATGCACAACCTGCCAACCTGTTCGCTGATGTGGGATGACTTTATGTGTGCTGTGAATATCATTAGTTAATAAAGGAGCTATTCTGGCCTATGGCAACCCAGATTTTAGTCAGATGGGAAATCCAAGCATGGAAAAGGGGAAGGAAAGTGGAGTCAGGAGAGATGTGATCCACCACCCAAGAAGCAAGATATAACAAGGAAGCCATGAACCACTTGACAAAACACAGATTAATAGAAATGGGCTAAGTTGTAAGAGCTAGCTAGCAAAATGCCTGAGTCATAGGCCAAACAGTTTGTAAGACTTGGTGTGATTATCTGGGACTGCTGGTTTGGATCTCAGGGCTAGTCAGGACCATAAACTTTATTCTACAGTTTCCCAGAAAGCAGACTACCAAGGATAAGGATGGGAAGCAGTTCAACACCCAACCAAACCAGTCAAAGTGAGACCCAGCTTGACCTGAGACTTCACCCTGATAACTCTGATAATGATCCTTCTCTTACCTATGGCATCGGTGAACCTACACACCCCCGGAGACAGATGTGGGTAATTTCTTTCAAAACCAGTGTTCAGATTTAAGGGTCTCTGTAGTAAGAAGTTTCTGGCCCGAACTTTTGGGCCTATCCTCAAGGTTTAGGCCCACAGACACGCAGACACGCAGAGACACACAGACACTTTCATTAGTTTTCAGCTGATCGGCCTCAGGCCCAGGCATATCACTTGCTAGCTCTCTCCCCTTCATCTAACCCATGTCTCTTAACCTGTTCAGCCATGTGGCTCGGTACCTTTTCTCACAGCAGCATGGTTGCCCTCTGCTTCCTGCGGCTTCTCTCTGGCATTCTGCTTCCTGTTCTCAGAGTTTTGTTAGTCTGGTAGCCCCTCCCTCACTTCCTGCCTGCCTTTGGCCAATCAGCGCTTTTTATTAAACCAGTGGGTGGGACAATTATTTACAATGAAACAACACAATCTCCCACAGGTCTCAGCAGAGGCCCCCCTCAAGGCACATGGTAGCCTGATAGACTTGTGTTAAGTTGGCAGCCAGAACCTGGGATGTTCCACACCAAAACCTGGGAAGGGTCTCCCTGAATGTGGGGGTTGGGATCATTTTAACCCCATACTCTGCCCCTTTGGGGACAGGAAGAGCAGAGGGGATAGGAAGAAATTGGATGGGCTGCAGTCACCCATCACTTCGGCAGTATTTGAGGGTCATCCCTATCTACATATGTTCTGGAGATGGAAGAGACCAGTCTTCAGGTAGGAATCTAATAGATGATGGGTAAGGGGCTGAATTCTTCTGTAAAGGATGGGAATGTGAAATATCCAGTAACATCTTGTAGTAAGAGGTTTCTGGCCCGGACTTTCAGGCCTAACCTCAAGGTTTAGGACCCACAGACCCGCAGACCCACAGACCCACAGTCCCACAGAGACACGCAGAGGCTTACTATAGTTTTAGGCTGTTTGGCCTAAGGCCCATGCATATAATTTGCTAATCTGTACCTTTAATCTAACCCATTACTCTTATCCTGTCCAGCCATGCAGCTCGGTACCTTTCTTTAGAGCAGCATAGTTGTCCTCTGCTTCTTCTGGCTTCTCTCTGGCGTTCTGCTCTGTGCTTCCTGTTCTCAAGAGTTTTCTTAGTCTGGTAGCCCCGCCCACACTTCTTGCCTTCCTTTTTCCAATCAGCGCTTTTTATTAAACCAGTGGATAGGACAATTATTTACCATGAAACAACACAATACCCCTACAACATCTATTGGGATCCTAGCTCTCCTTGGGACCTCCTAACAGTGACTAGAAACCATTCTGGTCCTGGATTCACTCGGGACTTTTGCAAATGTTATTCAGGAGTCTACATGCGAATTAGTTCAAACCTCACAGGGCTATGAGTAGGTCAAGGAAAATGTGTTAAATACTGGTGCAACCCCCTTTCTGTGTTTACACAGAAAGGACAGGGATTCACAGATTGGCCGAGGGGAAGAACATGGGGATTAAAGCTTTAGAAGGATGGCTGTGATCATGGTCTTATATTTCACCTCAAACTAAAGATTGATCCTATTCAACAGCAGCCCTTGGGCTTCAGCACCATTTTGGCCCCTCACCCTATACCCAAGTCACCCCCTGCCCCTCAGATACCCATTGTAAGCAAGCTGTCAGTTCAGCCAGACACCTAGTCACAGCAGCCTCAGAAATCTACCACTGCACCTGCTCCATAGAGTCCCGACCATCTTGCCCCCCCCCCAGCAAAACATGCCCAACAATTCCTACTACTTACCAGTCAGAGAGTCTGCTCCTCAGCCTCATACCTCAGTTGTTTTTTTTTTTTTAGTTCTCGATGCCTCAAAGCCCGATTTAACCGTGGCATGCTGACTTTGATCTGACAAAGCTTCCCCTTAATCTGAGGGTGTTGCCATAGTGGGGAACTTGAGCCAAACCTCAGGCTCCTTTCAGTGCTGCTGGAGGTCCATGGCACAGTTAACTCTCCAGCAGATTTCTGGAGCTGGGACCTTCATAGAAATCAACCCTGCTAATCAACAGTCTATGTAACTCTTCCCAGGTCATTCTTCAAGGGGCTTCCTACCTAATTACCCACAACTTGGTGGTCATCTTCTACTGGCCTTATCCCCTGTGTCCATATCATGACTCTCAGCCACACTAAAAGATTCTGTGTCCTAGGGCATCTGATCCCAGGCTCATCTACCATGCATGATAAGGTTGGAGACTGACACTTCTGAACTAAGAGAGAACCGATAACTGCCTTAACCCTAAGCATCCTGCTGGGAGCCAGCCTTGTCAGAATGGGGACTGAAACAGCTTCCCTGGTCACCCAGAATCAACATTCCATCCTCCAGGTGGTCATCAATCTAGACATAGAGAGATTAGAAACCTCCATCTTCCACTTACAGGAATCCCTAACTTCCCTGGCTGAAATAGACAAGCAAAAAGGAAAGGTCTAGACCTTGTCTTCCTATAACAAGGGGGGCTATGCGGAGCTCTCGAAGAATCACGCTGTTTTTATATAGATCATTCTGGACTTATTAAGGACTCCATGGCCAAAGTAAGAGAGGCCTCAGTAGGCAAAAGAGGGAACCAGAGATGGTTTGAATTTTGGTATAGCAAGATATCCACCCTCTTAAGGCCCCTTGATGATACTAGTCCTTGTACTAACCTTTGGGCCATGCATTCTAAATAGGCTAATACAGTTCATCAAAGAAAGACTGGGCACCATCCAGTTAATGGTGTAAAGAACTCAGACGCAGTATGAAATCCCCAACCAAGATGTAGAAGAGGACTATCTCCCCGGTGTAGATGCCCAGCCCACCAAGGCAGACACTAAGACCCCATGATTGGGTGTTCCCAAGTTACTAGAAGAGGAGAGAATGAAGGAACAGAACTAATGCCATTTTGAGAACAGGCTTCCATTTTGAGACATCTGGTGCCAGGGGCAGAACTCAAGCCCCAAAGTGTGCAGAGTTCAAAGCAGACATCCTGGACACAGTCCAAGAAGAGGCATGGCAGTAAAACTTAGCAAAGACTGGAAGGTCCTGCAGACACATCCTGCCAGCCATTAGTAATTTCACACCTATAGCCTGATCAATGGTTTTAAAAGATTGCTTCACCCTATGCCCTCTCACCCAGTCCCAGACTGCCAAGACATTCAGCTCTCTGCTTGTGGTTTTTCCCCTATATAAGCCCTTTGTAATCAGGGCTGGGGGCTTCCTCCTTCACTCACTGTAATTAGAATGCTGGATGAGGCCCTTGCCTGGGCTTGAATAAAGAAACTTTTGGTTTTGCATTGAGAAGTCAGCTCCATGGTCTTGGGGGGTGGGGGTCTTGCAACACATGCACTACAAGTCTCCAGGGATAAAGTGTTTCCTTCATAGCTCAGGTCTGAGAGTCAGGGTGTGTTTCCTTCACTGGTTCTGGTTTCAGAGCAAGGGTGAGTTTCTTTGGCTGGCCCTTTTACCCTGGGAAGGGGCTAGAGTAACAGGATAACATCTGCCTTTTTGCACATTTTAGCAGTATTTTTTCCAGACACAAGACAATTATTTTAGATTCACCCTTCCTCTGGTTATTTTAGTTTTATGATTTAGCTTGCATAAACATTATTTTGGTTAATACAATTGGTCCATGGTCAGGGTCAAGGACAGCCCCCAAAGTGTTGGCACTGCACGCATGGCTGTTATCAGTGACTGGCTGAGAGTCTTGGCAGGCACAAATGGAATCAGGACAAGATGTCACATCAATGTCCATGAGTTCAGGGTCCTGGGCTGTACAAGAAATAAACAATTTTTTTAAAAAGCTTTAAAATGGTGGAAAAAATAAACCAAAAAGGGGGGAAATAGAGGAGAAAGGAGAAGTTTGGACACTTTCAGTTCCAGAACATTTGACAAATGAAATCACTGTGGTTGTGCAGCTGCTGTTGAGTAAGGTGGATCCAAAGGCCTATTCAAAGGCAAAGTAGGGTTTTGTTGTGAGACAGGGTGTCTCTGTGTATCCCTCCATGTCCTAGAACTCACTCAGAGACCAGTTAGGCTTCGAAATCATAGATTCACCTGCCTCTACTTCCTGAGTGCTGAGATTAAAAGTGTGAACCACTACCGTTTTATTTTATGTTTTTTATAGAGCAAGGGATCCTCTTTCTTGTTTGTTTGTTTCATTTTCTGAGACCACCTCTGTCTGCTGTCAGTATGAGAAATTAGACTCCTCCACCCCTGACCTATAATTAACCCATGAATGTCCTTTGGTGGAGTTACTCAGTCACCTGGCCCCCTGCTTGCCTGAGACTTGCTATTGGCTGTCACATTCCTAAACCCAGTCCCAAGACCAACTTCCCCGTCCTGAAGCAGACCTTTGGCCCTGCCCTGTTGTAACTTCCCTATCTCAGGAATCCAGCCGGGACCCCTCTCCTACCTGAAGAACTGTATGAAGAAGCTAACCCTAAAGTGGCTCGGGGTTCACGGCTAAGCACGCGTGTGTATCAGTGTATCATTAAACTCTCTTTTTCTTTAAAGTTAACAGTGGTCCGTGCTCTTGGGGCACCCACCGGGTACAAGTAAATCTCATCCTCGCTGATTTTGTAGGACCACAACAGCCAGTGAGTCTATTTAGCTCTGGAGTACCGGGATGGTCTGCACAACCTGTTGGAGATCCTGGTTTATCTGAGATTCTGACCTTTTGGTATCTTAATATAACGATATCATAGAGGGGAAAAGAAATATGAAACATTTTCATTGCCTTAAAACACTCTTGGGGACTGGAGAGGTGGCTCAGAGGTTAATCACACTGGCTGCTCTTCCAGAGGACCCCAGTTTGATTCCCAGCAACCACATAGGTGGGGGCTTACAACTATCTGTAATTAGGTCTGGTGCCCTCTTTTGGTGTGCAGGGATCATGCAGATATACTGTGTCTCTGGCAGGGTCACAGGCTAGAAAGATGGTTGCCCCAATAAATAAGCTTTGGCAGGTCTCAGGGCCATAGCCTTCCTTGCAGGGTGCCTACATCCTCACAGCATATGGAGCTCACACTCACTATTCACTCTCTGGAGGCTGGGCAGCCATAAAGGGGGCTTCCGGGTAAAGAGAAGTCAGTCTGCTGCCTCAGGTAACCCACCAGACCTTCTGGAAGACCCAGGACCCCTACTTTGGTACAAGGTAACAAATATTTGGAAATGACTCATCAAGGCAGATTTGCATGCAACAAATATTTGGGAATTACCCCATCAAGGCAGATTTGCATTGTAATCAGAGTGTGGTTAAAAATCCTGGAAAAGTGTACAACCCACTCCAGAAGCTGTCAGACTGGCACCTGCAACCAGGTCTATTTAATCCTGCTTCCTTTGGTCAGACAGACAGGAAGTCCCTTCCAACCCCAACAGAAGGATATATGTCCTGTCTCCTTTGGGATTTGGTTTTGAAGATATGGAAGGGGACAGAGATATATATGTAAGGCAGGGTCTCATGTAGTCCCAGCTTACCATACAGTAGAGGCTGGCCTTGAACTCATGGCCTCCTAGTACTGGGGTGAGCAGTTTTACTCCAGGCCCTTCTCTGACTCTGTGCTGCATATGTCCTGAATGGTACCCATCCATCACCTTTCCTCAAAACACAATCTTAGCACCAGGCTGGCCATGTTTCATGGTGTCTGTGTGTCTGTTCCTCCCCCATCAGACACTGCAGGGCTGCCAATGAGTGCCTCCTACATACTGAAACACTGTCTTCTGTAGAAAAGATAGCCCTTCCCATTCACGTTCACAGAGAACTTGCTGTAACCCAGGTGGCAGGTGTCCCTGGCCGGGAGCTGCCTGGTCCTTCGGTGGATCAAAGGGATACAAAGGTCACCATGGAGACCGCTGGCCACAAACCCTAGCCTTTGGCCTTCAGTCCACAACTCAACCTTGTAGCCTCAACCTGGAGACCAAACCAACAACTCCTGTGGATGGCCATGGTTCAGATGAGTCCCATCCCACACCAGGACCTGGTAACCGGATAGGGAGGGCCAAGAATTCGAGTTGAGTTCTAGAAATTTCGTTTTCTTCCAGGGGAATTCCACAGCAAAGCCAGGAAAATGAAACCGAAAGGCTGCTTTTCCCAGGACACATGAAAGTAGCGCCCCAGCTACTTTGGGACAGTCCCTCCTATGCGCAGGAGGGGCGTGGCCTGGAGAGAGGTCCGGCGCCCTCCGCAGAGTTTGCATGGCACCCACTTTTTACTACTACCTACCGGTGCCCATGGACGAGAAGTGGCAGGAGCAGAAATGCAGCTTCCGCCGGCAGCGGCTGCTGATGGCCGGGGCCTTGATGTTTCTGATTATGACGACTTTGATCATCTTGCTTATCTGCTTCGCGGTCAGGGCGAACAGCAAAGCCTGCAGGGACGGGCTGCGGGCGCAGGATGAGTGTCGCAACACCACGCACTTGCTGCAACACCAGCTCACCCGCACTCAGGACAGCCTGCTACAGGTGGAGACCCAGGCAAACACCTGCAATCGGACTGTGGTAAGGCTGGAAACCGTCCCCTCCAAGGCCCCAAGTGCCTGGGGGTGGGGGGAGCTTTGCAAACGCCAAACAAGTCCCCCTAACGTCCCCAACCTCCACCCCCACTCTTGCACACCAGCGAGGACCTTGAAATCCAGGGAGACCTCAGATCCGAAATCAGGGGCCTCAGTATCCTCTATTTCAGGACTTGGAAAGGTGCTGGAGTTGGGGAGCTTGAAACTGACTTGGGGTACCAGAATCGGGGCTTCCCCGGGGGACTTCACTCAGCCCTAATAATTGAAACTTGGTTTATTTATTTATTTATTTTGAACCAGGGTCTTGCTACATAGCTCAGGCTGTCCAGGAAGTAACTCTGTAAA
This sequence comes from Phyllotis vaccarum, assembly GCA_033318265.1. Classification (NCBI taxonomy): domain Eukaryota; kingdom Metazoa; phylum Chordata; class Mammalia; order Rodentia; family Cricetidae; genus Phyllotis; species Phyllotis vaccarum. The sequence continues at coordinate 176,820,527 of JARWLC010000002.1, read as the reverse complement.
ACAGGCAGCCCTCGAATGCATAGAGACACCCCCACCCCACCCCCACCACCCCCATCCCTGCCTCACAAGGGCTGGTACTAAGGGCCACCACCACTAGCAAATTACTGAAACTTTGAATGTGTCTCTTAGAGACCTTGGCTGGGAAGCCCTTTATGTTGTGTTTGAGAAGGACTTGCTAAATCTGTGTGAGCAGCAGAACATCTGGAACTTTCTAGAAGTGTTTAGTCATTAAAAGCTTTTAAATTCCGGTGAGAGAGAGAGAGAGAGAGAGAGAGAGAGAGAGAGAGAGAGAGTGTGTGTGTGTGTGTGTGTGTGTGTGTGTGTGTGTGTGTGTATCTGTGTGTCTCAGTCTGTGTGTGTTACAACTGTGCCGTTTTGGATATGGCATGCTTATTGGTAGGACTGGCTGAATGTCCAGGGGGCTGGAGGTGACCCCAAAGGCTACTTGTTTGGGTAGAAGGTCCTTTGATGACTTGGCCTAGAAAGTTTCCAGAGACCAGGACAACAGACAAACGATGTTTCTGCCACTTTTCTGACTCAGGTGACCCTTGGAGATTCCCTGGAGAAGAAGGTGTCTCAGATCCAGGAGCAGCAGGCCCATATCCAGGAGCTTGAGAGTGAGAAGGGAGGGGGGGAGCAAGAGGGACTTGAGGGGGGGGGGAGGCTCGGAGCCATGGGCCAGTGGCTCAGGAATCTGGGTTCCTCCCAGAGACAAATTGAACCCCAGGGGTGTAAGTAAGGGCTGAGGAGTGGAAATGGGTATCTGTGGAAGCAGAGGGCAGGTGAGAAGCCCCGATCAGGAGGAGACTGCAGAGCAGATGACCATAAAGTCTCCCTGGTCTTTCTACAGCCCTGCCTTTCATCTGCCTCCTACCCCAGACCCCACACCCCAGTCAACCTTGGCTGATGACTGGCCTTGGTGATAGATGTCTTCCGGTGTTACTGTGCAGTGTTGTCCCGCCCTCTCCCTTGCTGCCTTCCCCTTGCTGATTGACTGTCCCTCTGTGTCATTGTAGGGAAGGTCATGAAGTTGAACCAGGAGCTGCAGAAGCTGAGGTTAGAGACACGTCATCCCCCCATCCCCTTCCTGTCCCCGCACCACGCCACTCTCCATTTCCTTCTTGAAGACTGGGACCCACTTGGCTCACACAATCCATAGCCCAGGTCTGAGTTGTGAAGAAGACTTAAGGAGGAGAGCTTGCAACACTAGCTTAAGGACCTGAGTTCGAATCCCCATCACCCACTTAAAAACTGGTTGTAGTTATGTCTGTGGTTCTGATCCTGAGGTAGAAATGGGGTTCACTGTCAAACCCATTAGTTCAGGAAGCCAGCTTCATGTCCAGGGAAAGACCCTGTCTCAAAAATTAAGGAAGAGGGTATGCAGGCAAAGTTTTAGCCTTCCTTATTGTACAATAAAATCCCCAAGTTCACTGCTAAAATAGTAGTTACAACAATCAATAAAAATAAGATGGGACCAGATTCATGGTGCACACTTTTAATTGCGCATTCTTGAGGGAGGCAGAAGCAGGTGGAGCTCTGTGGGAATTCAATAAAAACTTCAGAAGTTTCAGAAATATCAGAAAAAATCTACCCACAGTCTATATAGAGTTAAAAGCTCCAAAAGTTCCAGAGCTCTAACCACAGTCAGTCTGAAAAAATCAGAAAATAGTGATTCACACCTTTAATCCCAACACAAAAAAAATATCCTAAAAGTGATAACCTACGCCCTTAATCCCAACTGAGTGAGGAATTCCAGGCTCACAAGCCGAGAGTGGTGGGGCGAAGCCTTAACTTACCAAGAAAATATCTAAAACTTAAGACAAACATAGAGACTAAAAAAGCCAAGCCACGGGAAGCCAGGCTGAGGAAGCTAGAAGACAACTAGATAAAATCTGACTGAAGTGTTTATTCTCTCTAATATCGCCGCCGACTTCCTCAGAGATCTATCCCTAAGTCTCATTTATTAGTACAACCAGGAGCTCCGCGAGTTCAAGGCCAGCCTGGTCTACAGAATGACTTCTAGGACAGCCAGGGTTACACAGGGAAACCCTGTCTCAGAAAACAAAACAAACAAAACTCAGAAAGAAAACATACCCCTAGAACCACAGCCATAGGTGACCAATCCCAGCTCCCTCCCTTAGGAACCTGGTGAGTGGGGCAGCCTAGGAATCTCAGCTTGCTGACCCAGGCCTGAGATCCTATGGGAGAAGAGGAAAGAGGAGCCTGGGTCCGGGTCAGTTTAAGCAACCTCGAGGTCTTCCAGAAAGTCTCAGTACTGAGACACTGGCTGCTCTTGCAGAGGACCTGATGCTTGCTGATCATAGCAACCAGAACATTGGGTAGCTCAGAACTGTCTATAACTCTAATTCACACACACACACACACACTCACACACACACACACCCCAACTTGTATGCACAATTAATAAATATCAGGGCAGTTGCAGTGATTCAGTGGATAAAGTGCTTGCAACACATGCCTGTCAGCCTGCCCTTTGATCCTGGAACCCACATACATGCCTCTGACTCCACACACATGCCATGGTATATGAGTACTCATGCATACACATCACACATGCACATGAACACACAATAAATAGAATATAGTAAAATTTTAAAAAGAATAAAAAATTTAAGGAAAAAAATGTGAAATTGAAATACTAATAGTGTTGGGAACCAAGTGGAACACCTGCCTAGGATCCCCAATGAGGCTTGGGGCATGGCTCAGGGTGGAGCCCTGCCTAGGACCCCTCCCCCCCGCCCCCCCCCCCAGTCATTCCCTCTCCACTTAGGGCCTTGGAGAAAGATTCTAGAACACCACAGGAGAACTCCGCCAGCTCCATAGTGGGCTCCAGCCTACTGATGTTCACAGTGCAACTGTTTCTGCTCTTTTGAGGACCCAAAAGCTGGCAGGTGAGGAACTGGGTCGGGGAGGCTGTAAGGCCCACAGACATACTCGGGCCTTGAGGCTTAGGGAGGAGCATGGCTTGCGGGAGTGGGCAGTTAACAGTTGGTTGGGCCTTTCCAGTTCTTTAGGCCACAGATGCAGATGTGGTTGCACCTGTTTGAGGTCGCTGGGGGTCTTGTTTCTGGAAGAGTCACAGCAGCTCCGAGGATGTATAAGCCAATAAGTGAGGCCAGCCTGGATTGTACTCTACCACCACCCACCACCACCACCCCACTCCTGGCGCCTCGTGACTTAGGAGGGAGAGAGGGGCACCATCTCTTTTGCTTTCATGCTTAATTGGGGAGGAGTCACTTATTTCTGATGTTTTTGAGCTTTGAAAAATAAAGTAATTTGGAAAAAAAAAAAAAGCTTCTAAGTTGGTAGTGTCACTGAATGCCCTGCTTCTCGCCTTCAGGGGCCACCCTGCAAGTTGAGGTGTGTTACCGGTTGGATTAAAGAAAAAGACCTCGGACCCAGATTTCTTGCAAGATAAAAAGGAAAAATTTAATTACACCCATGAGTGGACTCGAGGCACTGAATGCTTTCAGAGTAGAATATTTATACTACACTTTGAATTGGGAGGGGGAGTATGGTGAGGTAAGGAAGTTGCAAGGTTGCCAGGATAAAGAATGCTTGACTGCTTGCGATTGTCTCCGGTGGTCCTGCTGCCTGCTGAAGAGATCTGGAGCATGATGCATGAGCTCCAGGAGGTCAAGCTGCTCCGGGGGAGGGGGGGGGGGAGGATTCTCAGAACTCAGGGAGCAAGGTGCCATAAATCTTATGAACAAAGCTTTTCCCAGAACCTGGGCCTTGAACAAACTGCCACTACATTACTATGAGACAATGGAGCCGAAACTCTTTGTCCTGAGCAAGCTGCCATTACATGAGAGGGAAAGAGAAGCAAACAGGATTTTAGAATTTTCTATTTTCATAAGGTGGACTCTGCAGCCTCAGTCAGCCTGAACAGAGAGTGGTGCCTGGCTGTCAGGTCTATGTTGCTCACTCACTGGCTGAGACCAAAATGACTTCATGCTCCTCTGTCTCTTGCAGTGAGTACTGGGCGGAGGTTTGTATTAGGGTTCTTCAGAGCAACAGAATTTATAGAATGAAAATAGAAAGGTAGGTAGTTATATAGAGAGATAGATAAATGATAAATGGATGGGTGGATAGATAGATAGATAGATAGATAGATAGATAGATAGATAGATAGATAAAGTTCAGATAACCCAACTTTGGCTGTTGTTGTAGATGCCAGGGGCCAGCCACACAGCTATACAGCAAACCACAAGAAACAAAGGCTTACAGGAAGGAATAGAAAGGGAAAAAGCCCATAGGCAAAGGGTAGATGACTCCACCTTTGGTACTGGCTACATGGTATTCTGGGAATGAAACAGATGAGAAGCCTACTCAACTTTTGTTGGTAAAGAGCCTGTTGTTGGTTTTGCTTTTACTGTAGCCTCCAGTTGGAACATCAAAATGTTATTGGTTTTGCTCTTTTTGTTGAGCTCCCAAATAAATCACACATGATTTATAAATACCTGGCCCTAACTTGGCTTGTTTCTTAAATTATCCCATCTACCCTTCCCTGTGCTGCCTATTAAAGACTTTCCCTGGGCTATGGGCTTTGATAGATTAGGTCTTTGTTTTAATTTTCAGCTAGTGATGCTGTTTATAGGCTGAGTTTACAGCCTGAATGGTACTTCCACCATGGCGTCAGTTGTGCTAAAGACTGGGGCCTCTGAGGTCTTCCTTTGTCAGTTTATCCAGAGAGGCCTGCAGCAACCAACCAGAACCATTTTCCTTAATTTTCCAGTTTGTCACAAGTTTTGTAGGTTTTTGAAGACAGGGTTTCCCTATGTAGCCCTGGCTGTCCTAGAACTTGTTCTGTAGACCAGGCTGGCCTCAAACTCAGAGATCTGCCTGCCTCTGCCTTCTGAGTGCTGGGATTAAAGGAGTGCACCACCACTGCCCAGCTCAGTTAACCCTTCTTAAGAATTAATGTCTTGGGCTGGAGAGATGGCTCAGAGCCTAAGCCTGGCTGCTCTTCCAAAGGTCCTGAGGTCAATTCCCAGCAACTATGAAAGTTTAGACTTACTTTTATGAAACTTTAACTCAGGGAAAGTTGTTTTTTGGGTTTTTTTTGTTTTGTTTTGGGTGGTTTTTTTTTGTTTTGTTTTGTTTTGTTTTGTTGTTTTGTTGTTTTTTTTTTTGATCATCTAGTGCCTGGGGGCAGAGTTCTGATCTAAGAAAAATCTAGGAAAAAATCATAAGAATGCACCTGACAGGCAATAGATTTAAAAGTTGGTTTTGTGCCATAAGTTTAACCAATAGTTTCAAAAAATTACTCTACCTCATACCCATTTACCCAATCCTGAAACGCCAAGATGTATAACACCCCACTTACATATTAAAAAAAAAAAAAAAAATCCTCTCACCCCTGAGCTCAGGACCAAATTCCCTCCACTGAGTCCAAACATAGGGTTTCGGCCTGGGTTCAAACTTGTTCAAAAAATAAGCTGCCCTCCATCAGGATCCAGCTCCCCAGTCTTTGGGGGGTCTCTTGACACTGTTTCAACACATGACATGGTGGCTCACAACCATCTGTAACAAGATCCAGTACCCGCAGAGGAGGAACACTGTATACATAATAAGTAAGGCTTAAAACTGCTGTCTCCCTGGTTCCTCTTCGGTCCCACAGTGCCCACTTCTGATAGGTCTCTCAGTTACCTCCACTTTCCTGTTAACTTCCTTCCTCCACATCCTAAAGTTCCTGCCATTTCCTGCCTGTGACACTGAGGTTCACAGTCTTGTCTCCTTGACTCCACAGTGCTTCCCTGGGGACCCAAAAATGCCCCTTCACATGCACCCATAAATTCCTTCATGCCTTGATTTTTGTTTGCCATGCATGTGTGAGGTGTGTGTGTGTGTGTTCTGGAAACTGATCCTAGGCCATGCCCCAGCCCCTCACCCAAGGACCTTTATAGCCTGGGTTTGTTCCCTGGGCTAGCCACTGACCCCTCACTAGAGGTACTTAAGGAGGCAATGTATCATTCTAGACAGTTTGCTTGTTGACTGTTAACTTTTTCTTTAGAAGGGGTGGGAAGGGTCATTATCAATGCTGGATGGGTCCCTCCCCACACACACTCCAGACTATCACACATTTTCTGTAACTTAGTCTAATAAACTCATAGATTTCTTGGGGTGAATTTTGAAACAGTAGAAGTTGGGGAACCAGGCCTCATAGGGTGAAAATTCAGGTGGGGCCTGACTGTCTCTTGCTTGCAGACATTTGCCAGAATTCCTGATTTGTAACTAACACAAGTTAGCAGCCTGCTGCTACCTCCTGGGGTGCTTTCTGTGAAAATTTCCTTTCCTGGGGCCAATTGGCTGGGGGAGGAGAGGGCGGGACTCTTGCTCTTTTTGGGTCACTGTCTTCTACACTGGGGACCCTAGAGGCTAAGGAAAAGCTAGATGAGCTTACAGTGGTCTCTCTGCTGGTCTGGGGAGCACTGGGCTTGTGTTGGAGCATTGAGCAACCCCTCCACCCGTGACTCTTGGGTGCACGGCTTCCACCCCAGCTCCTCAGCACCTAGGTGTCTGATGAAGGCAGTTTGACAATCTCTACAGGGGACAAACCCTGACATTTTTTTTCTTTTTTACTCTGAGTCAAACTTGTGTCCTGCTCAGTGGATGGAGGGCTGGGGTGGGGATTCCAGAGAGAATCAAGATGGACTCTGTGTTTCGGGCTGGTGGCACAGCCTCTCTGGACCTGACTTCGTGTTTATTTCCTTCTCATCTTTCTTTCTCCATATCTTCCAGTCTCTTCATTTCTCTCTTTCCCTTCCTCCCTCTTCCTTCCCTCATTTATTCCCATCCTCTCTTTCTTTCTCTTTGAATCTCCTCTTTGTTGTTCCTGTGATGCAATAGAATTGTTCAACCCAGAGGGAAAATCCAAGCCCAGAGAGACTGAAGCCAGGTCTCTAAGTCTATTGCTGTCTGGACTGGGAAGCCCTGGCACATTTCATGAGGGGCACACAGTAGGGACACAGTTCATGAGGAACACACAGTAGGGACACAGTTCATCGGGGGCACAGTTCATGAGGGACACATAGTAGGGACACAGTTCATCGGGGGCACAGTTCATGCGGGACACACAGTTTCATTCCGCGAACTGAATGGAGACTGAATGAGAGTCCTCAGCTCACGCTTTCTGTGCGCCTACTGCGTGCCCGGCTTGTGTGATCACGAGATAAATGAGATGAAACCAGATCTTGTTAAGGGCACAGTTGGAATGTGTGTATTGGGAGGGGGGCAGGGAAGGAGACCCCAGTAAACTGCAGGTAGAAACCTAGGTTTCTAACCAGGACCTATTTGTTGGAAAGAGAAACACGTTGTCCCATGGCCTGGACACAGACACACAAAATAAAATAAAATGTAATAAAAATTTAAAAATAAACTTTTTTAAGAACCTTGAATCCGACTCTCAATGAAAGATTGCCCAGACTCATCGGACCGCAACCCATCCTGGAGACCTTGCAGGACCTCCTGGCCTCTACCTGTTTTCCCACTAACAGAATGGGCTCACTTGCCAATCTTCCAAACCATATTTGCTCTTTTGAGATCCGCACCCCTGCCATGGGCTCCTGACTCTCACCAGTCACTGAATTTAGGAGAAACTGAGGCTCAGAAGGGTCTGTTTGAAAGCGCTCCTTTCCTAAAGTGCTCAGAGATGATCAGCCTTAAAGGGATTCCTGTGCACCCTCCCCATCCTTGGGGAAGCCGCCGCCGGGCGGAGTCGAACCGTGGGTGTCCCCGGAATCCCAGGGTGCCAATTAAGCGCTGGTGGCCCGTCTGGGGGTCAGAGCCACGGCGGGATGGCAGAGCCGGGCCCGGAGCCGGGGCGCGCGTGGCGGCTACTAGCCCTGTGCGGGGCTGCGGTGTTTCTGGCGGCGGCTGCGGCCGGTGGGGCACTGGTGGCCTGGAACCTGGCAGCCTCGACGGCCCGGGGCCCTCGATGCCCTGAGCCCGAGCAGGTGAACGCCACGGTGAGGCCCCCAGACTGGGCGTCCGAGGTCGAGGAACTGCGGCGGCGGCTGGCGGAGGCTGAGCAGCACCGGGAGAGCCTGGCCGTGCGGCTGCAGCGCGCAGAGGGCAACAGGATGGAGTTGGAGGCTGCGCTCAAAACCTGCAAGGACCGCCAGGTAGGGGCGGGGAAAGCCAGAAGGTTCCCCAAAGAGGTCCTGCTTGTCCATCTCTAAGGCCTCAGTGTCCCCCAGACAAAGGATCGAGGGGACTAGGACCACCGTAGTTCCTCCTGTCTTCTAAAATGCCAGTCCTCTTGGAGCCTGACTACTGCTCCATGATGCCAGTCGTCCCTGCTACTGGACACGAGGACAAAGCCCAGACCCCGGAGCTGTGAGAGACCCGGTATTGACCCTCTGTGCCGCCTCACCTCCACTCCGGGCTCCAGAAGTCCTATTTTGAGAGAGGGACACTTATATCACCTGTAATTAGGAGACTAAAGTTGGCCTCTTGGGGTGGTACCAGCGGGACCTCCCTTTTCCGGGGGCCACCCCCTCAGACTCTTTCTTAACCCTCTTGACCCCACAGCCTCACAAAATGGGAGTGCTCAAAACCCAGTACTGTGCCACACACCTGTCATCATGGTACAAGGGAGGCAGCGGTAGGGAGATCAGGAATTCAAAGTCCTCCTCAGGAGCATGAAGAGCTGGAGGGCAGCCTGAGCTGCAGGAGGCCCTTTCACAGAAGGAAACACCCCAAACCTAGCGATTTACATTTATTAAACAGTGGATGTGAACTGTACAAGAAAAACAAGACTGCGGCTAGACTGGGGCTCTGCCCCTGAGCCACGCCCCCCAACCCCTCACTGGGGGATCCTAGGCAGGGGTGGAGCCATGGCCCCAATCCCTTTCAATTTTGAGACAAGATTTGCCTAAAATGCCCAGTATGCCCTGAAACTCACACCTTCGAGATGAAGGGCCTGAGACAGGGGTCAAAACTGCCTATTCCAGGTGTGCATTCTGACTGCGCCAGGCTCAGCCAGGTCTGTTTTGCAGGAAAGACCAAGGTGATGTGACGTTAGAAAAGCCGCCATTGTCACTCATCAATTCTGCCTTAGCTGGTGGCGAGTCCTAGATGGAGTTCCCAGAGCCAAGCATTCTGTGCTATGCAGAGTTTAGGTGGGGTTCACTGAGCCCTCAGGTCCCTTTCTCACCACACCACTGTCTGTAGAGCCAGCTTCAGACCCAGCTGAAGACCTTGAAGATTGAGATGGATGTGGCCAAAGCCCAAGGCACACAGATGGGCCTGGAGAACGGAGAACTGACAGGTAGGCTGGGGAAGGGGAGGCTGGAGGGGAGTCAGGTCCCTTGAAATGCGCAGTGCATGAGCCTGCAATCGCCATGCAAACCACCTAAAAAAGACATTAAAAGAACTTTAGTGCACCCTACAAGGGCAAGGAAACAGAAAGAAGTCTACAAAAGATGCCAGAATAATATAGACAAGGCTATGGCTGTGGCTTGGCAAAGTAGAGAGCCTGCCTAGCATGCCTGGAACCCTAGCCTCCATCCCCAGCTCACGTAAAGCAGGCCTGGTGGTGTACACCCGTCAACTCTGGACCCAGGAGGCTGAAACAGGAGGATATCTGTGAGCGAGTTTGAGGTCGACCTGGGCTACACTGTAAGATCCAGTCTTAAAAGAAATAAATGACAAAAGAGTTGTATGAGCCAGGTGTGATGGTGGATGCTTGTTAGCCCAGCACTCAGAAGGGAGGAGTTTGGAGTCTGCCATAAGTCTGAGGCCAGCCTGGGCTACATGAAACCTTGTCTCTAAAAGCAATAATAATATTAAAGCGACAAGTTGATGAATATAAAAAGCGATACACATTTTTGTTTTGTTTTTTCGAGACAGGTTTCTCTGTGTAACAGCTGTAGTTGTCCTGGAACTCACTCCGTAGCCCAGGCTGGCCTCTGCCTCCTGAGTGTTGAGACGACAGGCGTGTGCCACCATCGCTCAGTTTAGTCACGCACATTTTAATTTAAGCAGACTGACGTCCCTCTGTCGCCCATAGAAGCCTTGGCCCGCTGGGAGGCAGCTGCCACCGAGTCCAAGCAACAGCTGGAAGCCGCACTGCAGCGCGCTAGTGCAGCCGAAGCCGACGGCGAAGCTTGCGTTGGCCGCGAGGTGGCGCAGAGGGAGCGCATGTGAGTTAAAGGACGGGGACAAGGCCGTCGGCCAATGACTATGTAGAGCGTAGTTCTTTAGGCCAATCGCTATCTGGGGGCGTGGCCTAGGGCCATTTGGGCCTCTGTAGGTGCGCAGGTTGACCGAACTTGGAGATGAAGTTGGTTGGGGGAATAAGTTGTCTAGGGGTATCCTCCGGTTAAAGGTGCCACTTGGGGAATCAATCTAGGGAGGGGCAGGGAGAAAATACAAGGTCGCAACAAAAAGGAGTAGGTAATGAGGAGTCAGGGGTTTGGGTAGGATCTTGCAGGGGAAGGACCCTAGTTCCTGGGGAGGGGTCTCTAGTAAGTCAGAGTGTGGAAGGGAATGGGGGCAATGTAGGGTAGGGAGCCCTGAAGTAGGAGCTCCCTACACGGAATCAGTGTCGGGGTGTCAGGTGCTCATATTCCCCTCCATTCTGCAGTTACGCCCTGGAAGTGGAGCTCAGCAACCTGCGGAGAGGATTGCGTCCCCGCCCTCGCTCAGGATCCAGGTCCAAGCCCAGCATCCGCTCCCGCCCGAGGTCAGGATCCACTAAGGGCTGCCGGAGGCCACCTCGTGATCCCCAGATGGGCGCATAGGGCCGGGACTGACAGCGTGGGTGAGAGGCGTGGCCCGCAGCGTCCACGCGCAGCCTTCTACCCACAACTGCCTAGGTGGTAACACACTCCTCCTCTGGAGGAGCACACAGTACAAAGCCACATAGGGAAACTGAGGCTCGCTTGATCAGGCCCCGATGTCCCTGGTAATCACGACATGACCTTCATCCCATAGTCAAGAGACTCATCCTGTAGGAGCACATAGAGCCCAAATGGGATTTCAACAGAGGACCGAGGCGCACAGATTCTAAGGTTTACAAATCTGAGGTTTACAAACTCTAAGAAGCCATGAGGATCAGGGCTAAGTTAAGGATGCTTGGGGCCTAGCAAGTGAATGTGTTCTGGAGGAGATGCTGTCTGGGTCACATGGAGACACAATATTTCTCAAAGGAATCATTGAAAAAAAGATGGATAGTTTCTCTCCACACCTCCTTTCCCGATCCCCTCCCCTTTCTCTCTTTTCAACTGAGTCTTATGTAACCCAGGCTGACCTCACACTAGCTACCTAACCCAGACTTCCCTGGACTTCCTGACCCTCCTACCCCTAAGGGCTGGAATTGAAAACCTGCACCACCTTACCCTACTGAACATTCTCATGTGTGTTTAATTTCACTGTGAGACAAGACCTCCCTAAAATGCCCAGTATGCCCTGAAACTCATGCCTGGCTAGAAGTCCTGATCTTCTGCCTCCACTTCTGACGTGCTGGAATGACCCGAGTATTCTGCCCGGTCCAGCTGATACCTGTGTTTTAAAAAATCTAAATACCCTGGCAAAGTGAGGGAGGTGGACCAGAGTTTTGAGGCCAGACTGAGATGTAAACATCAGGAGGGCTTTAATCCCAGTACAGAAAAGTCAGAACAGCCCCTGCCCGGTCTTTGCCTTCGAGATGAAGGGCCTGAGGCAGTGGAGTTCTGGAGAGGAGGCTCAGCAACACAGAGCAGGCTTGCCTCTGAAAAGGCCCTGGGCTGCTTTCTCAGCACACATGCGTCACCTCACAAACATCCAGAACTCAGTCCTGGGGGAATCCAGCACCCTCCTCTGGCATACATAGGTAGTTAATGCATAGGTGTGCACATACATGCAGGCAAAGAGCATATATAAAATAAATAAAAATTAAACCATTTGTTTATTTATTTATTTAGCTATTTGTTTGAGACAGGATCTCTCTATATAGCCCTGGCTGTTCTGGAACTCACTCTGTAGACCAGGCTACCCTTGAACTCACAGAGATCTGCCTGCCTCTGCCTCCCGAGTACTGGGATTAAAGGTGAGGAACGCCTGGCCAAAAAAAAAAAAGCAATTATTTTATTTTATGCACCCCACAAACACAGTATGGATCGGGACCTGTCATCTCTGCACTGGGAACAAGCACATTGTGACCCAGGTCCACTTTCTGTCTATCTAGTGAGGCTGATTCTCAGAGAAAAGCAAAACAAAACTCAAAATGTTTGTAAGTGCATTATGTTAGCTCTGCCGTGCAGGGATTGAACAGTGATTAAGAACACTGGCTGACCATGCAGAGGACCCAAATTATGTCCCCACACCCACAGCACCACAGCATCCACATGCCTGTTCAGAAGCACCTGCAACTCCAGTTTCAGGGAGTACGATGACCCTTGAGTCTCTGAGGTCATAGCGCCCAATTGCTCAAAACCACACTCAGATACATAAAATAGTATTTTTTTAAAATGTGATGCAGGAGTAGGAGGCGGTGGCCCACACCTTTAATCAGAAGGCAGAGGCAGGAGGAGCTCTGTGAGTTCAAGGCCAGCCTGGTCTACAGAGCGAGTTCCAGGACAGCCAGGACTACACAGGGAAAACCTGTATCCAGAAAAAGAAAAGAATGAAGTGTGATATGGGAGAGAGACTGGGAATGTATCTCAGTTGTGGGATTGTGGGTATCGAGCCCTAGACACAGTATCTAAGGAGGGAAAGAGAGACAAGAGAAAGACCTTTTTGTCTTCCTTTGATAAAAGGAAATTGGAAATGAGATCAGAGGGCTTTCTAGCTGTCATCCCTCTCTTTGCCAACAGGGGTTGCTGCAGCTCGCGGAGTGGCGAGGGTGGAGAGTGGGTCTGAGACCCCTAGAGCCCGGAAACTCCTTTTATGATGGGGCCGACACTGGGCAGGATGGTGAGTTCAGGGTCAGTCTTGCCTACATAGGAAGTATGAGACTAGCCTGAGCTACAGGAGATTGCCACAAACAAATGCCATCCCAAGTCCCAAGTGGTTTGCTCCTATTTGTAATCTCAACTAAAAAAATAAAAAATAAAATAAAATAAAACTATCAGAAAATACCATGTCTGGGAGGAGGACAGTCGGAAGCTTGTGACAGAGAACACAGGAGCCACAGGCATTCAGGTGACTTGAAGTGAGGGAGCACCAGGTGACCTGCTTGCCCCTTGGCATGCAGCACAAAGCGTGCTTTTGTTCTGCCTCTGATTGTTTTGAAACAGGACCTCATGTAGCCCATGTAGCCCAAGCTGGCCTCCAATATGCTATGTAGCTGAAGATGACCCAAATCCTGACCCTCCTGCCTCCATCTCCCCTATGTTGGGATGACAAGCAGGTATAGGTGCCAGAACCCAGGGCTTCACATGCTGGACAAGCGCTACCAGATAGCAACAGTCCCTGAACCCTGTTTGCTTGTTTATGGTGCTGAGGAAGGAACCCCTAGCGGAGCTGAGAGCACACAGAATTCAGTCCACTCCGCTTCAGAGTTTCAAAAAACATTACATTTCTTTATTGTTTTTTGTGTGTGCATTTGCGATGGTCTTGCTTGGAGGTGAGGACAACTTCCAGAAGTGAGTTGTGGGGATCAAGGGCCTCAGGCTTGGTGGGGAATGCGGGTACCCCTGGCTATCTCTCCCACTTGTACCTGTGCCTATTCCTGTCCCCAGCTCATGCCTCTGGACAACCGTCCCTGCTGTCTGGTCTACATCCACCCTGAGGCCCCTCCTGTGTGTATACCAACAGCAGCCCCAGGGTAGTGATGACAGGCCTCCCCTAAGTGTCTCACCCCCTGTCTCACCCCCAGAGTCCCCTAGGGACTGAGTCCTAAGGAGCTGCCCCCAATCTCAACCCAGTTCTGCTTCACTTTCTCCTAAAAGTGGAAAACATGTTCATGGGAAATTGAGAGGGAGGGTGTGCCCAACTGGCAGGAAAACCCTTCCCTCTACTAGGCTGGCTGGTACACACCTTCAATCTCATCACTTAGGATGTAGAGGCAGGATCTTTGTAAATCAGAGGCCAGCCTGGTCTACATCAAGAGTTGCAGGCTAGCCAGGGCTATCTTTTTTTTTTTTTAAGGCATTTCCATTTCTTCCTTTATAACCTTCCTGGTAGCACACCTCTGTCACCCTGCACTCTGGAAGCTGAGGCAGGAGGATTACTGTGAGTTCAAGGCCAGCCTTCAAGTAGCTTCAAACTACCTGGAGTACATAGCAACACCCTGTCTCAAACAGTAAAGCAAACACAAACAGTAATCTTTTGTTTTCTAAGCAAGACGTGACGTTTGTGAAGACTGAACTGTTTAGCTGGTGGCAAGTGCTGGCTTCCTTAGAAAAGTTCCCACCTAAACAAACAACTCGGCCGAATTGATTGTTTTCCGTTTAGAAAGAAAGAGGCTCCCGAGTGGAGCATCAGAGGGGATGCAGCATGGGCAAAGTTTCCTGTGACCGTGACAAATTGTTCTCAGGAAAATCACAGAGCATCATATCTGCTGTTCCTCCTTCCTTCTTTCCCTAAGGCATGACCTGCCCAGGGATGCAGGGGGAGGGCTTCAGAATGTCTATATTTAGAGACTTTAGACAGGAGCAGCCAGGGAAATAATCTTTGGAACACGCTTTGGTGATAGCTATGTCCAGTGAGAGATCAGAGGTTTGAGTACAGATTGATTGCAGATCTTTCCCCACAGGAAGAAAATACAGGAGAGGAGGTGTATCAAAAACCATAACTGCCAAACAGAGCCATGGACCCAGGAGGCTCCAGGCAGAGCAGCTGAGCATGTGTGGAGTCCAGGCTCCCATCCACAGTGCTTCCTCTGAGCCCAATGACCTGAGTTCAGACCTCGGGACTCACATGGTGAAAGCAGAGAATTGACCCCCGAAGGTAGTCTTCTGACCTCCATATGCACAGAAGCACACACACACAGACACACAGACACACAGACAACACACACACAGACACATACACCACACACACACACACACACACACACACACACACACACACATTACTCCAGTACTCCCTAAGACAGCCTGAGCTACATAAACTCTTTCTTTAAAAAAATAAATAATTGCCAGTAGAAAGAAAATATCATTTTGATCTTGATAGAAATGAAGTTAGCATGTATGCTTAAGTTTCACAATTGCCCAATGTGCCAACACATGACCACCATTAGGTCAAGGGTGGGTTTTTTTTGTTTTGTTTTGTTTTTTGTTTTTTATTCTGGAGGTTTACAAATGCCTTTCTTTTTCCTTATCTGACTTTATTTATTTTATTGTTTTATGTGAATGGGTGTTTTGCCTGCACTTATGTATCCCATGTGTTCAGTGCCTGTGGGAACCAGGAAAGGGCATTAGGATCTCTTGGAACTAGAGTTACAGAAGATTTTGACCACCATGTGGGTGCTGGGTATTGAACCCAGGTCCTCTGCAAGAGCAGTCAGTGGTCTAACTGCTAAATTGCCTCTCCAGCCTACAACTTCATTTTTTTGTTGTTTTGTTTTTGAAACGGGGTTTTTCTATGTTGCTTTGGCAACACTCGTCAGACAAGGCTGGCCTCAGATTCAGAGATCCACCTGCCTCCGCCTCTCAGCTGCTGGGATCAAAGGTATATGCCACTACCAGGAGGTACAATTCTATTTTTAATACATTTTTATATATTTATTTGTGTATAGTGGGCACACACACATGCCACAGTACCCATATGGAAGTCAGAGGACACCTGTGGGGTTCTAGTCTCTGGGGATACTGTCAGGTTTATCAGCAAGCCCCTTTTTCCACTGAGGCATCTCGCTGGCCCAACTTACTTTATGTTCATACACATAACACCTCTCATACATTATAAAGCACTGTCAATTCTTCTAGAACTGACCCTGCCACTGCAATCCTGCCTGAACCTTCCACAGGACCTTTGTTATATTCTATCCATCATTGCTCCTGTCTTCTGGGTTCCGCGACAGTGCCCCTTGCCTCACTGCCCCTCAGTCTGGCATCATGTGACAACCATAAACCCTGTGGATGAGAGCTTTACACTTTTACACAGATTTCTGTAGACCAAACCTACAGAAATCCTGCAGATTATTTATTTTAAATATCGTATTATTTCATGTGTCTGGGTGCTTTGCCTGCGTGTATGACTGTGTACACACGTGTGCATGATGCCCTCAGAGGCCAGAAGTGGGCATCAGAGGACGAGAATTACAGGTGGTTATGAGCCATTGTGTAGGTGCTGAGAATCAAACCCCAGCCCTCTGAACTGATGAGGCACACTCCAGCTGTCTCACGGTTTATTAAGGCTAAATGTGTGTTCAGCTATGTAGGAAACTTCAGAAGCTGGCTATGTTGGGCACTGGGAAGATGGCTTTGTGGATTAAAGCATTTTCCAGGAAATCTGAAGACCTGTGTTCAGTATCCAGAACCCATGTAAAGGCAGAAGCAGGAGCTGACTCCTCAAAGTTGCCCACTGGCCACAGTCATGCGGACTGGGGTACCCAAGACACATCATATACAACAATAAAGATCAAAAAGAAATTAGCTGTGGGGCTCAGTCGGTAGTGTGATCAGCGTGGGAGAGGTTCTGAGGTCCATGCCCAGCACCTATAAATCAGGGGTAGTGGTGCACACCTGTCACCCCAGCACTTGGGAGATGGAGACAGGAAGATCAGGAGTTTCAGCCATCCTTAGCTACATAGCCACTTGGAGGTCACCTTAGGCTATGTGAGACTCCCCTCTTAAAGGGAGCAAAAAGCTGCTCTTTGTAAACAGGATAAAACCGGAATTTCAAAGGAGGAAGTTACTTTCCAGGGTCACATGCTGGCCAGGTGGCATTCCAGACCCCAAGTTGTGGCCGAACCCTGCCCCCTCAACTCCGCCTTCCTGGCCAGCCTGGAGCCACGGCCGGTTGGGCCCCAACTGCAGCCCCCAGGCCCAGCGCCCTCACCCCCGTGGCTGGCCAGGAAGACTCTAGAATCCGGAATCACCCGTGACTGCAAAGGCCAAAGGTCACACAGGGTTTCCTGTCCGCCCCTGGGAACTTCCTCCTTCTCAACCCCACACCCGCCTGCCCAGCTCCTTCTCCATCCCATCCCTTCCCAGACTCCTGGGCCCAGACAACCTTCCCCCTGCTGGACCTCACAGTTGCCACCTAGCCAGCTCCCTGGCCCTGGCCCAACAGGTCAGGGCTACTGTGAAGTAAGTGGGGTGAACAAGTAAAAGGTCCAGAAATTCCCCCAATGCGTTTTTGGGGGAGAAGGCACCCCAAAAATTCTTTTCTATGTGACCCTGAAATCTCACACCTGTCTGAGGGTTGACCCACAGAGACCCTAGAAGCTCCCCTCAAACCCCACCAACCAACAAGGTTCACTGCTGCCTCCTGGAATCCTGAAATCACAGCAGGCCAGAAACATAAGCACACTTTTGTCATAGAGAGGGAAACAGGCACAACCCTTGCCAGAGTCCCCTTTCACTACTCCAAGACCTGCTCTCCTACTTCGGACCCAACAGACTTTTTTAGAGTGGTGAAGGAATTCTAGGCAGAGGCTCCACCTGAGTCATGCCCCCAGCCCCTCACTGGGGGATTCTAGGCAGGGGTTCTATTGCTGAACCAGGGTCTAATCCCAGAGCACTCTAGGAACACCTATGTGTGCTGGTAGACTATTTGAGGGAGGTGGTCCCACCATCCCCTAGACTCAGGTCTCTTTGAGGTAACTGAGCACTTACTGTGGCCCGTTGTGAAACTTCCCTGGAGCTCCTGGATGGGGAACTCACTCTGGAAATCCTTTGCTTTGGATCCCAAACTCGTGTGTGTGTGTGTGTGTGTGTGTGTGTGTGTGTGTGTGTGTGTGTGTGTGTGTGTGTGTGTGTGTGTGTGTGTGTACGTGTATGTGCACGCGCACGCGTGCCCCATGGTGATTGTTGTGGGATTTGACCAGTGGCACTTCGGTGTCCTGGGCATGTTTGAACCCAGCCTTCCAAAGAGTAACAGGACTGGGCCACAGGGCCAATCTCTTGTTACAGCTGTGCCTCAGTTTCCTCTTCCACATAATGGTCCTAGCCACCGGCTGTAATTGACATAATAGTCCCAAGTGCAGAAGGCATGGCTTGTCCTGCTTAGGTGGAGAGGTGGTGGTGGAAACTGAGGTCAGATAAGGCAGAAGAAGCCAGGCTGGTCACCCAGCGGGTGCCGCACCGCACCCTCCATCTATCACAGCTGCCCAGACTGCCAGCCCTCAACAGCCAGGGTGGGAGTGTTGTGATAACCCACAGGCCCCATTTCCTCCTGGCCAGGAAGGAGCCGGGCAGAGGAAGCATTAAAGAGAAGTAATATAAACACCCCCTCCCTCCCGGCTTGGCTCAGCTCATATCTGGCTAGGCAGGCACGGAGGGACAGGCTCCCGGGGCTGACACTGCACAGATGGGGCTCGCCATGGATCGCAGCCCGTACTCCCGCGCGGGGAACGAGGAGCGCGGATGCTGGTACTATCTGCGCTACTTCTTCCTCTTCGTATCACTCATCCAGTTCCTCATCATCTTGGGACTGGTCCTCTTCATGATCTACGGCAACGTGCACGGTACCACGGAGACCAGCTTGCGGGCCACCGAGATCCGCGCTGACAACCTGTACAGCCAGGTGGTGGGGCTGTCCGCTACAAAGGCTAACCTGACGAAACAGCTGAACGTCACTGTGCATGCCAAGGATAATGTCATGCAGCAGCTGCAGAACGCGCGGCGAGAGCTGGAGCGCATCAACGCCAGCTTCCGCCAGTGCCATGGAGAACTGGTAAGAGGCGGCCTGTGCGCCTGGGCCCCCAAATTCTAAATTCCATTTGAGGAAACTCCTCTCTTCTTTATTTCGAACATGGTCTCATGTAGTTCAGGATGGTCTGGAACTGGCCGCTTAGCCAAGGATTGTCCTTGATTTCCTGACCCTCTTGCCTCTGGGGTTACAGGCCAGTGTCACCACGCCTGGTCTATGTGGTACATGCGGATGTTTGAGCTACAACCTTTCTCTCTCCCTAATCACAGCCCCCGGCAGGGTCTTACTATAAAGCTCATGACAATTCTTCTGCCTCAGCCTCCTGAATGCTGGGATGATGGATGTATGTCATCCCACGGTAGCTGGTGAGGATCTTTTGACTCTGTAGTTTTCGTGATAGCAGACATTGCTTGCCAGAAAGAGTTTGCTGCAGGTGACATGATTTTTAAAGTTAGGTTTATTTATTATACATGAATATTTACCCACATGTTCAAGCCTATGTGTGGAAGCCAGAGGACAACCTTCCACCATGTGGGCCCCCAAGAGTCAGCACAGATTGTCAGCAGCAAGCCTTTACCCACTGAGCCACCTTGAAGGCCTGACTAACTCTTGTTTTTGTTTTTAAGAGACAGGGTCTCACTGTCCTGGAAGTCACTGTATAGACCAGACTGGCCTCGAACTCATCTGCCTCTGCCTCCCAAATGCTGAGATTAAATAAAGCCCTTATGTCCTGCTCCCTCTGATTGTTCAATTTAATGAGGAGATCTCTCTTGGAATGAACCATGAATTTATAATTTTATGGCTAGGCCAAGCCAATGCACTCCGGAGGCAGAGCACCCTCTCAGTAAGCTTTCTGGTAAAATCGGGGCAGGAGCAGGTATAGACCCCAGTATTGTCTACCTGCCATTGGACTTTAGCTGGGCGTCCTGGGCATTCACAGGTTCTGCTATTGGAAATGCTGGTCCCTGCATCTCCTCGGGGCAGCTTCACAGAGCTGGTAAATGAGCCCAGAAAGCTAAAGCTTCCTCAGTGTGACATGGATGAACCAAGCCCAGGGGTGGCTCAGAGCTCAGCCCTTGCTCAGCGTGTGTGAGGCTCTGAACTGAACACACATCCCCAGCAATGAACACATAACCAAAAGGAATATCATTCTGGGGTGTGGTGCACATTTGTCACACTAGGGAGCTGAAGCAGCAAGGGAAAGAATTCAAGTCAGCCTAGATTACATAAGACAGACAGACAGACAGACAGACAGACAGAGACAGACACACACCACATGCAGAAAGAAACAGACATAGAGAGACAGACACATAGACACAGAGATAGACAAATAGACACACACCACACATAGACAGAGAGGGGAGGTCGGTCTTAGGCTCTTTTTCTGGGTGGGGGGGGGGCTGGGTCCACTGAGTCTGGGAGACAGCTGTCCCTATACAGCCACAGAATGTCAGATACACTTATGTTTACCTCCCCATGCCACAGGGAGAACAGGACACTGCAGGCTGGGGAACTTCTGGCCCAACAGCAGGGGCCAGAATTAGTGGTGAAGGAAGGGATTGCCCTGAAGAGGACAGGGTCCTTTCTGTGCCAGGCTAGAGGTGGACTCCTCCCATAGATCAGCCTGACAGGGTAGATAGATGCCTTGAAGCCAAGTTCCTCTTCCTCAGGTAGAGCTCCCTGGCCTCTTGGGCTTTCTAAGCACCCCTGTCCCCAGCCCTGTCGGGATCATTGAGACACACACCAACTGGTTTCCCACACTTCCCCATTGGAGAACATAAGGCCCAGGCTTCTGGGGTTTACTTTTCACTTAATTTATTTACACCTCCTGGAGCTTGACCCTAACCCAGAGACTCTTTCTTGCTAAGTGCAAACTCTGTCTATCACCCCAGACCTGAATCTACAGTTTTACATTTTCCAGCCTGGGCTACATGACCATCTGACGGGGATCTTTGGCAAACTGCCTTCCCTGTGGTGGATAGGAGCCCAGAAGCCATCTGAGACACCTTACTGGATTCTGTCTTGTCTCCCTCCCCCAACCTCCCACCCCCGCTCCCAAAGTACAAAGAAATGTGATTTTTTTCCACCACGCTTCCTTTCCTCTTCCTGTCCCTCAGCTTTGTGCCTTGTCTCCTTTTGGTTTGGTTTTGAGATTAACTTGCTATGTAGCCAAGATGACCTTGAATTTTCTGTGTCCTCCTGGTCCAGAAGAACAGGTAGGTACACACCACATCTTGTTTATGTGGTGCTGGGCACAAAACCCAGGGCTCTGTTTGCTAGGCCGGCACTCTGACTCTGAGTCGACTCGGCCTCTGTATTTGTTTAAGAGAGCCTTGCCTAGCATGGTAGCACACACTTCTTTTCACCCTAGCACTCAGGAGGCAGAGGCAGGAGGATCTCTGTGAGTTGGAGGCCACTCACAGAGAACAGCCAGGATTAGACTCCATCTCAAACAAAGACAACCTTCCTTTGTGATCCCACCTGCCTGGTTTACTTCAGCCTCCCTCAGGTTACAGGTGAGGGCTGGGGTTTGAACCCAGGGCCTTGTGCATCTTAAGCTAGTACTTTACCAACTGTGTGAGCTGCAAGCATTCTGTCAGTGAAGCTCCAGACCCAGATCCTAGCCAAACTTTTGTAGGTAACGCAGATATCGAGGCTGTGTGTGCATCCCTGGAAGTGGGTGCTGAGCTGTGTTGCATATCCACACCTGCAGCTCACCTACATAAACTATCGCGAGTTCATAGTCGCCATCATCCTGAGCGAGCAGCAGTGCCGGGAACAGCTGAAGGAAAACAACAGGACCTGTGAAGGTAAATGCGGGTCCTGGCAGGGACGGGAGGGGGGGGGGGGAGGAAGACGACCAGGTGGCTCAGGGGCCAGCCTGGGCTCAACCCCCTCACTGCCCCGCCCCGCAGCCTTGCTCTTCAAGCTGGGGGAGAAAGCTAAGACGTTGGAGATGGAGGTGCTCAAAGAGAAGGCGGTGTGCGCCAAAGACAAGGAGAGCCTGATGGTAGGAAAGAAGCAGGCGGAGGAGCAGCTGGCGGCCTGTGGCAAAGCACTGGAGCGGCAGAAGCAGGAGCAGCAGGTGGCCGAGGAGCAGCTGCACAAGGTGCAAGCCCTGTGCCTCCCGTTCGACCAGGACAAGTTCCGGGCGGACGCGCTAAGCGTGTGGCGGGACTCGCTGATCCCGCGCAACCTGGACAGCCTGGGCTACCGTTACTCGCTGATTCCCGAGGTGACGTCCCTCCGCCAGATGTGCGAGCACCTGCCCGCGCTGGTGAGCTCCAAGATGGAAGAGCTGGTGCGTGGGCTGCGCAATAGCATAGAGCGCGTGACCCGCGAGAACGCGGAGCTGCGGCGGCAGAAGCTGGAGATGGAGCGCGGGGCACAGGGCGCGCAGGAGGCGCGGGCACGCGCCGAGACCGAGGCGCAGGCACGCGAAAGCCAGTTGCGGGCGGAGTGCGCTCGCCAGACGCAGCTGGCGCTGGAAGAGAAGGCGACTCTACGCACGCAGCGGGACGGCCTGGAGAAGGAGCTGCTGGCGCGCAAACGCGAGGTGGAGCAGCTGCGCAACGAGGTGGACGTGCGTATCAGCGCGCTAGACACCTGTGTCAAGGCCAAGGTGAGCCTGGCACCCACGGTGGAGATGAGTGCCCTGGGTGAAGTCTGGGGTCCTGTGAGTGTCAACCTGGGAATGGGTGGAAGCTGAGGCCACAGGATGACACTGAAGGAGTGAAACTGGGCCAGGTGGGCTTCGTTCTGACTGGATGACGAGACCCGGGTTTGGGTCTAAATTAGGCTCCTCGATGAGGCTTCAGGTTGGTTTGGGTGTTTTGGAGCCGTTTCCTTGGGCCGGGCATGGTCTCGAGTCCCAGCACTCAGGGGCATAAGGACAACTGTGAGTTCGAGGCCAGCCTGGTCTCAATAGTGAGTTCCAGGGCGCCAGGGCTCCCTTTCATTACCAACAAAAAGCCCACCCAACTAGGTTGCTTAGGCATTTGTAGGGCACAGAGGGGACTGTTCCTCAAACTGTCCTGTTCTTTCCTCAGTCACAACCAGCCATCCCACCAAGGCTCTTGAACCCAGCCCCCAACCCTCCACCCATAGGTGAGTGTCAACCAGGAGGGTCAGGAAGGGAGACACCCCAGCTCCCCTCTCCTACGCTGCTTACTACGTTAGCCATCATTTTTCTACAGATCCTAATAGCCTGGAGGAATTCAAGAAAAAGATCCTGGAGTCCCAGCGTCTCCCAGTAGTCAATCCAGCAGTTCCGCCCAGGTAAGATGCCAACAGGCTAGGGAAGCAGGATCAGGGCTCAGGGCAGAGGGAGGCAGGGTTCACACTTGCTGCCTTCATAATAAAGCACCTGCGTATACTAGGGTATGACAGGTCTACCAAGGGGACCATACTCCAGACTGGCAAGGCTGGAGGGAAGGGGATTACTGTGAGCCCGTTAGCTGGAAGATGGAGAAGTATCTGCCTCAGGGAAAGCAGCTGGAACAGTCAGCATAGGGCTGGGAGGCTGGGCTGGATGGAGAAGGTCCATGGAGTAGAGTTTGTGAGGTGCATACCTCTGAGCCTGTGTATCCTGTACATGTATGTGAAGGTGCAGGCCAGAGCCCAACCCTGGCTCCGGTTTCTCATAGTCATACACTGTGATTTTACTTTTTTCCTTGCCATCTATTCTGTGTATTGGACAAGCATGTGCCATGACATTCATGTGGCTCAGAGAACAACTCACTCCTTGGGCCTGGGGATTGAACTTGGACCTCAGGCCTGGTGGCAAACCCTTTACTGGTCCACCATCTTGCCGGCCCATCCACCAAGGTTTTTGTTGTTCTCTTGGGAGAGGGTCTCTATGTGTGGGCAGCCTGGCCTGGAACTCACGGATCTGATCCTGAGCACTAAGACGGAGGTTATTTGCCATCACACCCAGCCTCCGTAGTTTTTGACCAGGGTTTCTCGCTGGTCTGACTGACCGGCCACAAGCCCAGAAGCTACCATCTCCACTACCCATCACACAGCTTTTTTCCCCCTATATCCTGGGATCAAACTCAGGTCTTTCTTCTCCACAGCAAGGTTTCACTGAGCTAACTCCATACCCTAAAGCTGGACGGTTTACTTCGGTGGAGGAAGTTGGGCTGGTGAGAAAGTTCAGCATGTAGAGGAATTTGCTGCTAAGCCTACCAGCCCAAGTTCCATCCCTGGAGCCGCACAATAGGAAGGTGTCTCCATGTATACTCCAGCCATGGCATGGTGCACCCCACACACCATAAAAATAAGAAAATAGACATCTGAGCCAGAGTGGTGGCACACTGGAGATCCTGGGCCACAACGTGAGACCCATCTCCAATGGAAGGTAGTTTAGGATGAAGACCATCAGATGGTAATTGTAACGTGAAGTCTGCAGTCAAAGAGTGGGGACCAGGGCTGACCTCAGAACATGTCTAGGGCATCTGGCCCTTGGTCAAGTCCTGGCCCAATGCCCATATCCCTCACTGTGTCACCAGCCCAGTCATCTCTTGGGGACACCATGTGTGTGCGTCATAGGGAAAGGTGACTCAGGACTGTTCCTGCAGGGTCCTGACCGCTCTGGTTCAGGTCACATCAGCTGGGTCACCTGACCACAACTCAGGTCCTGTGCCCACCTGTAATTTCAGCACTCAGGAGGCTGAGGCAGGAGGATTAAAAATTCAAGGCCAGCCTGGTCTACAGAGGAATCTCAATCCTGTTAGCAGTTTGGTTCCAAGACGCAGAGCCGTCTCTGGGATTTGTATATGAACGATTAGTCTGCATGTCTGCAGGAGGAGGGCATCAGGTGCGAGCTGCATGTGGGTGCTGGGAATTGAACCCAGGTCCTCTGAAAGAGCAGCCAGTGCCCTTAACCACTGAGCCATCTCTCTAGCCACAGTCTTTTGGATTTTAAACCAAACTCGTTGGATCCCTGGACCTAGATTTCAACTCCAAGAATCATCACATTGTGGCCAGACCTGCTTCTCTCTCACTCACAGCCTCTTGGTGGCAGAACTATCAGGGAGCAGAGACCACTCTGCAACTCGAATTCTAGTTGTTATTAAATGAAAACTCAGAGCCAGATATTGGGGAAAAGCTGGAATATCAGAGAGAGGAAACAGACCACAGGCAATTCTCCCCCAGCCAAGCTATCTTCCAGCTTCCTCTGCCTTGCTCTTCGTCACTTCTATAGAATAAACCCGGCTTCCTACACCTGCCTTAAATACCTTCTTTGACTAGTAGTTTCACTTCCGGGTTCAACTCTGCATCTATTCTAGAGTTAAGATTAAAGTGTGAGCCTTGAACTCACAGAAACACAGAACATCTCGTCTCTGGAGTTATGGGATTAAAGGCGTAGGTCACCACTTTAGTCTTTCCCATGCTGGCATTAAAGATGTGAGTTCCGCTCTCTGACCCTCCTGGATTATGGGTGGATCTGTTCTCTGATATTCCAGGCTGATTTTTTACTAAATATATCACCACACCACTCTGTAGTTAGGGCCTTTCTTTCTTCCTATGTTTTATCTTCTGAGACAGGGCTTCGCTGCGTAGCTCAGGCTGTCCTGGAACGCACTCTTTTGTAGACCAAGCTGGCCTTGAATTTAGAGATCTGCCCGCTTCTGCCCCCTCAGCACTAGGATTAAAGGCATGAGCCACACCATCAGGCTCACTATTGGTTTTTAGAGAGATTTATTTGTTTATGGTTTGAGACAGGGTCTTACTCTGTAGCCTTGGTTGTCCTGGATCTCACTGGTCTAGAATTCATAGAGATTGGCCTGCCTCTACCTCCCCAGAGCTAGAATTAGAGATGGTAACACCTCACCCTGAGCCAATATGTAGCCTAGGCTGGCCTCAAACTCAGTTCTTCTGCCTCCGCCTCTTAAGCATATCCTTCTGGTGCATACCACCAGATCGGCTCTTTTACTTTTATGTGTGTGAGTGTGTGTGTGTGTGTGTGTGTGTGTGTGTGTGTGTGTGTGTGTGTGTGAGAGAGAGAGAGAGAGAGAGAGAGAGAGAGAGAGAGAGAGCCTGAGTTAGGGCCTCTGAAAAAGCAGCAGGTTTACTACTGAGCTCTCCCTCACAGTGACTTGTTTTTGAGGTGATGTCTGATTTATGTGGCCTGGATGGCCTCCAGCTCCAGATCATCCTAGTACAGGCCCATGAGCCCAGTGCTTGGAAGGCTGAGGCAGGGGGATTGCAAGTTCAGAAAGGAAGGAAGGTCGGGGAGAGAGCAAAGAAAATATTGGAAATGATGAATAGAGACAAAAGAGTAGGCCTCCTTGCAAGCTACCCCCACCTCTACCTTCCCACCCTGTTCATCTTGGCTGGGAAGTTTCTATTCTGATCTCCACTTCTCAGAGGAGGAAACTGAGGACTTAGCTAGGGTCATGCATGGGCCAGGTTCCCTGCCTAGGACTGTCAGGTCTCAGCTGAGAACCGGGGAAGCTTTTGACATTGTTTATCTTGAATGACGCTCTTGCTGAGGGACAATGCTCACTCGGGTTCCCCCCCTCCCCTTAGCCTTCAGGGTGCCAGGAAGGGCCTTCCCCTGGGACTGGGGCCATGGCCTCAATGGGCTTCTTCCTCACCATCCAGAGTCAAGGGTATGGCTTAGCCTCATCCCTCCTCACCCCCCTGCCTGTTACTTCCCATCCCTCCTCACCCCCCTCCGCCTGCCCCCCCATCCCTCTGGCCTTGTTTTCACACTTGCTAGGCAGATGTACATCTCTAGTTTAGAGACAACATCTAGCTACATAGCCTCGCTGATCTTAAACTCAGAATTTCCTTCATCAATTTTGAAAGTCTGGGGTGGCCAGGCCTCTTGGTGCACACCTTTAATAACCCTACCACTTTGGAGGCAGAGGCAGGTGCATCTCTGTGAGTTCCAGGCCAACCTGGTCTATATAGTGAATTCCAGAATAGCCAGAGCTATACGGAGAGACCTTGTCTCAAAATAACCAAAAAAGAAAATAAGTAAGTAAATCTGGCTTGATACTTATTTATTTCCATATCTAACTTTTCATTATTTTGAGACAGGATCTCACTGTGTTGACCAGGCTGGCCTCTGGCTCATACCTGTGTGCTGGGATTAACGGGGTGTACCACCACCCCAGGCACCACAATTTCCTTTTTATTTGTTATTTATTTTTATCTTATGTGTATGAGTGCTTTCTGTGTGTCTGCCTGTGCACTTGGTGCCTTGGAGGCCAGAAGAGGGTATCAGGTCCCAGGAACTGCAGTTTATAAGCAACTATGTGGGAGCTGAGAACCAGAACCGGGCAGGTTCTCTGCAGGAGCAGCCAGGGCTCTTACCCACTGGTTCCCACCTCCATAGCCAATTTAAAAAAAAAAAAAACAAAAAAAACAAAAAAAAAAACCTCAACATCCAAATGTCTTCATGTGAGTGGTGTATACCACGTGCCTGTGAAAGCCAGAGGAGGTCAAAGGCATCTCTGTTATTGTCCAGATAATGCCCTTGAAACCAAGTCCTCTCACTGAACCTGGAGCTACCTGGGCCCCAGCCACAGCCTCCTCCAGGCACTAGGGTCACAGCTGCTGGAGTAGACTCACGGCCTTTTGTTGTTATTTTTATTTATTTTTATTTCTTGAGACAAGGTCTCATTGTGTAGCCCAGGGTGGCCTCAAACTCACAGCAATCCTCCATCCTGTGCTTCCAAGGTCTGGGATTAAGGGTGTGCACCACCATGCCTGGCCCACACCCTGCCTTTTAATTGGGCCCCAAGGATTCCAGCTCAGGTCAGCATGCTGAAGTATCGTTCTTTCCCACTGAGGCATCTCTTACTCTATTTACACTGCTGACAGGGACATGGAGAGGGAGGGACCCAAACATGGCTGTGACCAACAAAACAATTGTTCTTCCTTTTATTTAAAAATTACCATCAGATTTACTTGTATGTGCATGCTGACACCTTGGAGGAGTCTCCCACCCCAGGTCATTTTGGTTCAGCAAGTGCTCACTGGCCCGCCATGCTTCTTTTAAATGAGACCACCCTGCTGGTCTGATTGTCCCAGTCAATTCTTACTTATACTAGAAGCTTCCATTTCTAACGTTCAGTTTGAGATGATTTGTTTCTTTGCTTGTTTTCTTTTTTGGGGGGGTACCAAGGGTTGTAAAAAGATCTCATTTAACCCAGGCTGTCCTCAAACTCCCCATTTAGCTGAGGCTGGCCATGAACTCCTAGATCTTTCTGCCTCCTCTAATGGTGTAAATCCTGATACTCAGGTCTCACAGCCCCAAGGGGCTCAGAGGCAGGATTACAACCGGCAGAGGAACAGTGAGGAAGGGACCAGCTGAGCCAGACTGCGGGTACTTTATGATGCCTGGCACCTCAGCAGCCTCAGTCAATGGCCGAGGGCCCCACAAGGCCACTCTCTTGCCTCCACTTCTCAGTTGTCCCTGCCCAGAAGCAGTCACCTGGAGACTTCTTATTTGGACCAGTAAGATGTCCTGTATCTGTCATCTTAGTTCCCTGGCTGCAGAGACAGGGGGATCTCTGGGCACTTGAGGCCAGTGAGACAGTGAGTTCATGTCTCAAAAAGAAAGGAAAACGGATCTGTAAGAACCCATGAAGGTACTAACCAAGTATCTGGCCCACGGAAATGGATGTATCTTGTAAGGTTTTTCACAATTTTTTTTTTCCCAGTCATCGATGGTGTATGTGCACATATCGAAACACAAGTGTGGAGGTGGGAGTCTTTCTTTCCACTATGTGGCTCCTAGGACCAAATTCAGATCTGCAGGCTTGGCTGCAGGCTCCTTCTCCCGCTGAGCCCTCTTCCTGGCTAGTGATTTTATTATTTTTCCTTAACTTCTGACATAGTCGGAAGACACAGACTCCACTGGAATCTTCCACAGGAGCTAGGGCAAGCTCACTGAGGAAGGGACTTTTAACCAGGGACCCAGGCAAGGGAGGAGTCCAGGCATTCTCCCCATGCCTGGGAAGGAGTGGATCAGGAGGGACAGTGAGGTGACAGGAACAAGCCTCCTTGTGACTGTGGCAGGACTTTGGGGTCCCCAGCTCACGTGGATACTCCCTGGTTCAGTCTGGGTGATTTGGGGGAAGTGACCTGGGCGAGAATAGAGGTCACCAGGTAATTGAGATGGGATCACAGAGGGAGCCAGCCAGAACGTGAGGCCCAGGGGCCCCAGGGAAGAGCTAGGGAAGGGAGGGAGGGGAAGGAAGCCAGACTTAGCTGTAGACCCCCCTCCCCACCAGGAAATGCCTCAGCACCACCCCTGACCCCACCGGAGCTCCTCTGCCAGGCTCAGGGGAAGGCATTCCAGACTGAGAGATGCTGTGGGGGGTGGGGCGGAAGCCTCTTGGAATTGTTGGCACTTGGGTGGGGCTGATGTCCTGCTGGATGGGACCTTGGTGTCAGCTTCTGAGACTGTGGACTTTGTTGGTCCTGAGATATATGGAGTCAGGCTCATTCAAACTGTCTCAGAGTGGGTGAGTAAAATAAAGAAAAGCAGAATTCTAGTCCATAGGAAGCTGAGGCAGAAGGAAGTGAGTTTGAAGGCAGCCTGGCCTACACATGGGGACCCAGGCTTCAGGCCCTGGAAGCTTGTGGGCCCCTCTGAACTCCGGTCTCAACATCTGTAGCAAAGACAAAGTTCAGAAGCTTTAGGAACATGGGCCTAACCTGAGCCCCTGGGAGCCCAGCCATGCCTCTGCTGATGCTGTGCTTTCTGTCTCTTCCTTTCCCAGCGGCTGAGGAAGCAGCTGCTAGAAGACCCTGGGCACGGGACCTGTGGATGGGGGGCAGCCAGATGCCCACAGCGCTGGACACCTGCTGTGTCTTCCCCCTCCCAGCAATCTCCATCTCCATGTACCCTTTGGCTCCCCACCATCCCCCAGATTCTGGGCTTAAGGCATATATAACTGTGGGGTGACTGTATTGGCACCCCACTGGCCCATGAAACACCCACAGCTCAGCTGCCACCCCAGCACCTCTGCTGCCTTCATTATCAGTACAAAAGAGGAAGCCCTGGCCCAGCTCACTTGGGACTTTCCAAGCGGCCCTTAAAGACCCCTGGTGTTTCTAGGTCTTCCCTGAGAGTTTCCAGGTCTCCCCTGGAGGGCTTCAAGGTCCTAAGAAACCATAAATTTTCATTAGGTTATAAACTGTTTTCTAGGTCCCCAGGCTCCCCTCCTGGCCACAAGTGAGGATCCCGTGGGCTCTCACAGAGCCTGGAGGGACAGGTGCTTCCCCACACTCTGCCTTGCTTGTATCCCTTAAAGATATTAGTGGCACATAATAAATATCACAATTTTTGAAAGCTGCTTTCTATTGTTATTTTATTTATCTGTAAATGAGGTTTTCAATATGTATGCCAGGTTGGCTTTGAACTCTACCTCAGCCTCTCCAGGGATGACTGGGGTTTGCTGAGTGGGAGCAATAGATGCCTAAGCAGTTTAGGGCACTGGTTGCTCTTGGAGAGGACCCACATTTGGCTCTCAGCATCCACATGGCAGCTCACAATCTTCCTACATCCAGAGGACTGATGCCATCGCTTGACCTCCAAGAGCATCAGACATGAGACAGACAGTACATCCATCCACATAAAGTAGAACAACAGATCTGTAAGTGGAAAGACTGCCATCGTGCAGTCCAGTCCTGAGGCTCAGTGGGTAGAGTACTTGTTTAGCATGGATGGGGCCCTGGGCTCCTTCTCTAGCTCCACATAGACTGGGTGTGGCGGCACACATTTGCTGTTTCAGCACTGAGGGGGCTGAAGAATTAGGATTTCAAGGCCAGCTTGGGCTATAGGAGAGCCTGTTTCTGTCGTAAATAAATAAATAAAAATTAAAAGTTATACTATTTACTACTTGTGCAGACATTGAAAGGAACGCTTTCTCAGGCTTGGTAAAAATGCAAAGCAAACTCAGCTTGGTGGAGCAGGCCTGCCTGTCAGTACTGGGGTGGACGCTGAGGTGGATGTGTGTGTGTGAAGTGCTCAGGAGAAGGCTGCTCCCCCAGCACTGGCCTGGGCAGGAGAGGGATGAATCACATCCAGCAGTGCCATACTCTGCCACTGCTCCTTGGGGACAGAGCTGTGATATTTCCTGGATCCGGAAACAGGAGCAAGAGCCTGTCACTCAGGAAACACTTATCTGGGACCAGGCAACCAGGCCACCAGGGGTCACCCTGAGAGGCCTACTGGACAGCCAGACTGGAGGCCACAAGGAATTGGGAACATCCTTTGCCCTGGGATGAAGTCGGCCTGGTTACTACAAGAGCCTGATTAAGATCTGAACACCACAGTCCTGGGTAAGAATCTCACAACTCAGCCTCTGTTTCCTCTTCTCAGATACCATGTCCCAGATATGTAACCTCAGCTGCTTGGGAGACTGAGTCAGAAGGATTGCTTAAGCCTAAGAATTCTGGCCAGCCTGGGCCATACAGCAAAAACATAGCTCTAACAACCATGAAAGCAATTGCAATGGGGAGTGTAAAACATTCAGGACACAGGCCTACACGTTAAAGAAAAGGCCTGTCCTCATCCACTGCCTCAGCAGGTTCCTATACTGGTCCACCCGCATCTTTTCACCGTGGCGTCTGTTGCTCACACACCCTCTATAGCTCCCCATCACCCTGCCGACAAAGTCTAGTTTCTTAGCCCTTCCATCAGCTCACTAACCTGGTGCAGCCCTAGCTGCTCTCTGGATTTCTGATCAGGACTTAAAGATGAGCAATACTCATTTGCTTGGTTTGTGTTGGTTTTGAGACCATAGTCTCAGTCTGTAGCTCAAGCTGGCTGCCCTTGAACTCAGAGATCCTTCTGCCTCTGCCTCCCCAGCTTTGGGACTGAAGATGTGTGCCACCACACCCGGCTAGCCTCGTTTTTAAGACTGTCCTGACAGGTGGAGCTGACCTTTTGTAGTAATTCTGCTGCCTGGACCTCCTCAATGTTAGGACCCAGGTGCACTTCTGTGCCTAGTAACGCTTTTCCTTGTCCGGAAAACTTCTCTGTTTGAGACTAGGATTTTCAAAATAAAATATTGAACCAGGCAGGGTACACTTGCTGCCCAAACAGGAGGGACCAAGACGCAATCTCAACACTCACATAAAGGCTAGATGACCACACCTGTAACCCTAACTGTCAGGAGAGATGGGAAGATGCCGAGCACTGGCCACCGTGCTGAGACCTGACCTATGGCCTCCTCCGTGTCCTCCTCCGGGCCTGTATGTGCATTCGGACCCGCAGGGCTGTAGACTGCGACACCCACCCACAAACAACACGGGGTAGGGACTTGGCTCAGCTTTGCCGAGACACCTCCTCCAGGAAGACCGCCTGGATTCCCTAGGTATAACTCTTGTTCCTGGCGGAAGGGGGCCCAGTGCCCTGTCGCAGCTGCCTCCGCTGGGTGAGGTCCTGACTCTTTGGGGATTTCCTGCGTCCTCTATAAATAACCCCCCGCCGCTTCCCACAAACTCCTCACCCTTCTTGGAAAAAAGGGACAGCGGCCAAGGCCTCCGTGCAGCTGTGCCAGGCCCGAGGCCGGCGGCCTGCAGCGGGCGAGCTGCCCGGAGGCCCGGCCCCGCCCGGCGCCTCAGCCCCTCCTGGGAGCCGGGGGACCCTTCCCCTGTCCTCATCGATGACATGGGCTGGGGACAGCAGGAGGCGCTGGGGACGCTCGCCCTCTGCTGGCCGGAGCTTTCGGTTTCTGCAGTGCAGTCACAGAGGCCCTGACAAAGCTCCGTGTAGAGGACAGCTGACTGCTCAAACCCAAAGCCCAAGCCTCTGCTTTCTGATCTGCAAACTGGGAATATTGGTGCTCAGCCCCGTAGTGCACTGGTGAGGGAGGATCCTTGTACTGAGGCCAGCGCCTGAGGTTAAGACCCCCCCACCCCACCCCCCACACACTGGCGAGCCTACTGTGCAGACAAAGAGGACTTGAGTTTGGTTCCCAAGCTCCTGTAACTAACTCCAGCTCCCAAAGGCACACAGCATAATTAAAACCCGCTGCCAAGGCACAGCTCGAGCTTGTTCCCTTGGACCCACATCACCGCTGCAGAGGACCCCTGCAAGCTGTCCTGATGTGTGTTGTGCCCCATAAATACACTTGAAAGGTCGTTCAATAGAGCTGGGGGAGCCTGCCTGTGGCACTGGGTCCCAGTTAGCTTTTGCACTGGCCAGTGGCGACTGCAGACTCCGTCTAAAGTGGGGGAGAGTAAGAGACTTGTGTGCTTGGCAGTAAGCAGGGCTGATCCCATGACTCCCTGTTATCGGGAAATGGCAGGGTGTGTGTATGACATTTTCTTTACTGGTCAGTCAGCAGGTCAGAAAAATCCCGGACAGGATGAATTAGGAAGGGACTCAGTGGGAATGGGGACAAGACACAGAGAGACACACTCAGATGAAAATGTCACGGTAAACTTATTACAGATAAATAGATGCTGCTACAGAAAAATAAATATTTGGCATATGATGACACAGTGAGAACATGTAGACAAACTTCTGGAAGGTAAGGTTAACTGTCCTCATGAACAAACACTTCTCCACCACCCAAACTCTTCATACGCCTTTGGTACTTAGAATAAAAACTATAAAGCCAGAAGTAGGTGGAGCCCCTGCCTAGGATCCTCCAGTGAGGGGCTGGGGCCGTGGTCAGGGTGGAACCCACGCCTAGGATCTCCCAGTAGCAGCTTGGGGTGGCTCAGCACCTAACAGGCAGGAGTTTCATCTCCAGCACTTGGCATGGTGATGTAGGCCTTAATGCCAGCAGACAGGGGGATAGCCATGGATCCCTGGCCTGTTTCTCTGCTCACTGTTGTAGTGCGGTTTCTCGGTCCCGGGCGTCCGGAGACTTAGACCCACAGACCCGCCGCCCGAGACCGCCTAGGAACCCACCGCCGCCCGGGTCCCCAAAAATAACTCAGAGGCTTATATTAAGTTCATGCTGTTTGGCCTATGGCTCAGGCACATTGCTAGCTAGCTCTTACATTTTAAATCAACTCATTTCTATTAATCTGCGGGCCACGTGGGCCCAGCCCGTAGCTCACCAGTGTTCTTTACATGTCGGCGGCTTCCGCGCGGTCTGCTTCTAACTCCGCCCTGCTTCTATTACCTGAACTGACTCTCCTCCCACTTCCTCTATGGTACCTGCCATGGCCTAAACCAGCTCCTTTATTTAAAGATACAGTACGCACAAATATATTCCCACATTTCCCCTTTTTTCTCTAATCAAAAAGGAAGGTTTCAATTTTAACATAGCAAAATTACATATAACAAAATAGCCATCAAGCAAGAATTATAGTTACAATATCTAGTCCACTTGCACTTAGCAAAATTAAAGAAAACATTTTATCTACTTTATCTTTGTGAATCTAAAGTTTCATATCTAATATACTTTTCAAATGACTAAGAAAAACTGTACATATAACTATCTAATCTTCAACTACATCAAAGACCACAGAAGGATATAATATTTATCCAAGTAAACCAGAAGTGCAAACGACTTCTAAAATCTAGAAAGGACAGAGATGACACCTATCTGCCTGGACAGTCACCCAAAGTTCTTTTATAAAGTTGGGGCATTCATCTTCAGCCTACAGGCCCAAAGTCTCTTTTCATTTCAGTGAAGTAGGAAATCCGCTCTGCCCATTTTGGCACAGTTCATCCGTTGTTTTTCCTTGAGTCTTGAAGAATGTCTGACAGTTTTCTCTGCAAAGCAGGAACCCGAATGATGATCTTGGCTTGCTCTGCCAAAGTCCAGAGGTCATCTTTCCATGGAACCTGCATGTCCAGTTTAAACAGCATACTGTCAAGCAGTCAATATAAAAACAGTTTGTTCTCCAGTGGCTCACCATCACCACAAATAGATGAGATTTTATATGGAGTTTCTTCAATGCCCATCTTCCTGTTGAAGTAAATTAGTGCTGCCAGGTATAGACCTGTCTCACTGTCCAGAAAAGTCTAAGCTCTTAAAATATTTTAAATGCCATATTCTGTAGGTCTTAGAAGTATTTGAAGATTATCTATTTAATTGAAATATATCTTTGCATACTTAAAAATCTTAACTAACTTAACTATAAGTTTGATTATCAAAAGTGACTATTAACCTTTATTTCTTAATTATACACTATAATTTTAAAACAGTTACATGAACATCATACCTTAAACAAGAATAGAAAAACACATACAGCATAATAAAATTGACTTTAAATTTGTATCAATAAACCAAAATCTATACCAATGTAAAGCAGTTTGAGATTAACAGCTGATTACCTGTAAATTTAATAATCTAATTTTTTAAAAAAGCATTTACATACCATATCCCCCGTTTTTTCTTAGAAAGAGATTGACTATGACCATTAACCATTTATAATGAAAACAAACATTTAGAAACAATATTTGGGGAATTTGGGCGTTGTCTTTCTATTACTACTTCTTGCTGATTAAGGGGCGTTGAAAGTCTCACGGTTGTTGAGGCTGAATCAGTCTGCAGCTCTGAAGCTGTTTTGGCCATCTCTTTTCATCAGAGGTTTTTTCAGGGGGTCTTGGTTGATGAAACCACATTTGCCTGGAAGCAATCCACAGGTTCTCATCTGTGGAAACAGAAACAGAACTCTTCCAAAGCAATAAATCCTTAGACACAAATTTCAAAATCAAAATACCTTTAAAATATACATTCTTGTTTAACTTAGTAGCCTTTGCAATCCATTGTCTTTTTGCAGTTAGCTCATTAACAGTTAAAAAATTAAAAGAAAACACAATAACAACCAAAATCCAGATTTTGTGTCTATTTTCCATCTTTACGTGGCTTATTATATTTTTATCACTCTATTTCTCGCTTTAAAAACTTTTTCTAACCTCTTTATTTTCTCTCTAAAGCCTATGTACCTTTTACAAACATTGTAACCCGTTTACAGGTTTTTTTTTTTTTATCTGAATCTGTTTTATTGTGAATCCTTAATCATCTTCTAACCTTAAGAGCTTTTAAAATACATTCTCCAAAAAGAAGCACAGTTTTTGCAAATTAGGCTGAATCACTAAGTTTTTTTTTTTTAAACGGACCGTGTATTTATTCGTGGCCAGTAAACAGAGCACACCCCGAAAAATATTGCTATTAAGAAACCGTCTTTGTTTCTTTTTTGTTCAAAATAGGCAGAAATCTAAAATCGATCACATGTTACTGAGTCTTTTGTGAGACTGGTTGTAGCTGCAGCTTACACTGACTGCCGACAGCCCGCCGGCGCCATTTTGAATGTGACCCGGACCATGCTTTCTTTGTACAAAGACCCGCTCTACACACACAATTTGGAAGCTGCCCTGGCTCAATTTCTGCGATCTAGAACTCTTTTTAATCTTTGTCAGGCTCTAAGTGGATAATCGGCCCACGTTGGATGCGCCATCTGTTGTAGTGCGGTTTCTCGGTCCCGGGCGTCCGGAGACTTAGACCCACAGACCCGCCGCCCGAGACCGCCTAGGAACCCACCGCCGCCCGGGTCCCCAAAAATAACTCAGAGGCTTATATTAAGTTCATGCTGTTTGGCCTATGGCTCAGGCACATTGCTAGCTAGCTCTTACATTTTAAATCAACTCATTTCTATTAATCTGCGGGCCACGTGGGCCCAGCCCGTAGCTCACCAGTGTTCTTTACATGTCGGCGGCTTCCGCGCGGTCTGCTTCTAACTCCGCCCTGCTTCTATTACCTGAACTGACTCTCCTCCCACTTCCTCTATGGTACCTGCCATGGCCTAAACCAGCTCCTTTATTTAAAGATACAGTACGCACAAATATATTCCCACAGCTCACTGTGGGGAAAAAGCCCGAGGGCTGCAGACCCCAGTGTTCTGCTGCCATCTTGGATCAAGACCTAGCAGCAACTCCGTGGTCCTGAGTCCCAGGCTCTGGCCCTCACTTGCCCACACAGAAGTCCCGGAAGATGAGGTCCAGGATCTCTTCGGTGCCTCCTCCACCTGTGAGGTGGCTCAGGTGCCTCCGAGCCAGGCGCAGCGCCTCTGCCGACAGGGCCAGGTCTGTACCCGATTGGTAGTGGCTCAGGGCATCCAGGCAGCTCTGGAGGTGGTGCTGGTGCCTAGCTCGGGTCAGGAGCGGTGGTCCTGTGGACGGGTCCCCACACCTACCAGAAACAAGACCTGGTATCTCATTTGGCCCCTGCACTTTTTGAGCAGGATCCCCCCTCCCCCACTGTACCCTCTTTGTAGAGAGAAACTGGGGCAGAGGGAAAGGCCAGCCACTCTGCCTGCACCTGAGTTTGGGTCAGGGAAGCTGAAGGAGGCCGAGCGGGACTCACACAGCAGCCAACTCGGTCTTCAGGGCCTGCAGGAGGCGGTCCAGCCCGGCTCCGGTGCGGCAGGACAGCAGCAGGTACGGCGTCCCGGGTAGGGAACTGTCGCAGTCACTAGTGGTAAGCAGGTCAGATTTGTTGAGCAGCAGCAGGAGGCGCTGCCCGCTGCTGTCAGGACTTTGTGCTACCAACGGGGCTACCACAGTGTCCAGGAAGCTGCAGCTGGAGGCGGAGGCCAGGTCAGAGGCATCCAACACCCCCAGAATGATATCGGCCTGCTCTAACCTGGGAAGGAAGGAAGCCATGTTGTGGGGCACAGCCATGGAGACCTTGGGTGGCACCATGGGTCCTGAGCACTGGAAGGATGCAGCTGAGGGAGGGACACATACTGCAGGGCGTGGCAAAATGTTGGGGGCGTGGTCAATGGAGCAGTGGGCGGGGCATAGCAGAGGCCTTAGAGGTCTGGGTTTTCAGGTGAAGAAGGGTTTGAAGTGGGGCAGAGGGAGGTGCCCCTGGAAGGGGTGTGACCAAACAAGGCTTAGCGAGGGGAGGAGAGTAAGGGACACCAGCCAAGCTTGCATCTTAATCAAATTATGAGATCACCCTACCCCTGATTTTGAGGGAGCTCAAAACCTTTTGTTTCAAGAATGATAAAGACCCTTAGATCGTCTTGTCCCCAGCCCTGCACTCACCTCTGGTGAGCCCTGCGTACACCCTCCTGCTCAACTGCGCCCACGCCTTCCCGCAGCCCAGCGGTGTCACTCAGCAACACAGGGAACCCAGCAAGGTCCACGGGGGTCTCTAGCACGTCACGGGTAGTCCCTGGCTCTGGGGACACGATGGACACAGGTTTCCGACCTGAAGGATAGAAAGTGATGACAGGCAGGGTAGACGTAAGAGCCCACATTTTCAGACTATACCCTTGACCAGGAAGGAGCCTGACCCTGCCCTCAACCGAATCCCACATACTGAGCAGATTCACCAGACTGCTCTTGCCCGCATTGGGGGGTCCAGTAACTACAACGTGGGCCCCTGAGCGGAGCCTCTGACCACGCCTGGCATCCCGCAGGTGGGAACTCAGTGCAGCCTCCAGGGTGTGAACGTCTCTGTCAGCTGTAAAAGGGAGGAGGCAGGCTGAGAAAAGGTGATCAGGGGGACTGAGATGTCAGCCCCACCTCGCAAAGGCAAACATACCCTGCTCCAATATACCCTCTTCCAAATTGTCATCCTCTCCAAAGTCAATATAGGCTTCTACATGGGCCAGAGCCTGGGGGGAAGAGGAAGATGTCATGGGTGCTCCTGAGAAGCCATGGTCCTCTCTCTAAACCCAACTCCAGCTTGATCAAGTGACCAACCAGACTGGCATTTCACAGGCCTAGAGCTTTCTCTAAAGGGATGGATGGTGAGCAAGCAGATCTTGCCTTGGTGAGGGTCTCTGCCCAGCCTCGGCACAGTTGGCCCAGCTCCCCATCAAGCTGCCTCATGGCCTGCCGTCGCTGGGCCTCAGTTTCTGCATGGATCAGATCCGCCAGTCCCTCCACCTCAGTCAGGTTCAGCTTTCCATTAGCAAAAGCCCTTCTGGTGAACTCACCGGCCTCAGCTGGCCGCAATCCTGGCACACTACCTGAAAGCATCACAAGGTCTAGAATAATTGATCCTAATCCAATAGCAGATGCTAAATGGCGAACCAATAAAACAGAAACCCTGACCGGGTTTTGAGGTGACAAGGCTGAGCTGCTGGTGCCCCCTCCTCCCCAACACCAGGAAGCTCACTGGTTCCTGGGGCTGGCATCCAATAGGCCAGTTATTTGGGTTTGAGCCAGGTAACCTTCCTGGGGATTAGGAGATTTCTATTAGAACTCAGGTCAGCTGCTGCTCAGGTCACCTGCAGCTGCCCCTCCTACACAGGCTCTAGACTGTGGTAAACAGCTTTGATGGACACACATTAAGCAAAGGTCACACATTTTCTTCCTGGAAAGGCAAGACCCTCCTCTGCTGCGTCCTGGATGCTGGCTACAAGCTGGTATTGTGGGCTACTCAATTAACTCCCCGAAAAGGACCTAGCTCTTCATCCGAACAATCTCCACCCAACACACTCTGCTCTTGAGTCTGAGATGTCCTCACAGCCCGAGAGAGAGAGAGAGAGAGAGAGAGAGAGAGAGAGAGAGAGAGAGAGAGAGAGAGAGAGAGAGAGAGAGAGAGAGAGAGAGAGAGAGAGAGAGAGAGAATATGCAAGTGAAAAGTGCTTGCATAAATCAGTTCTCTCTTTTCAGCACAGGGATGCGGGGATTGGAACTCAGCTCGGTCTTGGCAACCCTTACTGGCTGAGCCAGCTATCTAGAAGGCCCACGTTAATATGATCTCTTCCCCCAAATGACAATCTGTCTTGCAGCCTACAGCCGAGACCTTTCAGACCCTCCAGGAACAGTGTCACCCAACAGAGCCTCACCCAACGCCTGCAGGACGCCGCTGACCACCGCAGGACCTCCGTGCACGTGCAACTCCACGCAATCCTCACCCGTGAAACTCTGGGGGCCTTGTACGGCAAAGAGCAGAGTCAGATGATGGGCACAGTTCGGGCTGACTCTCGGAGGGGGCTGAGACCGGGTCACTAGCGCTGTGGGATCCCGGATCCGGTCCCTCACCTGGGAACCAGAGGACAAGCGCCCGGTCCAGCGGCTCTCCGGAACGCGGGTGTCGGAGAAGGCGCAGGCAGGCGCTGCGGGCCGGAGGTGGCTCCCGGGACGCTGTGAGGCTGCGGAGTGCGAGCCCGCTGGCCGGTCCGCTAGTGCGGATCACCGCGATGGCGCAGCGACCCTGGCCGGAGCTGAGCGCGAAGATAGTGCTCCAGGGGGCCCAGGAGCCAGCGCCGCTGCTCCGGCGTGCGCACAGCCTGGGGACCAAGGAGGAGACAGTAAGCGCACCCAGGACGCCGAGCCTCGGAGTGAACAAGGACCGAGGGACCGTCGCCCGGAGATGCGCCGGATGTGCGCTCTGCAGCCAGTTGATGGGCAGGGTGGGTAAGAGAGGCTGCTCCGGGCGGGGGAACAGGGGCCTAGAGCAGCGCCCGAGCCATGACAGCGGGGGTTTGTCCCACACACCTGCGGGGCGACCGCGCAGCCCAGGTCGCCAGGGCGCTCAGCCTGCGCCACATGGATTTCCAACCCGCGAGCACCTTGCCCGACTTTACTGTGCGGCTTCAAGCCCTGGGAGGACGTCCCGCCCTTTCGAGGCGTGAATGGCAGTGCGCTCAGCGGCACCCAACGATCCACCATGTTTCCTATTGGCTGATATAAGAGAAACGAAGTAGGGTGTGTGCGGCGCAAGAGTGTCCCCCGGAAACAGGAGACCGAAGTTTTTGGTTCCCAGAGCACAAGGGAGCCGAGACAATAGTCACAGGCTGCCATAGAGCAAAGGTTCTTCCCCTTTGTCCTTCTTGTAGCTTGAGAGGAGCCAAGAAGCTAAGTGTGCTCAGTTTTCACCTTCACAAGAGGGCAGTCAGCTAGCAAACCTGACAACCCGGGTTCGATCCCCGAGGAATGGGGGGGAGGACGCTAAGAGGAAGGGAGGCAGGGAGGAAGGGAGGGAGGGACAGAGACACGGAGAAGCTGCGCCCAGGTAGAGGCCGGAAGCTCAAAGCATCTTAATGACTGCAGGGGATGAGTTCCGGGGAAAGCCACGCCCTAGATTAGGGAAAAATCTGGTCCAAACTTTCTGGGAAGTTTCTTCCTGGCCCTTTGTGGGTCTCTCCGCTTCCCCCTCCCCCAGCTTTGCCAACGGCAGCACCTAGGCAAACATTTTTATCCAGGAGCCATTTCCAGGCCTGGTTCCTCCTCCAGAAGCCCTCCAGGCAGCTCTATTCCTGCCCTGGCTTCCCCGCTCTCTCCGAAGCCCTGACTGCAGGTCCGTTGTGTGCCGCTGACTCCCCGAAAGTCCACCCTCTCCTCCACACCCCCCCCCCCCCCCCCGTTACCTTCAGGTTAACCCCGGACAGGGCAGAATTGCTGGGTGAGGGCGGAGGCTGGAATTCCAGGCACCAGGCGGGCGGGCGGGGCCCCGGGAGCGCCCTCGTATGGCTAATTCTCTGGTTCTGGACCAGTGCGGGCGCGCGCTCTTTAAGAATATGCTGCGGGGCAGGTACAGTCTCAAAGCCCTGAGGTCCCCATCTGCCCTACTTTGCAGTCTATGAAACAGAAACAGTGACACTGTCCATCTCCCGTGCCTCCATCTTTACAAACTGGGACCTTCCTAGCCTGGGCCCACAGTTTCAGACTGGGAAGTGCAGGACTGGGGGAAATTGGGAGACCCGGTCCTGCAAGGTGGTTCAGTGGGTTATGGCGCTTGCAGCTAATCCTGACTGTGACATAGTTCAGTTCCTCTGACTCACGTGGTGGAGGGAGAACATCAGTTCCCTCGACCTCCACACCTTTACAAAGCACTCACGACCTCACAGGAAATAAAGGAGGCTGCCTAGACCCAGAGGCTTGGCTTTTGAAAAAGCATTTCCCCAGCAAACTGGACATTGCTGGGCTCCCTCCCACACACACTCGTCAGAGTTTCTGATGAACAGCGTCTCCTTTCTTTCTTTCTTTCTTTCTTTCTTTCTTTCTTTCTTTCTTTCTTTCTTTCTTTCTTCCTTCCTTTCTTTCTTTCTTGTTTTTCAAGACGGGGTTTCTCTGTGTAGCTCTGGCTGTCCTGTAACTCACTCTGTAGACCAGGCTGGCCTCGAACTCAGAGATCTGCCTGCTTCTGCTTCCAAGTGCCGGGACTAAAGGCGGGAGCCACCATCCAGTCAGTGGGCTTATTTTTTTTAGGATTACTTTTTATTTTTGTGTACTCTCTGTATCAGGTGTATTCAGGGGCCTGAGAGGTTGTCGTATCCCCTGGAACTGGAGTTACAGGGTGCAGAAACCGAAATTTGGTCCTCTGAAAGAGCTCAAGTGTGGGTCATTTCTCCAGCTGGGTCCACCTTTCTTGAGACAGGGTCTCATATAGCCTAGAGTGGCCATGAACTTGCTATGTAGCTGAAATATGCTTTGAAATATGGATCTTCTGCCTCCTGGGTGCAGGGCTGTGATCCTGTTCCAGCCAGGCCAGGTGTCTCCCTGCGGTCTCCATCCTGACTGACACACTGGAGACTGGATGCAAAGCCTTCTGCATGCTAGGCCTGCATGCGTTGCAGATCTGCACCTCAGCCCTTGGCCGGACTGTTTATTCCATTATCTCTGTGTGCGGGGGTGCCTGCTGAAATGCACTTGTGAGTGTCTGTGCTCCACAGTGGGAATCATGGACACAAACTCAGATCATCATAATTTATGAATTGAGACAGTTTGTGGGTTCAGGACCATGTTTATTTTGTAAACTTGGCACCTGTATCCTGATCTCTTTATGGAGGCTATTGTAACGATAATAAGGGTTGCGTGGATGCAGAGGTCATGAAGCACGTTTTAGGCATGTGAACTACACTGCAGAGGCCGAGGAGCAGGCAGGACCTGCTATAATTACTCACAACCTTGTTGGGGTAGTTGAGGTATTGTTCTCGGAAATGTCACCCAACCAGGTGATGTGTGAAGAAACCACATCCTGCAGTAAGGAAATCACAGCTAGCTCAGATTTCACACCACGAGAACTCTGTACTTTGCAGATGGGTAAACAGAGGCTGAAGGGCTGTGAGGGTGGAGAAAGGCATCTTCACAGTGCGGGCGGGAACAAGCACCAGAGATCCAAGTGGGCGGGCAGGGAAGGAAGTGTAGAAAACAACACGGGCGGGGACGAGAAGCAGAGGAGAGGCGGGCGGGACTGAGGGACCGAGAGTGACGCGCTCGGGCTAGGAAGAAGAATCGAGGTTTGGCTCGGGCGGGGACGTCAAGCAAGTGAAGCGCAGGGACGGCGGGCTGCTCGGGCGGGCGAGAGAGGCCTTTGTCTCCTCCTCCCGCGTGCTCGGTGGTGCCACTCGGGTCCCCATGAGCCCGCGCCCCCCCGGCGCCCGGGCGTCCCGAAGCCCCTGACCTGCCCTGTCCTCTCCATGGCCGAGGCGGCCTCGGGCGCCGGGGGCGCGACCCTGGAGGGGGAGCGGGGCAAGAGGCCCCCGCCCGAGGGCGAGCCTGCGACGCCTGCGTCCGGAGTCTTGGGTACGTGAACTGCCGGTGGCACCGGGACAGGTGTACGGGTGCGCCCCGGGGCTGCAGAGGACGCCGATCGGGGTCACATTTCCAGAGCCTGGCGTGTGGCCCAGGGGCCGTTTCTCGTGGCGCTGCAGCTGCGGAGCAGCGCATCGGTTGGGGCAGTGCGGGTTGGGGCAGTGCGTCTGCACTGAGGGGTCCTCGGTGCGGGGGA
Organism: Phyllotis vaccarum; assembly: GCA_033318265.1. Lineage (NCBI taxonomy): Eukaryota > Metazoa > Chordata > Mammalia > Rodentia > Cricetidae > Phyllotis > Phyllotis vaccarum. The sequence continues at coordinate 176,777,130 of JARWLC010000002.1, read as the reverse complement.
GGTGGACACGCCCCTTTGATGGCCTCGGCGTGATTGGTGTGAGCCCTGCTAGCTGGAGACTCCAGGCACAGGGGAGCAGCGTGATATGGACTCCCACGGTACTGGGTTTGAATCCCACCTTGGTTAGGTGACCTTGAGCGTCTGGGCCTCAGTCTGGTGACCTGTGAAATGGGGGTAAGGACTTCATTCTGTTCGTGCAGCTGCTTTAAAGACCGAGCTGTTATACCAAGAAACGCTCAAGGCTGCTTGTGGGCATCCCATTGATTGTGGTTTGGGAGGCGGAGCTGGGCCTCAATCATGAGTAAGACTTCTAAGGCAGGACCTAGAGGGAAGGGCCTGGCTGGTGCTGGGGATGTGGAGAGAGGAGAGTAAGCCCAGGCTGCTGGTTCCTGGCCCTTGAGAGCTCTGATGAGGGTCATTTAGAATCCGGAGAGGCCTGATCTCAGCCCGACCTGCCATGATGCCCCATAGATAAACTATTTGGGAAGAGGCTCCTGCAGGCTGGCCGCTACCTGGTGTCCCACAAGGCATGGATGAAGACGGTGCCCACGGAGGACTGTGACGTGCTCATGACCTTTCCAGGTATGCATACCTGTGTGCCCTGGGCCCGGATGCAACCTCTGCCACTTCGGCCGAAATGTGGAGGGGGGCTTCGTGGTTCCTTCTCGAGGACAGGCCCATTGGTTCCTGTGCCCCTTGGCAGACACCACTGATGACCACACGCTGCTGTGGCTGCTGAATCACATCCGAGTAGGCATCCCCGAGCTGATCGTGCAGGTTCGCCATCACCGCCACACGCGTGCCTATGCCTTCTTCGTCACAGCCACATATGAGAGGTGAGTCCCCTGCTCTCCCTGCCTCCACCTCCCTCTGGCCTTGCCTTGTCACTCAGCTCCCTGACTCTCTGAGGGCCAACTGTGCCAACCATTCGTTTGTCCCAAGATGTGGTTCACTATTCATCCTTAGCTTGGGTGACGGTGAGCCGGGGTCCCAAGGTGAACCCTCTATATCCTATTCTGCTCACAGCTTGCTCCGGGGGGCTGATGAGCTGGGTCTGCGAAAGACAGTGAAGGCTGAGTTTGGCGGGGGCACCCGCAGCTTCTCCTGCGAAGAGGACTTCATCTATGAGAACGTGGAGAGCGAGCTGCGTTTCTTTACATCGCAGGTGACCGCCCTGCGCCCACGTCTCCGGGCCCACGGCCCCGCGTGCCGAGCTCACGCTTATTTTTCCATAGGAGCGACAGAGCATCATCCGCTTCTGGCTGCAGAACCTACGAGCCAAGCAGGGGGAGACGCTGCACAACGTGCGCTTCTTGGAGGATCAGCCAATCAGTGAGCAGGGAGAGCCCGCCGTCCAATTACCTGCGGAGAGTTAGAAGATAGGTGGAGGAGGGCGGAGCTTAGGGCAACTAATGGGCGTGGCCTCCGCCAGGCACCTGGTGCAGGGATGGGAGAGGCGGTGCAGGTGAGGCTTTTCTGCTTAGGTCCCTGAGAAAGTGCGGGGCAGGACCACGGACAGCGCCCATGCACCAGGTGGTAGGGCCCACTGGGAAACCAGTTCATACAGGTTCACTTTTCTATACCATTCTGTGTCATTTCTTAGACATTCAGGGTTAGAACCGGAGTTAAATTCTAAAATACACTTAATGGCACGGTGGAGACATGTCTGTGCTCTTGCAGGCCCTAGAAGGCTGAGGCAGAGATAGTTCAAGATCAGCCTGGACTACATAGACTCCCTCCTGACCATGCCTGGCCCTCCCATATCTGTCTGTCCAGTGTGTGGGTCACCACACCCAGCCTATGCCATGCTGGGGATGGAACCCAGGCCTTTGTATATGCTAAGCAAGCACTCTACACTCCCAACTGAGCCTCATTCCCAGCCTTCTGTGGGCTTCAGAACAGGCAAAAAGCTATGACGTTGGTTTTAGCCAAGGTGGGCTTCCTAGGCTGCTCATACCAGACAGGAGCAGAGCTAATTGTCACTCCTCACCTGCAGTCCCGGAGCTTGCTGCCCGAGGCATCATACAGCAGGTGTTTCCGGTCCACGAGCAGAGAATTCTGAATCGTCTCATGAAGTCCTGGGTGCAGGCCGTGTGTGAAAACCAACCTTTAGGTGTGGCTCCGTGGCTGAGGAGTGGGCTGGGGTCCCAGGAGACACTTGCAGGTGACCCAGATCCTCTTGTTTTTTGGCAGATGACATCTGCGACTACTTTGGGGTGAAGATCGCCATGTATTTTGCCTGGCTGGGCTTCTACACCTCGGCAATGGTTTACCCTGCTGTCTTTGGCTCTGTTCTGTATACATTCACTGAGGCCGATCAGGTACTGGACCAGAACTGGGGGTGGCTTAGTAGGCCTTCCTCCACAAGCTGGCTGTGACTTGGCTTTCCTCTGTCACCTGCAGACAAGCCGCGATGTTTCCTGTGTTGTCTTTGCCCTCTTCAATGTGATCTGGTCAACACTGTTCTTGGAGGAGTGGAAACGGAGGGGTGCAGAGCTAGCCTACAAGTGGGGAACACTAGACTCACCAGGGGAAGCTGTGGAGGAGCCCAGACCCCAATTCAGGGTCAGTCTGAGTCTGAGGTTCAACATTCGGACAAGGTTGTAGAGGAGAGGACCGCTGTGTGTATGATGGGGGACATCAGAGAGTGTGTGCTTCTTGCAGGGGGTGGGTTTGAGGTTTGAGAACGTGCACCGGAGGAGTGTCTCTTTATGAGAGACAAGGCTTGGTGGAGGAAAAATGGGCTTCTAAGATCAGGTGGTGGTTGTGGCCCTTGGTCTCATACACTGCCGTTTATGCTGGTGCCAGGGTGTCCGACGGATCAGCCCCATCACTCATGCCGAGGAGTTCTACTACCCGCCCTGGAAGCGACTGCTCTTCCAGATGCTGGTCAGCCTGCCTCTGTGCCTGGCCTGTCTTGTCTGCGTCTTTGTACTGATGCTTGGCTGCTTCCAGCTGCAGGTGACTCCACAGCCCCGCCCTTCCTCTAACCTCTGCCCACCAAGCACCAGGCCCAGCTTCGCTTGGCTGAGCCCCCCTGTCTTGCCTTGTCTCCTTTTAGGAGCTGGTCCTGAGCGTGAAGGGTCTGCCCCGCCTGGTTTGCTTCCTGCCCAAGGTCATGCTGGCCCTGTTGGTCAGCGTGAGTGCTGAAGGCTACAAGAAGTTGGCTGTTTGGCTCAACGACATGGGTATGTGCAGGCAGGGGAGGTCCCCACTATCCTGGGGATCCCCATAGCCTTCTGGAGAGGCAGGGTGGCCCCTCACTCACCTCCTCGGCCCCTAGAGAATTACCGGCTAGAGAGCGCCTACGAGAGGCATCTTATCATCAAAGTCGTCTTGGTGAGTGAACACACAAGTCCAAAGAGGCTAGGGGGATGGGAGAGGGGGTTCGGGGACCTGCAGTGCGGGGCTGCAGGATGACAACGGTGGCCTGCCTCCCAGTTCCAGTTTGTCAACTCGTACTTGAGTCTGTTCTACATCGGCTTCTACCTCAAAGACATGGACCGCCTGAAAGAGGTGAGAGGGCCTGAGCACCGCCCCAGAGGCAGCACCCTGGCGCCCTGGGGATGGACCCGTGTAAGGGGTCTAGGGCTCTCTAGCCCCTCCTCCCCTCCTCCATCCTTCTCTCCTTTTTGTCCGTGCGTCCGTCCTCTCTCTGCCTGTCGTTCCCCTCTCCCATTTGTCCGTCCACCTGTCCCGTGGTCCCTCCACAGCTCCTGCTACTCCTGTCCCTGACCCAGAGCCTCGAGCGGCAGCTGCGGGCGGCGCTGGTCCCGCTCGTGGCCCTGCGGTTCCACCTGCTCCTCCTGTCCCTCCGGGGTTTCCTGCTCGCGGCCCGGGCCAAAGTACGGGCAGGCGGCGAGCCTCCCCACGTTGTGAGCAGCGTAGCTGTGCTGCGGGTGGGGCATGGCGAGCATAGGGTGCATGCGCAAAAAGGTCTCAGGTGCAGGCTGAGGAAGGCCCACCAAGGCACCCAAGACCCTAGACTATGCCTGGGCGGGTTGGAGATAGATGCACTGAGATTCCTGGTCAGTCTACCAGTTGTCTGCTTTGTGTACTGCGCAACAGCGTGTAGCAGCTGCACTTAGGCTGAGCTGTGGCGGCCTCATGACCAGGATTGGGGGAAGGAAGGGGCTGCAGGAGCCACCTGAGAAGGCATGTGTCTTCGAGGGTGTGACCCTGCGACCCTGCGGTGCCCAGCCTCGCCCGCCCCACGCAGCCTCTTTCCGCCCGCAGATGCTGGCCACTCTGCTCATCACCCGGCAACTGCTGCAGAATGTGCGGGAGGTACTACAGCCGCACCTGTACCGCCGGCTGGGCAGCGGGGAGCTGGGTCTGCGTGCCATCGCGGAACTGGCCCGGGCCCTCCTGGGCCTGCTGAACCCCTTGCGCCGCCCCGATACCCGACGGCACCTGGAAGCTCAGGCTGATGAGGGAGGAACTGGGAGCCACAGGTGTCTGGGCGGAGGCTGCGGGGCACCCGAGGAAGAGGAAGAGACAGTGGTGGAGCGGAGGCCTGCAGGGGAAGGAGGGGAGGTCCCAGATGGGTCCCGGGGTGGCAAGGAGGAGGAGGAGGATGACGAGGATGACGAGGAGGATGATGAGGACGACGAGGACGAGGGCGAGGAAGGCGGCCTCCTGGACTGCGGGCTGCGCCTTAAGAAGGTCAGCTTTGCGGAGCGGGGAGCAGGGCGGCGAAGGCCAGGCCCAGGCTCCGACGGCCTCCTGGAGGAGGGGAGCCCCACCATGGTGGAGAAAGGGCTGGAGACTGGTGTGTTTACGCTGGCTGAGGAAGACGATGAGCCAGAGGGGCCTCCCAGCAGTCCCGGGCCAGAGGCCCGGACCATCTTGCTCCGTCGCGGCGGTGGTGAGGGCCGTGACCAGGGTCCTGATGGAGGTCGAGACCCGGAGACCGGCTCCTCAGGTGATGACACGGCTGGGAGACAGAGGAGGCACAACAGGTCCTCCTGGATCGACCCGCCAGAGGAGGAGCATTCGCCACAGCTTACACAGGCTGAGCTGGAGAGCTGCATGAAGAAGTACGAGGTGAGAGGGTGGAGGTGCCTAGGAGGTGAAGGCGGGAAGGTTGGGAGTTAGAGGACAGCCTGGTTAACACGAAACTCAAAAGAGAATCAAATAGAGTTGTGTAGATAGTTTAGTTGGTAGGTGCTTGTCTAGCATACACAGAGCATTGGGCTCCATCCCCAGCACTACATAAACCAGGCATGGTGGAGCATGCTAGTCATCCCAGGGAGATGAAAAGATCGAGGCCATTCTTTGATATTTAGTAAGTTCTGGGTAAGCCTGGGCTACAGAAGACACCTGCCTAAAAATAAATAGTAGGTGGAGCAATGGTGGCACAGACTTTTGATCCCAGCACTTGGAAGGCAGAGGTAGGTGTATCTCTGTGAGTTCCCGGCCAGCCTGGTCTACAGAGTGAGTTCCAGGATACACAGGCAAACCAATAAATAAGCAGGACCGGAGTGCGGTTCAACAGATGACAGTGCTGATTCTATGATGTCTCAGATTCCTGCACCTCCATCAGCCACGCACAACAGCAGCCAACTCCAGCTCCAAGGGATCCAACACCCGCTTCTGCCTCTGGGCACCTGCACACACACAGACACACAGAAACTCACATGTACATAAATAAAATATAACTTAATTAATACAAAGAAAGGAAAATAATACCTTGATAACCTCAGTCCAAACCATGGGACCTTCATGGCGGAAGGGTGAATAGATTACCAAGAAGTTGTATTCTGATGTCTACACATATGCTCTGAACTCCACTCAAAAAGAAAAAGTGGGCAGTGCCTGAGGAAAGGTATCCAGTTATCCCCTGGCCTCCACACAAGCTCACACATGCACCTGTGTAAACCAGAGAAAGAAGGTGGTACCCCTACCACTGCCCCCCCCCCAAAAAGCATATGGTCAGGAGTGCATTGTTGTTGTTATTTATTCTTTGTGCTCTTTGGGGGTCCTGTCATTACCCAGCTCCCAATAAACTACACACAGAGACTTAATTCTTACTTATAAATGCCTAGCCTTATAGAAATAGAGAAGGGTAAAGGCCCGGAAGTAGACAGGATAATTTAAGAAAACGTGGCTAGAAACAAGCTAAGCTATTTCTGCAAATCTTTTCTTATTTCATGTCTGGCTGTGTGGCTGGTTATGTGGCTGGCTATGTGGCTGGGTGGCTCTGAGGCTGGTTGACTGGCTGGCTGGGTGGTTAGGTGGCTGGGTGGCTGGACGGCTCTGAGGCTGGTTGACTGGCTGGCTGGGTGGTTAGGTGGCTGGGTGGCTGGACGGCTCTGTAGCTGTGTGGCTGGGTGGCTGGCTTCTTCCCTTCTTCTCCCTTTATTGCTGCTTGGTCTCCCTTCTCCCAGATTTTTCCTTCTGTTTATTCTCTCTGGCTGCCAGCCCTGCCCATCCTTTCTTCTGCTTTGCTATTGGCCATTCAGCTCTTTATTTGACTATCAGGTCTTTTAGACAGGCACAGTAACACACTTCACAGAGTTAAACAAACACAACATAGAAGGACGCAACACATCTTTGCATCATTAAACAAATATTGCACAGTGTAAACAAATGTAGAACATCTTAAAAGAATGTTCCACAACAGTACTCCTGAAGGTGGATGCAGGTTTGTGAGTGGAGGTGTCAGGGTGAACATGGGACCATTGGTGTGGTGACTGAAGAGCCTAGTCGGAAGCCAGTGGCCCTTGGAAGTGCAGGCAGAGCCTGGGTCTAGCGGGAGGAATTGAGGGGCAGTACCAAGCCTGATGGAAGCCCTTGTCCTCAGGATACATTCCAGGACTACCAGGAAATGTTTGTGCAGTTCGGCTATGTAGTGCTATTCTCCTCCGCCTTCCCACTGGCTGCCCTGTGCGCCCTTGTCAACAACCTGATCGAGATCCGAAGCGATGCCTTCAAGCTGTGCACCGGCCTACAGCGACCCTTTGGACAGCGCGTGGAGAGCATTGGCCAGTGGCAGGTGGGCCAGTCGGGGAGGCCCAGAGGGGATGGTAATCCCTGACTGGACCTGTCCCTGAGCCTCCTGCCTCCCCTACAGAAGGTCATGGAGGTGATGGGCGTGCTGGCCATCGTGGTGAACTGCTACCTCATTGGCCAGTGTGGCCAGCTGCAGCGCCTCTTTCCCTGGCTGAGCCCAGAGGCAGCCATCGTGTCTGTGGTGGTGCTAGAGGTGGGGTTGGTGGCCCTCTGGAGGGAGCTGGGTGGAGAAGCCAGGCAATCCTGGGCCTGCAGCGCCCTTGTCTGTCCCCCACAGCACTTGGCTCTGCTAGTCAAGTACCTCATCCATGCAGCCATCCCCGACATCCCAGGCTGGGTGGCTGAGGAGATGGCCAAACTGGAGTACCAGCGACGAGAAGCCTTCAAGGTACAGGGCTGGGGTCCGGCTGATGCGGTTTCAGAAGGGAATAAAATTGAGGCTGAGTCTCTAGTGAAAACCCACAGGCTGCAGAGTGTGTAGCCCAGCCCAGCTTGAGGCTGCACCCAAATTCCACTAACTTGGATGGAAATTACTCAGTATTTGAAAGATGTGGAGGTGCACAACTGTCACCCCAGCACCTAGGAGTGGGGGCAGGTAGATCAAAAGTTCAAAGCCTGGGCTACGAACTGTGCTTTCTCAAAACACAAAGCAGAAATTGCATGTCTACTGAATATGTACAGACTACTGCATTTTACTTCTTTGTTTTGAGACTTAGGCCATCCTGGCCTCAAATTTGGAATGCCTGTGTCCACCTTCTGAGAACAGGCATGTACCACCACACCTAGTGTTTTCTTTTTAATATTTTATATAATCCTTTAGTGGGTCTTGTTCAGCCCAAGCTCAGGGCTCCATCCAGCCTCTCAGATAACTGGGAACACTGATGTAGAGCACAGTGCCTGTTCAGAATAACTTCACACAGCTTCCCAGTGACTCACCCAGAGACTTTCTTTTTTAGATTTATTTTATTTTACCTGCATGTGTATGTGCACCATGTGCATGCAGTGCCCTTGGAAACCAGTAGAGGACGTCAACTCATCTGGACCTGAAGTTACAGATGGTTGTGAGCTGCATTGAGGGTGCTGGGGACTAAATGGGATTCTCTCTAAGAGCAGCCAGTGCTATTTAGAGCTAAACTGTCGCTCCAGCCCCATCTAGGGGTGTTTAAAGTCTACAGGAAGGGGTGAGCAGATAGAAGCCAGCGTGCCACTACAGAAGGGACGAGGGCATTCATTGTTCCATACTTGTGGGTCCCAGACCCAATCCCTTGTAAACAGTAAGGGACGACTACCTCCTGCTCACCCACAGCGGTGGGTGTTGTCTAGCTTCTTGATGGCACAAGCTCCAAGCTCTCAAGAATGCTCATTCTTCAGAATGCCAGTTGGCCTCTTCCAAACTCCTCTGCAAATTAAATGAAGGGCCAAGGGCACCTTCTAGGAAGGCTCTAGGAAAGAGTACCAACAAGGATCCAGGATTTTAGGCTGTGACTCTAAGCCATCCCTCCACTTCCTCATTGGGAGATTCTGGCTGTCAATCTGTTTGAGCCACCACCCCCCCTTCAACAAGGGGAATTCTTGAGCAGCAGTCAACCTAAACCACGCCCCCAGCCCCTCACTGGGGGGTCCTAGGGAGGGGCTCCACCCCTGGGCCACGCCCCCAGCCCCTCATTGGGGGGTCCTAGGCAGGAGCTCCATTCTGAGCCACGCCCCCAGGCCCTTATTAGGGGATTCTAGGTAGGGTCTCTTCAAATGAGCCGCATCAGTTCCAAACTGAATTTTAATTGATTTATATTAATGGACTTTAAATGGTGGCTCCTACCTGTGATCCCAGCCCTGGGAACTTGAGGCTGGGAAGATTCTGAATTCTAAATTCGAGCCTTGTCTCAAAAACACACAAAGAAAGGGGAAGGGGAGGAAGCAATTCCTTTTAAAAAGCCCAGACTGGAGGTCTCCGGCCTCCCAGCACGCCCTGCTCTCGGAGCCGCGGGCCCAGCGTTCTGGCAAGGTCAGGGGTTCGGGGCGCTCAGGCCGTGTTTGTCCGCAGCGGCACGAGCGGCAGGCACAGCAGCGCTTCCAGCAGCAGCAGCGGCGACGGCGTGAGGAAGAGGAGCGGCAGCGGCACGCGGAGCAGCAGGCGCGGCGGGAGCGCGACGCGGGCGGCCGCGAGGAGGCGCGCACGGAGGCTCCGGGTCCCGACCCCGCGGCGGAGCGCGGCGCGGCCAAGGCCAAGGCCAGTGAGCGGCCCCGACGGCCCGGAGCGCTGCTGCCGCCCGGCCCGGTGCTGCGGCTGAAGCAGATCATCCCGCTGCAGGCCCGGCCGCCCGCGCCCGCCGGGTGTGCGCCTCCTCCACGCTCGCCCGCGGACACGCGCCTGCCCGCCTTCCTTAGCCTGCGCTTCCTCAAGGCGCCCGAGCGCGGCCCGTCCCCGCCGCGACCCGGGAAGCTGTTCGCCTTCGCGGCGCGCGAGCCCGCGGCCAACGGGGCCCCAGGGGGCGGCGGCCGCACGCACAGGAGCGCCGGGGACGAGCCCGCAGCGGCCGAGCCGGAGCCACGGCCCGAGGACGCAGGTCACAGGCCTTAACCGGGGCGCGCGTCGCGAGGGCCGTGGGCACCGTGGGGCCCCGCGAACCGCGCTCTCCCTCCGCAGGGCTCGCCTCGCCGCCCGCCGGCTGCTGGCGCTGGGACGCTCCCTGGGGCTGCGGCGACAACCCGCCCCGCGTACCCGGCCCCGCGGAAGCCTCCGCGCAGCCTGCCTGCTGGCCCGCAGCCCGCCACTAGCCCCGCCGCGCCCCTGACCAGGATGGGGGCCACAAGCAGAACCCCCCAGTACAGAAAAGTACACAGGATGGGCGGTTATTTATTTGTTTTAATTTATTTTGTCATATTTTTGTAAAACGGCAGAAATGCAATAAAAAGTCTATTTCAACAGTGCTGGAGGTCAGAGCGGTGGAGGGACCCGGAGGACCTGTAGCTGGTGGCTGAGCATCCTGGTTCTCCCGGTATGCGGCCTCTAAAAGGCCAAGGGAACCCATCAGTGTGGTGGTCTCAGGCTTGGGTTCAGATGCACATACGTGGCACCCCATGCCCCACATGGGACCCAGGGATGGTAAGGGCACAGGACAGGGTGGTCACCAGGAACAGCCTTCTGTGCCTCTGGCCAGAGGTCACCCTGGCCATCCTGAGAACCCAGGGTGCACTCCAGGGGCTGCACGGTGGTAGCACAGCAAAGGCAGTCATGGGAAGGCCTGAGGGCAGCAGAAAGTCCAGTGTATGAAAAGTGGACTCTGCTCGAGGCAGGACACACGGGTAACAACAACCCTGGGGAATATGGATGCCTTTGGCCTTGACCACAAGCAGCGTCTAGCCTGTGTGCAGGGATCCCAGAATGCCACACCTGAAGCATGTCCCATGCCACAACTGAGGATGTACACCCACACTCTGGTCCAGGTACCTTCCCTGGCTCCCAGGGACAGTGTGACTGCCTCGGCCCCTGCAGTATTCCCCAGCTGGTGGGCCTCCCACAGGATGTGCAGTGATGGGTGGCTGTCAGCCCCGTGGCATTGTCCTGGGCTGTCTTCCACAAGAGAAGGAACCCTGGGAAGTGGCTCCAGCTGAGGTGTGCGGACCAAAGACACCGGGTGGATTAGGAAAGATCCTTTTATTGGGGTGGACGCGGAGCACGGGCTAGTCCATGATAAAATGACTTAAGAGAAAGATCCAAAAGGGCCAGCTCTCTCCTACCCTGATATGGGCTCAGAGTGAGACATGGGCATGGGAGGGAACTGGGAGGACCTGGGGACGAGACCCCTCTGGCCTGTGAGTAGGAAGGAGCACAAAGGCCACTCGGTGTGCTGGGAGAACAGGCCGGTGTGGTCTCCGGTAGGTGGCCAGGTGGGGGACACCACTGTGCTTTAAAAAAGCAACTACCGACACCGCACGGCTGGGCCTGGCGTCCCTTTAACCAATGCTTGACACGGGTTACAGCATAAATAAAATCCAAGGAAAATAAATACATGGGTCCTATGAGGTCAGAGGTTCGTACTGGGTGTAGGAGGCAGGCTGCGCTTACACACGCGGGCGGGAGTGGACAGAGCACATGGACATGGGGAGCTGCACAGGGCCTAGGTGTCCTCGGGCATGTCTGGGCTGTCGGTCCGGGCCACCTTGCGGGGTGGCGCTGAGCTCTCGCCCTCCGCCTCCACCTGTTCTTGGTCTCTCTTCTTGGCGGCGTTCTGGAGGAGGGGGAAAACCAGGGTGAGGACAGCGTGGGACAGCCATAGCTCTGGCTGTTCTGAAACTATGTAGACCGGCTGGCCTCAAATTCAGAGAGCCTCATGTCTGTGCCTGCTCACCACGCCCAGCACAGGGCCCTTTCTCAAAGGCCTAGAGGAACCATCAGCCACATGGGACACCCTGCAAGGTACTTTTTACACAGTTTCTCAACTGGCTGAGGGAGCACAGGCCTGTAACTATCACTTGGGAGTCAGAGCAGGAGGGTCACTTTAAGTATGAGGCCACCCTGGGCTCACAATGAGACTTGTCTAAAAAGAACAAAACAAATACCTGGTCTCATGTACCTCAGGATGGCCCCAAACACTCTCAGTCTCCTTAACACTGGGGTGACAGGCATGTACAATGTGAGGTGGATTTCTCATACATACTTTCACCATTATAGTAAATACCAAAAACAAGAGACTTGGCTAGACAGTTGGGTGCTGTGCAGTGAGGAATGCCCTGAGTTCATCTTCAGTCTCTCCAAGCATTAGGACCCCAAGGCACACCCCTGGAATACTTCTCCCTGCGCTGGTCACCTGAAGAACTCTTCTTATACAGACCCCAAGGCCCCACCCAGAACCTTGCCTTTTTGTCCCATTGCTGGTGCAGGTAGCGCAGGAGGATGTTCGTCTTCTCTGTCACGATGACTGAGGAGCAAAGAGAGACAGTGAGAAGGGCAGAGGTGCCCTGACCTCCGCCCTGGCCTGGACCCACAGCCTCGCCCACACAGGGAACGGCCCTACCCATGAGTCTTGGTCCTTCCCTTCTCCTTTTGTTAAGGACTTACTTTATTATCTTGTGTATGTTTGTGAGGGGGACCTAGAAAGCCACAAGAGGGCGCCAGATCCCACTAAGCCGGGGTGTGGTACTGGGGCCTGGGCTCCAGTCCCCTGCAGCAGCAGCAGCAGCGAGCGCTAAAGCTGAGAGTGCGCAGCCCCATGTGTGCTTTTTATCTTGTGCTACATATGTGCACATACTGGTCAGAGGACAACTGTGAAGTTGGTTCTCTCCTCCACGTGGACTCTGGGGACCAAATCAGGTTCCCACCTTAACTCACTGACCCATCTTGTGGACCTCAGAGTCTTGTGGTTTCGGGCTTTGTTTTTAAGACATGATCTCACTATATAGCTCTAGCTGATCTGTAGACGAGGCTGGCCTCAAATTCCCAAAGATCTGTCTGCCTCTGCTTCCCATGTGCTGGGATTAGAGGTGTGGGACACCATACCTGGCTTTTCTTTCCTGCCAGTTATAGCACCAAGCCCTTGTTCTCCTACATCACAGTATACAGCCTGGACACCACTTCCACAGCCACCGTCCTTGACTTGTGTCTTTGTGGGCATGTGTATGCATGTGGGTGCACATCTGCCTCAGGCAGAGATCAACCTAGGCGCTGGCTCTTGCCTTTGCTTTGTTTTCTGGTTTCTTGTTTTTGGTGCCAGGCCATTTGGTCCTAGATTGCCCAGTAGGGCGGACTCCAATTACAGACCCTTGACGAGGTGCTTGGCTTTCACATGGGTTCCAGGAATCTAAAGTCAGATTTAACCTTGTGTTCCTCCTGCCTCAGCATCCAGAACACTGAAATAGGTGTGCTCAGCTTTGCCTGCTTCTTGATGGGAGCCCAGGCCTCTATCTCCCAGCTCAGTCTCGATTTATAGTTTTCATATGCAGACAGCAGAGGCCACCCAACATAACCTGCAGGGAGGGCAGGCCAGCCTGAGCCACTCAGGCTCCTTCAGATACAGTGGAGAACCAGTGTCTGCTCCCAGGCAGAGCAGGCTGTGGTCCTAAGATCAACCCTGCCCCTCAGTAGGCCCTTCCTAGCTGCCCTGGAGGCCGAAGCGCTGTAGTACTCACTCTGTTCTGACGGGTACTCTCGGGTCGGCAGGTACACTGAGGGACGGCGGTTCTGTGAACGGGGAGCGGTGGGTTAGCTGGCAACCCTCACCCTTAGGACAGTGATGCTACCCCCAGCCCCACACTCACCGAGGCCTTGCACACGGAGTCTGCGTGGAACCTGCTGAAGTTGCTCTTGTTGTAGACGGGCAAGCCTTTCAGAAAGTCTGCCTGGAGACAGGGGCAGGCATGAGGCCTCTGTGAGGCCTGAGAGCACACTCAGGCTGCCACCCGGTGCTCTAGCATCACAGAGAGGCAAAGGGCTCTCCTAAGGATCTCACATGTGGCCAGACCAGAGGGAACCTGAGGCTGCCCATTTATGAAGTTATTATTCACTGTGCTATGTATGTGTGGGGGGAGGGTAATGCATGCCACTGTGGGCACATTCCTCCCTCCATCAAGTAGTTCCCACCATCAGGCTTGGCTGTAAACAGTTCTGACTTGCTCAGCCATCTCTAGCCTGGAGCTGTTTGAATGTATACTTCCACTCAGCACAGCAGTACATGCCTGTCATCCCAACATCATGAGACGAAAAGCCAGGGGGGTGCCTGGGCTACAACTCTATCTCAAAACAACCACCAAAGCAATAAATGAAGGTGGTATGGTGGTGCATGCCATTAATCCAGCACTTGGGAGGCAGAGGCAGGTAGATCTCTCAGTTTGAGGCCAGTCTGGTTTATAGAGTGAGTTCCGGGACAGCTTGGGCTACACAGAGATTCCTGTCTCGAAAAATCAAAAGCAAACATACTTTTAAATAAAGCAATATTAAGAGAATATTTCAAAAGATGGGCTGAGTGGTGCACGCCCACCACCACAGCACTCAGGTGGGGATGGGGCAGGGCTGAAGGCCTGTCGGTCTGAGGACTGCCTGGGAACCTATCCCACAACACATAGAGATGGAGCTGGCTGCTTGGGCAGGTAACTGTGTCTTAAGTCTGCCTAGCTCAGGGAGGCAGCCAGGATGTTTGTTCATTCTCCAACTGTCTCTAGGATCTGAGGAGGGGGTAGTGGATAAAGTACACAGGTCTGTGGCTCCCAATGAGATCCCTGAGAGATGTACTGTGTGTGCCCCTGTATAGATGGCCACAGGCCCATGTTACTGCTTTCCTGTGACATTCCTAAGGCTCAGGTCTGGCTCTTAGGCGACCTTCCAGTGAAGTGGAGACCTTCATGAGTGGCTACACTCTTCTGCCTCGCTGGCCTGGAATGTAGCTGGGCAGCCTCAGCATCCCAACTCTCTGCCTTGTGAGCTCCTGCTCTGGGGCCAAGAGCTGTCCCTGACCAACCCAGGGTGTAGGCTCCAGTGCTCCCCACCACACTCCCAGGGTTCCCTGGCCAGACCACTGTTACACACTTGAGGGGTGGGATTTCAGGCAAAAGAACGGAGGTGTTTGGGGCCATTAGCTCAGAGGATGCTATGTGTAGCTTGGTGGCACACACAGGCCAGGCTAGTCTGGGCTCAGGGGAGCTTCCCTGGGGCAACAATGCAGAAGGAAAGCTTGCCTTGCTTATGTCCCCAGAGCTGACACCCCAGTTCTGGGTGTGTGTGTGTGTGTGTGTGTAAGCTAGCCTTGGCTCTATCTGAAACATACCCTAAACTTTCCCACTATCTCCAACTACTTGCCTAAGCTGTCCCAATAGTGCCGGACATGTCTAGAGCATTCACACCTACCTAAGGCCTCAGGCTGGGCTCTGGCAGAGCTCAGAGAACCCCATGGCCCCCACACCAAATCTAGACCTGCTACTGGCTAAGTGACCTAGGTGCATCCCACCACAGAGTGCACTGCCACCTCTAAGTACAGCTCAGAGTGGCAGCCAAGGCAGTCAGGGAAAAAACTGTGAAGAGGTCCCTCAGGGCAAGACTGTAACATGTATCTCTCTGCACTTCTAAAAGAAAAGACTGGACTTCTTCAGGTCAGCTGGAAAACAAGGCCTCAAGACACAACTCCCTTACAAGCCTCCAGGGTCAAGGGAAGCTTCTGCTCCAGGAGGCCAAATGCTATGACTTAGTCGAAGCTGATGCAAAGATTCTGGGACAGCAGGAACGGGGGAGCCAGAGGAAGTGAAAACAAGGTCAGTATGGCTTGCTGAAGGAAGGGCTGAGAAGGTGGGGATGAGGTCACAAAGGGGGGAACATTCCCCCTGAATGGAAGGCAGGAGATGCCAACTCACCACAGCAGGCTTTCTAAACTAGACAGTGTACAAAATGATGTCTTTGAAAACTCCTGATTGTGGGTGAATCAAAGATAGCCGAAGGCTGGGATGGGAAAGGGTAGAGAAGCCTGAACGAGCCTCTGGGACGGCAGGTTTAGGAGTAGGGTGGGGGGCACCAGGAGATTCTTGTTGCAGAGGTAAAGCAGGGACCCCACAGCCACGTCTCCTCCTCCCAAAGACTCTTGTGTGTGATTCATTCCCTATTCTCCAGAGTGTGGGCTGGGATGTGAGGTCTGGACTCACCCCTGCCCAACCCTGAGGCGTGGCCACCACCTCAATGTCACAGAACCATGGGGACCACAACCCTTAAGAAGGTTAGGAGCTCCCACCGAGTCACAGGGACCACCTCTCTTGAAGAATGGAGGGGGGGTCCCCCAGCTCATCGGTGGGCGGGCCCCTATCGGGGCCTCATTCTAAGGGGTGGGCACCTTCAGTCTGCAAACAGGGAGCTCTTTCCTCTTTAAGGACAAGTATGGGGTCGAGACAGACAGAAGGCAGGGGGCCTGATAGCTGGGTCTGGCGCGATGTCGCATTTCCTTGGGTGACAAAGCCCTGCCTGACACGGTGACAAACCCCTCGTAGCCAAGCTGTCCAGACCCGCCCCCCAAACGCCCGGAACCCAAGGAGCCACGTCGAAGAACAGCCCGGAGCGGGGGTCTCAAAGGACCCCACCCCACCCAAAGCGATTTCCGGGGGGGGGGGGAGAACATATAGGCGTGACCCGGAAATGGAAGAGTTGTCAGAGCCTGAAAGCCTACCTAGGGTCAGGAGTCGCATAAAGAGCCGGGGTACGGCCGGCGGGCAGCTCCCCGAGGGGTCGGGAAGAAGTCGGAGGTCAGCGCGAGAGGCGGGACCGCGACTAAGGGGGGGGGCGAGAGAAGGGTCTCGGGGAGCCGGCGGAGGGACATCTCAACGCCATGCCGGGCAAAAAGGGAAGCCGCACGGCCACGCTTACCATAGTCCGCGTCCTCCGCCGCCCCGGCCACCGCCGCCGCTGCCGCAGCCTCCTTCCCAGTCGCGGCCGCACAGCCACTTCCAGCCGCCGCGCAGATCACGCCGATGGCGACAGCGCAGCGCGTCATTGGCCCGCGCGGAGGCCCCGCCCTCCGCGACAGCCGCTGCCGGCGTGCTTCCATTGGCCAGTCCGTATCTACGCGCATTGCCATTGGTCTTCACTCCTCCGCCTTCGTAGTAGAGTTCGGTTGAAGGAACAAACCCCGCCCTTGAGATGCAAGGGTCTTGCATTCCGGAGGTGGGCGGGGACTGCGCGCGAAGTCTCCTGGGAGTTGTAGTTCACAGCTCGCTCGTGGTCCTGCAGGTCTCCACTTGTTCTAGGGCTATAATGAGGCCACCTAAGTCCTCCTTCTCCACTGAGTCTCAATCTGCAGATTGATTGATTGATTGATTGATTGATTGATTGATTGATTGATTGATTGATTGATTGATTCATTCATTCATTCATTCATTCATTTATTCATTCATTTATTTATTTTATTTTTTAGGTCATGCCATTGTCTAATTATACAGGCTGACTTTGAACATACTGCAGTCTTCCTGCCTCAGTTTCCTAAATTCCTGGGATGGCCAGTGTGAAGCTTTTGTTGTCGCTTTAGGTAAAGCTATCATGAGTGGGGATATGTTTCATATTTAATAAAAACCAGTCTGAAATATCAGAGGGATCTACTTACGGTCAGTCTAGGAGGATCAGAGAGTGGTAACTCACACCTTTAATCCCAGCACAGGGAATATCCAGGAATGGTGATCTAAATCCTTAATCCCAGCAGATCTGAGTTTGAGGCCAGTTTAGTTCCATTCTCCTAGGTAGGCAATGGTGGCACACACTGTTAGTCACAGCACTTGGGAAGCAGAGGCAGGAGGATCTCTGTGAGTTCAAAACCATCCTGGTCTTCAAAGCAAGTTCCAGGACAGCCAGGACTGTTACACGGAAAACTCTGTCTCGGGGGAGGGGGGGGACAGACTGTCAGAGAAGGCTCTGTCCTTAAGAAAATAAAAAATCCGGTGGTAGCAGTACATGTTTAATCTCATGTTCTCTTGGATGTCCTGTTAGTGACAGTAGTTTTGATAAAATGGAAACTTCTTTCCTTCTTAGGAATCTAACAGCTTGCCAGGTGGTAATAATGATTCTCTGAGTTCAAGGCCACTCTGGTCTACAAAGAGTTTCAGGACAGCCAGGGAAACATGTAGAAACTCTGTTTCAGGGAGCGGATGGGGAAGAGGGGCTGGACAGATGGCTTGGAGGTTAAGAGCACTGGCTGCTCTTCCAGAGGTGGCTCACAACCACCTGTAATGATATCTGGTGCCCTTTTCTGGCATGCAGGGATATATGTAGGCAGAACACCATATACCTAATAAGCAAATGCATATCTCTTTAAAAAAAAAAATAGAAGAGGCTCCAAGTGAGCAATACCCATTTCTAAAGGTTATTTAAAATTTTTTAATTTACATGTGTGTTTATGTGTCTGCGTGTGTGTGTGTGTGTGTGTGTGTGTGTGTGTGTGTGTGTGTGTGTGTGTGTGTGTGTGTGTACCATGGTCCTCACATAACAAGGACAACTTTGGGGGTGGGTTTCACCTTGTAATTTCCAGGGATTAAACTCAGGTCATCAGGCTTGGTGATACAAGCTTTTATTAGGTGAGCTGTTTGACTAGCCTAATTTCATGTGTTTTTTGAGACAAAGTTTCTCAGTGTAGTCCTGGCTGTTCCGATACTCAGCAGGCTGGCCTCAAACTCAGAGATCCTCCTTACTCGACCTCTGAGTGCTGGGATTAAACACGTACTCGGCTGCCATGATGTGGCTTTCAAACTTGAATTTTCATCCATGTTCTCTGAACTAGCTACTAAATTTTAACTGACAGCTCACACTATATTAAAAAACAAACAACACCCCCCCCAAAAAAAACCTGTGCTTTTGTGTTCTGTACACAAACGTGGCGGCAAGGTCTAGCACTTGTGTTTTTACAGCTCTCCAGTTATTGATCTGTTATTATTACTGTGTGTGCATGATCAATGCATGGAGGGCAGAGGACAATTCTATCCACCTTGATGTGTTTCAGACTCAATTCAAGTCCTCAGGCTTGACCAGCAAATGCTTTACCTACCTAAGCATCTCGCTGGCGCTCCTTTATCTTGAAATGGGTTCTCATGTAGCCCAGGTTGGCCTGACCTTGCTATGTAGCTGAGGATGATCTTGATCTGATCCTCCTGCCTGAGAGGTTAGAATTGCAGATGTGCACCCCAGAAACTATGGGGTCCTGGGGATGAAACTTGAGGCCTCTCCACACATGCAACCATCTACCAAATGAGCTACACTCTCAATTCTTCATTTATATTTTGTAACGAGGTCTTTTACCCAACTTGTAACTGGACCCAGGGTCTACCTGCCTCTGACTTTCAAGTTCTGGAGTCACAGACATGTATCTGTCTTTTTGTGTGTACAGGGATCTAAACTCAGCCTATCAGACTTGCCCGGAAAATACTTTACTGAGCCTGTGATACCTAGTTTATGTCAACACCAGCTAGAATCCTCTGGGAGGGGCCTCAACTGAGAAAACCCTTCCATAAAGGTCAAGGAAAGCCTATGGGGCTTTTTTTTTCTTTTCCCAGACAGCGTTTCTCTATCTAGTCCTGCAACTCTCTCTGTAGACCAAGTTGGCCTTGAACTCAAGAGATCTGCCTGCTTCTGCCTCCTGAGTGCTGGGATTAAAAGCATTAGCCACCACTACACCAGACTTTGTAATTAGTGTTTGATCTGGGAGGGCTCAGCCCATTGTGGGAGGTGCCACCCTAGGGCTGCTGGTCCTTGATCTTACAAGAAAGCAGGCTGAGCAAGCCAGGAAGCAGCCTCCTCCATGGCCTCTGCATCAGCTCCTGCCCTGTATGAGTTCCTGTCCTGATTTCCATCAGTGATGAACAGTGATGTGGAAGTGTGAGCCGCAAGAACCCATTTTTCCCCAACTTTCTTAGGTCATGGTGTTTCATCACAGAAACAGAAACTCTAAACCAGGCAGTGGTGGCACATGCAGCAGAGGCCCCAGATCCCTGACCCCCAAACTTAATTATAAGTTTGGACACACGCAGTGCGCCTAGAAACTTGACAGTTTATTATATTAGCTAATACTTCAGAGAGGCGGAGTCGCCAGAATCGGTGCGATGTTTAAAGGGGCCCCGTTTGCACAGAAACCTTTGAGACACTGAAGGATGGTGCTCAGCAAGTTCTGAATTCAAAAGTCTACAAAGGGACGGGCCCCAACTCTCGCCCTCGGGCAATTGTCCCGTAGTCTGAGTCTATTTCCAGCGGGCGCCAGACGCAGCTCCTCAGTGGCTCAGGGACTTGCGGCCCTTCAGCATGCGGCGGAGGATGACCTGCACGCCGGTCGGGGTGCTCAGACGGCGGATCCAGCCGTGCTTGTGCTTACGCTTGATGTTGCTGGGCTGGTACTCATTTCCGCGCGAGCGGCCGCGGGCCTGCTGCAGGGACGGGAGGCCCCAGGCGTCCGGGAGCCCCATCCAGACCCTGGGTTGGAGCCACCTGTGGGGCCAAAGAAACGGTGAGAATGGGCGCTGTGTGACCCCGGCGCGTCGCTCAGCCTCTCTGAGGCTCAACTTCATATCGTACGGCCCAAACAGAACAGCTTATATGCAAAAGACGCTACATAAGTGCGCGTGTAGTAGAGAGGTCACCATTGGCCCCTAAGCACTCACCCGCCACCCAGTTGAGTCACCGATCTGCAGGCGGGGGACGCAAAACTCCGGGCTAGGAAAGCCATGGTCGAGTGGCGGGTCCCTCTGCCCGGTCTAAATTCCTCAATCTTGGGCTTCGGGACAATGCCTTTTGGGAAATGTAGTTACATGTGTTGCCGCTAGGCATTCCGGGAGCTGTAGTTCCACGCCTGCGCATGATAAACCGAAGCTGTTTGTCCTCCATGTAGTTCTCCGAAATGACCAGTAGGTGGCGAGGAACCGCTCCTCAATCTGCGCGTGCGTGCGACGTTCTGTCTTGGTCTTCTGGGAGTTGTAGTTCTTTGCCTCGGCAATTGGTAGAGGGCGCCCCGTGGTGGCGGTGACGCCGCCGGCTTCAGCCCGGGTAAGTGGCTGCTGTTTTTTTTCAGTCGCCCTCATTGGGGACAGGCAGTTGGCACTCAACCGGTTGGCGGCTTCTCCGCGACCGCAGCCAAGGCTTATCCTGTTGGCGCGCAGCCCGGATGTCCTTGAGTCCTAGATCTTCGCAATCTGGAAAACTCGTGCGTTGTGAATTTGCTCTGGATAGTTTAATCCCTCATGCTGGCCTAGAGGAATTTTCTTACCGCAGCTCAGAGCTGGACTCCTCTTCCTCACACACCCCACTGCTCCAAGATGCCCAGCCTGCCAGCAGACACGGTGAAGCCTTGTACACGAGCATCTCTAAAGCTGCCACTATACTCTGGTCCCTACCCACCCTCTAAAACGGCCACTTGTGCCTAAAAATAATCGGGGGGTGACATATTACACTTTGTATGTATAGAAGGAATGACGGCGAGGGCGGGGGCTGCTCCTTAAACTCAAGGCCTGGGAGGGAGGAGGGTCAGCCTGGGGTCCTTGGCTTCCCGCTCTCTTACGACTCAATCTTGGTGGGGTCTCAGCAGGGATACAATTCCCATTCGCTAGCTCTCCAACTCCGACATTTCTGTTTCATTCCCAGGACTGACAGAAAGATGTTTCTTGTTCAAATCCCAGATGTGACCTTTTTTGAGTCTGGTTCCCCACCTGAAAGTGCAGAGATTTGGGAGTCTGCAGAACGCAAAGGTCAGCGGAGGGAGACACACGGCTCTGCTGGGGAGACCCTGTCCCAGACACAGCATATCCCGGTGCCCCCCACGCCACCCGCTGCCACCCAGGTGGCAAGCCCTTCTCCGCCCTGGCGCCGGTCCATCCCTCCCCCAGGTCTCCTAGCCCTTCACAGGGGCGGGGCTGCTGCTCGTAGAGCCCGCGCTAATCCTAGAAGCGCAGCCTCTGGTTGGACGGTTAACTAGGCCAGGTCGGCTCGCGGCGATAATAGGCCGAGATGCCCGCCCATCGGCTCTGGGCCCCGCCCACGCTGGGTGGGATTTACAGGGCAGGTTTGCTGCGCGGCTGCGGGGTGCCCCTGCGCTGACCGCCCGGGGCCCACGCCTGTCCGCGCTCATGCGGCCGACCCCACGCCACCATGTAAGCGGCACCTGCAGGTGGACGCTGGCTTCTCCGCCCGGGACCCCTGCGCCCTGCCTCGGGCCCCGGGCCCCTCGATGACCTCAGGTGAGCTGGATCCTGGGCCTCCACTTGCGGTGGGGGATGGGGGGCAAGCTCCGCATTCGCTCTGCCCGGATGCTGCAGAACCCCAAACGGCTTTGACCCCACTGCGGGTATGACAAGAGCCCGGGAGAAGCGGGTCCGGATCTAGGGAGCAGGACTGGCGCTGCGCTTTAGAGAGGCCTGTGCAGTCAGGGTTCTAGGGCCCTAGAGGTGGGGTGCACGGCCTACTTTCCCTCAAATGCATCCAGGGCCACCACGAGCCGGGTCTTTAATGAGTATCACCCCAGCGGTGCCCAGGCCGTGAAGGAAGAATGATACTTGCTCCATCCCCATGCCCAGACAATGGGGGTGCCACTGCGCCGGTATCCCCCGGAGTTATGTAACCGCATATGGTTGTCATGGACACGGGGGGGGGTGGCCAAGGGAACCGGATGGAGGCCCTGAGGTCCCCAGTCAGGTCCTGCCTTCGTCCTCCTGGCTACCTCCCCTCAATACAGGGTACCAAGTATTGAGGGCAGCCTCCTCCAACCATGCTGGTTTCTCGGTTGGCTCAAGTTCCTTTCCTCCTTGACCTGGGACTGGATAAAATCGGAGTCCCCGTGGCCGACGTTCTTCCCCGGCTTCATTTTTGACTGGTCCGATTCTCAGCCAGAGGCCTGAGCTGAGAACTTTTGACCCTTTAGGAGAAAAGACAGGCTTGGTGGTCTGTTATCTCACACCTCTTGCCTGGGGCCCAAGGTTGAGGTCAGCCTGGGCTACACAATGTAACTTATATAAAAAGGCTGGCGGGGGGGGGGGCGGGGGGGGCAGCGGTTCACACCAGTTATAGCAGAGGCAGGAAGATTGCAAGGAGTCTGAAGCCAGTGTCGTGCCCAAGACTGCGGAATGAGAACCTGTTTCAAAAGCAGGCAAAACCCAGGGCTGTTGTGTTGATGTACACCTGTCAACCCAGCGCTCAGGGACGCAGACGTGGGAGGATTGCACAGAGTTTGATGTTCCTTTGGCCTTTAGAGACATTTGAGATGTTGAGCTGAAGAAAGCACACCTGCACGCTGAGCCTGCTACAGCTCCAGAGGTCGTTCTGGGGCAGCACAGGGATTTCCAAGCTGGCCTGGCCTACATGGGCTCCTTTCTCAAAACCAACCATGCAAATCAGCTTGAATGCCTGCCTGCTTGCATCAGTCAGTGTGTAAATAGATGAGTGCAAGCATACTTGCTTGCATGCATGCATGAATGATTGCCCCCCCCATGCTCTCTCCAGTATCGGCGGACCCCTGAGAGAGGGGCCCCTCCAGGTGCAGCTTATTCGATGTGTGGACAGAACCACTGACCCTGAGGGGCCGCTGTCCCCTTCTCTCTGGCTCCAGGACACACCATGCTGACCGGCGTGACAGATGGATTCTTCTGCTGCCTGCTGGGGACTCCCCCTAATGCCGTGCGTCCACTGGAGAGTGTCGAGTCCAGCGACGGCTACACATTTGTGGAAGTCAAGCCTGGCCGGGTGCTGCGGGTGAAGCACGCAGGCCCCGCGCCGAATCCCACACCGCCACCACCTTTGCCGCCTCCAGAAGACGACGCTGAGGTCAAAACGGGCTTCGTGCGCTGCCAGCGCCGCATCACCGTATACCGCAACGGGAGGCTGGTGGTGGAGAACCTGGGTCGCGCACCACGCGCAGACCTGCAAGGCCGCAGTTGCTCCGGGGACCAGCCCGCAGCACTCGAGGTGGAGCTGGCAGAGCCTTCAGGGGGCGACACCCGGACCACCCCAGGCAGTGGGCGGAGACGGCGACCCCGGCGTCCCAAGAGGACCATCCACATCGACTGTGAGCAGCGCATCACCAGCTGCAAGGGCGCGCAGTCCGATGTGGTGCTGTTCTTCATCCACGGTGTGGGCGGCTCGCTCGCCATCTGGAAGGAGCAGCTGGACTTCTTTGTGCGACTTGGGTATGAGGTGGTGGCACCTGACTTGGCAGGCCACGGAGCCAGCTCTGCACCACAGGTGGCAGCGGCTTACACATTTTACGCACTTGCAGAGGACATGCGGGCCATCTTCACGCGCTATGCCAAGAAGCGCAATGTGCTCATCGGCCACTCTTATGGGTAAGACTTATGGGTGAGACCCGGGGTGGGCATCTCACAAAACACTCTCTTCACCATGGGGTGAAGCCCTGCCTAGCATCTCCCAGTGAGGGGCTGGGACATGGCTCAGGGGTGGGGCCCCTGCCTAGAATCCCCCAGTGAGGGGCTGGGGGCGTGGCTCAGGGTTGAGCCCTGCCTAGAATTACCGAGGGAGGAGCTTGGGTAGCTTGAGTCTAGAGCTCAAACCTAGCAAATGATATCTGTTGTTAGTATCTGCCAATGGGTCAGGTGTGGTGACAGATATGAATCATCTCTATACGCAGGTGGCTGATGATAGAAGATAGCTAAAACTTTGAGGCCAGCCTGGGCTACAAAGTTATTTCCAACCCAGGACTACACCTATATAGCAAAAACCTGTGCTAAAGCCGAATTTGATGGCGTATGCTTTTAATCTTAACACTTGGGAGGCAGAGGCAGTGGGTCTCTGTGAGGGGCCAGCCTGATCTACAGAGGGAGATCCAGGGCAGCCAAGACTATACAGAAAAACCCTGTCTCGAATAATTGGGGGGTGGTGTTGTTGGGTATGATGCTCCTCCCACACCAGAACTTCCAAGATCAAGGCAGGAGCATTGCTGACTGCTGTGAATTCAAGGCCATGCGGGGCTACAGGGTGAGGCTTATGTCTCAGAAACAGATAAACAGCACAGAAAGTTAGGCAAGGCAGCCCTCATCTCCCATCCCAGCATTGAGGATGTGGCGGTAGATCAGAGAGTCATGATCACCCTTAGCTGCACAGCTTCCAGGCCAGTTTAATATACATGAGACCTTGCCACACTCATGGGAGTGTGCTCCTCCCACCAAAGCCAAGGCTGGGAGTGGCTCAGGGACAGATACCTGGTGTGCACAAGGCTATAGGTTCAATCCCTAGCACTTCCAGAAAAAAAGACTTAATAAATAAGACTTTGGGAAGGTGGTGACAAGATTTGTATTCATATTCCTGGCAGTCCTGGAACTTACCATGTAGACCAGGCTGGCCTCAAAGTCACAGAGATCCACCTGCCTCTGCCTTCTGGGTGATGGGATTAAAGGTATGTGCTACCATACCCAAGCTAAAAATTAATTTTTAAAAGCTGGGCATAGTGAATCATGCCTGTTATTTCAACACTTTGGAGTCTGAGGCAAGGACATTGTTATGGTCTCAAAAATGTCAAGAATGTAGTAATTGCCCACATATATGGTAACTGTGGGCTGGGGTTGTGGTTGTGTGTCCTGCTGGTCATTCTCATTTCCACTCTGTCTCTTCTATCTGAAGCCCTCAAGCTATTAGCCAGGTGGATACAGTGATGTAGGGTGAGGGGCAAACCCTTGACCCTGAACATTCAAGGTCAGCCTGGGCAACAGAGACTTGGTATCTTAAAGACAACAAAAATAAAAGCCACATGCATGGAACCTGTGGCCCCTGCACACCAAGGACTGCGGCAGGAGCTGTGGGTGGTTAGTGCCTCCAGATCTAGCCATGACCATCCTGTCTTCAGCTGCTGAGCAGAAGCACTGGAGAGCCACTGAAGGGATTCCAGAATCCAGCTAAGGAGGGCTGGAGTTCCCCTAAAGACTGTTTGCAAAGACATGGCCTGCCATCAGTCTCTCAGGCAGAGTGCTGCCATATGCCATTTAGTGGGCACCTGCCCCAAGGTGCACAGAGTAATGAGACAGCCAAGGTCACTGTATTAGTAATCACAGAAGATTATGTCAAGTTACACAGGAGCATGCTTGAGAGGCAGGTGGATTTCTGAGAGTCGTAGGCCAGCCTGGTCTACACAGCCAACCAAAGCTATATAGTGAGACCCTGTCTCAAACGAGAAGTACACCAGCACTTCCAGGGGGTGCATGTTGCAGTGCCAGCTCTGGCTCTGCAGAGGCTGTGTGGGGCTAAGCCTGTAGCTCAGTGGATAGAGCAAATGCCCAGCATGCATAAAGCCCTGGCTCCTGCACCAGTACTACACACCTGGGCATAGAGGTGCCTCATTTGTCAGCCATGTGGGAGGGAATAAAGCCCTCACTGTTAGTGTCTGCTGACTGATGGTCTCCCCTCCCTGCCCCCAGTGTCTCCTTCTGTACTTTCCTGGCCCATGAGTACCCAGATCTTGTACACAAAGTGATCATGATCAATGGCGGGGGCCCCACGGCGCTGGAGCCCAGCCTCTGCTCCATTTTCAACATGCCCACCTGCGTCCTGCACTGCTTGTCCCCCTGCCTGGCCTGGAGTTTCCTCAAGTGAGTGCCTTGCACCTGGGATTGGGAGTGGGGATGCCTTCTTGATTTACAGGGGCTGAGTCTGGGCATCTGTAGGGCTGGCTCTGAGCGTTGGTCCCACAGCACAGTCAGGCTCCAAAGACGTCTTTGCACCCCCAGGGCTGGCTTTGCACGCCAAGGGGCTAAGGAGAAGCAGCTGCTGAAAGAGGGTAACGCATTCAATGTGTCCTCCTTCGTGCTACGGGCCATGATGAGTGGCCAGTACTGGCCTGAGGGTGACGAGGTTTACCATGCAGAACTGACGGTTCCGGTGCTGCTGGTACACGGCATGCATGACAAGTTTGTTCCAGTGGAGGAGGACCAACGCATGGCTGAGGTAGGACCCGAGGTCTGCGTGCGCACCCATGGATTCTTAGGAGGCTGGGCCTATGGCTGAGTGGGTGTGGCCTTCCCAGGTGGGTGAGGCTTTCTGACAGCTCTGGGCTGGCCAGGCCTTGGCATGGATATGGTTTATGAGTGAGTGTGGCTTCCGTTGGTTACGACACCTCTAGACTGGTGTGTTTTAGGTGGGTGTGGAAATGGATGAGTATGGTCCGGGGTGAGCATAGTTTAGGAGTGGGTGTGACCCCTCTATGGGTGTGGTTATAGGTAGGTGTGGTCTGCCCAGGAGGTCCCTGCTTCTGGGCTGAGCCTGAAGGACAATGTAGAAGGCAGAGCTGCTCCAGGCAGGCTGTCACACCACTGTCTTCTCACCCAGGGAGATGAAAATAGAGGTTGGAGTACAGGATCTGGGGTTCTTAGGACTTAGGGCTGCTCAGAATACCGAGGGCAGATCTTGGAGACATCAAGCAGCATTTGTGGGCAGGGGAAGAGGGGCAGAGTTTCCTTGGCATCCCCGGGTGTGTGTGGGGAGGGGTGTCCAAGGAGGCTTTGCAGCACCCTACAATACAGACGATGTCCTCCAACTCCGACCCAACCCCCAGCATTAGCAGCCAAGGTTGAGAACTTAATGGGTGTTGAGTGAGTGAATACCTGATAAATGCTACCACGTGAGGCTCAGGGTAGACAGCAAGAGGGACTTCCTGTGTGCCTGCAGATTCTGCTGCTGGCTTTTCTCAAGCTCATCGAGGAAGGCAGCCACATGGTGATGCTGGAGTGTCCTGAGACAGTCAACACACTGCTGCATGAGTTCCTGCTGTGGGAGCCGGAGCCGGAGCCCGAGGCCGAGCCAGAGCCTGAGCCAGAGCCACCACAGCCAGAGCCTGCTCCAGGGGAGGAGAAGTGACTTGTGGCTGAAGGCCTTCTGGATCTTGAGTAGCTGACTGGGCATGGGCTGGATGGGTGGGGCCTCACGCCAATGGGTGGGGCTTGGATAGACCACGCCCCAGGGCGGGCCGAGCACAGCCAGTGTTGGAGACGCAGTGCCCAGTGCAGCCACCCTGTCTGCTTGGGTGACCGCAGGGCGTGACCTTGTACAGAGCCCCTTCCCTGCCTCCCTAAGTCCTCGATGATGCTGCAGCGGGTGGGCGGCCACCCCACTTGGTCTTACCCTCCGCTGTGCTCCACTCCGCACTGGGAAGCCCTGGGAAGGGGCTCCCGTCCCAGCAGGGGACCCGCTACACAGACCCCTATTGCTTGGAACTGAGAGCTGGGTACCCAAGAAGGAGGGGCCGGAGCCACAAATCCCCGCACATGGCAACTTGTAACTCAATTAAAAAAAAGTGACAATCCAAAGTGGCCTCTCTGTGCATCCCTAGCTGTCCTGGAACACTCTCTGTAGACCAGGCTGGCCTTTAACTCACAGATTCCCTGCCTCTGCCTCCTGAGTGCTGTGTTTAAGGGCATCATGAGCAATCACTGCCTGGCAAGACAGTGGAATGTTCTGGAGTACTTTCTGCTCCCCCCCCCCCATCATTTCCCTCCCACCACAGGGACCTACTCTCCCTGAAGCATCGTCTGTCACAGAGTTCACCCTCGGCCTGAGGGATGCACATGCATCCCCGGCCCCCAACATGCACAGACTGTCCTCTAAACCCAGAGCTGGGAAGGCTGTCAGGCACCTGTAGGGATATAAAAAAACATTCGGAGATATCAGATATCTACCCACAGTCAGTCTGGGAGGATCAGAGGGTGGTAATTTACACCTTTAATCCCAGCCCAGGGAGTATCCCTGGAGTGGTGACCTACGCCCTTAATCCAAACTGAGTTTGAGGTCTTCTTAGTTTACAGAAGGAGTTCCAGGCTCCCAGGCAGGCAGTGGTGGGGGCCATGCCTTAACTGCTCGAAGAAAGTATTTGAGGCAGGCATAGAAAGACAGAGCAGGCAGAAGAAGCCAGGAGGAGCAAGGCTGAGGAAGCTGGAAGACAGCTGGGTGAGATCTGTGGTGTTTACTGGCAATGCACAGCCCTGGGCGTCCTCAAGCGGCAGCTCTCCCTCCTCTCAGCCAGGAAGCAGATGTGCCCACGATCAGGGCGACCTCAGGTGGAGAGCCGCCTGACAAGTTTTAGTAGGGCCTTTGTGCCAGGTGACCAGACTCTATTCCTAGACAGCAAACCTGAGCTCAGAGTGACCACCTACAAAAGGATGTGTCCCACTGGGGACTGTCCCTAAGAGCAGTTAAAAAAATGAGGCAGGAGAGAGGATGCCTGAAGAAAGACTGGAAGGGAAGGAAGGCTGGGGCAGAAAGGGTAAGAGGCACTTGAACTGAACCTACCAAGGTTGCTGTCTCTGATGGGACACTGAGTATCCCAACCCCTGAGCCACACTCCCAGCCCCTCACTGGGGATCCTAGGCAGGGCTCCACCCTGAGCCACGCCCCCAGCCCCTCACTGGGGATCCTAGGGAGAGGCTCCACCATGAGCTATGTAGTTTAAGTTCTCTATGAGTTAAATTTCTCTGGACTGGAATTTAAAGCTTTTCCTGGCTCAGCGTCCCCTGTGCTGAGATGACAGGTTTGTGCCACCATGTACCACCAACCAGAGTATTAAAGATAAAAGTAATAAAGTTAATGTGATGCTAGAAATGGAATTCCCCTTCCTCTCGTGGTTTGATTTTTGGATACAGGTTTTCTCTGTGCAGCCCTGGCTGTCCTGGAACTTACTTTGTAGACCAGGCTGGCCTTGAGCTCAGAGGTGCTGGGATTAAAGCCTTACAACACTACCACCCATCAGAAATGAGAAATCTTAAGTGTCCCGTCCAAGAGATGAAGTGGATTTCAGAGAGAATGAATAAGGAGATTGCTCATAGAGCGTGGGTAGAGGTGATGAGTATGGGGAGCCAAGTATTGGGTAGTTGTAGTGTGATTGTGGTCTGTTCCATTGTAAATAATTGTCCCACCTACTAGTTTAATAAAAACGCTGATTGGCTGAAGGCAGTCAGGAAGTGTGGGCGGGGCTACAGACTAAGAAAACTCTAGGAACAGGAAGAACAAAGCAGAGATGCCACAGACACACCAGAGAAGCCAGCAGATGCAGAGGACAACTGTGCTGCTCTGAGAAAAGGTACCAAGCCCCATGGCTGAACAGGATAAGAATCATGGGATAGTTTAAGGGCAAGAGCTAGCAAGTTATATGCCTGAGCCATAGGCTGATCAGCCAGAAACTTATTACTACATGTAGTCCTGGTAGTAACCATAGGTACAGCAATTGTGTATGGATAAATGTAATGGGAAGAGGTAAGATACTGCATAATTATAGCATTGGTCATTGGTGGGTATTGGTAGAAATAAAGGGTATAGTTGCCAGTGATATATGTGGTAAATGGCTACAGGCATTAGGTATCGCTTCAAGTGTTTGAAGGGGGTACAGTCATTAGGAATGGGCACAAGTGGTTTGTATACACAGATTGAGTGTATGAGTACATGTACTTGGTCAGCAGCATTTGTTTTCATACAGGAACTGAGTGGATATGGACACCACAGGGTGAACATGGTTACAGATACTGTATATAGATAGGTAAAGATGTTTGGAATGGGTACAACTGGTGGGTATGAATACAAGTGGTGGGCACAGGTAAAGATATTGTACATGGTTATTGGTATTGGTATCAGTATGAGTCTTCTTTAGGTACAAGCATTTCGCATAGGTATGGGTGATGCGTATGGGTACAGAAATTGGATATGATTTCAGGTTGTGGCATGGTGGAAATAGATATAGAAATTGGGTTTAGGGACAGGTGGTGGGTATGCAAATAGGTGGTGGGCATTGGTATAGGTTCTGTGTATATGGGAACAAGTGGTATGTATGGGGACAAGTAGAGATTCTTATGGCTACAGGTATTGGGTATTGATACAGGTAAAGGAAATGGGCAGAGATATGGATATGGGCATATTTGGTGTGTATGAGTACAGTTTTTGGATATGGGTACAGGTGATGGGTATGGGCACAGGTGGTGAATATGGGTACAGGCAATGGATATGGGTACAGGTGGTAGATAGGGACATAGGTGATAGATATGGGCGCAGGGGTGGATGTTAGTTTTGTGCTTAAGAGGTAGACACACACTACTAGATGCCACTTGAGAGTTTATTCAGGGGAGTTGCTTAAAGAGAGAGAGAGAATGAGAGAAAGGACTTTCACATGGTGGGCAACTCCTTTTAAGAGAGCAGGTGGACACAGATTTACGTAGCCACATCTAGGGCTGTTCTGCCAGTACCATGTTGTGTTTACCATGTGGGGGCTACATGCCAGGAATTCTTATTTCATTCTGTACCATGTTGGGTCTACCATGTGACTACCATGTGCCAGGAG
The DNA here is from genome assembly GCA_033318265.1 of Phyllotis vaccarum. Classification (NCBI taxonomy): domain Eukaryota; kingdom Metazoa; phylum Chordata; class Mammalia; order Rodentia; family Cricetidae; genus Phyllotis; species Phyllotis vaccarum. The sequence continues at coordinate 176,746,369 of JARWLC010000002.1, read as the reverse complement.
TCATGACATGTTACCCTTTTGTAGGGGGCAGGGGGAAGTGGAATGGGGTTGACGGATCTCTTAAGGCTGCTTCAAGCTGTCTTAAGGGTGAAGAGCTGTATCTTCCGGCATCGGTCTGCTGGGTTTGCAGCTCATTCCTGCAGTCCAAGTGAGTTTAAGGCATGGCATGATAAATTCTGATTTTCTGGACCTAGGAAAAAAACTGAGTTAGTAAGAAAACCTTGGGAAGTGACATATATGGTGAGGGTTCTCTGCTATTACGGGATCTGGAGGTCAGATCAAGAGAAGAGAAGAAAGAGGGAAGTGGAAGGAGGTTTGAAATCGGGGCATGTGTAACCTTAAGTTAGGCCTTGTCTGTACTTTATATAAACCTTGAGGTAGCTCTTCTGTGTTTCTTCCTTCTAGGGGACTCCAGCTGCACAATAAAGTTTGTGGTTCTCTGCTAGGTCTGGAGATGGGAAGAGGCTAAAATGTCTCCTGGTTTTTGTTTACCTGTTATCGAGGATAAAATGACTTCTGGTTCCTTTCTTTTGGTCCTGGGGGGCTGGGGGGGGACAGTTTGTTTTACCTGTATTGGCTCTAAAATGGCTTCTGGTTCCTTTTCTCTAGTCCTGGGTGTGTGTGGGGGGTGGTCAGCTGTTTTCAGATGGTAAGATGGCTCCTGGGTTTTTCCATTCTCCAGAAGCTGCTGCTGGAGGGCTAGTCTGTGGGGAGGGGGAGGATGAGGAGAAAACCTTGGAGCTTTTGTGTTCTGTAACCATCTCGACTTCGGCTCTGAGAAACGGGCTGGAATAGAAAACTCAGAGACGGGAAATTTTAGGGAAATATGTCTGGGTCTGGCGCTGACAGGCTGAGCAGATAGCAGGAGAAGCACAGGAGCAGCTGTCGAGGCTGGATTCAGGCAAATGTGTTGACTAAAAGAAATCAAAGATCTCATTTTAACCAACAAATCCCTTCCTGTTAGGGCTATGGGGCAGGAAGGCGTGACCAAAAGTGAGTGGGTGACAGGGATATCTCTGAAAATACACTTGTTGGCATCCCACCTCGATGATGGAGGCTAGAAAGGTAGAACCCCAAACTCCTGCAGGACCGAGTATCATGGCACCAGTGTCCACGGGGAAGGAACTGGACTGCCCTGATGTCATTATGGTTAGCTGAGGTTCCCTTTTCATGATGGCAGTAATCAGGTTACAGCAGCCCTGGCAACATCAACCGCCCACCGCCAAGCCTAGGAAATCAGCCAGGGAGTGGTCTATGTATAACGTCCCGCTGCCATGTGGGGCTTGAGAACAGTCACTTAGACCAGTACTTCCCTTGATGGCACCTATGACAAGGCCTGAACAGTCTCTGTGAGGCTGGGCAAGACGGGAGACCAGTGGCCGAGTTGGCCATACTTAAAGCACGCACCAGGTGGTCTAGGTCTCTGCTGTGGGAGGAGGCGAAGGAGCTGGTCAGATAGCTCTGCCAGCAGGAAATATCTTTCTTGGCGGGCTTTCTCATCTCTCCTGTGATACGCCTTAAAAGCCAGCAGCACTAAGACTTCTGCCTGTGGGGTCAGTGGTTCCCTCTCAAGAGATGTAACACTGATGTTGGGGGAATGGTAAAAAATGGGTCATGAGAAGCTGTTTTTCTTTAGCGCTCTCAGAATCTAAATTGGAATACTGTAAGAGCGCATTTGTGAGGCCTTAGAGCAGCTCTGCACAGACTTACCAGTAAGCGGGTTACAAAATTGCCTCTGGCTAAGACCCACCTTGGTGCATTGTAATTCTAATGGGGTCTACACTAGGGACAGCCTCAGCTCCCAGGGGGTGCTACGTTTATCTCACCAACCTTATCTGCATGAGTTCTAGCCTGCTTCCAAACTCACCTTCACGCTGTCACGCCTTCACTTCGCAGCCCAATTTTTCTACCTGAGAAAGTTTGGACAGAGGAAATAAGGAAACTTTTACTGTCTTATCTATGCTGGTCACTTCTCACAGGGAGAACTGGATCAGGATTCAGGAGTGTGAGAATGAGTGACCAGTAGAGTAAATGTAGGTTTAAGTTCCTGGAAAGGAAGAAGCTGGAGGTAAGTGTTGAGATTTGAGAGGTGGGGGTACCAGCAAAGGATCTGGTCATGTGGCTTAGAAGCAGATGGAGGAAGAACAGAAGGCCAGGAGAGAAAGTTTAGAGCTGAGACGTGGAATGAGATGGGGAAAACTCTTTCCATCTGCCCATATGCTTGCAAAAAGTTAGCTACTGTAAAATATCAGGGTCCAGCGAACTGTTAGGCGGCTATTTTGAGTTATTTTCTAGGCCATTTCTTTGTGCAATAATAGATAAGCTTGGTGATGTCTAGGTAAGGCAAAAAGCTAAGCAGCTTGAGAGTCTCAAGAATGCATCCTAGAGGTGGAGATGGAGAGACATTTTCTACTGACTCATTTCTCCATTATTGAGGCCCAGAGGGGAGAGACTCCACCGCTAAACCTAGGTCGTCACCCAGTGTGGGGGGGGGGGGGCAACGCTAGCTATTGTTAAGTAATTTGTCAGCTTAGGGTAGGTGTTAGGTAGGACACAGCCCAGAACCAAACTAGCCACCATAAAGGTGGGTGTATCACAAGATGTTCATCAGCACCTATGATTGGTGTCAGTCAGGATCTGCCCAAACCAATGCTTACTACTCCTAAAAACCCTTTAGTTCTCAGGAGCTGGCATACAAACCACACTAGCCACCACAGGCACTCTTCAGCAAGTAGGGTGGGCATGCAGCGCAAGCTACCGATAGGTGCTTGTCAGCACCTGCAGTAGGTATTAGGACAAAGCCCTGAGGACAGTGTCTGGGAACAGGATCCAAGGATCCAAGCTGGGATTTAAGCAGGGAAGGCCAGAAATGAGTGTCAGGCAAGAAGAAACAGCCGTAACCAGTGAAGATTGTGGCTAAGGGTGATCCTCCACAAGACTAAGCCGGACAATCAATGGTCTTTTCCGGAGACAATGGTTGGCATTTATTCCAACCAGAAAGGGAAGACTTACCAATTGAGGCTGGTGGCGTTCGAACAAGCTGCGGCAGGGCAGATGGAAGGTAGACTGTCAGTGGCCCTGGATCAGAATCTCCAGGTCTATGTACACCTTAACCCAGGAGAGAGCCTATCCAAATCACGGCACCAAAACGTTGGTTTCATGGGTGTGAGGATCAGACACACACTACCAGATGTTACCCGAGAGTTTATTCAGGGGAGTTGCCAAGGGAGAAAGAGAGAGAGAAGGGAGAGAGAGCAAACTTTAATGTGGCAGCTCTTTTTAAGTGAGCGGGTGAGCCCAGATTTATGTAGCCACAACTAGGGGCGTGCCCTCTGTACACAGTGTTCTGCTGGTGCCATGTTAGGTTTACCATGTGGGGGCTATATGCCAGGAATTCTTATTTCCAGACTGCTCAAGTAGGGAACCTGGCTACTATGTTCTAGGAATCATTGAGTAAATATGGATATAGGTGATAGATATGAGTACAGGTGGTGGATATGAGTACAGGTAGTGGGTATGGGTACAGATGATGTTTATGGGTACAGGTGATGGATATGAGTACATATGGTAGATATGGGTACAGGTGATGTTTATGGGTACAAATGATGGATATGGGAACAGGTAGTGGATATGGGTACAGGTGGTGGATATGGGTACAGGTGATGGGCAGTGTTACAGGTGATGGGTATGGGTACAGGTGATGGATATAGGAACAGGTAGTGGATATGATACAGGTGGTGGATATGGGCACAAAGTGATGGGTGAAGATACAGGTGATGGATATGGGTACAGGTGATGGGTAAGGGTACAAGTGATGAATATAGGTACAGGTGGTGTTTATGGGTATAGGTAGTGGATCTGGGTACAGGTGATTGATGTGGGTATAGGTGGTAGATATGGATACAGGTGATAGGTGAGGATACAGGTGATGGATATGGGTACAGGTGGGGGATATGAGTACAGATGATGGATATGAGGACAGGTGATGTTTATGGGTACAGGTGGTGGCTATGGGTACAGGTGATTGATATGGGTATATGTGGTAGATATGGATACAGGTGATAGGTGAGGATAAGGTGATGGATATGGGTACAGGTGGTGGATATGGGAACAGGTGATGGATATGGGTACAGGTGAAGTTTATGGGTACAAGTGATGGATATGGGAACAGGTAGTGGATATGGGTACAGGTGGTGGATATAGGAGCAGGTCGTGGATATGGATACAGGTGGTGGATATGGGCACAAAGTGATGGGTGCAGATACAGGTGATGGGTATGGGTACAGGTGATGTGATGTGGGAATGTCTTTTTGTACGCTTTTAATATCAATCTTTAAATAAAGGAACTGTTTTGGCCCATGACAAGCACCATTATAGCAATGAGGATTTTTGGTCGTGGGCGGCCAGAGGTCTAGACCTGTAGACCTGCCGCGCCAGACTTTTTAGTTGCTTGCAGTTGATCAGGCCTTTAGAAATGATTTAGATATTTATATTAAGTTCATGTTGCTTGGCCTATGACTTAAGCATATTGTTAGTTAGCTTTTTTATCTTAACTTATTTTTATTAATCTGTCTGGAGGGGAATCAGAATAGTTAGGAGAAAGAAGGCGAAGTCAGATCAGATTGAGCCAGCCACCAAAGAAGAAACATGTAAGGTAACACAGGTGAACCATGGGTCACATGGCAGGACAGATTAATGAGAATGGGTTGAATTAAGAAATAAGAGCTAGCTAGCAAGGTGCCTGAGCCATAGGCCAAATAGCATGAAGCTAATATAAGTGTTTGAGTCATTTCTGGAGGAGCCTAAGCAGCGGCAGGCGGCTAAAGAGTCTGGGGCTGCAGATGCTGTGAATATCAATTGTAGGGGTATTGTGTTGTCTCATGGTAAATAATTGTCCCACCCACTGGTCTAATAAAAAGAGCTGATTGGCCAAAGGCAGACAGAAAGTGTAGGTGGGGCTACCAGACTAAAAACTCTGAGAACAGACCACCAGACAGAATTCCAGAGAGAGGCCCGGAAGAAGCAGAGGACAACTATGCTGCCCTAAGAAAAGGTACTGAACCACATGGCTGAACAGAACAAGAGACATGGGTTAGGTGAAGGGTAGAGAGCTAGCAAGTGATATGCCTGGGTCTGAGGCTGATCAGCCTAAAACTAATGAAAGCATCTGTGTGTCTCTGTAGGACTGTGGGACTGTGGGACTGCGGGTCTGCGGGTCTGCGGGTCTGCGGGCCTAGACCTTGAGGTTAGGCCCGAAAGTCAAGGCCAGAAACCTCGTACTACAATCAATCTTTAAATAAAGGAGCTGTTTTGGCCCAAGACAGGCACCATAGAAAAAGTAGGAGTGGAATCAAAATAATTATAAGAAGGAGGGCGGAGTCAGTGGCAGATCCAGCCAGCCGCCCAAAGGAGCAGCATGCAAAGAACACAAGTGAGCCACAGGCCACGTGGCAGGACAGTTTAATAGAAATGGGTTGAGTTAAGATGAAAGAGCAAGCTAGCAATGTGCCTGAGCCATAGACCAAACAGCATGAAGTTAATATAAGCATCTAGTCATTTTTGGGGGACTAAGCAGCAGCGGGCAGCTAAGGGGTCTGGGACTGCCGGTCTGTGGGTCTGGGCCTCTGACCAAATGGGGCCAAGAAACCACAATGTAACAGATGGCATCCCAACATGGGGCAAACACCCATATAAAGCCTAAGAAAGTTTAAAAAGGGTTCTAGAGCAAAAACAGAGGCAGTAGCAATTTTCAATTTGTGTATCTGAAGCAGGTCATTATACAGAGATAGCATGGTATTTGGACCAAATTCAAAATGGTGCCAGCGGACTGGAGGCAGGGAGTGTAAGCTTCAACCAGGCCAGTTCCTGAAGTCTCACAGAAGACTCGGTAGCATGTAAGGTTTCTTTTACTTTGAACAAAAAGGAAATAGAGTCAAACAGTTTCTTAGTAGCAGCATTTCTTGGGTCTGCTCTGTTTGCTAGTAGCGAACAGAGACACGGCCCCTTTAAGAGAACTTACTGATTCAGCTTTATCTGCAAAAACTATGTGGCACTTTAAGAGAGTGTGAGCATTTTAAAAGCTCTTCTGGTTGGAAGATGATTAAGGATTCACAATAAAATGGATTCAGATGGGGGAAAAAACCTGAAATTGAGTTATAATGTGTGTAAAACATACATAGGCTTCAGACAGAAAATAAAGGATAGAGTAAATCCCTAAAACAGGAGAAATAGAATAATAAAAATACAATAAGCCATGTGAAGATGAAAAATAAACACAGAATCCGGATTATGGTTATTATTGTTTTCTTTTAATTTTTTAACTGTTAATGAGCTAACTGCAGAAAGACAATGGATTGCAAAGGCTGATCAAGAATATATGTTTTAAAGGTATTTTGATTTTGAAATTTATGTCTAAGGATTTATTGCTTTGGAAGAGTTCTACTTTTGTTTCCACAGAAGATGAGAACCTGTGGATCGCTTCCAGGCAAATATGGTTTCAGCAACCAAGACCCCCTGAAAAAAACCTCTGATGGGAAGAGATGGCCGTATCAGCTTCAGGGCTGCAGACTATGATCCAGTCTAATGAACCTGTGAGATTGTCAACACCCCTTAATCTGCAGGAAGTAGTAATGGAAAACTATACCCAAATTCCCAAAATATTATTTAAGAAAAGGGCGGTATGGTTTATCAGTGATTTTTAAAAATTAGATTATTGAATTTACTTTGATCAGAAAATCAGCATTAATCTCAAAATTTTTTAAATTGGTATGGATTTTGGTTTATTGATACAAATTTAAGGTCAATTTTGTTATGCTGTATTATTTTTCTACTCTTGTTAGGTATGATGTTTATATAACTGATTTAAAATTGTAATGTATAATTAAGAAATGCATGCTAGTTAGATTTTTAGGTATACAAAGATATATTTCAATTAGATAGGTAATCTTCAAACACTTCTAAGACCTACAGAATATGGCATTTTAAATGTTTTAAGAACTTAGACTTTTCTGGATAGTAAGACAGGTCTGCTCCTGGCAGCACCAATTTACTTCAAGAGAAAAATGGGTATCGAAGAAACTCCATATGGAGCCTACTTTCTTTGTGGCAATGGTTAGTCACTGAACAAGAACCTGTTTTTGTATTGACTGCTTGACAGTATGCTGTTTAAACTGGACATGCAGGTTCCCTCAGAAAGTGACCTCTGAACTTTGACAGAACAAGCTGAGATGGTCCTTCAGGTTCCTACTTATCTGAGAAAACTGTCAGATATTCTTCAGGACACAAGGAGTAGCGACTGATGAACTATACCAGAATGGGCAGAGCAGATTTCCTGCTTCACTGAAATGAAAAGAGACTCTGGGCCTGTAGGCTGAAGATGGATGGCCCAACTTTATAAAGGAACTTCGGGTGACTGTCCAGGCAGATAGATGTCATCTCTGTCATTTCTAGATTTTGGAAGTTGCTTGCACTTCTGGTGTGGGGATTTAATAAAGTTTCAGAAGTTTGGGAGATATCAGAGGGAATCTACCCACAGTCTATGTGGGGGGTTAGTAAAAGCTCCAGAAGTCCCAGAGCTCTAACCACAGTCAGTCTAGGAAAATCAGAGTGGTGATTCAAACCTTTAATCCCAGCACAGGGAGTATCCTGGGAGTGGTGACCTACACCCTTAATCCTGAGTCAAGGTCACTTCAGATTACAGAAGGAATTCTAGGCTCCCAAGCAGATGTGGTGGGGCCACGCCTTAATTACTGAAAGAGTACTTAAGACAGGATTGAAACCCAGAGAAAAACCATTCCAAGGGAATGGAGGCTGAGGAAGCTAGAAGACAGCTGGGTAAGATTCCCTCTAGTATCTCCAACTTCTTCAGAGATCTATCCCTGAGTCTCATTATTTCGTGCAACATTCTGGTTTACTTGGGTAAATATTATATCCTTCTGTGGTCTTTAATGTAGTAGAAGATTAGATAGGTATAGTTTTTCTTAGTTATTTGAAAGTATATTGAATATGAAACTTTAAATTCGTAAGGATAAAGTAGACAATAAAGTATTTTCTTTAATTTTGCTAAATACAAATAGATATTATAACTGCAATTCTTGCTTGACAGCTGTTTTGTTATATATAATTTTGCTTTGTTAAAATAGAAACCTTCCCTTTTGATTAGACAGAAGGGGGGAGGTGATGTGGGAATGTCTTTCTGTATGCTGTCAATATCAATCTTTAAATAAAGGAGAGGTTTTGGCCCATGACAGGCACCACAGAAAAAGTAGGAGGGGAATCAGAATAGCTAGGAGAAGGAGGGCAGAGTCAGAGCAGATCCACCAAGCTGCCCAAAGGAGCAACATGTAAGGAACACAGGTGATCCACGGGCCATGTGGCAAGAAAGATTAATAGGAATGGGTTGAGTTTAGATGAAAGAGCTAGTTAGCAAGGTGCCTAAGTCATAGACCAAACAGCATGAATTTAATATAAGCATCTGAGTCATTTTGGGGAACCAAGCAGCAGCAGGAGGCTAAAGGGTCTAGGATTGCAGGTCTGTGGATCAGGACCTCTGGACAGGTGGAGCCAAGAAACCAAAATGTAACAGTGATGGATATGGGTACAGCTGGTGGATATTGGTATAGGTGGTGGATATGGGTACAGGTGATGGGTGAAGATACAGGTGATATTTATGGTAAAGGTGATGGATATGGGTACAGGTAGTGGATATGGGTACAGGTGATAGGTAAGGGTACAGGTGATGGTATGGGTACTGGTGATGGATATGGGTACAGGTAATGGATATGGGTACAAGTTGTGGATATGGTACAGGTGATGGGTAAGGGTACTGGTGATGGAGATAGGTACTGGTGATGGATATAGGTACAGGTAATAGATATGGGTACAGGTGGTAGTTATGGGAACATGTGGTGGATATGGTTACAGGTCGTGGATATAGGTACAGGTTGTGGATATGGGTAGAGGTGATGGATATGGGTACAGGGTGGTGGATATGGGTATAGGTGATGTTTATGGGTACAGGTGGTGGATATGGGTACAGGTGGTGGATATGGGTACAGGTGGTGGGTATTGGTACAGGTGATGGGTGAGGATACAGGTGATGGGTAAGGATACAGGTGATGGATATGGATACAGGTGGTGGGTATGGGTACAGGTAATGGGTTTGGGTACAAGTAATGGGTGAGGATACAGGTGATGGTTATGGGTACAGGTAATGGGTTTGGGTACAGGTGATGGGTGAGGATACAGGTGATGGTTATGGGTACCGGTAATGGGTGAGGATACAGGTGATAGGTAAGGGTACAGGTGATGGATATGGGTACTGGTGATGGATATTGGTACAGGTGGTAGATATGGGAACAGGTAGTGGATATGGTTACAGGTGGTGGATATAGGTACAGGATGGTAGATATGGGTATAGGTGATGTTTATGCGGACAGGTGATGTATATGGGTACAGGTGGTGGATATGGGTGCAGGTGGTGGATAAGGGTATAGGTGATGGATAAGGGTATAGGTGATGTTTATGGGTACAGGTGATGGATATGGGTACAGGTGGTGGATATGGGTACAGGTGGTGGATATGGGTTCAGGTGGTGAGTATGGGTACAGGTGATGGGTGAGGATACAGGTTATGGATAAGGGTACAGGTGATGGATATGGGTACAGGTGATGTTTATGGGTACAGGTGGTGGATATGGGTACAGGTGATGGATATGGGTACAGGTGGTGGACATGGGTACAGGTGGTGGACATGGGTACAGGTGGTGGATATGGGTACAGGTGGTGGATATGGGTACAGGTGATGGGTTTGGGTACAGGTGATGGGTGAGGATACAGGTTATGGATATGGGTACAGGTAGTGGATATGGTAGAGGTGATGGGTATGGGTACAGGTGATGGGTTTGGGCACAGGTGATGGGTGAGGGTACAGGTTATGGATATGGATACAGGTAGTGGATACAGGTAGAGGTGATGGGTATGGGTACAGGTGGTGGGTTTGGGTACAGGTGATGGGTGAGGATACAGGTGATGGATAAGGGTACAGGTGATGGTTATGGGTACAGGTGATGGATATTGGTAAAGGTGGTGGATATGGGTACAGGTGATGAGTCATGGTACAGGTGATGAATATGGGTACGGGTTATGGTTTTTGGTACAGGTGATGGTATGGGTACAGGTGATAGGTATGGGTACAGGTGGTGATTATGGGTCCAGGTGATGGGTAAGAGTACAGGTGATAGGTGAGGATTCAGGTGATAGATATAGGTACAGGTGGTAGATATTGGTACAGGTGATTTTTATGGTACAGGTGATGGATATCAGTACAGGTAGTGGATATGGGTACAGGTGATGGTTGTGGGTACAGGTGATAGGAATGGATACCGTTGATGGGTGAGGATACAGGCGATAGATATGGGTACAGGTAGTAGATATAGGTACAGGTGGTGGATATAGGTACAGGTGATAGATATGGGTACAGGTGGTGGATATGGGTACAGGTGATGGTTGAGTGTACAGGTGATGTTTATGGGACAGGTGATGGATATGGGTACAGGTAATGGATATGGGTACAGGTGATGGATAGGGGTACAAGTGATGGATATGGGTACAGTTGATAGGTATGGCTACAGGTGATGGGTATGTGTACAGGTGATAGGTGAGGAATCAGGTGGTGGATATGGGTATAGGTGGTGATATGGGTACAGATGATGTGTGAGGATCAGGTGATGGATATGGGTACAGGGGATCATGTTGGGTACAGGGGATGGGTATTGGCACAGGGGATGGCTACAGGCACAGATGATGCATACAAATGCAGGTGATGGTTATGGGTAAAACATTGGGCAGGGGTACTTTTTTATGGGTATGGGTACAGGAGGTGGTTTTTGGTACATGTGGTGGGTATGGGTACAGGTGATGAATATCGCTACATGTGACAGATATTAGTACAGGTTGTGGATATGGTACAGATGATCAGTATGGGTAAGGTGATTGTTATTTGTATAGATATTTTGTAGGTGTTCGTCCCAGTCAGGTAATACTTATCCTTTGGGGTCATATCGTGCTGTGGGGTAATAACGGGCAATGGGTTAGTACTGGCTCACGGGTTAGTACAGGTCTGCGGGTAGTCCTCCACAGCAGGCTTGTACCAACAAGAAGGATAGTTCTGGGCATCCAGATAGTACCAGGCATTGGGTTAGTACCAGGCAGTGGGGTAGCACTGTCCAGTGTAGTTGTACCAGCCATCGTAGTATTTCTGTGCAGTGGGGTAGTACCAGGCTGCGGGGTAGTACAGCCCTTGGGTTATTACCGAGCAGTGAGGTATATCAAGCAGCTGGGTAGTACCATCCCACGGGTCAGTACCTCGCAGCCAACTAGTACCGACCAGAGGGGTATCACTGTTCAGCCGAGTAGTACCGGGCAGCAGGTTAGTAACAAGCAGCGGCATAGCACCATCTATTGGGGTTGTACCAGCCATCAGGATAGTACTACACAGCGGTGTAGTTCCAGGCATCAGGGTAGTACAGGACATCGGGTATTACAGGGCATGGGGTAGTACCGAACATGGGGATAGTACAGGGCATAGGTTAGTATCCGGCATGGGGCATTACCGGGCATGGGGTAGTACCGGGCATGGGGTAGTACCGGGCACGGGGTGGTACAGGGCATGGGGTAGTACCGGTCTGCGGAGTAGTTCCGGGCTGCGCGGTAACACATGGAACAATCCCGCAGTGAGAGGTGGGGGCAGGAGGATCACCTGTTTGAAGACACCTTGGGAAGAGTATTCCATACAAGCAGGTTCACAGCCAGTCCCAATTCGGGGAGGGCGCGGTCTGTCGGGGAACAGTCTCAAGACCCTCAGCTCTCAGGAGGGAGGCATTAGGAGGCTGAGGGTCACCTGTTCCTAGGCAGCGGAGTTCCGGACCCTGCCTGAAAAGCCAGCCCAGCAGAGTGGCCCATCTCAAGCACATCCAGAACCTCAGTCCCTGGGAAGATACCTGGGTGGAGGTGGCCGTCCCCACCCCAGTCCTTCGGCTCCTCCCTGGACAGTCTGGCCTCTCCAACACCCACCTGTGTCCTGAACTGCTGATCCCTGTGGCCGGGTAGAGGCGGGTATGCCAACTCCCTGTGGGTGTGGCTTAACGGTAGGCATGGCTCTGTGAGGTCACAACATCTCTAGGCAGGACTGCAATTTGGAGTGGTGTTCAGCTAGAGTGGCTTTCTGGGGGTGTGGCCTGTTTGTGGGCGTGGTCTTAGGTGGTGGGCTTTCTGGGGGCGTGGTTATCTGGCTGGATGTGGGCTTTGCCCGCTTTAGGGCGGTCAGTTGGGTGCTCCAGAGATGGACTGTTCTTCCTCAGTGGGGCTCCCAGGTGACAGGTGACGTGGCCCAAGACAGGTGGGGCAGCCTTCTTGGGGAGAGTGGAGAGCTTCCCTGACATCCTGAGAGGGGGTGTCCAACGAGGCTGCCCAGCACCCTACAACACACACAATGTCCCTACAACAACAACCCAACCCCCAGCGTCAGAAGCCAAGGTTGAGAAGTCCTATCCCGGGCATACTGTAGGCGCTTAATGGGTGTCAATTGGGTGAATATAAAGGAACAGAATACCTGGTGAGTTTCTAGCAGGGTGACAGGCCGTCCTGGGCATCCTCCTGAGTGGGCTGAAGGGTAGACAGCAGGAGGGACTTCGGTGTGCCTGTAGATGCTGCTGCGCACTTTCCAGGAGCTCACCAAGGAAAACAGCCACTTGTTGGTGCTGGTGTCCGGAGACGGTCAGCACGCTGCCGTTTCCCTGGGAGCCGAGCCGGTAGAAGGGCGAGGACAGGGCGGTGGGGCCTCGCGCCGTTGGGCGGGGTGGGGCCAGACCACACCCTCCTGCTGGCGGCTCGGGGCTGCATCTGTCAGTGGACCGCAGGAGCCAGTAATTTGCTCTTGGTGGAGCCTGCGGAAGTCACTAATACTTGCTATATTTCCATTTTTTAATTTGTTCTTATTTTATGCCTGCTTGTATATTGTGCACCATGAGCATTCTTGGTGCCTGCGGAGATCAGAAAAGATCCGCTGGAACTGGAGTTACAGACGGTTGAGACCCACCATGTGGCTTCTGCGAGAGCAGCAAGCTCGCTCAGCGACTGAGCGTTGATGGGGACAGATCACACTCACAGAGAACTGATGACCACAGCAAAGTAACCTGCTGCATTGAAAAAGGTGACAAGGTGGCTCAGCAGGTGAAGGTGCCTGGGGCAAGCAGGTGAAGGTGCCTGGGGCAAGACTGACCACCTGAGTCCCCTGCGTTCCCCCCCACACACACACATACGCACGGACACAATGAATGAAATTTTAATTCCATTTGCTTTGTTCTAAACGTTGAATTGGTTAATCTTTAATTTGGTGAACAAACGGACTTATTGGGGTGCTTAGAGAGCCCAGTGGCCCGCAGCTGAGCCATGGAGAACTGCACCGCCACTGTGGGATAGAGGACCTGATTGCTAATGGTCTTGAACCAGCCCATGACTCCTCCAGTCCTGCCCATGTGTCTGAAAGTGACAGAGTTCTTATTCTTTTCTGTGTGTGTGTAGATGGGAGTGTGTGCCCAGGCCAAAGGAGAGACCTCTGAGAGTTCTCTTTCTACAAGGTGGATCCGGGCTTGAGCTTGGGTGGTCAGGCTTAGTGGCAAGCACCTTACCTACTGAGCCTTCCATCTGGCCCACATGAGGGCCTGGAAATCTCTTCACTGAATGTCCATCTGTCCACCATTGACACAAATCTGGACAGAATCTTCTTCAAAGGAGAAAAGTTTGTGTTGACTCCTGGTTGCCATGGTGAAGGGTGTTGTGGGAGGGAGCAGACAGGCTTACAGCGGAAGGGATTTTTGTTGTTGTTTTAATTTTTGCTCAAACTCACAAAGATTCACTTGCCTCTACCTCCCAAGTGTGGGGATTAAAGGCATGCATCACCACCACTCAGCACAAAATGTATAAATTTTATTTATGTGTCAGGAGATACGTGCATGTGAATGTAGTACTTACAGAGACCAGAAGAGGGCATCATATTCCCCCAAGAGCTGGAGTTACAGGTGGCTGTGGGCCGTCTGACATGGGTCCTGCCTGAGAAATAAACTCTGGTCTGAGCTGCAAGTGCTCCTAACACTGAGCAGCCCTTCCAGGGGTTTCCAGACACTGCCCTAGTGACCTTGGTTCCTATCTCTGTTGTCCTGATTAGGTTTCCATTGTGATAAATTACCATGAGCAGAAGCAGCTTGAAGCAAGGAAAGGAGGTTGCTTCACTGTTACAATGAGGTTTCTTGGCGGGTGGCCAGAGGTCCAGACCCCAGAGACCTGCCACCCCAGACCCCTTAGCCGCCCGCTGCTGCTTAGTACCCCCAAAATGATTCAGATGCTTATATTGACTTCATGCTGTTTGGCCTATGGCTTAGGCACATTGCTAGCTAGATCCTTCATCTTAACTCAACCCATTCTCATTAATCTGTCCTGCCATGTGGCCCGTGGCTCACCTGTGCTCCTTACATGTTTCTTCTTTGGGCGGCTGGCTCGGTCTGATCTTACTGCACCCTTCTCATACCTATGCTCTGATTTCCTCTCCTACTTTTTCTATGGTGTCTGTCATGGGCCAAAACAGCTCCTTTATTTAAAGATTGATATTCACAGCATACAGAAAGACATTCCCACATCACTTCACCTCACAGGTTCCTACTCAAGGCAGGAGCCTGGACACAGGAGCTGACACAGACACCATGGAGGGCTTCTGCTTACTTCCTGTGGCTTGCTCAGCCTGCCTTCTTAGTAAGCCAGGACCGTGTGCTCAGGGATGGAACTATCCACAGTGGTTTGGGCCCTCTCTATCAATCAGTAATCAAGAAAATGTCCCATAGGTTTGCCCACAAGCCAATCTCACGGAGATATTTTCTCAACTGTGAAAAAGGTAACCAGGACAGTTTTTGCCTGTCTGTTGACTCAGCATCAGCCGTGCCGTGCACCAAGACTGCAAATGCACAGGTTTATTTACAATGTACCTCTTCATCCCTTGTGGCTATAGCAGGGCTCAATGCTGGCTACTCTCTCTAGTCTACTGATGTCCCAGCTCCTGGCATCCTGCTTCTCTGGGTTTAAAACCACTATAATCTGCTGTCTAGACTACCTCCTGTTTGTCTGAGGACATCAGGTCCTGTATTGTTTCTCCAGTTTCAGAAACCCTGTCTGTTTCCTGAGATATGTTTCTGGTGACCTCAGAAAGTTCTCTCTGGGTCAGGCAAGGTATGGTAAGGCCTGGGGACAGTCAAGGTGTCACAGGTGCCATTCAGATATCCACGCAGAGGTAGGGACCACACAGGCCTACAGAGCAGCAATGGTAAATGCAGAGCCCAAGGTTCAGTGCACAGGCCCATGAACTCCTTGGCTGTGTCCCCAAGGAACACTATGTATGGGGTGACCGAAAGGCTACAGATGAGGAATTTGGTTCCTCTAGGCCCTAAGATGTGGCCAAACGGAAGGAATTGTGAACTGAGTTAGGCTGCTGCACTTGGTGGCAACCTGGCCACAGCAAGAGTCTCTGACTGTCCCTGTATCCCTGAGACCTGGGATCCCTGTGGCCATATCTCTGTCCATCTGTATTTCCTCCATTGGCCCTAACCAGTCTTTTCCTAACATCTCACCATCAATCACTTTCTCCTGAAATCTCTCCTGAAGACTTTCTCTTTTTTGCTGTTGGGAGTGTTGGAGATTGATTGTCCTTTGTTCGTGGCTCTTTTAGAAACTGGCTGCTTGACTCCAAAAAGCAGGGACCAAGTGTAAAGGAGTCTCGGAGAGGCCTAGGAACTTCCTGAAGCTGTTTGGAGTTGTATACTTTTCTACATTCTGCAGGGTGGAATGTTTCAGTCTTGGAAGATACTGTGGACAGAATCACACCTGGGGAGAGAGGGCATCCTTTTATAGCAGTCGAGAAGGGGCCCTTCCCTGAGTCCCAGGCCACTCTCTAGACCTAATTGGAATAGATCTGAAGAGAACCATGCAGTATCTAAGTAATAAATCTATTGGCACCGTTTGTCAGGGATGTGTCAGTGGATACAGTGCTTATATCCCAACATGCACAAAGTCCTGGTGTGTAACTGGGCTAGGGCCTGGTAGTGCCTGTCTGTCATTCTAATGCTCAAGGTGGGGCAGGATGACGGTCTCGTAGCTGCATTGTGAGTTCCAGGGCCAGTCTGTGGTGTTTGAGATCTTGTCTCAAGCTTTAATAAAAAAAATAAAAAGAAAGACAAAATGTTGGCATGACATTGCTAGTAGGGTCTACACAGGCGGGTCTCTTCCAGAGGCCAGATTGCCTCAGTGACCTCCATGGGGACACCAGATAAGCTGTGTGGTACTGTGGGACATCCCTTCCACAAGCCACAGTAACATAAGCCTTTAAGACACTTGAAGGTCATACCTTGTAAGCCACACCAATGATGCTGGATGGCAATTCACTTTTCTTACTAAAATCTCAAATAGAAACCAAGTTGAGTTTAAAAAAACAATTGTTGGGCCTGGAGAGGTGGCTCAGTGTATATGAACGCTGGTTGCTCAAGCAGAAGACCTGGGTTGTACTCCCAGTACCACATAGTGGCTCACAGACACCTATCACTCCAGTTCCAGGGGATCTTGTATTTGTGCAGCCCAGATGGAAAAGAGCGGGCCGTCAGAGCCAATGAATGAACACCACAGACCATAGAAGCATAGGTAGCCGCTTACAGCTCTGCTTCAGGGAAAGGTTTCCCCAGTGTTGATAGCTCTGCTCTGGCAGTGCAGTGCCTCCCCAGATAAGTTGTTGCAGTGACCGGCCAAAGGCTCCAACGCTGACTGCTCCTCCATTCAGGGAATATGACAACTGGGCCCATCCAGGGAAGGTCCCTGGCTGAGTGCTACAGCTTCGCTCCCTCAGCTGATCTCCGTTCAGGCTCTGCTGCTGCTGCTCTGGTGAAAGATCTTCACCCAAAGCTCATTCAAGAGATTTATTGGGAGGGAAGGGTCCAGGAGAGGGTGGCTGTCTCGGCCAAGGGTGGGAGAAGACAGTAGGAAAGGGTGTGGGCTCAGGACTTACATAGGGCTTCTTGGGAGGGGCAGAGCTTCCTAGGGAGACTTCCTGGCTGGGAATTGGTCAGATTTTTTCCTTTTTTAAAACCCTGATTTAGCTTTTGGTTTCTGGGCCAAAGTGTGTTTCTTTCACTGGCTCCTTTGGGCTCTAGTTTCAGGGCCAGGACACATTTCTTTCACTGGCTCTAATTCTAGAGCCAAAGTGTGTTTCTTTGGTGCTGGTTTCAGAGTTGGGGCACATTTCTTATTGGTTCTGGGTTCAGGGATAAAGTATTTCTCTTACTGGCTAGGGGCCAGCGTTTGAGACAGGACTGTACTCTTGTAGCCCAGGCTGACCTTGAACTTGGGGATCTGCCCACTTTTACCTTCCAAGTACTAGAATTAAAGAGGTGTGCCACTTCGGTAGCTTAAAATGTAATTGGTTCCTATAATCTATAGGGACAGCCCCAGTGCCAGGGACTAAAGCAGGCAAATCTCTGTAAGTTTGAGGCAGCCTGGTTCACAAACAGTTCCAGGGTGGGTTTTCTTTAGCTGGCCACCTTTCCCTACCAATCTGACACCCTCCTGCCTTCCATGGGCACTGCATGCATGTGGTGCACCGACAGGCTGTCAGAACATCAGTACACATAAACTTAAACAGCTGCTGGTGGTGACACACGCCTTTAATCCCATCGCTTGAGAGGCAGAGACTGGGATATCTCTGAGTTAGGTCCAGCCTGGTCTACAGCATGAGTTCCTGGACAGCTGGGCTATACACAGAAACTCTATCTTGGATCAACAAATGTGTAGGTACTAACTGGACTCCCAGCGAGTAGCCCAGTTTGGTCTCCAATTTAGTTCTTATACCTCAGGCTCCTAGGGGCCAGCATTTGAGACAGGACTGTACTCTTGTAGCCCAGGCTGACCTTGAACTTGGAGATCTGCCCACTTTTACCTTCCAAGTACTAGAATTAAAGAGGTGTGCCACTTCAGTAGTTTAAAATGTAATTGGTTCCTATAATCTATAGGGACAGCCCCAGTGCCAGGGACTAAAGATTTGTTCCACCACCTCCTGTAATTATCCAGATCAGGGCGAAAAGAGACCTGGATTGTTTGTTGCCTCAGCCCACTGTGGGCAGCACTTCCCCTAGGCAGAGGCCTGAGCTGTGTAAGGAGTGAAGAAAACTATCCCAGGAAGCACTAGCTAGCAGCATGGGCCACCCCGCCTTCTCCCTCCACCTGTAATGTGGGAGCAAGTTTTACTTTGATGTCTCTAATGCCAGACTGTAACTGCCAGCTGTGAGCCAATATAACCCTTCCCCTCTGGAGTTTCCCCACAGCAGTAGGCAAGTCTGCTTGCCAGGATGACAGGACCTGGTGTGTTATGGTGGAAAGTTCTAGAGTAGCTTCTGTTAGCCCTCACCTTGGAAGCTCATTAAAGTTCACCCACACCTGCAAAGGGAAACACAGATTCCCACACTCATAAAGGACAACACACACCCACAGTCGGAAGGGAGAGTTGGGCTGTCAGACACAGCTGCAGGTCACATCCTGTCAAGAGGTTGCAGTTCTCACTGCGGCAAGAAAACAAGCAGGGTACTGCAGCAGCTGCATGCTGGACACTGCTACCTCACTTCTTCTCCAGGGCATCCGAACCCCTGGCCAAGGTAGCTCGGAGCTCACAGGAAGCTTTGCACACAAAAGGACAAGGCCCACTGGGGACTGTCCCCAAATGCAGGAGAGGGAACCTTGGGACCTGAACGTGACAGGCAGGGGACCTGCAGTCACAGCATGGAGATTGCACAACTTCTCTGTGAGTTATAGCTGAAGGTGACTGAACACACTATGTAGCTGAGCCTGGCTTTGAACTCCTGATCCTCCTGCCAGCATCACAGGCCTGCTCTACCAGTGCCTCAAAACCTTTTCTAAGGAAGTTCATGAGCAGATGACCAGGCCCTTGTCTACGGACACCGAGCCACAAGCCCAATGTTGTGTTGTATTGAGACCAAGCTTCCCCTGTGGCTCGAGCAGACTGGGCACACTCATCCCTCCTTCCTTTCCCTTCTTCTGGCCCCACCCCACCCCTACATCCTCAGAGCCTCCTGTGTGCTAGGCCCTCAGGGCTCTACACCCTTGCTCAAGTTTGATCCTACTTTTCCTGGCTCCACAGTGACATTAAGAATTGGAGCTGGAGCCAGACATGGTGGTGCACACCTTAATCACAGCACTCCAGAGGCAGAAGCAGGCAAATCTCTCTAAGTTTGAGGCAGCCTGGTTCACAAACAGTTCCAGGACATACGGGGCTACAAAGAGAAATACTTTCTCAAAAGAACAAAAACAGAATTTGAACTGGGAACCTGGTTCCTGGACCACAACCAGCCCTCAGCACTTGAGTGAAACAAAAAAGGTCGTCATTTTGAAGCTGCCCTATTGAAGCAGCAATCAGGAGCATGGAGAGTCTGGAGGCATGTCCTCTGGAGGATGGGGCACCGGGAGGGCGTGGCTCTTGATATGTGAATCCAGGTCAAAGACGGAACAGGGCTGCCACGGGTCCATAGCTTTCCAGGTGGGTATGGTTTCCAGGCAACAAGCCTAAGTGTCTTCGTTAAGTGGATATGGTTCAGTGTGTGCTTCCAGGTGTGGCCTCTGCCAAGGTAGGGATGCCAGCTGGAGGGCTGTTCTTCCTCAGTGGGGCTTCCAGGTGACGTGACCCAAGACAGGTGGGCAGACTTCTTGAGGAGGGTGGAGAGCTTCCCTGGCATCCTGAGAGAGGGTGTCCAAGGAGGCTGCCCAGCACCCTACAACACACACAATGTCCCTACAACAACAACCCAACCCCAGCATCAGCAGCCAAGATTGAGAAGTCCTATCCCGGGCATTCTGTTGGTGCTTAATGGGTGTCAACTGGGTGAATATGAAGGAACAGAATACCTGGTGAGTTTCTAGCAGAGTGACAGGCCGTCCTGGGCATCCTCCTGAGTGGGCTGAAAGGTAGACAGCAGGAGGGACTTCCCAATGTGCCCACGGATCCTGCTGTGGTCTTTCCTGAGGAAAGCTCAGAGAGGATGGATGATAGCCACTTGGTGATGGAGAAGGGCAAGGACTGGGCGCGCACACACACACACACACACACACACACACACACACACACACACCACACCCTTCAGTCAGTCTAAGCCTTCAGCATCCTGATTGATCTTAGATGTGTTCCCAAGAGCATAGTTGGGATTCTCAGACTCCTAAAACACTCCAGGGGCCCAGCACATGGGGAGGATTGTCACTACCAAAAACAGAGTCCTCTAACCAAGTACCAACATATGTCAACTTCCAATCTCACTGAGATTCTCAGGCTAACATTACTCCTGCCCCATGTTCGAGAGGCTATGGTGGTAGACTGCCAACTCGCCTAGCCTGATCTCTTCCAGGCTCTCCTTGCATTAAAAGATGAGATGCATAGACAAAGTAGAATGTTTTAGAGTACTTTCTGATCCCCTGGCTGGCTTACACTACCCATCCTGAAGAACTGAGACATACTATCACCTACATAGTTAAGCACACACGTGTATACACACACACACACACACACACACACACACACGCACACAATGCATTTGAAGCCAGAGTTGGGACACAGAGACCAGCCCCTGGGATGCTGAGATGCTCAGATGGCTCAGGCTTCATGGTCATGTCCTCAGCACTCAGCCTCGGGCCTGGATGTCCTGAGGCCTCAGCTCCCTCTCCCCCTCAGCCAGGAAGACTTGCATGGCACGATGTAGCAGGTACACCCCCAAACGCCGACGTCGGGTGGGTGGCCAATTGGCCACCTCTCCATAGTAGTGCCCCTGCTTCTGGTTGGTCAGAGTCTGGATCCCTGGACAGATTAGAGGCAAAGTCACAGGAGTGGTCCTCACCCCACCCCCTCCACCACAACAAACGGCACAGAATACCTATGTTCCGGCACATGCTAGTAACACACTTGGTGCTCAGTGACTGCCCATGTGTGAACAGTGAGAAAAGGAAGCAGGACCAAATACTTCTACAACCTCAGCCCTAGAAACTAAGACTCATACCTAGGGCGTCCAACAGACAGGCCTCCCTGGTGTACGCCTCCATAGCCACCACATGTTGGAAGCAGTGTAGAGAGATGACACCGCGGTCACTGTCCCAGATATCTAAGATCCGGAGAACCTTGGGACAGGCCTGGGTGGGGGTGAAGTGGAATCAGGAGTCGAGTCCTAAATCTTCTGTCTTCCACCAGTCTGAAGACTGGCTGACCCTGCCCACCCCTGCCCTTTGTCCCCACCTTTTTCCCTGGCCGCTCGCGGTAGCCAAGGGCTTCCCAAAGGTGGGCATCTGGCCGGGCACGAGTTCCCTTGCCCACATAGAAGATGGCTCGTACAAAACATTGCAGACACTCCGCCAGTGTGAAGGAGGAGGCTCGGGCAGGCAGGTCCTGCGTCTGCCTGAAGTACAGAGTGACTCAGAGGGTGAAGGAGTCGCTGCCAACCCTGGCAACCTGAGTCCCATCCCTGGGACCCACGTGACTGAAGGAGAGAATCCCAGTTGCCCTCTGACCTCCACATGTGCACCACAGTGTGTGTGTTAAAGTTTCCGAGCACATATAGACACATGCACGAAAATAAAATGTATGGGGGGGGGGCTAAAGGTGAGGGATGGCTCTGAGGGGGAAAAATGACCATTGTTCCCAGAGCCAAGGGGCCATTTGAACCCACATCCAGGGTTTTATAAGCCATGAAATGGGTACTCATAGCCAGAACCGACTCCAGCTGGTTAGTCCCTTCCCTAGGGACATACAGCAAATCAAAAACAAATCCCAGCCATCTGTTGGGGTTTGTTTCAATGTTTTGAGTCAGAATCCCCGTTACAACCCAGGCCTAGACCTCAGGGTCCAACCCCTTGATCTCATGGAGGCAGAAGCCATCAAAAAGGGACAACCCCTCCCCATCTCTGTTGGGATGGGACTTGCAGAGCCATGTTCTAATCCCAAGACCTAATTTTTCTGTCACCTTCGTACCTGGGGTCCAGAAGAAGATATGTAAAACAGGACTTTGTAACGCCTTCCCGCCACCTCTTCACAGGATCTGGCTGCTGAAAGTACTGAGCCAGGGCGACCTCATCCGCCTGGCAATCCTGGATGTGGCCTGTCCTCAGCGCCTCAGCCAGTTCTGGACTGTGCCCTGGAAGAGTTAGGGGTGGAGGGAACCGAGTCAGGGCCGAGGAGGACGGCTAGAGAGGGCGATGGGGATTCTAGGAATGTAGCCAGACTACCAGTACCTCCAAGGGACTCACCGGGGCTAGCCTGGGCTTCCTGCAACCGTCGCAGGTAGTGTGGACGGGTGAATGGTGTGACTGGGCCAGGATCGTGGCCCAGTGCCCGCAGGGCCTGGAGCAGCTGCAGGTCCGACATGGGAGGCTCTGGGCTGTGTGGGTGCAAGGCCCCGGTGTCCCCATTACCGGGCAGGGAGGGGACATTGGAGGCCTCTGTGATCAATGTCAGGGCCTGCAGCTGGCAGTTTGGTGCCCCGTCCCCAGCCGCCTCCACCCCACAGGACAGCCATGGGCCGGGCGTCCCTGCAGGGCGCTGGCACTTCGGAGACTCCTCCAGTGCGGTGACGAAGGAGGCATCGCTGCTGCAGTCTGTGCTACCGGTGGCCTCAGGGCTACGGGGCTCTACCACCACCTGCTGCACAACCGCTGGCTCACCTCTGTGCATGTGCTGCACCATGTCCTTGTCTGGTGACACACACGGAGGTGTAGAGATGTCAGGAGATCCCGTAAAGACACGTCCTCCGCACAGGGCCACAGGAGACTTTTCTAAATACAGGTAAACATATATAAACGTAGAGATAAATGATAAATAAGCAGACAGATAAACATATAAATAGATACGGTACAGCATGATAGATGAATAGGTGACAGATGACAGATGATGCAAAGTGATTAACAGATGACAGACGGACATACGGAACTGGCCCCAGCAATGAGGCAGCACCCCCCTCAGTTCTACTCACCGGAGGGCCCCGGGGTCTCCTCCTGGGTTCGGATGGGCCTGTCCAGGTCCCGCAACACTTGTGCACAGCTGTGGTGTCCCTGCTGCAGCGCCCAGTCCAGGGGCAGGAGCCCGTCCTGCGTAGACACGGTCAGCAGAGGGCGCCCGCGGCTCACCCTCCCGCCATCCTTGTGCGCCTGCGCAGCACGGTCCTGACCTGGTCTCTCAGGGAGGGGTCGCCCCCTCGGCTCAGCAGCAGCTTCAGGGCTCTGTGACAGCCCCACGCGGCGGCCACGTGCACGGGCGTCAGCGCCTCCGCGGACCTGGGATCCCAGGAGAGAGATGGGGTGTCCGGTAGAGGTCCCTTTTACAGGCAGTTTCGTGTAACCCAGGCTAGCCTTGAATACTTTGCTGCTTGTGCCTCAGCCCCCTGTGCTGAGATGACAGGTGCCCACTATCAGAGTGACTGTGCGACCCCTGGTCCCGACCTCGGAAGCAGACATCTCCATCTCCTAAACCCGGGACCCAAGAGCCTGATGCCCAGCCCCGCCTCCGGGTCCCCAAGTCACACCCAATGCGGCAGGGAGACCCGGGCCGCGCCTCACCGGGCATTGGGGTCTGCGCCCCTGCGCAACAGGATCCGGAGGCAATGCAGGGCGCGCGGGTGGCGCGCTCGGGCCGCCAGATGCACCGCGGCCGCGCCATCCTCCAGCACCAGGCTGGGGTCCGCTCCGAGGCACAGCAGCTCCTCCACAGCCCTGCGGCAGACGGTGACAGTGGATCCCAGCCCTGTGCAGCCCCCCGGGGAGCAGAAAGCCTGGGAGGACCCCCGCCTCGTCCTTACCGTGGTTCCTCCTCGCGCAGCGCCGCCAGCAGTAGCCGGGCAACAGCAGCCATGTCCGGGCGGAGTCACTGTGCTCCTAATTCAAATTCGCGCCGTGACCTATGCGCACGCGCAGCCCCGCCCCTCGGATCCCCGCCCCGGCGACACCCTGGATGGACCCGCCCGGCCTGGAACTGCAGACGGAGACAGAGGGGTGTGTCCTGGTACTGCAAACCTCCTGGAGGAATCCTGCGAATTCCAAGAGTGCTTGGGATAAAGAGCAGAGCTTCTCTTTGTAACAAAACAACACCAAACTCCTGGGTATCCCAGACCTAGCCAAAGCTGTCCAGGAACTCAACGCCATCCTCCTGCCTCAGACTGCAGAGTGCTGAGATCAGATTCCTGAGGAACAGCGTTGCCCACTTTCAATCCAGCAGAGTTGGCTGTCACTGTCGTGTGGGGACATCCTTTGCAAGGGCCAGCGAGATGGCCCAACAGGTAAAGGTGCTTGCTGCCAAGCCTAATCAGCCGACTTCAATCCCCAGGACCCACAGGTTGGAAAGAGAGCAAACTGACATCCACACGTGTACCTCGGCCGTTGGGCCTGCACGAGCGCACATAAAAATTAATTAAAATTGTCTATGGCTAGAGAGATGGCTCAGAGGTTAAGAGCACTGGCTGCTCTTCCAAAGGTTCTGAGTTTACTTTCCAGCAACCACATGGTGGCTCATAACCACCTACAATAAGAGCTGGAGACTTCTTCTGGTGGGCAGGCAGAACACTGTGTACATAGTAAATAAATAGGTATAAAAAAAAATTCTAAACAGCTGCACTTTCCTTATTTGTAAATGGGAGGACAGGGCTCAATACTCAATGCTCATTAAATGCAGGGGCCAGAAAGCAGTTAATGAAGCAGACCTACTTTTTAAAATTAAGTGAGTGGATGTTTTGCCCGCATGTCTGTGTATCATGTGTGTCTGGTGCTCATGGAGATCAGAGGGGCATCAGATCTTCCAGAGCTGGAGTTCAGAGCCTGCACCTGGAAATCAAACCCAGTTCCTCTGCAAGCCCAAGCAGTGATCAATTTTTGTTTATATTCCTTTTGAGCCAGAGCTTCACTCTGTGGCCCTTGCTGACCTGGAACTGCCCATCATCCTGCCTCAGCCTCCCACAGAGGGAGCCTGACTACCACCCACTGCCTTTGTTTTCTATAAATAGAGAAGGTGGAGTGGATGAACCTCTCTTGTCTTGACCTGGGAAGGTGGTAGGGGCTCTGGGTTTGCCTTCCTCTTCTGGGGTACCCACTGTACAGCCCCACCCTAGAGCCCTGGTGAGGCCACATGGCTACACAGGTCCATTCAGTCAGGGTACTGAGAGACAGTACTACAGCCTGTAGTTGTTTGGGATGGTGGGGTGATAAGTGTTACCCCAACCCACTTTCCACTTAGAGATGGCATCCTTAGGTATTCAGGAGGACCCCAAAAGTAAGCACTTTCTGTGGGAGCTACACCAGTCTCATCTGCAATAGATCTTCCCTGGCTCTGGAGGAAAGGTCATCTGGGGTGGGTTCTGTAAGGTGAAGAGGATTTTGCAAAGTGCAGTTAACACCAGCTCAAGAGAGAACACAGCCCAATTGCAATGGCTGTGGTGTCAGGTGGTGAGATAGATCAGGCTGAGCCCAAAGCCATGCACAGCTGCTCCATCAGGACACCTGGACAGTCGAGCCTGAAGTCATGCACGTGTGCTCAGTGAACCTAAAATGACCAGAGGACAGGTTCAGAAGCCTCAGATTTTTATTCTGGTGACAAACTGGTCCCAGGAAGAATGAATTTACGGCGGACACAGTAGGAGCGAGTGTGGGTGCACAAAGCCCCTGAGCGGTGCAGAAATGTCATGTCATGGGTCACACAGTGGCTTCACCCTCGCTGGCCTCCTCGTCCTCCAGCAGGCTGTAGCTCGCATGGTTCTGGCAGGGTCTCTGCAGCGGATGGGCCAGCAACTTGGCCATACAGTTGTGCAGCTCAAGGGCAGGCCCAGCCAGTGCCACCTCATACTTATAGCTGGTGCCCTTGGTGTCCAGGCTTCCCATAAAGGAGAACATGTCCTGTGGAGGACCAGGAGAGGCTGTTCAGGGTTGGCATTAGCCCTCAGGCCCACCCTGTCCCTGGAGGCCTTCATAAAGGAAGGGCTATATAGAGTGGGTTCTGAGCGGCCAAGAGGAATTGATGAGGCCAGAAACTAGGAATGTGGTCGGCAAACATTCTCTGAAATCCACCCAGCACCCAGGATATGAGCTTTCATTTTGGGCACCCAAGAAGCCAAAAGTGTGGGGTCAGGAGGTGCTCAGTAAGTAAAGGACCAGCTTTGTGACACGTGGACCTGAGTCCAAATTCCTAGGACCCTTGGATAGCTAAATGCAGCAGGACATCCTTAATCCCAGGGCACTCCCCCTGCAGGGTGGGAGGATCCAGAACTCAGGGGTCAGCCAGAGGTGGCCCAAGTGACAACTAAGTATTTTCAAACTATAAGGGAGGGCATGAAAGATCCCCCAGGAGGAATTTTCATTTGTGTTTTTCTTTTTCCTCAAACAAGGCCTCTCTGTAGCCCAGGTTAGCCTCCTATGGGTATCAGTTTATCTGAAATGAAAACATCCCATCCTTCAGGAAAACTCCTTAAACAAAGTAAACAATTCCAAACAGCTTCAGCAAGTCCCTGAAACCAAGCAGATTCACTAGGCCCCTCCAGGCCAGAGGAAGCAGAACTAATCTACAAAGACTAGAGACCAGACCAGCTGCCTGAAGTGTAGACCAGAAGCTCTTGGAAGGGACACTCTCCACCCTACTGAGCTGCCTGTAGGCTGTGCAGTGCGCTCCAGGCTCCCAGCTGTGAGCATCACCCATGCTGGGGTGGGCTTTGGTGATGCAGCTGTCTGCAAGTCATTTCTGCTCCTGTAGGTGATGCCTCACCCTATTCCTATACGTAAATCCCCCAAATTCACTGCTTCACCAAGGTGGACTTTGTGTGCCATGTGTTTCTCACAGGGCTGAATGTTGTTTCTCTCCAGGAAAAATCTTGTCATATAACATCCCCAGCACATCGCAACCCCTGCCTCAGCCTTTCAGGCACTTCACTCACGGACAGAGGGCTGGAGTTACAGGTGTGTGTATGTACAAGTTTGTGCATGGGTGTGTGGATGAGTGTGTGCATACATGGATGTATATGCGTGTGTGAGCACATATGTGCACATCTATGTGCATGTACAGGTGTGTGTGTCTGTGTGTGTACTGAGTGCAAGTGTGTGGAGGTCAGAGTATAATCTTTGGGAGTTATCGTTCCCACCATGTTGGTCCTGGGATTGAACTCAGGTCCTCAGGCTTGCCTGCAAGCACTTTTACCTGACCCACCTCGCAGACTGTCAACTGACGTTCACAGACATTAAAGGCCCACTCACGGTACCACGGCATGTCAGGCGAAGAACAGTGAGGCCATGAGAGGTAAGAGGGGAGGAAGGATGCTTCAGGCAGAGGGTGCATCAAGGTAAAGTCAGAAAGACCGGGCACTAGCAACCACCGCCTCCCAAGTCAGTCACACCCACTCCAAGCGGAAATGTAGGTAACAGTTGTGAAACGATTGAATGACCGGTCAAATGGGGTAGGAGGGACAGGCCAAGTCCGACGGCCTAAGACACTCCTGACATTCGCTCTGACATCTCACCTTCCACCTCACCTCATCTTCCTTCTCGGTGTCATTGTGGATGTAAACAATGTCGAAGAAGAAGTAAGGACACTGGAACATCTTCTGCAGCGGATGAGAGACAGGGTGGGTGGTCCTGGGAGGTCCCCTTTGGTGTGTAACCACTGGTCTCCCTTCCCTCCAGACTCACCTTCATTGGTTCAGTCAGGGAGAACTGGGGCTGGCAGGGTGGGCGGCTGTAGACCAGGATGGTTCGCACGACGTAGGGGGGTGGGATAGTTTGCACGTTCTCTGTGACTGGCAGCTCGGTCTTCTGCTGGCTACAGAGGGGAAGCGGAAGGGCTCAGTACCTAGCTGCCTGGCCCAAACCCTTCCCGTCACAGTTGAACCCCACAGGCCATGATGCTAGTGGTCCTGCATGTTAAATGCAAAGCCAGGGCCAGGGAGACTGCTGCGGGGCTAGAGGTGCCTGCCGCCAAGCCCAAGGACCTGAGTTCAATGCACAAGCCCCACAAGGTAGAAACAAAGAAGGGATTCTTACAAGTTGCCATGACCTCCACATAAGCACCATGGCACATGTTTGCCCACAAAATAAATACATAATGAAAAAAATGTGTAAGACTTCTTTGAAAGCACTCTCAAAAGAAAAGCAAATTCAGGCGCCATCACTGGACAGTCTTGTCCTGTAGCATCCCCCACCCCACCCTCCATGGCCTTGAGTGGCTGTCTGTCCATCTGCACCTTGCTGGGGTAGGAACCCAAGGCCATGCCCCACTCTGGATGAGCACTCACATGAGATTGAAGAGGCCTTCAAGATCTGGAGGGGTGCTAAGGATGAGGTGCCAGCTTGGAGACAGGGGTATCCCTAACCTGGATCCTGGGAGATGATGGGCTTCCTTGGGAGACAGGCAGTGTGACCCTGGGGTAGGCTGTGTGACCCCCTGGGGTAAGCAGTGTGACCCTGGGGTAGGCTGTGTGACCCCTGGGGTAGGCAGTGTGACCCTGGGGTGGGCTGTGTGATCCCTGGGGTAGGATGTGTGACCCCTGGGGTAGGCTGTGTGCCCCCACCCAGTACTTTACCTCTCTGAACTTGCTTTCTCTTATACACCATAAAGTGGATACTGGCCTTAACCCCCTGCATCTGCCCTGCCCCGTCTCTACTGCCTCCTTAATTCCAGAGGGGCATCCTCCATGTTAGGGGCTACAGGTTGAAAGACATGGTTGTGACTTCTCAGGTAAATAGTAAGTGTCACCAACTGCATGCCAGCCCTGCTTCAGTGAAATGTTCTCTGTGTGAACCTGCCAGATGAGTCACAATCACTCACACCCATCTCTCCACCACAAGGACGCTACGGGGCCCGGGTTCTAGGTGGCTTTTGGATTTGGTGGTCATGGTGGCAGAAATCCCAGCGCTCAGGAAGCAGAGGCAGGTAGATCTCTGTGAGTTCAAGGCCAGTCTCATTTACTGAGTGAGTTCCAGGACAGCCTACACAGTTCCATTACACAGAGAAACAAAACAAAACAAAACAAAAGGCCATTTTTCTGTTATTGCCTTTTTTTTTTTTTTTTCCTGTTTTGTGGTTTTGAAAGAGTCTGGATTTGTAGCCCAGGCTGGACCATAACTTGCAATCCTCCTGCCTCAGCTTCCTGAATGCTGAGTTGATTCTCCTGCATCCCAACACCTGGCCTCATGTTGGGACCTGAATGTAACTCATAGAATGTCATACATGGAATATTTTATTAGTGATCTCACTGGATGAAATCCCTGAATTTTGCTGGGGCTGGGGTTCAGGTGTTAGAGTGCTTATAGCTCAGTTGCTAGGGCAGTTGCTTAGCATGCATGTAGCTGTGGGTTCCTCTACAGCACACTGTCATCCTAAGCTACACTACGAATTCAAAGCTAGCCTGGGCTACATGAGAAATAGTCTCAAAAATATAATATTTGATGTGGGGGTGGTAGTGTATACCTTTAATCCCAGCACTTGGGAGGCAGAGGCAAGTAGATTGAGGCCAGCCTGGTCTATATAGTGAGTTTCAGGACAGCCAGGACTACATAATCCTGTCTCAATAAATAAATATGTAAAAGTAAAGAGTTAGGAGCCTGGTTCTGAACCACTGTCATCGAGTAGAGCTCTCAGGATGCTGAGGCACAAGGATCATGGATCCAGCCTGGGCTATACAGCAAGATCTTGTGTCAAAACCCAACGGCTATAGAAAAGTACTGATTCAGATTCTGGATTCTTTCTTTGTGTAGGAGGGATCCCACAATTCTACTGCACCTCCATCCCAGCATTATTGATCTGGGGCCAGGGACAGTGACAAGGATACTGAACGTGGAGCAGGATGCCGTCTCCAGGTCATACAAGCAGCTGCAGAGCTCACGTGGGTCCGAGGTCAGGCCGGACAGCTGCAGGAAAGCAGGACCTCAGTGTGGGGCTCCCGGTCCCAAGGTGTCCCAGAGTCCCTGTCCAGCCCAGACTCACCCAAGCAGAGTCGTCATTCAGCACGACCAGTGCAAACTCATGGCTCTTGTCGATCTTGTGCTTCGTGCGAACGAACATCTCCACCATTTTCTGAGACACGTTTAGGGCGTTCGTCCTGGAGCTGGAAGGGGAGGGGGCAGCGACAGGGATGACAGCCATCCGTGACGGCTAGTCTTGGTTGTCAACTTGATTACATCTGGAATTAACTAAAACCCAAGGGACTGGGGGTGGCTGTGAGGGACTCTTCTTAATTAAATCATCTGAAGTGGGAAGACCACTTTTAAAGCAGGTCTTCTGATGAAGGAAGAGCCACCTGCAGTCTGGGCCACAGCCCCTGCTGGTAGCTTATGTAAAGGACATGGAAGAAAGGACACTTGGCTTTGCCCTCTTGCTCTCTCTTACTGGCAAGTCCATTCCTTCACGGGCATCAGAGCTTACTTCTTCAGGACTCTGGTGTATACTGAAGACCAGCCGAGACATCCAGCCTCGTGCACTCAACTACTGGATTCTGGGACCTTCCCTTAGTAGATAGCCATTGTTGGAGTACCCTGGACCTGTGAGTCTGTGAGCCGCTCAAATAAATCCCAGATAGATACATGCACATGTGTGCATATATACCTAATACACCAAGTTAACCTCAAACTTACCATGTCGTGTGGGCTAGCCTCAAACCTGCCATGGAGCCCAAACCGATACCCACATTACTGCATTGCCCAGGTGGACCTTGAACTACTGATTCCTCCATATCCACCCCCCAGTGCTGGGATGGCAGATTAGTTTCACCAGATCCTGTGGCCTTATTTTTAGCCCTTAAAGGGCTCTGAGGCCACTCCAGATATGACACCTGATACCCAAGCTTCTGGGGGCACACAAAGCTCAACAGCTTCTATAAGACCTGACAGTGGCCTGACCCATCAACCCGAGGGTCACCTGGCTCCTAAGAGTGTCACACATGTGGACAGAAACTCATAGCCCTGGAACTGTGTCATGAACACCTGGATCCTACTGGGTAGTACAAGGACCTTATGCTTTCTGAGCTGCCCATGTCCAAACCCAATGCCACCATACCCATTAAAGGACTCCAGTTTGGGGACAGACATCTCCTCTGAAAGATCCAAACAGATAATCTGAAACATAAACAGCAGACAAGGAGTACAAGATAAAACCTGGGTAGGACCAGCTTGCAATGCCCAAGAGGGGCTGGGGGCGTGGCCCAGGGCGGAGCCCCTGCCTAGGATCCTCCAGTGAGAGGCTGGGGGTGTGGCTCAAGGCAGAGCCTTAGCCTAGGATCCTCCAGAGAGGGGCGGGCTGGGGGCGTGGCTCAGGGGTGGAGCCCCTGCCTAGGAGCCTCCAGTGAGGGGCTGGGGACACATGTAGAGGTCCAGGTGCCAAAAAATAAAAATAACAAGAATCTAAATTTAGCGATATTTAGCCACCAAGTGTGTGTTGCTCATGGAAGCTGAAGGAAAATGAGGCAGGGCAGGAGTGGCCTGTCTGTGGGCCCTCAGCCAAGACATACCACCTTCTCTGGACAGTTGACCCGCGGTGTTCGAATCTGGACCTCAGGTGCTGGTGCTGGTACCTGCCAGGGCTTGGGCCCAGCTCCTGGGGCACTGGTTGCCCCATCGTCTGCGCTGGCTGCCTCACCCTCGCCCTCGCTGCGGCTGCCCACATTGGCCTGCACTCCCACCGCCCGGTCCTCGGCCCCCTCAGGGTTGGAGCGAGTATGAGGCCTAGGCTCAACTGTCGACTCCTCCCCTTCCTCCTCCTCCTCTTCCTCCTCCTCCGTGGGGCTGTTAGTCTCAGCCACCTCCATGGCTCCTGGATGCTTGGATGGAGAAGGAATACTGGAAGCCAGGATCCTGCCGTGAGAGTTTTTAAAAGCAACTGATTACTAAAGCCAGAAGCTGAGCCATAAGCCCCTGGTGGCTGCATAATGGCTCACTGAAGAGTGAGGCCAGCCTCCCACAGGTGAGTAAATAACAGCTTGCTTTCTTTTCTGTTTGTGACGTATTTCTTATAGCCCAGGCTGGTAATCTTGACCCTCTGCATCTACCTTCTGCGTACTGGGAGTGCACCACCACCCTGAGTCTATGTGGTGCTGGGGATGGAGTCTCAGGGCCTCATTCCTGCTAGGCAAGCAGTCCATCCACTGAGCTACAAGCGCCTACACACTGAGCTACAAGCACCTACACACTGAGCTACAAGCACTGTCCCAAATGAACTGTGCCCAATCTTAGCTTTCCATTTTTTGCAATAGGGAAAACACCATCTCTGCCCTTCACTGAGCCAATAAACGCAGCTGCCTGATCTCAGGGGGCACTCAGAAGTGGGTATTAGACCCAGTAAGGCCTTCGGTGGCTCCCACACCTGGGAGTTCCGAGAGACAGAAAAGGAAAAGAGACGTAGGTGAGAATATAGAGTTGAGAGGCTCCCCAAAGCTCCTGTTCCTCTGAGGTGGCTCAGTAGGTAGGGTGCTTGTAGCTCAGAGACACCCTAACTGAACACTTAAGCCACTTCTGGACTTCTGGATCCAACTGTGACCGAAACCTTTCCCGAGCGCCCCACTTGCCTTGCTGTGCTGCTTTGGCGAGCTTCTGCCTGGGTTTCTGTCACCCGAGGTTACAGCGCGTGGGTGACTGGGTCGTGCGAGAGCTGGGCGCGAACTCGGGTGATCAGGTCTCTAGGGTGGAAGAAGCCCAAGTCGCCAGTGCAAGTCTCCAGTGCAATGGATGTGCGTATATCTGGGCGGCGACTCGGGACTCCGCAGCCCCCAACTCCTCCAGGAGAACGAACCTAGAGCTGCAGCAAGCCAGATCGAAGTGTGACCTCAGCGACACAAAGCTCGCGCGCGGTCACACAGCCGGGTTCCACTCTGCAGCCTAGGAGACACGGCCAGTCAATCACAGAGCTCTAGGAAGCCGCCATCTTCCTGACCGGAAGTTTGTACGGTTTGCCGTGGCGCCTTCTGGGAAATGTAGTTCAATAGTCCTCATGATGTGATCGCTGAAGGGCCGGAGGTGTGATTTAGAGTACAACTGGCTGGGGCTTCAGTGATGACGTATTGGGAATGGGTTGGGCGGAGCTTGTCTTTTGGCTTAATCAAAGTACAGTTGTCAAGGCTTCTGCTGTGATAGGGCAGGACGCCGACTCGGGCGGGGCTGATTGATGATTGACGGGATAGGACTTGGCTTGCTTTTGCTAAGGGCCCTCTCAGTGTTTTAGTTCTATTTCTTATTTTACGTATGTTGGCATTCATCCAATACTATCGCAGTGTGGGCTGGTAGTGCACACCTGTCATTCCAGCACGCCAGAGGTCATAAGACAAAGATTAGCTTTAGTTTAGGCTATCCTGGACTATACGACACCCTCCTAAAAACCAAAATGGAAAGCAGTCAGTCTCTTTGAAGAGAAACATTGTGAGGCTGGGAACAGGTGCGGGTACCGCCAAGTCTTGAAGACCTTAGCGCGATCCTGGAGACCTGCACGGTAGAAAGAGAGGCCTAATTTCCAACCCAAAGTAATGATTTAAAAAATTGTTGCAATGCTGGATCCCACTCCTACAGGTTTTTTGTTTTTGTTTTAGAAACACACAAAAATAAAAATAATAAAGAAGAAAAAAAGACCTTACAGGGGAGT
This sequence comes from Phyllotis vaccarum, assembly GCA_033318265.1. Lineage (NCBI taxonomy): Eukaryota > Metazoa > Chordata > Mammalia > Rodentia > Cricetidae > Phyllotis > Phyllotis vaccarum. The sequence goes on along the minus strand of JARWLC010000002.1, from coordinate 176,712,652 downwards.
GGGCCCTGGTGAACACTGGGATGCCAAGAAAATCTGAATGGAAATGAGGGACTACAGGTTTGGGCTGGGATGGGGGGAGGGCTCGTTTCTTGGAGTGGGACAAGGGTCCAGGTTCTCTATCCTGTCCGGTTCTGGAGGAAGCTGACATCCTGGAGAAGAAAACAAGACAATAGCTGTTCATGTGACCAGGGCAGGAGGCTTCCTGTTTCTCAGCCCCTCCCAGGCTGCCCTGGCAGCATCAGAGGCCGGGGGCCAGGGTGACCTGAGAAGCTGCTAGGTGCTGTGGAGCAGAGCAGAGGGAGGGACACACACTGGCCAGCCCCAGGGAGAGGGAGTTTGGTCCTAGGAGAGTCCTGGGAGGAAAGCAGATTCTTGGGGTCCCTATCCCTTGTCTCATAGGGGAGAGAGGGGAACAGAGATGACAGAAACGCATTGAGGCCTCTGGTAGAGAAGGGCAAGAGGTTGGGGCAAATGGACAACTAGGGGCGCTGTCAGCAGAGGCAATCAAATAGTAAATGTGTTCAATCAACGAAGTTGATCCAAAACTTCCATGGGGGAAACCCCAAAGACCCAGGCTGACATAGGGGAGATCTGAGAGCCGCTGTAATTGGGGTGAAAGAAGCCATGAGTTCCCGGGCTACGCGGCCACGAAGCCGCCGAGGGAGACATCCTCCACCAGTAAGTATGCTCCCCTTACTGCCATACCCAGCTTCATGGATCCTGGAGCCCAGGCCTGCTTGGCTCAAAACCTGCGGTGTGGGAGGTAGTCATTCATTCTCAGGGGGAGCTGGACTCTGTGGCCAAAGCCTGAGAGATGGGGTGTCATTTTCAGGGGGAGCTGGACCCAGTGGCTGAGAGTTTGGAGGAGGTGGAGGTTGAAGCTAAGCATGGGCTGCTTCAGGAACACCTTGGTTCTCACCTACAGAGCCCAGGGAGCCGGTAAGACAAATTTAGTGTGTACCTCCTATTCTAGCAGGTGCCTCTCACACTGCTCCCCCCACACCTGCCTTAGCTCCCACTGCCTCGTCAGCTCCTCAGGCCCCCTCCATCGTCTCCTTTCCTTTTTCTCCTCAGCCACACAGCTCACTGACTACTCCCCCTTCCCAGGGACCCTGAGGTCTAGCCACAAAGTCCCTGCTAAGCCTCGGGTGGCTGGGGTTCTTGTGTTGTCTTCACAGACCTGAGGATGATTATAGTGTGAGATCCCATGGGGCCCTAGCCTTGAAGCCAGAAGACCAGTGTGAGCCTGAAGTAGAAGACCACCAGACCCTGCAGGCTGTCCCCCTAGATGGTGGCCCTGCTGAGACATCATCAGTACCCAGCGTGTTTGAGACCCTGCAGAGCAGGCTGAGCTCCCTTGAGGCCACCGTGGCAGCCTGGCGTCACCACTCCCTAAGCTTTCCAAGGCCTGTGGAAAGAGGGGACCAGGGGGCACCAGGGTCCTTTGGTGATCAGGAAGAAGCCAGGCCTGGACAGCAGGAGGCAGCTCGCCTCATAGAGAGGAATGCCTGGCTGCGGCTGGCCCTGGGCACCAGGGAGGATGAGTTGGTTTGCACTCATGCTTCCCTGAAGGATGCCCAGGCAGAGAAGGAGACTCTTCAGAGACAGGTGAGCACATGACTGGGAGGAGGCAGATCCCACCTCCGGATCATACATACACTTATTCATTCAACAAACCAATGTGGAGCAAGTACCACATGTGCCAGAGAAGTGACCAAGAAAGAGAGCCAAGTGAAAGAGGGGGCTGGAGGCCCAGACTGAAGGTCAGAAGGAAGCCAGGCAGGGTGTACCCCATGATGTCAGCACTCCAGAAGCTGAGGACAGACAGACAATCTCAAGTCAGAGGTTAGTCGGCCAAGACCAAGGTCATTCTCCTCTGTAGACAGAGTTCAAGGTCAGCCTGGGTTACAGACTCTGTAATTTTTTTTTTTTTCTGCTGGCTTTTTTAAAAAGGTTCAAAGTACCTCAGTGGTAAAAGCCTTGCCTAGAGTATGTGAGGTTCTGGGCACTGCACACACACACCAAATAATTATGTCTTGGGGTTTCTACTGCTGTGATAAACACCACAACTAAAAGCAATTGGGGAGGAAGAGATTGGTTGGTTGGTTGGTTGGTTGGTTGGTTGGTTGGTTGGTTGGTTGGTTGGTTTTTAAGACTCTTAGGTCACACTCTATCACTGAGGGATCTGGGGTGGGATCCGAGGCAGGAGCCTGGAGGCAGGAGCTGGCACTGCTCACTAGCTCCCTCAGCCTGTTTACAGTAGAACCCAGGACCACATTGCTGGGATACCCCACCCACACTGAGCAGGGCTCTCCCCCATCAATCATCAATCCAGAACGTGTCTGCAGGTCTCTCTGAGGGAAGCATGTTCTCAGCTGTGCTTTCCTCTTCCAAAATGACTTCAGCTGGTGCCAAAGTGACACTAACCAGCCAAATCCTGAGGTGGCGGTGGCTGGGAGAGTTGGGGGAGAAGGGACTTGGGAGACTAGGGAGGGCAGTTCTGGGTTCTGAGGGGAATTGGATGGGCTGCAGCAGGTGCTCCCTTGCGCCATCTGCTGAGTGTGGGAGGACAGTCTGGCAGCGGATGGTGACTGCTGGTGGGGGAGGGGACCAGAAACCGGCAGATTATGGGTGGCGTCAAACCCATACGGGATGGGACAATGCTGTATTGCTAAGAACTGCAGGAGCGGAGATAGGAAGATCATACTTTAGTACCAGCTTGGACAGGCTAGGCAAACGTTGTTTCAAAATGGACATAAAAACAGACTGAAGCAGGCTGCAGACAAAGCCCTGCCTAGAATCCTCTAGTTCTGGGGTGGGACTCAGCAGAGTCCCCTCCCACCAACATAAAAATGAAATTCTCCTTTCTGAGTGTGGTGGTGAACACTTGAAATCCTGGCTACGTGGGAGGCTGAGGCAGGAAGATGTGTTGAGTTGGGGAGATCCAAACAACACAGGGAAACACTGAGTCTCCTAAAAATTTTGAAGGGAAAACAGTCAGAGGCTGGAGAGGTTGCTCAGCAGTTAGAAGCAATGACTGCTTTTCCAGAGGACCCACTTCCAGTTCCTAACACCCACTTGACAAGCTCACAACTGTTTGTAACTCCAGTTCCCAGCAACCTGACACCCTCACATAGACATACCTGCAGGCAAAACACCAATGCACAAAAAACAATAAAAATAAATAAGTCCTAAAATGGGGGGGGGGGATCTGCACTCTCCAGATTGGGTGTTAAGTGGCAGATGGGGAGCTGTCCCAAGTCACATGGGCAGGGCTTAGTTGGGTTCCTGATGTTGACAGAACTGTCTGTATAAGAAGCCACCTGCTCCCCAATCTGGCAGGTGCAGGAGCTGGAAGAGTCTGTGATGCAGCTGGAAGCCTCCCTGCCTGCCCCCCTCTTCAGAGCAGGGCACACAAACAGCAGCTCCAGCAGTTCTGGGGCAGAAGGGGAGTCCTGGGCACCTCAGGTAAGCCTGAAGTCTTTGGGGCCCAGGTCATAATGCCCTCTGCTTTCCAATATGAGGAGTAAGCTTCAGTTTGTTCTTTCTGGGATCCCATAGTGTTGTGTGACAACTTTTCCTGGGGAGACACTGTGCACATCAACTCTTCCCAGGTAGCAAAACCATAACACACCAAAGTATGGACATCACCAAAGTCCAACTTGGTGAACCAGTTAATTTACTGAGGTTACATATAGGATTATGGGTGAGGGGTCACCTACAGGAGCAGGAATAACTCACAGACAGCTGCATCACCAAAGCCCACCCTAGGATGGGTGAGAGCACAGCTGGAAGCCTGGAGCACACTGCATATCCTGCCAGCAGCTCAATAGGGTGGAGAGTATCCCTTCCAAGTGACTCTGGTCTAAACCTCTTCCAGGCAGCTGATCTGGTTTCTAGTCTTCTTTACAGCTGATCAATTGGTCTCAAAGGGACTTTTCCTTACTATGGCAGGGAGAGACCTAGTAAATCTGCTTGGTTTCAGGGACTTCCTGAATCTGTTTAAGTTGTTTACTTTCCTGCTTAAGGAGTTTCCCTGAAGAATGGGATGTTTCTATCTCAGAGGAAGTTGTTAATACAAAAAAAAAAAATTTAACAGGGCCTGGAGAAATAACTATTGGTTAGGGGAGCTTGCTGCTCTCACAGAAGACAAGGTCCAGGTCCCAGTACCTAAATGACAGCTCACAATCATCTGTATCTCTCCTTCCAGGAATCTGACACCTTCTTCAGGGCTCCATAGACACCAGGAATGCACCTTGTACACAGACATGCAGACAAACACACATAAAATTAAAGCAAAAAAGAAGTTTAAATCACCAGTTTTGGTGGCTCAACCCACAGTCAACACAATCACCTCGGTGACCACACAGTCACCCCAGCTGCTTGAGGGCCTGAGACAGAAGGATCAAGACCAATAAATGTATCAAGATCCTGTCTCAGATAAAAAATTAGCATTGGTGAGATGGCTCCGATACAGTGAGCACCTACTGCCAAGACTGAATGGCTAGGTTCAGTCCCTGGAACTTCCAGAGTAGAAGCAGAAGCATGGCTCCCATAAGTTGTTCTCTGACATCTATTTGTGTGTCATCCATACACAAGAACACGTGTGCGCCCACACACACCCAAAACACAAACAAGAGCTGCAGTTGTGCCTCAGTGGTGCAACAGATATGTAACATGTTCTGAGGCCCTGGCTCCACCCCCAGCCCCACAAAGAGGGAGGAAGATGAGTAAATCAAGTCATGTCCTCTCAGCAGGACTCCTCATTGGCTCATCCCCTTCTCCGACGCCTGCGCAGTGACTCCAGCACCCAGACTTTTGGGTGCCTCTCCACACAGCGTTCAACCCCTGAGATGCACCTCATGGAAGACCAGATGGGGCAGCTTCAGGGGTGAGTGGCTGAGTCACAGCTGTTGAGCTTTTAAGGGCACCTCACCTGTGCCACTGGGTTGGGAAGGGGAGGAAACTGGGCTCTGGCTGGTTGAAACTTTGCTCTCATCTTCCCTGTTACTTACCTTTGGAGGCAGGAACATTGAGAAGTTGAAATGCTTCAACCGCCTCCTGCTGGCTGTGCTTCAGGGCTACAAGGGCCGCTGCGAGAGCCTCAGCATGCAGCTGGGCCAGCGGGAGGCTGAAGCCACAGCCCTGCGCCTAGCCCTGCAGTACAGGTCTGTGCCGCATACCAATGATGGCATGGCTGGGGGTGGGGTGGAGCTGCATCCCAGGATGGCCCTATGCACAGAGAGACATGGGACCTTCGCCATGAGGTCTTGTTCTAACCCATAAAGGATGCAGGGTGGGAGGGTGTCTTTTTGTGGTTTATTGTATATTTATTCAGTCCCTGAGCCTATGTGGCCCAGGCTGGCTTTGAACTTACAGAGCTCTGCCTGACTCTTACTGGATTGGGGCTGAGTGTTGAAACACTCAGATACTGTCCCACAGTGAGGACTGTGAGGAAGCATATGGGGTGCTGCTCGCTCTGAGGACAGCTGGCTCAGGAGCTGAAGCTGGAGCCACCAAGAGTGACCTGCAGGCTGCTGAGAAGGAGGCATCGAGGCTGCTGGTGGAGAAGTCAGTGGCTATGGATGGAGAGACATCTCAGCCCAGGTACCCGAAGCTAAGCACAAGAGCTATGCTGGTCCACGGGCTGGGGGTCCCAGAGGTTCTATTGTCACTGTTCCTGAGTTCATCATCATCAAGGTCAGCTGTCAGAAGGCCTGACTGGAATAGGTTCCTCAGTGGTGGTTGAGTTTTCCTGACAACACGTATGTTGACACAAGCCTTTGATCCTAGCACTCAGGAGGTAGAGTTTGAACAGTTCAGTGTCAGCTTCCTCTACATAGCAAGTTGTAAGTGAGCCTGGGCTACAATGAGACCTTGTCTCAAATGCATGTAAACAACACCAAACACACAAAGCACCAAGCATAGATCCTGGTTTCAACCTCTAAATTGGGGGGCGGGGATCAGTAAAGAGAGAAATTATTAATTTTTGGTTCATGGCAACAGGAAGTAGAAAGCAGAGCTACAGGAAGTGTCCATGGCATGGTGTAGCCCCAAAGGAAGGAGGCACTGGTGAAGCATTGTGTGGACCTGGAGGGTTCAAAATCCAGGACTCATTGCAGTGCCTGTGAGCTCAGTGTCCAGTGTGGGCTACTCACACCACAGAATTAAATTCAAATTCCCTGGGTGGCCTAATTACCATTAGGCTCCACCACCTTTCTATGTATCTGAGGATGACCTTGAACTCCTGACCCTTGTGCCTTCATCTCCTGAGAGCTGGAATATTTATGTGGTACCAGGGATGGATCCTCATGCATGCTAGCTCTCTGTTGACTGAGCCCCAGCACCTGATGTATTATCTTGCTCAAAGATTACCCAGCTGGCACAGGGCTGTGGCAGCTCCTGAAGGCTATGCCTTTGGAAGAGCTGGGTGGCACAGGTCGGCCTCTTGTCTCCTGTAGTCCAGAGGGCAGCAGTGTGGATGAGCCTACACCTCAGGAACTGGCTGCTCAGCTCCATGACTATGTCCAGCATCTCCGGGAACGCTGGGCTCTGTTGAAGATCCCTCCGGCACTTGGCCCTGCCATCACTCCCAGGCCCACTATGCCCCATGCGGAAGCAACAGTTCAAACCATCCTGGAGATACAGCCTGGCCCAGCCCTTCCCCGGCTAGAGAAGTCTCAGATCCAGCAGGACCTGGTGGCTACTCGGGTAGGAATATGATGACGCTATCTCAACACACACTTGATGTCATTGGAGACCAGAGGCCAGCAGAGTTTCCTGTTTGGATGGGCAGCTGGCTTCTTATACAAAAGAGAGTTGGAGTTTAGGTTTTGAGGGATGCATAGGAGTTTCTCCTGGTTAGGTTTCCCATAAGATTCTATAAATTACCTTTGTGTTGATATGATGAAATCCCTGACTGGAACAATTTCAGGAGAGGAGATTTGTTCCAGCTTGGCTGATAGTTCCAGGGTGCAGTCTGTCATGGCAGCCATAAGTTGTGACTGTCAGAGCCTGAGGCAGCTGCTCACACTGCATCTGCATTTAGGAAGCAGAGAGAGATGCATGCAGCCCAGGAAATACAGGTTTCCCACAGCCTTGTTACTCTAACTTAGATACTCATTCACAGGCCTGTATGTCCACAAGGTCGGATTAATTTTAGATCCCATCAAGTTGAGAACCAAGATTAGCCATTGAAAGCTGTTTTCCCAAGATCCTCTTCCCACAGGGAATGCAGGGTAATGAGTCCCTGGAGCTGGCACAACACTTGCCTAGAGCTAGAGCAAATGAGAAGCCCCTTGCTCCCCCACCCCTTCTATAAAAGAAAAGCAGACCAGGTGGTGATACACGTGAAATCCCGCCCAGGGAGCTGAGACACCAACCCTGGTGTCACTGAGCTCCATAGTGACACCTGGTCTCAGTGGCTTTGAGTGCAGGCTGCTCTCACAGAGGATCTCGATTTTAGCACAGCTCCGGGGGCTCTGATGCCTTCTTCCAGCACTGCAAACCCTGACTGCAGGGAACTCAGTGTACATCAGGCTGGCCTCGAACTCACAGAGATCACCGGCTCTGCCTTAAGTGCTGAGACTGAGGCCTGAGCGGTTGTGCCTGACTACAGCCATAAAATAAATTCCAAAAAAAGGGAGGCCTGAGCAATTCTAGACGTTTCCACAATGCCATCTGCTGGCTGTGATGTTTTCCTGGGGTCGGTGGGCACCCCGCAGCTGATGCTCACCGCCTCAGGACAGACTGGCTGACCTGGTGCTGCGGCTGCAGCTGGCGCGGCGGGAGAAGCGTGGGCTGGAGCTGCGGGAGGCGGCGCTGCGGGCCCAGGGCCCCGCCCACCTGCTGCTGCTGCAGCAGCTTCGCTGGGAGCGGGCTCACCTGGCGGGCGACGGCAGCAGCGGAGGCAGCAGCGAAGACCCGAGCAGCGAGGAGCAGGAGGAGGACGATGTGGAGCAGCGCTGCCAGGTACGGCACGAGTGCCTTAGCCAAGGGCGTGGGTGGCACAGACGCCTGCTGAGGACCCAGCTCAGTCCCCAGGGGCGGAGCTGGAGCGAAGCTCGGTGGTGCAGAGCGAGCACTGGCTGGATTCCCAGCACCCACTAGGTGTTTACAACCACCTGTAACTCCAGCTCTAGGGGATTGAACGCCCTGCTCTGGACTGGGGGCGCATGGTGCAGACATAGGATTGCACCACAACCCAGAGAATGAAAATAAATCTTTAAAAGTAACAAATAATTAGAAACCAGGAGAGAAGGGTTGCTGGGAATCTTGGAGTGCCTCAGCAGAGCTGGGGATCAGGGCCTCTTTGGGGATTCTTGGCCTCATTAATAATGTAGTTTAAGAATGTACCTAGCAGCTCAGTTTATTAGGAATGCAAAGGAAAATCCCAGTGCAGGCAAGCTGTAATGCAACTCCCTGAAGAGGAAGAGGGTGCAGGAGGGGAGGGGGTCAGTGTGGGCTGCCTGAATCAGGCCTCAGGAAGGAGGAGTCCCCCACACCTCACCAAGGCAGTGGCATGTGTCTCAGTCTTTACTATGGACCTACATGGTGATGGACCCGCAACCACAAATTGTCCTCTGATCTCCATGTGCACACTGTGGCACATGTGTGTGTGCATGTGCAACATTAATACATCTAAGTAAACGCAATAATAAAAATAGATCTGGCCAGGTGTGGTGGCACATGCCTTTAATCCCAATTCTGGAGAGGCAGAGGCAGGCAGGTCTCTGTGAGTTCCAGGACAGCCAGGGCCCTACAGAGAAACTCTGACATCAACAAAACAATGCTCTGGAGGGGATCTGGGTGCCTTCGATGTCCAGCCTGCGCTGAACACAGTGCACATATGTCTCTTCTCTCCTGCCCACATCCTTTAGGGTCCTCCTGCCCTCTCTGGTGGCCAGACAGGCAGAGCGTGGGACTCTGAGACCTTATCCCAGGAACTGTCGGCATCCCTTGCCCGGTGTGTACGGGGCCTGGTTGAGGGTGGTGGGTCTGCAAGTGTGTTGTGGGGAGAGGCAGAGGGTTGGGAGTGGCTGGGATGGTCTCTTGCATCCTTGCAGGGCAGTGGACCTGCAGGCCCAGCTGCAGTCTCTGCGGAGGCAGCTGGAACAGGTGGCTCAGAAGGGCCGAACCAGACGTGCTCAGAGTGCAGAGCTGAACAGAGAGCTATGCAAGGCTCACAGGTGCGACTTGGCTGTCTCAAAAGCAAGCCCACAGCCCCTGCCTTTAGTTCAGACCAGTCTCAGCCGGAATGCCCCCTTCTCTGCCTTGCAGTTCCCTGGTCTTGGCCTTCAGAGGAGCCCACCGGAAGCAAGAAGAGCAACATCGGAAGCTGGAGCAGCAAATAGCTCGGATGCAGGCCCAGCAAGCAGAGGAGCTGGCCGTCCTGACAGCCACCGCCAGAGCCCTGGGGAAGCCGGGGGCTCCCCAGCCAAGCCAGACCTTCCTGTAGGTCTGACCAAGCTTGCATGTAATGTGCAGGTGTGGCAGGCATGTCATAAAGTGTCCTGTCATGGGCTGGAGAGATGGCCCAGCAGTGAAGAGCCTGTGCTGCTCTTGCCTAGGGCCCGGGTTCAGTTCCCACCCTAAGCAGCCACTGTGCCTGTAACATAAGCCAGCAGATCTGTCGCCCTCTTCTGGACTCCACAAGCTCTACAGTTATGCGCACATAGATCTCACAAACACACACACAGGAAATCAAAATAAAGTATCCTGTTGGGACATCATTCCACCTGTCCTTCGTCCCACAAGAGGGCAGAGATGGGAAGGGTTCAGGTTAGAGGTATGGAAGAGAGGCCTGTTCCCAGGGAGGGCTGGGAAGGGGGAATCCAGACTGCTTTGGGACCTGCATTTAGAGGAAGAAAAGGGTGGGGTGGTTGTGGGCTGAAGGGGCTCTGGGTTCCATCTGCAACACCTCCCAGAGGGAAGTCTGTGCCTACCTGTAATGCCCCACTGAGGCTCCAAGGTGTCCTTTGGTGACCTAGAGAGTTTAAGGCCAGCCTGGACTACATGGGACAGCATCTAAAAAATAAATGAATGACCTGCAAGATGACTCAGTGTTTAAGAGCACTAGCTGCTTTTGCAGAAGACCTGGATTCCAGTCCCAGCACCCACAATCCTGTAACTTCAGTTCTAAGGGGATCCAACACCGTTTTCTGACCTCTGGGGGCATCAGACACATGCATGACACAGATGCAAGGAAACCATACAAACACACACTGAAATATAAAAACCAAAAATTAATGAATAAGTAAACAAAACTAGAAATGGAGCCGGGGAGGTGGCTTATTGGGTAAAGGCGCTTGCTGCTAAGTGTGAGTTCAGATCCCACATAAAGGTGGAAAGAGAGTGGATGCCGCTCTACATAGAAACACTGTGTATCTGTAAATGCTGGTGTTTTTTAAAGTTGGGGAGGGGGCTGGAGAGAAGGCTCAGCAATTAAGAGCACTTACTGCTCTTGCAGAAGACCAGAGTTCAGTTGCAGCACCCATGTCTGGTGGTGCCTCTGGCCTTCTAGGGCATCCACACACAGGTACACTTAATTTAAAATAATAAAAATAAAATAAATTTAATGTAGCTATCTATGATGGAAATCTTCTGACATTGAGACATTGCTGTCCTGTACTTGTGGGGAGAGCAGGTCAGGGCTCTGGAAAGGACCCCTGGGGAAGGAGGAAGGTTGTGTGTGTGTGTAATAGCAGCTGAGTAGCATTGTACTGGCCACACCCCTCTCTCTGGGGGCTGGGATGGGGTCTGACTGTCCCCTCCTGGCTGAAATCTAGAGCAGGACTAGCCTGGAGGTGGGCCCTGCAGGCCACACTTAATACAGGTGGGTAGAACATCTGTCTGCCCCAGGGGACAGCCACAGTGCCCCAGGCTGAGGCATTTATTGGGGTCTGAGACCTGTGTTTGACCCACACTCTGTGGGCTGAGGCAGGTCACCTTATTGGTGTGTAGGGGGGACTGACAGCTTTCTCCTTTCACTGACCCCCCTCCCTATGAGTCTCCAGTTCTCTCACGCCACTGTGCAGGGCCCTGGAATCGAGTTCAGGTCATCAGGCTTGGCAGCGAGCACCACTGAGTCAGTCAGCTATGACGTTTTAGCCTTCAGCCACCAGATCATTAGCTGTCAGCCAAGGTCGCCTGTGGGAGAGGGGGGCTGGTTTCCCAGGCTGCTCCAACAGTGTCTGGCTGTTCCCACCAGGGATGTCCCAGCGGCAGATGGGCCCAGTGTCTTTGTCCCCAGATCCTCAGTAGTCACAAGGTCAAATGTCGTCTCGGGGCCACGGGCAGGGGTTATGGGGGGCGTGGTAAGGCCCTGCCCACCCTCAGTGGAGTTCAAGCCTGAAGATACTAGGAGATACAGGACGGGGCTGTGCTCCGGCCCTCCCACCCCAAGTTCTCCCTTAGTCTCCTAAAATCCGTTTATTTGGGCTTCTATGACCCAGCTTCCTCCTCTTCCACAGCCTTTTTTCCTTCTAAGCACCCACACATCTTTTTACTCGCTTCTCTGAGATACTTCCACCAAGGATTCAAGAACAATCCATTCTAGGACCCTTGTCCTCACCCTACATAACCAACTATAAGCCCAAATTATTTTATCTTCTGGGCCCACCCAGGCTTTGTTCTAGAGTTTAACCCTGGTCTTTCCTGCTTTGTGTGTTTGGGTCTTCACATGGTATCCAGGTATGACTCTTCTGGGCAAGTCCAAAGGCACAGGGCTGGGTGCCTTTGGCCAGCAGAAACCTGAACTTCGGTTTTCCTTTAAAGCCATGAGTAGTCTCATCTCGTGGATGATTGTGGCAAGGCCCCTCAGGGGCAGAGCAGAAGCCAGGGAGGGGACAGGGAGTCCCAGCTGCGTGGGCCCAGGCCTGCGCAGGAGGCAAAACAGGCCTGGCTGGCAGAACAGTGACTCAGATGAAAGGTCACCTCGGGAGGGGCTTTTCCAGGCAGTTAACGGGTTAAACGTTAACAGACCTGGAGCCAGGCCTCAACTCCCCACCTAGGCCTCAAACATGAAGGCAGCTTAGGAGCTTAATAAACGCTTCTCCTGGAGGTGCCCTGCATATAAAGGGTGCTTAATAAATGCTCCCTTCAGTAGAACTTGAGTCTGGGGGGGGGGGGCAGGAGGCTCAGGGGCGTGGCAGCAGCTGGGAGGCTCGGGAGCGGGGGAGACATCTGTGGCCCAGCCGGTCATAAGGCCAAGCCCTTTCTCTGAAGCTGAGAAAGAAAAGGAAATGAAGGGGGACCAGGGACAACAGCCAGGGGCTGGCACGCCTTCCGGCCGCCTCCAGCCACGCAGAGGGCGACGGACGTCCTGCCTCTCTCCGCCCCGAGGCCTGAAAGGAGAGGGGGGACCCCTTGACCTCACAGCGCGGCCGGCAGGCCTCGGGAGGCCGAACCCCGCCCCCGCCCCAGAATCGGGGCACCAGGTGTTCACCGGAGCAGAGCGCGCGGGGCGGGACCGGCCGCGGAGACTTGGGGGGGGGGTGGCCGGCTCCAGCTGGCAGCCGTGCGGAGCAATGCGGAGCGCGCTCGTGTGCGGCGGGGGCGTGCCCGGGTGCAGATGTCCCCCGGGGGCGCGGCTGCCCGGAGCCGCGCGGAGCACGCCGAGGCCCCGGGCAGGGCGCGCAGGGGTTAAGGCTGCGCGGCCGCGTGGGGGAGGGTCAGCCGCGCGCCCCGCCCCACCCTCTCGCCGGCCCACGGCTCCGGGCGGCGCGCGGCTACCCCATGCCCTTATAAGGGCGGCCGTCGCCGGGGCAACGAACGCCCGCCCCCGGCCGCGCCGCGCGCCCCCGCCCCGCCCCCGCCGGCGCCGATGGAACGCGGGTGTCAGGCCGGCCGCAGCGCGGGGCCGGCGGCGAGCGCCAGGGCGAGGCCGAGGCTCGGGCCCAGACGTAGGCCCAGGCCGGCCACACGCGCGCTCGGCGGGGAGAGGAGCCCGGGGAGGCCGCGGGCCGCACTCCCCACTCGGCTCTATCGCCCGGACCTCCGCGATTGCGGCCGGCGGCGCGCGGCGTCCGGGACTACCGGACTCCGGCGCGCGCTCCCGGCGCCCCTCCCCCCTCGCCGCGCAACTTGCGGCCAAAGTTTCCCCCCCGGGCTCGGGGGCGCGCGCGCGCCCTCGGATGGCGAGCCACTAAGTTGGCCTGGGCGGCGGGGCCGGGCCATGGCCCGTGCGTCCCCACCGGGTCCCCAGGACTCCGGACCACGGGACCCGGGCGCCCCAGACCCGCGCCTCTAGCGCGCCCCCGTCGGCTGCGGGCACGCGTGGGAAAGTTGGCCTGGAACCGGCCCGACCAGTTCCTGCCGGGCGCGCGGACCGGCCGCAGGAAGTTGCTGCAAAACTTTTTTCGGGGGGTGCGACCCGAGCCCCCCGAGCGCGCGGGCTGCATGCGCGCAGGATAGCCGGGTCCCCCTCGGGTCGCTAGGCGTGCCCGGCGGGGACGGATTCGCCCCGGGGCGCCCCGACTCCACCGTCCCGGGGGCTATGGCCATGGTGACCAGTGGCTGGGGCGGCCCCGGAGGCGACACGAACGGCGTGGACAAGGCCGGTGGGAGCTACCCACGCGCGACCGAGGACGACTCGGCGTCGCCTCCCGGGGTGGCCAGCGACGCGGAGCCGGGCGACGAGGAGCGTCCGGGGCTGCAGGTGGACTGCGTGGTGTGCGGGGACAAGTCCAGCGGCAAGCACTACGGCGTGTTCACCTGCGAGGGCTGCAAGAGTTTCTTCAAGCGCAGCATCCGCCGCAACCTCAGCTACACCTGCCGGTGAGCCCCACGCGCGACCACCGGGCCGGTCGAGACCTGCTCGGTCACCTTGGGCCCGGCGCTGACCTTCCCCTCACCGTATCCCTGCCCAGGCCACCGGCACCGCTCGGGCAGCGATCGGGTATACAGTTGGCGATGCCTGTGTGCAGGTCATTACCCTCCACCCTCCCTCAGTGGTCTTTGCCCCTCTCCTGCTCTGGAGAGCTGGTTCTGCCTCGCGGGGAAGGTTCGTGGGTGATGTCAGGAGTGGGGAATCCCCTCTCCAGCTCCCGGGGCCCCCTTTCTCGTGGGGACCCGTCACGCGTGTTGCCCCGCGGGAAATCAGACGTGCCTGTCGCACAGCGGGGCTGGCGGCGTCCAGGGGCCATTGTCTGCGGCCGCGCGGATCGATCCGGCGCGCCCTTGGGTCAAATATCACTTCCAAAGTCGCCCCGGCACGGGCAGCTGGAGGGACGCCCGGGTGGCTTGGGATGGCTGCCCTTGCCGGCGGCGGGGGGCTGCTGTGCACCGGGGCCTGGGCCTGCCCATCAGAGGGGACCCCACGGGCTCTGGGTCACCGGAAGCCGCTGCCGGAGGGCCAGCAAGGCCACCGGAATTGACCGCACCCCCCCCACTCCGGGGCTGATATAGCTTCGGGGCTCCGGGACAATCCTTTAAACTTCGGGGCAGATCTAGGAGTGAGAGAGACCCGTGGGAGATGCCGACCCTTCAGAGGGCACGGCAGGGCGTGGCCTTGCTTACTGGCAGCCGCTGGGGACAGAAAGCCCTTTGGAGAAGAGGTGGGGTGCCTAGGCCAGGGGTTGCAGACCACTCTGTCTAGGCATGCAGAAGCCTGGCTCTGCAGGGCCTTAGAGCAGGGCACACGACCCCATTTCCAAGGCACCCAGAGCTGAGCCCCAGAGAAGTTGTAGGCGGCCCCGGGTCAACAGAAGAGTCCTGGCTCTGTGCACTTAGAAAATGGAGCTGTAGGAGCTGTGATGAGGAGCTGGTGGGATGAGGAGTTGCTTCCCCTCACCCCAGGTCAGCAGCTGATGGCTGATCACTTGTGAGTGGCCAAATGTTAGAGTTTGGACTTAGCTGAGACCTGCTTTGCTCCCCTCCTCCAGCTGTAACTGGGCCACCAGACTTTGGCCTCATTCTTGTGTCGAGAAGGAGTTGCTAGGTCTGGCTGGGTCTTTGGGGAGAGTGGAGGAGGCTGGGGCAAGTTCGGGGTCCCACCTGCCCTCTGGGTTCCTTGGGACCTAAGTTGTGTGACCTTGTGTGGCCAGTGTCCCTCTCTGAACCTGAGTGGGTCAGCAGCTATGTGGAGGGGCCCATCAGGAAGTGGCCTTACAGCTCTGGCAGGCAGAAGAGGAAACCCCAGATGAGGGTTTAGTGGGCTACACTATCAGGTGAGCCCACCCAGGCCCAACAGAGGCAAGTGGGACCGACATGCTGGGCTGAGGGCAGCAGGGAGCTGTGGCAGTGTGTGACCAGGGTCTACTGAGCTTGGATTGGGAAGTTGGCCAGATGTGTCACACACAGCCCCAGCCACTCAGGAGGCTGAAGCAGGAGAGTGGCTTGAGTTCAGGAGACAGGGCAGTGTTCCCCTATCCCACAATAACAAAAATACAGAAGCAGGGACAGCAAATAGAATTGGGCCATGTCTTTGGACAAACCATATATACTTTAGGAAAGGTAGCTGGAAGAACTTACTGTGTTTTGTGGGTTTTAATTTGTCCCAGTCATACAGTTGGGAAGGCAAGACAGAAAGCCTTTCCTGAGCAGACCTGCTCACCCACCCAGGGCCTGGCCAGTTCCGCCTGGCTGCCCTGATCCTCCACCACCCGCCTGGCTGCTGGCTTTGTTCTGGCTCTGCCTGAGTCTCTCTGCCCCAGATGGGCCCCTTCCTGGGGCTTTTAGAAGCTACAGGGTCTGGGCTCTCCCAACCCTGGCCAGCGTATCCCAGCTGGGGCTGGATCTTGTCCCTGGAGACCCCCTGGAACCCCTCTGCTCTGTGTCTCGTTTAAGGCGCAGCAGCCAGTACCTGTTACAGGAACAGGCTGGGGAAAAAACAGTGCCTGGCTCTGGGCCTGATCCTTCCTCACATTTCTACTGTGTCTGGATGCTCCTTGGTACGCAGCAGATTGGGCATGGCTGAGGCGTTCTCCCAGGGCTGACCAGAGGAAGAATCCTGGGATTATGGAGAGCCTGGGGGATGGGGTTCTCAGGAGAAAAAGCTCTGTCATTCATTCTTATCACAGTGTAGTGTAGTGCTGTGACTCCATTTCAGCTCTGGCCTGCCGGCCACCAAGTAAAATAAAAGGATTCATTCGCAATCCTTTTGAAATCCAGATTTGTTTCACCTTGTCCTCTGACAGAGAAGGTTTCTCCATTTCTGCTCCTAGGGAACTCCAATACCCATTTCTAAAGTTCTCTCCTTGTGTGTTCGCCTTCAACACCCATTGTATTGATTGCCTTTTCCTATTGGGGAACTGAATTCCCACCATGCCTTTGGGCACCATCTCAATCTAGGGAGCACCCAGTGGTGTTTCTCAGGGATTCACAGGCACAGAGGATGTGAGAGTCACTGAGAACACTGGCCTCTGTCTCCAGGTCTAACCGCGACTGTCAGATTGACCAGCACCACCGGAACCAGTGCCAATACTGTCGCCTCAAGAAGTGCTTCCGGGTGGGCATGCGCAAGGAGGGTGAGTAACATTGGCGTAGCTATGGCTGGGCTCTTGTTGGGGGTGAGCAGGCCATTCCCCTGGGGCCCCAGGCTATGAGGATCCAGCTAGGATACTGATGCCTAGTTGTGGGGTGTGTCCCACTGAGCTCTCTCCTCAGGCCCCTCCTGACCTCTGATGTCAGAGATCAGCTTTGCCTTTTCCCTTGGTGACAGCCTCCCTTTCCCAAATGGGATTTTTATTTATTTATTTATTTTGTTTACTTTCGCTCTGTATGTTTGCTGAAGGCAGGACTTAGCCAAAGGCTGCCAGAGGGAGGCCCAGCTGCCTGTCCCTGCCAGGGGCCTGGGTGGACAGACACACTGGACACCGGCCTTAGGTTCTATCAGGTCTCCCTAGAATTCAGGGGTAGTAGCCACAGGGAGCCCTGAAGGTTGGGAGTCTGGGCTGGTCCAGGAGGGGAGGCTCTGGAGAGTCCCACTGCAGCCTGGGGTGCTGGAGTGAGCCAGGCTAGCTGGTCACCTGACTGTTGCTTGCTTGCTTTGACTTTTGTTACTTTCTTGCGGGGAGGGGGGAACGCTTCCAAGGATCCAAGAATGGCTGCTGCTCAGGTTTTCTGCTTCTGACTGGAAAGCCAGGCAGAGTGCCACGGGCTTGTTATCCTAGTACTTGCGAGGCTGAGGCAGGCAGGAGCATCTCCAGTTTGAAATCAACTTGGGCTACATAGCAAAACCTGGTTAAAAAAAAGACACACACACACACACACACACACACACACACACACACACACACACACACACACACACACACACACACACACACACACACACACACACACACACACACACACACACACACACACACACACACACACACACACACACACACACACGAGGAAAAGCATCCACCTTGTTGATTACTCCTGTCCCTTTGAGCATGAAGGTAACTCCTGCCAGCCTGGATTTCTGTCTTAACTTGTCTGTCAAATGGAAAGCCTTGATAGGTCTCTAATCAGAGCCTGTGATGTCTTCTGTCATGGAGACCCCTGCTCCCAGGGCTTTCCTGCCTCAGGGCCTTCGCACAGCTGTTCCTTCCAAATGTGGGCCGTAGAGTTAGTTCCTCAGGGTCACTGGCTTAAGTCTATTTTGTTCTGAAACCTATTCCCTTCACCTGTGCATCTCCAGGCCTGCTCCAGAGTCTGGTACACACAGTAGGTGTTCAGTAAATGGCTCTTGGCTGGATTTGCCATCCACCCAGCCCTTCACACCTGACAGGCATTATTAGAAGCAAAATCATTTAGATTCTCACATAGCTTAATGGTCATCTGCTGCATTTGACATATGAGGAAACTGAGGCACAGAGAAGAGGTGGGTGCTGGGATTTGAATTCCAGCCTTCTAGACTGGCTGGAGGAAGAAGAGAAGGGTGGAGAGTCGGATTTTGAGCTTGAAAAATCCTGGACAAAGGCCCTGGAGTAGGGCTGGGTGAGGGTGGGGATTGTGAGAGAGTTTGGGGTCTTGTCCAGCTACACTATTCAACAGGAGACTGTTGGCTGGGTGGGTCTGATATTTGGGCTGGGTCCCTTCCCATATCCCCTTCATCCCTGGCTCTGGCTCCATCTGAATTGACCTGGAGTTCACCCACCAGTGAGACAGGTGTCGGCTCATTAAAGCACACTCATTAGTGGCCTCCTGGCTCACTGCCCAGGCTGCCTTCCCTATGCTAAAATACCTGTGCTCCTCTGTGCCTCAGTTTCCTCTTCACCTCATCAGTTATGAGGTCTCAGATGAATATTGGATTCTTTTTTCAGTTATTTTTTGAAGCAGGGTCTCATGTAGCCCAGGCTGGCCTCAAACTTATTTTGTACCGAGATTGGCCTTGAACTCCTGACCTTCCTGCCTTCTTATTCCTGGGCTGGAATGACTGGTATGCACCACCAAGGGCAAAAGTAGCCACTGCCCTTGGAGAACCACCATCATGCCACTTTGGCGATGTGGTCCCACAGGGGAACTGTAAGTGGTGGGAGGCCAGGAACAGATCCAGGACTGATTAACAGACGTGGCCTCAGCGGTGAAGGAGAAGCGGGCCTCCTAGCGGGTGGAGATCCTGGGGATGAGCCGGTAGGGCCCTAGGGGCCAGCGCATGCCCGGTCCCTATGCTGTCATACGGGGTGGGGGTGGCTCTCCCGCACAGAGGCCTGACGCGGCCCTGTCTCCGCAGCTGTGCAGCGCGGCCGTATCCCGCACGCGCTCCCGGGCCCCGCGGCCTGCAGCCCCCCTGGCGCGGCGGGCGTTGAACCGTTCGCGGGGCCGCCGGTATCCGAGCTGATCGCGCAACTGCTGCGCGCCGAGCCCTACCCCGCGGCCGGGCGCTTCGGCGGCGGAGGCGCGGTGCTGGGCATCGACAACGTGTGCGAGCTGGCGGCGCGCCTGCTGTTCAGCACGGTCGAGTGGGCCCGCCACGCGCCCTTCTTCCCAGAGCTGCCGGCCGCCGACCAGGTGGCGCTGCTGCGGCTCAGCTGGAGTGAGCTGTTCGTGTTGAACGCGGCGCAGGCGGCGCTGCCGTTGCACACGGCGCCTCTGCTGGCCGCCGCGGGGCTGCACGCCGCGCCCATGGCTGCCGAGCGCGCTGTGGCCTTCATGGACCAGGTGCGCGCCTTCCAGGAGCAGGTGGACAAGCTGGGCCGCCTGCAGGTGGACGCCGCCGAGTATGGCTGCCTCAAGGCCATCGCGCTCTTCACGCCGGGTGAGCTCGCCCCGCCCGCCCGCCCGCTCACAGGCTGACCCCTCCTCGACAGACCACGCCTCATGGGTTCCCTGTGCCACGGGCACATCCAAGCAGTCAGCCCCCATAGGCTGCGCCTGAGCCCACAGACCAGGCTTCCACTTTCCGGCCCCAGGGCCATGGCCTCACACCGGCCACGCCCCTAGCCCAGATAGTCCCCCCAACTCAGCCTCCGACAACCAGGCCCTAACACTGACCCAGACCTCCACCTTGATGGCAGAAGACACACTACAAGCCCTTCCCTCTCAGGTAACACCAACCTGGGCCAGTCCCCAGCCAGGCTGAGAGGACACTGCCTCAGGTCACATCCTTTTGACATAGGTGACTTCCCTACTCTGCCCACTCACTCCAGGCCATGCTCTCAGCTGCCCAAGTCCTACTTCTGATGTGACCCCATCTTGCCCTCAGCTTATCCAGACAGTACCCTACTGGATCTGAAGCAATCTGGAAGCCACAGCACAGCCAAACTCCAGGACACACCCAGAGGTTCCTGTCTCTGTTCTGGGGCCATGCCCCACAGGGCCACTCAGTGCCCAGTGTCAATTCCCCTTGGGTGGAGGACACAGATAATGAACCTCAGCCACTCTCCGGTGGCATGCCTTTGGGTCATGTAGGCAGTGCCCTTTAGAGAGCCTGAGATGGAACCCATAACTCTGGTCCCCGGGACCTCGTCAGGATGCTTGGTGGTTAGTGCTGGCTTGTCTTCAGCCTTGTGGTGGGCTGTGGTAAGAGAATAGTGAGTCCAGGACAGGACAGACTGCGGATCCAGACATCATCTAATTCCCACCTGAAAAAACTTTAGAAGGGATGTCCTGGCCCTGCCCTTCAGGTGGGTTTGGCATAGGAAGGTTTGGGTTAGGGGTGGAGCTGCCCTTAGTAACTATCCATGGGGTTGGCTCAGACTATTCTGCTCTTAGGCAGAGCTCCGAGCCTGTTCCCTCAGTTCTGCATGGCTTGTCTGTGGCGGACTGTGGCTTAGGTACTCCCACGTGTGCCTTCGCGTCTCACCTCTGGTCATGTCTTAAGTGGCACCACCACCCTCTCCCCTGTAAGCCTCTCGCCCTGCTTTCCCAAATGTGACTTGTCATCTCTGACTCCTGCAGATGCCTGTGGCCTTTCTGACCCAGCCCATGTGGAGAGCCTGCAGGAGAAGGCACAGGTGGCCCTCACCGAGTACGTCCGGGCCCAGTACCCATCGCAGCCCCAGCGCTTCGGACGTCTGCTGCTGCGACTGCCAGCCTTGCGTGCTGTGCCCGCATCCCTCATTTCCCAGCTTTTCTTCATGCGCCTGGTTGGCAAGACACCCATCGAGACGCTCATCCGGGACATGCTACTGTCAGGGAGCACCTTCAACTGGCCCTATGGCTCGGGCTAGTGATGGACAACTTTCAGGACACAAGGATGCTGGGACCTTACAGGGGCCCTTGGGTCAGAGCCCTGGCTTCTCTCCTGAGACTGATTCTTTTTTAAAAGACTGTGAAATATTTGTCTGTTTTGTTTTATAATAATCATGAAACCAAAAAGAATTTGTTCTCCCAGGGCTCAGCCTTGTCCTCCTGGCCATCCCTGGTCAGAGTGGGGTTGAGGATCTGGAGCCAGTGTGGTGGTGATCCTGGTGTGATGGGTATGGGCCGGATATTTGGAAGGGCCACTGCAGCTGGGCAGGGGTGCTATGGGCTGGGAGAGTCCTCTGGATACATGGCTCATGATGGGCACTATGAGATGATAAAATCATGGCCAATAATAAAGATATTTCCCCTACTTGCTCAGCCTACCTTCTGCTGTGCTAAGGATGTAACCCCAGGGTCTAGCCTGTACTTAGCAGGCACTAGTGGAGTGGAAACTATGCCTCCTGTGGAGAAATAAAAGCCAGTGGTAGAGGCTTTCCCAAGATAATCTGTGCACTTGCTGGATCAAGCCACATTTAAAACCATAATGTGTTACTAGGGACTAACCTACCTTTTTAAAATTTTTTTTGAGATAAGGTTTCTCTGTGTAGCCTTGGTTGTCCTGAAACTCACTCTGTAGACCAGGCTGGCCTCAAACTCAAATCTGCCTGCCTCTGCTTCCAGGACCACACCTGGCTTCAACCTACCCTTTTGTGTCAGGGCCAATTTGACTTCAAGTAAATCAAGTAAATGCTTCTTTCAAATAAGATAATTCTCAAGTAAAATAAACCACCAGTTCTAAAATTGCCACAAAGAAGGTAGGGCAGGTTTTGAAATGTGGACTTAAATCCACATTAAAATGTGAATTTAAATGCATTGATTTGCAGTGATGGAAGGTACTGGTGAGCAGCCCGGCCCTTTAGGCAGAGGCAGAGGCAGTTGGAGCTCACCTAAGTTTGAAGCCAGCCTACAAAATAAGTTCCTGGACAGCAAGAGCCCCAGAAGCTTTGAGAAGGAAAAGTACCAGGGGGGTGTTCAGAAGTCAGATGTATGCTCAAGGCTGAGTTTAGTCTCCAGCTGAGCTACTTTTTCTACAAAACTCCACACCACACGTATGGTCCCTGTCTGTTGGAAGGCTTCTGGGGCTCGCTGGTTTTGAACTTGCCACCTTTCAAGGACCAGAGGGTAACTGACTTTCCTAGTGGCCAGAACTAGATTCCTGGCCTGGAATTAGCCTGGCTTTTGTCATCCTCTGTGGCTCAGGTGGGGTTGGTGTCAGATGACACAGCCTAGCACTGTAACTCCACCAAGCCCCAGTAAAGTCAGGGTTATGTGGAGTAGAGGGGTTCAGGTGCACCTTCTGCACACAGGTTCCATACATTGCCCAGGAAGCCTCAGACAGGGGGCCTGGGTCATACCCACCTGGCATGTCTCCATCACAATGCTTACAGAAACAAATAGTTTGAGACAGTCTCACCATGTAGCCCAGACTGTCCCCAACTCTGCCTCTGTCTCTGCCCTCCAGGATACTAGAATCTACACAATCATTGCCCCCACCTATGCCCTTGGACAGGCCCTGTGAGCCTCATTTTCCCCCTCTGTAAAATGAAGGAGTGCTGCACACAGTAGGTGTCTAACCCATGTTTATTCTCTGAGCCTAACAGGACTTGCTTCCCCTGAAAGAACTGGAGTGTGGTTCCCCATGGGAGGAGAGTCCACCACTATCTCCAGGACACTCAGAAGTACACGGAGCCCTCGCTGTTGCTGTCCCCTTGGTTATCAAATTTTCGGATCTGGGCCTTGAGATGCTTCAGTTTACCCTTCAGGTAGCGACAGCGAGCCTGTTTATCCAGGAAGCCAGGATCCTAGGGGAGCAAGAGTTAAGGAAGTCCTCTTGGCACTCACCTGAGGTCCTCAAGATGCTCCGTTCTTTTCTTTATAAACCTCAGCGTTTATTACAAGTTCCCAGTCTCAGGACAGAATCAGGGGCCACAGGCAAAGCTGTAACCCCAGGAGTCTCCACTCACCGCCTGCTTCTTCTCAAACTCTCTCCAGACATGAGCTGCCACACGAGCCTCCTTCTGAAAGGTGGGGAAGGGCTGACAAGGCTGTGATAGCAGCACCACCCGGTAGCTGGGGACACTAGAGGCCATGGGACTGACCTGGCTTCGCGGTGGGGGCAGTGACATCAGCATGGCCTCCAGCTGCCGGAGCTTGGCCTGCGTGGCCCCCACCTCACACTGGAGCTCCGAGAACTCTTCGTATTGGTCCTGGAATACAGCGGCATAGCGGCTCCGGTCCCTCCTGCTGCTCACTGGTGGGTACTTGCTACCAGATTGGAAAAAGGGGCCGGTGTGTGAGTGGAAGGAAATTTGTCTTTTCACTCCATCGTGGCAATTGGCTTTTCTTTGCCCATGCTAGGACCCCAACTCAAAATGCCCCGATTTTCTAAGTCGGTACCGACCCTTCCCAGTTCCCAGCGTTTAAAAAGCACGGAGGGAACCGGAACATGGTGACTTAGAAGGCTGAGGCAGGAAGTTCATGGATACACGGCCAGACCTCGGCTTTAAAACAAAAATTCACAATGGGGCACTCACAGCTCATAGTCAGGCACTGGATTGGGACAGGGTCCAAGAGCTTTGGGAGACTTCTCTGCGTGCACCGGGGCCCGGGGGCGCAGCTCGTCTGCAAACACGATCTTCCGGGGCCTCGTGCGGTGCTCTCCGGGCTCAGGCTGGCACTGCGGCCGGAGAGCGCGGGTCTCTGGACTCCGAGACACCAGAGTCTGTGCAGTAGCGGGGATTGCGATTAAGAGGTGTCAGTAAGCTGGGTTCCCCCCACGTAGGGGCTCCAAGTGTGGCACTCACCCGGGGCTCAGGGCCGGTGGGGCGGGGCTGCAAGTGCTCCCGGGAGGGCATACGTGGAGCCGCGGCGCTCGGGCGCCCCCAGGCGGAGGGGTGCGAATTGAAAGTGTTGGCGCCTGAGCGCCGGAACCTGGGCGAGCGGGCGGCGGGAGGACCCGGCGGACCGCGCCTGAGGGCGGGGCCATCGTGTATTTGCATACACGAGTGCGGTTGGCTGGCCGCGCAACCCAGACTCCGCCCTTTGCCCGCGGTCCCAGGAGAGGCGTCGTGGCGTCAATACGCCTTCATTTGCATGAAGGCACGAGATTGGCTGACCGCGTGGCGCCGACCCCGCCCCAATCCTGAAGCTGCAAGTGCAACAGGCGACGGGTCCTGGGTGTCACGGCGACCCCGGGCAGGTCGAAGCGGTCCCCGCGCCTCCCGCCGCAGCCCACCGTCACGTGTCCGCGGAATCCTCAGCCTCCGCCCTGTCGTTATTCGGGTTCGTCCCACTCAGTGTCACCTGTCCCGAGCCGTGGATCCACGCCTGGCTCGGCCGCCGCGAACGTAACTATGCGGGAACTGCGAGCGGATCCTCTGTCCCGGGCACCAGTCCACTGGGGCGGGGCTAAGAGCGGTGGGCGGGGCCTTCGAATTGTTGACCCCGAGGTTTGAGTTAGCAGTCTAGGGCAGCTGTCTGGGTCTGTTCAGATTCCCAAATGTTTTTTACCAACTTGACTTAGCTTTTTTAGTAATTGTATTTCTTAAAATATCCTTGTGGTGTCTGCATACACAGAGGCCAGCTCAGGTTATTGGGTGTCTTCCTCTGCTTCCCCATCTTATTTTTGACACGGATGCTGCTGTTTTGGCCAGGCTGGCTGGCCAGTGGGTCAAGGGACTGGGACCATAGGCTCATGCACCACACCCCTGGCATTTTAGATGGGTACTGAAGATTCGAGTCTAGGTCTCCATATTTGGGCAACAAGTACTTTTACAATGAGTCATTGCCCCATCTCCTAAAAACATTTAGACATTTATGATGTTAATTAGGTGTGTGAGTGCAGCTGCCCAGGGGCCAGAGATATCAGGTTCCCTGGAGCTGGAGTTACAATATACTTATTATTAAATAAGTTTTTGGACCCCCCCCCCATTTGGGGGGTTTTTTGAAGACAGGGTTTCTCTGTGTAGACCAGGCTGACCTTGAACTCACAGAGATCTGGCCTCTGCCTCCTGTGTGCTGGGATTAAAAGCTTGTACCACTACTGCCCAGCTTTCCCCTTATTGCATTAATATGATAGTGTGTGTAAGCTCCTCTTCCATAATGTATGTTCTGGGGTGGGACTCAGGTTGTTGGGTCTTTTGGCAAGTGCCTTTACTGGCTGAACCATCTAACAAGCCTTTCTTTATTCTGAAGGGTACAGGTAGGACGCACTATGTTGGCCAACTTGAGGATAGAAAGTGTGCTGTAGCCCTCACACCCCACTCCACTAGCACTGAAGGCATGAGCAGGTGGTAGGTTTTATTTCAGTCTGGGCATGATTCGTATAAACAAGATCATGCTGATGAATACAAAGCACACGACAATGAGCATGGCCCAGAGCAGCCAGTTCACTGACTTCTGTGCATGCTGCTCCAGACGCTCCGATTCCATCTTTAGCTTCTCCAGGTTCTGGTCAGCCATCTTGAGAGAGTGTGACAGGGTCTGTGGGAGAATTGGGGACTGTGTCAACAGGACTGAGACCAAGTGTCCTCTCCTGGGTGGCCTGTGTTTCTGCCCTCTGTTGGGTACGCCCCAGCTACCCCCTCCCTGGGCTTTACCAAACTCCTGCTGAACCTGCAAAAAGCACCAGTCACATTGCCCCTCTTCTGCAGAGCTTTCTCAGTCCCCAGAGGCAGAGGCTGCAGTGCTCCCACACCTGATTGTCCTTCTTGATGACACTCTGGGCGGCCAGTGTGTTGGTCTTGAGGCTGCGCGCCAGGCCTAGCATCTCCTCTGCCAGCCTTTCCTGGAGGCCCTGGTGCCTCTGGAGGACGACGTCGAGCTCGGACACTGAATGCTTCTCATCTGCAGATCTGGGCCCCTTTGCTCTGAGTACCCAGGAATGACAATTGAAAGGTGCCCACATGGCACCTTCCTAAGGATCCCAGGACCCATGGCATCACCCCCAGTTCTGCTTGGGACTCAGTTTCCCTTGTTTTATACATTCCAGGAACAGCAGCCCCAGAAAGGACTTCTAGTAGGCAGTTGGGTCCTTGTAGCAGCACCCCAGGGGCCTCAGGTTCATCCACCCCCTTTCTTACCCATCACTTGATGGCTGAGATACTCACGTGCGCCTCCTCACGTCCATCTCAAGCTCTGAAAACAAGAGGCCAAAGACAAGGTTGGTTCCTGTTTCCAGCTCTTGACCTTGACCTCAGCCAAGCCTGCTACCCAGAATGCCGTTTGGCCTGTGAACTACTGTCCACTGGACCCATCATGCTCTAAATACCCCAAGTCGAATTCCTCTGTAGAACATCCTTCCCATCCCCAAGGTCCCAGGCAGTGTCTCTCTTGGGGACACCTTCTCTTTCTTGGCTTCCCCTTTTGCATGACTCATTTGACCCCGTGTGACCCTCTTTCAGGGCTGGGAAAGTTGAAGGAAGCCAGGCAGGCATGAGGACCATGGGGCAGTGGGGACCGTCAAGTCCTGCCCGGCATCACTCACCTCCAGATGATTCCTGTAGGGAAAAGGGAGAGGCATGCATGAGGCCATGTACTTTGATGTCTTCCCCAAATCTCTCTTCACCTTGGGATTAACCCACAAAGTGTTCTGAAGGACATTTCTTATTCTTTTGTAAAGAAACTCACCCAAATTCTGATGGGGGGACCCAACCATGGGCCTTAACCAGACAGTCCTTTTTTTGGGGGGGGGGTGAGATAGGGTACCATTAACTCACTCTGTGGACCAGGCTGATCTGGAACTCAGAGATCCTCCTGCCTCTACCTCCCAAGTGTTGGGATTAAAGGTGTGCATCACCACCATGGTCTATTCTTGCCATGAACCAAATTCCTGTTCCTTTAGCAATGTTGAGCACAGCATCTTGACTGTGGGCCCTCTAGGATTTCTGATACTGTTTAGTAGTCCCTGTGCAGACTACTCTGGTGCTGTCCCAAGGATGGTCCCAGGGACAAGGGAGGGAATCCTTACCATGCCGAGCAGCTCGTTCCGCATCTCACTGGTGTAACGTGCTCGGGACTGCAAATGTACGGTCTTGGTGGCAGGTACCCGCTCCCGGGCTGTTGTGGGCACACGGCCAGGGGCCAGGAACTGGTTAGCTAGAGCTTTCTCAGAGGAGGAGGTCTGAGGGAACATGGGAAGGGGAAGACAAATCACTGGACGGCTGTTTCCAGGCTGTTTCCAGGTCCTGGGGGCTGTGGGGGCCTGAGTGAGGCCTGAGGGGTGGGAGGACGGGCTCACCAGCTTCTCAGCCTGCAGCATGCCCTTCAGAAAATCCACCTTGCGCGAGTACTCGCTGATGACTTCAGAGGTGGGTTTGCTGAAAGATAGCAAGAGAATGTCAACATGCCACTGTCACAGCGTGGGGGAGGCGTCTCAGTGCCCCACGCTCACCTGGCTTGGATTTTCAGGGCCTGCAGCATGTCTTCCAGGGCACCCACATACTGGAAGGGAAGGTAAGGGTGTCAGTCAGACCAGAGAGAGAGCAATGGGCTCGGGAGGGGAGGGGCCAGGAGAGAGGCGGAGCCACGGGGGGGGGGAGAGCAGAGAGGGCGTGGCCAGTGCACAACGGCCTGAGTTCAGGGAACCAGGGACGTCGAATGCACCAAGGGGGCGGAGCCGCACTTGACGTGGCGGCGCCAACAGGAAGGGGCGTGACCAGATGAGTCGGACATCTGCTCCTAGGGCTCCTGCACCCTGCAGCAGCGATTGAGTCCCTCACCTTCTCCAGACGCCACTCATTCGGTTCCCGCTTCTCTGCCGCCATGGACTCGCAGCGACAAAGCAGCCGCACCAGGTTTAACTCCAGCCGCGACGTGGCCAGCGGGCGGTGACCGGCCCCTTCCGCCTGCGCCATCTTAGGAAAAGGCGGAAGTGCCTGCGACGGGGCTTTCCTTTGGGTGATCGTCCCTCCCTCTGACGTCCGTCCTGCTAGCCTTGGAACGGAAGTGGAGCTTTGTTTCAGGCCACCGCGTAGTGTCGTCCGTGTTGTCCAGGGATAAATCGTTTTCTTCCCTAGAAAGCATCTTTTAAAAATGATAATTCTGTTGTTAGCCTTTTTTCTTTTTTTGAGGCAGAATCTCTCCGTAGCCCAGACGGGCCTGGCGCCGCCAATCACGTCTAGGGAGCGTTGGTTGGCAGGACCGGAAGGGCCGGTCTTCATCTGCCCCACGCACAACGCTTCGTGGGTCACTGCGTTCCGCTGTCGGTGCGCGTCTTCCCTGTCTGAGCGCTCCGTAGCCTGGTCACGGCCTCCGCTTTCTTCTGGGCCGGGAGCCTTGCTGACATGCCAGGTGGACACTGGTTTCCAGGCCTAGCCGCTGCCTCCAGAACTCTGACCGTTTCCCTTCTGTACTAAATTATACGGCCCATTTTCTGGAAAGGAAGCTCGCCAGCGAATCAGTCAGGTCCCTTTCTTTCCTACCTAACAGCAACACTAGCTCACCTTGGGTTGAACTTAGTTGGCTACGAGATTTTGCCCACGGAGGATGGAGAATTTGGAGAGGAGACTATGCTAGATAGCAGGAAGATTGTACTTCCCTGAAGAAGTTAGCCATATGGGTGATGGAAATTGAACTCGGAACCTCTGGAAAATCAGTCAGTGGTCTTAACCACTGAACCATCTCTCCAGCCCCATCCAGCACTGTGTTGTCTGTATGCACCACATTTTCCTCTTCCATTCATCTGTTGCTGAGACCTGCCATAGATTTGGGACAGACCCAACTAGGGTGATGTAGAATGAAGAAATAATAGTTACATACAGAAAAAATGGGATCGGATGGGATGCTTTAACTTTTTTAATTATATTATTTATGTGCATATGTGCTCTGTGCCCTATCACAGTACACATATAGAGGTCAGTGAACTTGTGGGAGTTCTCTACTTCCACTATGTGTGAGCCCACATGCTGCTCTTGACTGGCCTTCCTGTCAAGGGAAGGTGGTGCCTTCATGAGTACCAGAGCATGGCACAAATCCCACCCTTGGGTCCCCTGGGTCCTGCTCACTTCAGGAAATACCCTGGAGGACACTGGATCCAGGGTCCAAAAAAGGAGACCTCTGGGGAGTGAGTGTGACAGCCTTCTTTAACTTTGTGGCTTGGGACAGGTAGAGTGCTGTCAGAATTGTTAGTCGTCTTGAGCTTGTCTTGGATCTGAAACACAAAAATGCTGTGCAGGCCTTAAGGACCACATCTGTTCAAGGGGCTGCGGGCATAGCTCAGAGGGTAATGAGGCTGCCCTGAAAAGGACAAAGGCCTGTGTTCAGGTCCCCAACTCTTACAAAACTGCAGCCTGGAGCCAAACTTGAGTCTGGCAGATTCCAGGCTGCCCTGTTAGTGGCTCTGCCCAGTTAAGAGTCCAGGATTGTATCAAAAGGTGGTGGTACTGGGGAGGGAGATGACTCAGAGGTCAAGACCATTGACTGCTCCTCCAGAGGTTCAATTTTCAACACCCTCAATAGCAGTTTATACCCATCCGTAATCTTAGTTCCAGGGAGTTGATGCCCTTTATCTGGCCTCTTCAGGCATTAGGCATGCACAGTGGTATGCAGGCATATATATTCATTCAAAACAACCATTAACATGAAATTTTTAAAAATCTCAAAAAATGTTTTTAAAGCAATGGCAACATTCAGGAGGTCTGGAGACAGGGAGCTCTCTGGGTGACACTTTCCTTAGTTCTCATGTGGGTGGACCGGCAGGAGGAGGTGAGGCAGCTCCCAGAGGGGTCCCGTGGCTCAGGAGGTCCAGTAAGGCATGTTCTCAGGAGCCTGGCCCTTCATCCTGCTCTGTTTTAGCAAGACAAATGGACAGACTGGATGGACTACTCAGAGGGTTCCTTGCAAAAGTGCACTGAGCAAGCCCTGGGGGACCAGCTGGACCTCCAAAAGGGACAGTAGAGGAAGCTCAGCCCCCTCAACTGAGCATCCAGAGAGGATGGTCTTGCTCCAGAACTACTGGAAGCAGTGTTGGAGCACCCTGTCTTGGAGGTAGGGGAGGGACACTGAACTGAGGGTCTCCTTGTCAAATGTATCTGCTCAAATGCACCTGACCACAAGAAGACTCCTGTGCAGTCACCTCAGGTACCCCTTGGCTTATTTTCAGGGATGGATGGGCAGGGTTTTGCTATGTAGCCCTGGCAGGCTTGAAACTCATTATGTAGACCAGGCTGTTCTCAAACTCATAAAGATCCATCTGCCTCTGCCTCTCAAGTGCTGGGATTACAAGTGTACACTACTACATGTGGCCCTCTGGTTTATAATATAGACTATTTTGTAGTCTCATAATAAAGATTATAAAATAATGCCAGGTGTACCAAAGCTCTGGTTCTACAGTATCAACACTGGATGGGGCTGGCAGGCCTGGTCAATCAGAGCTGCCTCAAAAGATGAGGTGGAGAGCCATGGGGAAGACAGCACATCAACCTCTTTCTTCCACATGTATATAGAGATAAATTTTAATAAGGTTTTTTAAACTACTAAGAGTAAGCTAATATTAGCCCTTTTAACACAAAGCCAGACACCACGCAGTCTTTGCTGGCTGCTGTACCACCCCCAAGGCAGGCAGCCCTATTCTGCAGCCTCATAAATCTAAGCAGGAAGATTTGCTCTGTAAACACTAGCAGGCTTGGGAAGCAAATTTTTTTCACCTGGGACAAAGGGGGCACAGCAGGCCCTGTTAGAACAAATACAACCCTTCATTTGCCTGGAGGGCTGTGATGGGTGGGGCATGGGGGCCACACTGTATAAGGCTCTCCTCTTATAATGTAACATTCCTTGTGTATGAAGGGGCACACTATGTACATAGCCCTGGAACTTGCTATGTAGATCAAGCTGCCCTCAAACTCAGTGCTGAGTCTGTTGGCCTTTGCCAGGAGTGCTAGTGTTAGTATGCCTGTCTTTGTCATTTTTGAGCCTTGGCAGGCCACTTAGGAATTCATCCTGGTTAATCAAGTTGGCTTGACACAAACTAGAGTAATCAGAGGGGGCAGGAAACCTCAATGACATAATGTCCTTATAAGATGGAGGCAAGCCTGTGGGCATTTTCTTAGTGATTGGTGAGGACAGCTCAGTTCATAGTGGGTGGGACCATCCCTGGGCTGGTGGTCTTGGGCTCTATAAGAAAGCAGGCTGAGCAGCCATGAGCAACAAGCCAGTAAACAGCTCCCCTCCCTGGCCTCTGCATCAGTTCCTGTCTCCAGGTTCCTGTCCAGCTTGAGTTCCTGTTCTGACCTCTTTCAACCATAAACAGTGGTAAGGAAGTATAACCCAAATATATCCTTTCTTTCCCCAACTGCTGTTTTTGGTCATGGTGTTTCATTAAAGCAATAGAACCCCTAAGACAATAGCCCAGGCTGGCTGTGAATTCTGTTGCTGGGATCTCAGCATGTAGTTAATTTCACCAATTTTACAGAATTCAGTCAACTGGGAAACAAACCTCTGGTCACTCTTGAGCTGCTATGCTTGCCCTTCTATTATGAGCCCAGACGAACTGTTAAGGTGGTCTGTTTGACAACTTTTTGCCAGTGCTGTAAGAAGTGACTAACAGCCATGTCACCTGCCACCCTGATGGGGGGAGAGGCTACCAACAGCATGAGGATGCAGGACAGGTTAGCAGAGCCAGGCCAGAGGGTGGGGCAGGAGAGGGGCTCAAAAGATAAATTTCCAGCACCACCTGGTGGTTCACAAGCTCCAGCTCCAGGGAATTCAAGGCTCTTTTCTGGCCTCTGTGGTTACCAGCACCAGAATGTGCGCGCGCACACACACACACACACACACACACACACAAATCTGAAAGAAGTTTCAAGGTGGCAGGAACAGAAATGAGAGATGTGCCCCTGTCACTGGAGGACACAGGTCAGAACAAGTGACCTCTAGCCTGAGTATGTACAACACAAGTTCTCACCCTTGACCCTTGGGAGGGGATGTGAATGATCCTTTCACTGGTTCGAATCTCAGTTATATATCAGATACCCACAATTCATACTAGTGGTAAAATTACACTTACAAAGTACCAACCCAAAACATGGCATCTAGTGGTGGTGCACAGCTTTAATCCCAGGCAGAGGTGAGTGGATCTCTGAGTTCAGGCCTGCTTGGTCTAGAGAGTGAGTTCCAGGAGGCTCCAAAAGTGACACAGAAAAACCCTGCCTCCGAAAACCAATAATAATAATAAATTTTACGGTTGGGGTCACCACAACCTGAAGGGTCGCATTAGAAAGGTTGAGAACTGCTGCTCCAGAATACCTTCACCACTAAGCCCAGCTCTAGGGGCTTGAGCCGAGAGCTTGTGGACAGGCCAGTCTTCAAGTGCCTCCGGTAGTCAGGACCCTTATAGAAAACTGGAATGGGGTGGACATTTTATGGCATAGATGTTAGGATTTCTGGCCCATGGGGGCTGCCTGGTAAATGCATTACTACTACATGGTGCCGCCAGAGCATGCCAATGTGTAGGTGCATGCATGGGCATCAGTATGTATGGGCAAGTGTGACCACATAAGCCCCTCCCACACCCCTTTCATCCATATGCACTAGGTGTGATCATGTAACTCTATGCTACTTATGCTCTTATAAACCATGACCCTGCACTGCCCCCTCCCTTTTCTGTTTCCTTCCTCCCTCCCTGTACACTTCCTAAATAAACTCTAGTTGGGTTACTGGTATTTGTGGTTCATCCCCCACGTGCGTTAACAACATAGACCTTATGAGTACTGGGACTAGATGTGCCAGCAGTGTGTGCGCATGCACACAGGAGGAGGAGGATGTCAAGTATCCTGCTCTTTTACTTTGCCTTATTCTCTTGAGATGGGGATACATCAGCTTTTACATGGGTGCTGGGATTTGAACTCAGGTCTTCCTGTTTGTATATCAAGTGTTCTGAGCTGTCTCCCCAGTCCCTAATGGGAATTTTATAATTTTTAGTACTTTAAAACAATTTATATTTTATGTGTACAGGTATTTTGCCTGCATGTATGTGTGTGCACCACCTGTGTGTCTGGTGCGTATGAGGCCAGATGAAGGTGTCCAATCCCTTGGATCCAGAGTTACAGATGTTTGTAAGGTCTCATGCTGGTGCTGGGAACAAATCCATGTCTTCTGCAAGAGCTCTTTACCCTAGAGCCATCTCTCCAGGTCCTGAGACCCATCACTTGAGGGCAGGTGGAATCTCAGGTTTAGGCTATGGATGCCCAGCCTGCACTGGCCTCTGCAGTACCAGGCCAAGGGCAGCAGTCTCTTCTTGAATGAGGTTGGGATGGTCCCTTTCTTTTCATGAAGAGTCTCAGTCTATAGCCCATTAGCCGGAACCTCCTGCTTCAGCTCCTGCTCATTCCCACCTTGGGAAAGGACGCTCAGGCAGGCCCTTCTTCAGACAGGACCCACCCACTGGGATTCAGCCATGCAGCAAGGTCACTCCAACACTTCTCAAGCACTTTTATTTCACACCTCCTGTGGAGCTTCCTTGGACCCAGGCTGGAGGCCTGTGTGTTCAGGGAGGTGGTAGAGCCCGAGAGAGGAGAGCTGGACTCTAAAGGACCCAGGCTGTCACTGGGGCTCCAGAACTCCAGAGCCTGTGCCACTGCCCCTAAAGGTTCGGAATCTCTAGCTCCTTGTATCCCACAGAGCAGGCACAGTGGGCAGAGCCATGTGGGCTACATTCAGGCTTCCCTGGAATGCAGGTTGGTGGGGCTTCCCACTCCTGTGACCCTGTGGAAAGCTCCAGTAACACGAGAAGGTTCCTGGCCACATGGCCGGTTCTGGGAGGCATTCAGGAGGGCAACAGATGCCCTACAAGTCCACTGTCCATTGACGGGGTGGAGCACAGCATTCCAAGTGTGGCCCACCCACATCCAGGTCACAAAGTGGGAAACAGTTAATATAAAAGCCCTGACATATAAAATAACAGTTTGGTCCTCCATTAAGGCTGTTGTGACTTAAAAGTTATGTAAACCATGAACGGAGAAACAGTTACTAAGTACAAAGGGCACCCTTGTGCAAATTGGGGCTCCTGGCCAGCAGCCCCCATCCTTCACACCACACAGAGACAGTGCCCACCACATCCTTCTGGGTGCTTTTCATTCTGGATCCTTCTCAGAGAGCGGAAGCCCAGCTCCGCAGCTGAGGCACCCAGATCTGGGGTTCTAGGACATGCAGCCTGCCTGTCATGGTCCTCAGCCATTGGCATGACTGGAGTTGGGGGGCAGGCAGTAGGTAGGGGGGTCTGAGTACCTGCGTTTGGCCCCAGGGAGTCTGACATCATGGTCCAGGGATTCCAGACTGCCCTGCGATGGCAGGTCAGCCCCAGGAGCGATGTATACAGAATGTACCTGGTCCTGTCGGCGGGCAGGTGGCTCTCGGCGCTTCACTGGAACAGCGGCCTCCCGGAGAGCAGGTGCCCAGCTGGTCAGGTGCAAGGGCAGGCCCGGTGGGAGCTTGATGTTAGCCATGGGCATGATGGGGGTCCTCCGGGGTGTCTTCACTCTGACCGTGACGAAGGATGTTCGGCGTGGAGGGGCGGCGGCCCCGGGGAGGGGGCTCGGGGTGGGCACACTGGGGCAGGGGAGAGCAGGTGCGGGGGGCCCTTGGAGAGACAGACTTGGGGTTACTGCAGTGGGGGTGTGGGTGGACTCCCGCCCTGGGCCTGCCACGGCAGGGAGGGTCATCAAATGCCACCTTCACACTGACCTTCTACGGGCCCCCGTAAGGCCCTCTCCTCCAGCAGGCTCTCGGTGCTGGCAGATGTCTCTGAGTCCAGGTTCTCCTCGTCAGAGCCCCTTGGGTCCAGCTCTGGAAGCCGGTATGTGATGTCCTCTCTGAGGGTGGGGACACCATATCTAAGGCCATTCCCACCGGGAGAGTACCCCCACCTAAAGTCCTTCTCCTGGCCCCTCCCTCACGCCAAGCACAGGTGGTCAGTGATGCCCCTGACATCTGTGCCCCCCCTCCCCACCTAGTCTGGCTTTGGGCGCCTGCCTGGATGGACAGGTGGGTGTTAGTGGGAATGGGCTTATGACACTTGCTTCTCCTCCTTGATGGACTGGATCCGCTCCATGAGGATCTCCTTCTCTCGGTCCTCATCGCCACCTGCAGCCTCCTCGGGGAGGGCTTCTAGCTCCTCCAAGCTGCTGTCGTGCATCACTGGGGTCCTGGGGCTTTTGGTCTGAAACAAGAAGAGGCAGATCTGACCCAGTGCTGGAGGGTGGAGTTCAGAGTGTGGGCGGAGACTAGTGCTTGGATGAAGTGAGTGGGGGAGCAGCTCTAGGTTAGTTGTGAAATAGACCCACTCCAGGGCTGTGCACAGAGTTCTGCAGGAATCTAGTGAGGACCAGGGACCAGCATGCAGTTCCAGGAGGTTAGGACATGCTCTATGCTACCACCAAGACTGCTCTGCGTGCACCTCGAGACATGTAGCCCAGGCCACACAAGGTACATACCCGGACCCCCTCATAGGGAGACGAAAACCCCAGTTTGAGAGGCCATGGCTGAGGGAGAGATAACACAAGTGAACAGGTGTGCTCAGCCTGTCATACAAGCATGAGCAGGATGGGACCAGCAGCTGGCAGCAGGTTGAAGACCTGGCTAGCTAGCATGGGAGCCCAGGGCCTGCCCCTCCCCCAGAACCACAGTTGACGCTTCTGCGATGGGACTTCAAGTACATTATGTTCAGGTGAGAAGGAATCCAGGCCAGGCTCATGTTTGAGCAACAATTTGTGTCTGGTTAAGTGGAGGTGACCATTTGGTGAAGGCAGGGTTCAGCTCCACTTGCCCAGGAGGCCACGCCCTATGGCCTAAACCACACCCCAGTCCCACAAGGACCAGCCCCAAGGCCACCACTCACAGCATTTTGTCGTAATAGAGAGAGCCTGCGAAATGCAATGCTCTCAGCTGCTTCCAGCTGGTTGATCTCCTCCATCTTCATCTTGTACTTCCTCATCTGTTCTTTGATGAGCATCTCTACACACCTGTGCACAGACTCAGTCAGTTCCAGTCCAGTGGCTAGAGAAGGCAGTCACAGAGCACCAGTAGGGTCTGGACCAGGGCCAGGACCCTGTGATACCTTGTGACCTCAGGAGGCTACCTTTGCCTCTCTGAACTCAAGATTTCCTGTCACTGGTTTCTGACAGCACCCAGGGCAGGAGGTAAAGGGTTAGTGACAACAGATCCCCAGTCACCAGCACGGTGGGATTAACTCCTAGAAAAGGATAGGCACAGAAAGGCCAGGCGGCCTGCCCCAGAGTCAGTATGCACCTTCTAATAGCTCTACAAGCTGACTCCCATAGTGCCCACTCAGCGGTCAGTACCAGAGGGGCTCAGCCCAAACAGCTCGTGTGAGAAGAAAGGCCAGTCCTCAGGCTGGTAAGGTTAGTCAGATTCCCTATTAGGACCAGAGGATATAGGATGGGAGTCTGTGTCTGTCCTGCCATCTCTCAGTGCCTTTGGGCTCCTTCCTCTCCCACAACACTTTTGGTGGCCAGGAGCTGGGGACCACAGAGGATGCCTCCTCAGCTTTACCTTAAGAAAGCTGCCAAGGAGCCAGGCAGTGGTGGTGCACACCTTTAATTCCAGCACTTGGGAGGCAGAGGCAGGTGGATCTCAGTGAATTCCAGGACAGCCAGGGCTGTTGTTACTCAACAAACAAACAAGCAAGCAAAGCTGCCAAGGGTGACAGGCCAAAAAAGGCCCTCTCCTAGATGACTTTTTATGTTTTCACTGGGGGGTGGTGCTGGGGGAGTGGGGTTAGGACTAAGAGATGGAACCAAAGTCCTCACGCATGCCAAGAAAGAGTTCTACCATAGAGCCACACTCTAGCCCTTCAGAATTCTGAAGAAAATGATGGAAAATTGCTTGTCCACCTGAAAGTGACCACAATGCTCTATGTTGCTTTTCCTCACCAGGGAGCTTAGGGGTCTCACCCCATGAATGCTTCTTATGGGACTCAGAGTAAGATCTCCCCTAAACAGGGAGACGTGTGGAACCTGCACGCTGCCTGCATTGGGGTGGCCTCTGGAGCCCCAGCTCCACTCACTTCACATCTACTCTTTGTTAAATAGTAGGTTTTAGTTAAATCAGTGTGCTTGCTACAGCACATACTGAGCAGAGAGGCCCTGGCAGGCCTGATGGAAACATGTGGGACCCTGCTTCCTGCCCTTAGCATCACAGAAAAAAAGAAGAGGTGTGTGTGCGCACACATGAGCATTCATGTGTGTGTGCATGTGTGTGTGCGTGTTTGTGTGTGTGTGTGTGTGGTGGGGAGGCGAGGGAAGGCTGTTGAAGAAACCTAAAGGTTCATCTGAAAGACAGCTCGGGGGTAAAGGTGTTTCCAAGCTAGATGACTCAAGCTTGTCCCTCAGATGTACATGGAAGAACCAACTACTACTACTCAAAGTTGTCCTCTGACCTCCACACATGTGCCCTCTCCCATAAAGTCATTGAAAAAAAGAAACTTAATGAGATTCGGGGTGACTATGACTTGCCTGGGAATTCTGACAGTCACTGGGAACTTGTCTGGGCTTACTTTCCAAGCAGCCATGATAGAGGCTACATGGGTTTTGAATTAGCTCTTGTGTTAGACTACGGAGATAGTCATGCTCTGTAGCTGACCTGGAACTCCAGATGCTCCTGCATCTGCCTCCTCAACTGTGAGGATGACAGCCATCCCAGCTGGCTGGGCAGTTTTGGGTCTGAGGTCAGGGGACTCACGTGGTAATCTTCAGTACGTCCTTCATGCTGGTCAGCGGGTCTGAGTTGTCAGGACAGCGTAGCAGGCAGGGTGCAAAGATGATGGCCAGAGCTCCTGGTGACATGCGGTTCACATCCTCAAGGAGGGCAACCCTGTAGGGCCAACATTTAGGGGGTACGTGTTTAGCATCCTTTCCTGATCCCAATCCCAGGTCCATGTCTTGGTATTAGTGGGCAGGACATGTAGCAGGGTCACAGGGCACAGCCGTCTCGGCTCCTAGGGGTGGGTGGGCACTTGCTTGACAAGGTGGAAGATGAGTCTCTCCAGAGAGGTATGGTTGGCCTCAGGCAGGTGATCCAGGACTGCATAGATGGCAGCCAGTTGTTCCTGCTTCTCCGGAAGCTCTGGGGAGGCCAAGGTTATCAGTCCTGGGTGACATTAGCCATGCCCAGTCCTCCTTCCCATGCATTTGGGGTGCACCAAGGCCCTTCATGTGGGGCCTAGGTCCAGAGAGAAACAACAACCAACCCAAACTTTGGGCCCCAGCCGGAGCAGAACGCGCTCCGGGCCTCATCCCTTTTTCCGTGGCTCACCAACAGCCCTGAGGAAGTCTCCGTACTGGGCAAAGGTCATGAGGGGCTCGGGAAGCTCCCTTAACCACTGCTTCAGGACCCCAGTGATGGCGTGGATGGGAAAGTCTTCCAGCTTGACTGCAGCAGGGTCTGTAGGGCAGGGACTGGTGAGCAGTGCATGGGCGCTGCCCAGTGGGCCGGGCTAGAGTACCTGCTCCAGTGCCTACCTGTCTGCAATGCCTGCCGCAGTTCCCGTGTCCGGTTTGCAGCGCCTGATTTTCGGTAGAGGCCCTCAGTATACAGGCCATGCATCTCTACATGTTCCAGAAGTTTCTCCAGTACAATGGGCACAGAGGCCTTGTCACTGGTTAGGCTGTCCACACATACACCGAAGTGGCCTGGCTCAGCGCCTGGCTCACTCTACAGTTAGGATAGAGAGTCAGGTCTTGGGGCCGCTGTCCCCAGCCTCCTCCATCCCTCCTTGCCCACTCTGTTGTTGAAGGGGTGCTGGTGAGGGGCAGTGCTGGGCTTGCAGGCTCCCTGCATGCAATACACATAGGCTTGATAGCCCTTCCTGAGAGAAGGCAGCCAGCCCACAGCCCTCTAAAAGACTGGATTTTAATTCTTGTTGTGCCTCAAACTTGGGAGCCCCACACTTGAGAGCCTCCCTGTGCCAGGTTCAGGGCTCTTCAGCAGGGGTTAGGAGCCTGGCTGGGAGGCACAGTACTGGGAGTGGACATGTATCCTGCAGGGGAACGAGAGACCACAGCCCTCTTGCCACCCCCGGGAACCCTGCTGTAATATTCTAGAGCTGCAGGTGGCTTACCTTCCGCCTTCCTGTGTAGGAGCAGCAGCTCTGAATCTTGTGCACACATTTTTTGTGGCAGGTCATCTTGCACGCTAAGGGGCCAGAGCAGAGGTTACAGGGATCCCACTCACTGTCTGCATCATAAATCACATAGGCCATGCTCTGCCCTGACTCTTATGAGCTGAGTAGGTGCTAACTGACAGTCAGGAGGGAGCTAGGCCTTAGGATCTCAGGCGGACAGTGGCCAAATGATGCTTTCTTTAACCACACTAAGCTCCAGACACTGATGTCAACTAAGATCTGAGAGAAGGGAGGGTAGATGCACACCTCTCTCTAAACTCTGCCCCCCCCCCCCCCCCCCGGTGTGTGTGCATGTGTTGAGAGGAGTCTTTTGCAGAATGGCAGGAGGACCAGGGGGTGGCAGAGGTAGGGCCCCGGTGTGGCTAGGACAGGGTGGGCTCACCACTGCACAGTAGGGCCTTGTCCATGAGCCAGATGTAGGAGAGACACTGCTCACATGACTGTGGGATGTTCACCTGGTAGCTGGCAAACACATGTCCATTGTGCTCCTGGACCTGAAATAAGAAAGGGGGTAGGAGGGCTGGGCTGAGTGGGTCCTTCACACACTGCTGTTTCAGCAGCAGCTCCTTCCCATCCATGGCTCTGAGGCACCGTCAGGGCTGCACACAATCAACACATGAACCCAGATGGACATCATATACTTGCATATTCAGCTACTCACAGCACGCTCTTGTTTGCGCTTCTTCTTCTGGGCTTTGCTCTGCTAAAAGAGAGAGAGATGAAGCCCATGTGGGGATAACTGGTCAGCCTGACTACTGTCCCCTAGGAATATCCCTGTCCTCAGAAAGGAGGTGGAGAGCTTGGGAGCACTGTGACCCTCTAAGGCACCCTAACACCTACAGCTTGCTCAACATAGCAGTGTTGAGGTCATGGCTGACCAGGGAGATGATGGTACCATTGCCAAGGAGGGAGGTGTGGGGCTAAATGGGAGGGGCTGAGCCAGGAAGATATGGGGGGGCATAGCCAGCTGTTGCACAAGGACGACCCAGGACAGGATGGGGTTGTGGGAGTGGAGTCACCTACCTTGGTCGGCTCAAAGTCAGCCTTGGTGTAGCTGCGGGTGAACTCATCCAGCAGGGACTGGAAGACATTGAGAACCAGGTTGGTGTCCTTTTCTCCACGCTCAGCAGCCAGATTGTTAACAACAATCTGGTAGTTCTCCATTAGGTCCTTGTAGCCTACATGGATCTTTCCATTCTGTAGGAACATGGCAAGGTGTCACCATGACCCAGAAGAATGGCTGTGGAGTGGGGCTGGGGAAGGTGTGGGCAGCTGGGGTGGGGTCCACGCACAGGCACAGAGTACATTGTCTTAATATTGCTCCTGAACCGCTCGGTGGCCTCAATGAACAAGCTCTCGATGGGCGTCTTCTGCGAGCGAAGGTCATTCACCTGCAGGGAGAGTGGTCAGGGCTGCCAGGTATGAGACCCAGATAGAAACCTCTAAACAGGGCATGGATTGGACAGGTGGCTGTAGGAGAACTGGTCCCCAGGTCATCAACACAGAAGTGAACCAGCATGGAGCCTGTTATACATGGCAGTTCCAGCCTAGAGGGCATCATGCATTTGAAGATGGCAACAGGATGGGTTTGTGGGGCTTTGCAATGCATGAACGGAGCCACGGGCCTCAGCTAGACTCTTAGTTCTCCAGACCAAGGCCTGTGACAACTGCACAGTGGATTTCAAGAAGGAAGAAGATGAAATGCACTGTGCAGCAGAGACCTGCACACACTCTGGACACGACCTCTATCAGTACTCCACAGCCCTTTGACAGAACAGAGTGGAGCATGGCTTCACTAATGTTTACCACACAGACACTAACGTGGAGAGAGAACAATGGAGATGTCCCATGAACACATGATGGCTTATGGAGGGGAACAGCTGGCTTTAAATTTAGAACTTTAAAAAACAGAAACACTTTAGGGGCTATGGAGACAGCTCAATGTTAAAAGCACTGACTGCTCTTCCAGATCTGGGTTCCATTCCTAGCAAGGAGGCGCTAGGCATGCATGTGTGCATGTATAAGAGTGAGCACAGGAACAGCTACTGTAAATTTCATCTCCAGGGAGGATTTAATGCCCTTTTCTGGCCTATGTGGGCACTGCATGCATGTGGTGTTCATATTTTATATATATAAATATATATATATATATATATATTCAGGCACGCCCCCCTCCACAGGTTGTGTATTTTTTAATTTAAAGAAGTTTGTGTGTGCATGTCACAGCATATAACCTGTGGAAATTGGTTCTGTCCTCCAATGTGTGAGTCTGTGGATCAAATTCAGGCCATTAGGCTTGACAGCAAACACCTTCACTTAATACCTCACTAGCCAAGTCTTGAGTCAGTTTCTCCTGTGCTCAGCAAGCCTGGAATCTTGTGTATTGTTTAATTCTGATGCTGGGGGGAAGAACCCCCACCTCACTAGATTGGGCATGGCTAACAAGTAGCATCCTGGAGGCTTACCTTGTTGAGCAGAAACTCGTCCAGAAATTTGAGCTCATTGGCATTGGTGATCTTGCGGAACACTGACTCACGCCACTTCTCCGACACTGTGATCTGGCCAACCTTGCGGTTTCGGTTCTTTTTCCCTTTTGGAGGCTTTTCGCCCGCAGCATGGCGGTGCTGCTGGCTAGAAAGTGCTGTAGGGACAGGGGGCAGCCGGAGGCAAGGTCAGAAATGGGTACCCAGGTGCACACTTAGGTCCATGACCATGATTCCCAGGCCAAGTCTGTGACCAGGGCTCAGACACTGCCATTGGGACCTGACAGCTGTGGGCATGGCCTGGGAGCCGATCCTGGAAGTTATGGGGGACCAACCTTCTAGACTCTTCTTTGTGGGGGCTTCCTGTGCTGCCTGCCCTCCACTGCCCTCCATCTCCTCCACGCCCTCCAGGCTGGGCTTTTTGTCCTTGGCTTTGTGTAGGAATAGTCGCTTAAAGGCCGATCTGTAAGAGACAAGTGTTTCTGTTTAACTTTAAGTTCTTATTTATGGGTTTGCATGTATCTGTGGGTGTCTGCCACGTGAGTGCAGTGGGGCCAGAGGAAGGTGTGGGATCTCTCTGGAGTTACAGCTACAGGACATGTCGAGTCATCAGCCAAATTGGGTTCCCAGCACCCAATTTGTTTCCTCTGGAAGCAGAGTGTGGGACCCTGAACAACTTGGCTATACAGCTGCCATGACAGGCTTAATCAAAACCAACCAGACAATAGGCCTGGTAGTTCCAGGAAAAGCCCATAACAGACACCACTTAGGGAGGGTCCAGCACCTGATGGGAAGTGTCTGATATTCCAAACATTCCAATCATCAGCTAGTCCTTGAGCTGAGCACACACCTATTCCCCTTGATCTAACAAGACACCCCAAACAAACGTCAATCAATCAGGGACCTGAATCCTGGAAATCCCATCACCCCAACCTCTGCTATGATAAAAACACTACTCTGCCCAGGCTTGACATTCTCTCCTCTAACCGCTATATTGGACAGACTGAGAGACCAAGCTTAAACTTGAATAAAGGCTGTTTGCTCTTTTCTTACACATGGGATCCCCTCAACCTGAGCCTAACATGGGGCAGCCATCTCTTTAATCC
Organism: Phyllotis vaccarum; assembly: GCA_033318265.1. Classification (NCBI taxonomy): domain Eukaryota; kingdom Metazoa; phylum Chordata; class Mammalia; order Rodentia; family Cricetidae; genus Phyllotis; species Phyllotis vaccarum. The sequence continues at coordinate 176,670,251 of JARWLC010000002.1, read as the reverse complement.
CACTTTCTTTCCTCTTGAGACAGGGTTTACAATGTATCCAAGGCCTCCAATGCAGAGACCCCCACCCAGGTGCTAGGATTGAAGGTATGTACCATTATGCCCAGCTGTTTTGCTCTTGAGACAGGGTCTATAGGCACCCCAGGGTGGCCTTTGAGTCCTTGGCAGCTGGAATGTGTGTGTGTGTGTGTGTGTGTGTGTGTGTGTGTGTGTGTGTGTGTGTGTGTGTGTGTGTGTGTGTGTGTGTGTGTGTGTGTGAAGTGCCACGCCTCTGCTCTGCATTTTGTTTTATTTTGGGGTTTTGCTTTCTTGAGATAGTGCTTTCCTGTATAGCCCTGGCTGGCCTGGTACTCAAGTAGATCAGCCTGCCTCTGCCTCTCCAGCATGCCACTGTGTCCCACTCTGCTTAAAAAGCAGATAAGATCAGAATGGAGGCTTCTGCCCACACAGGAATCCGTGCTGTCATTGCCAGTTTAAAACAGAAATGGAGGTTGGCCGTGGTGCACACACTTGGGTCCAAGCAGGGAAACCAGGAGCTAAAAGTCATTCTTGGCTCCCAGGTGCATGACACCCTGTGTGAGGCTGAGCAGTCTGGGGAGTCGCACCAATTTGGGAGGCTTAGGCAGGAGGACTGTCACACATCTGAATGGCTGAATTAGAGAGAAAGACTTGGTCTCAAAACACCCCAAACTGGTAGGTTCTTCTGTTACTGTGTGCCTGCTGCTCTTTACAGTGACTGAACTTTTTTTTTCCTTTTTTTTGAAGATAGGTTTCTCTGTGTAGCCCTGGCTGTCCTGGAACTCCGATTTGTAGACCAAGGAGTCTTCAAACTCAGAGATCTGCTTGCCTCTGCCTCCCAAGTGCTGGGATTAAAGGCGGCGCCACCACACCCACCCAGCCTGAACCTCTCTCTTAAAACAGAAAAAACTGAACAAGGCCACCTGAAAAGACAATGGTTCATTGTGGAGTACTGGACGAGGTGTACCCACACAGACAGTACTTCTGCCTGAGCTGAGGAAGATGCTGTGCAGGACTCAGCCTGCCCCAGTTTCATATAAAGAATAGAATGAAGGGCTGGGAAGTGGGCACAGTGGGGAAGGGTGCTGGCCACCAAGTCTGACAATCTGTGTTCAGTCAGGGACCCATGGGTGGACAGACAGAACAAGCTGTTCTCTGACATCCACACACATGCCATGGAATGTGTGTGCACACACACACAGTATAAGGGAAAATAACTTAAAGTAAGGACATGAGATTTTGATCTCTGATGAGCCAGAGTGTGGGAGATTATGTTGTTACATTGTAAATAATTATCCCACCCACTGGTTTAATAAAAAGCGCTGATTGGCCAAAGGCAGACAGGGCGTGTGGGCGGGGCTACCAGACTAAGAAAACTCTGAGAACAGGAAGCACAGAGCAGAATGCCAGAGAGAAGCAGGAAGAAGCAGAGGACAACTATGCTGCTCTAAGAAAAGGTACTGAGCCTCATGGCTGAACAGGATGAGTCATGGGTTAGATGAAGGGTAGAGAGCTAGCAAATGATATGCCTGGGCCTTAGGCCGATCAGCTTAAAACTATTGTAAGCATCTGTGTGTCTCTGCGGGTCTGTGGGTCTGTGGGCCTAAACCTTGGGGCTAGGCCCAAAAGACTGGGCCAGAAACCTCATACTAAAACAAGGACAAATTGTTAACAGTGGCTGCTGGCCGGGTACTACAGGGCCAAGGGCTGCCACCAAAAATTTACCTTGGGCTATTGCCTCAGACTCTGACTGGTATCTTAAGTAGGAAAGAGCTTTGTATCTGTGGCCAACTAAAAGTATACAAGATTAAGACATGAACTAACCAAGGCAAAACAAGCCCAAGAATTAAGTATAAGACAAAACAGAAGGGCTGGGGGCGTGGCTCAGGGTGGAGACTCTGCCTGGTATGTATGCAGCCCTGGGCTTCTTCACTTGGTTGGAACGAGAAGTATGAGGCAAGATCCTTACTATGAACAAGGCCGGGAGTCTACAGATTCAGGCCAGGTCCCCTGGGGCCTCAAGACAGAACACTGGACTTCCTCTGGTATCAATTCCTGCTGGTTACAGCTCTTGGATTATCACACTTGGCAGCAGGGGCCTTTGCACCCACCCCAGCCCATGTCTGTTCTTTGCTACAGTTAGGACAGAAGAGTTCTTGCCCCGCAGGTTCTTGTGAAAGAACCACTCCAGAGCAGTTTAGTAAGGCTCTCTGGGTACAACTCTTTCATGAAGCTGTCAAAGTCTAAGGGCCCAGAACAGTCCCAGAAGTGGAGGAGCAGCAGGAGGTTCTTTAAATTTTTGTGTTTCTTTTTTTAGATAGTCTTCATACCCCAGGACAGCGTCAAACTTCAAACAATGGCCACCCTCAGCCTCCCCAGGGCTGGAATCACAGGTCCAATTAAGCCTAGCCAGGATTTGGCTTTGACTTTCGGGGGGCCGGGGAGATGGAAGGCTTGGCCTGGTGATACCTTTAAGGGAGACCTGCTAGTTCAAGGCCAGCCTGGTCATCTACAGAGCTGCTTGCTGGCTCAATAAGATGTTTGCTGTGCAAGCTTGAGAACCTGAGTCTTAGTCAACTGCAGCCATGTAAAGCAGGGCTCAGGGACACACCCATGTACATATGGAGGTCTGAATGAGAATGAAGCCCCACAGGCTCATATATTTGAGTGTTTAGTCACCAGGGCATGGAACTATCTGGGAAGGATTAGGAGGTGTGGCCTTGTTGGAGGAAGTGGGTCACTAGGGTGGGGCCAGGCCAGGTCTGGCCCATGTCCCTGCCTGATCTTAGCCACTGCTCCAGTGCCATGTTTGCTGCCATGATAATCACTGACTAACCCTTCTGAACCATAAGCCAACTACAAGTTAAATGTCTCCTTTTATAAGAGTTGCCATGGTCATGGTGTCTTCTTATAGCAGTAAAACAGGAACTAAGTCAGAGAGTAGTAGAGAAAGACACTGATGTCAATTCCTGCTGTCCATCTGTATAACCAGTGCAGATGACCTGGCCTGGCTATGGCTTCCTGAGACACCATTCCAACCAGGTGGCCACCCTAGTCCTTGAGGTGGTCCTGAGTTAGGCTAAGCAGGAAGGGTTAGTGGATAGGTGTTCAGTAAGACTGTTTGGAACTGTGCCTCAACTGCTGAACCAATGCAACCAGCTTAGGGGAGCTACAACAGGACCCTGGACATCTTCAGTAGGTGGGTACCCCAATCACTTACTTAGAGTCACCCTGGGAGCCTGGAGATAGGCCTGCATCAGGACCAGTGGACGCATCTCCTGACTTCTTCTTGTGGATGCCTGGCTTCTTGGTGCTTGGATCCCCATCGATTTCAACTGGAGTCTGCAGGGAACAGGTATAGGGAGAATGCTTGATGAGAGAGCCACAGCCTCCCTGCGCCCCACTCACCAACTCCACTGTGAATTTTCTATCTTTAATGATTTTATTTTATATTTTGGTTTTCCAGACAGGGTTTCTCTATGTGGTCCTAGCTGTCCTGGAACTCAAAGATCCATGAGATACCTCTGCCCATGAGATAATGCTCTTGTACACTTTAAAGATTTGTTACTCATATTGGTTTAATAAAGCACTGACTGGCCAGTAGGCAGGCAGGAAGCAGAGGTGGGACTACCAGACTAGGAGAATTCTAAAAACAGGAAAGGCATGGAAGCAGCTGCCAGCCAGACAAGCAAAGGAAACGACGTGAGAATGCAAAAATACCAACCCATGTGGCTAAATGTAAATAGAATCATGGGTTAGTTTAAGTGCAAGAGCTAGTCAGTAATATGCCTCATCTACTGGCCCAGCATCAACTATAATATTAAGTCTCCAAGTCAATTATTTAGGAAGCTGCTGCTGGGTATTTGAGTTTCTGGTGGGACAGAAGCTTACAACTACATCTGCCTTCCCAGGGCTGGGATTAGAGGCATGTGCCATCACTGCCTGGCAATTAAAATTCTTAATTGTGTGTGCAGGAATGTACACATATGCAGGTGCTCACAGAAGTCAGAGGTAGATCCCCTAGAGATGCAGTTCCAGAAAGTTGTGAGCCTGACACAGGGGCTGGGAGCACAGCTCGGGTCCTCTGCAAGAGCAGCAAGTGTTCTTAACCATGGAGACATCCCACCAGCCCCTCATTGCACCTTTAGAGGAAGGCCGTCCACTTATATGTAGCATCCTGTGTGGCCGAGGCTGGTGTCTAACTAGCCCCTTTTGCCCCTGCCTCTCAAACATCACAATAACAGGTGTGCACTATTGAGGCCCCTCAGTTGTGTGTGTGTGTCTGTTTCTATGGCTGTGTGCTAGGACCTTACCTGTACCTTGACCGGGGACAGCTTGGAGACATCACTGGTGGAGGAGGAGAAGCACGTCTCCCTGTGAGACCACAGACCACAGTGTTACCGACAGGCACCATGCAGAGGGCCCCAGTGCTAGGGTCATTTGGGTGGGGCTGTCCTCGCCTATCCCAGCAGACAGGCAGGAGAGCTGTCCCCCAATTCTTTCATCTATCCCTGTTCTATCCATCTTCCCACCATTTACCTGTTCATCAGTTCACCCATCTATCATCAGCTAGGGACCTATCAATTCATCAATCAGTTTTTCCATTTAACCATCTTTCCAACACCGGCCTATACATTAGTCCATTTCTTTCTGTCTGACCCATCATCTGTTTATCTACTCACCCATCACACCCATCTATCCTCCACCCACCTACCACTGACCTGCTAAGCTAATGGCAGATGATAGGAGGTGCCAGTGATAACCTTCAACATCCTGATACAGGGTAACCCCAATGTCAACTCCCAGCCTCAATGCAGCAGTACCACGGCCAAGAAGTCCTGTGTAGATGACCTGCCTCCAACTCCATATTCCCTTCCCAGCACAGGCCCTAGGGGCTAGAGATGTGGTCCCTGAGATATTAGCTCACACAGATGCAGGCAGAGGTACCTCTTCTCCTCTAAGCCATGGATGAAATTCTGTGAACCCCAGTCACAAAGGGAAACTGAGACCCAGGGACCAGGGAGGTAAGGAAGCCCCACAGGGGCCTGAGGCATAATCAGTGAGCTCCTCATCAAACCTTACTCAGCTTGAATGCTGACCTGCTCCTGCCCTGCCTGGTAAACACAGTCACACAGGTGTCCATGGCCCTGGTGCCCTCAGCCCTGCGTAGTGGGTAGGCTTACTCGGTGGGGGTCAGGGCTGCCCCTACAGCCTGGTGCTTCTTACTCAGGTCCAGGGATTGGCTCAGCATGGCACTGGTGCCACCAGCAGCCATCAGCTTCTTGCCTCGCCATATCTCCACAGCGGTGGCCAGACGTTCTGTGTCCGGATGTTGGTACCGTTGAATCTGGGTGGAACCACTGGGACTCTCAGGCTTGTCCTGAGCCTTGGGGCTGTTCCCACCCTTGGCCTTGACCTTGGGGGATTCAGAGCTGACTCTACTGTCTAGGGCCAGGCTAGTGGGCCGCTGCATGGGACTGGGACTAGAGCTTTCAGGCGGGGCTCCCACAACCTGCACTTGCTTTAGAGGAGAGCGGGTTGCGGTCTCAGCCCATGCTTCTGAAGGCAGTCCATCTTCCCCGTGTCCCTTTGTATCCTCAGCAAAGCTCTCCCCAGTTCCCAGACTGGCCCTTCTGGAAGGTTCTCTGAGGGTGCTGCTCTCCTCCTTGCAGGACTGAATGTGTTTGTTCTGCAGCTCAACATGCTCCAACCCTCGCTGCCGCCGTGACTCCCGCTTCTCCCGGCTGCTGGAGACTTTCTCATGACTTTCTGCTAGCACTGTTTTTTGAGTTGGAGCCTCCTTCTTGGGTGAGGACGTGCCAGTTTGGGACCTGTCATTCATCCAGGTTTCAGCCTCCACACCCAGGCTCTCAAGGTCCTCTGTCTGCTCCATAGGCTGCTCAGAGAGCTGCTCTGCTGTGGCCACAGGGCCTGGCCGGCCCTCTGATGTCTCTGCTGCAGCTTCCCTGGCTTGCTCCTCTGCCTTCTGCTTCTCTGACATCATCTGGCTGAAGCTAGTGGGAAAGAAAGTGTGACATTGTGTCTGAGGTGAACACCGTGTGACTTTTGGAGCTCAGAGGGCTGAGGTCCGGCCAACAGGGCTGGATACTTGGGATGGGTACACAGGAGGGGAGGTATTCTGAGTTGGTGCCAGCAGCCCCTTCACCAAGCCTGATCACCTGTTCTGCGACGCAGGTAGAGGAAGCAGCCTTCTCCCTCATGCCTGCAATGGCTTGTTTGGAGCCAGGCCTTCCCCACTTCCCTGCACCCTGTCTGAGGTCCCCAATTCTACTCTGAGGCTGGGTGCTTGTGATTTTGGGCAGTTCTTCAGAGAGTAGGCCTCTAGGCTTTTAAAAAGCTCCCAGGCGGGAATCTATGTTCCACTCACCTCCTGCGCTGCAGGTGGCCACGGAAGAGGCTCTGTAGGCGGATGATACTGTCTCTCTGTCGGTGGTAGACCCGACGCTGCAGGTAGCCCCTCCAAGCAGCCTGTAGATATACCGCAGCCTGCGTCCTCTCCAGTGCCCGGCGCACTCGGTATGACCGCCAGCAGGCCTGGATGGCCAGGGCAGCATGCTTCATCTGCAGGAAGTGCCTACGCTCCAGCACCATTCGAAACCAACTCTGCAGCAGCAGGATCCTGCGCAGGACCTCAGCATGCAGTCTCTCCTGCAGGGCCTGCCGTTCTGTCTCCTTCAGGAAGACCTGTGGGCAGGGGTCGGAGTAGGTCATACGCAGAGCCCTGCAGGAAGGGCCAGCAGTCACCCAAGTCAGGAGTGACAGCTGTGCCTTCAGTGACTTGAAACTATGCTGCTTTTGCTGAACAGGTTCTTGTATAGCCCAGGCTGGCCTTGTACCCCAATCTTCCTGACTCCTAAAGCACGCTCAGCAGCAGTGTGTAGGGATTAATACATGGAAACAGAATTCACCCAGCACAGCATTCACCACTGCGTGTGCACAGACAACTTCATATCTTACATGTCTTGAGAGAGTCTCTCACAGGAAGTGGACTCCTGTCTCTGTCTCACAATCACTAAGATCACAGGTATGAGACACCCAACCATTCTTTAAGTAGAGGCTGGGATTCCAAACTCAGGTCCTCATGGCAATTGCGCACTAACTGGTCCACCTCTCAGCCCTTTCTTTTTGTTTTCAGACAAGTTCTTCCTATGTAACCTGGGCTGGCCAGGCCTATCCAAATGCTGGGATGAGATACAAGTGCCAGTTCTGACATTTTATGTCAGTAGGCGTACACAGCAAACAGCCTTTTATGTGTGGCCTGTATCACTCAAGTTGCCTCCTAGTTTAAGTCATAGTATGTTAGAGTTTTCTTTCTTTTTGTGGACAGGCCAGTTTCTGAGGGCCATGACTAGTCTAAACGTGGTATGTTAGTGTTTCTGAGAACATCTGGTTTCAGTTCCCTTGGGCAGACACCCAAGAATGAAACTGCTGGGTCCCCAGGTGACTCAGTTGTCCGGGACCTGAATGCAACCGTGTAGCAAGGGCCAGTGAGTGATGCCGAAGGACAGCCACCAGCACACTCTGAGACTGGAGATGGTGTTTGGGAGACAGGCTCATGCTGACCTACAGTCTGGATGCACGCCATCTCTCAACACACTTGTTTTGGAAGCTGAGGTCAATGTAGTGACCTGGGCTGAGGGGATTACAGGAGTGTTGTTGCCATGGGAGAGGTTTAATGTGCTTCTCCTGGGACTTGCTGGTTGACTTCCCCATAGACTGAGAGGCTCTGGAAGAGCCCGGGTCCTGGCCACTTCCCTATTTCCTGTCTTATCATGTGACCCTTCCTATGTCCTGATCTTCTTATGTTAATTGGAGCCAAAGAGGAAGTGGTACCCAGCTGTCCAGTTCCCAGAACAGGGAGTTCCAGAGACCTCTGTGCTAAGCACTCAGCCCTGGGTGCTTCTGGCCTCTTAACAGAGAGAGCTTCACTGCAGAGCCAAGACCCTTCAGAGCAGCATGAGGTCCTGAGTGGGTGGAGTGGGTGTAGAATGGCAGTCTCGAGGGTAGCAGTACTCACCTTTGTCTTCCCGATCTGGTAGTTGCGGCCATCAACCTGCAGCCTCTCCAGCAGGGCAGAAATGGCCTCCCTGCAGGGCTGGACATCCTTGGGCAGCAGCACTTTGAACTGCTCCGTAAAGTCCTGGTATGTGGTAGGGAAGGAGAGTGTAAGCACCTTGGTGGCTGAAGTTATGTCATAAGCAGGACTAGGTTCTCTCCTGTGTGTGGTGCTAAGGGACCTGGGACCATGTGAGGTGAGCATAGCTCAGCCCCACCCCATTTCCAAATCTATTTTCTGAAGCTCAAACTTGGTTTTCTTTTTGTTGAGGACTTATCTTTAATTAAATATGTGTGCATGCACAGTGCTCATGGAGGGCAGGAGAGTATCAGATTCCCCGCAGTGGATGTCATAGGTTATGAACCACTGTATGTGAGTGCCTGTATCCCACCCCACGTCCTCTGCAAGCCCAATCTGTGTTCTTTATTGCCGAGCCACCTCCGGCTCTCAAAGTTGTTCTTCTGTGGTTGTTATTTACCAGAACTTGTGCATGGGTGACAGCAGACTTGGTGTGATAGTGGAGGATAAACATGTCGCAACACTTAGACCCAGTTGGTGGGACTATTAGGAAGGATTAGGAGGCATAGCCTTACTGGAGGAGGTGTGTCATGGAGATGTGCTCTGCGTCCCTCAGTGCTCTCTGCCATTCCTGATGACATGTGCACTCTACCACCACAGATAATAACCCTCTGCCCCTAAACCCAGTTCAACCCTCTTAGACGGTAGTATGGCCATGGTGTTATCATAGCAACAGAAAAGTGACTATGACAGAATTCAGCTAGTCTCACACCTAGGGAGACACAGAGAGAGTATTTTAGTATTGTTTTTTTCTGTCCTCATGTGTGTGTGTGTCATGTTTTTGCATGTGTCACGCATGTGACTATGCATCCAAGTGTGAACAGAAGCCCAAGGCTGTTGTAGGGAGTCATCCTCCTTGGCCTTCCGCCTTGTTCTTTGAGCCTGGGTCACTCAGTCAAAGCCAAGGCTCACAGCTCCAGTTAGTCTCAATACTTAGCTTACTCTGGGATCCTATCTTGGCTTTCTGAGGCTGGACTTGAAGATAAGCCAAGCTTTATCAGAGCTTAGAGGTTCTGCACTTAAGCACTCACCCACTAAGGCATCTCCCAGCCATTAAGTAGGGCATTTTAATGTGGGAGTAGCACTGTCCTGGCACACCATAGGGCTGACTGCCATCCACTACACACTTTTGTTTTGATAGCCTCTTTCTGCATCCCAGATTGGCCTGGAAGTCAAAGCAAGCCTCCTGCCTGCTTTTTTCTTTTTTCTTTTGAAAGGTGAGATGAGAGATACAAGATGTCATGTCCATGTCTATAACTGGAGGCAAAGGAAGGATCCAGTCTGTTTCTGGGCACTGGGAACTAGAGCAGTAGGCACTGGAGCACTGACAGCAGTGCTACAGTTGCTGTCACTGGGGTTCATGAGGTGTAAGGCTCAGTAGGTAAGGAACTGGTAGCCTAGGCTGCCAACCTGAGTTCAAGATCTAGGCTTGTACAGTGGGAGGTGGGAGACAGATCCTGCAAGTCCTCTGACCTTATAAATATGCTGTGATGCTGGACGTGTGCAAATACATATACAAAGTAAGTGTGAACAAGTAAACCCAAGACACATCAAAACACAAGGCTAGATGCTGCTCAGTCAAGGCACCTGCATGTGACTTCCAGGATAGGTGTCAGCTCACGGACCTTTCCAGGTTCAGTTGTAAAAGCCAGGTCTACTGTGGAGACCTTCCCTGCAGGGCAGAGGGAGCAGTTATAGGAGGCTTACCTGGAAAGTGTACTTGGCGCTGTAGCCAGAGCGCCGGATTCGCACAGTCTCCAGCATACCCGTGTAGCGTAGCTGCTGCAGGACCAGCTCATCATCGAAGCAGAGCTCCTTCTGCAAATGCATTAAGCACTCAGTGTTTCTGAAGGACACAATATGGACTGTTGTCCCGTGCCTGCGGCAGCTCAGAAGCTGAGCAACCCTGGAGGTTAAAGCCTTTTCCGTCCCAACCTTTCTTCCTCTTGTCTTTTTTGAGGCAGGGTCTCATGTAGCACAGGCTACCCTATACTCTGTATGTAGTCAAGGATGATCTCCAACTTCGGATTCTCCAGTCTCCACATCCTCAGTGCTGGGATAGCAGCATGAACCTGGCTCACATAGTAGTGCTGTGATAGACCCTGAGACTTCTTGCTGGACAAGTGCTCTACCATTGAGTACCAGCTGTTTCGCCTGTGGCCAATTTAGTCCCTGCCTTGGGGTCCAAGGCCTCCCCCCATGCTCTGTGGCCCTCACATACCTCAGCCTTGGAAGCCAAGCCCCCCACCCCATCCCATGCTCTGTGGCCCTCACTCACCTTCTCAGCATTAGAGCGAATGCAGCGGATGAAGAAGGGCTCGGCCTTGCCCAGAGCCTCCAGCAGCTTGTTAAGAGATGTCTGCAGGAAGGATTGCAAATGGACCAGCTGACCAGGTGCAAGGCTCAGCGAGAGAGAGTGGGGCACCACTGTTGCATGGAGGGGCACATTTGGGCTGCTGTAGGTCATATATGCAAGAGCTGACCAAAGACTCTGCTTGCTGCCCTAGCTATGAGGATCCCTATGGCTGACCAAAGACTCTTTTGGGGCCACACAGCTGCCAGCGTTGCAGCGGATGAACAGATGAGTCAAGACCTCAGTTGTCGGCCTTGGTGAGGAGCATGGGGGTAGCTGCTGTCCTCACCTTCTGTTTCTGCACGGCTGGGGCTGAACAGTCCTTGTATGTGTCAGCCAGGTAAGCGTTTACCCTCAGGCTGTACCCTCAGCCTTACTGATCTGTGCAGAGGCCCTGGGCTCTATCCTAGCACCATACCTGGGGAGACTCGGGTTGACTATCTGAGGCCAACTTAGAGGCTATGAGACTGTCTCAACAAACAAGTAATACCTCCGAGCTTCCTGGAAGCAAGGGGATAAAAAGAATTATGACCTTTGAACATGGCTCAACAGCCATGGTACCTCAGTGGTTTTCAAACAGCGGTGGTTTTGTACCTAGGGCATATAAGCAATGCCAGACACCTGTAAGCAGATTATAAGGTCTGAGATACCAGCCACCCCACCTGGAACTGCGCACTGATGCTAGGTGGCTTCTTCTTCTTATGCAGGTGCAGCAGCGACTTGGTGGTGCGGTCATGCAGCGTCATGCCGATGATAAGCCTCAGGGACTTGGAGTCCAGCAAGTTCTAGAACAGACACACAGGGTTGGGCCTGCTCCCCACAGCCTATAGGGGACGCCAGCTTCCTGAGTGAGTATAATTTCTCCTTCCACATCCCTCACCCTCAGAACAGGGGCCAGGACTCAAGTCCTTCCTGCCTATGCCAGGTTTATGAGCTCAAGGCCATCAGACCTCAAATGCCAGCACAACTTGATGACAGACAGCCACAGATGGCTGTGTGTTAGGCTAGGGGCCTGCTTAGACAGAGATCTGTGACTATCAGAAGCCATATAGCTTCCAGGACATATGGATTCTTTGCCTATGGCTAAAAACATTGGTCAAGCACACCACACCAAACTGAAACCAACATGCTTTCAAATCTTTGATGATTTTTTTTCCCCTCTAAAAAGTCTCATATAGCCCAGTCTGGCCTTGAACTCTTTATTCCTGTCTCCACCTCCCAATTGTTTTGAGGACTGGCACATTATCACTACACCTGGACTTCATTCTTTCATTCTGCTCTGTAGCCTCACACCTCACTAGAGGTATGAGATATATGCATCACTATACGACCTTATGCTTATTTTTTAGTTTACTGTATGATGCATGTGGAGGTAGGAGGATGATCTGCAGGAGTCAGTTCCTCCTTCCATCACATGGACCTGGGGAAGGAATCCAAGTGCTCACCCCATCTGACAGCCTAACACACATGCACACAATCCTTAGTGATGCTGTATCAGGTTACTTTCAGACTATGAGTTACTCCATACGAGGATGGCCTCCCCCACCTTAACTTAACCTCACTGTATGAGTGTAAATGTTTCAGAAAGTTTAGAGCAACCCAGGATCCTAGTGGCTGTTGGTCTGCAGAATTTTGGTCAAGTACTGACAATATTAACAAACAACAACCCCCATACCGCCTGTTTACTATTCATGACCATAGCCCAAACTGGTTTAGTCTCAGGGTGTGGGCCTCTCGTCTTGTCCTTATTCAGCACAGCAGACTGGATGCACAGTGCAGTCTCTGTGGTGGGATGAGCCTGTGCTCTGTACACCAGTGGTGCCCAGAGGAAAGACCAAGGGTCTGTAAGGTACTCCGACCAACCCTGGCCTGCAGGGGGTCTCACAAGTAGCACCCAACTCATGCTGGGTAAGGGTCAGCCTAGTGGCTTGTGAAAAGTACCAGCTCTGAGGGACCCTTCACTTCAAGGGTCCAGTTAGATCACTAGAAGGGTGGGTTTGAGGTGAGTGGAGCCTAGCTTTCTCTTTTCTGAGAGTGACCTTAGCTCCTCCTGGGCAAATGATCCCATTGAGGGTCCTATCTGATGAAACCCCAAGACAACTGCAAGACAGGTCACTGTGGGGAAAGGAATCTGATTTCTGTACTGGAACCCAGGGGCTGATAAAGTCTAAGCAAGGGGCTGTACCCCAGTCTCTCATTGGGGAATCCTAGGCAGGGCTCCACCCCCCAAGCTGTACTCCTAGCATGATCCAGCTTTGTATTAGGAATCAGCTGAAGACAGAAGGAATGAAAGAATTCCCAAAAGCTCAGTGTTTCTGTCCCACCTCCCTGTCTGAGAAAGAGCCAAGAAAGGTGCCGTCTGCCCGTGCGGTTACCTTTGGAATGATCTGCTTTTGTTTGATACCTTTACTCTTCCTGTCAAAACATTAAAGACCATGTGAACATGAGGGACATAGGGCTGGGGCTGTGTTAGTTCAGCAAGCCACGCCTTGCAGGTTAGATCAAGAGAGAGGCAGAGGACAGCACAGCAAGGTTGTCACCGACTCCCCAGACACCCTCAGGCACCTCTTTCCACACTTCAGATCTGTCATATCTGAGTTTTCAGAACACGCTGAAGATTCCAGGGTCTATATGCAGCAGCTGTGCACACAGCACAGAGGGCCCTGAGGTAGGCGGATACATTAAGTGACCGGCCCTACTCTGCTACATCAACTGGTGGGCAGACTTGACCAGAAAAGAACAATAGCATTTATTACTAGTTTGTATGGAACAGGGCCTTGTTCATACTGAGATGGCCTCCTCTGAGCCACACCCCAGCTCCAGACGCCAATGTTAGAAAGGAAACCCAATGACTGGCAATCAGCTCCAGGGGTCTCACAGTGAATTTTTTTTTTTCTTCTTGAGACACAGGGTCTCATGTAGCCCAGGCTGGCATGTATTTGTTATGTAGCTGAGGATAACTCTGAACTCCTGATCCTCTCTCCTGCCTTTACCTCTTCCATGCTGAGTGCATGTTTGGGCAAGTGCCACAGTGCCTGGGTGTGACATGGAAAAGCGAGCACACAAGAACACTGCTCACCATGCATGTGGCCATGAGGTGCTGTGTGCTCTCATGCCTCAGGGCTGGAAGGTTCCCCTATCTCTGTCTCTAAGCCACATCCAATCTTCAACTGCATCTCAGTAAATTTGGATTAAATGAAAGGAACAGAGAAACATATGCAAAACCACCTTTGGATACAGTGGCACAGCTGCCCCCAGAGATAAGGCAGGAGGATTTTTAAAGGATGTCTTTTTTAGGTATGTGTGCATGTCAGTGCAGTACCCACAGAGGCTGGAGTTCCATTTGAGTTACCTAACATGGGGGCTACTTGGGTCCATTGCCAGAGCAGCAAGCAATCTCAGTGCTGACAAATCTTTCCACTTGGAGGAACATCCCTAAATCCAGAGACTGGAAGCCAGCATGGGCAACATGGTGAGACCCTGGCTCTGGGGTGTGGTTGTGGAAAAACACCTCATGGATACAAACGTGGCTGGTGACTGCACAGTGAAAATTATCACCCAATTTTACAGAGGAACACTGAGCCCCAGGGAACTTAGTGAAATGAGGGCAGGGATGGCTTGGGACCCAGACCTACAAACTGGTCCCTGGCCTCACATGTTCCTTGCTTCTATGGGCTTCATAACAAGATCACAGCAGGCAGAGGCCAGGCAGGGGAAGCTTGTGCTTTGCAAGCTGGCCAGGGTGGAGAGGGTCAGGGTCAGAGGGGTACTTCCTCACAAAGGGACACTGCTCAGGGGCTCAGGGACATTAGAACTGGTCAGCAATGCTGAAAACTGAACTGTGAGGCAGCAGTAGGGAGAGTGTTAGTGGCTGATGACGTGGAGGAGCATGCCAGTTGTGCTGGTGTTTGGCTGGGTGGCCAAACATGGCTGCTGTACTTGGAGGAGCTGAAGGACTCACAAGAAGGTGGTGCGGGGCTTCTGGAGCCGACTGAGGGACTGGAGAAGCCTCCGAGGGTCCTCGCCCTGCCATGGCAGTCCTTTGAGGCTCTTGATGATTTGGTTATGCAAATCGCTAAGGGGCCAGAAGGGGACCCGGTGACAGAAAGAAGAACAGTTAGAGCGTGGCCGCCACCTGGGGCCCCAATGCCCACCAGGGTGTCCCCAGGCCACTGAGACAAAACATGCATTAGGAAGAGGTGGACATGAAGGTGACTACTGTATTCTTCCAGAAGGAGGGACTTGGGCCAGAAAGACCCACTGCCCCTGAGCTCAGGGGACCAGAGGCTTATGGTAGGACCCTGGCTGGTCTGGATATTGATACATAGAACAGGCTGACCTTGAACTCACAGAATCAGCATCTATTTGCCCAGATTTTGTTTTTTGTTTTTTTTGTTTTGTTTTGTTTTGAAGAGATTTATGTGTGTGCACACACATGTGTGTGTATGTGTGCTTATGTGTGTAGGTACTCTAGAGGCCAGAGGGGGTGCTGGGTGTCTCAGACCTGAATGACAGGCATTTGTGAGTAGCTCATGTGGGTGCTGGGATCTGGACTCTAGCTCAGCAGTGAATGCTCTCAACTGCAGGGTCATCTTTTGAATGCCAGGGTCTCCTACTTTTAAAGTGACTTTATTTACATCTTGGGGGGGGGCATCTCATAACCTATGGAGGTCAGAGAGCAGCCCCAAGCATTCAGTTCTTTCCTTCCATCAGGTGGGGATTTGGAGGTGCCCTTCCCTGTAAACTGTCCAAGCCAGGCGGGATCTTAGATTTATGAGCCTGTGTAATTTGTATAAAATAAGGTGGGTCTGTAGAGTATGGTCCTGGCTTGGACCTCCCTGGGGCCAAGAGATGTACGTTGCCTGGTACTTCTCAACCGGTAGTCACACTGCCTCCTTCTAGCCCCATAGGACCAACCTGTATCCAGACTTGCATGAGGACGTGTGACTATTCTTCCCGGGGTTTGGCACTTTGGGCACCTGGCAGCTAAGAGACAATGTCCAACACCCTTTATGACACAGGTGACCCCGCTGCAGGGAGAGGGCTAAGGTTAATAACCTACCTGAAGAGGGTCAACATTTTTTTTTTAAATTATATTATTTTTAACTATGTGCACAAGTATGTACATGTGGAGTTAGGCACATGAGCACAGTGTCCACAAAGGCCAGAAGAGAGAATCAGACTTCTTGGTGCTGGAATTGCAGGTGGTTGTGAGCTGTCTGAGGGTGTGTATGTGTCTGTCTGTCTGAGAGTGTCTACAGGAGTGCTGGTAGCAAGGCCCTCTGAGAATAATGAACCACTTCTGCAGCCCATATATTTGCTGGGATAGTGTCCAACACCCCATGCAACCTGGGCAGCTGCTCTGCCACAGAATCTTGCCCTGGCTCTCACTTATTATTCAGTATTTACTTGTGTGTGTATATGTGTATATGTGTGTGTCTGTCTCTGTGTGTGTGTGGTGTGTATATGTCAGAGGATGACCCGCAGGAGCTGGTGCTCTCCAACATGTGAATTCTAGGATACAAACCACTGTGGGCAGATCTGGTAACATCTTTACCCAATAGGCCATCTCACAGGCCTTACCTCAGCTGTTCTAAAGGCATGTTTAGGCTCTGAAAGTTGGCCTGGAGGAACCCCTGTGTGCAGCCCCATACTGTGATACATGCACCATGCCTCGTGCCCAGATGGATGCCACACTTACCTCCGCTCCCTCACTCTCCAGGGAGGCACAAGAGCAAAAACAACAGGGTGACACAGGGTTAAAGGGTCCTGTTCCTTCCTGCATGGCCTTCCTATCTAGAGTGCTCAGAGTAGTGGCTTTTGTCAAATCTGCATGTGCCCTGACCTGACCAAATGTGGCCATGTATCCCCAGGAAGGACACTGCTCTGAGCTCCCAGACAGTGGCCCTGGCCTGTGTGCCTCCCTGGTCTTGGGTGCAAAGGCCTGGCAGCTACTTACTTCCTGCTCTCATAGAAAGCCATGATGTCCTCAAAAGCGTTAACATCCAACTCCTCAGAGCGGTCAAAGGAGAAATCTAGCCCTGCACAGCTGCAAGGGAGAAGCTCAGTGAACCCAGCGGACACGCAGCCCAGATGCAGCTTAGCTAGGTGTGGGCCACTCACAGGGAGAAAACAGCCATGGGAGGGGGGGGCACATCTCCTTTACTTAGTCCCTCTGGACAAAAGCTAACTCCTGATTCGGTTCAGGGCTGCATGCAGCCCAGGCTAGACTAAGTAAGTCACAGTCCTCCTCTTCAGGCTACTATTGTGCAGCTAGGCTCACAAATGTGTCCCCACAGGGCCTGTCTGGCTCTCAGTCTCCTGGGACATCATGTTTCTAACACTGAACTTCTGGACAACTGACAAGCTTGGCCACATCCCAAATGCTCCCACTTTTTTGGTCAGTGCAGAAAAGTGCTAAGAACCTTATTTGTGCTAAGCAAGTGCCATAACACAGAGGTGAACTCCCAACCCTTTTATGTTCCCCAAGGGCTCACTCTGTAGCCCAGGTTAGCCTTGGTCTTGCAATTCTTCTGCAGTCTGCCAATAGCTGCAAGCACTTTTATACCCTTCTGGAGCTAAAGAGAGGGCTTAGGTCTCTGTCCAGACTCACAAATTCCTCCTACTTAGATGAGAAAACTTGGCAGAAGGTATTGTGGGGTCCAGAATAGGACGAGAAAAGATGGGTCAGCACGCAGGCCCCCCCTCAGGCTCAGGAGCCCAGCATTCCATAACAAAGCCGTATCCTCAGACTGGGAGACTTTCTCATCAGTGGGTCACTCTGTATCTGCAAAGGCCCCTAACCTCCCAGCCCCCAGGTCAGGGGACCAAAAAGCATTCTCTGTGCTGACCGCCCCTTCTTCCCAGAACCTGCCTTCTGGGGACAGAAGGGCATCAAGCAAGGGTCTTTCTGTTCTGGGTCTTTGAGTCCATCCAGCTGCTTGAGAGCTTATTCAGGGCCATGAGGACCCTAGTGGATAGTAAAAGTTTCTACAGTTGTGTAAACAGTGACACCTCACATGGTTACCACTGGAACACACTGATGTCTTGCTCACCGGTACAGTTTTTCTGAAGGGGTGTTGGCTCCTCGTGGCAGCTCTTCTGAATGACTTCGAGTACCAGGGCTACTTACTCCTGCTGGAGACACAAAGTGTTCCCCATCTGACAGGGCCCCCACAGTACAAAGGCTGTCACTTCTGTGGAGTAAACAGCCAACTCCTTTTTTTCTTTTGAGGAAATGGAAATTGAATCCAAGACCCTGTACATGCTAAGTAAACACTACCCAAACCACATCCCTGCCCCTCTCTGGGGGATCCTAGGCAGAAGCTCCACCCTGAGCCATGCCCCCAGCACTACTTCTGAGCTGTACCTTAACCAATCCTAAAGACAGATTCATTAACTTTCCCAAGTCTGGACCTGAAGGAATGATTTCCTGACTCTGCCTCCCAAATAGCTATACCTAGATTTAGAATGGGCCGTGTTTATCAACCATGCTGCTTGCTCCCAGGGTTGGTACCAGGGAGAGCAGCTTTCAATCCCTACCTGCTGTCTTCTCAGCCCTCTCTGCACGCAGGCGCCCAGCCTCCCGCAGCACAGCCATGGCCCTGATGGCAGCCCGCAGCACAGCCCAGCGGAACACAGCCACTGGGTCCATGCCAATGAGCTGGCGCACATAAGAGCTGTCACTGCCCCGAAGCAGTGCCACAATGTCTGGCCGCATGTAGTCCATGTTCTTCTCTCGGAAGTCCTGGTGATAGGGGAGTGGTCAGTCACCCCTGAGAACCCAAGAAAAGGCTGACAACATCCTGCAATCCTAACTTGACTGGCACTGAGGTCTGGGTGAGCCCAAGCACCCCCAGAATGTGCTGTCCCCACAGAGGACCAGCAAAGGGTCCAAGAGTGTAGTGTGGGTGTAGGGCTGCATCTACCTTGACCTGATACTTCACTCTGCCCGCGAAGTGCTGGATGATGAAGGCAGGCTCCAGGACTGGTGTGCCCAGGAAGTACTTGTGGTCCTCATGCTGCTGCTTGAACTTGGCCAGCAGGGTGTGACTTGTGGCATGCGGGAAGCTGCAGACAGGTGGACACATTCAGCCAAGAGCCCACACTAAGTGCAGAGTGGGAAGGCAGTTGAGCTACTCTGAGGGGCTCATGCCAGGCAGTATGGACAGAGTATGTATGAGAACCAGCACCCTGTAGTGATTTCTGGATTGGCATGGTGTTATGTGTACATGGATGTGTGGAGGTCAGACAGCCTCCTTGTCTACCAGGTCAACCCTGGGGATTAAAATTCAGGTCTCAGGCCTGCTGGCAGTCATCTTTTAACTGACAGAGCTACCTAGCTAGCCCACTTGTCAGCTTCTTATCATGTACTCAACATCCACATGGCAACCTCAGGACCAACATACAGCAGGGTCCAGGGGGCATAATTCTTGTGCAGCTCACAAGGCTGTTACTGCTCCCGGCTCCACTGTGGACTAGGTTGGCTGGTTTCTACCAGATAATCTCCTAGGCACAGACCTGGCAACTTCTTAGATGCCACACTGGAGCTGTCTCTAGCTTTGGATCCATGTGTACCTGGACGTGTGCCCTGGAGCTAAAGCATCAGGCCCCAACTCCCCACAGAAAGTAAACATGGCTCTGTTCTGTCTGGGAAGGAGAAGATGGAGAAATAAGAGGTTCCTCCTTGTACCTAACTATTTTTGCCACTTGGAAGAGAAATGCCTCCCTGGACTTTGATATACCCTGCAGGTCCCAGCCTCCCTGAAAACAGTCAATGCCAGATGCCCAGCCCTGGAACTCCACAGCTTGGTTGGGGAGGAGGGAGGTCTATCTGGTAGGGGACATACAACCACTCAGGGCTTAGATTTCCGAGGTGGGATATTCACTGCCTTGGGGGGAATTTTTTTTTTTTTTTTTTTTTTTTTTTAAAGTTGCAGTGATAAATATTAACTTGGCTGTTTCAGGGAAACTCAAGTCAGGGCCAGCAAGACAGTTTAGCAGGCGAGGGTACTTGTGTGGCCAAGCCTGATGATGAGCTTCATCCCTAGGAACCACATTGATTGAAGGAAATGACTCAGCACAGTTGTCTTTTGACTTTCTGCATGCACAGTGTATACCCACAACCCAACAACACGCCTGCCACCCAACAACATAGTGACACCTAATAGCAGCAATACATTTTAAAACAAAGCCCAGGATACCTAGTAACACTGTTCACAGCAGGAGGCAGCCCTGTCTCCACCTGCTCTAAGGATGCTTATCTGGCGCTTTTCTCCTCTGCTTCACAGGGTGGGGATTTGGCGTGAGGCAACAGATCTGAAGCAGTATGCTGGGGATGAAGAGCTGCAGGGGATTCTCAGACCCTACCCCTTCTCCTAAGAATGACCTGGGACTCCTAATCCTCCTGCCTCCATCTCCCAAGTGCTAGAATAATAGGCATATTAAGTGGTGCTGGAAACAGAACCCAAGGCTTTGGGCACACACTAGGCAGGAGCTCCACCAACAGAGCACCCAGCCTCATCACAAGCAAGCACCACGGACAGGGAAGGCTCCTTTGGCCTCTTCAGGTGATTCCAGGGGAACCTGTCATGAGCTGGGTCTCTAAGATCCTGACAATTTCTTGATTTGGGGGCATGTATTCTCCAGGACCATGAGAGAAAGACTTGTCAGCACAGCCATAGCAACTAACCCAAAGTCATTTGATTTCTGCAAGGGCAGCTGGGCAACAGATCCCTTTTGAGTTCCCAACAAAGCACACGCTGCTGGTTCTGCACAGCTCCAACCCTGCTCCTGGGACACAGGAGTCTTCTGTGAAGATGTGTTCAGCCAGCACAGGTGAGCCACATGCCTGCTGTTTGCAGAGCATGCTGTACAAGTACTACACAAAAGTGAGCCCCAGGGACTGCAGCAAATGCATATGAGAAGCTGAGCAGTTGAGGAAACCTGCTTGGGTCCTCCATATGCATTGGCTGAACAGCCAGGGCACAGATACTCACTTGCTCTCCTCATCCAGGAGGTAGAAGAGGCCTGTGGGCTTCTTGCTGATGAGGTGGATACAGCCCACATTGTCGGTGTAGTCAATGTTGTGCCATGCGATGCCCTCGCTCTGGTACTCTTCCTGCAGGGTGAGGAAGGTTAAGGACAACATTGCCTTGGATTCAGAATGGGAGCTCCCTGCACACAGTGGGGTTAAACTAAGGGCCTTGCACAAACTCAGCGGGGGCTCCACCCTGAGCCATGCCCCAGCTCTCCTGAATCTACATGACTTACAAGTCCTGCACTGACTTCCCCAGCTGGTCACCCACAGGAACTAGCCCCACTGACCCACTCAGGCTGCACAGGCAACAAAGAGATGGTACCCTGCACACTGTTCAGAGAGCCATGGGGGCTTCAACAATTTTTTTCTCTGTGACTCAGGAGAATAATAAGTACAAGTCCATGTACATTTGTGTTTACAAGCCACAACACAAAGCCACGGGTAACATGACTGGTTAAATTCATCATGATCTGGCCAAGAGATGGAATATTATTCAGCCTTACACCTGACAGGGGGAGAATGAAGCCATTCTCCAGAGTTAAACAACCCAGCAGTTGAAAGATAAACACTGCATGACTCAACTGACCACACTGGAGTGTCACCAAGTTTATAGGACAGGAAGCAGGAGGTAGGTCTCCAGGGTCTGTGCAAGTGTGGGGGTGAGAGGACAGAGTCTCACATAACTCACATAGCTGTAGACTTTGCATGTGGCTGCCTCTCCATACCTATGGGTCCTGCCTCCTCAGAGAGGCTGCCATGGCAAAAAAAAAAAAAAAAAAAAAAAAAAAGACACAGGGGACACACAGATGGTATGGTATGACAGAATGTGCATATTGCCACTTCGCTGCAGTGGCATCTAACATCCGGAAGGGTTAGAGACTGGGGAACCTGTGGTCCCGAGCCCCATGCCCTGCTGGTACTAAGGGCCATCAGGTGCTTAGCTGGGGCTGGAGACTAAGTGTCTAGTTCTCACCTGCTCCAGCTTGAAGATGTGTTGGGTGAAGTAATACTGTAGCTGCTCATTGGCGTAGTTGATGCAGAACTGCTCAAAGCTGTTCTGTTCAAAGTCCTCAAATCCGAAGATGTCTAGGACACCGATGGACAAGCACTGGGGAGAGAAGGTGTCATTATACTTAGGGCTCCCCAGGGAAGCTGAACTTGCTGCACACATGGGAATGTGTGGTCCTAATGTCAGCTGGACACTGCTGTCACCAGCTTGGCAACCACTGTTTTTGCAAATGGGACCATTACTACTTATTGACAGACCAGGATTCCACATGTGCAGTAAGTGTTAGGGTGGAACCTAGGTTCTGGTGCCTGCATACTGAGCAGGATTGGGGCAAAGGCTAGCTCACCACCCTTGTGTTGTTCTACACCCTCATGCAGACACCAGGGTTCCTGTAGAAGATAGGGGGTCTTCCTGCCAACCCTGGTGTTTGCAGAGACCCCACAGGTTTCTAGCCTCCATGGTTTGTCTCAAGGATGGGGCTTGTGCACTCACAGAAACAGCCTCTTCCATGTCCTTTTTGTTGAGGAGGGCGTGGTTGATTCTCAGCACGATCCAGTCAAACAGGGCACTGTACAGAGACTTGGCCATGGAATCTCGAGCAGTTATGGCCTGTAGGTAGAGGGGCGTCTGATCTGGGATTGGGCAACCATGCCAATTGCAAGTCATGGTACTGAGATTCAGAGAACTACTCTAATTTTGTATTCGTTTCATAGACAAAGTTTCATATATCCCAGGCTGGCCTCGAACTTGTCATGTAACCAAGGATAATATTAAACAACTGATCTTCCTGCCTCTCTCTCCCCTGGGGTTGCAGATGGGGGTCACCACGGTTAGCTTTCTGCAGGTGTTATAGGGATGTGCAGGGTTTTCACCTTCCTCATGTTGAGGTCTGCCTGTTCCTACACTGGCTGCTGGGTCACATCTGTTGCTTAGGTTCAGAACCTGAGGGCTTCAATATCTAGAATGTATGTGCAGCATGGCATGCCAGCTGGGTTGTGTGTGAGACTAGCCATGCCACCTGCACAACTGTGAAACAACCATAGAAGAGTCAAGGAGGCTTTTCTCAGCACACTTACTATGTATGAGGAGTATCTATCCTATACCCCTCTGGTTTTGATTTTCCTGGATGTCATGGCAATGTTACCAGACAGAATGCTGCCTCTTCTGGAGATGCTCGGTAACACAGCCTCTCTGGGGGACACCTGAGCCCCATGGGGTGTAAGTTCAATGCAGAGTTGTCAAGTCATGTCAGGGGTACCTTGGCCCACAAAGGCTCATACTGAGCAGGAGCATCCCACACCCTGTTATCAGGTCCTTTCCTGGTGCCATCCAAATTCAGCTTGCAAGTCACACTGCTCTTGAGATGTCAAGAGATAAGAAAACTGTACCAAGACGAGTACCAGCAAATTGAGAGGATGGCAGAGAGACCTATGGGCTGAGGGTCACAGAAAGGCAACCTGGAGCACAGAGGCCAGTCACCTTTTCCCAGAACAAGGCAAGGGGTTAATATTTTCAGCTTTGGGAACCTGGGGGTCTCTATTGCAGCTACTGAGAACTACAACTGCAACCAGAAGCAACACTGACAGGATATAAATGAATGGGCAAGGTTATGTCAATAAAACTTTATTTGCAAAACCAACTGGGGGGACAACCATGCTGGACTTGAACATCTGGAAGTAGAGAGGAATGCCTCAGGCTCCAGTCCTGACTCTGAGCCAGGCAGTACTCCTCACTTAACTATTCTTTCAGATATCTAGAGCTACCTATGGTTGGAAAACTCTAGAAATTAGCATCTCAAAACTTAACCAGTGGATCCTGGTGTTCCATGCTACCTGCCTGTCAGTCACTCAGTCATTAACCAGTGCCCTGAACTGCAGTGTTTATGTTCAAGAAGAGCAACTATACCTAATGATGGCCTGGACAGTGGGGCACAGTGGCATGCACCCATCGTCCCAGAAACAACTGGGGTGTTCCAAATTAAGGGCCTCCTACTATATGGAGTAAAAGAGCAGATGTTGGTAGTTGACATGAGCTTGGAAAGACTCCCTTCAAGTGAAGAGGTGAGCCACAAGGCCATGCCAGGAAGCTGGTAAGCCAACTGTTGCTATTTCTAGTCTGTCCTGAGAGGCATTGCTGCTAATGTGTGCAAAGGAAGAAGTTTTCCACATAGGGCTCTATGCTGTGTGGCTCAGCAGCAGCTGAACATCTGAGACAGAGCTCATGAGAAGCAAAGCCACAGGAAGCAGGTCTGGCCACAGCTAAGGTCCCCTAGTTCTGCGGGGTTGTTGCCCCACCCTGGACACACTCACCTCACTGAGGCTGTAAGGCAGGATAAGCTTGTCGTTGACTGTCACTGTTTTTCTCTTGGTCAGGACCTCCACCAGGGTCTCCCGCTTCACCTATGTCCAGGGCGGGGGAAAAAAAGGCAGGGAGGTGAGGCACTTGTCAGGGTTTCTGCATCATGGAGGCCAGCCCTGGAGAATCAGGGGAAGGAGGACGGAGGCCGGGCTGGGAAGGAACTCCTACACCTGGTGCCCTCTTCTGGACACACAGGCACAAGACATGTACACACATAAGATAAAAAACTGAGGAAACAAAATCAAATAACCAAGTACACCTATTTTCTCTTAGGTCCAGAACTGAAGAGCAGAGGCAAGAGGATCTCTGTAAATTCAAGGCCACCCAGAGCTACACAGTGAGACCCTACTTCAAAAATAAACATGTAAATAAAATAAAAACTAAAAAAGTAAAACTTAAAAGCAAAAACCACAAGGCCAAGTGTGGTAGTGTATGTTTTTAATCCCTGCCCTCAGGAGGACGAAGCAGGCATATCTAAGCTCTAGACTAGCCAGAGTGACACTCTATCTAAGACAATTAATAAAGCAGAAAGGCAAGCTAGAGGTCTGGCTCATCAGGACAAGATTTAAGATCATCCAGCCATCTCCTGGCCCCTCAGCTTTATCCCTCCCAGCGGAAGAAACAAAGTAAATCAGGATGCTTAAGCTTTGTATTGAAGACTCTAGGTGGCATGTCAACCTTCAGCCACCAGGGGCCAGCAGTGTTCCCAGTGTGACTGGCAGAAGTCTTCCCAGGTTAAGAACCAGCAAGAGAAGTTGACTTCCCAATTCAATCTCCTGTCTGTGTCTGCACACATGGTACAGTGGGAGGGGCCTGGGATTCAATGTGTGCCAGGAAAGCGCCCATCACAGGCCACATACCCAACTCCCATCATGTACTTTTTTTAGTTGGGGGGGGGATCTCACTGAGATGTTCACATAGGTCTTGAATTTGGAGAGTCCTGACTTGGCCTTCGGGTAGACAGGATGACAGGCCTGTGTCACCACAGCTAGCTGCAATCTCTATGTTCTAAATTTAATTGTTAAAAAATAATTTAAGTTTGAGGCCAGTGTGGTCTACAGAGCTAGTTCCAGGACAGTTGAGGCTACAAAAGAAAACCCTGTCTCTCACTAACAGCCCCCCACTGTGCATATGGGTGTTTTGTCTGAATCTGTCTGTGTACCACATGCATGTCTGACACCGAGGCCACCAAGAGAAGTTGTCAGATCTCCTAAAGCTCAAATCACAGAGGGTCGTGAGCTGTCTTGTGAGTGCTGAGATTCAATCCCACATCCTTTGGAAGAACAGTCAGTGCTCTTAACTTCTGAGCATCTTTGAGCTCCCAATTCATGGATTTTGGAGACAGGGTTTCACCTATCCCAGGCTGGCTCTGAACTGCTTATCTTCATGCCTTTACCTCCCAAGAACTGGGGTGACAAGCTGGTGCCAGAACATCAGGTTCATGTGTGGCTGGGGTGGGACAGAGCTTTGTGCACATTAGACAAGCCTCTGCCACAGACAGACATCAGCCCAGGAAACCATGGTTTCACTTATTTAAATTAAACTGTATGTATCTGTCTGTGAGTGATGGAGGTCATGCAGGCTGTGCATACAGGCCATGTAAGAACAGTGTAATGCAAGAACCACCCAATGACTCTGCTACCAGTTTGTGCAGTCGGACACAGACAACAGCAAGGAGGGGACATCAGAGACAACGGAGGAAGCAGGCAGCACACAGTAGTTTTCCCACTTGTTCCCTGTAATGAGAGGCTCCCCTACTATACCAGGGACCAGGAAGCAAGTGCAGAGAAAGATGGTAGAAACAGGAGGTACCTTCAGGAGCTCAGACAGAGTGTCCAGCACTTCGGGGGGCCCAACCTCCAGGCCCTCGTCCCGGCCTGTGGCTCGCTTTTTGTAGGTGACATTGCCCAGGTACAGGATGGCCGAGAGGACAGAGAAGATCCTGGGACAGAGAGAGGCTACTGTGGCCAGTGTCCCTTGCTTGTTTCTGCAGCCAGGCTGAAGGTGTCCCTCTCACCCACCAACCCCACCCTCACCCCATCCCCACTCCTGAATGCTGCTGCCGGTTATACATCACACCACAGTAAGGTGGTGCTGCAGACAGAACCTGGGGTTCACACATGCTACCGACTGCTCCAGCTCCAGCCCCGATTTGAGAGATGGGTTCAAGCTATGTAGACCAGGCTAGCCTCATCTGGCGTCTTTTCCCAAGCACTGAGGGTACACCACCACACAAACTTACTTTAACTCTTTTTGCTTGTTTTTTGATAATAAACAGTGTCTTGTTTACAGAGATCAGGCTGACTTTGAGATTTCAACTTCTTTGAGATAAGGTCTCACTATGCATCAAAGGGTAACCTGGAACATTCAACCTCCTGTCTCAGTCTCTCCAGTGTAGGGAATGACAGGAATGCACCATCACGCCCAGCTTCAACTAGTTTGGACTGCTGCCTCCTAGCTTGTAGTTGTAGCCCTCTCCTGTGCTCTGTGTGGAATACTATCTACTCTCTATGGGGCTGCAAGTCAGACCTCAAGAGGACCTGGTCATCAGCTAGGGGCTCAGGAGCCCACTTACTGCTTCTTAGTAGCAGGTAGGAAGCCCACCATCTCCATGGCCTGCTGGAGCCTTTCAAAGTCATGTTTGAGGTCTTCTCCATCTTCAATATTCAAGTTATGCTGGAAAAACAAAAAACCCGAGGCGTGGGCACTGAGGCACTTCCGGCCTAGAGGGCCCTGAGCAAGGCAATTCAGGCTGGACAGAATGAGGGCCAGGGCTGGGAATGAATGGTAGCCTTTGTGTGTGTGCTCAGGGCTGGGCCTCTAACCTCCCTGTGGCAGACAGCCCTAGAGACAGAGGTGGCGCCGTGGCTGCAGCTAGGTACCTGGTTGAGGTAGAAATAGTCTTGAGGCTGCTTAAGCTGGAATTCCTGGCGCTCCTCCTCACTGACACCCAGCAGCAGATAATAAAACACATGGTAATTCCTGTGGGTGACCAGCAAGGGAAGTCAGTGCCTGGCCAGGCCCATGGCACAGCAAAGGGTGGGTGGGATAGCTCAGCTGGTCAAGGTGTCTGCTGCTAAGGCAGTGGACTGGAGTTCAGTCCCCAGAACACACTTGTAGAAAAAACTGACTATCCAGTTTGACCACACATGTATGTGTATATACACACCACACAAATACATACACACACACCACCCACCTACCCACCCACACCCACACTGAAATAAACTAGCATAAAGTTTTAAAAAGTCTTAGCTAATGCAATAGCACACGCCTTTAATCCCAGCACTCAGGAGACAAAGGCAGGTGGATCTCTGAATTTGAGGCCAGCCTGGTCTACAGAGTGAGTTCCAAGACAGCCAGGGGTTCAGAGAGACCCTGACTTAATAAATAAATAAAAATTTTAAGTACTATTAGAAAATAAGGAGCAGGGGATGCAGGTCTTAGCCACTTGTTAAGCACAGATTTATTATTCTGAGATGGTCTTATTCTGAAAGCCCTACTGGTCTGGAACCTGAAATCCTCCTTACTCAGTGTCTAAGTACTGGCTCACAGAATGTGCAAGCTGTGCTAGCTCGGAGGTGTTACCCAGACACATTTCAGGCTGACTCTGAATAGCCTGGGCATATGACTTCCAGCATGGGCAGTAAGGGGCACAAGGCTGGATGCCATGGCGGCAAGTATGTGGAGTGGAAAGCCCAAGAGCTTTCAGACTCTAACCAAGGCTTCCCTCAAGGGGCCCTTGGGCAACACAACACTTACTTCACCTCTGTGAAGGCCTCTGAGAAGGACTGTGTTCAGCCAAATCCCACACCCTGGAACTGGAGAGATAGCTGCTCTTGTAGAGGACCCGAAATAGTTCTAGCATCCACACAGCATCCACACGCTGGTTAACAGCCCCCTGTAACTTCAGTTCCAGGGGTTCTGACACCAGGCAGTACACTTACTAACACGTAGGCAAAACACCCAGATACATAAACAAGCAAAAGACCATGCCCCACCGCTCATCCTTCTCCCGGGATACCAGGCGAGACTTTTCAAGCAGATATTTCTCCACAACAGCTCTGTCAGAAAAGAAAAAAAAGGGAGATTACATTTTCGTATTGAAATTTCTTCTTTTGAGTTTTTTGCTTTGACTAGAGTTGAGAATGAAACCATAAACCATACCAAGCATGTATTACTAAGCCAAGTCCCCAGCCCCTCACAGGGGATCCTAGGCAGGGGCTCCACCCCTGAGCCATGCCCCCAGCCCCTCATTGGGGGATTCTAGGCTGGGGCTCCAAGGCAGGGGCTCCACCCTGAGCCAAGACCCCAGCCCCTCACTGGGGCATTCTAGGCAGGGGTTCTAGCCCAGAGCCACACCCCCACCCTTCACTGGACACTCTAGGGCCATTATCTATGTCTGAGCCATGACCTTCACTTCGGTATTGTTATGGTTGCTCTTTTCTTCATTTCACCCAGGCTATCATAAAGCCCAGGCTAACCTCTAACTTGCTGTATACAGAGGACACCTATCAACTCCTGATCCCCTCCCTCATCCCCCCCCCCCCTCATCTCCTGAGTGCTGGGATGACTGACAGGCCCATGCCACCACAACCCGAGTTACAGAGTGTTGGGCACAACCCTGTGACACTACACATACTCCCACTGTCCTCTCCTGGTGTTTGAGACAGACCTTACTGTGTCACTGAGGTTGGCCTTGAAATGCTGCTCTCTCCTCAATCATCCCTTCTGTGTGTTGGGATAACACGTATCATACACAGGGTCTCTGTAGTGCTGAGGGAGGAACCCAGGGCCTCATGCTTGGTAGCCTCTCTTCCAAGGCAGCCACATCCCTAACCCGTATCTCTGCTCTGGCCTAGCACATGGCACCATGTTTCTGCCTGTTGCAAATGCCACTTATGTTCCGACTTCAAACTAAGAATCAGGAATCGGCTGACCCATGTGTTCCCCGGCAGAAAGAGTACAAGGAGACCTGACGGGCCAGCCCTGGGCAGGTGAAGAGAAGGAAATGAAACATCTCAAAAGCAGAATGCTGCTGGAGGGCTTCAGGCATCTGTTGTGCACACTGGCTCAAAACTGCAGTGTGAAGCTCAGAGAGGACTTCCACGGTTTGACTGCTCACTGACAGGCAGACAACAGACAGGTTATTTTTAAGGTACAACTTGGGCACATGTTGGCCTCGAACTCAGAGATCCTTCTGCCTCTGCCTCCCAAATGCTGGGGGATAAAGGCATGAGCACCACTGCCCAACACGGCCCTGTGTTTTATTTAAGTCTTTTCCTATATTTTTAATTGTTGGTCCTATTATCTACCATATATGTTCACAATATGTGAAAGCATGGGCATTCCTTGTCCTCACTCAGCAAACTCTCATGGCTGAGCTGCACTCCTCACTTTATGTCTGTTCAGTATGAAAGGGAAATGCATGCCACAGCGTGCATGAGGATGTGTGTCAAGGGACAATGTTTGGGAATATCTTGTTTCCTACTTTGTTGAGGATGAGTATCTGTCCTAGACTTCTGTGACAAAACTACCCTGATCAAAAACCCGAGGGGGGAAACCAAGACAAGTCCCACAGACAGTCCATAGGCCAGTGTGGCTCAGGCTAGCTGTCAATCAGATTGACTCTTGGCTGTCAGGTCACGTGCCCAGCTAACCAGCGTCAGTCCTGTGTGTGCTGTTGCACACTGCAGGCTGTCTAAGTCCGAGCTCCATTCTGTGGTCTCTGAATGCCATCTCTTGGTAGGAGTGTGGGAATGACTGAGCCCCACATCTGCCTTTCACATGGCTTCTGGGTATGGAAGTCCAGTTGTCAGGCTTTGGTGGACAGTGCTTTAACCCACTGAAGCTGCCTTCTGGCCTCCAACCCCACAGGTCCCTGGCTTTCCTGGTCAGTCTGAGTCACCCGTGTGAAGGGCAACAGGGACTGCAGGACCCTTGAAGCCCAGGCTTGAGTCCTCTCTATCTCCAAACACTAGGTACCACAACTACTTTAATTTTTTCCAAGTATTTATTTTAATATTTCATTTTCATTTTGAATCCTAAGTGTGAATCTGTATGTATGCTTGTGCACTGTTAAGTAGGTGCTGAGAACCAATAATCTCAGGCATGTTGAAGGAGCAACTGATGCTCTTTGGTGCTGAGCCAGTGACTGCAGTATCTGCATGCAGTGATAAGATATGGGGACAGAATCCAGTGGACACACGCAGTTATGCATATCAACATAGATCTTCCACACATAGCAATACAACCTGAGTCACAGGGTCTCTTGCTGAGCAGTGCTCATCCATTTGGCCAGTCTAGTTGGCTGGCTTCCTTCTTTCTGCTTGAGTGCTGGGATGATGGGTGGCTGCTACACCCGTCCACTCAGCTTTCATGAGGGTTCTATGGATTCGAATCCTAGTGCTCACACCCTACAGCATTTTAGCCCTTTAGCCATCTACTCAGGACCTCTCGGTCCTCTATACGATATCTTTAGCTTTGAGCAGTCATGTCTCTGGAAGCAGAGGTTTGGTGCCTGCTGACTCCGAAAACCTGGACAATCCTAGGTTTAAGCTTTGCATTCTGGATGCTTAGGTTACAAAGTGACAGTCCAAGTTTCTGGAGGACTGTGGTGACCTAGGCACTATCTCAGGCAACCCTCCCCAACACAGAGACAGGAGCCTGTGGGAAGGAAGGGGTCTGGCCAGCCCCCTTCACATCAACTGGGCCTGGCAGGGCCCACCCAACCTGTGAGGATTTGTGGGCCTTTCTATCTGAGCCTGCCCCTTTAAATTTTATTTATTTTCTGCTGTTATGAGACAGGGTCTCACCAAGCAGTCCCCACTGCCCTGGAACTTACTATGTAAACTAGGTTAGCCCTGAATTCACAGAGATCCCCCATCTATAGGACAGTAGGTCAGTGCCATTAGGCCTGCAGGTCTGCAGGGGACAAGAGCACAGGGTAGATTCCCAAGGTGCTGCCCAGACTCATGATTCCTTTAAAGAAAAGAATAGGCTGGAGAGATGGCTCAGGTCATCTCTATTAGAGGACCCAGGCTCCACTCAAGGCAGCTCAAAACTGTTAAGTCCAGTTTCTGCAGATCCAACATCTTTGGATCTGGCCTTTGTGGGCAATACACACACACACACACACAAAATAAAGAAATCCAAAAATAACTTTGAATAAATAAACTAAATAAGAGAAAACTGTTATCTTTTTTTTTTTTTGTTTTGTTTTTTTACAGGTACAATTCTGCCAGGGAGCCCAAGCTAGTCTGGAACTTACAATCATTATATCCCCATCCCCACCGCTGCTTCTGCCCCAAGGGCTGGGTCACACAAACACTTCCTTTTCTTCCCTCCGAGACTCGGCTATGGGCCCTGTCCCAAGTTAATGTTTCTAGGGTCCCATTCTCCTCTTGTCCAGGGGTAGGTAGTCACTGTGCCTCAGCAGAGGACAGACCTGCTCTGTGGAAGCAGGTTAGCACTTGCTGGAAACAGCTGGTCAGCTTCCTTCCTCAGTCTTCGATGGATTCTAAGCAAGGACTCCACCTGACCATACCTCCAGCATTTTAGATTTTGAATTAATTTTTCAAAATAAATTTTACACTCTGGCTGCAGTCTATCCCCCACCCCCCACTATCTCTCTATTCCGACCCCCAATACACTCCTTGTCTATGTTAAGGAAAGGGCAAATTCCCCCATGAGTACCAACAAAACATGGCATATCATGCTATACAGTAAGACTAAGCCCCCCCCCCTTGTGTTAAGGCTGGACAAGGTGACCCTGTAGGGTCCCAAAAGCCAACAGAAGAGTCGAAGACAGCCTCTTTCCCACTGTTAGGAGGCCCATAAGAGAACCAAGATATACAACTGTAACATATATGCAGACGCCTTGGCTATCAGTTCAGTGTCTGTGAGCCCCTGTGAGCACAGGTTAGTTGGGTTTTCTTATGGTAACCTTGACCCCTCTGGCTCCTACAATCCTTCCTCCCCCTCTTCTGCAGGATTCCCCAAACTTCTCCTAATGTTTGGTTATGAGTCTGCATCTGTTTCCACCAGTTGATGGCTGAAGCCTCTCTGATGACAATTTGGCTAGGTACCAATCTGGTCACAGGAAAAGCCAGTTCAGGCTACGCATCCACTATTGCTAGGAGTCTTAGCTGGGCTCATCCTTGTGGATTCCTGAGAGATTTCTTTGTGCCAGGTTTTTACCTGACCCTGAAATGCCCCCCACTTTTGGTATTGAGTTTAATTTTATGTATATCAGTGTTTTGTGTATGTGTGTGTGTGTGTGTACATAAGTGCAGTGCCTGGAGACCAGAAGCAGACACCAGACCCTGAGAATGGACTTCCAGTTAGTTGTGAGCCTCATTTGGGTAATGGGAATTTAACTTGGGTCGTCTGCAAGAGCAGCCAGCCCTGAATTTGGGGGTTTGTTTTGTTTTTGTTTGTTTGTTTGATTGTTTTCGAGACAGGGTTTCTCTGTGTAGCCCTGGCTGTCCTGGAACTGGCTCTGTAGCCCAGGCTGGCCTTGAACTCAAGAGATCTGCCTGCCTCTGCCTCCTGAGTGCTGGGATTAAAGCTATAAGCTACCACATCCAGTCTAATTTTTAGTGTTAAAGGTCTGAGTCCAGCAAGGGGGTCCTGTGAGAGCAGAGGCTCCCTTTGAGCAGAGATCTGTACTCATAAGAAATTAAAGCCTCAGGAATAGGAAACTTGGGTTCAGACAAGTTCTGATCCTTGGTTTTGTAAAGAAATAGTGGCAGAAATATGGCTGGACACAGCAGGAAAAGGCAGCCTTGGATTGTAGCCTGTGGCACAAGGCTGTGGCAGCCTGAGGAGAGGAAATTAGGCTGAATATGGACACTGGCCAACATGGAATTCTTTTCTTGTACCTAAGACCAGTATTTGAGCAGGGAAGGAGTATAGGGTGTGGGCCAGAAGCAGAGCAGCTTGCTGAGCACCCCCAAGAGAAAAGCTGTTCTAGACCGAACTTTCTGGGATCCTCTAGCCCAAGTCTACCCACCAACCCACTCAAGAGTCTTCAGTATACTTTCCCACCCATAAATCAACTCATCTCCCTAACACAAAATCTATCAATCTGACCATAAACTTACAACCTACCCATTTACCCATTCATATAACAACCATTCCACAAACCCCTCAATCTATCCACCCACCTAGGAATCTACTCAAGCATCCAAGCTGCCATTTGCCTATACACAAAATATATGCATAAATCCAGCCACCCACACATCTATCCCTCAACCCATGAATCTATCTGACTGACTCTGCTCAGCTACTTCAAATAGCTAGACCATCACATCATGTTGCTGCCTAGGACTATCTCTTTCTGGGTAAGGGCCTCACATCTGGCTGATACTGGGAGCCACACTCCACTCTGTTTCTGAGACTTTGACATCTTACAGAGTAGAAACCTTATGAAGACCAACAAGCATTCTATATAACCTGATTGGTTCTGACTCAAGGGCCAAAGAAGATTCTCACTGCACAGACCTCAAACTCTCAACACCACATTTGCAGATGGGGTGCATCCCTGGGGCAGAGCAGTGACTAAGCTAACAGGGAGCTGTAAAGGGTTCCAGCCTTAGCTTGAGGGGCACACAGACAGAGCAACTTACCCCCGCACGATACCACTCTCCAGGTAGTTGACTTGGATGAACTTCCCAAAGCGGCTGGAGTTGTTGTTGTGAGCTGTCTTAGCATTCCCAAAAGCCTGTGGGGAGCAAAGACAGCACTTCAGACCCCTAAAATCTGAATGGCCTCCAGCCTGGCCTCTGAACTCCTGTGTGCACATTCTTGTCTCCAGAAGCTGCCCTGAGCTACACACACACACACACACAAACATACACACCACATACATACACACAAATATAATAAAAAAAAATTTTTTTTAAATTTAAGGGCTTGATACTATTGTATGTATGTGTGGAGGGTATTTTGCTTGTACTATGTACCATAGGTGTGCCTAGTGCCTATGGAGGTAAGAAGGTGTTAGATCCCCTGAAACTTAGATACAGGTGGTTATGTAATCATGTGGGTGCTGGGAACTGAACCCAGGTCCTCTGGTAAAAGCAGCCAGTTTAAGTGCTAAACCATTTCTCCAGCTCAATAGTGCTGGGATTACAGGAGTGCAAAGCCACAGCCAGCTTTTCACATAGATTCTCAGGATTCAAACTCAGGTCCCCACACTTGCACAGCAAGCGCTTTTACCCTCTGAGGCATCTCTTCAGAGCCTGTTTATCTTTTGAGACAGGCTCTCACTTTGTGGCCTGGAGCTAGCAACCATCCTCCTGCCTCAACAGGTGATAGAACGATACAACCTGCACCATAACCACCACCTCCACCAGCTTATAATCCTTTAAAAATTATGCAGTCTCAGAAGGGAGACAGAGGCAGAGGTATTTGGGAGGCAGAGGCAGGCAAAACTCTGAATTTGAGGCTAGCCTGGTCTACAGAGTGAGTTCCAGGACAGCTAGAGATATGCAGAAAAACCAATCAATCAACCAACCAGGCAACCAACAAATGAATGAATGAATGAATGAATGAATGAATGAATGAATGAATGAATAAAGGCATCTATAGCACGTGATTACAATGACAGAGGACTAAGATGACCGAACAGGTGGCCTCTGTTCCATAGCCCAAAGGGAAATTACACACACAAAAAGCCAGGGTTTCTCCATGATGGTGGAGGACCAGCCTCTTCCTCCCATTCTGTGATGCCATTCCCAGTCAGCCTCTGCCTCTGATCCCAGTCTCAGGAAACAGAGGCAGGATTGCCATGAATTCTAGGCAAGACTGAGCTACAAAGAAACCTTCATTTTAAAAAAAAAAGACATAAGCCCACAGAAACGGTGCATGGTATGGCCCATCTTGTCCCCTGTGGGCTAGGGTGTCTGCAACTGAGATAGCCTATTTCTCAGGGGAGTTGTCATAGCACCTCAGCCTAGGGCTGCTTGCTACAGATGAGTTCCCATAATTGCTTCCATATCTCTAAGAGGCTCCTTTTAAAGAGCTACAGACAACTTTCCCATGCAAACCTCTAAATATGACAGCCAGGCCCAGATCTGGGGACAGTCAGCCAGTAGTGCCAAAGGGTGCAGAGGAGGTTGTGTTCTGGTTCTGTGATTACAGATGACCCTGCAGGCCAGGATTTTTTCTGTGCCTGGTGACCTCACGTGTCTGGTATGTGTCTGAGTACACAGCAACTTTTCAAAGCCCAGCTAAAAATATCTGATTGATGCTATAATACATAGAGAAGGAAATGCCAGCTACAGGCATGCCGTGTGGCTGGCCCTGGGGCTGAAGGGGATGGCACCAGGATATAGGTGGCCTGGAGGAAAGGGCCAAGCCGTGGTAGAAAAGCCCTGCTAATACTACTGAACCCTCACGCCCAGGCAAGGTGCCAGGGAAAGGGCTCAGCTTTCACAGAATGATTTTCTTCCTTTCTAACATAAAAAATACATTGCTAATATTAGTTTGTGTACTGCTAAAAATAGATCCTGATTAAATCTACTGATCCCACTTTGGGTCCAGGTCCAGAGGAAATCACAACAGTCAAGCGGTGGAAAGGACAGGGCAGACATGGTGTGAGCACACACAGTAGAGGCTGGGGGAGCACCAAGCAAGCACCAGAACCCAGCACAACTGCCCAGAAACTAGCAGGGCTCTGTGCACACCATACATGCCACATACGTACACACCACACACACTGAGACATACAAACACACATCATACACACCACCCACACACATACACATGCAGACACACAGAGACATACACACACCATACACTTCACCCACACCCATCCACACCATACACACACACACACACACACACACACACACACACACACA
Source organism: Phyllotis vaccarum (assembly GCA_033318265.1). Classification (NCBI taxonomy): domain Eukaryota; kingdom Metazoa; phylum Chordata; class Mammalia; order Rodentia; family Cricetidae; genus Phyllotis; species Phyllotis vaccarum. Next base: position 176,634,455 of record JARWLC010000002.1, on the reverse strand, counting down.
CACACACACACACACACACACACACACACACACACACACACGAGGACCCCCTTATGAAGGGTCAAAGTCTCACTGTGTGGCCCAGACTGGCTTGAAATTTAAGACTCCCTAATTCAGCTGGGATGACAGTTGTGAGCTACCAGTCTCAAATTTAAACAATTAAAAAAAAGATTTTATGTGTTTGCCTGTTTGCCTTAAGGTTTGTGCACACTGTGCTTGGCACCCATGGAGGTCAAACTGGAGTTGTAGAAAGTAGGTGCTGGGAATCAATCCGGCTCCTCTCCAAGGGCAGCCAGGGCACTGCTTGCCCAGCCATCTCTCCAGTTTGTCCTTGCCCCTTTATTTTTGGGTCTCGTTATACAGTCCAAACTGGCCCGGACTCGAGATCTGCCTGCCTCTGCCTCCCAAGTGCTGGGATTAAAAGAGCGTGCACCATACTCATTTAGATTTTTAAATGCATTTTCTAGTGAGTTTAAGGCCAGCCTTGGCCACGAGACCCTGTTTCAAAAAGAAAAAACCCAAAGCACATACTCTGCACTCTTGCCCCACCTCATCCCAGCTCTCTCTTCAGTCCTGACTGGTGGTCTACCCACTAGGTGCAGGTAGCAACTGCTCACCAAACACCAGAGACTGAGTAGTTTCCATGTGGGTGGTGCTACTTGCCTGTCATATTCTGGCACTTGGGAGACTAAGGCAGGAGGCCTGAGTTTCAGGCTAGCCTGGGTTATGTAGCCAAAATCCTGTTTCACCAACCAAAACTTCAATAAAAAAGGAGCACAGCCTTGGCTCATAGCACGTCTGCAGGTGAGTCTGGGGTGGCTTCCTCTAAAGAGAAGGGCCCATGCTGGGGGAACAAGTGAAGTACCACCAGAAAAACCTTGTTGTCCCCGACTAGCAGCTATGGTTTCTAGTGTCTTCCTTAGTTGTCTTCTGAGGTCGTGAGTGACATCCTGGCTACAGGCCCACAGTTCCAGGGCATTCTGTGCATCCGTGCAGCTGCCTGTGGTGATGTGTGTGATAAGTGAGGTTAGCCATTTTTGTCCTTTGTCTTTGAGACAGGGTCTCACATAGTCCAGCTCGCTTCAAGTCCTGAGTATATGCACGGATGACTTTGAACCATGAATCTTCCTGTCTCGGCCTCCTGCTAAAATTGCAGGTTGGGGCCACCCAGAATTACATGGTGCTAGGGGCAGAACCCAGGGCTCTGTGGCCTGTACCCCCGCCCGTTTGGCTTTCTGAGATGATTTTTTTTCTCTATGCTGCCCAATCTGACACTGAACTCCTAGATTCAGAAGACACTCTGCCTCAGCCCTGAGTGCTGGGGTCACGGGGTGAGGGGCACTGTCAGATCTGGCCCCCTGCCTCAGCCCTGGCCCAACCTTGCTTTTGACAGCTGCTACAAAGTGCAGAGGTCAGGTCACAGTAGTCACAGGGAGAACCCAGCCACTGAAGGACAGCCATGGCCAGGGCAGCAGAGGTGAGCTGCAGATACAGGAACAGGAAGTGCAGCATCACCCTGACCTCTCAGCTCCTCCCTCGCTCTGTGAAGGAGGAAGTAGAGGCGTTTTAGGGCCTGCCTCACACCACACTTCCACTCAGAGGCCCTCTTGGTGTCTTCTAGCCTTTGGGCTCAGCACAGGCTATGGAAAGCTGATGGACCCGTGGCCATGTGACAACTTCAGCTGTCAGGGATGTGACCATCACCCTCAGTGCCCCTGACCATGGGAGGCATCAAGAGCCAGCCACTGGTCTGGAGGCCAGGATGAACCCCTCCAACATGGACCAATCTCCACCTGAGATCAAAACAACAGCAAAATCTCAAGTATGTCTGAGGAGATGGTTCAGTGGGTGAAGTGTTTGCTACCCAAGTGTGAAGAGCTGAGTTTGAATCCCAGAACTAAAATAAAGCTGGATACACAATGTGATTGTCTGGAGTTGGAAAAAGAATCCTCAAGCAGTAGAAAACAGAGACCCTGTCTCAAACAAAGTAGAAGGTGAAGACCACACCTACGCACGCACGCACAAGAAGTTAGGACTAGTACAAATTATTACTGTTATAGGATTTCACCATGTAGTCCAGGCTGGACTTGAATTTACTAAGTAGCTCAGGTTAGCCCACACCCCATACTCCTCCTTTGTCCCACAGGACAGGTCTGCACTAGCCTGTGAGTCACTGAACAATCCCAAGACTCTACCTATACCATGAAAGGACTTCTCAGGCAAGTGGCTCCTGAGACTGTAGTGAGGGGGACAGATGCTCCAGCTGGCTCAGGCTCTGCAGGCTGTCTTCCCTTGCAGAGGCCACCGCTTCTCTTGCTCTGTCTGTGTCCTTGAGGAATCAGGACACTGACTCAGGTTTTCTCCTTTTGGACAGCAGTATCCCCAGCCCACTCTGATGCTTGCTTTTTTTAATGACTGCACAGGCAGAGGACAGGCTCAGAGGTCATCACTCAAGCTATGTCCACCTTGGTTTGGGGGACAGGTTTTCTCACTAGCCTGGAGCTACCAAGTCACTAAGCTGGCCAGGAACCCCAGGACTGGCTTGTCCCCACCTCCCTGGGCTGGAACCAGATCCTGATGAGGGTTCTAGGGATGGACCCAGGCCCTCATGCCTGCTGCCAACTATTTTACCAAATGGACTACATACCAGCCCCATAATCACAATGTGCCTGCCCACAGTCTCCATGGTACTTTCAGCTGGCACCTCCCTCTCCTGTTTTCAACCCAGGACCATACGGCTGGCTCTCCTCCCTGGGACAAAAGCCTTACAATACCTTTTATGTGAGCACTGGAGATGAGACCCAGGTCTTTAGTCACTTCACCCGCTGAGCCATCTCCCACCATGACTTGCCTCACTAATGCTGTGACCACAACAGTGGCCTCCTGGGACCTTGGAAGCCCATGTTCTCTAGCACTGGGCTATGGGGGTGGGGGTGCTCAGGGCTCATCTGGCATGTGAAGGCCCTGGGCTCTAGCCCACAAGTGCATAAAGCTGCAGTGAGACACGCCTGTCACTCAGCACTTGGAGGATAGAGGTAGGAGGATCAGGAATTCAAGCTCATCCTCAGTGACACACCTTTAGAAGCTAGCCTTGACCACACCATACCATCACTCAAAAACAAGCACAATCATAAAACGGAAAGATCTGAAATTTCTAAAACAAACAAACAAACAAAATACTCTTATGGGTACAGTCATGGATAGCCTAAACACTGTAGCCCAGGCTTGACCTCAAACTCTTGGGCTGAAGGGCTCAAACGATCCAATCTCAGCCTCCTTGGGTGCTGAGACAACAGGTACAAACCACTACAAGCAGTTTCATCTACGAGTTTATGGGTTTATTAAGCATCACCACATACAGAGTCAGAAACGGTGGCAAAGGTCTGTGATCCTACCACTTGGGAGGCTGAGGCAGAGAGGTCATGGATTTACAGCTACACTTGTTTGGTGTAATACATTAAACAGAACAGAAAAGAAGCATGGTGCTTGTCCTGGTGAGACACAGGCTAGTCATTTGAGAAGAGGGAACGTGGACCAGAAAATACCTGCATCAGAGCGCCATAAAGGCAAGCCTGTGGAGCGAACCACTGATGATTGAAGGGGCAGCAGCACCCATCCCGGGCTGAGTGGTCCTGGGTCCTATAAAGCAGGCTGAGCATGTGGCATCCTCGATGGCCTCTGTATCAGCTCCTGCCCTGACTACCCTTGATGAACTGTGATGTGGAAGTAAAGTGAAATCAATCCCTTCTTCCCGAAGTTGCTTTGGCTTTGGTTTATCATCACAGCAGAGCCATAAAGACAGAGGCGCACACCTTCAGCCCCAACACGTGGGAGGCAGAGGCAGGCAGATGTGAGTCTAAGTCATCCAGGGCTACACAGTGAGACCCTGTCTCAAAAGCAACAACAAATATTTTGAATTTTTTTCTTTTTCTTTGACTTTTAAAAATTTGTGCTATTGTGACCTATCTGAATACTTCTATAGTGTGTGTGATAGTAATTTAAGTTCTTAATTTACTTATGGGGGAGGCATTGCACTTACAGGTCAGAGGACACGGTGCAGTTCTCTGATTATGTGGGTCCCAGGGATTGAACTTAGGTCCTCGAGCTGGCGGCAATCACCTTTACCCAATAAACCATCTTGCTGAAGTGCTGAGGAAGCCAGGCCTGTGAGCACTGAGCCTCCTGAGTATTTCATTTGTTGAGGCAGGGATGATAGCATGCACTACTCTCCTGCATGACTTCTATTATCTCAGGGCACTGCCAACACCGCCCCCTCAGCTGCGGTGCTCCATCCCTGTCACCTGCCACCCACGTCCTTGCTCCCCTCCTGTGGGAACAAGAAATCTTTGCTTTAACCTACACCATCAAGAAGCAAGTGCTGGCTGTACCCCAGAAACTGGGGCACTGAGGTCAGCAGAGAAAGGCAATTCAACCAAGTCAATGTCAAGGCATGTGGGTGCAGGATCCCTGGAAACCTGAGTGGAAAACTCCTGATGCCACCAGTCTGGAGACAATGTAACCTGCATGCAGTGGTGTCACAGGGGCCAGAACTGGGAAGCTTTTAGAGGCCAGTGACAGCTAGCTTGGAGATGGAGGATGGGGCCAAACAGCCCTAAACAGAACACTGCCACCAAAATGGGGAGGTGTAGAGGGATGCAGTGTGTGTGAAGGGCTTCATCCCCTGGGATTAGCTGTGAACATCAAGGCAGCTGGTAGCCTCTTGGTTTCTTTAGACAGGCTCTCACCAACCTGGAATCTGCTACATGGATCTCCCTTTCCTGCAAATGCTGAGCAGACCAACCAAGTGCTCAGCTGTCATCACTACAGTGGACCTTGGAACCCCAGAACTAATGCACCACCCCCATAACTGAAATGTGCTGCCTCTGGCTGGCAATTCGTTCCCCATCCTCCATTCCACAAGAACTCATTCTGTAGACCAGGCTAACCTTGAACTCATAGAGATCCAATTGACTCTGACTCCCAAGTGCTGGGATTAAAGGCATGTGGCACTATGTCCAGCTTGATTCCCTGTTTTTAAGTGATCTCACATAGCCCAGGCTGCCTCAAACCTGGCCATCTAGCTGAAGCTGATGACCTCATGATCCTCCTGCATCAGCTTCTCGAGTAGCTGCTGGAGTGAACATCTGTGCACTCACCCTGCTTCTCTTTACCTGTTCATGTAGACTCCAGGAGTGTTGGGGGCAGAGGATCAATGCTGATCTAGTGACTCCAAGAGGGCTTTTTTTTGGGGGGGGGGGGTTAGTGTGGGTCTGGTGAGGGGAAGTCAGTGTAAGTCTTTGGGATCTGTCCATACTGGTTGTATAGCATGTGACCTACACACTCTGACTCCCCACAGTACTCACACAAGCCCCGAGTATTTATTGAGACACTTGCGACTCTGGTTTGGGTATGGTGTTAAACTTGCCTCAAACCCCCAGGCACTGGGATGACAGGCGTGTCCCACTGTACCCAGCTCAAGGAAACTTTTTTGGGTACTTCAACTATAGCCCATAATTTTACTCTACTCTTAGATGCGGTATTCCCAAATATGTAACTTCCCTCAGGTCTGGAATAGCTTTGAAGTGAGCAAAGGCCCTTCCCTCATCAGCTGTGCCAGGGAGAAGCAGGGAAGCCACAGGGCACAGGGCAAACTTGAGTGCACAGCTGTCCCCTGGCTAGGGCTGCTCAGGGCCACTCTGACCCCACCTGCAGCTCCCAAATGGTCCCAGGACACATCCCTGTTGGCCCAGTGTCCCTCATCCACCCGATACCCTTCCTGCACAGCTAGCTGCTGGCCTCTCCCCCTTCTGTAGACACACTGGCTCTCCTAAGTTCCCACTGCTCTCCAACTCCCAATGTACTTAGGGTGTGCAGGGTGAAGGTAGCCTGCTGGTTGGCCTCAGGTGTTGGGTAAAGGCACCAGAGCCAGAGACTCAATGGCCAGTGACACCCTCCTCTCAGCTGTGGCCAAGCAGGACTCTTTCTCATGCTGGTGTCCCTGCTTTACCAGCCCTGGCTGTGACCTGCACTTCTCAGAGCTCCCAGGAGTACATTAAACACCAGATACTGGTCACGACCACAAGTGCCCACAGGCTCAAGAAGGAAGTGCAGGGTTGCTGGAGAGTGAAGGGGACTCCTGGATCTTTTCAGTCTTTGGGCCTTGTGCCCCAGGCCCTTAGCAGACAGGATGAAGGAGGCGGCTGGAAACCCCCGTACAGAGCTGGGAGCATGGTGACAGTAGATTTGTAAGGAAGTGGGACTTGGTAATCATCCCTACAGTAAAGTGATGGCCTTGCAAACATGAAGACCTGAGCCCAGCACCCAAAACCCACATAGGAAATGCAGCACTGTGTTCAGCTTGCTTTCTTCACTCAGATGTCTAGGACCCAAACCTAAGATGCTGCACAAAGTGGTATGTCTTCCCACCTCAACGGTGCAATAGAGACAAGACAGTTCCCACCTGATCAAAACCTCACCAACACATCTTCACAGCTGATTCCAGACTTTGTCAAGTTGATAATTAAATCCAAGCATCCCAGACTCCCAGTGGATGCCCACAAGCATGGGCGGTGCCAAAGCCAACATTCAGCTGAGATCTCTTCCTGCACACCCACTAAGCAGTCAACAGTGAAATTTGAAACTGCTTATTTCTGGATTTTTCCATTTAGTATTTTCAAACTACAGTTAAACCATGAAAACCTGAAGCCTACAAATCAAAACCCTTTGGAAGGGAATGAATGTCCATTGTCTAAGAAAACCTGCACTGGACTGCGGATGTGGCTCGGATCGTGAAGTGCTTGTAGCTTAGTTGGTAAGGTGCTTACAGCTCAGGGGGCACAGTGCATTTATATGGTCTTCCGTTCCCAAAGCCACACAAACTAGGCCTGTGGCACACACCCATTATTCTGACTCTCAGGAGATGGAGGCAGGAGAATCCTTAACTATATTACAAGTATGAGGCCAGCCTGGACTACATGAGACTCTGTGGAATGACAGTAAAGCAGATGGAAGGGGCTGGAGAGGACTGCATGAAGCCTACTGATCCTGAGGACAGTCAGGCATGAACTCTTCTTTTCTGGGGAATTCCTGCTACTGATTTTCAAGCCTTCTTCCAAGTCAGCCTGGAGACTCACCTCCAAATCCCATGTCCAGGTCCCCTCCTCACCAATAGAGACCATTTTGGTGGTGGGTAAATAGTGATGTACCTGCAGGGCTCAGTCACTTCCACCCACAGGCACCAAGATGTGTGGCTTAATGCCCCACAAAACACAGAACCCTGAAAGTACGCTGGCTGGAGGTTCCATGACACCTAAACACCACTGTCAGCAACTCTAAGCCCAGTGACTCCCAGAGGAGCCCAATCGACATCTGGACACACTGGTGGGTAGGGGCCTGGACCCCCAAAACAGCTGGGAAGGGACTGGGTTTGATAGGAGATGGACCATTGTGGGGCTCTCTGCACCCTGACATATGCGAGGCCTGCCTGTCTGGCTCTTCCTGGGACATGCTGCAACCAAGGGGTCCCCAAGACTGCTTCTCTCCATATGGTTCACACAGACTCTAGTTCTGCTTCCTACCCTGGGTCCATATGTATCTGGTTGTCCCTCCATTCATCCCTTAAGGGCCAAATCCCAGGGCTTAAGTCACATGGTTCTTTCCTGACTCAATGTAAACTCCCCCACACCCACCTCATACCATCCCCATCCTCCATAAGCTAGTGACCCTGACATCGGCACTAAGACCTTTAGGACCCAGACAGGTACAAGGTAGGTCTGCAATGACCCTGACGTGCTCAATGACCTCCCAAACAATACAGCTCCCCAGCTGGCTCACACACATCAGGACTCCCCAGCAACATCCTAATCATCTTTCCTCTCAGCCACCTACAATGCCTCTGTATTTGTTTAAGCTCTGAAACATTTTTATTTTGTGACTGTGTATGTGTGTGTACCCTCAGGCACAAACTTGTGGAGGTCAGACACATCTGTCAGGAGTTGGTTCTCTTCTTCTACCATGTGGGACCTGAACTCAGGTCCCCAAGTTTGGTAGCAAGCTCCTTTACTCAGTAAGCCATGTTGCCAGCTTCTAAGATGAGTCACAGTCCTTGAGCCTCAAGCACTCTGTTCCGCCTTGGATAAACCATCAGATAACCAATGTCCCCCAAACAGTCCAGCAGCCACCCAAAACCTCCACCAAGGTCAGTCCCTCCTGCTCCTGGGTGCCTCTCTCTGATGCTTCTTGCCAACTACAACTCCCAGAGACAAACTTCCTTTGACTGCAGCCTCTTGGCAGGTTGTGGACGCATGTCCTGAGGTACATTTGCCTCACTCCTGCTCTGGGATCCTTAGGTGCTTCAAGCCACCCTCAGGCTGCTCGAGGGGACACTGCTCCATGTGGGCAAATAGTGACCATAGCCTTTGATTCTACAGCATTGATCTGTAAGGACCCTAAAGGACAGAGATCCTAACTGTAGCCAGCCATGCTAAGGAATGGAATGTGGAGGAACAAAGTGGGCTGTGACAACAGGGTGGAGTATTACTCACCATGAAAAGGAACAAACCTGACATGCCAACACACACTGTAATACAGATGCATTCTGGAAACATGCTTTTAAGTGACAGAAGCCAAACCAATGGTCTTGATGAAATTCACATGACACAGCCGGCAAAGCCAGAGACAGGAAGTAGATACAAGGAGTAGGCGATGATAACTGGTATGGACAAGGCATCTTATTTGGGGGGTGGGGGGTGGCATTCTAGGACTAGACCGAGATACTGGGTGGCATTATGACATCTGATTCTGTCAAAATGATACCCCCAGGAAGAAGAGACTCCAATTGAGGAACTGCCTCCATCGGACTGGCCTGTGAACCATTTGTGGTTTTCTTGAGGAGGACCCAGTCCACTGTGGGCAGTACCATTCCTGAGTAAGTGGACCTGGGCTGCTAAAGAAAGGCAACTGAGTGCTGGGTGTAGTGGTGCATGCCTAGGCCAGCCTGCTCTACAGAGTGAGTTTCAGGACAGCCAGGGCTATGTTGAGAGACCCTGTATCAGAAAAGAAAGAAAAGCAGGCAGAAGAGTGAGCCTGGGGTAGCCGGTGAGCAACATTCCTCCTCCGGTGAGCTTCTGCTTCAAGCTACTGCCTTGACTTCCCTCAATGGCGAGTTGTAGTCTGTAAGGTGGAACAAGCCCTTTTTTCCTACTTACATTGCTTCTGGTCATTGTTCATCACAGCAATAGAGAGTCAGCTGGGACAAGCCTGTGACAGCCCAGTGTCACTGGGATGAAACACTGAAGGCAGGCTGACTGTAGAGTGAGCAGGTTTAGCTCATGGCCGGAGGACTAGGCTAACTAGTGCTGGCCAGGACCTTCTTACCTGTATCACACTGCAACGTGAACACACAGAACAACAAGCAATCACACCAAGCCTGATGCTGGAGAAGAGACTCCTGAATGCACAGCCCCACCTATGTCACCAACTCCCACCAGCTCCCAACATGGCCGCCTGGGGACAGACCAACAGCTGCTGAGCTGCACTCTTGGTTGACTAATAAGAGACAGGGTCTCACAATGTTGTCCAGGCTGGCATCCAACTCCAAAGGCTAGGTGACAGGCACATGCTGCCACACTTCCAGCTGAGCCACACGCTTTTTAATCTGTCAACATCCCCACACCCCCACCACAGGCTGAGGTACTCCCAATTCAAAAATCTGTGTCAGCCTGACTAAATACGTTTGCCTGAATTCTCACATCAGTGAAGCCAAGCCACCATACCCCAGGATAGCCATGGTCTACAGGCAAAGGTCCAGGAATCACAGTGCTGTGGTCCTGGTGACCTGCAGAGTTGGATAGAGTTTGGTTAGAGTCTTGAGAGGGAGGTGGCAGCTTTAGGACCCTTCCTTCCCTGTTTTGAAGCACAGGAGCTTGTGGTGACTACAGCTACACTCTGTCTCCTCCCCTCTCCTCTTCTGGTATGGCAGGGCCTGTAGTTCTGTAAAGCTAGGGCCCCGGGAAAAACAGCCCGTGCATGTGGGTCCATGTTTCGTTTCTGCTTTCAGAATCAAAGTCCATGCTGGCTCTCACATGCCAGCAGCAGCTGGGGACACACCAGGGCCTGTTCCCTGCTTCCCTAGGGTGAGCCTGCCCAATGTTCTTAGCTTGCTTTTAGGGTGAACTACTGAGCTCAAGGTTGTTGCTGTGCCTGCCAAGGGTGACAGTCCACCATCCTCACAAAACCCCCAAGTGGCTTACTGTCCCTGTAAGCTAAGGCAGTCCCAGTCCACACAGTTCTCTCCTTTCTGAAAGGTAGGGGTACTCCTGACTACTGGAGAATGCCCTGGCTCCTGCTGTCCCCACATCCTTTGAATGGCAACTGTCACAGGGGCATGCAGGGACGTCCACAGGAGTCTTCCTGTTTTCTAGCCAGCACTGCACTGTGAGGCTGCACCCAGGCCTCAGGAAGACAAGAGAGGGCCCAGTGACACCCTAACCTCAAAGTAACCCAACTTCTCCTTTTGGGAGCCCAGAAAAAGTCCCTGACTCTGCAAGCTGCGTGGATCTTTGAGCTGTGCAGCCTGAACCCTGAAAGGACAGGAATGAGTGGGGCTACAGAGCCACATGAGCTGGGTTGACCTGTGACCCAAGATGTACCAAGGCCTGACCCCTGGCAACTGTGACCAGGGAACAAGGGCCTCGCAGATACAGCTAACATTAGGTCCTTTTCTGTCAGTTGGTGCCTTTGATAAAGTACTCAAAAGCTGAGGCAGGAGGATGAACAAGTTGGGACCAGCTTTGGCAGCACAGAAAGGAAAAAAGGGAAGCAGGAAGGGAACCAGGTGCAGCAAGGAACACGCCTCTCATCCCAGCAGTTGGAAGGTGGGGGCAGGAGGATCAGGAGTCCATGGTCATTCCTGGCTACACAGTAAGTTTAAGGCTATCCTGATCTACATGGGTACCAGTCTCAAAACAAACATAATACAAACAAAGGAAAAATACCTTTTGCTCATACGTATGTACCTCATCCAACACACATAATTAAAAATGAAAGTTAGAAAAGTAAATAAAAGAAATTTAAAAATTTCGCTGGGTGTGGTGGTGCACACCTTTAATGCCAGCATTTGGGAGGCAGAGGCAAGTAAATCTCTGTGAGTTTAAGACTAGCCTGGTCTATAAAGAGATTTCCAGGATAGCCTGGGCCACAATGAGACCTTGTCTCAAAATAATAAGTAAATAAATACACTAAATTAAAAATTTTTAAAAAGAAAACCTTCTGGCCAAATTCTCTGCCTCCCAAGATGACTATGGACAGTGTTCAGTCGGGAGAGAGACAGTGTTCATGCAGGGGACACTGACGGCCTCAGGGTTCTGGTATTATGCCTGTAGGAAGTGTTCCAGGCATGTGGTAAACGGAGGCTGCAAAGCACAGCTTGCCACTCTGCAGAGAAGGACCTGGCACCAGACATGGGCAATGCCCATGCTAAGGAGGCCAGCTCTGAGCTCTGAGCACTGAGCTTGGGAGCCTCAAGCTGATGAACACTACAGGAAGCATGCAGACTGCCTGCCTCGGAGCTGGCTCTGTGTGGCTCAGCTCAAACTGAGCAAGGCCACCATCCTCCCCAGCCTGTCCTGCCAGAGAGAGCTGATCAGGCTGCTCCATGGCTGAGGCCTCAAGAAGAAAACCAGAGGAAGGTAACTGAGTGCTGACAATGACAACAGCCAGTGGAATGCGAGCATCCCTAAGTGATGGAAGACGAGGCCGGCAGTAGTTTCACCAGCACAAGAGAAATGGCAGATCCTGAGACAACTATAGAGGAACAAAGTCACTGAGTGTCTCCAGTGGTTAGTCTAAGGGCCGCTGTGGACAGAACTGGAAGTGTGACCTCATTTGGAAACAGTGTGGCAGGAACCTGTGTTCTATGGCTGTAACAAAACACCCTGGACGAGGGAGCTCAGAACAAGGATAGTTCACTTGGCCACTCTGTCTCCTTGAACTTTCTCTTCTCCAGTGGCCATCGGCAAGGCAAATAAGGGCCACCTGAACATAATCGCCAGGATACCACAACCACTCGTTGAGCAAGGCAACTGGTGCCTAATTAGTGCCTACCATGAGGCGGCATCTGCAGCACAGCAGCCTGCACAGGGCTTTCTGTCACGGATGCAGCAGAGTGGAGAGAAGATCATTGTTCAAGATCCATTTAAAGCCTACAAAAGACTTCTTTGGGAATTTTCCCATTTCTTACTTTCAGATCATGGCTGTTGGTAACTGAGGCTGAAGGAGGCTTCTATAACTGTGGAATGGATGGTTCATTTGCACAGATGGACTGATACAAGTTGGGGAAGCCAAAACTAAAAGGAAACCTTAATTTTCTTTTCTCAAGACAGGGTCTCATATTGCCCAGACTGGTCTCAAACTCTCTAAGCTGCAAAGGAGGACCCTGAATTCCTGATCCTCCTGGATCCACCTCCCAAGTGCTGGACAATAGGTGTGCACCACTGTGCGTGGCTTAGAAAACCTATTCTGTTACTTGGTGGGTTTTTTTTAATTCTTTTTCTTCTTACATTTATGTAACACTGACCCTTTCTGTGGGCTGTGGAGGAGAAAGCAGAAACACATCTCCCATGCTAGCGCACAGCTGAGCCTTATGACCTCAGATGATGTCTGCAATGATCTTGGGAGGAAGAGGAACCCAGATGAACACAGCAGGCTAGAAGCAACTTCATGCAGACTGCAGCCCTCCATGCAGGAGGTGGTCAAGAGGTCATAGGTCAATGGGGGCCGCTCCCGCAACCCCCTCCTTCGGGGATCCTAAGGATAAAGAAGCCTTTCATATTGGGTCATGTCCATTCTGGTTTGGCACTCGGGGTGGGGGTAGACTTAGTTCATGACACCACATACCACACCCTCCTGTAGCCTTTTAGCCGTCTCCACATGGGAATCCAGAAGGGCCCTGTGATGGGAATGCTGTATGATCAATGCAGACCAAACATGCCCCACATTTTGTTTATGTACTTTATTTGTTCTGTGTGATTGCTTGTATGAGTTTATATGTACTATATGTACAGGAGCCCTCGGAGACCAAATCTCCCGGACCTGAATTTACAGATGGCTGTGAGCCACCATCTGGGTGCCAGGGACTAAACTTCTACAAGCGGACTAACGGCCCTTAAGTGCTGAGCCATCTCTCCAACCCCATTTGATCTTTTAATGTTTGTGCACAGCTTGGGTGTCTGGGTGTTACACCCTGGAACACTGTTGACCTACTCTGAGACAGTCTTTCCCTGGCCTGGAGCTAACACCTTATTCAAACCTGAGTGGCCAGCGAGCCCCAGTCCCCATCTGGAATCACAGAGGTGCACACTATGCCCAGCATTTCCCAGGGCTCTGGGGGTCAAACCTGCGTCCATGTGCTGATGAGGAAAGCACCCTGCAGACGGCCACCCTCCAGCCCCACAGACTGCTCTATAGCTGGCTCTGAAGTCAGAACATGCACATATGGAAGATCCACTGTCAGAGGATGTTACTTAGTGAGGAAAAAAAAGCAAGCTCCCAAGTCACAAAAAGGCAGAGGAACCTCAGGCACAAATGGATTAGGGAGGCCAAACTGCAGGGAATATAGTGAATCCAACCCTGTGACAAGCAAGAAATGGAGCCTGTGGGGGATGGGGCTGCACCAAAGTGGTAGAACATACATCACACCAAGGTGGTAGCCAAGGGTGTCCTCAGGCACAAGCAGTACAGCAGGGATTCAGTTACAATGAGCACACCACCCATGCCAATACCCATGAACCAAAAGGCCAAGGTGAGAGGAGACACCGGAAAGGTTTGTTAGCAGCTGTTTCCTGCTGACACTGCTTTGATTAAAAAAAAAAAAAAAAAAATCAGCCATGTGGTGGTAGCACATACCTTTAATCCCAATACTCGGGAGACAAAGGCAGGTGGATCTCTATGAGTTCAAACTTAGCCTGGTCCAAATAGTAAGTTCTAGGACAGTCAAGGCTGTCCTTGAGTGTCAATCCTGTCTCAAAAAAAAAAAAAAAAAAAAAAAGGCCACTGGCGGCTAGTGGGTGATACCAAGCCTGATGAGCTGAGTTTGGTCCCTGGGATTCACATGGAGAAAGAACTAACCCCTGGGCTGAAGAGATAGCTCAGGGGTTAAGAGCACTGGCCCTTTCCAGCACCACAACTGGCTATAGCACAGTTCCAGGGGATCTGATGCCTCTTCTGGTTTCTGTAGGCACCAGACATGGATACACGTGCAAGCAACACCCCCCACTGGACCACAAAGAGAGATACAGTCACACACATAGAAAAGAAAAAATAAAGCTTGTCATAAGAAAAGAAGAGCGAGAGAGAGAGGAAGGGAGGAAGGGAGGGAGGGAGGGAGGGAGGGAGGGAGGGAGGAAAACAGGGCCTGTGTCCCCAGTTCCAGAGCTGCAGACATGACTGTACTATGGTCTAAGATGTGTAAACATCTCATCCTAAAATGTCCAGAGTTCGGCTCACTGAGCCTTATACTTTCTGCTGCCTATGCCCAGAAGGCTTGCCCACATGAACTTAGGTGAATGGGGACCCAGGGCAGCAGGCAGTCTCCCCCGGTACACTGTGGTGCCATCTCCCTGACACTCCTGAAATGTGCTCTCACATTCATCATGAGCTCAATCTGTTCACCCAGGACCTGGAGGGCACATTACCACCAAGCACACGTGAATCCTGCCATTCTCCGCTCCAGTTCTGGAGGCTCTTCAATTGAGGTCAGGCCTGGCTGATCCTGGGGAGGAAGCCTCCCTCAGCGAGCACTCCTCTAGCAGCCTTTCATGACTCCTCTCACATTCTGGGCCTCTAACTTCATCCCAGCCCAAGCCTGGACCACTAGAGGTGGCTGGCATCCCAGATACACAGAATGATTACAAGAAGCCAATTCTAGGCCTGCTGCCCTGCCACCCAACCTTGCCCTCCCTCCAAAGCCAGAATGTGTGCACTTTCCCTATGTATACTGCTAGGTGTGAGAATCTGGGTCCCATGAAAGATCAGTACTCTGTGATGAAGACTCAGCTTTGCACATGCTCAGTAAGTGGTGTGAAGACTCCACATCACACAGAGCTGAGGCAGAAAGCCAGGGCCCACTCTCAGCCATCCACCCACCAACAGCACTCACCTCCAGCACAGGCCCTGCACCCAAGATGGTCCTCTCCACACCACTGGCGTAGCCCTTCTGGCTCAGCGCTGTGAGGCAATGGATGAGAAAGTTGGTGCTTTGTGTCTTGCCAGAACCACTCTCGCCTGAGATGACGATGCACTGGTTCACACGCTTGCGCAGCATGGCGTAGTAGGCCACATCTGCCAGCGCAAACACGTGTGGCTCCAGCTTGCCCAGTTGCTGGTTCTCGTACATCTTGACGTACTTGGGGTTGTAGATAGGCAGGAACTTGAAGGGATTGATGGCCACCAGGATGCTGCCCGCGTATGTGTAGATCTTTTGCTGCATGAAACGCAGCTTCAGGTTCTGTAGCAGATTGGCTTCAGTCAGCTCTGGCAGGTTACACAGGTCGTCGAAGTCAGCCTGTGGCCGTGGTAAGAGCCCACGTTCCACCAAGCGCCGAGCTGCTGTGGGCTGTGCCAGCAGGTGCATGTGCAGGTACTGGATGCTGCCGTCGGCGTTCCTCTCTTGCAGCACAAAGTAGTAGCCATCCTCCTGTGGATGCTCGTCCTGTGCGCGCCGGGGCCACAGCAGCACGCGGTGCACAGGCGAGTCGCTGGCATCCAGCACCCACTCCTCCCCGCCTGACTCCTTCACCTCCACCAGCACATAGCACTTTGAGCCGTCCAAGTGCAGGCTGGCCACTGCGTCTCGGATGACATCGCTCGTCGTACTGTCCTTGGTGGCAGTAACACGGCATGAGGCCTGGCTCCCAGGGGTGGACAGCTGCGGGTAGATATGCAGGTGGTAGGTGGCCTGCTGCCGCCGGCCCGAGCTGCCAGCCTCGAGCGCACTCATCCTGCTGGCCTCCCGGCTTTAGCATGCCTCCTTGGAGGGCATGAACCCCCTGCAGCTGGAAGGAAGACCAAGATTAGCCTGGTGATCACCCTGGCACAGACAGTGCCAAACCCACAACAGAACCCACCAAGGCAACTCAGACCAGAAACAACCAACTGGTCTTGAATGACAAAGGACCCAAGTGCCTCCATTTACTTTCTTTTCTTTATGGAAAACAATAAGATGGAATCGAGAGCTTATTGTGGGTAAGGCAGGGACAAATATTCCCGGGCCATGAGAGCACTGGGGTGGGAGTAGGGGTCCATCCTGAGCCATGGCCCCAGCCCCTCACTGGGGGATTCTAGGCAGGGGCTCCTCCCTGAGCCATGCCCTAACCCCGGAAAAATTATGTTTAATAAAATACATTTACTTCTGAAGGCTGCAAAGTCAAGGGATGAGCTGATGCTGATATGGTGCAGAGAGAAGCATAGATGCAGCATGAAGTGCCTGAGAACCCTGTTCACCAACAAGACAAGCGAGGCCTCTACTATGGCCAGCAGGAGAAGCTCTGAAGGATGAAGAGGAGTTTGTTCATGAGACTGGCCAGTAGAGAGAGGGTATAGTAGTCTTCACTGCCTGTTTTTATAAAGTTTTATTCTAAGGTAGAAATACTGTATGTGGCCACTTTTGCAACAAAACCCGTCCATCCGTCTGTCCGTCCGTCCCCCCCACCCCCGCCAAAAAAAAAGTCACAAGAGAGACTGAAGGCTGAGCTGACAAGGCTGTGATATTTACCCCACAGTCACTTCCAGGCATTTGCTGGCCCCTGACTTTGCAGAAGTGTGACTCAGCACCACAAACCTAAACTTAACCGACCCGTATCCGAGAGTGACATCAGTTCTGGGATCTTGAGGGACAAGGCTGAAAGAGGCTCCCTATGATGAGATGACAGCAATGGTTCCCACAAGCACCATGGAAATGCTCAAAGCAGACAAGACGCAAGCTTTACTAAGGAGCTATCTTTTGGTAGAATATGGATCATTCGAGGCTGAGGTACAGTTCAGAGGTAGAGAACAAACATGCCTGGCATTCTTAAGGTCCTGAGTCTATCCCCAGGCCAAAAAAAAAAAAAAAAAAAAAAAGAAAAGACAGAAAGAAAAGACAGAAAGAAAGACAGAAAGAAAGAAAGAAAGAAAGAAAGAAAGAAAGAAAGAAAGAAAGAAAGAGAGGAAGAAAGAAAGAAAGAAAGAAAGAAAGAAAGAAAGAAAGAAAGAAGGAAGGAAAGAAAGAAAGAAAGAAAGAAAGAAAGAAAGAAAGAAAGAAAGAAAGAAAGAAAGAAAGAAAGAAAGAAAGAGAGAGAGAGAGAAAGAAAGAAAGAAAGAAAGAAAGAAAGAAAGAAAGTTCATACATACAGGCACACTTGGCTCAGCACACACCACTACTGAGGAAGGTGAGGTAGGAAGACGAGAATTAAAGGCCAGCCTGAGCAGGTGATTATCTATGAGCTCAAGGCCAGCCTGGTCTACATAGTGAGTCCCAGGACAGCCAGGGCTGTTACACAGAGAAACCCTGTGTCTAAACAACAACAACAAAAGGCCATTATGGGCAACTCAGCCTGACTCTGTCTCAAAATAAAAAGTGAAGAGAGCTGGGGTGTGCAGCCAGAGACCAAGAGCTAACAAAGCTTCGGTATTTACCTCACCCTGGACTTTGCAGAAGTGTGACTCCGCACCACAAGCCTGCAGGGCTTCAACACCCAGTATTTCAAAACAGCAGGAAACAAACACTCAGCCCCATATCAGATCCACTAAGATCTGAAGAAAAATTCACACATGAGAATCCCACGTAGATACTTATTGTCATTACTCCCCGAGTCCACACAAAACCCTGAGACTGCCTTTGGTATTTAGGACATCTAGAAATAGAGGCCACAGAACTGTCTCAGTAGCTAAGAATACTGGCTATTCTTTCTTCCAGAGGACCCAGGTTCAGTTCCCAGTATTACATGACAGCTCACAACCATCTGCAACCCCAGTTCCAGGTGATCCAGCACTCTCTTGTGGCCTGCTTAGGCACTAAGCATGAATGTGGTGCACAGATAGATATATGAAGCCAAAATACCCATACATATAGAATAAAACAAAAATTGAAAATAAAGGCATCTAGATATGACTTCCTGTCTTCAGGACAGACAGCTGATGACTCTGAGGATAACAGTGCTTGCCAACACCTGACAATTGAGTTGGACCCCTGCACCCACAGAGATGTAGATGTACTAGTGCACATGTGTAGTTCAGAGTTCCACAGTGAGACAGGAATCACCAAGAAGCTTAAGGGCCAGCTAACCTGGGGTCCACAGTATCAGCACTGCATAAATGAGACACAGTGCCCCAGAAACAAAACAGAGGTTGGCATAGGCTTGTCACCAAGGCATCTGTAAGGCATAGAGAGGCAGGAAGATAATGAGTTCAAGGCCAGCCCCAGATTATTGGAAGCTGGAAGCAAGCCTGGGTTATACAAAACCCTGTCTCAAAAAAACCCAACTCCCCAAAAGTTCTCTGACCTCTGCTTATGCACATCAAGAGTGAACACAAGCACAAACACACACACACATCCAAGAGTACACACAGACTTAGCAATTATGCTCTTGGTTCTTGACCCAAAAGCACTGAACAAAGAAACCTGAATCCCAGTACATACAGTGTGGTTCACATTACAAGGCAGAAGCACAGCAAATGCTCACCAATAGATGAAGGACAAGTAAATGTGGAATAGCACTCGGCCACAAGAAGGAAGGCTGCACTGGAACAGAACACAACATGGAGGCCAGGAAACATGGTGGACAATTGCTCAGCTGGCAGAACAACAAGCTACTGTGTGGAAGGAAGTCTTGAGTTCCATTCCTAAAGTGTAACCTGGAGCTGGTTGTACCTGTCATCCCAGCATGGAGCCCTGGAGGCACGAGGGTCGAGAATACCCTTGTATGTAGGAAGTGTGAGGCCAACCTTGTCTGTGAGACAAAAACAAAGAACCAGACAATGTCACTGATGCCCAGCATGACCCACTGACAAGAATATCTAGAACAAGCCCACAAGCCAAAGGTAGGAAGCAGAGCTGAGGCTGCCAGCAGTTGGAGTGCTGAGTCTTCCAGGGCAATGGACAGGTTCCGGAAGGATCACACAACACCGAACCACTACCCACCAAGTAACTGTTCACATCCAAGTGGTGAGCGCTGTACCCTGGGGGCACTCCACTACAGAATTCTCTAACAGGTAGCTGGTCTGACAGGAAAGCTGGCTGCCTCAGGGTATAGTGATAAGGAGGGTCAGGAGACCTGCACATCTCTGACCTCTGACCTCGGTCACAGCATCAGGCTTATGCCACAACCATCAAAATGCCACACATGACTTCCTGTGAAGCAACTATACCTTTATAAACTGTTTGAGAATTAGGTGATGTGAGTTTGAGCATTACCTGGGCTCTGCACATAAAGGTGTTAGTCACTAAGCCTGACAACCTGACTGAACTCCCAGGAGCCACCCTTGGTTGAAGCAGAGAATCTACTTCCACAGGACCAACAAGTTGTCCTGTGACCTCCACAGGACACCAACACACACAACAAATAAAATGGAAAACAAACAAACAAACAAAAACTCCAGAATAAAAAGCCAAGCTTGCTAATGCATACCTGTCGTCCCAGCACTTGTGAGGCCGAGGATCCTGAGTTCCAGGCCCACCTGGGATACAGCAAGGACAGGGTGGGAGGCTGTGAGTGCAGCAGGGGCTCTGGGGTGAGGCCTGCAGCCATGGTCATCTGGCAGTTCAGGCCACTCTAACTGTCAACCATAGAATGTTCCAGGTGCTATCACTGCAGGGCAAGAGCAGTCTGTGTGAGGAACACAGGGACTCAAACTAAGTCACACATACTCACATGGCAACAGTCATTTACTGTATGTGAACTTCCAGTCAAAGGTGGCCTGCAGATACAACAGGGGGTCCTGAAAATGACATCACTGAGTGAAGTTGCAGCTGGGTCAAAAGATACCTGACTACACACTGCTTATGGACCTACAAGTACCAATACGAGTGTCTGAATGCCCACAAGCTCAGGTGGGCAAATTTACACAAATACATGCACATGAGTATACACATGAACACACATGCCTACTCAACCCAAGTCCCTCCACACCTCTGCACATATGAGCCTGTGTGGGCCCACAGCCAGGCTCAGAGAGAACCACCCCTCCTAGGGCATGTGTTCTGCCCTGGGTACATGCCAACTGCTATTCCAGGAGCTTTGAAGTGTCTGCTACCAGATTGCCTGAATACAGGTGATCAGAAGTTACATTGGTGCCCACCTCTACCCCCCAATAGGAACCATCTCCCATAGGAGAAGCCAGCAGGGCCTGCTGATGGGGCCTGGCTAGTCCCTGAGCATTGCTACCTGCCCTGCCCCTTGCCTGAGGCTCTCTGACCATGCTGCTGCAAATGCAGGCTGAACCCGCTGTGCTCAACTCTGGCCCTTGCTTCAGAAACTGCCCTCTCAGAGGCAAAGATGAGGCTCATGGGAACAGTTAACAGGGCCAGCTCAGCAAGTCCCATCCCAAACTGGAAGGAAGCTGATAAAGCTTCTTGCCCAAGATGCCTGCTACCCTGCCAGGCTGTAGGCAGAGGGGATAAAAGCCAGCTAATGTCAGGTAAGGAGACTGTTCCTGTGACAACGTCTCTTCCCATGTTGGACTGTCTGCTTCCTGGGAAATTCCTCCCCTGGGATCTGCACAGGGAGCCCTCGGCAACTAGCCACTCCAGGAGCATCCTGATGCTAAGAGAAAGCCTGCTTGAAGGAATCACTGTACCCACCTTCAAACCAGAGCCCAGCTTCCCAAAGGAGCAAGTAGGGAGATTGCTTGAGCCTAGGGTTTAAAAACCAGTGAGAGCCTGGCTCATAAAATAAATAAAACCTACACACAGAGAAACAGATACAGTGACACAAAGACACATTAAGAGATCCAGCCATGGACTGGCAGCATACACCTTTAATCCTAGCACTCAGGAGGCAAAGGCAGGCAGATCTCTATGAGTTCAAGGCCAGTCTGGTCTACAGAGCAAGTCCCAGGACAGCCAGAGCTGTTACAAAGAGAAACTAGGTCTTAAACCCTCTCCCCCAAGAAAGAGAGAGCAAGAGGAAAGAGGAAAGAGAGAAGGGGGGGAGAAAGAGAGAGAGAGGGAGAGAGAGAGAGAGAGAGAGAGAGAGAGAGAGAGAGAGAGAGAGAGAGAGAGAGAGAGAGAGAGAGAGAGAATATCTCCATTAGGCCTCCACTGGGGAATCCTAGGCAGAATTCCACCCTGAGCCACACCCTCAGCCCCTTACTGGGGGATCCTAGGCAGGGGTTTTACTGCTGAGTCAGTTTTGATCATTAGAATTTCATGACATCTTTCTCAAGGGGACTTGGTGGCTTTTTGTGGTTTCCAGCACACCTTCCTCAGTCTGGGACCTGGAAGCTCATCAGGCTGTGGCAGAACATCCTGTCTTAAGTTGATGTGAAACCCATACCCTGAGAATCCCCCTGTGTGTCTGAAGAGGATGCACACATGGGACCATGAGCCAGTGTCTGTAGCCATTGTGGAAGACAGCTTAGTCGCAGAGCAAGCTTAGACAGTGCTAGGCACAGGAGGTCCTGAAAAACTATATTGTGTTGCTTTTTTATTTATTTTGAGAGTCATATTCTCTGGTACACACTGGCTTTAAACTCAAAGGAGATGCTACTGCCTCAGGACCATAAGTGTGAGCACCATGCCTGGTATACTTTCTTATTAAGACAGGAGTTTTACTGTGTAGCCCAGGCTGGCCTGAAATTCTGTCTGCCTCAGCCTCTGGAACACTGAAACCATGGACAGGTGCCACCACACCAACTTCTCAGTTTTTAAATACTGAAAAGCTAGTGTGTTTGACCTCCCTTTAGTACCACTCACCCTGTGCCCTGTACCCACCACCCTACACATACATATAAGCAGAAAAAAAGAAAAAAAAATAAGCTGCCAAAAGCAGCTCCTTCAAGATTTGTATAAAAACAATTCCTTTAGGACTGGGGAGATAGATGGCTCTGTGAGCTAAGTGTCTGTCATGCACACAGCAGGTCTTGTGCCCCAAAACCCACATAAAAAGTCAAGGATGGATCCAGGCAGTGGTGGTGTTCACCTTTAACCCCAGAACTCATGAGTTTGAGTCTAATCTGGAGTATACAGTGAGACTACCCCCAAAAAAGTTAACCACTATGCTGAGGGCAGGCAGCCTGACTAGAGAAGTCATGTGGCACATGAGTCATCAATGAGAAACTCCTAGGTAGGCCACTCCACAGAGGATGGCACATCAGTGACATTAGTGCCTGTCCTGAGCTGGGAAGTGACCTACGGTAAAGATTCCCTGAGGAGATGTGAAAAGGTCCTCAGAGGACATATGTGTACACATGTGTTTGTAGCATATTGCTCTCTGCTAACATCACAGTAAATTGGGATGTTCCCATGTATTCTGAGACAAGGTCTCAATCTGTAACCAAGTCTGGTCCAGGGCACATGACCCTCCTGCCTAAACCTCTCCAGTGTGCCAAGCACAGATGAACAGCCTTAATTAGTCTGAGCATTCCTCCTAAAACCTGAAAGACAGTTGGGGAGAGGGCTTGGCCACTAGGACATTCACTACCCAACAGTGAAGACTAGAATTTGAATCCCCAAACCCATGTGAAAAAGCCAGGTGACATCTTTAATCCCAGAACCCTGGAGGCAGAGGCAGGCAGATAAGGTCAGCGTGGTCTAGGTAGTGAGTTTCAGGTCAGCCAAAGTTACAGTGAGCCATAGTGAGCACTGTCTAAAACAAACAAAAACCCAGGCCTAGCTGCATGTGATGATCTAGCCATTTGGAGGTGGTACAGGCATAGGTGGAACCTGAGGGCAGCATGTCCTGTCTTAAGGACAGAGAGGAGGATGGCCTGTTCTGAGCTCTGTGTGCATGAACACGCACACGCATTCACATCCCATGCAGCTTTTAGCAGCAACCCAGACTGACAAGACACCAACTCTAGACCTCTGCAAGGACAACATGGGACCCTTGGGCTGAGATTTGGGCTGGACACAGGCAGCCACTCTTCAGGCTCCATGCATGCCAAGCCTCCTTCATGAGGAGCTAGGCTTGGAGCCACATTCTGGCAACCACTTTGGAATTCACCAGAGGAGGCAGAATGGGGCCCCACAAAGAACAGGGCAGCAGACTCGTTTATATAAGGCCATAATTTGAAGCCACGTGTTTAGAGGGTGAAATCATTCCCCAGCTAAAAGGAAAAGGCTGGCGTTAGGACAGGATGAGCTGAGTGATGGGGGAATACACCACAACCCTCGGCCCCTCTGTTCCCTAAGACCCTCAGTTTTTGTATTTGAATGTGTGTGACCCCCCCCCCCCACATACACACACACCAGGCTAGCCAGGAATAACCCATTCTCCTGCCTCAACCTCTAGAGGGCTAGGACCACAGACATGCACAACCACACCCATCACCTAATTACTATCTGGAAGAATCCAAAATGTGCTGATGAGTGGCTGAGACAAGCTGATCTGACAGTTGCAAAGATGAGAGCCAAAGAGCATCGGGAGGCCCTGACTCCGTGTTCATCTAAGCCCCACATAAAAGACAGCCCCATGCAAAGGCCAGCTGGGAGTTAAGAGAGCACCACACAGCTCAGTTCCTAGGAGGGAGGGTCCAGTGAGAGGAGCAGTAACTCCCTCCACCAAGTGGAGATGGTCTGGGGGCGTGGCTCATGGGTGGAGCCTCTGCCTAGAATTCCCTAGGAGGAGACTGCAGGCCTGGCCTAGTGCTACAGCACACTGACACAATGCAGGAAGCACTAGCTTCCACTCCCAACACTGCAAAGAATAAAGGAAAAAAAAAGTGTAGGTGGCCTTAGGAATGCATCATGGGTTGTCTGGACTCCAACCAAAGTCTAGCATGGAATAAATACCAGGAGAACTTGTAGGTGTCTAAGTAGCCCAGACACTGCTGAAGGGCCACATTCCAAGATGCCCAGGAGCCACAAGGCTGGGGGGCAAAGCAGGGGTCTGAAACTTCTAGCCAGAGCTCTCAATGTGAACTAGCATGGGGGGCACCATTGGCCAGGCTGGAAGTTGTCTGGGCTGCTTGCCAGGATCCATACCCACTAGGAACCTTGGAATATAAAGCTACTTGGGAAAGGGGATCTTGACAGAAGAGGAAGGTTGAAAAGATATAATAGAAAGTTAGGACGAACCCTAAATGCAATGTCTGGCACTTTTAGAAGACACGAGATTGGCATAGTGGCACACTTCTGTATACACAGCACTCGAATTTTGGGTTGGTTTTTGTGTTGTTTTTGTTGGTGGTGGTGGTTTTTCTTTTCAGTACTGGGAATGGAACCCAGGGCCTTGCAAACACTGGGCAAACACTCTATCGCGGAGTCATAGCCCCAGGGCTGACCCTGCACTGGAGAGGCTGAGGCAGGAGGGTCTAGAAATCCAGGCAAGAAGGGCTACTCATCAAGACCCTATCTGAAATAAGGACATAATAAAGAACACACAAACTTAGAGGAAGGCAGAGATGGAGACTGGTGGGATGTAACCTGAGCCACAGGCCACCCAAGTCTCAGATCCTGGAAGAGGAAGGAAAGAGTCCCCCCCAACTCCCCTCCCCCCCAAACAGGCAGTCTCCAGGATTTGGCACTTGGGGCCTCCAGAACCATGATACTCCACCCCTGCTGCTTTAAGCCACCTGGCCTGTGGCCATTTATGACAACCCAACACCCCATAAAGGTGCCCAAGAGGGGAAATAGGGTGCTCTACATGCAATGGTTCTGGGGTGCTGCCAGCAAGCCCTAGAAGTTGTGATGGCTTTTTGTCTCCCCAGCTGGAACATGGTGAGAAGGCCCCTGTGGAGCCTCCCTACCTCTAGACCTGGGCTCAGAACATGCCATTCTCCTTTCCTGAGGCCACTCTTACCATCTGAGGAATAAGGTACCCTGAAGACAGCACCTCTCTAGGAATGAGCTGGGCCACCTTAAGTACCACCTGCCACCCACTCTGTCAGCCATCTCTCAAGGCAGCTCTTTCTGCTGGGGTCTACCTGCCTGTGTCCTGAAAAGCCAGTCTCTGTCTCTCTCTGTCTCTCAACAAGATCTCCTGTAGTTCAGGCTCGCCCTGATCTTCCTTCTGCCTGAATGTCAGGGCATGTTTATGTGGTGCCGATATGGAGTTCAAGGTGTTGTGTACCTAGGGAAGCCCTCTACCAACTGAACCCTCAACCTGGTCTGTCTTTTCTGAAGCAGAGTTACTGCAGCCCAGGATGGCCTGGAACTCCTAATCTTCCTATATCATTTTTCCCAATGCTGGAATGTAAACCTGTGTCCCCTATACCCTTCTTTCTAATCAATGAACACCACTCCAACGTCCCCAAGGTCTGGTACTGGGTTACTATCTTGAGAATGTGGTCATGAGGGAGGGGAATGAGTTCAATCACAGTGAAGGCACATCCCTATAGTCACTAGGCTCTGTACAGGACTGACATGGCTCCACCATTTCTGGCTACAACGGCTTGGGCAGAATCTACTGGTGTGGATTGAGCAGGGGCCTCAACACTGCTCTGTGTCCTCCAGAGTCAGGACAACCATCCACCAGAGCAAAGAAGGACTTGTCCCAATATCTGAGGAGGCCCATAAACCCACATCATGGTGTTTGGGACAGAGAGGTTGGAATGCAGGGAAGCAAGCAGAATTGGACACAGCTGGAGGGGCATGGAGCATGTGCCAAGTGAGGGCACAGACCATCTGGGGCTAGTTTGGGAGCAGGGGGTTCAGTGTGGACATGAGGGGAGCCAAAGTAGGGATGGTCAGATCCTGAGGCCCTACAAGTATGGGAAAGATCTTAGACTGTCACTTTGTGTGATAAGTATATTGTGGGAACTGATGGAGGGTCTGGGGTTAGCAGGGTCCTATGCAGTGGGCTCTGCAGCTATCAGGCGAGCTTACAGTGGCTTCAATGACAAACAGACAGGCTCTGGTTGCAGGTGGAGGCAGGGCACAAGTCCTATGAGTAGCCAGGTTCTAGATCATTCTCCATGTCCCACAGGCTTCAAAATAAAGGCAAAAGGCACTAGGAAGCAGGTGAGTCCTACGCACAGAAGAAACATCTCTGTGGATCTTTCTAGAATTTCCACAGGCTACCTGTCTCAGCACAGCCACCTAGAAGGCACCAACATCCTGCCTGCTACTTAAAGTTGGTGACAAAGCTGAGTCTTACTCCAGTGGCAGGGCCTCAGGGAGGGTAGGAAATCACTCAACTTCCCCATCCCTTCTATTAGTAAAACAGAGTCTTCCATGAAGCCCACACTGGCCTTAGGCTCCTAACCTTCCTGTCTCCGAGTGACTGGAGTCCCGTTTTGAAGGGCAGTTGCCGTACAGTCTAGGAGGGAGAATCAGTTAAGGCCTATGGTTGAAGCCATCTAAGGCCCAGGTGTGGATCATCAAGGACTTAGTGTCAGGCTCTGAGCGGGTTTCCCCACCTTAACGGCTCTGCTGTGTGGGAACTCCCCAGCGACATCACATAATGGGACTCTCCATTCACACAAGCTATGTGGGTCTAGGCCTCAGGCTGGGAATGAAGTAGCCATGTAAAATGCACTGGATCCTGGATTTCCAAAGGTCAAGAATCTATGTAGGAAATGCCTGGGACCACAATACCAAAAAAAAAAAAAAAAAAGAGCTGGGCATGGTGATGCATGCCTTGACCCCAGTACTTGGGAAACTGAGGCAGAAGTCTGTACAAAGGAGATTGAAGACTGCAAGTTCCAGGCTAGCCTGTGTCCAAAAAAAAAAAAAAAAAGTCATGTTGAAGATTCCACTCAACTAAAGCCAAAAAGCTTCTGCATTGACCCTGCCATTCATCTGTCAGCCCTCCTAAGGACAAAACTCCAAGGAGACCCCCTGCAACATCTGCACTGTCTCTGTTGATAACAATCCATCTCATGACACCATATGAAGACCCCTCCACCTGTAGCATTATGTGAGTGGTTCAGAAAGTTCCAGGTTTGGGAGAACTTAGGAGTTTGGATTTGGAGACAATTCTCTACTGTGGTGAAGCTCTTGCCCAGTATGTGAGGACCCAGGTTTGTTCCCACCACTGAGAACAAAACCCAAACATTAACAATGACAAATTTCTGTCAAGTTTCCTCCAAAGTCCATAGAGTCCTGGCTCCACCTTCAAGGACCCAGCATGGCTCCTATGACCTGTGAGAAGGGACCTAACAGGGAGACCCAATACCATATGCCCTGCCCTTGAGTATTCCTTTGGTAACAGTCACCACCCAACACGCTGGAAAGCTATCTACATGGGAGGGAGTTCGGAGGCACTCATGTCACCAAGCAAAGCCCAGGCTCTAGGGTCAGCATGGACAGATAGTGTGGAAAGCATGTCTTTAATGTACATCAGTGACTACCTCTGGGCTGACTGTCCTTAGGGAACAATGTCACTGACTCAAGTCTCGCAATGCACACACAATCTGTCCCCAAACATCACCTCCCAGAGGCAGAGAAGAGCACTTTAACAGGAGTGACTGTTACACAGCTCAGGGGATGCCCTGGAGCCTCAGGGATATAGGAGATGGTGGCTTGGTTCCTCCCCATGCCCACAAGGTTTATGACAGATCCACTGAAGGCATGTGAGCACAGTGACCTCAATGGATAACCACCTGCCTAAGCAGCCTGGAGTCCACACACACCTGTAGTGACACTCCATCTCCCAACATCTCCATCTTCCCCTGCTAATACCAAGAGTAAACTCAGATCATGTCCCAGAGAAAAGGACTAGGTCCCCAAGGGTCAGGCTCTTCTGCTCAAATCGCTTCTCCATAGTCGTGCCCGCCCTGATAAACCCATCTCCATGTGGCAGTGAGATTCTGTCATCGTCCCAAGTAAAGGACCCCAACATCCTTACCAGCAAATGAGTGCCTGGGGAAGTCCCAGTGACCTGAGGACAGAGAAGGGAGTCCCCAATGTCATCTCTCAGCCCCTTCCTAGCTTTACTCACTAAAGGACAGGATAAGGCAGCTCTGACTCTAGGCAGGGTAACACGAGGGATCCCATGGTCTGGAAAGCAGCAATATTACCTCCAAGGTCTGGCTCCCTGGTACTCCATAAGCACTTATTTATCTTTAATTACGTGTGGCTGTGTTGACTGTATGCTGTGTGTGCAGTGTTCACAGAGAACAGAAGATGGCATCAGATTCACCTGGAGTTGGGGTTACAGATGACTGGGAGCTGCCCACAGTGGCTGCTGGGAACTGAACTTCGGTCCATTAGAAGAGCAACAAGCACTCTTGACCACAGAGCCATCTCTCCAGCCTCCCCCGTGGCCCTAGGAAGAAGCTTTCTACCCCTGGATACCATCACAGCTCGCTCTGCACTGAAGAAGCAGCTCCTGTTCCCTTTACTGTCCCCAAGGGGCAGCTCCAAGCTTGGCTCCCAGTCAACCCACCCTCCTTACTGAAAGACTCTGAAAACCTTCCAGAAGTTTCTTTAGACCAGTTGTCTAGGACAGTAGCTGGCCCATGATGGAGTGGCTTTGGGATGTTACTGTTTGTGACACAGAAATGTGCTGTTTCTAAGTTTCATCTGGTCCCTTACCCAGCACTCAAACAGTTCCCAACTGGAAAGCCAGGTGTGGTGGCTCAAACCTGTCAGCCTGCACTTTGAAAGGCTGAGGCAGGACTGGGAGTTCAAGGCCAGTTTGGGAAAATGTCCCCCCAAAAAAGTCCCCAAAGAGCACCAGCTCCTTCAAAGCAGAATCCCATCCTCTCAGGATTCACCAGAAACATAGGAAGGTAAGATCCAGAAAATTCCCTCACAGGGAACTTTCCAGAGCTAACTCGATCAACCAACTTACCCAGTCCTTAAAGTGTCGATTCAACAGAGAAGAAACTGGATGAACACAACATTGGAGGGATGATCTGTCTCCCCAAAGTCCTCTACCAGCTGGAACCAAGTCTGTCACTGGTGTCACTGGTCCAGGTGCCTCCCCAACCCTTTGCTTAATTCTTAACCCCCAGAATGCTTACTTTATTTTACTTTTTGTTATTTTTTGAGACTCTTGCTATACAGCCCAGGCTGGTCTCAAACTCAGGATCTCTCTGCCTTGGCAATTCTTCTGGGAGAACATAAGCTCACTCCAAGCTCCCCATCCTGCACTTAGAAGACAACTATAACAGCAAACCAGGTTCTTTACTGTGATGATTAAAATAAAGCGAGGTCCCCAACATGGCCCTCATCTGTGTGGCCGGTAGACCTAACAGGAAGCAGGACACGGAGGCAAGCTCAGAGGAAGATGACAGGAGACAAGGAGGAAGATGGGGCTACCATGTACCTGGGGTAGATTATCATGCAAGCCCAGATGAAGCGGCCATGCCCATACTTGGTCTTGAACTCCTGGCCTTCAGAACCTCATGACAGTGAAGGCAGCAGACACAAGCCTCCCAGAATCAGCTCTGGCTTGACTCCACCTCACACGTACACACATGTGCATACAACACCCAGCAGAGCTGGGATCTACACAATGAGTCAACTCTCCTAGCTTACTCATTACCCCACAGTCCTCCAGGCTGAACCCCTGAATCACTTCTCAGGGATCCCTGACTAGGAAATGATCCCTAGCTCATCGGCTGCATTTTTCCAACATGCCTAATCGTGGAGGCTTTTCCCAGCCAAAGTGGACAGCAGAGCAGAGACAAGGCCCTTTGTTCTAGCCCTCCCGGACCACAAGGGCAGAAGAGAAGGGCCTGTCTTGCTCTGTGAAGAGGCCAGGCCTGGGCAGGGGCTGCCTGGCACAACTGGGTTGGGGACCTCAAAGACACAAAGGCCTGGTAGGTGGGACGCAGGGTGGGGGGAAGCACATCTGAGAGAGGACCATCAGTTGGATGAACCCCAGAGTGAGCGATCCACCCCCACTGAGGTGAAGCAGCCATGTCATGGTCATTGGTGAGAGAAGGGCCAAAAGGAACAGGCAGGAAGAGGGGACAGCAAGGGACACACACAAACCCCAAAAGAACTTCAACAGTATGGGAGAGAATGAACACCTTGGGGGCCTAGGCCTATGGAGGAGATAATGCAGTTTATCAGAGGCATGACAATCGGACAACTTTCGAGAATGAAGTCTGGTATAGCTAATCTCCCAAGAAAAGTGACTGTTTGTTCCCAGATGGGGACAGAGTCTCCAGAAACCCAGGTCACTGGTGATCAAGGTCAAGAGAGACAATGGCCCTGCTGTGCCTGCGGCTGCCTCATCTGGCCCACCTGCCCTGGTCCCTCCCACCGAGCAGAATCCAACATCCAAGGTCTTCTCAGCTCCTCCCAACTCCTACAGATGCCCTGAAAAAGCAGAGGCCAGCAGGGACTGTAACCAGATTTTCACACACAGCATCTATTCTCACCTTGGGTCCATTCAATGTCATCATCTTAAGTCACCGCCCTTGTGATGATGTGAGCCAGGAACACCACAGCATCACAGGGTAAACGGGGTGGCCCGGGGAGCTAAGAAGGACCCCACACCAAATGTCAAGACAGCTTGACAGCTAAGTTTGGATTAAGGGCTATTATAGATGGTTCAAGAATTTGTTGACCTGAGCCTTGCGTGTGCTAAGAGGCTACAGCACGGGCCTAGCCATGTTTCCTGGTTCTAGAAAGCATATAAATCCATTTTCAAAGCCAGCACCTGTCTGAGTCCATTTTAGGAAAATAGAAACAAAGACCCTCTCTTGGTGGTTACCTGGGAAAGACAGTTCTAAAAGCCAGAGCCACAAAAAGTGTCGCAAAGAGCAGAGCAATGGGGGTCTCTGCTCCCAGCATTGTGGGTTCACCACAGACGGGACTTTACAGATTTTGTTGGGGGCCAGCCACCTCTTCCAAGGAAACATAACAGACTCCCCCTACCCTAAACCTTGCTCTCAATGTCCGTAACTCTGCTCCTGTGATAGCCCATGCCACCTGTCACTGCAAGGGCTTGCATGATGAGACCATCATTCTCTATGAAAAGGGGCAATAGGTGTCCCTCTAAGGCACAAGAAGAACTTGGCTCTGCTCTCAGGAGTACTTGGCACAACCAGCTCTTGCTCAGTTAGACTTTGACCCATTCAGTACATGCCACTCCAGAGAGATGAGGGAAGGAAGCCACAATTTCATGGTCTCTTATCAGGAACGGTGTCAAGTCAGGAGTCCTGAGACCCCAACTGTCCCACATGGTCACCAGTAAGACTTGAAATAGGGTTTTACCCTGCCAGGAGGTCAAAGTCACAGCTTTGTACTTGTGCAAGAATACTGGACACCTTGCTGGGGGTGTGACTCTATAGAATACATGCATGCATTGGCTCTAAGTTCCATGCCCAGAATTACAGGGCAGGAGACAGAGAAAGTCGGGCTGCATAAAAACCAAATGGTATATACCGGAGACATGAAAGTTAATAAGTGGGGTTAGCTCTTAAAAAAGGCTGACACAGGCCAATCCAGTCACTGTGCAGAGAAGGAAACAGGCAGAGAGTCTTGTACCAGACACAATGCACTTCTTCCAGGAGACCCCCACTGAGTCACATGCTCTGAGTGCACAGAGAAAACCACATGCCCATAGCATAGGAAGATTCTGGGGTCTCCAGACCTAAGGAGTCTTAGCCGTTGCAAGAGGCATGACTGGGCAATGTGCCCTGGGGCAAGCTAAGCTGAAAGCTTTCTTCCAGAACATTCTGTGGACATGAATAGGGCAGTCATGTCTCTAAGACTTTCTTTATATTCAGATTCATGTACCAAATAAGAGCTCTAAAGCTGGCTTTCCTTCTGCAAGTATGCACAGTAGTGAACCTGGCAATGGGGGATGGGAAAGGAGGAAGACCTGCCAATCAAAACTAGGCAGCTCCAGGCTTCTGCTGGGGCAGATGGACCTGTGACAACAACTTTACAATTGTCTATGTCACCTCCAGCCATTTCTGGACACCTTAAGATTCTGGAGTGTCAAAGACCAAACAATACTCGGGGAAGGGGCTGTAATGTGAGGAGCCTCGAGGTGCGTTTCTTTAAGTGCTGGAGCCCAAGCCAAAGTGGTACAGAGAGGCCTCCCCATGAAAGCCCTAGGGTTAGGAAACCCCAGAAAAAGAAGAGAAGGCTTGCTGGCAGTTGTGCTTCCCTGGAGCTGAGCTCACAACCACTGCCGGGGGACACATTTCCTGTATGTCGTTTTTTACCCATTTAAGTCCAAGGATGCAACTATCTCGAGAGGGTGGCTTCCACCCTGTGTGGCTCCCCTCCTTCTGAAACGCAGTTCGGAGTGTTAGAATTTCTCCCCAACTCCCCTAGAACCCAGCTAGTCCTTTCTTGAGGAGAAAGTGATGAGCGTTCGAAAGCAGAGACAACCCCAGAGGGTGCTGGGACTCGCCCCGGCGGATCACCCAGCTGTCGGGGTGTGAAGTCAGGAAGATGAATCAAGAAGGGGAAGGCGGGGGCGAGCCTCCAGAGGCTGCACCCCGTCATCTCCCGGGCCGCTGGAACCCTTTCCTCCTCCTCAGGCCCTCTCAGGAGCTGTTCTTGCGTGGCTTTCAAGGCCCTTCTATTGCAAGCTCCACTCCCAATAGCGGGCTGCCACAGACTTCGTCCCGTTCTCTGAGCCGGCACACCTCGCCCGACACCCGAGGGCTCGGACCGCGCTTGTAGACGCCTCTTTCCCTAGCCCGGGGCCTCGGCTCCGCCTCCCTGGCCTCCCCGGTTTCCTGAGACCCCCAGTTGCCACCTCAGCCACGTCCTCTCCGCAGCCGCCGCTCAAAGGCGCGTCGAGCCCCGAAAGCCCGCCAGCCTCGCCCCCATCCCCCAGGCCGCGTCCGGCCCTCGCGTCCCGGGACCCCAGTACCAACCCCGGTTCAGGTCTCCGCACAAGGCCACCGCGAAAACTCACCTGGACCTCGGCCGTCGCGCGCCGCCGGTCCCGGGCCGGCTCCCCGACCGGACGCCCGCCAGCCCGCCCGCTGCTCCAGGCCGCCCCGCCCCAATGCGCCTCGCCCGCCGCTCCCCCGCGCGCTCCCACTTCCGGGTTCCGGAGGGGCTGGGGGCGGGGCGCCTCGGGGCCACGCCCCATCCGAGGGCACACCTCGGATGGCCCCTGCGATTGGTGCCTTCTGGTTCCTCGGCTCCGGGGACCTGAGAGGGGCGGGGCGCTACGAGAGCGTTTAGTTTAGGGGCCGGAAGTCTTGAAGCCACGCCTGCTCGCACCGCACTTTGCTGGGCGCTTCCCGCGCCGAGAATACCCTCCGGTCGCTACGCTAAGACCTCCCTGCTTTGTAGCGGGCGGGGCCGGGGGAAGTTCGACTTTGAGTGGAAGGCGGGAAAATGGCGGACTCCTCGGACCAGGACGCGGGGTGAGCCGGGTGTGCACCAGGGCGGAATTGAGGGGCACCGGAGGGAGGACGGAGGTCTTGGAGCGATTCTCGCAATACCTCCCAGCCTGGAGCTGGGGTCCTAGACGCGGTTCAGAGTTGCAGTTGTGCGTGGGACTTTGGGGTTTGGCAGCAAGTGGCTTAGCCTCATGATGCCTAGCTTTTGCATCTGGGGGTGCGCTCAGCCTTCTGGGTTTTGTGTGAGGCTTGTTCTGCTTTGGTTTTTAAGACGAGGTCTCTTGTAGCCCAGGCTTGTTTTGAACTCTGTGTAGCCAAAGATAGCCTTAAACTGCAGAGTACTGGGATGGCAAGTGTGCGCCGCCACCACCAGCTGTGACCAGTTTACTACAGCGTAGCCCTGCCGGGATTCATCCTTGTTAGTGAGCCTGGGACGTATTGGAGAATCGAGCGTTTCTTCTTAGAATTCAGGTTTCCTTTGTTCCTAAAAGGATTTTTGTAGCACTGATAAGGGAAGAGTCTGCGAGTTACGAAACAACTTCTTGAGAGTAATGTCTGGAAACTGATAAAAATCTGCACTTTGGCGGGTTGACGCTAGTGACATTCACATGTATGTACTCAGTAATGATCAAGAAACCGGGAGTAGTGAAGTATGTCTGTCAGCACAGGGCTTAGGAGGTGGAGTTGAGAGAGTCCAGAGTTTAAGGACAGCCTGAGTTACCTCCCTGAGGTCCTGTCCCAAAAAACCGTTTTTTGTTTTCTTTTTATCTTTGAGATAGGGCCTTACTCTGTATCCCTGGCTGTCACAGAACTCCCAGCTCACGATCACAGAGATCTGAATGAAAAATGAGAACATGACTGCTCCAAAGTTTGGTCGAGGAGGTTTTTTGTAGATATGAGGGAGAGTACAGCCAGTGGCGTATGTAAAATCCAGGCGTGAGAGGGGTAGAGGGAGGTCAAAGGAGAAAGAGAAGAAGGGGAGCAAAGAGAGCGTCTGGAAACCAACAGACCAAGTAGGCAAAGTGTCTGAGTTACATAGGGGGGAAGGGAGGGAAGCTCGGGGGCTGGGGAGGTTTAGGGTAGGGGACAGGGTATGCCAACATGGTACACACGGTACAGGCTGTGGTACATGAGACCTGCAGTCATCCAACACCACCCAGATTCACACAAAATAAATAAAAGTAAGACTTAAAGAATACAACTGGGGCCATGGGGTGAGGGGAGGCTGAGGGAGGCCTGAGAAGGACTGGGAGGAGGGAGGGGAGGGCGAGCAGAGGGATACATGGAAAAAAAAAAAAACTTTTTAAATAAAAATTCTTAAAAAGATCCAGGTATAAAAAATTTTAAAAGAATACAACTATTTTGTGACACGTGAGCATGGTGTGAACCTAAGTGTGCTATGTTAGTGAAGTTTTGCTGCCACACGCCCACCCATTGTGTCAGCCTTGAAATAAGGATGGCAAAGTTGAATAGTTGCTGGTCATGACAGTGACTAGAGAGCCTAGAAAACTGACCCTTTGCAGAGAAAGGCTATGTCATAGGCCCCTCCTCCACCCTACCACTGGAGCTAAAGGGACAGGTGTGGAGAGTTCAGATTGCAGGGCTCTTCCCTTCTGCCAGCCTTCCTTTGTCCACATTGCTGAGTATTCTCCAGCCCCTGTGTATGTGGGCTTGACAATCCTTTGTTAAGCCCTCACACCAGCCTGACAGGGATCTTGCCCTTGGGGGGAGCTCTGATCCTGCGTCCTAAGAATGAGGGCAGCCAGTGAGCAATGTCCTGTCTTCAGGAGGAAGCTGGTGCTCTTCCTGGGGCAGCCCTCACATGCCCAGCCTCTGCAGAGCTCTTGAGGCTGAACACCACCTCTCTCTGCTCTCTTGTAGGAAGCCTACAGCCTCTGGTGCCCACAGGACAAAAGAAAGGAGAACACAGGGTGAGCACTTCAAGTGTTTTGATTGTTTTCGTTAACAATTTTTACCTGTTTCTTTATTACACGTGTATCATCACTTTGCAAGGATGTGCATGCCGAACAGTGAGTATAGAAGTCAGAGGGGAAGCCGGGCGACAGTGGCACACATCTTTAATCCCAGCACTTGGGAGGCAGAGGCAGGAGGATCTATAGGAGTTTCTACAAAGAGAGTTCCAGTACTGCTACACAGAGAAGCCCTGTCTTGAAAAAACTAAAAAGAGAAAGAAAGGAAGGAAGGAACTTGAAGTCAGTTTGTCCTACTATGTGGGGCCCAGGGATTGAACTCAGGCCATTAAGGTAGGCAGCAGCACCTCACATGCCGAACCTTCCTGCTACTGATTTCTGATAAACAGTCTCATGGAGCTCAGGTTACCAGTCAACCCCCCCTCCCCCAAGTGCTGAGATGATAAATGTTCTGCCATCTAGTTCATAAAAGGAGTTTCTTGGGGGGGAGGGGTGTGTAGAAATAAGTCTGAAGCTTTCACTACTTGGTGGCATTTGACTGCGGTGGTCCTTTAGAGAGTTGGAGTCTCCCTTCTACCATGGCATCAGGCTCTAAGGACAGGTCCCTTGAAGGTCTAGATGTGCTGTTGTCACAAGGCCCTGTGTCTAAGTTCCATCCAGAGACATGGTGAGCTGCCCAGTGTGGGTCCCAGTAAACAAATTCAGGTCCCCTGGAGGAGCAGCAAGCGCCCTTTGGAACCATATTCTTGTTTTGTTGCTTCCTTTTAGCATTTTGGCGGGGGTGGGAGCAGCTATGTGGGGGTCAGTCATGATTTGGGGGAGTTGTTTTTCTCTTTGCACCATAGGGATCTTGAGGACTGAACTCAGGCCCTCGGGGTTAACAGTGATCACTGGAGCTGGTGGGGTTTAGTCTTGGGGCTAGAGCCCAGGGCTTCACATATTCTAGGCCACTGAGTGGCCCAGCCTGGCAGTCTTGTTTGTAACTTCTGGTTTTGTTAACACCCGGATGGCCAGCCAACGGCCAAGACTCAGCTGCTGCCTGGATCTGTGTGAGTCTCATGAAGGTCTCACCCGTTATAAAGGCAGGGGTGGGTGGAGCAGAAAAGAGCATGGGCATAGACTTCCCCACTCCCAGAGGGAAAGAGTCCCTCGTGGCTCACAGGGGCACTGAACATGCAGAAAACAGGAGCCATGTGCACTGGGTTTCCCTGTTCCCAGGGACCGAACTGAGGTCATCAGGCTTGGTGGCAACCCAATGAGCCATCCCACTGACCCCTGGCTTTCACTTTCTAGGATGCTTCTGCCTTTGATCTTACTTGACACTTGCTCCTACTCCAAGGGCCCACATAGAAGAAGCATTCTATTAATGTCTTATAAACACTGAGTGTCTGCCCTGAGCATTCATAAAGGAGCCTTGTGTAGAGAGCAGAAGGGCTGGAGCTGAGCCTGAAGGACCAGTGACCTCCGTTGTGGGGTCCTGGTCATGCTCTATCTGTCTTCATGGTGCAGTATCTGTGTTCTCTGATGGACACTGACTGTGTCGTCTGCAGGCGGAAGAGTGGTTGAGTCCAGATACCTGCAATATGAGAGAAGAACTAAGAAGGTAACAGAACCCTTTACTCGTGGACCACTGTGAGTGCGGGAGTGGAGGGCACATGGCAGCTACAGCCCGATCCTGAGAACACCTGTGGGGGCCTTTGCCAGATGCCTTTGCTGCCTCCAGGCCTGGGGCACGGTCACGAATCTTTGGCGAGAGTGGTGTCGGTGTTAGTCGGTTCCTCCTTCTCTGCCCCTACGGTTTTGGGGGCTCCATTTTGTCAAGTCTGTTCTCTAGTACCACCCCCTTCAAACCCAGGGGGCTTCTGGGTGGTGGGCACTGACAATAGGCACAGATAGCATGGGAGATTTTGCCATCCCACCCAGAGTGGCGTGAAATGTCCACCTTTGAAAATGGCGTTCACTTTTGGAACGTCCTGTGTGATAGTTTCAGCTGTGAATAAGAAGGCTAGCAGGTCTTTCTGATGTCCTACGCTGTCCCTGGCACTCCAAAAGCCGCCATGATTAGTGAGAATGGGGGAGACACATTCAAATCAGGAAGTACCCTGGAGAGTTCAGTCAGCTGCAGTTCATCCCTGTGGTGATACCTCCTCCCTGGAGAGTCCCCAAAACCATAGGGGCAGAGAAAACAAGTGTAGCCGTGTGGTGGTGGCTCACACCTTTACCCCCTTCAGTTGGCGGGGGGAGGAGTTGGATCTCTGTTAGTTTGAGGCCAGCCTGGTCTATGGAGGGAGTTCCAAGGAAACCCTGTCTTGGAAAACAAAACAAAAAAACAAACATGTCCTGTGAATGCCATAAGAAGTCAGTTGCCGTCACCTCCACAGCACACAGAAGCGCAGGCCCATTGAGATGGCTGGTGTTGAAGGCATTCTAGCAGACGTGCCATCAGTTTCCCATGTCAGATGAATGTGATTGTCCCGTTTAAGAAATTCTACTTGTCCTGTGTACACAGTTTCGAAATTCTTGCATCTCCCTCTGACCTCTGACTGTTCCCATAACAGGTTTCTGTACCAGCCAAAGAAGGGAAGCCACCAGAGGGAAGGAAGACCAGCGCATTGCCAAGGAGCAAAGGTGGGGTCCAGCTGTGGGTTGGGGAGGGTGGGACTCTGGCATCAGGGAAGGAGCTGCCAGGCCTTCCCCAGGGCAATCAAGACAACCCCTCATAGACAATACCCACAGGCCAGACTGTCCAGACAGTCCCTCAGTTTCCAGATGATCCCAGATTGTGTCAGGTTGACAATGAAAACTGACCATCCAGGCATCTCTGTCAGAAAGGTTGTGGGTCAAGCGTTTGCGATGGAACATGGGGCAGAGTGCCGGAGTGTACAGTCGTTTGCCCACAGAACTACTTGCAGATCCAGTGAGCAAGGGAGAGATTGGCCAGAAGCTGCCGTTTACTGATGGTTTAGGAGCTCTGCAGAAATTGCAGCCCAGTGGAGTCTCTGACATCTGGGCACTTGGAAGGTGAAGGCAATGGCCACATGGGGAGATTGAAGCCAGCCTGGGCTGCATGAGGCACTGTCTCAAAACAGGGATGAGGGCAGCACATGGGCCTGGCTGGGGTTTCCTCGTGTGACTGAGCGAAGGCTGAGTTTGAAGCTGGGCCAGTCAGGGGTCAGGACCTGCCTGGGTTTAAACAGGGTGCTCATCTCACAGTGACTCTGACCTGTTAAAGATGTATGCAGACATTTTACTTGGTGATGGAGCCACAGCTGCTGATTGAGCCCTTGGTGCACAGGATGGCTTGGCTGGGACCTGGCTCACCCACAGATCGGCGGTATCAAAGTTGAACTGCTTTATTTTATTATTATTATTATTATTATTATTATTATTATTATTATATTTTGCTACCATGGTAGTTGTTCCTGATGCCTCGGCCCATGTGCTGTCAACTCTCTGTGGAGTCCTTACCTCCTTCCAGCCTCCTGCGAGTTCTGGGGATCCAGTCAGTCATAGGTTTGCTGGGCAAGGAAGCACCCTATGGCTCTGTAGGCCAAACCAGCCTCTATAGGATCCAAACACAGGGTCTCATGTAGCCCTGGCTGGCCCAGAAGTTGCCTTGAGCACAGGAACTACTAACTGCATATATATATATATATATATATATATATATATATATATATATATATATATATAGCATATATAACCCATAGCTGCAGGAGCTGGAAGGCTGATGTCTTCATTCCAGCTGACCATGTAGAAAGGGAAGTTTTTTTAGCTTTGCCAACACAGCACTACTGTAAAGGCAGCAAAATAGGCCTTATCCATCTCTCTCACGGGTCACCACTTTGTAGATTTCTGTTTGGGGGGTATGATCATCCCAGGGGAAGGGCCTGGGCTCCATCTCCAGCACCACAAAGAAGAAACACGAAGCCCAATGTCACCCATGATCCCTTTAGTCTGTTTCTGTGGCTATAGCAGAAGTTCCTGTGCCTGGCAGTTGACAGGGTTTGTTGTTTGTATGTTTTTGAGACAAGGTCTCACTGTGTAGCCCTAGCTGTCCTGTAACTCACAGATATCCATCTGCCTCTGTCTCCTGAGTGCTGGGGTAAAGGTGTGTGCCACCACCCAACAAAAAATAAGTCTTAAAGAAGTAAAAAAGGCTTCTCTGTAAGATGGCTCAGTCAGTAAAGTTGCTAACTGCATGCCTAGTGACCTGAGCTCAACAGCTAGGACCAGCATGCAAGGACCACAACCCACCCACACCAGTCTCACTCACTACTGTAAATAACTTAGTAAAAACAGAAGACATTTAAAGAGCCTTTTTGTGCACAAGGACGGAGGACTGAGGAGCTGACCCTCACTTCAGCCATGGAGCTCACAAGCACAGAAGTTCAGCACCCACATGTCCTGGGATAAACAGTCCCGAGGGCCCCAAGCAGTACTGTACCAAAGGCTTAAGCCCAGTGGCCCTGACTGTGGCAATCTTTGTGCAGAAGACAGCCGAGTGTTGGGAACAGGAAACCTGCATTCCACTGTGCTGGAAGGGCATGGCACAGCTACACTCAACCTGGACCTTTCAGCCATCGGCAGTAAGTAGTTTTTTTAGCACACACACTCCCCCACCTCAGAGGCTGAGCTTATTATAAGGATGGTTCCCAGCCTCAGATAGCTTCCATTTCAAGTTTGACTCTGCTGTGAGAACTGCATGTGCCTTACATGCACACCAGGCCTAGGATTTGTGTGTACAGTGTGTTCTCAACTGAGAGTGTGGATCAGTACTCTCCTGCCAGGTGGGGTGGCAGGTGCAGGTCCCAGGCAGTACTTTAGTCGTAAGTGGTGTGAGGGCCTGGGTGCTGGGGTTGGGGAGCGGGGGCATCTTCCTCTGGTGAGGGTCTGAGTCATGAGTAGAGAAGTACCTATTATGTTCTTGTCCACTTATGGTGGCACAAGTCTGAAGCCCCAGCTGGGTGGGGCAGGAGGATTGAGTCTTAGGCCAACCTGGACCACATCTCCAAAAACAAAGTGAAAGACTCTTTTTAAAATAAATGGTCTATTTTAGGCAAAAGCATGTTTGGGGAGGCTTCCCAGCTAGACAGGACAATGTCAAAGAAAGCCGAGTCTGCGTCCTTTACCACCTCTCAGAAAAAGAGAGCCCTTCACAAGAAGAGACAGGTGAGCATGGGAGCAAGCACTAGGTAGGTCTGACTCCCAGCAGCCAAGCTCCAGGGAAGAGGCAGAATGGAGGCCAGGGCTATGGTACCCATGGGTCCTTGCTCAGGTCAGTATACCCATATACTAATTTGGGGAATAACCACACAATTCCCAGGCAAGATGAGACCTGGTACCATCCCCAGCCCTGTGGACACTATTTCTATTTGAACCTATAAAGTACACAGAGGTTAGGGTCCTGCCATGCCTGGAAGAGCTAGGTCAACATGGCTTACTGGGAACTGAAGAGCTGGACCCCTGCAGGATCTACAGGAGACCATGGACATGATGGAGTCGCAGACCCTGCTGCTGACCCTGCTATCTGTGAAGGTGAGCCTGGCTAGCCCTGGTGCACACCAGTGTGTCCCCTGTCATCTCCCCATCCCACCTGAGTTGGTCCTGCACCCACAGATGGAAAACAGCCTGACTCTGCTGGAGGAGAAGGCCGACAAGGATTTGGTGGCTGTGTGCCTCGAGAAGGATAGGCTACAGAGGCAGGTGCTGGAGTTGCGGCGTCAACTCCTGCTCCAGCAGAAACACCAAGAGCTGGCTGCCATCCTGGATGCCCAGGTGGGTCTGAGCATGCTCCTAAAACCAGGAGTGTAGAGGGGAGCAAGGATCAGGGTGTCAGCATTTGCATTCTGCCTTCTGCTTAGGCTCCTGATGTTAGCATAGTACTGTATATGCACACCTGTCTCTGCCACATACACAGTGTGCAAAATCCTTGGCACCTGCGAGGTCTGATGGCAGGAAAGTCATGTGTTGTCCCACCCTGGTGCTTAGCACAGCAACAGTGTCCCATCCAGGGTAGGTCCCAGGGGGTCCTGATACCTGAGGCTGGAGCCAGGCCCATGAGACTGGAGACCTGCAAGGCTTAGCACAGGCAAGGCAGGTAGTTCCTTCCTATGTGGCTGAGCACAGTGTGTCTTACAGTGTCTCCTTCTGCCTGCAGATAGAAGTGCTGGGTCCTTTCCAGGCTGTGGCAGAGCGCTTCAAGGAACAATACAAGACACTGGCCACAGCCTTGGATACCACTCGACATGAGCTGCCGGTGCAGGCTATCCACATGCAGAGAAGTGGACAGGAGCTCCTGGGTAGGAACATCGTTGTTGTGTGCCATTGTTGCAGCAAGAGGGAGCCCTGAGGCTCACGTGCACCGTATTCTAGGTGCTTCTGTGGGG
Source organism: Phyllotis vaccarum (assembly GCA_033318265.1). Taxonomy (NCBI): domain Eukaryota; kingdom Metazoa; phylum Chordata; class Mammalia; order Rodentia; family Cricetidae; genus Phyllotis; species Phyllotis vaccarum. Next base: position 176,592,730 of record JARWLC010000002.1, on the reverse strand, counting down.
ATATTTTCAAATATAATAAAAACAGCCGGAGATATCAGAGGGATCTACCCACAGTCAGTCTAAGAGGATCAGATAGTGGTAACTCACACCTTTAATCTCAGCACAAGGAATATCCTGGGAGTGGTGACCTAAACCTTTAATCCAATCTGAGTTTGAGGTCATCTTAGTTTACAGATGGAGTTCCAGGCTCCCAGGCAGGCAGTGGTGGTGCCACGCCTTAACTGAGCTAAGAAAGTATTTAAGACAGGCATAGAAAGACAGGAGGCAGAAGAAGCCATGGCTCACAGTTAGACCCAGCACTTGGGAAGCAGAGGTAAGAGAATCTCTGTGAGTTCAAAGCCAGCCTAGTCTTCAAAGCAAGTTTCAGGACAGCCAGGACTGTTACACAGAAAACTCTGTCTGGAAAAAAACAAACAAACAAACCAAAGACAGGAGGAGGTGGTCTGTCCTCAGATATCTCCCTTCTGTTTTTATTATATTTGAAAATATCCCCACATGCCTCCACCCTGGCATGGTGCTGGAACCTGTGTCCTCTTCAGAGTGGGTAGAACACAGGTAGCTGAGTCAAGGATTCATCCTCACAGCTGGAAGGCTCTAAGGGCAGGACGGAGGAGGGTGTGTGTGTGTGAGACCTACCTACTGGCCCTGAGTGCAGCAGGGGTTGAGGAGGTCTCTGATAGACCAGTGCTAAGTGCACTTTGGGGTTTCTCTGGAACAGACATCCTCATGGATGCTTTTCAGCTGTACAGGGTTTGCTCAGCCTGGGATATGTAATAATAATAATAATAATAATAATAATAATAATAATAATAATAATAATAAAAGGTATAGTGGCCTATATCTATTGTCTGACACTTGGGAGGCTGTGAGTTCCAGGCCAGCCTAAGCTACATAGTGAGACCCTGACTCCAAAAAAGGGCACAATGTTGGCCTAGAGCCTCTGGCTATCCTACCATATCAACCACAGCTGACATGCTGTACCCAGCACAAACTTATGCACTGACTGCATGGTAAGGACAGAGCCGCAGTCTGTATGCACCACAAATAACCGCAGGGAACAGGCGCCTTGACCTCTAGGCCCAGGCTTGGCTGCATGTGGTGCAGGCCCGTGCCTAGAACACGTGTGGCTGTCAGAGCTCCATAACCTCTCACAGCTGCTGCAGATCTGGAGGCCAGGAGGTGCAGGTCCAGGCCACATTTGGCAGGTGCATCTTGTTTGTCAGCTCTCGGGAAGAACAGAGGGCGAGAGAGCAGAGCAGCAGTTTACAACTTAAAGCTTCGGCTTCCTTAGTTCACAGGGAGCCCTCCTGGGCAGCTGTCATGTGGGCACCACCTGTGCACCGAGTGCTCAGCAGCATGCCCTGGTACTCACACTGGCCAGGGACAAGTGAAATTTGCTGACATCCCTCCCTTCCTCCTATTTGTGAGTGTGAGAGAAGAGCCAGCTCCACACAGCACAAACAACTATTGGTTTCGGCACCAGAGTCTTGCTAACAGCCTGTGTCTCCACAGATGATCTGCAGCCAGCCCTGAGGACCACCCTGCAGCTGCTGGATGAGCTGGGCATCTGCTGTCTGGACGGCGGTGCAGAGGTGCTACGTCTGCTGGAGGAGCTCAGGGGCCTGATCAAGAAGAAGGACCTGGAGCTCCACAGGTGTGGGCGTGCCTCCCCTCTCTCCTCCGTTCTCCTTTTCTTTTATTGGAGTTCTGAGGATGGAACCCCACCAGCTTTGGGGGGCTCTGCTGGTGAGGGCCTCACAGCCACCACGCTGCCAAAATGGCCAGGTTGTGTCACTGCTGCCCCAGTGGTTGGTGTCACTGTTCAGCTTCCGAGTTCTGAAGCTGAGTACATGCCTACCCTTCTAGAACTCTGCAAGGTGAGGCAGAAGGGTTGCTGCAAGTTCAAAGCCACATTGGGTCACATAGTGAGACCTTGTCTTAGGATGCTTCTCCACCCATGCTGGTCTCAGGTCTCTACTGTCTCCCTACTCTGCTGGGATCTGGCACAGTATGGCTCCATTGCACCCAAGACCTCAACATCTCAGGACAGCCAGAGCTGTCCCACAGTCATCCATCACTCACACAGAGCAGGGGTCAAGGATGTCGCTCTCAGACTGGTGACTATTGTCTGGCCAGCAATTTCTCCTGTCAGTATCCTGAGCAGTACAGCTGCACCCAGTATCCACACGTCAGCCTGTACCCTATCACCTAGGGCTGGTAAAGTCTACAGATACCTGGCCTGGCATAAAGGGACAGACATAGCCTGAGTCTCACATCTGGCCTGGCTCCAACAGGATCTCCTCACATAAAATTTATCCACTTTTCAGGGTGAGGGCATGCCACTGAGGTTTCAGATAAGCAGGAGTCTAAAGCAGGAAAATGAAAGCATTCAAAGCTGATGTCAGCATTATAGTGAGACCCTATCCTCAACTCTTGCCTGCCAGGCCTGGGAGCACAGGCCTGTAAGTCATCTCAGCTCTTGAGATCTGAGATGGGACTGACATCAGTTCAGGATCAGCCTCAGGAGCTTGGGTGCTATCTCAGGATGTAAAAGGGAGAGCTGCGAATGGAGGAAACTCGGTCAGAGTTCTTGCTCAGTAGCACAAGGCCCTGATTCTATCTCCAGCAACATATGGGCACATAGACGAGCACACATATGCACACGTTCTGCCTGGCCTTACAGCCCTTGCTCGCCTCCAAAGACACCATTAGGTACTTCAAGTAAAGCCTGGTGAGCTGGGTTCAGTCCCCAGGACCTACAAGGAAGGAGAGACCTGACCCTTGTAAGTTGTCCTCCACAGGTAGCTGCACATGACAAAATAAATGTCCTTTTAACTGTCTTTTTCTAAGATCTCTGTTAGAATTCTTGTCTCTTCCTTTTCCTCTGCCCACAGGATTGTCAGCCATGTGCAGGAACTTTCCTCCCAGGCCAGTAAAGAAGCTGCCTTGATAAACCAAGAAGTCTGGGAAGAAGCCCAGGGCACCCCTACCTGCAGCCAGTGGTACTTCTGTCCAGATGCCCTAAGGAACGCAGTGCCCTCCCAGGACGGAACTAATCACCATGGGGCCTGCCTGACACCTACCTGAGTGTCTCCTAACGGCCTGTCCTGCCACTTTCTGGGCCTTTCTGAGCTGCCTTTAGGTGGTTTATATTCTGTTCTTGCCTTTTTCATAGACTTTCTACTTGGGACATGTCAGCACTTCTGAATTTTGGGTTTGGTTTTTTGAGAGAGACCGGGCCTTTCTGCACAGCCCTGGCTGTCCTAGAATTGAGTGACTGCTGAGTTCCCAGCCCCTGTCCTTGCTGTTTTAGAGCAGTCTTAATTTCTGATTGGCCAGGTGTGGTGGTGTATGCCTTTAATCATAGCACTCATGAGTCCAAGGCCAGCCTGGCCTACAAAGTGAGTTCTAGGACATCCAGGACTACATGGGGAAACCCTGTCTTGAGAAAGAAATAAACTCTGATTGTTGTGTGTTCATATATTCATCCCTCTGTACCAATCTCTAGAAATCCCTGTCTGTGGCATCCTCCTACTCTGTCTGGCCACTGGGCTCCAGGATCCTCCTGTCTCCACCTCTGAAGTACTGGAAATACCCTGCTGACATCCTTATAAGGTGCCATTGTAGACTGAGGCTGACTCCACCTCAAGATTCCAGAGATTTCTGTCTAAGGTTATAGATGGCCCCATCACCTTCCTAATTGTACTGAGGCTGAGCATTGTGTGGTCCAAGAACAACCTTCCAGTAAAATGCCATTGTCCCAGCCACCTCCTTCCACTGTGTGAGCTGTTGCTGGGACTTTTTTATTTTTTTTTTTATCTTGTCCCCCTCACATCCCCATTGCTCGTGTTAGAACTTTTAATATCCAGTTAGGGCCTGGAAAGATGGTGAAGGTGTCTGCCGCTGAGCCTTGTAATCTAAATTTGATCTCTAAGACAGGGGAAAGACCCAATTTCAGCAAGTTGACCTCTGACCTTTACACAAGAAATAGAAAAATTTAAAGAACCAAGACTGGGGCAGCAGATGTGGTGCACACCTTTGATCCTATTGCTCGGATGACAGAGGCAAGTAGATCACCGTAGGTCGGGTAAGGTCAGCCCAGTCTGCAGAATGAGTTCTAATCTAGCCAGGGCCTCACAGTGAGACCCTTGTTTGGTTTGGTTTTTGTTTTGTTTCCAAAACGGTTTTTCTGTAGCTCTGGCTGTCCTGTAACTTAATAGGTCAGGCTGGCCTTGAATTCAGAGATCCACCTGCCTATGTCTCCCAAATGTTGGGATTAAAGACCTGAGTCACTGCCACCCAGCAAGACCATCTTTTTTTTAAAAAAAAAAAAAAAAAAAAAATTCAGGATCATCCTTAGCTTCCTGGTAAGCTTGAGGCTAGCCTGGGCTACATAAGAATCCTCGAGATCAGAACCAGAGGTCAAAGCAGAGAACAACCAAGGTCTGAAGACCCGACACATGGCTAGGAGGAGCAGGGTGGAGCAGCTGTGGAAGGGCCTGAGTGGGTGAGACTGGGGCAGATCAGGGTGGACTCCTGGTGTTGGAGTGTTGCCCAGTTTGGGGAAAGATCTGTGTCCTTGCCCACCATCTTCAAGTTTCAGTCTGTGGTATGGGCCCTATGGCCCTCAGGGCCTGAGCAGGCTCTTGCTCTAAACTCCAGGGTGCTCTCAGTCTAAAGCCTTGAAAATTGGTGTGTCCCATTGACTGTCCTCCAGCAACTGTCTCCTTCTTACCCTGTCTTTCCAGAGCTGGGGCCACTAGCCTCCACCTCCAGCACCTGTAATGGTGCCCTAGAGCAAGATGCCATGTCATACCCACAGCTGTCGCGATGCCTTCATTATCTGTGCTGGTCCAGAGCAAGCTGGTCAGCAGAACCTACTCACAGTGTATCCCCACTTACTGCTTTGGGCTTGGCCATGTGCAGATTTCCAGAGACCCCACACACCCAAGGCTATTGCAGCCTGGGAAGCCTGTGAAATCTACACAACAGGGACCTGGTCCTATCAACCAGGTGGAAGTCCCGTGTCCACGGCTATAGAGACCACTAGTAAGTGCCAGCTGATCCCCGAAATCATATGTGAGCTTTAGCCCTGAGCAAACAACAGAATGTAGGGCTAGTCCTGAGGGCACAAGCCTGTCTGCACACACAGCCTGGCAAACGGTGACTTAGAGGTACAGTGGCCAGCTTTCAGATGCCATTGCTCCATCTGAAGCTTGTCTTTGGGCTTGGGAGAGGACAGGACTTTAATCTTGGACACAAGGACTGTCATGCATGCGAATGCCACAGCACATGTATGAAGGTCAGAGGACAAGTTGAAGGAGTGGGTTTTCTCCTAGTTTCAATTCAAGGAATCCAACTCGGGTCCTTATGCTTGGTGGCAGGTTCCTTTACTCACTGAGCCATTTTGCCAGTCTGTTAAGTGCAGGGACACTGAGAACAGAGCTGAATGGCCAGGTAGGTCCCGGAATCTTCATTCACCCCTCACAGCATCTTCGGACAAACAGAGTACCAGGAAGGAAAAGGAAGGCTTTTAAAAGGTAAGCACTGGACAGGAAAGATGGTTCCGCTCACTGGTATCACATGCATGAGGACCCCAGTCTGGATCCCCAGAACATGTATAAAAGCCAGGAGTGATGCACAGAGACATCAGATGACATCTGGGAACCTGGGAACCAAACTAGCCATAGGCAATGAGCTTGAGATCCATTCACTGAGAAACCCAATCTCCAAGATTAAGGTGGAAGCTGCCAAGATGGCTCAGCAGTAAGAGGAACAGGAATCCAGCCCCAGCATCCACATGACAGCTCACAACCTTTGCTAACTCCAGCTCCAGGGACCCTCATGACCTGTGTGAGCACCAGGCACACATGCAGGCAGACACCAAATACACATAAAATAATTTATTTTTTTTTTCTTTTTCTTTTTTGGTTTTTCAGTAAAGGGTTTCTCTGTGTATCCCCGGCTGACCTGAAACTCACTTTTTAAACCAGGCTGGCTTTGAACTCCAAGGTCTGCTTGCCTGCTTCCTTAGTTCTGGGATTAAAGGTGTGCACCACCACCACCCAGCCATAACATAATTTTTTTTAAAAAATTAAAGACAGAAGAAATTAAGGCATCGGTCATCCAATGGCCTCCTTATGTTCCCAAAGGCTCGTGCACAACCTATACCACACATGTTTTGAGGCTATCTTCTTACAGTTCTGAGAGTCTACTTGACAAGATCAGGATGTCTAGGGCTGGGTTTCTCTGAGAAACGGCCTCACTTATGGTTTCTGGTAACCCCAGTCACCCTCAGTATCTCTTGGCTTGTGACCTCACTCTTCTCTGCCTCCGTAGTCACACATTCTTGAACTGTTGCTGTATTTGGGGAGGGGGAACAGGGTGTCACATAGTCCAGGCTACCTCTGAATTCTCTATGTAGTCAAAGATAACCCTGACCCTCCTTTGTCCTTCTCTCCCAGTGCTGCCCTTGGGCCCATTGCTCCTCTTTCATAAGAGCATTAGCCACAGCCCTTCTCCCATGACCTCAGTTCCACCAATGATGGTCACACCAACTGCATTTCCAAATAAGGTTATGTCCTCAGGGTTCTGGAGGCATGCAGTTTAAAGGGAGATCCAGTCAACCATGAATGCCCCCTTCCTGGCTCAGCACTTGTCACAGAAGCATAGAGGAGCAAATGGCAGTCCCTCGGCTTCCAGCCTCTTTGGAGGCCTGAGAGGAGTTGCCGGTCTTTGGATGGCAGCACAACATAGCCCGTACCTTGTCCCTGAACTCGTGGGACACATAGTAGTAGATGAAAGGGTCCACACAGCTGTTGAGGGTACTGAGTGCCAGGCTGGGCACGTAGGCTCCATAGAGATCGCCCCAGGCCTCAGGGCTTGGGTTTGAATAGTGCAGCACCAGCAGCACATTGCTAGGTGTGAAGGAGGCCACCGCCGAGGCCAATACCAGGGCTGTCAGTCTGAGTGCATGGCCATAGCGCTGGCCACTGGCTGCCAGTGCACGCAGGGTGGCCCCATAGCACAGGGCCATGGCCAGCAGTGGCAGGAAGCAACCCAGAACAGCCAGACAGGTGAAGGCTGGTCGCCAGTAGGAGGTCTGCTCAGCCAGGGGTAATGCATCATGACAGAGCATGCGATCGGAATCAGCTAGTCGGAAGGTCTGCCGTTGCAGAGTGAGAGGCAGGGACAGAGTGGCTGCGGAGATCCAGGCCACCAAGCAGAGCCCGGTGGTCAGACGCCGACCACGCAACGCACGAGCTCTCAGAGGATGCACCAGGGCCAGGTACCGGTCCAGGCTGACCGCAGTCAGCAGCAACAGTGAGCCGTACATGTGGCCATAGAGGGCAGCTGTGGCCATGCGGCAGGCAGTCTCCCCAAAGGGCCAGCGCTGCCCCCGCAGGTGGTAGGCCAGGCGTGGTGGCAGCACCAGGGCCAGCAGCAGGTCTGCAACTGCGAGGTTCATGAGCAGGACAGTAGATGGCAGGCGGGGCACCCGTGTGGCCAGCACCCACAATGCCAGTCCATTGGCCGGCAGCCCCACCGCCACCACCAGCCCATAGAGAGCAGGTACCAGCCTTGTGGAGACCCACCCCAGCAGCAGTGCTTGAGAGCTGGCAGGGAGCTCCAGTGTGTCACTGTCGTTGGCACAGAACTTGCCTGGGAAGCCTCGCGGGTGAAGCTGGGACTTCGACTCATTGAGTCCCTCCGTGGGACCCACAGTACCTTCTGTGGGAGAGAGGGGATGTCAGCCAACTCATGCCCTGCCCTGCCTTTGGCCAAGATGAGGGTAAACTTGAGTCTCAGGCATTCTGGGTACCTCAGTGACCCCACTCCAGCAACCAGAAACCCTAGACTGGTGAATGGAAGAATACAGCCCAGCCCCAAAGGCTCAGGGTACAGGGACCTAAGGCTGTAAGCCTGCCTAGCTGTGGCTCCATTTCTGATCCAGCCCTTCAGGGGACAGAATCACTCACCATGGCCTTCCCCGGTGCTCTCCCCATCATCATACATGCTGGGGGTCTGGTTGCCCTCTGCCAGGCTGAGCCCCAGCACCAGTGAACAGAGCAGCATCCAGGACATGCTGCCAGAGTCAGATTCCACTTGTTGGCTGTAGCCTGGGGCTTCCTGCATTGTCAACCCCCGCCTCTCACCCCCCACCCCCGGCTTCCGGAGCCCTGGCAGAGAGCAGACTGTACTTCAGGGAGATAACCCACAGCAGAGCTCCTACCCCCACAGACCCACTAGAGTAGGCTTGCTCACTCTGGATTCCATGGGAGTTCCCTTTGTGTGCTTAGGAGATCAGGGTATCCTGCCCAGATCTCTCTGTCTTTCCAAGATGCCTCACAAGGAACAGAGTCAAGAAAGGAGAAGAGGGTCCTGGGCTTCAGCCCCATCCCACCCTCAACACGTCATCCTCACAGCACTCTCCACCCCACCCGGCCCAGGAAACATCTGTGGGCCAAGTGGCCACTTCCTACCAGCTAGTCACACAACTCCTGTTTGGATGACAGTCCAGCCCTCCTCCAAGTCACCACCATGTGAGACTCTTAGTTCTTCCTGAAGCCACTCTGTACTTCCTATCTGCGGCTGGAAGAACAATGGCCCATCCCAGGGTGTCCTGACTCTGTCAGAGCAGGCCAACAAGATGACACTGCAGTTGAAGGTGCTTGTCACCGAGTCTGAGTTCATTCTTCAGGACACACATGGTGGAAGGAGAGAATGAACTCCCACAAGCTCTGCTTTGGCCTCCGTGTATGCACCTTGGCATCTATACATAGGCGCGCGCGCACGCGCGCGCGCACACACACACACACACACACACACACACACACACACTATAAATGGTGGTGCAAACCTTTTAAAACCAGCACTCCAGGAAGCAGAGGCAGGTGGACTCTGAGTTCAAGGTTAGTTTGGTCTATATAGTGAGTTTCAAGACAGCCACGGCTACATAATGAGACTCTTGTCTCAAATAAATAAATACATAAATAGTGATTTATGTATGTAACAAAAACCTACAGGCTACATCAACAATTGTTGCTTCGTAGAGTGCTTCAAGTCCTCTTGGGGGTGGGAGGAAAGGTACCCTGCCATATGGGTGCCTCCCTTAACCTAGCTCCTTGCCTGACCTGGAGTAAAGTGAGGTGCAAAGATAGGGCCTCTATGTGATTTTGGGTCAGGTGAAGATAGCTGAAGGGTATTTCTCCCTCTATAGACCTGACACTAAGTCTCTGCTGTAAGGCAGGGCCTGGGAACCCTCGGAGGTACTGGTTACCTGTCCTCAAGGTTCTAGGTGTGACTTGTGAGGTGGCCACTTACCCGCAGAGGGCCCCTGAGCTACCTTGGTATCCTAGATACTCTAAGGAATTGTCATAGGCAATGCTCAAGTGGGGACCCACTGTTCAAATGAGGTGGTGGGCATGTCTATCACTCCAGCACTTGAAGGTTGAGGCAGGAGGATTGCAATTTCTAGGGCAGTCTGGGATATGTAGCGAGAAAAGTACACACACACACACACACACACACACACACACACACACACAAAATGGTGTGGTATGGAATGGGTGGCTATGAAGATGCTACTATGCAAGCATAAGGACCTGAGTTCAAATCTCCAGTACCTGTGGGATAGGCAGAGCACACTTACAAACCTCAGCTGGCAAATGGAGACAGGAGAGTCCTGGGAGCTCACTGGCCAGTACACATAGCCCATGAATGAGCTCCAGGTTCAGAGAAAGATCTTGTCTCAAAAATAAGGCAGTGTGTGCTAGGGGAAAACACATTTAGACCTGACCTGTGACCTCCACAAGCACACACAGTCTAAAAGGAGGCAGGAGAAAGGGAAGAGGGAAAGGAGAAGCGGGTTCAAAGAGGCAGGTGCACACAGTCTGGGGACATAGTTCAGTATGACATCAAATGCTCAACACTCTAGGTTCATGCCCAGCATTGTTAAAAAAAAAAAAAAAAAAAATCTGCCTACAAGGACCCCTCCATTACCCAGTCCTAGAGCAGGACTAGCCTCAAAGGGTGTACTGGATTCTAAAAACAGCAGAATCCAGCACAGAGTGGCAAAGCCTGGGGATGAAGGGTAAGAGGCAAACATGGTCATTTCCTGCTTCACCAACCTTAATCTAGCAGGATATGAGTGAGCAGTTCTCAGGGTTAGTTCCTGCAGTGGGAGGGGAAACTGAGGCCTGAAATGTCCAGGCAGACAGGTGTGTGAAGGACCCAGTCTTCTCAGGGACAACCAGGGCAAGGAGATTTAGTAGTTATGAGTTGAAAATGTGAGCTAACCAACTTAAGGCTGCCATGTCTGGAGTTGAGGCCAGAGCCATCCATACACACAGGAGGATGTCTAGAGCAGTTTGGTTGTGCCTGCTGTAGGGGAGGAACAGATGTGGTGGGAAGTATATCAACAGTTGCTCCACAGGAACAGCATTGTAACATGCAAGAGAAGGTACAGAGTTGTCTGTAAAGACCAGAGTACAAGCTGGTCCTGGGTTCCAGCCCTCACAGTCATTAAGGTCATTAATAAAGACAAAGTCAGGCAGTGGGTACTAGCTGATGAAGCTGGAGTGTCTGCAGTTGGGAGAATTCTGAAGATAAGATGGTCTTGAACTTTTTGGTGTGTATGGGGAGGGGCGCATGTGCCCACTGAGTGGGAACTTGAGGGAGTTAACTTGGTTTTCTTATCCCACCTTGTGGGTCCTGGACTTCAGCCTTGGAGCAAATGCCTTCACCTGCCAAGCCATTTTTCTGGTCCAGTATTAACACACAAAAACCACACAGCATGTATATGGGCCTCATGATTCGCTTAGTACCACCCATCAAGGTCAGAGGATGGAGTTGAATCCCTGAAACTAGAGTTATAATTGTGAACATCCATGTGGGTGCTGGAAATCAAACCTAGGTCCTCGGCAAAAGCAGCCAGTCTCTTAACCACTAACCAATCTCTCTTGCCCCTCAATATCAATATTTTTGTTTAGTGTTTTTCTTTTTTGAAACAGGGTCTCACTCTGATTCTGGAGGGCCGTCAACTTACAGAAATCTGCCTGCTTCTGCCTCTGTCGGGATTAAAGGTCCACTAAACAGCACAATTTTTAAAAAAGAAACTTGTTACAATTTAAAGTAGTTTTGTGTATGTGACTTGGCTCTCTCCTTCTATCATAGGGGCCTAGGGATCAAACTCAGGTTTAGTCCCTGTACCAACCACACTCCCAGGCATGGAAGGGAAATGCTTCTATTGGATGTGAAAAGATAATTGGGAAAGAATATTCTAGGAAGTATCCCCTGTTGGAGGGGCTACTGTCATTTCGGGCAGTTTCTGCTGCTCCAGGGAAGGACTCTGGAGTGGGCAAGACCTGGCCAGGACTCTTGTAGGAAATGACGGGCGGACTCTGAGACTTGGCGTCAATATTTAACTTTAATGTGCAAATAAATAGAAAAAGAAAACTACATTCAGAACAGCTGCGAAGGGAGGTTGAGGATGGAGCATCAAGGAGCATGCGAAGGGGCCGGGGAAACGGAGATCCAGAGGGTCCCCACAGGCAATGCCCTTCTCAGGAAATAGGATGTGCTCAGGGTGCCCGTGGATCCCTTGAGAGGCACGCAGTCGGGCCTGGGCAGGCACACCTGCTCCCCAGTGCTCAGGCCCGGAGTCAGAAACCGGCTCAGCAAACAGAGAACAAGGCTCTCTGGAACCTTGGGTTTGGCACAGCAACACGGGCCTGCGGAGGACAGCTGCAGGGACAGCGGGTAGTTCATGGGCCCACGGGGAGGTCTCACCCGTGGGAAGCCAGGGGAGCTGCTGCTGCCAAGTCACAACCACTACGAGCGCAGAAGGAATAAATACTTGTGCATACGTATCTAGAACTCTGCAGGGGGGCTGCCTTGTGGGGACAACCCTGCTGTAGCCCGGGGTCTGCTCTGCAAGAGCTAGAGCTCCTACTTGTCTGAGGTCAAGGCATGACCTCGGGCTCAAAGTGACAAAGGCCCTGTTGGGGCACAAGTACGGGGTGAGGGTGCTCACGGCGAGGCCGGACGACGGCTGTACTGCACACGGTAGCGTGTCACTGGCAGCCCATGAATGTGTGCAGTCTCGCAGAGCGTCTTGCAGGGCACCATGTCTTCCTCCTCCTCACCCATCAGCCAATCCTGCACCAGGCCCGCAGCAGCCACAGTCACGTTGTCCTCCAGCCAGCGGCCATGCCACTCCTCGAAGTGACGGTGGTGACGCAACAGCACTAGGGGCTGCAACTGAGGGAGGGTGTGTGTGTGAACTCCTGGGACTGGGTGCGGGGCTCACGGGCTGGGAGTGTGGGGTTCAGGGGCTCAGGTGGGTGGGCACAAATGCAGCACCTGCTTGGCACGGCACAGTGTCCCACGGCGATACATGTAGTCCTCAGAGTTGACGATGAACACCATCTTGTGCGTGCCCAGGCGGAAGCGGCAATCCACATCACAGGCACTCTCCACGCCCAGGAGCCGTTTCCACGAGCTCTTGGCCTCACCACGCAGGGCACGCACCTGCTCACACTGCCAGCGCCTGAATTTCTTCAGGTTCCTGCAGGGACAGGGCTTCGGGGAGGGGACTTGCGGGCTCCGGAGGACCAGGCAATGATGACCACCCAGCAGGCATGATACCTCATTCTCCCATTCTCCATTTCTGGAAGCTCCTTCTGCTCTCTGGAGTGGGGTGGCCTCCTGATGGTCCAAGACTACCCCCCTATACTTCCCACATCCCCTCTCCATGGCACATCTCACAGTACACCAGGCACTGGCAGATGGCATAGTGGGGCCCTGTGCTCACCTCTGCAGAAACACAGGCTTCAGCAGGAAACCCTCAGTGGGCGAGTTTGATGCACCCTCAGTCCCCACGTACTGCTCCACATATCGAGCCAGGTGCTGGGCATGGGACAAACACACTGGATGATCTCCTGGGATAAGTGGCCTGCTTCTTATCAAGGATCTCAAATCAGGGAAGCTCATGAGTTTGTACCCCAACCCCAAAACGTAAGACCAGCCATGGCTGAGGGGCTGATGTGCAGTACACACAAACTCCTGGAATGATGCCTCCAGCTAGGGTTCTGCTATGAAAGAACAGTGCGGCCTCATGATACTGCATGGCATGCTTCCATGGGTAAGTCTAGAGAGTCACATTTGTCTTCACCTTAACACAGGGTTTAAAGCAAAGGACAGTGCCAAGCATCAGGGTATAAAAAGGCTGGGGATGTGGCTCAGGGTGGAACTCCTGTCTAGAGTCTCCAAGAAAGAGGGCCCTCAACTGAAGTGCCTCCATCAGATTAGTGTGTGGACATGTCTGTAGGGCATTTTGATTCCCAATTGGTAGAGGGTCCAGTCCACTGTGGACAGAGCCACCAATCAACTTATGGGCCTAAGCTGCAAGCCAGTAAGCTCCTACCTGCTTGTCTAAACAGACAATGGTATGAAAATATAAACCAAGCACCCCTTCCTCCCCAAACTGCTTTTTGTCATGGTGTTTATCACAGCAACAAAAAGCAAACCAGGCCAGTCTCCAGAGAAACTCCACGAAATGTTTTCCCCCACCTTGGGAAGGGAAAAAGGGAAGGTCATACAAACCTCTGCAGCCATAGTACTACCTGCACAGGGTGCCTGTCTGCGGATATGTGTGCATATGTGGAATAGAGGCTGTAGGGAGGGAGGCTTTTGACTGCAGCAGGCAGCAGGGCTATCCTGGTCTTCAAGGAAGTATGAGTAGGTGCCTTCAGGTCTAGCCTATGCTCCCTCACTCCTACTTTCCTATGCTTAGCTACTTCAGGGCCCTCATATATCCTGTACCTCTTGTCTATAGACAGTTTGGCTCAGAGGAAGGGTCTAGAGGCCTGGTTTTGTGTGAGTATGTGTGGCGTGTTTGTGTGTCTGGAGGTTCTGGTCCTCCAGAGTACTTTGCACATACAATCCAGGTGGAAGTCACAGTCTACTTAGTAGCACTGAGTATGGAGCCAGGGCCAGCCAGGGAAGCATCTCCCACCAAGCTACAGCCCGAGTTTGCTGTTTGTCTTCTAGACAGGGTTTCTCCATATAGCCTGACTGACTTCAAATTCACAGATATCGCCTATTCTGCCTCTCCAGTGCTAAGATTAAAGGTGTGCACTACCATCTGGCTAGGGCAGCTGGAGCCCTTGGAAGTGGCAGAGGTCACGAGGGTTGTGACCTTAGCACCCCTTGAGTTTGGACTGAGCTCTTGCAATGTATTGGTCTGTGACCACTTGTGGTCCACAGGAAGTGAGGGAGCACACTGAGTGAGAAGTGCACAGGAACCGTAGGAGGTACCAGGAGGACAGAGGAAGGGTCCTCAGCAACTGTTTTGGGGCTTAACTGTCAGCGGAGTATGAGACGTGACCAGCACCATGACATTGTTAAGTGTGGCAAGCAGATAGATAGAATGAAGGTTGCAGGAGCTGCAGGACACGGGAGCAGACTCACCTGCACCTCCACAGGGTCCTCAGCCTGTGCCTCCTCAGTGTCCAGGAGCTCTATGGTCATGATCACCTGTCCTCTGCGCTGCAGGAACATCACCTGGGGAGGTGGCCATAGCCTGAGCATCCATCACCCACCCCTACCACCCTCCTGGTCCACAGGTGTGGAGACAGTGGCTCTGACACCCTGCTGTGTCTGGTCCTGTCCTCGTGGCCTTGGTCTTCAGCCCCCTGTAACCTCTCACCTTGAAGCAGTTCTCATCTGCCATGCAGCGTTCCGCCTTCCACTGGTAACTGGTCTCCCGTGCAGCACGGACACAGCGGGAAGACAAGTTCCCGCCGGCTGCACCTCGTTGCTGCTCACTCAGATATAGCTCCACCACCTTCAGACACACGTCGTCACTCACCAGGTGGTGCAGCTGGCAGGGAGAGAGCAAAGCCACAACTGCACCTCCTGTAGACACTACAGCTGAAGACATTAACAGCCCACACCCCAGGAAACAAGGCTGTGACTGGGGTGAGTGACAGGGATGAAGACACCACATGGTACAACATCTTGTTCTTGTAGGCAGACCAGAGTAAACCAAACCAGAGCAGTAAACAGTCTGGGCGTAAGAGGTATGCACACGAGATAACGTACCCTTTGAAAGCAGAGCCTCATCTAAAACATTCTCCCAGATGTGTGCAGACGGACTTTTCCCGTTTTTATGAAAAGGGACATAAACAAAGAAGGGCTGGGCCAGCTCAGCAGGTCTTAGGTGCTGTTAGGCATGACAGGGGTGACAGCCCAGATCCCGCCCCCCATCATCTCCATGAGGTCAGTGAGACAGGACACAGGGAACAGGAATGCTGCAGACAAGGTAGGCACAGCGCCTGGCAGCCGCAGAAGGGGCCTGCCTGCTGACTCAGTTTCCTTCTTTTTAAACAATCTCTCCTGTCTGTGAGAGGGTGCGTGTGAGTTTGTGTGCAACCATTCACTGTGTAGGTCAGAGAACTGTTTCTCACTCTCCATCTTGTTCCCTTGGGATGGGGTCTCCTACTGGACCTGGAGCCATTCGTATGTCCAGCAAGCCACAACCACCTTCCTATTTCTGTCCCTCGCAGTGTGGGGAACACGTATCTGCTGGGCAGTTATATGTCAACTTGACATAGCTGGGGTCATCTGAGGGGAGGGAAAGTCAGCTGGGAAAACACCTCCGTAAGATCTGTCTGCAGGCAGCCCTGTGGTGCATTTTCTTAATTAGTGATTATTGATGTGGAAGGAGCCTATGGTGGTCCTGGGATCTATAATAAATTAGCTGAGCAAGCCAGTAAGCAGCTCCCCTCCATGGCCTCTGCATCAGCTTCTCCGTTCAGGTTACTGCCCTGTGTGAGTTCCTGTCCTGACTCTCTTCAGTGACGGACCACAATGGAAGTGTAAAACAAGTATACTCTTTTTTCCTCTACTTGCTTTTGGTTCTGGCGTTTCATCACAGCAATAGTGAAACCGTAAGACAAGGAGCATGTTGCCATTCCCACCTTCCTACAGGGTGCTGGGGATTTAAACTTCGGTCTTCATGTTTGCACACAGCAAGTATTCTTAGTCAGTGAGAAGCATCTCCTCCGCCCTGGGAGGTTACTTTAAAAACTTTAACCAAAGGGTCTCATTGGGTTCAAGCATCTAGTGCCAACAATGAGGCTGCTGTTTCAGAGGCTATGGCTCTCTACTGTCCCCCACCTGAATGCCCTGACATTGTGTGTGCAGCTCCGGACGCCATATTTGCCCATAACCCAGGTGCAGTGGCCACCACTCTGGGCAGGGACAGTTAAGAGACTCACTCGTGGAACATATAGAGGTACCTAAGATGGACCATGGCAGCTGCTGGCTGTGATGAGGCGAGGCACGGTCGTGTGGGCTGGAGAGCAACAGGGGTACAAGACAGTCTCTACCGCTCCCCAAGAGGACTGGACATCTAAATAGTCCCACAATAGTCACTACACTGCAGGAAAGGCAACCAGGCTGGGAACAGAATGTGGCCTAACTCACCACTAGGAGGCACCATCGCCCCATAGTAGGTCAGAGCCACAGCAGTGGGACTCAGCTGCTCAAGGCCACAGTCCCTGAAGAACAGAGGTCACTGCTAGGGTGAGCCACTTCCACATGGCTCAATCTTCTGGGCAGAATCGGGATGGGCAAGTTCTGCCTGTGAACACCCACTGAGTGGCCCCTAGAGATCTGGGTACTATCTGTGTGTGCTCTACCTTGGAAGTCCTAGCGTCCAGAACTTGGCAGGGTGGAGAGCACCAAAGCGGGGAAAAACCAGAAAAGTCCTTAGGGCCAGTGAGATGGCTCTGTGAGTAAAGAAGTCACTTGCCATCAAGCCTGACGACTTGAGCTGACCCACACAATGCAAGGAGAGAACCAAGTCCTGTCAAGTATGTCCAGACATGCATATATAAGTGAATAGACATACGTAATAAAAAAGGGTCACTGACCCCGGAAGGAAACAGCTTTCTAAAACACTTCCTGTGGTGACTCAACTCACAGGAATGACACTCTTCCCCACAGGGCACAACTTTATGTCGGAGCCCTCATTTTGGATGTTGAACAGCTGGGTTGAGGGCTTTGCCTTACAGATGGTTAACAGAGCTAAATGTTATGAACTATATGCATGTCAAGATGCTCAGTTCTGTTATGTTAATGTCATCTCACTGAAACAGATTTGCTATGTGACAGGTGGTAAAAGGACCAATTCCTAAGGTGACAGGTAAAGAGGCCCCAGCCTGTCCTGCCTCACCTGCCGAACAATGTTTTGTACCAGCTTGTCCATGGTGAAGCCGATGTAGGCATGGATGGTGAACATCTCACGGAGGGTGTCCTCATACTGAGTGGGGTCAATGCTCCCCTCCAGGAGGCTCCGCACCATGTCCAGGAAGGCCGGGTAGTACTCCTCCAGCTCCACCTCACCTAGGGGAGAAGTCAGCAGTTCCACTCACCTCAACTCTCCAAGGACTCCTGGGGGAAGCTGGGAGCCCTGGATCCTCCACCCTCCCATCAAGGAGGCCTAAAGGGGCAGAGGCTGGCCGCGAACCTCGGCTCCGGCACTCACTGGGCTGCTTGAGGCGCAGCTCCATGGCTGGGTCAGCAGCCTTCTCACGGCGTCCCTCGCACAGCAGCTGCTCCCGCTCCTGCTCACGTCGATGCTCCAGCAGCTGCTTCTGCGCCTGCCGGTAGATCTTCAGCAGGCGCGCACACAGCGTCTGGTGCAGCCGCAGGAAGAAGTACCAGTTGTTGTTGGCAAAGAACAGGCTGTACACGTCGTCCAGTGCCTTGGGCACCTCGGGTGGCGTGTCTGCGGGGGGCTTCTCATCTGTGGTTCGCCTGCGTTCGGGCTCCCCATCGCGGTCACGCTCATCGGCAGAGTCATCAGAGACACCAGGGCGCTGCTGTGAGAAGAACAGGTTGGGGAGAAAGCGGTGCAGCAGCTGGCGGATGGTACCCTGGTCCTCCTTCTGGATGGCTGGCTGCCGTTTCACATAGTAGCTGATGAGCGCCGCTGCATCCTCCAGGATCTGCCGGTCCTCATACACGAAGATGAGATGAGGCTCGCTGGACGGTGCACTGCGACCCTCTGAGTGCTGCTCCTGGTGCTGAAAGGGGTCACAGTCAGTAGGCACACGAGCCCCACCTCACCCACCCTTCCTCTCCTCTCACAGATTCACAGCTCCCCTGTGAGATCCAGCCCCCACACTGCCTACCTCTGCACTGGGCAAACCAAGGCCCTCTCACTGACAACATTAGCATCAGAGATTGCAATGGAATGACAGAACCACAGACCTGACCATAAGTGGGGTGGTTTCCTGTGGGAGGCTCAGAGTGTACCAGAGGCCTTCACAATGTAATCAAAATCTCAGCTCCACTCCACAAGACTGAGACCTGACACTTGTCTGGCTCCTTAGTCTCCTGCCCTAGGAGACCTTAGTCCTTGGCCTGCTACTCTATTAGTCTGCTCTCTTTGGCTAGGTTTCCTTCTGCTCAGTCTAGGGCCTTTGAGCATGCTGGCTGCCCAATGTCGTCCAGGCCAGCCTCTTAGTGTTGATCTGGATAATCACTTTCCCAAACCCAAAGGTAACCACTACTTGACCCTTCTCCACCCAGGTGCCATCTCTGTAGCAGAATCCCTGTACTCAGACACTCTCTGGGGGACACCAACTCCAGGAACTGTGTGGAGAAGCAGACATATCTGCATTCTGTGGACACTGTCTCTTTAGACAGGGAACTTTTGGGGGTAGGTTGGGTGTCACCCTCAGCTCTCATTGGTCAGTGCATGGTGAAGCTCTAGAGGGGTTCCTCAAACCCCATCTGAGGCAGGACCCAGTTTGCCAGCACACTTCTCATCAGAGGTCAAACTCTCTTAATAAAGGCCAGAGCCCAGGGTGGGCCCAATACCCCACCCAGCACCCGGCCTGGCCCTTCCTCTGTCCCCTCTGTGATTGCAGCACATTCTCATGTTCCATTCATCTTCAGTCACCTAACAGGAATCTCAATGAGGGGACACCCTGCAGACACAGACTGGCCTGGCCATGGAGCACTTTCTTGATTGATGATTGATGTGGGGAGGACCCAGCTACTGTGGGTGGCACTGCCCCTATACAGATGGTCCTGGGTCACAGTAATCAGGCTGAGCAAGTCACAGGGAGCAAGCCAGTAAATAGTGGTCCTCCATGATCCCAAGGCTGAACAGAGCCTTTCGTCCCAGGTAGCTTGTGGTTGTGGTGTTCTTCACGGCAGCAGATCTTGGGACAGTGCTAGACTCTGTCCCACAGTCCTAGCTGGCAGAGCCAGTCACTAGAGGAGAGTGACCGTGAGGGCTCATGGCAAGCTGAAAAGTGGGGCTGGTGGGTTCCTGGGTTGAATCTCTAAGGGTGTCTTGCCTATGCCCCCTCCCTTTACCATGATGTTTGTTAGAGGTTATAGCAATGGAGGGAGGCAGACAGGCTGAGGTTTCCCAAACTATGAGGTAACACCAATCTTGTTGAATGGATTCTCTCACATGCTTGACAATCTTTCTCCCCCTGTGTGATTACCTTAATTGAGAACCCAAGCCTCAAATTAAGGCACGTGCTTTTCCCTAAGCCACCATATCTGCCCTTAAGGGTCACACTCTGAGGGCAGGAGAGATGGCTCTGAAGTTAAGAGCGCTTGCTGTGCCTACAGAGGGCCTGAGCTGGGTTTCTGGTAGTTCACAACCACCTCTAACTCCAGTTCTAAGAGGACAACAAACTTCTGACCTCCAAAGATACCTGTACTCATATTCACTCTCATACAAACCAAAGAATCCAACTGTACAGCAGAAAGAAAAGCCCAGCAAGCAGCAGGCTTTCACACTTCAGTTCCCCACTACACGTGGGGAAGAGCTGTGTGGCTCTGCAGGCTGCGGTATGAGGCCAGTGGCTGCCAGATGCCTTACCTCGTCATAGACACTTTCAATCTCATTGAGCAGGCTCTTGGAGCGCAGAGCCTTGGTGTCATTCTGCTTGAAGTTCACAGCCTGGTGGTCCAAGGACTTGAGGTAGGCCTTCTCGTACTGCTCTCGCCAGACTTTGTTGAAGCCCTGCTGGGCCTCCCGCCACTCTTCCTCCTTGGCCTTCAGCCTGTGAGGAGCGGGAGATCAGCGCCTGATGCCCCAGCCCTCCTGGGACCCCAGGGGAAGGGCCTGGTCTAACATCTGGTCTGCACTGGAAAGAGCAAGCCAGCATGTGGGAAGCTGAGGCAGGAGGATGTCCAGTTCTGGGCTGGCCTGGGCTACAGTGAGAAAACCCCATCTCAAATAAACAAACAATAAAGGCCAGTAGGTGGTGGCGCAGGCCTTTAATCCCAGCACTCAGAAGGCAGAGGCAGGCTGATCTCTGTGAGTTCAAGGCCAGCCTGGGTTTTAGATGAGTTCCAGGACAGCCAGGGCTACACAGAGAAGCCCTGTCTTGAAAAACTAAAACAAAGAAGAGCCCAACATAGTGGTACAAGATGTCATTCCAGCACTCAGTATCTGAAGTTAGAAGGCTAGCCATGGGCACACAGTAAGTCCGAGGCCTAGGATACATAAGACCCTGTCACCAAAACCAAAAAACCACACAGAGGGAATAGGTTGGAGTGGGCAGGGGTCCCACATAGCCAATGTGGCTACTCAAAAAAAAAAAAAATTTTATATGCATGCGTTTTGTCTGCATGAATGTACACCACATGCATGGCTGGTGCCCCTGGATTAGTCAGCAGTGAGCTGCCTTGTAAGTCCTCCGGAAGGGCAGCAGTGCTCTTAACTACTGAGTGTTTCCCCAGCATTGGCTTATTTAGGCCTCCACCTCCTCCAGGCACCCAGCTACCCCTCAGCTGTCACTAACCCTATCAGTAGACAGTGGGCTGGGAAGTCTGTGTTTTATAGTCAGTCTGCCCTCCACTTCCCAGAACACAACCAAGCCTAAGCAGGAATGATGCATCTACTGCTGAATGCACAGCAGGGTACTGCCGCAGGGGTTCTAAGTCACCCAGGGGTGATGGACAGGCATGGACATGGTGTGGGTTTGTTGTTGTGCAGTGACTAAATTCTAGAAGGGTCTGGGGCTATCAGAACGCCCCAAAAGTTAGACTGCATGTCTACACCTGGAGATGAATATGACTGACCGCAGTGTCCAGAAGCCTGGCTATCAAGACTTCACTCAGGATTAGAGTGGGAGAGACCAGCTGGGGGCCAGCAGCTGCCTTCTGCCCTGGGGACAGGGCCATGAGACTCCACTGGTCAGGAACTCTAGCAGTTCTCCTATAATGCCGAGTCAGGGAGGGAAGTGGAAGGTGGGGACACCTTTTCAGAACGACAGGCACAGCAGTGACAGGGTTCCTCTTGAGACTCTCGATGACCTCGGGGGCCTTGTCGCCATAGATGCGGTGAATGGCGCGGCGCTGGATCACTTCCGATGTGCCGCCCAGGCAGTCATCCAGGCGGAGTTTCTCCTGGTCCTCAGGTGCCATTCGCGATAACTTTTTCTGCACACTCTCCAGCACACGGATGGTGGCCAGGTTGGTCTCCAGGACAACATCTAACTGCAGGGAGGGCAGATATGTCAGCACTGGGGGTTCCAGTGAGGTGTGTGAAGGGGATTATGGCAGTATGATAGGTTCAGGAGCTGTAGATGGAGCTAGTGTGGGTGCCCACCACAACTCAAGTTATGTGGGAGTGGAGTTCCAATGATACAGCAGTGGTACATACCACCTCATGGGGTGCTCGGACACCATGGTGGCCTACCCTGTGACATCATTTGTATTTTATATTCACTTGCTATTTCATTTTTAACTTTGCATCTATGTATAAGTCTGTGTGTGAGTATGCACAAGTGAGTGTAGTACCCTGGAGGTCAGAAGGTGGTGTGGGACCCCTTGGAGCTGGCAAGACAGGAGGCTGTAAGGTGCCCATAGTGGGTCCTGGAACCTGAAGCAAGGTCTCTGCAGAGCAGTCAGCACCCTTAGCTGCTGAGTCCTCTTCCAGGCCCTTGTTTACAGCTTTGCATCATAGCTCAAGCCAGCAGGAAACTTAGGTAGTTCTTGCCTTTGTCTTCCATATGCCACCACACAAAGTGCATCTATCTATCTAAATGACAGAGCAGTAGAGGGTAGGAACAAGGGAGTTCACAGGTGAGGGAAAGGGCAGGCTGAGTATGACTACTGATTACTAGAACAGCACAGGCCTGTGTGACTCAGGCCTTCACTCCACCAGTGACAGAATCATACAACGCACGCACGCACGCACGCACGCACGCACGCACGCACGCACGCACGCACGCACCTTCCTACAGTCTGTTCACCTGCTCCTCCCAAACTCACACTGAAGTTTAGAGGTTGATGTGGCAGTATTAATCTGACCCCAGTACATGGGAAGCAGAAGAAGCAGACTGTGTGTTCCAAGACAATCATGTCTCAAACAGAACAAAGGACTTCGAAGAGGTGCCTCAAACACAGGCTAGAGTCTTCATGGGTGGGTGGCACGGCCCAGGAAGAGGATGATAGAGCTACAATGACCCTTCCCACTTCCTGGTGGCTGCCTCCTCATAGTGTAAGAAAGAAACACACACAGGAGTCAGCCCAGCACTTGGAAGACTGAGGCAGAAGGATCCCAAGTTGTACACTAACCTGTACTACAGAGAGAAATGGCTTCAAAAAGTAAACCAAGGCTACAGAGCTAACTCAGTGGCTAAGAGCACTGGCTGCTCTTCCAGAGGACCGGGGTTTAATTCCCAGCACCACATGGGGGCTCTCAACTGTTCTTAACTCCAGTTCCAGGAGATCCAATATCCTCTTCTAGCCTCTGTGGGCATCAGACATACACAGTGCATGGATCTACACGCAAGCAAACACCCACATACATAAAATAAAAGTAAGTAAATCAGGAAAAAGACAAATGAACTTTGGGTAGGAAGGGTGGATGGTTATCTGTCTGTCCCCAGGAGAAACACCCAGTGGGGTCTGTGAGCTCACTTACAATCTCAATAAAAATAAAGCTAACTTAGTTTTAAGTGAACTAACCCACTGTCTTTAGTTGATTTATTAATTTATTAATGTTTTATGTGTGAGTGCTTTGCATGTATACTTGCACACCAGAAGAGGGCATTGGATTCCATCTGGAAGAGCAGCCAGTGCTCTTAACTGCTGAGACACCTCTCCAGCTGGGAGCTCAAGAGCTGGCAGAGCTATCAAGCAGGGAGCTTTGGGAGACTGCAGGACTGGGCCACACTAGGAAGGCACTGGGCTGTGTGGAGAGTGGACAGACAGGACAGGTAGGCAGGGGTGAAGCTGGGTTAGACTCACAACTCCATCTACCTCAAACCTCTCGTCCTCACAGCGATGCAGTTGCTCCTCATAGGGTGTCTTCTTGGAGCTGACGAAAGTAGAGTCTTCAGACCAGGATGGGAAGGACACCCATGTGTCATTCAGAACCTGGACCAGAGGAGAGGAGTGTCACTGAGCATGCTCACAGACTATGTGAGCAGTTACTTCCCACCTCTAAGTGAAATTAACTCTCTAGCTCCTAAACAGGCCAGGGCTGTGGTGCTGAACACACACTGGTGTCTCAGGACCCAGCTCCAATCCCATGATGGGCTTGAGCCCCAAGATTTTAAGCTTTGTGGGCTGGGTGCCCTGTCTGGAATACCCAACTCTGCCTTTGTCCCAAGAAAGTAGCCACAGGGAATGTGTCCACACAAAGCATGGCTGTGTACTAACAAAGCTTTACTGAAAACCACAAGCAGTGAACCAAATTTGCTTTGTAATACTCAGCAGAACCTCAGGCTACAAACGGTCTGGACTTCAGTGGGACTCCTAAGTCTCCTCTAAGGGACTCCACAAACCCAACAAGGTGCCCAAGGGTCACACCGAACACACAGTGTTCTGGCTCAAGTCATTGGGAAGAAAATGATCTCCTCAACTGGCCTGTGGGCAGTACCACTCCTGGGCTGGTGGTCTGGCTGTTTAAGAAAGCAGGCCGGGGAAGCCAAGAGCAAGTCTTAAGCAGCGCCCTCCATGGCCTCTGCTTCAGCTCCTGCCTCCAGGTCCTGCCCTGACTTTCTTAGATGATGGACTATGAACCCTTTCTTCCCAAGCTGGACCTGGTATTTCACCACAGCAATAGATACCTGGGGACAAGGCAGAACTCAGGCAGTAAAAAGGTTGACCAAGTCCCCATACTAGTATGAACTCTATGCACAGCTATCCAACAGGGCACACAGCTCAGCTAGGCTCTGGTGAATGCCACTGGGCAGTCTGAAAGAACCCTGGCCCATGGTTTTCTGCTGTGGAGGGCTGACCTGTGCCCCAGGGTGCTACCTCCTTGCAGATGGCAGTCCTCCCACTGCACTTGGGTTGCTGGTAGGTCTTGGGAAGGGCACGATAGCTGGATCCAATTCGCTTACAAGATGCATAGTCAATTTCTCTGCTTATGCCCTCTCCAGACCGGTCACTCATAGGTGGTGCGAAAGATAGCTCTTTCACCCCCAGGAAGGACTTGAACTGTGCAAAAAGTTCTGGAAATTTCCTGCAAAAGCAGACAGACACTGTTAAGTGGGCACTGGGCCTCTTGAGAATGATTCAGAGTCATGAAAATGGCATTGTGTGTTATTTCAAAGATGGTCTGTATCAGAATTCAGTGATCTCCTGCCATCTTACAACTGCAGGCCTTGCCAGCTGTATTAGGCCACAAAGCATACTGGAAATAACCTCTGTGGACCCCACAGCCTTCATTATCAGCCCTCCAACTTAAAAAACAAAGAAAAAGGGGGCTGTGGAGAGATGGCTCAGCAGTCTTCTTCCAGAGGATCCAGGTTCAGTTCCCAGCACCCACATGACGGCTCACAATTGTCTGGAACTCTAATTCCAGGGAATATGGCACTTGCTGCCAACCCATATAAATGTAAACTCGTCCTCCAGCCTCTACCTGCGCACACCGTAAAGGAGATGCACAACACACTTCCCAGCTCGCTTCCCTAGGTCTGTGTGTGAGATGAGAAGGGATGAGAAGGGATGAGATGGGATGGGATGGGTAGGAGTCACTCACCCCAGAAATGGGCTGACGAGCTGCAGTAGCTCAGAGCCTGACACCAGCTCCTGATTGAAGAGTGCAATGCAGCGCAGGAAGTTCTCATACACCTCCTGGCTCTTCAGCACCCTTCGCACCTGTGGGGACACCGAGAGTCAGGGAGTGACACTGCACAAGCCACGTATGTTGAGTAGGGAACAGGCATGTGTATGGCCAAGTCACTTAGGGGTGTTTGAAGAAGCCTGTGCTGTCTTCTCTCATGCACCCCAGTGGCCCTGCTTCCAGCCATTATGGGAAGCAGCTATGCCTGGAAGGACTGGCCTCACTTACCTTGTCAAAAAAGGAGAATTCCTGCAGTGTGCCATACTTCCCTACGGCAGCAATGGAAAGGTCTTTGGTGCCTCGGAGCTTCATCTTCTTCTGCAGAGAGAAACCCTCGGCTTAATGGTGTGTTCCCACCACAGGTACTGTGGGGAACAAGGAACCCAGGCAAGTTCCAAATGTAGTTGGCAAGGCCGTCCCCAGGACCCCAGGTGAGGTCTGACCACCCAGCATTAGGGTGTTATTCCCTCTTTGGCCCTGTGTGACGGGGAGGGAAGGGACCCAACTCAGGACCTGAGGAAAAGCAAGTCCATAGGAGCGCCCTGCCAGATCTCAAATTCCTGCTATGGCTTATTTCTGCCATCCTAGGGATCGAACCTGGAGCCGAGCACACTTGGAAGGCTGTGGAGAACAAGATTTGGGCCACGGGCATGTGCAGCAATGGTCCAAGACCCGTAAGAGCCAGGGAGGGCTCAGGGACCTGCGCATGATTGACAACCACCAGGAAATAAACCTTGGGTCTCAGGCATGTGCAGATGTACAAGGGAGTAGAGCTCAGGCCTCACAAGTGCTAGCTAGGTAGGTGCTTACAGGGAAAATGGAACCATGGTGTGGTGCATGCTCTGTAGAAACCGAGAAATAGAACCTAAAGACCTCATACAAGTTTGGAAGACACGGACCAGGAAAATGGAAGTCAAGGCTTCCCAGATGCTCAAAAGACATGGGAAAGCTCAGAGTGTTACGTATTCCAAGATGATAGAGCCGTGAGCATGTCTGTAGCCACAAACTGGGAAAAAGGAAGCCAGGGATGCACACATGTTCAGAAGGCACTAACTGGAAAAATGAAGTCAGACCATTGTACAGTCGACTGCCACTGATGGGGGGGGGGTAATGCTGACAAACATGAAGGAAACAAACTGGAAACCACCCATGTGCACTGGGAAATTCAGACCAGGGGCATGCTCAGTAAATGTTAGTGCTGTGTCCTGGAGCTTCAACTCAGCGACCCGAGAAAGCCCTGCGCCAGTTGAGTACACCCCAGCCCTTATCCCAGACTTGAGAACACAGACACTGTAGTTACT
The DNA here is from genome assembly GCA_033318265.1 of Phyllotis vaccarum. Classification (NCBI taxonomy): domain Eukaryota; kingdom Metazoa; phylum Chordata; class Mammalia; order Rodentia; family Cricetidae; genus Phyllotis; species Phyllotis vaccarum. The sequence goes on along the minus strand of JARWLC010000002.1, from coordinate 176,566,306 downwards.
GTCCGTCCTGTGGGCTAGAAGGTGACTAGAAAGCAGGGAGAGGGTAACACCAGGGGCATCCTGAGGAAGCCAGGCCTAAGTCTGAGTGAAGACATTTGTCCCTGCACTGGACCTCGGGATACTGGAAATAACTCTGCAAGTAAATAAACTTGCTGTCACATGCTTGACAACCCAAGGATCCCAAATGAGTTCTAAAGTTGTCTTCTGATCTCTGAGATATGCCACACACCCCTACCCTGCCACCCCCACCCCCACCAGACCTGGACCTGCATATGACCCAGGCCCGTGGCATGAAGCAGCCTGCTGTATAGCCACACCCAAGAGTGGGGTGAGAATGAAAAGTGGACATGATAGGAGACCCGTGGTAGGGCAGCCTGAAGGGGTCCCACTGTCCAGGACAGCCTGGATGTCAAGATACCAGTAACAGAAATGAACTGTAACTTGAGGTTGATACTGCTGCACATAACTAAATAAACAGAAATGCCAAAAAACTTTATTACTATAGAAAGTCAACTAATAAACACATAGAATGATAGAACTAGAGATCCACCATCACGGGGTGATGAGCGGGACAGGAACTGTTGTCAGCCACCTTCACTCCTCAGTTGTGCAGTAACCAAACCATACAACTGCACATTTCAATTGCAGCCCCACCTACGAAAGAGTCACGACAGTGAAAAGGAGAATGAACAGCAAGCCATGCCTTTCCTTCCAACTCCCCCTCCTCCTCACAACCTCAGGTCAGGAGAGCAGGTCAATGAGCCAGGTCAGCACACGTCCTTGGCTAGCAGACGAGTCTCTGGTCTCAGGGTCCCCTGCTGCTTGGGCCTCCATATCACTCCCGTCATATGCAGCAAGAACCCACACACGAGCAGTTACCTTGGCTGGAGCAGACACGGGGCGCAGGAGTGAGGGCCGAGAGCGCTTCTTGCTGTGCTCCAGACTCTTCTCCCCGTTCTTTTGTACACTGTTCATCTCGCAGGGCCCACCGCCTGTGAACTAAGGACACAAACACGAGGTGGTCAGACTGGAGAAAGGCACACGGCCCTTCTGCTATCTGTGCACAGGCAGATAATACTGCTTTAGCCTGTAGCCCTGGGGCATCGTCTGCCACAGGCCAGGGCCTCTGTCATACCCTCTGGGGCAGAGACCAGGGACACAGACCCCTGGGTGAACACTGCACACAGCTGAGAAGGTCCTGTGGCTTCAAGAACAAGGAGTCAGAGGCCCAGGAGCATGACAACTGGCACCTACTGCACACCTGACCAGGGTGCCTGCAGAAAGCACAAAGCTTTCTAGGTAGGGGTAGACAGCAGCACCACAGCCCCAATAGCAAGAGGAAGTAGCAGCTGATGTTATCCAGGTCACTAGTGAATTATTTGTCATCAATGACCTCTGCCGTGTTCTGGAAGGAGCAATGGTTGAAGCAAGCTTTAACCAATGAACAGGGTAGGGAGCTAGGTGAGCCAGGGAGACCCTCTAACACCCTGCTGCTCCCAAGCCACACCACATCTAGACACACAGACACCACGAAGGACTGTGGGCAAAGTGAAGTCATGGTGCATCCAGACATAACTACGGTAGGAAAATGCCCAGCTTTGCCCTGGGCTGCTGCTACAAGCAGATATGTGTAACACACAGAACAAAAAGGAAAGCAGCCCCCAAACAAAACAAAAACTAAAAACCAAACACAACGGGCAGAATCAGCTGGAAGTCATGTCACTGTTCCGCTCAGGAAAAACTGAACTGCAGAGCAGCAACGCTCTCAAGGGACATTTCAAGGAATCATCCCTGGGAGGAAAACTATTTGACTATCTTTCAGTACAGGTGAGACAGACTCCCTAAATATAACTGCCAGGCATGGTGGCACATGGTTGTTATCTTAGCCCTCAGAGGCAGAGACAGGAGAAGCACCAATTTGAACTAGCATAAGCGACATAGCCAGACCCTGTCTCAAAATAAATAACTCAGTTAGTCAAAAGATTCAAAACCCGTCCAGGAACCCCAAGTAAATTGATATTCTGAGTTCTTCACAGGAATCCTTACAGATCCGAACTCCCAATTATGAAGATCAGTTGGAGGCAGTACAGAACATGTAGAATGGCGTTGGCTCTGTAGGAGACCCGGTGCTTGCCAGCCTACTAGTTCTACCACAGCCCACATGCTCTTCACTCTAGCTGTTAATGTCCTTTGCCTAGACAGACACCAAGTGAGGACCATTCATTCTATAAATGAGGTTTTATTGGTTTGCAGCCAGCTCATTCATTCTGTGTAATGACAGCCCAACCTATTCACTCTGTAATAGCCCACTTTGTAAATAAAGTTTTACTGACACACAGCCACACCCATTCACTCTACTGTGGTCAGAAGAGGCTATAAATTTTCACACTACTAAAGCAGGGCTGACTCTCTTCACTGAGGCCAAGTGGCCCATGTACAGAGAATACTTAGACCCAACCAGTGCTGAACAGCTAGATTTAGTTAGTGAAGATGACATCCGTTTATCCCTGACTTAAAGTGAAGAATGCAAAGGCTGGTTACCTCAAAATGCAAACCCAAGAGCTTACGAGATGGACAAGTCCCTCTACCTCAATGCACAAGACAGCTCTCCTCACACCGCACTGACTGCTGCGCATTCAGTTATGTTAGGGGCAAAGACTCTGTGAACTCTCAATCATGGCAGACTGAGGAAGACAAAGCTGGTCTCTTTTCTCTGAGTTCCATGAATGATGTGACTGCTGGTTCTGGAGTTGTTTCTTTTACTTGTTTTTCAAGACAGGTTTTCTCCATATGGCCCTTGCTGTTCTGGAACTCACTCTGTAGACCAGGCTGGCCTTGAACTCAAGAGATCCACCAACCTCTGCCTCCCAAGCAAGAGCTGTTTCTTTATTATGTAATTGTTATTCTTGTTAAGTCTCCAAGAAACCCTGGATAAAAGCTGAGTCACCTGTTTAAAATATCAAAGCAGATGCTGGCCACCAATCTCTCTCTCAACAAAGGCACCATCTGAATCTTCTAAATGCCCCTTTGGACTCTTGAGTTCCCAGGTACTCTCTCTCCTTTCCTTCTCTTGTCACCCCCCACAGCCATGTCTGGACCATTCCAGATGCCTCAGACTATAATCTCCTTCATATCTACAAGTATACCCGGGACTGGTGATGTTCCTTTTTTTTTTTTCCATTTCATCTGGTGAGGACACACACATTTGCACGTATGCACACGTGCAGCACAGACCAAGGAAGAACCAGGAGTGGAGCCAGCTAGGAGCCAAGAGACTGCATATCCAAACTGTCTTGAGTTATAAAGGGATCAGAGTCCCTGTGGAGGGAGAGGGTTAGTGTAGGGAGTGGGGTGAGATGTGCAGAAAGGAGCCAGGACTCTGTATTATTGGTCATGCTTAGAGACATGAGTGGCCAGTGTCTGCTTTGATATGTAAAAGAGGGATCCCAGTTTGTCATTTGTCCTGAGTTTGAGACCTAATGTAGCCCTGGGTGGCCTAGAACTTACAGATATCCACCTATCTGTGCCTTCAGTGTGCAGGGATTAAGGGTTTGCACAATCAACCTGGTCCAGCAGACAAGCTGCTTGATGTTTCTGGATTTTCTGTGGGGTAGGATGGAACCAGGACCTCTGATTGAGGTGGTTACTAAGTCCCTGGCTCACCACCAGCCCAGGGGGTCATAGCTACATATACAGCCTTCAAGACCTCAGCACCCCAGGCCTACAAGTGCAGAAAGCAAGGGAGCCAGGAAATAAGACTTATGGGAGCTATGACCCCCTCAACTCAGAATTCCAGAGCTTCAAGGTCACTGCTTCCTGATACCATCAATTCCATGCCACCAAGGGTAGCTCAGGGAAGGGCAGTGGAGAATGACACAGGCTCCCAATTCCAAGGGATGTGGAGACATAGCCATGCTGCTCAGATGCAGCCCCCAGATCTAAGGGCAAAATCCGAATACCAGTACTAGCTGAGTAACAGCTGACAGGAAACTCATCCTAAGATATAATCTGTGGCCATGCCATCAGGACCCTGGAGGTGACAACCCTCTCTTGCATATTATGGTCTCCAGAGACAGTCGGGAGTCTCCTGATAGAAATGGGTTACCATAATAACCAGATAAAATTGTTTCCCCAAAGGCTCATGTACTAATAGCTTTGTGTGCTACTCCAGAAGGTCCTAGAAGCTAGGAGGTGGGCCCTCAGGCCCACTGTCTGGTGTGTCTGTGAACAGCCTCTGCCACCAGTCCCCACCAATCCCACCACATGGGGTCTCCCCTTACAGCAGGCTCAGAGTCCAGGGAGCCCAGCAGCAGAGACCAAGGGAACCATGAGCCAAGATGAGTCCTTCTTCCCTTAGATTCTGCCCAGTGTATGACACTCACACTAACATTAGAACAAGAGAAGAGCCATGACTTCAAAGGGGATCCTCACTGGAGCTTCCAAACTCCAGTGAAGAACAGGTAGACAGGGATTCACGACAGCCGAGTGAGGAAGGGCCTAGTCTCCCTCTAGGCACACACAAAGGCCTTTGTAGGTCTGTGCAGCTCTGGGTACATGGAGCAGGGTAGTACTGCTCACCCCATGTGGACATTCAGGGAGATGGTGACAGGGACGTGCCTCTGCAATTTATTCAGGAGCTGGCAATGCATTTATGACCTGAAGCGGCCCAGCAGCTCCTGTGTTACCTGAATGAGCAGATGTCACAGTTCTAAGGAGGAAGCAAGGCCCGAGGGCAATATACAGTAGGCCATATGGATCCCAGGAGCAGCGAAAGATTACCAAGACACAATCCTAGGCTGATACTCTCTGTTCACAACCCAGAAACTGGCCACAGGTCTGGGTAAGACTAAGGGAAGTGGGGACTCAAGTGTAAGGGAAGCCTGAGAAAGCAATGGCATCGTGCCAGGACACAAATACCTGACTGACCATATCAAGGCCAGTGTTATCATGGCTCAGTGGGTAAAATGCTTGAACCTGAGTACAATCCCGAGACATACAAGTAGGATGAAAGGGGAAAACGTACTCCCCTATGCACACAGACAAATACATATGGTTAAAAAAAAAAATGAACATGGAGTAGTGAGTGGCCCATGAGGAAGGAGGATCACACGATGAAGAAAAGCCTGAGCTACACTAAGACCAAATCTCAAAAAGAAACCAACAAAAACTCACAGCCAACAATCAGAGGTCTTTCTGACAAGGAAACAGAGGTGGAGGGTACTGCCTTCCTGCTCTTGAGCTCACTACAAAGAACACACAGACCGGCAGATAGCAACCCCACCATCACAAGCACCCACACATAGGGCAACATTGTCGACCTGGTGCCAAGCATGACAGCCCTTCTACAGCGGTGTTGGACAAGGGGATCTGAAACTGGACCTACCTCATGTTTCACATACAAAATGCAGCTCAAGTTTAAAACTGTAAGAAAACCTCACAGCCTTAATTGTGCAACAGGTTCTAATTAAGCTTAATGCTAAGAGTGATGTGGAAATAAATTTAGTCAGAACACACTGTGCATCAAGAACATGACAGACAAAGGACGACAGGTGATGGAGGTAAACATCTAAGAAGCTCGTGAGTGCACAGCAAGGACTCGGTCAGCTGTGGCTACAGACAGACGGCTCAATGGTTACAACCACCAAGCGCTGGCTGCTCTCACAGAGGACCCAGGTTCAGTCGTCAACAAGCAGGCAGGAACACCAGCAAAGGCTAAATGTAGACAAATCTCCAAAAACATGATACTGTCACAAGGCCACAGACCAGTGACAAATGTCCAGAGCAGGCAAATCCAGATAGGAAGCAGAAGGGAGTCTGGGGGATCGATGGAGAGAGAGCTAATAGGTTCTTTTGGAGGCATGTAGCCTATAGTTCGCTAAAGGGACAGTTGTGCTCCATGGTAAGCAGGCTGTGCTGGCACTGAACTGTGTCCTTTTTTATAAGACATCATCTATGTAGTAATGACTAGTCTGAACTTGCTATGCCGACCAGGCTGGCCTCAAATCCAGATTGCCTGCCTCTGCCTCCAAGTGCAGAGATTAAAGGTGTACCTCACCACACTTGGCCCAGAACTGAATAAAGAGAATTTTATTGCAGGGAATTTCATCTCTACTTTTCAAAAGACTAATATGCATAAGAAAAAAAGGAAGAGAAAGAGGAGAAAAAGGAGCAGGGGGAGGAGGAGCAGGGGGGAGGAGGAGCAGGAGGAGGAAGAGCAGGGGAGGAGGAAGAGCAGGGGAGGAGGAAGAGCAGGGGAGGAGGAAGAGCAGGGGGAGGAGGAGCAGGGGGGAGGAAGAGCAGGGGGAGGAGGAGCAGGAGGAGGAGCAGGAGGAGGAAGAGCAGGGGAGGAGGAAGAGCAGGAGGAGGAGGAGCAGGGGGTGAGGAAGAACAGGGGAGGAGGAGCAGGAGGAGGAGGAAGAGCAGGAGGAGGAGGAAGAGCGGGGGGGTGAGGAAGAACAGGGGAGGAAGAGCAAGGGGAGGAAGAACAGGGGAGGAGGAGGAGCAGGGGAGGAGGAAGAGCAGGGGGAGGAGGAAGAGCGGGGGGAAGAACAGGGGAGGAGGAAGAGCAGGGGAGGAGGAAGAGCGGGGGGGGGAGGAAGAACAGGGGAGGAGGAAGAGCAGGGGAGGAGGAAGAGCGGGGGGGGGAGGAAGAACAGGGGAGGAGCAGGGGGAGGAGGAAGAGCAGGAGGAGGAGGAGCAGGGGAGGAGGAAGAGCAGGGGAAGAGGAAGAGCAGGGGAGGAGGAAGAGCAGAACAGGGGAGGAGGAAGAGCAGAACAGGGGAGGAGGAAGAGCAGGGGGAGGAGGAAGAGCAGGAGGAGCAGCAGGAGGAGGAGAAAGAGCAGGGGGAGGTGGAGCAGGAGGAGGAGGAGCAGGAGGCAGAGGCACCTCTGGCAGGCCTCAGGCCAGAGCTGGGGAAGAAACCAAGTGCAGTCTGGTGCTGGGCTGAAGACCTCCCCACCTACTTCTGCAAGCCCGGGACCACAGTCTTCACCCTGGCTCCATCTCCATGTGAACACTTTCCTCCTCCCACAGTTCTGTAGTCACAGTGTGAGACACACTTGTCAGACTCTAGTTCCCCATGCACCCGTGGGCAGAACTCTGGGCACTTGGCACTCACCAGGGACCGCTTTGCCTCAGGCAGGAACTGTCCAAACTCTGACAACAGATCCTCCTGACCACGGAAGAGATTGGCAACCTCTGTGAAGACCTCCTCCTCAGACATGCCACGGAATGGACGACCCTTAGTGTGCAGCTGTTCCTTCTGTAGGTGGTTAGACGAAAGAAGGGTGAGGCAGTGCATGAGCGCTGTGTAGTCAACAGGCCTCAGGGCAATGGAAGAGAGAAATGTGGTGCTCTAAAAAAAGAGAGCCAGCCAGGCCTGCTAGGTCAGGATGGGTGAGTAGCCAAGAGGGTTCCTGGTAGGCCTGAAGCTGAAGGCAGCAGCACTGACAGAGAATGAAGGTGGGGATGGAGAATCAAGGTGGCCTTCCATTACAGGAAACTGAGGCAGGATGACAGCCAGTTCCTGGACAGGCTGAGATATTGGGTTTTTTGGTTTGCGTTTTATTTGTTTGTATTTTTGAACAGGGTTTCTCTGTGTAGCCTGGCTGTTCTCGAACTCTTTATAGATCAGGCTGGTCTCAAACTCGGAGATCCACCTGCCTCCACCCTCCAAATGCTGAGACTAAAGATGTGTACCACCACACCTACTGTTCTTAAATTTAAAAAGACTTTGCCTGTAAATATGACACCTTCTACTCAATGTCATAGTTGAAAGCAAAGTGCTGGGCCCACAATGTGACAGCAGTCATTACAGCACACTGTCCCCTTCTAGAAGAGCAGTTGTTTTGTTTGGCTCTTTGGTTTTCTACATAGTACCAGGAATAACCTGGTAGTCCTGTGAGTGGCATCCTTGGAGAGCAGCATTTACAGATGCTGCACTATGGGAGAGGAGAAACAACCCTGAGCCTCTGATGTCTGGACTCAGTTCCCAACTCCATGCTGTCAGAGCAGAACAGCCCCAACTGCTCTTTGTGGTTGTGGATTTTGCAGTGGCTCAGGAGGCAGCCTGGGCTCACAGTGTTGCAGCAGTTCAGATGCTCTTGCACTCATGGCAATCCTCCTGCCTCAGCCTTCTGAATTCTGGGAGGAAGGTGTGTACCACCACATCTGGCCTCAAAACACTGTTTAAAAAGCACAACTTAGGAGCAGATAAGATGGCTCAGTAGTGGTGTGTGGTGTCCCCACAGAAAACAAGTGACTACCCAAGACACAGACAAAGCTGAGAATCTAAACACAGAGACTGGAAGAGCCTTGAGCTGGCAGAGTGTACATGCTGTGGCCGGCACTCTGGGCATGTCTTTGGCAGGGACCCTGGGGCCACCAAGCTTCCTTAAACTACATAGGCTTCTACAGGGTCACACAAGATGCCTAAGGTGTGACTGGTGTTTGCTTGTGGTAGGTGACACACTGTTGTTTGATGGCTAACTGCACCTCGCTGGCTGATATGGCCCCCAAAACGCAAAACCACACCAGTATCCTACATCTGTGCCCTCCCTAGAGGCAACACTATGCTGGGAGCCACACTATAACTGCATGGTTTCTGCATCCATGTGACTCAAGGCGCTTCCCCATCATACACTAGTGTAGCTTCTGCTATCAAATGCGCAGCATCGTTGGGGTTCTCCAAGTTTATAGGGAGCCTAGGTTAGCTCTATGATATTCAACTTGTATGCCAAAAAAATCCTATTATCTGTGCAAATTTGTGTATTGTGTAGGGCTTGGGACATAACCTAACATATTTTAAGTGTTAGCTGCTGAGCTGGCTCACAAAGTTTCCTTTGTTGAGAATCAGGACTGTGCACTTCCACCCCTGAACAGGCTGTCCCCAGCCTTCTTCTCCCTGCTACATCAGGGCTTGGTAGCTGGCCGATACACACCTCCCAACACATGCCCCCTTTCCACCCCAACCTTCTGAATCCCTCAGAACTGGACTGAGATGGTGTTGGGGGAGGGGTGACCCACTGAAGAAAACTACCTAGAGTCTCTCTGTGGATGGAATGTGGCTTGCAGCAAATGTCTGGCCAGCTTCCTAAATGCCAGACAATACCCAGGTGAAGGCAGGCTCCAGGTGCTTTGGTGGGCTGGATCTTACCTGGTAGGTGTGAAGGATCTCTAGGAAGGACCTGTAGATCTCAGGGTGGTCCAGAAAGCGGGTCTTGATCTTGTTCACATAGCTGATAGCATTGTTGAACTCCACAGAGTCTGACTCCAGGGGGAGCTGGCCTCTGTCCTCCTTGTAGGACATCTGCTTCAAGTCCTCGCCACCGTCACCATGGCTGTGTGAGTTCTCCTGTACATAACACAGGCAGTGAGTGGCATAGGGTGCCAGAGGACAGTGAATTGCCACTGCATGCTGACAAGTATTGCTCCTGAGGACCCATGGGAGGCAAAGTGCTTCCTCCCTCCAGAGTATCCCCAGATCTCCTATGCAGCCTCCCCAGAGCTGGGACAGAGGTTTGCTTTGTACTCTTGAGATCAGCATGCAGGGGAAAAGTCACAAATCCTGGAAGCTGAACCTTGCTGGAGCTATGTGTGGGGCTGTGGGTGATATCCTCATCTTAGCAAGACTATTCTTGAGTGAGAACAGCAGCTGCTGGCTTGGAGGACAGAGCCTTATAAAATATATAAGTGCATCTAGCTGCAGCCAGACTAGGGGATTCTCACATCTTCTAGATGTTAAGCCGAAGGGCAACTCAAGTGATAGGGATCAATCACCAGAGCCAGACACCGAAAAGCACCTTCATTGTGCCTATTCCTCTCCAGCTACAAACACAAACATGTCTCTCTCTTCCCTATGGAATCCTGCTTCCCAGGGAAAACTAGTGTCCTGGCATTTGGTCTTCCATTTGTTCTAGGAGTGGAACCTGTGGCCTCAAGTCCAGGCGAGTGCTTGATGGGAACTGTAGCCTGACCAGAGTCCTTAGGAACAGCAGCTAGGTTTCACAGAACCGTCCTATGCTTCTGCATTGGTCACTGTCACTACAGCTCACCTCAAGGGTTTAGTCAGATGACATGCTTACCATAACCTTACAGAACCATCTTGTAGTGACTCTAAACACTTTTCCAGTTTTCCCTAGCAGCTCTGCCCTCCTCTGGGCAGCAGGCACACACATGAGTGGTTTCTTGGACAACAGATCATTTTTCTCAAGAGGCTAGAGATGCCAACAGCAAGGGGTTCAGGTTTCAGAGGGAAGGCTTATACTGTGCCCTTAACACTTCTTAAAAGGATGCCAGCAGCTAGGCAGTGGTGGTGCACCCCTTTAGTTCCAGCGCTCAGGAGGCAGAGGCAGGAGGATCTCTGTGAGTTAAAGACCAGCCTGGTCTATAGAGTGAGTTCTAGGATAGTCAGAGCTAAAGAGAAACCCTGTCTGGAAAAAAAACAAAGAATGCCAGTCAAATTTAATTAATTTAATTGCCTCATCTGGTCCATGTTTACTCAGTCTGTGGTGATATACTTTATAAGGCTCTGTCCTCTGATTTTACTAACTATAAAATATATCACCAGAGTCCTTTAGTACACAAGAGGGACAGGTTCCAGGACCCTCCTCCACAGATTTCAAACACAGCCCAGATCACACAGATGTGCACAGCCCCCACAAGCATCCACCATCTACAGGGATATAACAGCAGGCACACTGTCAATAGTCCACCTTGTCACATACAACACAAACATAGGCTGGGGTATGGCTTAGACACATAGCACCCCTCTCCCCCAGCCCAGGCAAGGAGAAGGTCCACCAACCACCCTAAGCCAGTACACCTCAATGTTCCCTAAAATGCCCAATGTGTGGCAAATCTGCAAGTGCAGAACGCAAAAAACAGAGACCAACTAGAGGTGTTCTCAGGTACTAGAGGCTGAGCTTCAACAGACAACCAGGAGACGCAGCTGGGCTGACGACACAAAGTGCTAAAAGCCAACATGAAGACAATGACACTGACTGAAGACTCAAGCCACGACTCTTAGAAACCCGCCTGCCCACGTTCACGGTTGAAGGGGGTCTGGGTTTGCCCTTGGCAAGACTGGGGCCTTCCCAGTCACTTAGGGACATGCTCCAACACTGTATGGTCTCTCTGGTCCTCTGAATAAGCCAGTACAGTATGACAGAGCCAGCTCTCAGGCCAGAGACTCTGCAGAAGGCACTAGACAGTGGTGAGATCAGTTACTATGGCAACAGCCTTCAGCTCCTCAATAATCCAACAGAGAATTTCCCTACAGTCCAGCAGACCTAAAAACCCAGAAAGACTCATACACCAGCCAACAAAAGGTGGAAACAACTCAAACCAGATGAACAAAACATGGTCCATCTAGTAAAACATTACTCAGCCAAGAAAAGGCACAGGCACACACAGTGATATGAGTAACTAACAGGAGGCAGACACAAAAGGCTGTCGAACATAATCACACTCATGTAAAACGTCAGAATAGGTGACAGACTGAAACTACAAGTAGATGGATGGTTGGCAGGGTCCATTTCTACGGTAATGGGATGTTCTGGAATTAGTATAATACAATTTTCTGTGATCTTTGGAAAATAAAAAACTACCACTACAGAGCCTACAAGTCACAGCAGACAGGCCCTGCTGGGGACTTCCTACAACTGTTCCATCCTCTCTTTCCCTTAGGGTTGACAGTTGATACACTGCAGCCCACAGCTGCCCAAGAACCATGTGGCCCCCCTGGATATTCAGGAGCCTAAATGAGCAAACCACCTGCCCCAGCTGCCAGGGCCTTGTACCTTTGCCTAGGAATCAACCTCTATCTCACCAGAAGGTCCAGAGTTGGTCACAAACACACCTTACCTCATTGACCCACCCCTTGGGTCCTGTCCTCCAAGGCAAGGGTCCTCTGGACTCGATTGGCTGATTCCCGGCCCAGCAGCAGGAGTCTCCCTAGTCATTCCATATCCTGCAAGCCTACCTCTCTGCTGCCCTCCAGTATCACCCCTACTTTATACTTTGCCCATCCCTTCAAGGCCCTTCCTCCTCCCTATCTGGGCCCACCGCCCACAAAGATCTTGCTATCAACTGGTCTCATTGAGAATTCAACACCCTGAATTAAACTGAGGGCCCAATCCCAAGGAAGTGGTGGTTCAGAATTAACCAGACATAAAGGGCCTCCTGTCAGTACCTGTAAGGAGGACCTAAGGAGCCAGATGTTCCAGCCTCACCTGCTCACTGACATCTGTTTGCAGATTCCTCTCTTGACACAGATCAGTGACAGAGGCAACTGAGAAAGACACATGTAAAGGTTCTGCCTCCTCTGAAGAGCTTGGTCAGGATGGCACAAACACAGTAACATACTTTCACAGCTGTGAGCCAGTAGGGATTCTGAGGCAAAAGCTCCCAAGATGCTTGCTGAAGGATACCCTGAATCTAAGTACCCTCAAGCCTTGTGTTGTCAGCAGCCTGGTGCTCAGCAACCTGGCACATTCAGCTGCTACAGCAAAGCCCTAGTGTGCTTGGCACTGGGAAGGCAGAGGCTCTGGGTGCTATTCCACATGCCGGTACAAAACTCCTCACAAAGAACGAGGCTCAGAAACCCTACCACAGGAACCCCAATAGGTAGGGACTCCCTCAGCAGATTTCTCACCATGTCAGGGGACAGTGCTCATCTGTGCTGTCAGGCCAAACTGATGAAATGGAAAAGAGGTAAAAACTAACAAACAAAACCCCTACATTTCAAAACAGAGGCAGTAAGCTCCTATCACTACAGCGCTCTGGAAGCCGAAGCAGGGAAATGTCAAATCCCAGGGCCAGTCTGGGTAACAGAGACTGTCTCTGACAAGAAGAACAGCAAAGGCAGAAAACTTAGAGAGGACTGACATGAGCAGGTAGGACATCAAAGACTCCAAAGTATCCTGAGGGAATGTGACTCGACTAACCGAGGTGCCCCTGTTCATGGGTCTTAAGACCATCTTTACCATCCTTTCTGTACGTCACTGGGGCCTCTTGGTCACCGACCTCAGCTTTACTGGGACTATGTTCTGGTCCATTGTAAATATTTGTCCCTCCTACTGGTTTAATAAAGAGCTGACTGGCCAGAAGGTAGACAGGAAGTATGGGCGGGGCTACTAGACTAAGAAAACTCTGGAACAGGAAGAGTACAGCAGAGACGAAAGCAGATGCAGAGGGAAGACGTTCAAATGCTGCTCTGAGAAAAGGTAACAAGCCACATGGCTAAACAAGAAAAGAATCAAGAGTTAGAGAGTTCATAGTTAGCAAGTAATATGACTGAGCCATAGGCCAGTCAGCATGAAATTAATATACGCCTTTGTGTGATTATTTGAGGCTAAGTGGCAGCAGGGTTGCAAGTGGGTGCGAACCTCGAGGCTGGGCTGGAAAAGTCCAGAAACTCATTATTACACTCAGCCATCTACAAGGGAAATAAAACTGCTGCTGGCTTCACTATCTGTCTAGAGCCATGTGCGGTGCACAGGGACAGCCTATCCCCAGGACCCAGAGTCTATTCCCCTAGCTTTCTAGGGAGAAGTAGTGACCTTCAGACAGCATATACTCTAGGAATGGCTTCTTCACTCACACTGCTTTACAGTTCAGCACACAAGTCCCAAGAGTTACTCCTGTTAAGGCTTTGATGGCCATGGAGTCTGGGTTCCAGGCAGAGTTTGGAAATGGAAACCCTTAGTAACTCAGTGGCATGGGCTTCCAAGTTCCCTCTGGAAACTGGCCAGGGCTTCTGGGCAAGACTATCAGAACTTACACAGGAAACACTGAGGGATCTACACTATCTTTCCAGAGTCCGTCTCCAACGTCACTGAAGCCTGTTGTGGTGGCTCATATCTGTCATAGTAGCACTTGGAAGGCTGAGGCTCTAAGATGACTTTAGACCTGTCTGTGTTTCACTGACAGTAGCCTAGTGGGGGAACACTATAAACAGAGGCTGCAAAGCCTGAGCCCAAGCTGAGGAAGGAACCTACAGCAATTCTATTATACAGTGTCAGAAAACAGTTATTCCCATGCCCACAACTCAACCAACCACTTGGGTTTACTAGTGACCTGAATGAAAGTCATCAGATGCCAAAGTATACTTTGGCCTGGGAGACTTGCTGGGGGAAGCCCCAGCAGCAGTGACACTCCTTGCATCTCATCTTCCAAAATTGCTGGGGACTGAAGCCAGGGCTTTGCTTATGTAAAGAGTTCTCTCCCGCTGTGAACCACACCCCCAGCCATTATCCTTCAGCTGAGAACTCTAGAGGCTGCCTCAGTTTGTACCTCCACCTGGACTAAAGGCAATTAGAGAACAGACTGTGCAAAGGCTTCCAGAAACATCCCAAATCCCCGGCTGTGCCCCCTGTAGGCCCAACTCTGGAGGTCCCCATCATTCAAATGAAGCCTACCTGGCTGGTCAAAGGTGACTGGATGTTCAACTTGCCATTCTTAGGAATGTCTATGCGGTATCCAAGTGGGAGGAAAGCATTAAACCCCACAATGAGGTCAGGGTGCTCATGGAAGAGCTGGGACACACGCCTGATCACTCCAGGGGTGTCAATGCTGGAAAAAAAGAAGGCAGGTGAGCAGGAGTCCTGGGTTCAAGGCATGCACCACCACAATGTGAAGCCACCTGTGACTAGCTCTGGCAAGAAACTCACAGCTCCCAAGCCATCCAAGCTCTGGGGCCCAGTTCAGAAAATGTCCCAAGAACTGGGTGTTGGGCTGAGAATCAACAGAAGGCCACAGCTCTCCAAGGAATGTGAGATATTCCCTAATACTTTATGAATCGGGAAAGGGTGAGGATACATTTGGGGTTTCATTTGTTTTCAAGACAGGGTTTCTCTATATAGCCCTGTCTCTTCTAGACCAGGCTGGCCTCAAACTCAGAGATCTGTCTTTCCAGTGCTGGGATTAAAGGCATTTTGATTTTTTATTTTTTTTTTTAAACTAAGTGTTAACACCAGAGCCTTCAAAAGTTAGGAGACTGAGGAAAAATGGGGAGACACAGGGAGGGCTATCTTCTGGGCTCAGTCTCCTAAATATCCAGAAGAAAACCAGCCTAGGACTTTCACACTTCCTGAGAGCAGACAACAGTGGCGGAGAAACGCCAAGATGTTCAGGAAGTTGACTGACAGCCTGGGTTCTAGTTCTGCCCACCTGTCACTAGGGTGAGTCCCTTTTCCTAAACCAAGGCATCCTTCCCAGGCATAACTCAGAAGCACTGCACTACACCTAAAGGCTCTGTGCCTACAACAGTTCCTGTGTTCTATGTCCCTTATATCAGAATAGATGCCAAAGTTCTTGGGAGAAGCATCTTGGGAACAAGATTTAGAAATGGTGACACCCCCCCCCCATAAGTAACATTTTTCTTTCAGTATTTGCCAAAAGTTGTTTCCCCAATCAAAATTTGTACCTCCAACCTTTCATGAACAAAACTCTTTAAACATTTCAAAATTGTTACACTTAAATTTACTTTGCATGTGGGTGTGTATCACAGCTCCCAAATGCAGGTCATATGACAACCTGTAGGAGTTAGTTCTCTCCTACCATGTGGGGATTCTGGGACTGGTACACGGTGGTCAGGCTTGAAGGTTAGGCATCTCACTGACACCAAATCAACATTTCAAATGAAGACTATTCTCTGTCCAGGCCCGGATCTCCCCATTCCACAATTCCTGCTCTCCTTCCAGGAGCCCCCATCAGTTCCTTGAGCTGCCTCATCCTGTGACTGTTGCAGAAGCCTCCTGGGGCCACCAAATCTATGCAAAGTCACCAGCTTAAGGGCCAAGGTGTCGTTAGTATGTGCAGTGGGGGGCGGGGAGAGGTGGGGCTCACCCAGCCTACTGCTCCCAGGTGCAGAAGGCCCCGCAAGTTACCTCTGGCTTTTGAACTCTTTCATGATCTCCAAGAAGCCGTTGTAGGTGGCAGGGTCGCTGCCGAAGCGGATCTTCACCTGGTCGAGATAGGTGAGAGCGTCCTCCACCTGCGAGGAAAGAGAAGGCCGCGGGTGGGCCGGGGTCGCGCAATGCAGAGACCGTGCGCTGGAAGGCCGGGGACAGAGAAGGGGTGACGCGGACTGCTTAGGGGGGCCTCGAGGCTAACTGCCGGGTTCCGGTAAGGGCCGACGAAAACGACCGAGGGCCAGCGGCCAGTCCCGAGGGGCCTCGGAGGCCCAAGGAGCTCCGGGTCGGACCGAAGACCGTCGGGTAGAGCCAAAGGGTCTCGGGGACGCCGCAAAGTATCCTGGAAAACCGAGGGGCGGCGAGAATAACTAAGAGCCAGCGGGGAGGACCGGGGCGTTCCGGAGCGCACCGCAGGGTCCCAGAGAGGACAGGGGCCGCAGGAGTGACTGAGGGATGTCGAGAAGGACTGTGACATCTCCGGGAGGATCAAGGAGCGGCGAGAACGGATGACGCGTTAGGGGGAAACCGAGGGGCCACCGGGATGATCGAAGGATTCCGGGGAAGGGGTGTGAGGTCCCCGGGCCCCGGCTGCGCAGAGGAGGCCGAGGTGGGGCCGCACGGCGGGGCGCCGACCTGCGGGGCTTCGGGCCCCCAGGAGGAGGCTGGGGGCGTCACTCACGTGCACCGGCAGCTTCTCGTGGCCTCCGGAGCCCGAACGACCCCAGCGGGAACCGCCGAATCCCCGGCCCGCGGAGCCTCCGCCGCCTGCGTGCGCCATGTTGGAAGTCAGAGCCGCGTCTGCCCCGCCTCCGCCTGAGCCCCAAGTCGCGCTTGCGCAGGCCCCGCCCCCCGGGGGGTTGAGGGTCGTGGCGTCACGATAGGGGCGTGTTTGCACGAGGAACTCGCAGGAGGGGCGGGGCTGCCCGAGGGGGTGGGGATCCGTTCTATAACCTTATCTGTTAGGATTCTGTGGTGTCAGGAAAACCCAAAGATTAATTTTGTGGGGGGGGGGGTTAGCAAAGTTGAAAAACATTTCAAAACGTACTGATTTTATAAAATTCACATTTCGGTGTTCAGGCTTGCCTGTCATCTCAGTACCAGGAAGGCTGATGCTGGAGGATCATAGTTAACACGGTGTCTGTAGATATTATCTCAAAAAGAGAGATAGTGATAGACAAAAACAAGTCCACATATCTGTTGACCCAAGACTTGAAGATATTCTGATTCTTTCTAGAAAATTATCTGGACTCCTGTGACGGTGGGCTGTGTGGATGAGCAGCACCCATTCTAGAGCCATGTGGGCTGAGTTCTTGCACTGAGTGTGTGCTTGTGAGTGTGTGTGTGTGCCTGTGAGAGCGTCGGGGGTGTAAGCCCCTCTATGTGTGTAAGAAGGCCAGCGGTGGACAGTGGTGTCTTTCCCCACCACTTTTAGTATTGAGAATGGATCTCTCACTAAACCTGAGCTCACTACCTCCACTGGACAGGGTAGCCAGTGACCCCTGTCTCTGCTGCAATGCGGCAGAGCCTGCCAATGTGAATCTTGTTGGGTTGGAGCCTGGAGCATGCCACTACTGCTTCCAACTTACTTTATTTCTTATTTTTGTGGAGCAGGGGCTGAAGCACATTTGACGAGTACTCTATTTAGCCACATTTCCAACCCTTCATGTTTTTTAGATCAGGCCTCACTAGGCAGAACAGGTTACTCTAATTTTCAATCTTGTGAAGGTCGCGCCTTCATTTCCTGAGTGCCTGGACGACAAGTGTGCCACCACTTAGCTCAAATTCCCATCTTTTAGGCTGGAGAGATGTCTCAGTGGTTAAGAGCACTGGCTGTTCTACCAGAGGTCCTGAGTTCAATTCCCAGGAACCACGTGGTGGCTCACAGCCATCTGTGATGAGGTCTGGTGCCCTTTTCTAGACTGAAGGATTACAGAACACTGTATACATAATAAATAAATCTTTTTAAAAAAGAGTTCAGTCTTCTTTAGAGTTTCCATAAGCTTGTGGCAAAACAAGTCAATGAGGGTAGGTTTATGATAAAGCACAGGAGCATAAGGAGGGCCATCCCAGCCCTGATTTAAAATATAAAACAAAAAGTATAGCATAAATGGGTGAAGTTATTCAAATACATAATTTTTCCTATACTCTCTTATAGAAATGTTCCATTTCATAAGTGTTTCTGAGGCCAGGCATGGTAATGAGCATCTAATAAGCCTAGTACTTGGGAGGTGGAGGCAGAAGGATTTGGGGAGTTGACCAGACCACCTAACTGAACTGGTAATCTCCATGCCAAGCAGTCTCTGTCTCAAAAATAGAAAATGAGGTGGATGGCTTTGTGGTTAGAAGCTCTTGCTGCTCGTGCAGACCCATGCTCAGTTCCCAGCATCCACATTATAGTTCACAACTGTTTGTAACTCCAGATCCAGGGAATCTGACGCCTTCATTGACCTCTGCAGGCACCAGGCACACATGGCGCACATCAAACACTCATATTCATAAAGAACTTTTAGACAAAATAAGAAGGTGAAAATCAATGGACCTCTGGCCCCCACATGACTATGTACACACATGTATATATCCATATGCACATATGCCACTCATACATACACACATAATAAGAACCAGCCACTGAAGACAAAATTCGTCCTCCTGAGGGTTCTGCCCACCTGACCTATTAACTTCTGCCTCTTATCTTCTATCTCCTGCCATCACACTAAGGACAGCACATGCTACATGCCCTCAGCTGGATCCCAACTCAGATCCCAGCACTTGCAAGGCAGAAGCAGGTAGATCTCAGTGACTTTGAGGCCAGCCTGGTCTACAAAGCGATTTCCAGGACAGCCACAACTGTTACCCAGGGAAACCCTCTCTCGAAGGAAAAAAAAAAAAAAACAACTCCAGAAGAATTGGTTTTCAGGAAGGCACGGTGACATGGTGTCCTCCTGGCAATCAGGAGGCAGTGGCAGGATCCCTAGAGCAAGCTCACTGGCTAAAATGGCTGAAGTGGAAGCTCCAAGTTAAGAGAGTGAGCTGCTGGGTAGTTTTCTGTCAACAAGCTGAGTCATTTGGGAAGAAATGAGAAAATACCTCCATCAGATTGGCCCCCGTGGGCTAATCTGGTGGGGACATTTTCATGATTGATTTGTGAAGCTCCAGTTTACCTAAGGTGGTGCTAATCTTGGGTCTGCTGGTCCGGGTGTGTTTAAGAAAGCAGGCGGAGCAAGCCATGAGGAGCAAGCCACTAAAGCAGCTTCCTCCATGGCCTCTGCATCAGCTCCTGCCTCCAGGCTCCTGCCTTAAGTTCTTGTCCTGACATCCCTCAGGAATAGGCTATGATATGGACCTGTGAGCTAAAGTAAGCCCCTTTCATCCCCAAGCTGCTTCTGGTCATGTTTCATTATAGCAATAGATGAATATAGCAAGAGACCCAGACTAAATATGTAAGGTAAACAGCAATCACTGTAGACATCTAAGGTCAACTTTGGCCTCCGAGTGAATATACACATGTATGCATGTGATCCCATGCACAATGGACTAAACATACAGATCAATGAGAGAGGTTAAGTTCGGTGATGCCCGCCTGTCATCCTGGTGCAGCCTGGGCTACAGAGACATGTTTCCAGGCAACCACCAGCAAGAGGAGCTTCCTCTGAGCAGAGCACGCACTGGGCAGGCCTGGCCTCAGCCCTGACAAAGAACAGCAATCCTGCTGACTTTTGCTCCCAGAAGCAGGTCCCTGGGAACTGAGGTCTGACCTTGAGCTGAGAACCAAAGGAGCTGGCATCCTGTGAGATAGTGAACAAAAGGCCCTGTGACACTAAGCAGAATTGCTGACCCACCGGAGCAAACAGATAAAAACATGGTGGCGCTTGACAGATCTTGCAACAATTTGTTACTGAGCAACAAAGAACTAACTCAACCCCCATGTCCTTGCCCCAGAAAGCATCCTCCTAGGGTGCCGCTGTTGTGAGAATGCTGAGTCAGAGCACTTGTTTATCAATCGCAAATCCAGCTTTTTCAGGAGAAAGGCTGACAGTGCCAGGCTGAGTGTATGAAGTAGGAAGATGGGGGCATGGGGGTGGCACCCTGGAACTCTGAGTGTGGCTGTGAAGGAGAAACTGATTTTAAAAAGGAAGAAACTTCTAGGCACCATGGCTTGTATCTATACTGCTGGCACTTAGGAGACTGAGGCAGGAGACTCGTTGAGAGTTTCAGGTTAGCCTGAGCTACATAATAACCTGTCTCTAAAGAACCTGTCTCAAAACAACAACAAAAATCTACGACAAAAAATATTATAGCTTGAGCCATTGGGATGCTTGCAGCTAGGCCTGATGACATGAGATCAATCCTCCAGCCCTATAAATTGTCCTCTGACCCACACATGCATGCTATGTCCAGTGTCTTAGTCACTGTGTTTTTGCTCTGAAGAGACACCACGACCAAGACAACTCTTACAAAAGAAAGCGTTCCCTTGGAGACTTAGTCCGTTATCATCATGGCAGGAACATGGCAGCAGATGCTGGAGAAGAAGCTGAGCAGTATGCCCTGTCCACAGGCAGGGAGAGAAGGACCTGGCATGGACTTGAAACCCCAAAGCCCACTTCCTCCAGCAAGGCCAGGCCTTCTAGTCCTTGTAATCCTTTCAAAGAGTTCTGCTTCCTAGTGACCATGCATTAGTATATGAGCCTATGGGGGCCGTTCTTTTTCAAACACACACTTAGCCACACATGCCCCTAGGGGGAAAAAAAGTAAAAACAATTTTAAGTTTTTGTTTGGGGTCAGGGAGATGGCTCAGTGGATAAAGCATCTACCACAAAAGTTGGGGACCTGAGTTCAAATCCCATATATCCACATAAAACAAGATATAGTCACAGAAGCCTATCATGCCAGCATTCCTGAGGGAAACCTGAAAGCTCATGGGACAGCATGGCTCTTGCAGCAGTTAATGAGAGGCCCTGCCTCAAAGTGACCTTTGACCTCCAAATGCACATGCACATTCACACAGTAAACACACGCAAATATGAAATTAAAAAATATTTTTAAAAAAGCATTGGTATAATAGTCAGGTTTGGCAGTACACAGATGATTCTAGCACTTGGGAGGAAGATGAGGAGGATCAGGAATTGAAAGTCCTATTTGACTTCACAGAAGCTTCCAGACCAGCCTGGAATGCATGAGACCCTTTCTCAGAAGAACACATGGTGGCTGACTGGATGGCTTGGTGGTTAAGATTGTAGGACACCTGGATTTAGTTCCCAGCATCTGTGTGAGGTGCCTCACAAACACCTGTCACTCCAGCTCCAGGGGACACGGGCACCTGCAATCACACAATTAACAATAAATCTTTCTCAACAACAATGGGCTGCAGAGATGGTTCAGCAGTTAAGAGCAGACCCAGGATACAAAGGACCCACATTCAATTCCCAGCAATCACATGGCAGCACTTAACTGATTGTAACTCTAGTCCGGGAGACCTACCGCCCTCTTCTGGCCTCCATGGGCACTGCATACATGCTGGGGGGAAAAAAACCTATACACATAAAAAATAAAATTAACGTTAAAAAAATAGGAGACGGATGCTTGCTGTTCTTATAGAGGGCAAAAGAGCAGCTGCCAGCACACCATCATGCAACTCTCAGCTCCCTGTCACTCAGCTCTGCCGATCCCACGGCCTCTCTGACCTCTGTGTACAGCATTCAAATGCACAGAACACACACACACACACATACATACACACATACACACACATACACACACCACATACACACACACAGACACACACACCAAATACACACACACAGACATACACACACAGACACACACACACACATACACACACAACTTAAAAATAATAGAAATAAAAATCTTAGAGCCAGATGTGGTGGCACACATCTTTGATCCCAGCACCCAGGAGGCAGAGGCAGGTGGATCTTTGATCTCTGTGGGTTCAAGGGCAGCCTGGTCTACAGAGGGAGTTCTGGACCTGTCAGGGCTACACAGAGAGACCTAGTCTCAAGACAAAAAAAAAAAAAATCTTTAGAAAAACAAACAAAAGGAACACACACACAATAAAGATTTATTGGTTTTGATCATTGTGTTGGGTTTTGGAAGCTCCTTAAGTTTTGTGTACCTGAGGTGGCTGCCTTGGGTGGCTCACCTGAGTAACTCTGAAATGGTTTAGCATTTAGGATTCCTTGTATCTGTGGATAAATCAATTGTGTGTGATTAAGCTTTCTGAGACTATGAAAATATATGCAAGATATACAATCCAAAAATATGATACATTTAAGAAATATTTATTGTGTTTGTGGGAGCCCGTTCTCTTCTCCCATGTTCTGAGGACCAAACTCAGGTCATCGGCTTGACAGCAAGCGCCTTTACTCCCGAGCTGTCTTCATGACCTGAAAGATTCATTTTGACTCCAAGATTAGTTTTTATATTTGTTTTTAGGAGAATACTTACCTCCATGCTTTCTTTAATCACTATGTAGACCAGGCTGGCCTCAAACTCAGAGATCCACCTGCATCTGCCTCCCAAGTGTTGGGATTTAAGGTGTGTGCCACCCACATAGTCCCTTGCTTTTGGGTCCATGGCAGGCAGCATATGGTGGAGCCAGAGGAAGAAGAGACTGATGTGGTGGGATTCAGGTGTCAGCTGAGGATGCTTACCCAGGGTCCCGGGCCCCTGAAGGGGGCGTGGCCAACCCCATTGATAAGGGGCCACTGGGACCCTAGAAAGCCTGTTTTGCCTGATTCCTGGCTGCTGAAGAGACCGGTTTGGAATCCATTGTCCATCGTTCCAGACTCCAGTCCCTGTTCAGGCTCCACTATAAGCTGTTACCTGTGTCGAGATAAGAGTGGCTGGCTCTGTCTGGTGGTTAGGATTCTGCTATCTCACTGTCATGACCAGAGGCATGGGTTCAATTCCCAGTCAGGGAACAAAAAAAAAGGGACCTCAAGATCCCAGCAGCCCCTTATCAATGGGGTTGGCCACGCCCCCTTCAGGGGCCCAGGACCCTGAGTAAGCATCCTTGGATCTTATCAGCTGACACCTGAATCCCACCACAGACTGATGTCTCCTAGGGCCCTCCAATGACAGGTCCCAGTAACCTAACTTCCTCCCATGAGGCCTGACCTCACAGGCTCCACTTCCCTGAGTGGAGCATCTTGGAGAAAGAGCTCTCCTTCCTTTTGGATTTTAGTTTTCTGAGACAAAAATCCCAATTATCCGGCCTCAGACCATAACAGCCTTCTGGTGTCAGCTTTCTGAGTACTGGTATTACTGGAGTGTGTCACCACACTTGTACACAGGCCTTAGAGATAGGTTTCAGATCCAAAACATATATATATATATATATATATATATATATATGTATATATATATATATATATATATATATACACTTCCTCATAGTGCATTTGTGCTAGGGTTTTGTCAGGTTCATGAAGCAATAGGTTCAAAGATTCAAATACCTATAGTAGGTTGAGGCTTGCCTAGAATCCCCCGTGATGGGCTGGGGGCATAGCTCAGGGTGGAGCCCTGCCTAGAATCTTCCAGTGATGAGCTGGGGGCGTGGCTCAGGGTGGAGCCCTGCCTAGGATCCTCCAGTGAGGGGCTGGGGTCCAGAGGTAGAGCACCTGCCTAGCATGTAGAAGACAGAGGTTCTATCCACAGAACTCCCCAACCCCACACACACCCTAAAATAGAACATAACATAAATTCATTATGTTAATAATACTATGAGCAAGAGGGGAAATTCCACCCTCCTATTGGACACTGTTCTGTTGTCTGAGAATGATTGTTGAAAATGACCCCTTCACTTTCAAACATGGCCTTGTGCTCCATGATATGTGATAAGGTGTGAGGTGTAAGGTGGAGACAGAAATTCTCTACCTTTGTTGTTGGTTGGTACCACATATCAGAGTCTACCTCAAAGCACATAAGTTGTTAACATCCTGAAAGGCCAATCTCTTATTTCTCTCCTTGTTTACAGACAGGGTCTTACACTGTAGTCATGCTTTCTAGCCAATCTCTCTTTCTCTCCTTGTTTACAGACAGGGTCTTACACTGTAGTCATGCTTTCTAGCCAATCTCTCTTTCTCTCCTTGTTTACAGACAGGGTCTTACACTGTAGTCATGCTTTCTAGCCAATCTCTCTTTCTCTCCTTGTTTACAGACAGGGTCTTACACTGTAGTCATGCTTTCTAGAAACTCACTGCACAGTCCAGGATGGACTCAAACTCGTAATCCTCCTGCCTCAGCCTTTTGAGTGCTGGCAGGACAAGTGTTATATAAAAACTATTTAGCTGGGTGTGGTGGCCTTTAGTACAGCACTCCAGAGGCAGCGGCAAGGGAAATCTCTGGTCTACATAGTGAGTTCCAGGGCTACACAGATTCTGTTTCAAAACAAACAAATAAAAACAAAATAAATAGAAAATTTATCTTATAGAAAAAAATTGTGAATGTGCTGGTTAGTCTCAGCGTGGACTGTGGTTGCGTAGGAGACATTTCTCTGTGTGTCTGTGAGGCCCTTTTCCAGGGGCCTGGCTTTGGTAAAGAGACTGAGAAATATGGCTACACGTTCATTCTTGTGTCTACTCATTTGCTCAAATGTGAGCCACTGCCCAGAGATACTGCCTAAACCAGGAGCTGGAATAGACCCTTTCTGCTGGATGGCGGTAGGGTAGGGGATTCATGAGAAAGAAACTTCATCTGCCTGGAGAAGCTGGAGGAGCTGAAACTTCTTCTCCAGGCTTAGAGAAGCCACACACACTGCTGGGAAGGAGACTCTGCTCAGGAAGCTGCATCGAGGTTTTCAGGCCAGTCAGGTGCCTGCTGGAATCATTCTAAATTCTGGAATTCAGAACCAGCATTCTAAAGAGGCTTTCAGACACAGGGTCCAGAGGGCCAGGGATCTGGGAGAAAGTGGCTGCTTAGAACAGTGTGGATTCACTGGGAAGGAGAGAAGCACAGGCCTTCCTTGCTCCAAATAGGCACCCAGGGGTCAGCCTCAGGGTTACACCCAGCTGCCATTGTGATCATCCTGAGCTGGTAGCAGTATCCACGTGGTACTGGTTTTATGGGCATTTGACTGGTTTTATGGGATCCAAGACTAAACTGGCTGTGGGAACTTCACCACAAGGTTTGAGAAGGCCGGGTAATACACAGAACAGGTCAGATTCCTAGAAGAGGATTACGGAGGGGCCATGGTGGGAAGCTGTGGGGGTGAAACCTATATTGCAGTGGAGACCCCTGGAGTTCAAGTGTGGAAATTAGGGGAGCACCTGTGGGAGTCAAGTCTCTTCTGCCACGTAAGTCTAAAGATCTAAAGCAGCTCCTCAGCTTCAATGCCTTCATCTGCTGAACCGTCTTGCTGGCCCCACACCCCAGGATTTTTAAGATGCTAGGACCATGCAATATTTGTCAAATATTTGTCTCCTAGGCAAGGAGAGGAACTGGTCTAAGAGAGAGGCCCTGTGTGTGGGCTGTTGGGCTGTTGATGCTGCCAAGAGCTTCAGCTGCTGAACATTGTACTTCAGGTATTTTCCAAGCAAGTTTCTGTTTGCTTCGGTCTGATTTTCCCTGTGCTGTTCCTATTCTTTCTTCTGGAGTACAGTGTTTACCCTGTGCCCTTGGATGGTGAAGGCTGGTTGTTCTTACTGTGTAAGCCTGATTAGCGGGCCTTGCGGGCCTCGCTTTTAGACTAGGCTGGCCTCATATATATTGAAAGTATGTAACCTTCTTGGTATTATTTTACAGAGGTTCAGGGGTGCTGAAGCTTCAGTACAGGCTTCTGAATTTCTATTACAATTTTAAAATTGAGGGGTTGATGAGAGGGCTCAGTGTGTAGAAGTGCCTGCTGCCAAAACTATCTACCTGAATTTGATCCTGAACAATCATACGGTGAGGAAAAAAATATGAAGTCTTACGAATTGTCTTCTGAAGTTCACATGTGCATCACAGCACTGTGCACTGCACACCCCCTCCCCCCGCCAATAAAATAAATACAAATATCTTGAGCATGTTTAGAGATAGGCCAAACACACCTTGCATTATGAGATGGCCAAAAGGCCCTACGGCTTGGGCAGGCTGGTATGATGTAACGTGGCACGTGTGCCAAGTTGGTAAGGGGTGGACTAGCCATGGGTCATCTTCTCTGTCAATCTGACTGAGAGTCTGAGGTCATTTCCAGAGACCCACCCTGGAGAGAGGTAGAGGCATGTCATGGACCAGAGTCCTAAAATCAATTTCAAACAACAACCAAGTCTCTGCCCTGCTGTGAGCCTCAGACAAAAGTCCCTCCTTACACCATAATGGGCAGGAATGGCAAACCCTGAACCCAAAGAAACCCCTCCCTTAAATTGTTGTGCCCAGTGTTTTCTCACAGTAAGTAAATAAGGCAGGAACAGCCAACTGCCTGCTGCAGGGCTCATGGAGTTAAGTGTGAGATGTTTCCACCCACACACCTCGTGGAAGCCGGGGTCACGCTCCATCCACATCCCTTGGGAGCAGGGGTCATGCTCCATACACACATACATACATACACACCCCATGGGAGCCGGAGTCATGATACACACACACACACACACACACACACACACACACACACACACACACACACACACTGTTGGAGGGGCTCGTGGTGTTGTCATGCTCCATCCATCACACCCCTTGGGAGTGAAGGTCACGCTCCATCCACACCCCCATGGGAGCTGGGGTCACACTCCATCTACACACTCACCCCTCTAGGGAGCTGGGAGTCAGGTCATGCTCTGACCTTCACACAGCAATAGAAATGTCTAACAGCTTCCACCCTGTGTACCCGCCATCCACCAACCCAGATCATATTGCTCAGTAACTGAATCTCCTTCATACTGTTGCAATGAACACAGGAATTTTATTTTTTGTTTTGTTTTTGAGACAGGGTCTTGCAAGACCCTCTAACAAAGATCCTCTTGCCTCTGCCACTTAACAGCTGAGATTAAATGCCTGTGTGGCCATGCCCAAGAATTTCAGGCCAGAAGTTGTACAACAAAACTTTCCCTGTTATGAGGAACAAATCCTTTCTGCGTTGGTTAAATCTAATTCATACACAGGCCTTTAATCCCAGCACTCAGGAGGCAGAGGCATGTTGATCTCTGTATGGTCAAGGCTAGCATGGTCTACAGAGTGAGTTCAAGGACAATCAGGGCTACACAGAGAAACCCTGAAGAGAGAGGGAGGGGGAGGGCTGGGGAGAAGGAGGGAGAGACACAGCTTAGGACCTATCGGTTTAATGGAGATGGTGGGAGACTTTCTAAATTAGCAGTCACCAACACTAAAGATGAAAAAGAGTCTGTGGTATAGTCAGTGATGGAATATGCAACCACAGAGAAGAACATGAAAGATGCTCATTTGTATTAAAATAGGCAGAACTGAAGAACATTATGTTCAATGAAGTTGGATGCAGAATGACAGTACCTCATTCCCTCACTCATATACTGGACTTAAAAGAACATGGAACTGTGAGGACTAGCTTGGGACAGAGGTGAAGGCGGATAAAGAGGCTGTTTGATGAGTGTGTGCTGCGTTCATGCTGAAATATCTCATGGGTCCCTGTTAATATGCACGGTTAACACAGGTTAATAAAAATAAAATATTATTTAAAAATCTAAAGTTATTTCTCAATGCACCTGAACATATATTTTAAGCTTAATATATATCTTTACATTTATTCTCATTATAGTGTGTTATGTGTGCATGATGTGGGGGGCGTAGTCACCATGGTAAATGTGTGGAGTCATTGAGAAACTCTGTGAGGTTGGGTCTCTTCTTCCTGTGGGTCCCAGAGACTGAACTCAAGCCGTCAGAGTTCAGTGCCAAGTGTCATTATCCACCAGGTCAGCTCATTGGCCCATAAAGTTTTTAAAGATTGATCTTATTTCCAAGTGTGTGTGTGTGTGTGTGTGTGTGTGTGCGCGCGCGCGCGGGTGCAGGTGTCTGCAAAGGCCTAAGGAAGTGGATTCCCCTGGGGTTGGTGTAAGCCACTGGTGTGGGTGTTAAGAGCAACATGAGGCTTAATTGCTGAGCATCTCTCCAGATCATTACTAATTATTATTTCAATGAAATTTGATGCTAACATTTTCCAGAACTGCCAAAGTGTGCATTTTGGAACCCTCATTTGGGAAATAACTGAATATCTTCAAAGGCTTCATTTTGAAGCTGGGGGCGTGGCTCTCGGTAGAAACTTGCCTTTCAAGTCCTCGGTTTCATCCAACACCGAGAGGAGAGCTCTTTCCCACCTTTTCCGAGTCTATCAAGAGTCCGGAGGTGTGAGGCAAACTCTCTCCTCTAAGGCTCCAGGTACAGTGGAGAGAGCCACACCAAGGCAGAGGGTCTGGCAGCAGAACCAGGAGATGTAACTGTGTCCTGCTGTGTTGGGGAGCTGAGTGTGGTCCTGAGCATGGTCCTGAGCATGGTCCTGAGCATGGTCCAACAGGAAGTGGAGACCGGAAAATCAGAGGTTCAACAACACCATTGACCACACATAGAGAGTGTGTGTGTGTGTGTTTCCGTGTGTATGGGCACATGTGTGGGCATGTGCATGTGTATTTGTGGAGGCCTGAGGTTGAGTCAGGAAATCATCCTTGATTCTTCTTCCACTTTATTCATTGAGGCAGGGTTCTTAATCAAATCCGGAGCTTGAAGATGTAAGTAGCTCAGCTAGCCAGACTGCTCAGGATCTTCTGTGACCTAGTGAGCTTTATCTGTCAACATCACACAGCCTAGCGTCTTAGTTGAAGGATTGCCCAGATCAGGCTGGTCTATGGGCTTGTCCATGGGGAATTGTCTTGACTATTAATTGATGTAGAAGGGAACCCATTGTGGGTAACACCAATCCCTGGACAGGAAGTTCTGGGCTGGATGGGAAAGCTAGCTAATGATTCAGAGAAAGCCAGAAACAGCACCTTCCATGGGTCCTGCTGTGGTAATCTGAATGAGAACGTTCTGGTGGGCACATGTTTGGTCACCATGAGGGGAACTGTTTGGAAGGATTACAAGGGTTAGGTGTGGCCTTATTGGAGGAGGTATATCATAGGGTAGGCTTTGAGGTTTCAAAAGTCCATGGCAGGCCCAGTCTCTCTCTCTCTCTCTGCCTGACTGCAGATCATGTTATATCTCTCAGCTACTTCTTCAGCACTATGCCTGCCATGCTCCCTGCCATGATGATGTTTTTTAGTGAGTTGCTTCTCGACAGCAACAGAACAGAATAGGACAGTGACGGGGTGCTGCTGTACTGCCTTGACCGAGTGAGTCTGGTCAGAAGTCATGCTGTGTGCAATAGCCCTGCTCCAGTTCCTATTTGAGTTCTTTCCCGCTTCCTTCAGTGCTGGACCGGGGACCGGAAGTGGAAGCCAGATGAACTCTTGCCTCCCCTACATTGTTGCTTTTGGTCAGGGTGTTTTTGTTATAGCAGTAAAATGAAACTGAGAACATCCCATCAGCCTCTTTCCACATTCTGGTGCTGGCCTGCAGGTTGCTGACAGTGGACACCCGGCATGTTCATGGGTTCTGAGGTCCAAACTCCACTCCTGCACTCGGTCTACAGATGCTTTAAGCCCTGTGCCAGCCTATGTGGATTTCTTTTTCTTTTCTTTTCTTTCTTTGGATTTCACATATACCATTTTGAATTGTAATCAGAGTAGCAACTACAGAGAGGCTAACTGCAACCACATGTGCCAATCACCACCTTCAAAGGGGTAAGTGTATGTGGTGCGACACTCCAGACCTCTGGCTTCACATATGGAAAAAGAAAAACATGTAACACGGGCTGCTTTGCCATGTGGATTCTGGGCTGCAGCTGGATGCCCACTATCATCCAAGACAGGACAGTGCCCGCCACACCCCCAAAGTCTGTCACTCTCTGTTACCCTCCAGAGGTCACTTGTGGTCCCCACAGTGATTGTCTTGGAGATGAGAGTTGTACCCACTGGGATCAAAAGACAGAACCAAGGCTTTGATCCAAGTTCTTGGAGTAGGGTGGGATATGCAAGGTGCTGCTAACCTAAGGAGAACTGAGAAAAAAGAACAGAAATGAGGCGGGAAAAATGGAAGATGTTAGAGGGAGGCCTAGGTTCACATGGCACCACCAGAGCTGGTCATTTTGCTCCAACCAGATAAGTCAAGGCTAACCCATTGAAGTCCTGGCTTCAACCAGATAAGTCAAGGCTAACCCATTGCATTCCCGGCCTCTGTAGGCCTTCACAGTATCAGGCAGACCTGTGAGCGCTTATTGGATTTTGATTTTGTTCCCTCTTTGGCCACTGATCCTGTGTCCTGGGAGACCTCTGCTGCAGCCAGCTGCTCCTCCCTTTGCCTGGCCTTGACCAACCACACTGCCTTCTTGAAGTTCTTGAGAGGGTCTTGCTGGGAGGCTCTGGCTGACGGGCACTGGAAGCGCTCTCTGATGAGATAGCCGTGGCTTGTGGGGGCCATGAAGCCATTGGAGGTGGGGATGATTCGGTTGACCACAGCGTGGACAAACTGGACAGCCAGCAGGGTGCCTGAGATGGGGAAAGGGCAGGTCATGAGAGACTGGGGCACAGAGGCAGGAGGGACATGGCAGTTGGTAGTGTGCTTGGTCTGCAAACACAAAGATGTGGGTTTGATGCTAGTATACATGGAAAAAGCTGAGTGTGGTGTTACATGCTGGCAATCCCAGTGTGGTGGAAGCAGAGTCAGGGACCTCCCTGGGGCTCCCTGTCCAGATGGTGTGGCCTAATCACTAGCCTCAAAGTCCATCCTCACCACCCAATTATAGGGGTGCACATCCACTGGGCACTTGACACCCTCATGGAGGCTCAGCAAAGAAGCCTGTGCTGTGGGGTCTGCAGGCCACGTGCAGAGGAAATTGTAGATCTAGAACATGAAACTAGCAAGGACATCATGGACCCAACAGACACCTCCTAAGGTGAGGGAGCCACTTAGAGGCTGAATCAGGGCTGCTAAGACCTAAGATGACTCTTTTCTCTCCAGGTCAGACCCCAGCACTTGGGGAGAGCTTGGCAGGCATGCTTGCTGGTTGTTTTTGTTTGTTTGTTTTGCTTTGTTTTGTCTTTGTCAATTTGGTACCAGCTCTGGTCATCTAGGCAGAAGGAACCTCAATTGAGAAAATGCCTGCCTCTGACTGGTCTGTGGGCATTTTCTTTAGTAATGGGGAAGGGCCTAGCTCACTATGTGTGGGGCCACCCTTGGGCTGGTGGTCCTGGCTGTATACGAAAGCAGGCTGAGCAAGCTATGAGCAAGTCCTGCCTCCAGGTCCCCGCCCTGGCTTCCCTATGTGATGGACTAGTCCTTAAGTCAAATGAACCCTTTCCTCCCAAGTTGCTTTTGGTCAGCAACAGAAAAGCAAACTAGGTCTGTAGGTGAGGAGCATGCCTCACAAGTGTGATGACCTGAGTTTCAATCCCTGCACCTATGCAAAAGCCAGCTGTGCTATTATGGATCTGTAATCCTCCTTCATGAGGTGAGACCATCAGGGGTCAGTCAGGGGTGGGGCTCAGTCTAGCTGAATTGGTGAGCTCCTGTCTTAAAAAGGGATAGGGAGGGCTAGGCCAACCTCAACCTCTACCCTTCACTTATATGTATAGATATGTCCAGGTGCACACCTATGCACATGTGCACACACACACACACACAAACACACACACACACACACACACACACACACACACACACACAGAGAGAGAGAGAGAGAGAGAGAGAGAGAGAAATAAAGCAGGCTTTTTTCATAGCTCAGTTCCATCACAGAGCAGGACTCACCATCCAGTGCACTCCAGGCAATAATGGATCGGTCCTTCATGCCTGCAAACACGTACTTGTCATCCTTGGAGAAGCAGGCACACAGCACTCCTCTGCAGTAGGAGCTCTGTGAAGACAAACCATATGATGTGCTTTACATGAGAAATGTCCCCCTGATCACATGGTAGCTGTTGTTGTTTCTTGTTGGGGGTGGGAAGCTGCGTGTCACTGTGTTGTGGGCAGGTCAGAGAATCACTTGCAATATTTGGTTCTCAACTTACACGACGTGGTTAGTGGTCATCTAGCTTAGCTGCAAGCACCTTTGTAGGCTGAGCCCTCTCACCTGAGCCTAGGATCACCTGTTTTAACCCTTGGTCCACAGCTGGTGATTGGAAAGTTGTAGAACCTTCAGGTTTGTCCTCCCTGGCGGTCAATGTGGTTCCGGTTTGGGGGCTTTATAGCCCAGCTCACATCCTGCTCTTTCTCAACTTCCTGTTCCACCAAGAAGTGAGGTGCCAGGTCCCAGCTGCACATTCCTACTGCCATAGAGCCATCTGGCACGTGTGTCTTCCTGCTACCTTAGGCTGTGTTCCCCATAGGAGCCTGAAAGGCTCTTCCCCCTCCAGCTGCTTGGGGACAGGGATTTGGTAACAAAGTAGCTAATACACCACACGGTATTGATCCAGACCAGCCCTCTCCTGGCCAGCATTCTTTGAGGCTCCCACCAGAGGTAGATCAGAGTAAATCCCAGAGAGATGGAGAAATGGACTTTCTAAGGGGCAAGCTCTGTCTTCACAGAGATGACAGCTTCAGGGTTACTGCACTGAGGCACAGGTGCAATGCACCTGGGGGAGGGGGTGCAGCCACCTGGAGGCTGGGGACAGCCTCTTTGGGAAATGGCTTCCTCCTCATTTGAGTCAGCTCCTAGCAAGTGTGAGGACCTGAGATTGATTCCCCAATTCCCATTTTATTTTTTTAAAGCAGGCATTGGCCCACATTTGCAATTCCAGCTTAGTTGTAGAAAGAAGCTCCCTGCCACCCCATCGTAATGCAAGGGTCCCCAGCCCCAGTGAGAGGCCCTGCCCCCCGCACAAGGTGAGAAACGACACCCCAGTCGACCTCTATCCATATACATATTGCAAAGACATACGCTCACAACTAGACGGTGCAAACACCAGAACGCCTGCAGGAAGAAGAGAGAAAGGGTACAGTATGGGTGTCAAAGCCCAGGCCACCCACCTCATAGCTCATCTCGAACATTCCCCTGCAAGCCTGCAGGTCCCAGAGGCAGAGCAGCGCATCCTCTGCCCCGCTCACTGCCAGCTGTTCCCCGTGGCTGACCTCCACGCAGCTGACCCTGCTCCCATGGGCCTCCAGAGGGTACACTTGGGACTGTGCACAGTCATACAGAAAGAGGCCACCGTCGGTCATACCGTAGAGTACACGGTAGTTGGCCAGGACAGCCACGCTTGCTATGGTCTCGGGCAGCTGGGTGTAAAAGGTGTAGGTGGGGCCCTCGATGGCAGGACATGGGTCCCCGGGGCTGATGTCCAGCACCAGGACGATGTTGTCATACGCAATAACCAGCTGGTCCTCGCTCTTGCTCAGGGACATGCAGTTGACATGCTTGCGGGCCTCAGGCGGCGGGATACACAGCACATCTTGCCTGGAATTCAGGGGGAACACAAGCACAATCCCCGAAACCAGGCCTGTGAAGAGGAGCTGGGCCTGCTCAGCCACCTCCAGACACCGGACCTCATTGGACGTGTCCAGGGAATCCTGCTCCTCCCCTGCACAGGAAGAAGAGAGTCAGATATGGATCATCTGGTTTTCTTAGATATATTTATATATCATATGTATATAAATTATTTATATATGTGTGGAGGTCAGAAGACAAGGTCACCCTTCCCACCATATGGGTCCCAGGACTCGAACTCATGGTTTCAGGCTTGGCAGCAAGTGATAGACAGCTGCCTTAACCTTCTTAGTTTCTGACCCCTAAGGTTCAACTTGGATAGTTTCCTGATTGAACCTGAAGTTGGAAATGGACCCAGCACCCCTATGCATGCTCAGTAAACCCTGAGGCAATGGAAGGTGGGCCTGACGAGTGTTCAGGAGGCACTGGAGAAAAAGAGGGTGGGGAACCCTGAGTTCCCACCTGCTTAAGAGGCACGGGAAAAAATGGCAGCTGAAGCTGGGGGCTGTACTTAGCGGTGGTGGGAGAGCAAAGCCCAGGTTTGAGCTTCATAAGACTACACAGTCAGTCTGGCCCTGGTGGGCCCTGGGGAATAAATAGCACAGGGACAGCATTCTCCAGAGCCCCTGCTATGCCCTCCACTGGCTCTGGGTTAAGTTTTGAGACAGGGTGACAGGAAGCTATTTATTGTGGATTGAAGCATTTTCTTCTGCTGGGTGCCCCAGGCTGTGAGCTGCAGAGGGTGCACAGAGCCCAGGCTTGTAGCTTCCACCAGCGGCTGGGTGCTGTGCAGGAACCGAGGTGGCACAGCAGCCTTTACCCCCACCCTCCTCTCCCTCCTCCCAGCAGACTCCTTGGCTTCCCAGCACTTCCTTGTCTGATGTGATTGCACAGAAATAGATGCTCAGGGCCGATCTCCAACTCTCCATCCTCCTGCCTCAGCCTCCCTGGTAGCTGGGAGCCAGGTTACAACAAGCCCCTTAAATCTAATTTAGTAAATGAAAATCACATCACTTCATTGTCCTGACTAGCCCTCCTATCGGTGTCCCTCAACCGCTGAAACACAGCGCAAGCACTGTCTCCATTCTCCTTCACACCCTGCTGATTATAGGCTGAATGTCTGAGCCCCACACCATGTCAAATTTAATATCAAACTTTTTTCCAGGGACTGGAAAGATGGTTGAATGGTTAAGAGCACTGGCTCCTCTTGCAAGGGACTGCGGTTCAGTTCCCAGCACCCACACGGCAGCTCACACAACCTGTATCTCCAGCTGCAGGAGATCTGATACCCTCTTCTGACCTCACAGGGCACCAGGCACATATGTGCATATACATACATTCAGGTAAAAAACAAAACAGTAAGAAAGAAATTCCATCTACGAGATGATGATTTTGGAAGGTGTAGTCTTGGGAGTTGATTAGATTTCTGGGGTAGATTCTTCAGAAAGAGGGTTAGTGCTCTTATTTAAAGAAGAAAAAAAGGACCCAGAGCATTGCCTTGTTGGGCCAATCCTTCACAGACACAGAAAAAAAAAAAAAGACAT
The DNA here is from genome assembly GCA_033318265.1 of Phyllotis vaccarum. Lineage (NCBI taxonomy): Eukaryota > Metazoa > Chordata > Mammalia > Rodentia > Cricetidae > Phyllotis > Phyllotis vaccarum. Next base: position 176,531,371 of record JARWLC010000002.1, on the reverse strand, counting down.
CTATGAGAGAAGCGAGCAGCCCTCACCAGACCCAACAGACCTCGGACCCTCCAGCACCTCTATCCTGTCATGAATGTCTGTGTATCTGTGTTCGTGCTCATGTGTGCACACCCAAGGTTAACCTGCAGTTTCTTCAAGTGATTTTCAACTTATTCATGCATGTATGTGTGGCATGTGCATGTTCACGTGGGCTTGGGTGCAGATGAATGCATGTCCACGTGAGTATATGTGTGTTGGGGGGTACATGTATGTGTGTGGTGTGAACATGTCCGTTTGGGTGTGGGTGCGTGTGTGGGTGAAGGTGTGTGTGGAGGACAAGGCTGAAGTCGGCCGGCAGTAGTCTTCAGTTGCTCTCTACCCATTCACGGAGGCAGGCTCTCTCAACTGAACCCAGAGCTAGTGAAGTTAGGCAGCTTGCTCAAGGGACTCTCTGCCTCTGCCTTCCAGCTGCTGGACTTAGAACCCAGCACTTACACGGAAGTGGGGCCCAAGCTTGGGTCTGAATGTTTGCATAGCAAGTGCTTTACCCCGAGTCGCCTTCCTTGTCTCTTTTCTTTGTTTTTTGAGCCAGAGTTTGTGGTTTTACCTTGTACATTCCTGCCCTTTGTGCCTTTACTACCAACCATGACCACCACACATGGTTTATTGGGGACAGAGTGTAGGGCTTCCCATATGCCAGAAAAACATTGCACAACTAAGGTATAAGCACTCTACCCACTGAGTCACAAGCACCCTACCCACTGAGTCACAAGCACCCTACCTACTGAGCTACAAGCACCCTACCTACTGGGCTACAAGCACTCTACCCACTGAACTACAAGCGCCCTACCCACTGAGCTACAAGCACTCTACCCACTGAGCTACAAGCACTCTACCCACTGAGCTACAAGCACTCTACCCACTGAGCTACAAGCACCTACCCACTGAGCTGTAAGCACTCTACCCACTGAGCCAAATCCTGGTCTCATCTTGGACTTCCACTTCCAGAACGGTAAGTCCAGAACTCACCACACAGACTCTAGTCATCTGCCACAAACCTTCTGCCAAATCCCAAATTGTGACTTTGTTTTTGTCCCCAACCTTGGGGAAGTAGACGTAGCTGCCATGATGGGATACCACAGCGAGACCTGTGCGGTCCAGAAATGGAGCAGGAGACATTGGCTTCTGAGGAGACCTGAGATCCCAGACTTTTAAAGATGAAGACTTCCAGGATGCTGACACCACCAGAGTCCCACCCCGGACCAGCAGGCTCGAAGGGGCGCCCACGCCCTCAAGGACGTCCAGCAGGGTCCCCTGTTCTGACAGACTCCACACCTGAGGGTGGAGAACAGAAGGAAGGGTCTGCCCCAGGGACATGCTTCAGCTGTTCACCTGCCTCTGCTGGACATGGAGGCTCTGGCTCCAGGGTCCTCACCAACCCTGGCTGCTGAAGACTTCCCAGGGCTTCAGCATTCTCACTATATATTCCAGAGAACTCCAGGGGACACCCTTCAGGGTGTCTGGGGTATGCAGCATCAAACTATCTTCAGAGCAATCTTAAAGTACTGTCCTCATGAGTAAGCAGCAGAATTCTGCAAGAGCTGAATGAGATCATAAGTGTGCATGGATGTGCATGTGTGCACCTGTGTATGTATGTGTGCATGCACATGCATGTGTGTGTATATATGTGTATGTATGGTGTGTGTGTATATATGTATGTGTGGTGTGTGTGTATATGTGTATTGTGGTGTGTGTGTATATGTGTGTGTGTGTGTGTGTGTGTGTGTGTGTGTGTGTGTGTGTGTGTGTTAGGAAACCACCATGTGAGCTGGGGAGATGGTTCAACTATTAGGAGCACCTCTTGCAAAGGACCCTGGATCAATTTCCAGCACCTACATGGTGGCTCATAGGCAGCTGTAACTCCAGGGGATCCACACTCTACTATCTCCGAGGGCACTGGGCACACACATGGTACAAGATGTTCATACACATCAAATTAGAACAGTGATAAAACTCTTCTGATTAAAAACTATGTCATCATGTGAACATGTCATGGTGAATTCATGGATACTCTTTCTCAATTTGAGACAGGGTCTCACAATGCCCAGACCAGCCATGTAGCTGAGACAGGCTGGGGCCACCACAGCAGCTTCATCTCCTCACTTGTGTGTGGTTTCCCAGGGACTCAAGGGTAGGAGGCTCAGTCTCAGGGGAGATGGGTGCAACATAAGAGGTGATGGTACTTAAGAGGGGGAGCCAAGGGGAGGTGATGGACTCCTGAAGGGCACAGTTCTTGGAAAGGACTAAGTAGCTGGCTGTGGTTATGCACATCTATAACTACAAGAAAGCAGAGGGTAGGGGATCAAAACTCCAACACCATCCTTGGCTCCATAGCAAGTTTGAGGGTAGCCAGAGCTACATGAGAGCCTGTCTCTAAAATGAGGGAGAATGGTCAAGTGGTTGTTATGGGACTCAGATTAGTTCCCAGGCAGGCAGGACTGGCCTCTCTCACACAGGGTTACACTGTTTACACAGATGTGCTATGGACAAGGAAGTGTCACCAGAACTAATGTCATTCTGTGCAGTCAGTCAACTTCTGAAAGCCATGGGCTAGAGAAACCTTTTTTTCTTTTTACAGTTGCCAGTGTCAGGTATTTCATTATAGTAGTAGAAAATGCACCCCTAACATTGGCATATACACACACACACACACACACACACATATATGTATGTATATATATATATATGTTATATATGTATGTATATATGTAACCTATAATAAATAAATATGTGCTTCTACATAAATGCATTCTGTTGGATCCTCGAGAATCTCTAAGATTGAAGAAAGGTCATAAGACCAAGATATTGGAAACCCATAGTCTCTACAGTCTCACCAGCGCTGACTACTCAGAATTTTCCTTCCCTATGTGGACCACTATCCTGCATTTTCAAGTCTGTTGGGAATGCTGCCTGCTTTGGGGGAAATTCCAAGTCTGCTACTAGGGTAAAAAATACCAGGACCCCACACTATCCCATGAAACTCTCCTGTCTGGGCCTGAGCTCATCTGTTTTCTGTATATATGGACTTAGCAGGAGTTAGGGAACCCATGTTCTAAAGACCAGGTCCTGCCTTCACCCTTACCTGGATGAGCGCATCCTGGGAGCCAGTGATAATCACATTGTTCTCAGGACCCAAAACTGCCGTCTCCACCACATCCTCGTGTTCCAGATCCGTGGCCATGAACCGATGAAAGCCTTGTGAGTCGGCCAAGAAAATCCGCACAGATCTTCCAAAGCCTGCAGCAGCAGAGCCTAGTTAAGCCAGTGGGCCTGGCAGAGTCTGAGAGCAGTTACCCAATCCACGGAGCCTTTCCAGGGGACATATTGTATCCCAGGAGAAGGATGTAAAGAGGTCAGAGAGGGGCATGACCCCACCTTGAACAGCAGATGTGTGTTGAAGGAGCTATAGGGAAACTCAGGAAATTCTCTATTATCAGGACACACCAAGTTCCCTCAAGTCCCAGCGCCATTGACTGGAAGCCAGGTATTTTAGTGCCCTGGAAGCCATTTGTCACTGGAACCACATTTACTTTCCCTACCTTAAAAAGATCATTCCATTCTATTCTTTTATTTATTTGTTTGTTTATTCCTTCCTTCCTTCATTCAATGTGTGTGTATGATCACACACATGATTCACTATGGTGCACACGAGGAGGTCAGAGGAAACCCTAAGAAGGAGGGAGGATCTCTCTTTCTTTTTATGTGAGTTCCTACTATCAAGCTAAAGTTACCAGGTTTGGTAGCTCCTTGCCCACAGGACCCTTTCCCTGTCCTCGGCATCTGTGTATGCATGCCCCATCTCTGCACTTTCAGAGGACAAAGGAGGTCACTGGGTGCTTCCAGCTACTCACTGAGCCTGGAGCCAGCATGTATGGCTAGCCTCCTGTCTCTGCTCCCCAAGGCACTGGAGTTGCACATGCAACTATACCCCGGGGTTTCTATGCTGGAGACTCAAAATCTTGTGCACAGCAAATGCTTTTACCCACTGAACTGTCTCAGCCCTCAGCCCTAGGCCCCCATCTACGTATAAGGACACTGACAGTGGGCTTCATGGCTGCCATGGGAGAGCAGAGGCATCAGGACATGCAAATCATTGAGGTCAGTTTCAACAACTGCAAATGTACACATACACACACTAGTGACACCATGTGAAGGCTTTACTGTGGGGTTCCACAGGTTCACTCTCCCTGAACCCTCACAGACCAAATGGGGCCAGCTAGAAGCCCATATTTTTAAGACATGGTACTTTGCAGCTCAGGCTGGCTTCAAACTTACTATGTAGCTAAGGATGACTCTGAACTCTGAATCCTCCTGCCTCCACCTTCCAACTGCTGGGATGACAGGCAGGCATCGCTCTGCCTAGTTTGTGTGGTTCTGGGAATAGAACCCAGGACCTCATGCATGCTAGACAAGCACTCTACCCACTGTGCTACAAGCACTCTACCCACTGAGCTTTAAGTGCTATATCAACTGAGTCCAAATATTCTAGTCACAGAGCTCCGGCCTCAGCTCCCAGTCTGCCTTTTGCCTTACCACACCTCTGTGGAGTTCTTTCTATCCTAGGATCCTAAATGCTGGCCTCCCAGGAGAGAATGTTCCAGGACTGTATCTGATGAAACACATCGTGATGTTTACTGCATTTGTGGTCTAACTTTGGACACTAAATAAATGAGTCTTTGGGGCCGGTGAGATGGCTCAGCAGTTAAAGGTGCTTACCACCAAGTTTAATAACCGGAGTTCTATCCCTGGGATCCACATCCAGGGATGTGAATCACCCCGTATATGGTGATTATAGGGTAAGGAAGAGAACTGACTCCCCCAAATTGTCCTCTGACCTTACACAGGCACCATGTTACACACACACACACACACACAGAGACACACATGTACATGCACACACACATACATTAATCAATCAGTCTGTCAATACCATGGGTGCAACCAGCAGCCTGAGCCCCATGCCTGCACTTTGTGGTCCTGGCCTTGGCCTGGTTCTGACAACAAGCCCTTCAGCCCACAGAACTTCCTTCCTGATAACCATGGTCTTTGTTTATCTATGCGTTTTTCAAAGTAACAAAGTGAGTTCCTGGGGGAGTTTGGGACAGTCACCTTAGGAAGGGCTGATGACCAAGGTCGGCTTCTTGGGCCATCCAATGTAACTAACTCCTGGCAAACTCACTGCTAGGGCTTGGAAGAGTGTCCCTGATTAGGGGTACACCACACACACTGAGCCTTGTGGCATAAGTCTTCTGGCATCACTGGGAGGGGAGAAGCAGAAATTCCTATCTTGCGTCTTCTGGACACTGCCCATGCACTTTCTTTCCTTTACAGATCTTATGTGTATATGTATATGAGGACACACGTGTACACACACACACACACACACACACACACACACACAACACATTGTGGATGCCACCCAAGTCAGGGTCAGACAGATTCCCTGGGCAATGGTCTGATTCCCTCAGGCTGAAGATAGGCCGCTCAGCGCTCCTATCCCTGGCTCCTGGTACACACTGTCCCCAAGAGCCAGCCAGGCATGCTCTGGGGACCCGAGGCTTCAGCCTTCTGCCTCAGTCCTCACCTCAATGTGGACGCACTGCTTACCTCTTTCCTGTGACACCCTGACAGAGGGTTGCTGTCACACCCAGTCAGTCAGGAGGCCCGTGTGCCTCGCGACCACTGTCAGTCTATGGAAGGGCCACTCTGAACTGACTGCTGCTCCTTTTCTTGTGGTAGCACACTTTGTTGTGCGTGTGTCTGTACGCATGTGAGAGCATCTGTGAGTACTGAACCCCAAGGCTCCCTGAGCCCTTAGAACTGGAGTTACACAGGCTATTTACCACCCAGTCCCTGTAGTTGCTGGGAACCAAACTTGGGTCCTGTGTAAGAGCAGCTAGGGCTCTTAACGGTTATTTTGAAAATTTGGTACAACAACAGAGAAATCATCCATGCATAATATTTATATTGATTTCATGTTAAATATTAGAGCATATTAAATAAAATAATCTGTGATTAATATGCATTGATTTAACGAATTGATTATTCATTCATTAACTACTGTGATTAGTGTTAATTTAAATAATCATAATTGACAGATGTTTATAGGAACCAGAGTGATGGCTCAGTAGTTAACAGAACCTTGCTGCTCTTGCAAATGACTTAAGTTCAGTTTCCAGAACCCATATGGTGGCTCACAGCTGTCTGTCACTCATGGTCAAGGGGATCTGTTGCATGTTGCTTGGTTGAGCACCCACACCTATCACACACACACACACAAAGATAATAAAAATAAAACTTAAAAACATTTAAAATCTCAAGAGGTAATATAGATGTGTATGGTGCATAGTGGCTAAAGGTGTGTATGATGTATAGTGGTACATGTGTGCAAGGTATATGGTTGTTACAGGTGTATAGGACAGGTTCAGAAGTGTATGGTGGGTACAGGTATGTACAGAGTATGGTGGCACAGGTGTATATGGTGATTACAGGTCTGTATAGTGTATGGTGGGTACAGGTGTGCATGGTGAATACAGTGTATGGTGGGTGATGGAATATCATCTTAATCCTATCATCCGTGGGAACAAAACAGAGATGATGAGCGTCTTGCTGAGTGAAATGGTCGTTGAGACAGACAGGACTCCTTCTCATATGTGAAGCTAAAAATGTTGATTTCCAAGTAGACAGAGGGACGGAGGGACTGCGCAATGGCTCAGGAGAAAGGCCCCTGCCACCTGGACAATGACCTAAGTTCCAGTGCCAGGACTGAAAGGGGAGAACCCACCAGTACTCCTCTGTAAGTGGGCGTTTCCTGTCCTGACTTCCTGGTCCCAAATACCTGGCAGCCACAAAGAATTATTTCACAGCCCACATCTTCCTTTGCCCTCCTTATGTGCACACACACACACACACACACACACACACACACACACACACACATGCATGTACACACACATATACAATGTAACAATATTTTAAAAAACAAAGAGATGGAGAGAATAATGGTGGGCACAGTTGGGAATGGAGAAGGGGGTGCAGGAGACATGGAGACAGGGGTACCAGTGTCTCACTCTACCTGGGAGCCAGGCACCCAGCATCCAGCCAAATCTTACTTCCCTCTTCACATTCAACAGAGACAAAAGCTACCTGCTGCAAGAACAGAATCATCTTCAGACACCACCAGGAACCCCACTGCTTCTGGAAGCTTCTCCAGCAACTTGTCTTCTCCAGAGGAAATCTGTACAGTGGAAGGTGAGCATCAAACTTCTGAGCTGGGATGTGACTTACCCTCCTCCCCCAAGCTGGCTCTGTCACACCAGAGAGGTCCTTAGCCCCTCACTGCCTCAGTGTCCCTATCAGACAGGAGGTGACCCCAGGTACATCTCCAGGAGTGATGGGCAACAGTGTGTGTGGAATCATTTCCCACTCCATGGTTCCAACGTAGTAACATGTGGGAAACCTTCTGGGTTTTTTTGTTTTGTTTTGTTTTGCCTCTAAACAAAACTCGGAGCTCAATGAGCTAGAAATGTGTTTGAAATAAATGAGACAGAGTGGCCCATGCCTGTTGTCCCAGTTCAGAGTTGGGGGCAGGAGGATCAGAAATGCAAGGTCAACTTGGACTACACAGAGAGTTCAAAGCCAGCCGGGGCTACATAAAACCATCAAAAAAAAAAAAAAAAGAAAAAAAAAAGCAGCCTATTGATGTAGCCTGCACATGCTATTTGGATTGTCAGATCTCCCAACTATAAGAAAACCTTTTTTTCCCTACCTCCCCTCGCCTGACTATTATAGACTTTGATCTGTAGACCAGGCTGGCCTTGAATTCAGAGATTTACCTGCCTCTGCCTCCCAAGTGCTGGGATTAAAAGTGTGAGCCACTACATCTTTCTTTTAAAAAAAAAAAAAATTATTTCTACTTATTTATTTTGAGACAGAGTCTCACTGTGTAGCCTTGGCTTACCTGACTCACTATGTAGACCAGGCTGGCTTCAAACTCACAGAGATCTCTAATGTTCAGCTAGCAGGCTCTGCCACCTCACCAGCTCCATGTAGAAGCTCAGCTGCCCTCTGATCCACACCCATTGCTTTAGACACAACTATGCACATGTTCACCTCCCCACACCCAGAATGCTGGGCTGTGTGCTAATACAAAGGGAAGCCTGAGACCCCCAGACACTGCTCCAGGCCACACAACTTGAGAAATTAGGATTCTTGGCTTCCAGTTCCAGGTCACCTGCCCTCACAGAGAGGAAGGAACGGCATAGTGTCTGTGCTTCATGGCTTGGTCTCTTCTTGATGAATCAGGAGACCAGAGAGCTCCAGCCAGAACCACTGATACCTTCCACCCCACTCTCAGTGGCTCATTGTAGTTATGCCCACATGTGAAAGGACCCACTATCTTGCAACTAGGCACCAGCAGCTGGGGACCAAGTTTTTAAACCCATGAGCTAATGGAAGACGGGTCTCATCTACTACATCTCGGAGCAGGGACTATTTGCCAGCTCTGCGGTGGGACAGCTCTGTGGAGACTGTTCACAGGGCCATCAATATTAGGGTTAGGTTTGTTGTTATTATTGTTTATGAGTTTTGCTTATAGCCAGGCATGGTGGTGCACACCTTCAACCCCAGCACTGGGGAGGCAGGGGCAGGCAGATCTCTGTGAATTCAAGGCCAGCCTGGTCTACAGATCAATTTCCATGACAACCAGGGTTATACAGAGAAACTCAGTCTTGAAAAACCAGTGCAAAGCTGCACTCAGAGGCCAGAAGAGGCTGCTGGATTGGTTGGAGCTGGGTTTACAGGTGGTAAGTCACCCAGTGCAAATTCTAGGAACTGTACTCTGGGCCTCAGCAAAAGCAGCCAGTGCTCTTAGCCACAGAGCCAGACTCCAGCCCTTGGTATGGTTTAAATGTCCCTTTGACACAGTGAAGAACCCAGGGAGGAGAGTCAGTAAGGGATTATCAGGATCGGGATGGCCTGGGGCATTGAGGCAGCTGTCTGGATTGTGTTAGCTGCCCCTGATGACCTGGCCTGGATGGAGGGAGGGAGCTCACTGCTCTGATTGTGGCTGGACCTCCATCTTGATTTGTCCTCCATGACAGACTGTAACCGGGAACCGAGAGCTGATTAAACCTACTTCTCTAGAAGTTGCTCTCATCAGAGTGTTTTATCAGGGCAACAGAAATGGAAACCCAGCAGCCAGGAAGAGGACATCTGGAAGGTGTGCACGGAGATCAGAGGTCAACTTCAGTGTCTCTATCACTCCTTATTTTTTAAATTATTTATTTTATATGTGTGGGTGTATGTCTACACTGGAAATGGAGTTACACATAGTTTTTGGACAATATGTATGTGCTAGGAATTGAACCTGGGTCCCTGCAAGAGCAGCCAGTGCTCATTTACAAAAATATTTTTCCTTTATGTACATTCATGTTTTGCCTGCATATATGCCTGTATGAAACTGTTGGGTCTCCTGAAACTGGAGTTCCAGACAGATGTGAGCTGCCACATGGGTGCTGGGAATGGAACCTGGATCCTCTTGGAAGAGCAGCCAGTGCTCTTAACTGTTGAGCCATCTATCTCTCCAGTCCCACCACTTTATTCTTTGAGATAGTGTTTCTCATTGAATCTGGAGTTCACTGACTCTACTAGATTGCCTGACCTGCCCTAGGGATCCTCCTGATTTCTGCCTCCTTAGGGTAGGAATACACATTTGGGCCCACACATCTGGCTTTCTGTGGGTGCTGAGCATCTGAACTCAGGTTCTCATGCTTGAGTGTCTGAGCCTTCATCCAATCTGTAGAAAATTCGCTTACCAGGGAGATGGAGCCACTGCTGAAGCCTGTGACCAACTTTGCACGTGTCTGGATGGAGACGGCACAGGTGGGCGTCTCCTCTCGGATGCTGGACAACTGGCGTTTCTTCTGAAGTTTTCCAGTGGCGGAGTTCCAAAGACTAACTTGGCCACCCTTGGAAACAGTCATCAGCACACCCTGGGCAGCTAGTACTGCTACACAGGCCCAGGGATCAGAGGCATCTCCTGGGATATAGAAAATCAGCTTCGCTGTTTCCAGACTCCACGCACTGATCTAGTATAGTCATGAAGAGCAAGAGAATCATGAGCGTCAGTGGGAGACACGGGCTGGGTCTCATACTCAGGCTCAGCAGGTATGGGGCTGAGCCAAGCACCCATGAAGCCTAGGGTTCTACCCCTTGCACAGAAACCAGGTATGGTGCCTGTTACCCCACACTTGGGGAACAAAGGCAGGAGGGTCAGGGTCATCCTTAGCTACACAGTGAGCTCAAGGTTAGCTTAAGCAATAAGAGTTTCAAAAAAATAAAAATAAAAACAAACAAAGAATAATTCTCTTAGAATTTAAAAAGGAGACTCCCAAGCACGAGAGTCTGCCCGTGTTTTCCATATATTGTCTGTCTCTCTGTTTCTCTCTGTCTCTCTCTTTCTCTCTCTCTCGCTCACTTGCTCTCATTTTGCCCTATGGAGTCTGTTATATTGCCCAGGCTGACTGTGAACTCTGGGCTCAAACTACCCACCTTCCTCGGCCTCCTATGCAACCTGGAACCTTTATGTCCCATCACTGTGCTCAAGTGCACACATTCTTTTGCAATTTATAAAATAGCATTTTGGGGGCAGGTTTAGAGGCACACCTGTTTTCTAGCCACTCTTAGGCTGAAGGCAGGAGGATCATAAGTTGAAGCCCGTGTGTGCTTCATGTCTATAACATGTCTCAAAACCAAAACCTCTTTCTTTTTTTCTTTGTTTGCTTTTCAAGACAGGGTTTCTCTCTGTGCAGCCCTGACTGTCTTGGAACTCGCTCTGTAGACCAGGCTGGCCTTGAACTCAGAGATCACCTGCCTCTGCGTCCTGAGTGCTGGGATTAAAAGTTTGCAGCACCGTCTCCTTGGAAACCTGCTTCTTTCAATGCTGGTAGTTTTGAGTTTTTTTTTTTTTTTTTAAACTATTTTATATTATAGAAGCATTTGATAGTTGATGGAGCCAAGCATCAATTCTAGTTCACAGGAGTTATCAATATTAGTGTCTTATTTGTGACAAATGTGCCTTTGTTAAATAAAATTTCGATGACAGCGGCCTATGAGATGGTTCACCAAGTAGAAGGCCTTGCAGCCAAGCCTGATGACCCGAGTTTGATCCTTGGAGCCCACTTGATAAGAAGAGAATCAACTCCCATGGTTTTTCCTCTGACCTCCGTACGATGCACACATGCCCACACATCATAAATAAATGTTAAGATACGGATGTTAAAACCAGGTCTCATACTTGGGAGGCTGAGGCAGGAGGGTTGCCTCAAGTTTGAGGTTGGACTGTACAGTGAGATCTTGTCTCAAAAAACCAATGAAAATATGTTGAGGGCTAGGAGACAGGCAGCTGATACAGAGCTTGCTGGATGAGCCTGGGGACTGGATTTCAGGTCCCAGTCCCTATACAAATGTTAGTCAGGTGCAGACACGGCTGTCGCCCAGCCCTTGGGAGGCAGAATCAGAGGATCACAGAGTAAGCTAGTAGTGCAGACCAGACAAATCAAGGCATCCACAGTCAACAAGAGGTCCTCTCTGAGGGAACGAAGAGAACTCTGGTGAAAGTGGAGCCCGGCAGCAAGGCTGGCTGTCCCTGAGATCCCAGGACCCACCTGTTAGACCTGTCTGTCTGTCCCCGCCCCCCGGCCCTAAGCTTATGGATCACCTTGCCATATGGTGCTGAGGATCTGCTCTGAGTTCCTTCTTCAGGCTTGCGTGGGTGTCACCCTCTGAGCACCTCCCCAGCCTGTTCTTGTGAGAGGGTCTCAGGTGGCCCAGGCTGGCCTTGAACTTGTTATACATCCACCGATGGCCGTGGACTCAAGTCCTGCCTCAATCTTCTGAGGTTGTGTGATCAGTATGTGACTGTGTGTCTCCATTTATCACTCTATCAGAACCCAGGGTTATGAATGACAGGAGAGACACTCTGGGAGACGTGGGTTCTAGATGCATGTGGAATGTTTACTAAGTGAGATCATAGAACAAACCTCAATGGGTTTCAAGGCTTCACATCGCAAAAATAGAATCCAGGTGGAAAAAAAAATAACAGCCTTATCCGAGAACCTCTCAAACACTCAGAAACGGGGCTGGAGACGGGGCTCAGTGTGTATGAACACTGGCTACTTGTCCAGAGGATCTGCATTTGGTTCTCAGCACCCACAGGACAGTTCACAGCTTTATAACCCTAGTTCCAGGGGTCCGACACCCTCTTCTGGCCTCCATGGGCACTGCACATCCATATCACACAGACACATACGCAAGCAGAAAGGGTCCTACACATAGAAATAATAAACAGAATACTGGACACAAACATCACATGTCAGCATAAGCCAGCATCGAAGAAGAAAGCAAAAGTGACATTTCGGAGTACGGAGCTCAGTGGGTAAGAGCACTGTAAGCAAGAGGACCAAAGTTTGAATCTGCACAATCTGCATACAACAGGTGAGCATGTGTGTGACCTCATTGCTCCTGTAGAAAGGTGGGAGGTTGGAGACCGAATCTCTTGACAGCTTACAGGCCAGCCAGCCTGGCACGTGTAGCAGCCGCAACAGAGATTAAGCTCTCAAACAAGATGGATGGCAAGAACTTATACCCACGTTGTTCTCTGGCTTCTGGGTGTGCACTACAGCATATGTGCCCCACCCACCTTCACATGTCACACCCCCCATGCCGCCCCGCACCATTATCGCACACCATCCCGTGGGGTTGGGGGAACTGAATTCCAGTCATCAGACTTGGTGGTGAGCCTCTGGCCTTGTCTCACCAGACTGCTTACCTCCTCTTTTGAGATAGCCTCTCAACAAGCCTATAGCTCATCTCCTCAGCTGTGCCAGCAAGCTCCAGGCCGCCCCAGCACTGGATTACAGATGTGCTGGGATTCAGACTCAGGTCCTCATGTTTATATAGTGCTTTACCTTGTACAAACACATATAGTAATTCTCCTGCCTCTGCTCCTCAAGTGCTGAGATTCTAGTATAACCATCACAACCAGGCTCTCCTAAGTGGTACTGAACCCTGTTCACACACATAGAAACAAAGGGGGTGGGGGGAGAGAATTCAGTTAGTTACCTTTGCACTAGATGTCAAGTATATGACTTTGTTTATCTCATCCACATGGAGGTCCCAGCTCTGAGGCTCTGTGGGATTTGGTGAGCCTCTGTCCAAAATGGTGGCTTTCTCCTGGCCAGAGAGCAGGCTCCACAGGCGCAGGGTGCGGTCCTTTGACGCAGAGATGGCAAGGGTCCCTTGGGCAAATACTCGAATGCACTTCACCTCAGCTGCAGTAGGCATAGTGTGGAGGGGCATGTTAGCTGGGGACAATTTGTCCTGGTTTTCTACCTCTGTCTCAAAAATCTAAACAAGAGCTAGGTATAGTAGCACACTTTTAATCTCAGCACTCAGCAGCAGAGGCAGGTGGATCTCTGTGAGTTCAAGGTCAGCCTGGTCTACAGAGTGAGTTCCAGGACAGAGAGAGAGAGAGAGAGAGAGAGAGATAAGAAACAAAGAAAGAAAGAAAGAAAGAAAGGAAGGAAGGAAGGAAGGAAGGAAGGAAGGAAGGAAGGAAGGAAGGAAACCAAAAAATACAAAAAGTTGTAAAAATGTATCTATCTTTCTATAATATGTATGTGTGTATTTTACATAATGTTTTATCTGAATGAATATAAACAATGGCCTCCCATAGCAGGGAAGGCAGAATGACAATGTGCTGTCTGGTTGGCATGCTGTGACTTACTGCTCCTGCCCATCCCACGGTCTAAGTGTTCTTGCCTTAACTGGTTTCCACTGCTAGCATAAGGGCCTTGACTGTGGAGCTGGGAAGAGAGTTCATTTTCTGCGTTAAATAACCTGACAACTTAGGGGAGGGGGAGGGTTATTGTGCTCACATTTCAGGTCACACGTTCCAGGTCACAGTTCATCACCTCGGAGAAGTCAGGCTGAGAGATCAAAGCAGCCAGTCAAGAGCAGAGAGAATAAACATCCCTGTGGTGGCAGCTTCCACTCTCTCTACTCTTATATAATCCAGGACCCAAGCCTAGGTATTGGTGCCGCCCACAGTGGGCAAGTCATCACCTCAAAACATTCCTGAAGACTAACCTGATCCAGACAGTCCCTTCGGAGACTCTCTTCCTATATTGTGTCAAGTTGACAAAACTAAACATTACCCCCTGACACTATCTCTTTCCCACACACACGGTAACTGAGAGTTAGAGATAAGAAATAGGAAGTGGAGAGTTTGCAATACTTTCAATTTTTTTAAAAAAATTCACTATCTTTGTATATGTGTGCTTGGTGTTAGGGGAGAGGGATGACATATTGCCACCATGCACGATGCATATGGAGGTCAGAGAAGTCTCCGGCGTCTTTCTCTTCATCCACCTCTACATGGTTTCTAGAGATCAGACCACCTCTGCAGTAAGTGCCTTTACCTAATGAACCGTCTTGCCAGCCTGAGCAATATTTATACCATATTTTAACATTAAAAAGAGGGATTTATCCCTGTTATTATTATCTATTATTATTGTTGTTGTTTTTAAAACAGAGTTTTGTAGCAGGTTCAGGCACTTTTGAGCAAGACCTAGGCATAGCTTTGAAGTTTAAGGACCTGTGTGTGTGTGTGTGTGTGTGTGTGTGTGTGTGTGTATGCATGTGTGTGGTGGGTGTGTGTGTGTGTCCGTGCATGTGCAGGTTAGGGGACAACTTGCAGGAGCTGTCCCTGTCTTCTGGAAGTGTGCTCTCTTTCCACCACATGGATTGCAGGAATTGTACTCAGGTCATCAGGCTTATCGGTGAATAAGCCTGAATAAGCCTTTACCTCACCAGCACTGCCCCCTTTCTGCAATATGTTAAGATTTTCCTTTATGTGTATGGGTGTGTGTCTTTGTGTCTGCAGAGGCCAGGAGAAAGTGTCTGATGTCTGGACCTGGAGTTACAGGCAGTTAGTTGTTGAGCCTCATTGATGCTGGAGCTGAACTCGGATCCTTGGAAGGCTGAGAAGCACTCCTGATCACCGAGCCAGTCTTCCCAGCCCCTGTCTCCACAATACATTTTTTTTTCAATAAAACGCTTGTTTGCACCCACTGCGTGAGCCGAACCGTGATGCAGTTCTAGCTGACTGATGCAGAGCAAACCCCAGAGTTTCAGCACTGGGACGTTGGTGTGTGAGGGTGAAGTCACTCTGGGGACAGTGTGAAGCCACCCCACTTCCCACTCATCACCTGTGTGTCCCATTAGAACGTGGACCACCTGTTGTTCGTCCACATCCCACACGACCATGATGCCATCCTGGGTGCCTACCACCAGTCGCTTCTCTTCCAGGCTCCATGCTATGCTGGTAATGCCTACAGATACACAAAGGTGACAGTGAGGACCTGGAGGTCCACAGCATGGCCTCAGCCAGAGTCTCTAAGGGATCCCATTTGCAGACAGGAAAACCAAGAAACAAACAGACCCAGTGGGCCATCCTGAAGGCACATCTCTAAGAGGGTGGAAACTTTTCAGAGTCACTTAGCGACTGCCTGCATTGTAGATTCTTTAAATTATAAACTTATTTTTACTTTAAATTGGGCAATGGACTTGCAGCTAAGCATGAGGACCAGAGTTTGGATCCCTAGAACTCATGTAAATAGGGCAGGGCTCGGGTCCCTGGAGCAAGCTGTCTACTGGTGAGCTCTGGGTTCAACTGGGGGACTCCATCTCAAAGGATAAGGTACAGAGCTATTGAGGAAGACACCTAAAGGGCCCTCCCCCCGAGTCAAGAACCCAAACTCAGCTCAAGTTCCAGGGATCCAGCTACTGGGGAGGGCAGAAGCACCTGACTCCTTCTCCTTCCCTGCAGCTACAAACCCAGCTCAAAGCAAAGCTGTCCCAGCTGTCAGGTATCTAATCATCCTTTATTTCAATATCGGGCTTACACATGCATGACAACATCTGTGCTCATACACACACAAGAAAGAGAGGCTGCAGTCACCACTCTGGTTAAGAGCCTGGCTGCTCTTCTATCTAGGAGACTTGGCTTTGATTCTCAGTACCCACATGGTAGCTCAGAACCAACTGTAACTCCAGTTCCAGGGGACCCAGCACCCCTTCTGGCTGCACAGACACTAGACATACAGATGACACACATGCAGGAAAAACAGCCATATAAAAATAAAATTAATGAATTTTTAAAAAGAAAAGAGAATCCCAGCTTTGACTTGGAGAGACCATACTTTTCTCAGCTCCCCTGAGTGGGTCTTACTCCTGCTTCAGTTCCCCAGCTGTGAAGTGATTGGTTGCAAAAGGTTGGACCAGTTATGCAGACCCATTTCTCTTTGTTTTCATTAAACACTAACTTACATTTTTCCCATTTAAACAAATAAGGAAACAGAAGCTCAGAATGTGATAGAAATGCTGTATTCCTTAACATGACAAGCAAAACCGCTTCCCTGTCCCAGACATGCCTCTGAGTAGTAACTTCCCCTGCCTACGCCATGGCAGATATCACTAATCTGCCACAGAATCACTGATTCATCCCTGGCTGTACTCATAGCCATTTTTTGTCCTTCATTTAGTAAGAAGGCCGAAGTACATGTGTTTTTATCTGAGCATATAGTTACCTACACAATCCCCAGAGACAGAGACAAAGACAGAGACAGAGAGAGACAAAGACAGAGACAGAGAGACAGATTATACCCATGCTCACACAAGGGTATATATAATCTGTCTCACGGCCTCACAGTTGGAGGCGCCCTATAACTAGTCAGTGACCTAAGAGTAGAAACAAATTCTTCTAGGTGGCGCCTCTAATAGGAAGAGGCCCACCAGCCACCTCCTCACTGACCGGAATGTCACTATGGTAGTAAAGGCAGCAGTCCCCAACACCCTAGGGATGCCATCTGTTTGTGTTGTGTTAATGAAAAGATGGAGGCCCCTCTGTCTGAGCTCCTGTGTGGGCTCTGGTTCAGCTGCTTGGCCGGGATCCTCCTAGCAAGCACAGTGGACCCTTGGCTGCGGTCCTCAGCTCTGCTGAGTCATTTCCTCTGTGCCTCTGAGCATTGACATTTTCTATTGTGGAGAGAAGCTGCCTGTGAAGGAGGAGAAAAGAGCCCTGAGGAGGCTGTGTGGGTCGCACAATGGACAAGAGAATGTGAAAGGCAGAGAAAGGGGGAGAAGGGGGTGGGGAGGGGGGAGCCTGGTGAGAGAAATGAAGGGTGAGGACAGTGGGGATGTGAGATCCAGAGGCTGCAGAGATGGCTTAGTGGTGCCTGCTCTTCAAAGAACCTGGGTTTAGTCCCCAGCACCCACATCAGGTGGCTCACAGCTTCAGGGGACCTGACAGTCTCTTCTGGCCTCTATGGGAATCCCCATACATGTATAATACACACACAACACACACACCCACACACCCACACAGCACACACATACACACACCCACACACCACACACACAGATATATTTTTTTAGAAACAAAAGAAGCCTGCCTGCCTCTGCCTCCTGAATGCTGGGGTTAAAGGTGACCACCATCACCTGGCTAAGAAGAGAAGTCTTAAAAGTAAAATAGATATAAGGTAGCAGGTGGCTACTGAGTGAAGGGATAATGGAAGGAAGATGGGGGAGGGTGGATTGTGTGTGCACAGGTGACAAGGTGTGCCAAGCCGAGGTCCTCTTTCTCCCTGGTATCCTGTCAGGGTAGCCATCCTCACACCACACTCGCAGACTGCCTGGCATGAACCTTGTGGGACAAAACCACAGAGGCATCTGCCAGCTCCAGGCTCATTAGCAGTATTTACAACAATAATGTGCAGTCCCCAGGGTCAGAGACAGCAAGGGTACCTTGGGGCCTCTTGTCTGACAGAGGGGAGCCCCAGAGAGTAGCCCCAAATATCTGGGATCTGGTCCCCTGGGTACACAGTGAGCTGGTGTGGGTTTTGTGATGTTGGGGACACTCACCTTTGTGACAGCCAGTGAGAGTGGCTCGTAGTCGTCCGCCAGGTGGCTGCAGGAAGCCTGTCAGGGGCACCAGCATTGGGTGTGGGCAGGCACGGAACCAGCTCTGGGCTTGTTGGCACAGCTGCCCAATCATTGCTGGATACGACGTAGCGAAGAAAAGAAGCCTGGCCAGGAGCTCGGTGTACAGGACGCTGTTCTCTGCAATAAAAAGAGGCATCACCACCTGGCTGAACCTCGCCCCACCTGTGAGCCCCAACTTCCATAGGGATTCTCCCACAGACCCTGTCACCCCTCCTGCCTTCTGTCTGTGTCCATCTGTCCCCCAGCCTCCTGGGCACAGGAACCAGCAGGTTTCAGGCTCTGCTGACCATGCTCCCCCCTGGCTAGAGCCCTTCTTCAGTCAGTCCCTCTTCTCCAAGGGGCGCTTTTCCATCAATGAGTTAACTAATACTGATTTGTTTTCTTACTGCCCACATCAGTCTTGACCTCTGGGCTCAAGAGTCCCTCACTATAGCTCTCCAAGTAGGAGATCTGGTGTGTGGGTGAATGGAGGAAGGAGGATGATGGGTCGACTGGTGTGTGGGGTGCGTTGATGGATGGGAAGGTAGGGGGCTGGGTGGATTCAAAGGTGGATGGAAAGGTGGGTGGTGGGTAGGGAAGATGGACAAATGTGGGGGTGGGAGGCTGGTGGATGGACAGATTGATGAACAGATGGATAGACTGATGAACGGATGGACAGACTGATGAACGGATGGATAGACTGATGAATGGATGGACAGATTGATGAACGGATGGATAGACTGATGAATGGATGGACAGACTGATGAACGGATGGATAGACTGATGAACGGATGGACAGATTGATGAACGGATGGATAGACTGATGAACGGATGGACAGACTGATGAACGGATGGATAGACTGATGAACGGATGGACAGACTGATGAATGGGTGGACAGACTGATGAATGGATGGACAGACTGATGAAGGAATGGACAGACTGATGAACAGATGGACAGACTGATGAATGGGTGGACAGACTGATGAATGGATGGACAGATTGATGAACGGATGGATAGACTGATGAACGGATGGACAGACTGATGAATGGGTGGACAGACTGATGAGCAGATGGACAGATTGATGAACGGATGGACAGATTGATGAACGGATGGACAGATTGATGAACGGATGGACAGACTGATGAATGGGTGGACAGATTGATGAGCAGATAGACAGACTGATGAATGGATGGACAG
Source organism: Phyllotis vaccarum (assembly GCA_033318265.1). Taxonomy (NCBI): domain Eukaryota; kingdom Metazoa; phylum Chordata; class Mammalia; order Rodentia; family Cricetidae; genus Phyllotis; species Phyllotis vaccarum. The sequence continues at coordinate 176,512,091 of JARWLC010000002.1, read as the reverse complement.
ATTGGTAAGGTGTAGCGAAGACAAGAAGAAAAACATGGAGAGTGGGAGGTTCAGTGCATGCGTGAGCGGTGCCCAGCTTTCAAATGACACTCTGTCAGCTCCAGTCCACTACCACCTCAGGCTGCTGTTTGACTTGTCTCTGGAGCCCACCTGGCAGCCCTCAGCCCTACTTTGTCCTTTAGCTTGCCAGGGACAAGCACGTCATCGGCCTGGCCATCGATGCACAGCACAACACAGATACCAGTGGACACTTTTTTCTGTGCGGTGTCACACGCTTGGTATACCATCTCTCTGGAAGCTCAGACAGCAGGGTTAGGAGTTCAAAGCCATGTTTAGCTGAATAGTATGACCCTGACTGAATAAAAACAGGCTACAGATTGTCAGTGGACAAAATGTACTTGGTGCCAAGCCTGATGATCTGAGTTCAATATCCAGGACCCTAAAGCTCTTTCAGGCTGTGTTCCGACTTGTTCACACAAGCATAGCTAAGTACATTGGCACACACAACAAATGTGAAATGGAAGAGGCTGGAGAGAACTCTCAGTGGTTTTGAACATGCATCCACAATCAGGTGGCTCACATCCATTGGGAACTCAAAACTCCCGGGATCCAGCTCCTCTACCCAGCATGGGCACCTCACATACATAGAAAAATAAAAATAAAAATAAAAATGGAGCATCAGAAAAGGCTCTGTGAAAGCCACCCTGGCGCCTGAGGCACTGGCTGAGGCGGGGGGGGGGGGGGGGGGGGGGGGGGGGGGGGCGGCACCTCCAGACAGGCGCAAAAATGCCCTGAAAACACACGCTGCGGTGGAGCCCTCTGGTGGTGATATTTCTACCACGCTCCCAACCCCTTCTTTCTGCAGGGGAACCAGGAGCTTTTGGGAAGATCTAGTTCAGTGTGTGTGTGTGAGTGTGTGAGTGTGTGAGAGTGTGTGTGTGTGTGTATTGGAGGGGTGGATCAGTGCAACAGTGCTCCCCAGCATGCACAAAGCCCTGGGCTCCAGCCCCAGCACCACATGAACCAGCAGAGGTGGTGCACTGCTGCCATTCCAGACTTGAGAGGTAGAGGCAGGAGCATCAGGAGTTCAAGGTCATCCTTCACCACACAAAGAGTTCAAATTTACAGGAAGTATGCAGAGCCTTCAGATTCTTAGAGCCAGAAAACAGCCCAAGAGGAACTAGGACCTGGGGAGGTGATGGGGAATGAGGGTGTCATAGGGACCAGTCACAGCTAGAAGGGAGAACCAGATCCCACAGACTGTCTAAGAGGGTGACAGTGCTGGCCTGACACTCATGGGAGTGTAAATTTAATCCCAGCACCCTGACAAAAAGCCCAGCCTGGTGATGCACACCGTAACTGCGGAGGCAGAGACAGGCAGGTCCCTGGAGCTCCACAACCATCAAAGACACACCTGACACACCCAAGGCACACCTATCGGGAACATCAGAAAAATCATATTCACGTATCAGACACAGATATCACTCATCACACACACACACACACACACACACACACACATTATCATCAGGCACATACATCACACACACCATCAGACTCACACACACATCATCAGACACGTATGTCAGGCATACAGAGGTCAAAGGCACCCCTCACTGAACACATCTATCTGACACACCTAGAGCTTGCCAAACTCTAAATACTTTTTAAAAAAACTCTTTACTTTTTAGTGGGGTTCAGTGGCACATACCTCTAATCCCAGCACTTGGGAAGATCTCTAAACTGGAGGCCAGCCTGGTCAACAAAGTGAGTTCCAGGACAGCCAGGGTCACACAGAGAGACCTTGTCTTTGAAAAACAAAAAAAAAAACAAACAACCCTCTTTTTCTTTGAATTGTTTGACAGTTCAATTATTTAAATTATTTAAATTTCATTTAATTTCTTTCTTTGTGTGTGTGTGTCCCAGGATTGAACTCAGGTCATCTGGCTTAGCAGCAAGCATCTTTATCTGATGAGCCATGGAGAAGGTCCCTCCACTTTATTTTCTGAGGTAAGATCTTCACAGAATCTGAACTCACATATTCAGCTAGACTGGGATCTACCTGCCTGTAGCTCTAACTCTGCACTGAGCTTTGACATGGGACCGGGGATCTGAACTCAGGTCCTCAGGCTTACACACTGGACACTTTACAGGGTCATGTCCCAGGATCTATGCTCTTCCTCTTCTGTCGTCCCCCCCCCCTCCCCCTGCGTTGTCAGAGGGTCTCACATAGCTGAGGTAGACACTGAACTCGTGATTTCCTTACTTCCCTTCCTGAGGGTTGGGATGACAAGCCTGCACCTCCATCTGCACTTTTACTTCCCTGATCACGTCTTGCTCTGGGTCACCAGCTCCCTGGGTTTTCTCAAGTTGCAAGAACAAAGTGTCCGTGGCACTCGGCTGCCCTGGTGCCCTCAGGATCCTGCAGAACCGGACTTGAGAGAATGATCAACCAGATCATGCTACACCAGGGCAGCTCAGCTTTCTTTGGTTCCTCTCCTGTGAATCCCAGACTACAGTGAGCACCTGACACGGACAGTCTCCCCATCACCAGACGGCTGGTTTTGGCCCTGGTGTGGCCATATAGAGGACAAAGATCATTCTTATGGTCACTTCTTTGTTTGGGTGTCCTGTTGTTCCTTTGTCTGAGACAGGGTCTCAGCCCTGGCTGCCCGGGGATTCTCTATGGAGACCAGGCGGCCATTGAACTCACTGAGGTCCACCTGCCTCTGCCTCTTGAGTGTGGGTTTCAAAGTGTGGGTTAACAGGCTTGGCTCTGCCTGTTTTTGTTGCTTTTTCAAGACAGAGTCTCATGTGGCTGACTTTGAATTTGCTCAGTTTGAAGTTGTCCTGCCTCCGTCTCAGGAGGGCTGGGATGCCAGGTGTGTGCCACATAGCTTGTCTCCTGTCGAGCCAGGTGAAAGGCTGGGGCTCCTCTGGGAACCCCCCGTGTTGGGGCTCTAGCTTGGTGACTCCAGTACCAAGCTCAATCTCAGCTCCTCCCCCCAATTTTATTTTCAAATAAAACACCATCTTGGGGCTGGCAAGATGGCTCGGCAGACAAAGGTGATGCCATCATCCAGGACACACATGATAAAAGAGAGAACTGAATCCTGCAAGTTTGTCTTCTGACATCCAAACACATACTGGAAGACACACACAACATAAAAGTATAAATGTACTTAAATAAATAAAAAGAAACACATAAAACAAGACACCATGTGAAGCATCAGCCAACGAAACTGTGAGATCCTTCAAGCCCAGATGAAGGGTAGTTTTTCTAAGGCTGCACATGGTGGCTCACACCTGTACTCAGGAGACTGAGACAGGAGCGTCATGGCTTTGTGGCTAGTGAGATTCTGTCTTGAAAGGAAGGAAAGACAGTCTTCATAGAGCATGCGCCTTTCTCCTTTGTGTACACACATGTATCACATGAACTCTAGTTAGCATATAATGAAATCCAGAGCCAGATATTGGGGAAAAGCTGAAATATCAGAAAGAGGAAATACACCACAGTCAGTTCTCACCCAGCCAACTTCTCAGGCTGAACAGGGTAAGTGCTGTCTTCCAGAGTCCTCGGCCTGACTGGTAGCTTCCACAGAATGCCTGAATCTCTGCCTCCTCCTGCCTTAAATATCTCCCCTGCCCAGTTGTTTCACTTCCTGGTTCAACTCTGCATAATAATCCTAGAGTTAGAATTAAAGGTGTGAGCTACTCCTGCTTGGCTGTTAGGCCTTGAACTCACAGAAATACAGAAAGATCTCTGTCTTTTGAGTGATGGGATTAAAGGTGTGAGTCACCACTCTGACATTCATGGCTTGACTGTGACTAATTCTGTTTTCTGATATTCCAGATTGATTTTATTAAATATACAATATGTCACCACATACATGTGTAGCACAAACCCTAATTGGTTTTAATAATAAAACCCAGAGTCAGACATTGTGGTAAACACTGAAAGATCAGAGAGACACAGGAGCCAGCCACAGCTACCTCCATGATTCTCAGATGAGGGAAATCCAAGGAAAAACCACAAGCCACCTGAGAGAAGAAGCCAGAGCCAGCCTTCTGCTTGTGTGTGTGTGTGTGGGGGGGGAGATATGTTCAAACACAGGAGTCTGCTGCAGAGATGCTGCACACATGTGTGTGGTTTGTTCAAGCAGGATCTCACACCATAGGTCGTGCTGGCCTGGAACTTACTATGTAGTCCAGGATAGCATCAAACTTATAATAATTCTCTAGCCTCAGTTTCCTGAGTTCTGGGAAAAAAGGTGCATTCACCCCATTTGCCTACAGTGATTATTCTGTGTGTGTTATATGCATATGTGTATGTTCCACATGTGCAAGATACATGCTTGTGTGTGATCATGTGTGCATGTTTGCATTCCCATGTGTGTGCATGCTCACATGTGTGCATGTGTGTATATGTATGTGCACATTTGTGTGGTGCCAGAGGTCACCATCTGATGTCTTTTCTTGATCACTCTCCTTTAGTTTTGGTATGAAGATCTCACTGACTCTGAAGCTTACAAGTTCAGCTGGACTAACTGGCCAGCAAGGCCCGGTGATCTTCCTGTTCCACTCTACCCCTAGCACCGGAATTGCAGATGTGCAGCACCACTCCTGGATTTTTACATGAGTGCTGGGCATCTGAAGTCAAGTCTTCCAGTTCTCACAACAAGCACCTTATTGACTGAACCATATTCTTGAACCCTGTGACTATTCTTGCCTTCTTAATTTCATCAGTTAAAAGTCTAAGGGACAGCTGGGCGGTGGTGGCATACGCCTTCAATCCCAGCACTCAGGAGGCAGAGGCAGGCAGATCTCTGAGTTCAAGGCCAGCCTGGTCTACAGAGTGAGTTCCAGGACAGCCTGGTCTACACAGAGAAACCTCATCTTGAACAAGCAAAAATCCATGGGACTTATTTTTGTCTTTTGAAACTTAAGTTTGTGCACAATCCCCTTTATTCCCCTGAAATACTTCCTGTCTGGACTTGTCTAGAGGAAAACATGGGTCCAGAGGGAGGGACGGCACTGAATTTTCAGATATTGTTCCAAAGTTCTTTCTCACTGCAATCCAAATTCTACAAGTCTGTACTGAAGGAGATGTCATGGGTTAGACAAGAAAGAGACACAGTGGGTGTGAGGAGAGAGAGAGAGTTACAGATGAGTGGATGGGTAAATAGATGGATAGATGGAGGTGGGTAGATTAACAGATGAGTGAATGATTGACATATGGAGGTGTAGTTGGTGGAAAATCAACTTGCAGTTCCCAGATTTTTGAAGTTTCTGGAGAGCAGTGCAGAGCAGACCCTTCTGTCAGGTCAGGACACTCACCCATGCCCCGGAGCTCTACAGCAGGGCGACACAGCTGGAGGGCTTCTCTGACCAGATTGACCTCAGGAGAGTCCATGTGAGGGGCACACATGTCAAAGTCATCCAGCAGGTCCTCAATGCCCCCAGAGATGCCCCGGCAGGAGATCCAGCTCATGTTCCCTGTGGAGGGACAAGGAGTGAGGAAAGTAGATGCCCTTGCTTCCTGCTGGCTCCTTCTAGGGTGGGAGAATGGTCTTTCTCCCTGGGGTCCTTGAACTCTGAAGTTCTGACACCGGGTCTGATGATTTCTGTAGTGGGTACTGAGCTGTGACTAACAGAATACGACCTGACCTCCACCCCAGCTGCTGCTGACACCTCTGCCCATAAGTATGACTATCAGAAATGTCTTCACAATTTGCTAAGTGACTCCTGGAGGAAGAATGTCCTTTGAAAATCACAAGTAGGGGTGGTGGGAGGAAAATAAGTGGATGGGATAGATATATCCACCCATCCATCCAATCAGCCACCCATCTACCCACCCATCCATCCAATCAGCCACCCATCTACCCACCCATCCATCCAATCAGCCACCCATCTACCCACCCATTCATCCAATCAGCCACCCATTTACCCACCCATCCATCCAATCAGCCACCAATCTACCCACCCATTCATCCAATCAGCCACCCATTTACCCACCCATCCATCCACCCAGCCACCCATCTACCCACCCATCCATCCAATCAGCCACCCATCTACCCACCCATCCATCCACCCAGCCACCCATTTACCCACCCATCCATCTAATCAGCCACCCATCTACCCACCCATCCATCCAATCAGCCACCCATCTACCCACCCATCCATCCATTCATCCACCCAGCCACCCATCTACCCATCCATCCATCCACCCAGCCACCCATCTACCCACCCATCCATCCAATCAGCCACCCATCTACCCACCCATCCATCCACCCAGCCACCCATCTACCCACCCATCCATCTAATCAGCCACCCATCTACCCATCCATCCATCCAATCAGCCACCCATCTACCCACCCATCCATCCAATCAGCCACCCATCTACCCACCCATTTTCCATTTACCAATCTATCCATTCTTCTACTCATCCACCCATTCATGCACTCATCTATCTACCAACCTACCTGTTCATCCATCTACTGATCAATACATACACATGTACACCCCTCTATTATTACATCAATTGATCCACTCATCTATTCATATACTTGTCTATCTATCTACCCATAAATCATGCATCAATTACCTATCTACCTATCTATCCATCCATTTATGTCTATTTATCTATCCATTCATTTATCTGCTGCACCTTTACTGGTTTAACTCTGCAGTTTTCCCTTCAGTACCAACTTCCATTCACTCATCCTTCCACCCCTCTATTTCTCATCCATTCATTCAGCTTTGTGTCCATTCATTTATTCATCCATCTGTCCACCTTCTCAAAGGAAGAATGTCTGAGAATCACAGGTATAGATGCATGGATGTGTGGGCTGGGCAGGTGGATGGATGAATGGATAAATGGGTAGATCGAAGGTGGGTGAATGAAAGGAGGGATGGGAAGGTAGATGAATGGATAGGTGGGTGGATGCGTGGGTGGGTGGGTGGATGGGTGTAGGGGGCATCTAGAGTCCTTGTGGCCTCTGTCATGGCAACCCTTACCTAGTACCTCTTGTTTCAGCTCCTCTATGCGTCCTGCATGCAGCAGATGGAAGGGTAGTTCTGTCAGCTTCCTCTGGTTGGCCACTGTACCCGAGAACCACAGTGGCTGTGGGGCCACCTGGTGGAGTTGGGGAGGGGCATCAGTGTGGGCTTGAATTCAAGTGCTTTCTTTCACCCCAAAACACTGGCCAAGCTGGCACCAGGTGTTGGGGGGAACAGGGACATAGTGGCGAACAGAGATACCTCCCAACCTGGGCCAAACAGAGGGACCTGGAGCTTGGGCATTTCAAGGATGAGGCATGGCAAGGAAATGGGAAAGTTCTGCTGAAGTTGGGACATTGGAGCTGGGCCTCGGAGGATGAGTAGGAGTCTGGTAAAGTATGCAGAGCAGTGACATTGCCAGGCACTATGGTGCGCACCTACAGTCACCAATACTTAGGAGGTGGAGACAGAAGGGACATGCGAGCCTAAGGGAATTCTAGGCCAAGTTAGACAGCAAGATGTGGCCTCATCTCCAAAAACAAGAACAAAAGCACACAACAACAGCAAAATCCCAAACCCCAAAACACCGACAAAGACCTGGAAGCTGAGAACATAGTGAGTTTAGGAAGGACCAGTGATAAGGCAGGTGAAGAGACTCAGACGGGAGCAGTAGATGAGAAAAGCATTGGATGGCTTGCTGATGTGGCATTGTGGAGCTATGGGGGTTGTCAGGGGAGGGGCGTACATTCTAGAATGTTCCTTGTGAAGACAGGGTGAAGTGAAGAAGGTTGAGAGCCGGAAGAGCAGAGAGGAGCCTGAAGGTTGCTCAAAGGCAGAGGTGGCTGAGCTGAGCCTCGAGTCGGGAACATGGGAACAGCATCCAAGCTATGGGACACCGAGGCACATAGGAAGGGACCAGGTGGAAATATACACAAGTCTCACAGAATGCAGGGATGTTACTCCTTGATCTCCTGTATGTTCTATGTGCTCCTAGTAATAATCACATGCCGTGTGTGTGTGCATGTGTGTGCCTGTGTGTGTACATGTGTGCATGCATGTGTGCACATGTGTGTGTGCATGTGTGTATGCATATGTGTATGCATGTGTGTATATATGTGTGTGTGCCTGTGTGTGTTTATGTGCCTGTGTGCATGCATATGTGCATTTGTGTGCATGTGTGCATGTGTGAGTTTGTGTGTGCCTGCATGCGTGAGTGTGTGCATGTGTGTGCGTGCATATGCATGGGCACAGATCAGTGTTAAAACTCTTTCTCAAACTGTGCTCCACGTGGCTTCTTGAGACAAGCTCAAACTGAATCACACCAATCGTGGACAGACTGGTCATCTAGCTCAAGAGAGCCACTGAATTCCTCACCATGGGATTTTTGTTTTGTTTAAGACATAGTCTCACTACACAGCCCTGGCTGTCCTGAAACTCACCCTGTAGACCAGGCTGGCCTCAAACTCATAGAGATCCACTTGCCTCCCGATTGATGGGATTAAAGGTGTGAATTCCACCATGCCAGGCTGTGTCTGTCTTTTTTTTTTTTAAGGTTTATTTTATTTTATGTATGTAAGTATTTTGCCTACATGTATGCCTTGCATCACATGGGTACAGTGTTCACAGAGTCAGAAGAGGCCACTGGATCCCCTGGATCTGGAGTTACAGATGTGAGCAGCCGTGCAGGCTCTAGAAATCAAACTTGGGTCCTCTGCATCTGCCTCGAGTGCTGGAATTAAAGACATGCATCACCTCTGGACTGCAGCCCGTGCTCTAAACCACTGAGCCATCGCTCCAGCCCCTGGCTTTTTTATGTGGGTTCATATATACAGCCAAGATGCAAGTTTTCATGTAAAGAGTCACAGCTCTGTCCTCAGGTGCACCCAATGAGACCCCCATGGACAGCGGGAGCCACTGACATAGCAGGATGTGAATTATCTTCAACAAGTCCCAATACTGGATGACATTTTGATGGCAAGAAGGCTACACCCCAAAAATGCTTAGTGCAAAATAGCACACACCTGGTGTCTTCTGAGCCCTGCACTCAGAATTACATGCTGGGGAGCACCTTGGTGCTATGGGAGAGAAGGAAAAGAGCTCCGGGAATGGAGTGGCCCTTGGCTCACCTTGCGGTCCAGGTTTAGGGGCTTCCCCAAGAGTGGCAGGGTGATGAGCTTCTTGGTTCCCTGGCTCCAGGCTCCAGAGAAGAACTCAGCTAGCACACCATGTCTCTTGGAGCTCTCGGGCCCAGACAGATATCGAAGCCGGATTACCTTGGATAGCTGTCTGTAGAGAAAGGGACAGGCTGATGGCCCTGGGCATAGCACAAGTACAGGGTCTGTCTGTCCACGCCATATCCTGTTTCCGCTCTCTAAAACGAACCTTTTTTTTATTTCTCTTTCTCTCTCAAAAAGTTTTGCTTTTGGGGGCAATGAGATGGCGCAGTAGACAGAGGCGCTTGCTGCTAAGGCACCTGATGGGAGTTTGATCCCTGCCACTTACCTCACAGGAGGCAGAACTAACTGCCACAAGTTGTCCTCTGACCTCCACACACATGTGGTGATATATTTTATATTTAATAAAACCAGCCTGGAATATCAGAGGACAGAGCCAGCTCTCCAGCCTTTTTTGTTTGTTTGTTTTGTTTGGAGACAGGGTTTTTCATTCCTGTGCTGGGATTAAAGGCGTGAGTTACCACTCTCTGACCCTCAAGAATTGACTGTGGGTGATTCTTTCCTCTGATACTCCAGGCTGATTTTACTAACTATAAAATATATCACCATACACATACCATGGCACACACCCACATCTATATGGGTACAGAAATAATAAATACATGTAAAAAAGAACCTTTGATCTGCTGTGGTGGGTGGTGCAAGATTGTTACTGTAGCTACTCAGAGGCAGGAGGGTCACAAGTTGAATTCCTGTGTGGCTAGGCTGAATTGGAGCTTGAGACCAGCCTGGGCAATTTAACAAGACATCATAGCAATCAAAAAATGAAAATAGACCAGAAAGATGACTTAGTGGATAAAGTGCTTATTGTGCAAGCATGAGGATCTGAGTTCAAATCCCAACATACATGTAAAAGCCTGGTGAGGTGAGAAGCACATGCAATTCCAGTGCTTGACAGGGAGGGAGCAGAAACAACGGAAGTCTAGGCTTGTATTGCCAGTGTGGCTTGTGGTGATGTATTGTATATTTAATAAAAATAGTCTGGAATATCAGAGGACAGAGCCACCCACAGAGCCAATCCATGAAGGTCAGGGAGTGGTGACCCATGCCTTTAATTCCATCATTTGGGAGGCCTCTGGATCTCTGTGAGTTCAAGGCAAAACAGAGCCAGGTGGCACAAACCTTTAATCCCAGCTCTAGCAAAGTTGATCCAGAAATTAAAATAGCTGGGCAGGGAAAAAATAAGAAAGAGAAGGTGAAGTTCTTCCCTTGCCTGTGCACCCAGTCAGTCTGAGGATTCATGGAGATTAGATCTACCCCATTCGGCCTGAGGAGGGCTGGGTGAGAAGTGGCTGTGGTTTGTTCTCTGTCTCTCTGATATTTCAGCTTTTCCCTGACCTCTGGCTCCAGGTTTTATTTTAATACTAAATAGAATTTGTGCAATAGTGGCTGAATTAGTGATCTTCATGTTCCGTGAGAGACCCTATCTCCAAACACAAGATGAAGAGTGTCAGAGGTCAAACCCGAGGTCAACATCTGTCCTTCATAAATGTGCACATAGGTGAGGGTATCACAGACAAATGCACACACACACACAGACAAGCACAAACACATACACTTAGATGCACAGACACACACACACACAAACACACACAGACAGAGACAAGCACAAACACACATACTCAGATGAGCACACACAGACACACACACACACACACACACACACAGACACACACGGTGAAAAAAGGGTGGGGTGTAGCTCAGGGGTGGGGCCCCTGCCTAGGATCCCAAAGCACCTCACACAACATTCAAATACACAAAACAGACAAAATAGGTATGTAGAGTTTACACTGGGACTGGTGTGTGCTAGACTGCCTGAATACCCCAGAACAGAAAGTCAAGAATTTAGTTGCGAGCCTTTGCTCTCATGGTCCCACAAAGTCAGTATCTCAGGACCTACCTGTGCGCGATGGCCAGCAGCATGCAACCATCCACAGGCCTCCTGGTCAAGCAGTGTCCCAGGTCCCGGCGGAGCCTCACCCACAGCAGGGGTGGGAAGCGCAGGATCTCCTTGCTGGGCGGTGTCCAGTCCCGATACACAGCCTGCAGGACCTCGTCATCCAAAGACAACACGTCCTTCAGCTCTGCCTCTGAGAGACCATACCTGTGAGGCAAGAGGGCACAACACTCTGTGACCACCCATACAGCCCCGACAGGATCCTGGTTTGAGGGGCAGGAGAGGGCAGCTGCATAAGGACCCTGCGGACGGTGGGCACACTGGGATGGTTGGGCTGGAGTGCAGCTCAGTAAATAAAGGTTGCACAGTGTGAGGGACTGGCTCAGTCCCCAGGCATGGTACTGAGCACTGGGGAAGCAGAGACGGGTAGCGCTTGGCTTCCCCGCCAGCTTCATGGAAATACTTACGAGAAAAAGAAATGATATTCGTGAGAAATACACAGACAGCTCAGGACAGTGTGTTTTTATGGGTGATGCACCCACAGATAGTACATAACAGATGTTAGGTATACAATAAGAGAAAGATGAGAGAGAGGATGATGGGTAAGACAGACTGCTACATGATACAAATAGATGGGCAATTGATAGAATAGATGATAGGTAATAGAGATATACAGAATATGTAGGTGATGAATAAGAGAAGGAGAATGAGCTGGTGAAGCCACAGGAGCAGTAACTGCACCGAAGCCTGCTCAGGCTGCAGGGGACACGTTCCAATGCCTCGAGGCTTTCTGAGTGTTCCAGAAGGTGCAGAAGCAACCCCTGATAAATACAAGCCAGGGTGCTTGCTGCTTAGCCCCTCCCTCTGAGTAGTGTGTTTCTGCAGCTTCTGTACGGAGGCTAAGTTACCCTTTGAACCATTGCTGTGATCAGTTATAAATTTCAAATTATTTCTAGGTACTAATCTTACAGAAGAGTACTCTGGGGAGCTGGCTTTGTAAAGTGCTTTCTGCACAGGCATGAGCACATGAGTTTGAATCCCCAGCGCTCCTGTAAAAAGCGAGGCACAGTAGTGCATGCATCTGTAATCCCAAAGTTCTGCAGGCAAAATGGGGTCCCACACCTTTAATCCCAGCACTTGGGAGGCAGAGGCAGGAGGATCTTTGTGAGTCTACATGAAGAGACTTTGTCTCAAAAGGAGAGAGAGGAGAGAGAGAGAGCAGAGAAAATAATAAAGCAATGCAGTACAACTTCAACACTGAACCAAGGGTAAAATAATCACATGATCATCTCCACATAGCACAGAAGTCATGATGATTGACAGCCCCTGTAATACAATATCTTGGCCCCAAGGAAGGAGAAGCTGGTAGGCAGACATCTCAGGCCACCCTGGCAAGGAAGCCACAGGCACAGGAGCTGCAGAGGCTAGTCACACCACCACCACAGTCACCTGCACAGAGGACCAAATGCACTCTTACGGCCTGCTTGCTGCTTATGCTCTACTGGTGTTTTTTTCTCTCCCACACAGTCCAGGCTCAGCCTGTGGACGCTGCTGCTATGTTCTGACCAATCCTCTGACCTCAACGAACAATCAAGACAACATACACATAAGCACACACACGCACAGAGACATGCACACACACCACATGCACACACACAGATATACACATACAAAGACAAACAAGCATACACATGCACATATGTAGACATACACACAGATATGCACACATGCATACATATAGGCATACACACACAGGCACAGAGGCATGCACAAACAGACATGCACACACACCACACACAGATATTCATACACAGAGGCACATATGTACATACATGCACATACAGAGACACACACACACAGACATGCATACAGGCACACACACAGGAACAGAGAACATGTGCATGAGTGTGCCCACACATACAGACAAGGAAATACACACACAGGTCGACCAGATCCAGATAATACCCCACTAAGGCTTTCTCTCAGGTGACTCAGTATGTCAAAGCAGTCAAAGCCAGCCACCACAGCCATGAGGTGATAATGCCACATGCAATAAACTGACCACCAACACCATACAAGTGCAGACTTGAATCAGAGCTAGGACAAGGTGCCAGTATCTCAGTTTGCAGGCTTAGCCAGAACAATGTAAACTGGATATGATTGTGTAGAAGATGCTAAGACAGGACACTGATGGAGCTGATGAACACTTTCAGCAAAGAAGCAACAATGCACAGGACTGGGCCAAGGCTCGCACTACAGCATGTGCCTAACCTCACAAAGCCCTGGTTCTGTCCAGATCCCTGCAAAAAATGAAGAGGGGCTGGCTGCCTATCACTCTCTGGGAGCTTTAGGACTTCAGTGGGAATCTACAGCATCCATGTGAAAGATCAGGAGTGGCTGTAACCCCAGCAGGCCCTGACTCTATGTTCAGTGAGAGACCCTGTTCAAGGGAACTATTCTGAGAGTGAAGGATCAGGACACCACGTCTTCCTCTGGCTCTGCATGTGCATGCCACACACATGTATCCAACCAACAATGGAGGGAGGGAAGGAGGGAGGGAGGAAGGGAGGGAGGGAGGGAGGGAGGGAGGGAGGGAGGGAGGGAGGGAGGGATGACAGGCAAACTTACCTGGAACATACAATGTAACCCAGCACATGGGCCACCAGCAGCTGCCCGTGTGTCTCCTCCAAGCGGATGCAGAGCTGGTGTGTAGCTTCTTCGGCTGTGGTGGCCAAGGGCACTGGCACAGTGAAGGAAGCCCACTTTCGGGCCTCCTCAAAAGCCAGCTTTAGCCGTCCTGGGTGGCCACATTCTGGGAGGCTGGCCCAGAGGACATCCCTCTGGCCGGGACTCAGCATCCTCCTTTCTGTGGCCAGTAGCAGCTGGATGAACTCCTGTCCTTGACATCCAGACAGGGCCTTCACCTCCCAGTAGGCTCTGGGGTCCTGGAGGGTCTGCTTCAGGGTGTGTAACACTTGCTGGCCTGAGCATGTGGAGAGGATGAGATGTACCTTTGGGGGACACTGGAGGGGCAACCAAGAGACCCTCCGAGAAGGACATGTGGAATCTAGGTCATCCACTGAGTCCAGGAGCAGTACCAGGGATTCAAAGTTCCTACGTGACACAGTATGGAGAAGGGTGTGGAAGAAGTGACCCACTCTGGCATGGACCTCCAGGACCTGGGTTGGGGGCAGTGGCAGCCCGTAGGCCAAGCACATCTGAAAGGACACACTTCTGAGGAGGCTTCGGGCATCCAGGCTCATCTTCGATGTCCCTAACAGTCTCAGGATGGCCACTGTCTTGTGGCCAAGAAGTCCTGGTACCTGCTCAGCTAGCTTGCACATGAGGGCGGTCTTCCCGATGCCTGGTGGTCCAAAGAGAACCAACGGAGTGTGGGGCCGGCTGTCATCCTGTCTGAGCCGCTGCCCCAACTGGGCCAGAAGCTCCTGGTGGCCACAGAAGATCCTGGTGGACTCTGTGCTCTGCCAGAGGTGGTAGCGGATCTCCTGGTAGAGCCAGCCCAGCTCCTGTCTGGCTGAATCCAGCTCTCTTAGCTGCTCCAGGACCTGATGGTTGGTCCTGGCCACGAACTGCTCGCTCAGTTCCTTCAGGTATCGGGCGTGAGTCTTGTTCTTGGGATTGACTAGGTCACGGCTCCAGGACAGGCGGTGGGACTTTAGAGCCTCAGGATGAGCATCTAGTATGCGTTCCTTGAGGCCACTAAGAAGATTCTGGGCATCTGTGTCCAGGCAGCCATCTGCCAGCCGATCCACCATCTTGAGAGAGCAATCATCCAAGATGTGTTTACTGAGGTCCTGTACATCTCTCAGGAAGACAGTGGCTCCCTGGTCACCTCGTGCTGAGTTCAGGAGTCCCTGCTCGATTTCCCATTCAATGACTGCAAACCAGAGAACAAGAGGAATCATCAGGGTCACTGAGGCCTGTGAGGGGCTTTGGGGCTGCAACAGGTTCCTGAGGGACATGGGCTATCAAGGTCAACAAATGGGACAGTCACTTAGGACAGCTTGCAGAAGCCCACGTGGGATCTGTTATGTCAGGGGGGTGGTGTTCACACATCATGCCTCTCTAGTGCTATGCCAGGATCTCAATGACTGGCCAGCTTACCAGAAACTGCAAGCTTCTGGTTCAAGACTTTGTCTCAAAGGAATCTGGTGGCCTGTGACAAAGGACAGAAATGAGGTCCGGCTCTGGATTCCACTTGCCTGCGCCCACACAGCCATATGCACACTCTACTTGCATGCACACCGCACAGTCATGAGCACATCAACACAACACAAAAGTACACAACTGGGGAGGGTGGGAGTCAGCTCTCTCCCTCTACCATGTGGGTCACCAAGATTGATTTCAGTCTTAGTGGCAAGCGTCTGAACCTCCAGAACCATCTTGCTGGCTCAACATACAAAGTTCTAAGCCAACCTGGGCTTAGAACTACACAAGAAGGCTCTGCCTCAAAAAAAAAAAAAAACCAGAAAACAAAAACCAGACAGTGTATGATTTCATTAATAAGAAATATCCAGAACAGGCACATGCATAGGTAGCGAACAGATGAACAGCCTTCTGCAACTGGGCCAGGGGAACAGCCTGCTACTAAGGCAACAGAATACTCTGGAACTAGATGGAGATGGAAGCACATATCATGGTGAATATCAAACTATTCACTTTACAAAGGAGAATCTCAGCTTTGTGTCACCTCAGAGTGTCTGCTTCGAGTCTCCCTCAGACAGTCAATGAACAAACACTCAGCTCCTGCATGGGTTAGCCTCTGTGGTCCCCAGGGGGACTCGGCATCACCTCTGGAAACAGGTGATGAGTGAATGAGACTGTCCTCCCAGATATAAGTGATGGGGACAAGGTGGCTGTGAAGGCAGAGAAGGAGAAAGGATTATTACAGAGTTTGGAGTCCTTACAAACCAGATGGGTCAAAGCGGCCACTGCCGTCTGGGAACAAGCTTGGCACCTCACCCATAAAGAGACAATCTGTCACAATCTGACAGTCTGACATCCAAGTAAGAATACCACAGACACCCAAATGAACGTGCCTGAGTATGTCAATGAAACTTATTTCACACACAAGCTGTGAGCCGATCTTGGCACCATTGCCAGAGCTGAGTGATCCCTGTCCCAGGGTGTGCTGTGGTTGCCCTGGGACACGTCATCTAAAGATTTATCTTTGCTTAGCCTCAGATATCCTGGAACTCCCTCTGTAGACCAGGCTGGTCTCGAACTCACAGAGATCCTCCTGCTTCTGCCTCATGAGTGCTGGGATTAAAGGCGTGTGCCACTAAATCTGGCTTGTCTTTTTTAGTTATGTGCATATATGTGGGGGTTTGTGCCTCTGAGAACAGAGTGGGGGTGTTGGGGAGAAAAGAACTGAATTCCGTCCTCTGGTAGAGCAGCCAGTGCTCTACTGCTGAGCCATCTCCCCAGCTCTTATTCTCTGGAAGCCTGCGCTCACACTGATTTGTCTCAGGAGGGCTCATGTGTTTCAGCAGCCAGATCTGAGGAGTTATTTTTGAAGCCTCTTTGGGTTCAGTGGAGGCTCTGAGCTCTCTGCAGATGGGAGAGCCAGGCCCTTGGAGACACTGCCTTCCAACCAAGGACAAGAATCACCCAAAGTCCTCTCCAAGGCAGGCATGGGGGCACGGGCCTGCTACCTCAACCACTCAGGAGGCTGAAGTAAGAGGATCACAGGTTCAAGGCCAGCCTGGGTGACTAAGACTCTGCCTCAAAATCAAAGAATAAAAACAACAATAAAAATAAAGACAGAAGGACCTGGCATTGTCTGAATTCTAGTTAATTGAAAATGTACCAGTATTAAATTAAATTCTGAGTCTTGATGCATGTGCATTAAAACTCTATAAATTCCTGGGCTTGCCTAGTGTACAGGATCCACCCTCTGCACCACATACCCCCACTGTGGTGATGCATACCTGCCGTCTCAGTACTCTGGAGGTAGAGGCAGGGGATCAGGAGTTCAGGGTCATCCTTGGTTACATAACAGGTTCAAGGTTGGCCAGAGCTATATGAAATCCTGTCCAAAATAAATAAATAAATAAAAATCCTCCCAGGGGCTGGGGCAATGGCTCGGTGGATAAAAAGTTTGCTATATATTCACAAGGATCACGGTTCATACCCTCAGTACTCACAGAAAGGTTTTGTGCGTGAAAACTGACTGTTACCTAACAATGGAAACGAGATGGAGCTCAGTGGAGCAAGTTGACCACCTACAGTAGCTTAATCTATGAGCTCGGGTCAGTGAGAGACTCTACCTCAAGGTGCAGTCAGGAGATACCTGACAAGCTCAAGCCATGTATGTGCATACACGCCCAAGAGCACCTGCCAACAATGAGCATGCGCACACACATACACATACACACACACTCAACATTCTAGGATCAGCCAGGTGCATTGATATATAAAGGCCCTTGCCACGGAGCTTAACAACCTGAGTTTGACTCCTACAAATTGTCTTCTGACCTCCACATGTCTCCACAGCTGGCACACACTCCCAAGCCAATAAATAAATGCATATAAAAAAAGAACACCTGCAGTCCCAGGAAAACTGGGAATGGTGGTCACTCTGGGAGATAGGAGGCCAGAGCCTGGGGATAGGAGCCTGGGGATAGATCCTAGAGGCTGGGCTAGACAATCTCTGAGAAGCCAAACAGGTTTGACACTGACTGAGATGACATACTTGTACTTGAGGTCCTGGGGATGTGTGTTATCTTTGGTGTTCTGTGTGAATGGACCCCTGGGTTCCCTGGGCCTCACCTGATCGATGGTAACACTTCCATTGCTCCTGACTGATGAGGCCCAGTCTCCAGGCCTCCTGGGCTCCGCCTCGCAGGACAGAGATCAAGGTGGACTCCTCAGGTCCTGAGGCCTCCACAGAGCCTGGAGACCGGAGCACGTAGGTGGGAGGGATGGCGTTGTCGTCTCTCTGGAAATGTCTGGCCACCAGCTCCAGATCTCGAGGCCTGGAGGTCAGCTGGGCCCTCAGTGCCTCCCACTCTCTCTCCTCGATCCGTTGGGGAACCAGGCAGGGGCCATATTGGTCACCCAGGAGAGCCTGGCAAGGAGACAGAGGGGGCATGGGTTCAAATCCCACTTGATACTGATCTCTGAGGCTGGGAAGGAAGCACACAGAAGCCCTGAACACCATCCTGGTGGTGACATCATGGTGACAGTTACAGAAAGAGGTGGGGTCAGAAGTTGAGTGTGGGGGCACAGGGTGATGCCAGCACTCGGGGGCAGGGCTGAGGCAGGAGGATTATGAATTCTAGGCCTATGTGGACAGGAAAGGAAGGCTATCTTAGAAGAATGAAGCTGGACAACAGCTACAATATGGAGGAAGAAGAGTGAGGAGTGGGAGGGAAGGAGGGAGGGGAAGGGAAGGAGGGAGTGGGAGGGAAGGAGGGAGGGGAAGGGGGAGTGAAGGAGGGAGGGGGAGGGAGGGAGGGAGGGGGAGGGAAGGAGGGAGGGGGAAGGAAGGAGGGAGGGGGAGTGAAGGAGGGAGGGGGAGTGAAGGAGGGAGGGGGAGGGAAGGAGGGAGGGGGAGGAAGGGGGAGGAGAGGAGGAGACGGAAGGTGAGTGATACACAGGAGAGCAAGAGGAAGGGAGTCACTGAGCTGGCCTGTGTGTACGTGCACGTGTGGTGTGTGTGTTCATGTACACGTGAGGGAAACAGGTAAGTTTCTAGTGTTTGGAGTCAGGGCTCCAGTGTTGCCCAGACTAGCTCTGGCCTCAGCCTTCTGAGCAGCAGAAAGGCCCAGGCCACACATCCTGTCCAGGAATCTGTGGTGACAGACCATCCGGCAGCTCCTCAAGGGTTCCCACAGCCTCACAGGAACAAGGTCCAGCCTGCCTCTGAGGGAGGTGTGGGGCTAGAGCCACAGAGCAAGGGAGGTGCTAGGAGCAGCTGGGGTCCCCAGAGGCCTCTACAGGAGGTGCATGGGGAACCTGTGGCCTGTTAATGAGTTATTTACCACAGAACCATTTCTCCAGGGCATCAGTGTGGGTGTGATTTCGTGGAAAGTTCCCTCTAACAAGAGTGACAGTGATAGGCAGGCTCTGAGGACAAAGTGATGGAGTCAGTAGAACTCAGCTGTGCAGCCCCAGGTCAAAGTCCCCAGGCCTGGAGGCATGGGTGTGGAAGAGGCCTGGGGATGACCCCATGTGAGGAAGAGGCCTGGGGATGACCCCATGTGAGGAGGAGGCCTGGGGATGACCCCCATGTGTGGAGCAGACCTGGAGATGACCCCATGTGTGGAGGAGGCCTGGGGATGACCCCCATGCAGCTAGAGGAGTCATCTTGTGTTTCCCAGGATGCTGTATGTGGCATCTCCTAGTTCTTTCTCTCTGAAAATTTTAATTTGTGGGTGGTTTATTTATTTTTGTGCTTGGAAATATTTTCTCCTTTCCATTTAAAAAATGTTTTTCAGGGCTGGTGAGATGGCTCAGCAGGTAAAGGTGTTTGCCATGGAGTCTGACCTCAATCCCTGAAGTCTGAGTTCAATCCCTAGAAGGAAGAGACTTCTGCATGTTGCCCTCTGACCTCCACATGCCCAACAAAGCCTGCACCTCACCCCCATAAATAAATATCCAGAACTGAACTGGAGGTGAAGGCTGGAGAACTGAGGTAATGACTAGCTTCAGCTTCAAAGTGAGTTCGAGGCCATCCTGGGCTACCTGAGACCCTTTCTTAAAGGGAAAAGGAAACCTAGCTCTTCCTTGTAAACTCTACACGATTGTCAGGTCTCCGGGAAATTAAAGTAAGGAGGATGGAAAATAATTGAAATGGGCAGTTATGAGCAAGAGGGCATTTTTATCGTGTGTAGTGTGTACCTATGTCTGTGTGGGGTCTGTGTGTGTGGTGGGTGTGTGGTGTATATGTGTGTGTGCATGTGTATGTGTATGTGTGTCTGGTATGTGTGTGTGGTATATGTGTGTATGTGTAGTGTGTGTGTGGTGTGTGCTTGTATGTGTGTTTGTATGTGTGGTGTGTGTGGTGTATGTGTGTATGTGTGTGTGCATGTGGGGGTGTGGTGTGTGGTGTGTGTGGTGTATGTGGTGTGTGTAGGTATGTCTGGTATGTGTGGTGTATGTGTGGTGTGTGTGTAGTGTGTGCTTGTACACGTGTTTGTATGTGTGTGTGTGTACATGTGTGGGGGTGGTGTGTGTGTGCATGTGTGGGGGTGGTGGGTGTGTGGTATATGTGTGTGTGTATGTGTGTGGTTTGTGTGCGTGGAGGCCAAAGGCACACACAGTATGACTTCTAGTCCTTTCTCTAATGTATTCATTTTTTAAAGTTTTAATTTTTTAAAAGTTTATTTACATGTGAGGGTGTCTTATTGTGGGTGCAGTGCCCACAGAGGCCAGAAGAGGGTGTCAGATCCCCTGGAGCTGGAGTTACAGGTTCAATTTCCTGAAAGGACAATGAATGATATGGTGGCACATGCGAAGCCTGAGCCTCCTCAGTACCTCAAGGCAGTGACCAAAAGAGACAGTTTCTGTAATTTCCCAATAACATGTCCTGCTTGCCCAAGTATGCCCAAATGATAAAACTATAACCACAGCCAACTAAAAATGTACGGATGTAGCCACAGCCTGCTTAACCAATTGTGTTTGAGATGGCCTAACTGTTCCTAGAATTCCCCTCGCCTGTTCTCCTTTCAAGGCCACCATTTTGTACAAATGATAGACCCCCCACACACATGCTGGAATAAACGCTCTTTGCTTTTACATACTATTTGGGTCTGAAGGGTTTTGTTTGTTTCTTTTATTTTGTCTCAAAACTGGGTCTCTCTACATATCTTGTGTTGGCCTCAAACTCACAGAGATCCACCTGCCTCTGCCTACCAAGTGCTGGTATTCCCAGCTGGTTTTGTTGTTGTTTTTAATTATCACTTTCTGAGACAGGGTCTGGAACTTGGTAGCTAAGGATGACCTTGAGCTCCCCGGTTCTCCCCCCCTTCTCCCGGGTGCTGGAATTACAGGCCTACACTAACTTCCAGCTTGGGGGTTATTTTGGTAACAGAGGAAGTACAGTTATGTGTTCCAAACCAACAGAAACATGGAGTCAGGGAAAGGATGTGGGTTTCTATCTTCTCTCTTGTTTTCCAGAATCCCCAAAATTTCACAGTTGTAGAGTGAACCGGGTGGGAAGAAATGAAGGGGATTTCAGCCTGGATGCTCGCTCCCTCTCTAGTCAGCATTTTACCCTCCAGCTCACTAACTACTGCATTTGATTACTAAGGGCTGGCTCACAGCTACTTCTGAAGACCATATGAGTAACATTACTGATTAGTTATGTCTGTCACGAAAAGTTTATGGGGATTGGGGTGTTTGCTAAAATGCCACCCACTTTTCTCACTCTTTGTTTGGGTAGCTGTCAGGGACCACATTTCCTGTGATAGGAAAAAACAAACATAAAAAGAAAACACAAAACAGAATAAGGGCAACTCCACCTACCCTGACACACTCACCACAAAAGCTGGTCCTATGGACGTTTTCTGGCAGCGGTCAAGTTCTTCTAAGCAGAGTTCTGTGGTCAAGTGGTCAGTGGCCTGTGTGTTCGGGACCCCCCACCTCAGATCGACCACCTTGGGGGAGAAGGGTGAAGTTTCTGATGACTGATTTGTTTCATTTGACTGAAGAAGTTTCTCCCAGCCAGATTCGGCAGCTTCTGCCTTCTGGGGGGTTCTAGATTACACAAATTTGAGGTAGGGATGTAGCTAAGTGGTAAGATGCTTGCCTAGAATCCCCCAGTGAGGGGATGGGTGTGGAGCGTGTGGCAGATGGTTTGTGTAAGGCCCACAATTGATCCCTGGATTCCATTCTGCACCAGAATAAAAGAACGGCCTTTAATCCCAGCACTCAGGAGGCAGAGGCGGAGGATCTCTGAGTTCAAGGCCAGCCTGATCTACAAATCGAGTTCTAGGACAGCAAGGGAAACCCCGTCTTGAAATTTTTTTTTAAAAAGGGGCCAAAGAGATGGCTCATGGGTTAAAAGCCCACATGGCAGCTCACAATTGTCTGTAACTCAGGTACCAGAGGATCTGACACCTTCGTACTGACATATACACAGGCAAAACAGCAATGCACATTAAAAAATTTTTTAATTAAAATAAATAAAGAAAATATTTTAAAAAGAAAAAGAATGGGCCCTCTGTGTAATTATGAGAAAAGGAAAAGGGGACATCTCGGATGTCTTCACTCCAGTTGTCCCTCTCTCAGAAGGTCATTGTCATCAACCGGAAGAAAAAACTCTTGAGCTCCTGATGCTGAAGTGAGCAGGAGGATTTTGAGTTCAAGGCCCATCTGAGCTCACTACATAGAGACACTGTCTCAAGGATGAAGGAAGAGAAGGTTTACCTAAAGACAAGCTTTGGGGCTGGAGGGGGCCTTGGTTGTGAGCGTTTGCTACTCTTGCAGAGATTCGGGTTCATTTCCCAGAGCTGCACTGGATGTCTCACGACAGCATGGAACTCCAGCTCTGGGAACCCAAAGCCCTCTTAGACATCTACACACACACACACACACACACACACACACACACACACACACACACACACACACACACGTATCAGACAGACCAAGCCCGAAGCCCAAAGGAGCAACATGTAAGGAACACAGGTGAGCCACGGGCCACGTGGCAGACAGATTAATGAGAATGGGTTGATTTAAGATGTAAGAGCTAGCTAGCAATGTTCCTGAGCCATAGGCCAAACAGCATAAAGTTAATATAAGTGTCTGAATCATTTTTGGGGGCCTGATCAGCTGCAGGAGGCTAAGGGGTTTGGGGCAGCAGGTCTGTGGGTCCGGACCTCTGGCGCCTGGGACCGAGAAACCTCACTGTAACACACGCAAACATAAATAAAGATAATAAATCCTAAAGAACTAAAACAGGCTGGGTAGGGCTGAGGCTGTGCCTCAGTTGAACAGTGCTTGCCTAGCTACACAAAGCCCTGGCTTTGATGGCCAGCTCTGTCTAGCAGGTGGGGCTGGAGCACTTGGAAGCAGGGAGATCCAGAGATCAGGGCCACCCTTAGCTATACATCGAGGTCAGTCAGTGTCAGCCTGGATTTCACTGGACCCTGTTTCAACAATTGAAAAATTCTGTAGGAGGTTGGGTGTTTCTTGCCTTTGGTCCTTTTTAATGGAGAACATGTCCAAGCTTGCAGGGAACACGCTTTGTGGCAGAGGGTATTGAGATCAGCAGAAAATGACTGAGCCAATTCTCCTTAGCAACCACACGCCAAGTCCACCTCTCTCACTGGCTAGCAACTGCTGGGGGAGGTGAGGCTGGAGGAGGGGTTGGGAACTGGGCAGAATGGCAGCCTGCCCCCCTCCCCCCTGCGCAAGAGAACCGGGAGCTCATTCCACCTTTGCAAATTCTGCAGCAAATGCAAATCCTGAGCAACTACTGAAACGCAAATAGAAGTCAGGGGAGAGGTGGTGAGGGTGCAGCCCTAGCCTCCCCCTGCTTGTGCCATCCATCTGGGGCACCAGCGAGGGTGTTAAAAGGACAGGCACAGAGCTTCCGTGAGCCCTCAGTGTGTAAGAGTCCCCTTCTGTTGCTGTTTAGCTCCGGTGGGGACAGACTCCAGAACCCTCACACATGTGAGGCAAATGCTCTACCCTGGAACTTTACCCTCAAGTCCTGTTTATTTTATTCACTTATTTTGAGACAGCATCTCCCTATGTTTCCCAGGCTGACCGTGAACTGTGGGCTCAAGCAAAGCTCTTCCCTAACTCAATGTCCTCTTTTCTCTGAGCTTGAATTCTGTCTTTTAACCTATGACAGGAACAGTAGAATTCCCAACCCAGCTTCTTCCTTTTTTTTTTTAATGTTATTTTGGAAAGGGAGGGGTTCCAAGACAGGGTTTCCCTGTGTAGCCCTGGCTGTCCTGGAACTCATTCTGTAGACCAGGTTGGCCTTGAACTCAAGAGATATGCTGCCTCTGCATCCTGAGTGCTGGGACTAAAGGTGTGTGCCACTACATTTGAGCTGCATGTGTTATTTCTTTAATTATGTATACACATAATGTAAACTGGAGTGTCTGTACATACGTGTGCAGCACCAACAGAGTTCAGAAAAGGGATATAGATCTCCTGGAACTGGAATTACAGGCAGTTGTGGGTCACCTAATGATGCTGTCTCCAAAATCTAAATGGATGGTACTTGGGGAATGATGCCCACAGTGAAACCTGGTCTCCACATGTGTGCGTGTGTGCGCGCACACACACACACACACACACACACACTTACACACAGACACTCACATACACACAGGAACACTGATAAGGAAATGGGGAGATCAGTGTAGAGCAAGAAGATGGCCTCTTGTTAAAAAAAACAGCCATGAAGGGCTGCAGAGATGATTCAGCAGTTGAGAGCACTGGCTGCTTTTACAGAGGACCCAGGTTCATTCCCAGCTGCCATGTGGCAGCTCATAAGTGTCCGTAACTGCCGTACTCCCCGTCCCAGATAATCTGATGCCCTTTTCTGGCCTCCACAGGTATTGCACACATGAAGCACATAGACTTACATGCAGATAAACATCCAATCACATAAAATCACTAAATAAATCTTGCCTACATCCCTCTCTCCCCCAAGCCCACCCATCCCCCTGGGCTCCACTGACTCCCAGAGACACAGACTTGAATAGCTCTGATTGGAAGAAGAGAACTTTCGTTAGGTAACTGATGGAAGCAGATGCAGAGATCCACAGCCAAACACCAGGCTGAGCACCAGGGAGTCCAGTCAAAGAGAGGAGGGATTATTTGAGCAAGGAGGGTCAAGATTATGATGGGGAAATCTACAGAGACAAGCGACCAAGCTAACGGGAACTCACGAACTTTAGACTGACATCTGTGGAGCTGCACGGGACTGGACTAGGCTCTAAACACATGGGAGACAGTTGTGTAACTTGATCTGTTTGAACGGCCCGTCAGTGGAATCAGGATTTATCCTGGTGCATGAGCCCATTACCTACGGTGGGACACCTTGCACATCCTTGATGTTGGGGTGCAGGGCTTGGTCCTGCCTAAACTGAATGCACCAGGCTTTGCTGACTCTCCATGGGTCAGCAAAGGGGAGGATGGGGAGGTTGGTTGGGGAGGGGGCAGGAGGAGGGAACGAGAGAAGGACCTGTGGTTGGTAAGTAAAATGAATTTTTAAAACTTTTAAATAAAAACGGAAAAAGAAATAAATTTTGCTTTAAAATGACTAGGACAGTTGTCGTGATGGCATGTACAGGGCAGGAATGTGGTGTGCTTACACATGAGCACTGGAGAAATATCTATCGAGCAGGGTTATCACCTCAAAGGAAATAAATGCCTGTTTCCACTGAGAAGGCGGGCAGCAGATGCTGTTAATGACCTGGTAACCTGTGCTATCTGTAAAGCCAGATCCCCAGAATGTTTCTCCCAGACTCTCCCTCCCGAGACCTTCATCTTTGTTTCTCAGTCATTCGAACCCACCTTTAGGGGAGCTGTCACATGAACTTCATACCCTGCTGACCCCTGCGTATCTGGGTCAGAGACCACAGCAGATCCTGGGCTCTTAAGCTATAGAACCTGTATGGTCACATGTATTTTGCAAATGAGTTTTGATGTAGTCATGCCTTAAGCTTTAGTGTGCACATGGGACTGGAACAATTGTCACCAGGAAATGTTTTTCAAAACAGTATGTTACTTAAATAGACCTAAAATAAACTGCCTGGGGCCAGAATCCGGAAGTCTAATCCAGCCTGGCTAAATCTCACTGAACTGGATTTCCTTTTTGCCTCTCCAAAATCATTTCTCTGTCAATTTTGGCGTTTGTAGGAACACCTCCCCCCTCCTGCCGCCAGTGGCACATGCCTTTAATCCCAGCACCCTGAAGGCAGAGGTAGGTGGCTCTCTTGGAGAGGTAGCTCAGTTGGTACCATGTTTACAGGTTGATTGGTAGAGTGCCTGCTTAGCACACATGAATCCTAGGGGTTCACATCACTGCATAAACAGCTTGGTGGCACACACTTGTCATGCTATCACTTGTGAGGTGAAGTTAGGGGGATTATGAGTTCAAGGTCATCCTCAGCTACACAGTGAGTTGGAGTCTAGCCTGGGCTAAATAAGACCTCATCTCAAAAGAAATCAAAAAACACTTTGAGTTTTGAGACCTAAAGCTAAAGCACCAAACAGATGACAAGAGGCAGTGTGATTCCCGAGTGACAGAGATGCTTACTTCAAATGTCAAGCCGTGTTTCTGGCAGAAGCTCCGCACTTCGGGGTAGGCAGTGCACTGCAAGGCTTCTCGCTCTGCATCCATATCTGCAAGACACAGCAGGAGCCAGTTAGAGAGAAGATTCCAGAAGTCTGCCCCGCCCCTACTGAGCTGTGTCTCAGCAGACCCTGCAATTTTGGATCCTCCTAAATAACAAAAAGTTCAGAAGAAGAAAAGGAAGAGAAGGAGGAGGAGCAGGAGGAGGGGAAGGAGGAGGGGGAGGAGCAGGAGGAGCAGGAGGAGGAGGGGGAGGAGGAGCAGGAGGAGGAGGGGGAGGAGGAGCAGGAGGAGGGGGAGGAGCAGGAGCAGGAGGAGGGGGAGGAGGACGGAGCAGGAGGAGGAGCAGGAGGAGGGGGAGGGACCAGCAATATGGCTCAGCAGTAAAGGAGCTTGCTGCCAAGCCTGCCTGCCCCACAGGACACAAGGAGGGAACTGATCTTGAAAGTTGTCTTCTGTCTTCCACACACATGTGCTGTCCTGGTACACACATAACTCTCTCCCCTGAAAAATCACAAACACACACACACACACACACACACACACAATTATTGAAATCTAAAAATTACATAGAATCAAACAAAGAAACCAACCATCCTGGATCACCTGGAATAGCCTGTGTGAACTTCACAAATATTACAACCCAAGACACCCTCAGGCTCAAGCAAGGATTATGTGCCCAGGCTAAGCTAGGGCAGCCAGAGAAAGTGTGGATGTGTAGAGCAGGGAACACGGGTAGAAGGGCTCTCTAGACCCAGCACATCAGAGTCCCTTGTTGCTGCTTTCCAGCCCCTTACACTTATGTAAAGTAAGGCACTTGTCCTTTCTAAGGAACAGGAGACAAATGATCAGGTCACATTTGGCTCATTATAGTCTCGTGGACCCAACACACTAGAGGCCCTGGGCTCACCCTTGTCCTGTAACAAAACAAGGGAACCCACCAAACACCGACAGTACTCTCCGCTGATTACAAGCAAGATAAACAAAGAGGTTAATAGTAAATACATGCTAATCCATTCCAGACTGCTTGTAACACACTAAAGGATTCTTCTGAAACGCAGAATGAGCCAGGTGTGTTTGCTGTGCTGACACAGAACCCAGAGCCTCAAGCATGTTAGGCTGGGTATAGAGCCACATTCCCTCAACCCCTCACGGGGGATCCTAGGCAGGGCTCCACCCTGAGCCACGCCCCCAGCCCCTCACTGGGGATCCTAGGCAGGGCTCCACCCTGAGCCACACCCCCAGCCCCTCACTGGGGATCCTAGGCAGGGGCTCCACCCTGAGTCACGCCCCAGTCCCTCACTGGGGGGTCCTAGGCAGGGGTTCCACTCTAAGCCACACCCCCAGCCCCTCACTGGGGATCCTAGGCAGGGCTCCACCCTGAGTCACGCCCCCAGCCCCTCACTGGGGGATCCTAGGCAGGGTTCCATCCCTGAGCCACGCCCCAGTCCCTCACTGGGGGGTCCTAGGCAGGGGTTCCACTCTAAACCACCCCAGCCCCTCACTGGGGGATCCTAGGCAGGGGCTCCACTCTAAGCCACACCCACAGCCCCTCACTGAGGATCCTAGGCAGGGCTCCACCCCTGAGCCACGCCCCCAGCTCCTCACTGGGGGATTCTAGGCAGGGCCCCACAACAACCCAAAGTAAGTTACTCAAAATATGTATTCAGATTCTGAGTTGGGAGTTATCCAGGATGGGAGTCTGGGACCCACAGGCTTGTTCCTTTCCTAATCTGCCTTATCAGCTTTATAGGCTACTTGAACATGCTCATCAAACCCTTATTAGATAGTAAGTTCAAGCCCAGAACGTGGCTGTGCATGACGAACAATCAAAAGACACAGTGGAGTCTGAAATCAGGGCCTTGCACATGGCTCCTTCTCAGGCACGTGTAGAGCTTGGGGGAAGCCTGTAGAGCATTGTGGGGACCCCAAGTTCAGTCCCAGCACTAAGAAGGTGACAGATCAAAAGGATATATGCAATTCCTGTGACAGACATTAATAGTGTCATTAACATTCAATAAATTCAATAGTGTCATCAGCCACTTGCCACACAGTGCTTATGAGGAACAGACAGGTGGATTTCTGTGGGTTGAAGGCTAGCCTGGTCTACAGAGTGAGTTCTAGGGCAACTAGGGCCTCACAGAGAAAGCTTGTCTCGAGAAAAACATTTTTATAAAAGTTGAATGAATAAAATAAATTTTGAGTGGTAGAATATAGTCTACATTGGAAGGAGAAACGGTAACACTCAAAGTGTGCCTTCTAGCAACCTGAGAAGATTTGAGATAAACTTTGCATTTGAAGACACTTGTCCTGATCAAGGTGAGAAAATGGACCATCATACATTGGTGTCCTATGGTGCATGTACTCAGTGACAGTGTTGTATGCTGGGTGACAGGGCTGTGTGCTGGGTGACTTTGCTGTGTGCTGGATGACAAGGCTGTGTGCTGAGTGACAGAGCTGTATGCTTGGTGGATTCATCCTGTAGCATGAACCTGACTGTAAAAGTAATTACGTGTTGGAAATTTGCAGGGGATTTTCATGTGTAGCTTTATTTGGTGTCAAGACCACGCAGCTGTGTGCAGTTGGCCCTGTCACAAAGCTTCAGCGGGACAGAGAGAGAACCAATATACCATTTAAAGCATGAGGGCTACTGAGGTGGTTTACTATGTGAAGGGGCTTGCCACCAAGCCTGAAGAACCAGGCTTAGTTCCTGGGACCCACCTGGCGGGAAGAGAAAACTTAGTCCTGAATACTGTCTTCCATGCATGACTCCTGTGCACCCACATACACATAAATAGATGTATAAAATAAGAGAGAGCTTAGGAATGCAGCTCGTTAGTAGATGTTTGCCTAACATTAACTGGGCTTAACCCCGAGAACAACAGCATAAAAAATAAATAAATAAATAAATAAATAAATAAATAAATAAATAAATAAATAAATAAATAAATAAATAAATAAAAATAAAAAAAAAAAAAAACACCTGATCGACAAAAAGAAATATTTTCTAAAGGAAATGCTTGGGTAAGAGGTTAGGGGTGTGGCTCAATAGGGAGCATTTGTGGGGCAGACATGAAGCCCTTTGTCTGCATGCAAGTTCCCACCCTGGCTCTTGTCAAGCGTGTGCAAGGTGCAAGTTCTTCCTCCAGCAACTGCCAAACATACACAAGGCAAAGCATAGAGTAGCACACACAGGACGTTCCTTGTGACCACTGGTTGCAAGATCAGGCCACTCGCAGCAACTGTATTCAATTATATGATGAAGTAAAAAACAGAGGACCCAGGAGACCCTTGACAATGGCTCTTATGTGGATCGCCAGCCCATACCTACTCACATCTCTTGGAGGACCCCGTGAAGCATAGCCACCATCAAGAGTGTCTACTTGTCTCCTGCCCTTACCTGAAATGGCAGAGCTGATGAAGATGGCCACACTGCTGTTGGAAGAGGGTGCTAGGAGGGGGCCTGCCTGACCCTGAAGAAGCCGCTGGCGAGTGCCAGGGCTGAGGGGGCCCACACTCATGCTTCCCATCCACGAGGATGATTCTTTCCCAGAAAAGGGCGTCAGACTCATGGACTTCACACCTGCCGCTGAGGAGCCCCCCTGGGAGGCTGGCCAGGCAAGGTCATCCAGAAGAGGGGGTGTGTCTCTCAGGCCCTGTGGCCCCTTGGTTAATTGCTGCTTTGGTTACCCCAACATTACTTCGGGGATGCCCAGATGCTGTCTTCCATTCTGTCTGCAAGTGCTAACAAGATGTGAGATGGTGGCTTTCCCAGTGTTGCTGGATGTTATTGCCTTCTTCAGGCGCTTCTCATGGAAGCTTCAGTGGTTGCCGTAGCAACTGTGGTCCGCAGCACTGGGCCCTGGAGCCCAGGGACCAGACAATCTTTCCAACAACTGGCTCCCCTGAGCCTCTATGTAAGTTGAGCCTGAGCCCAGGTGTGCAGAGGAAAGCCAAGGGTTTCTGAGAACGGCATTGGGTAAAGATTCTACTCCATGCCGCCCTCTCTGTGCCTTTCATAAACCATGTTCATGTACCCTGAAAGTTGTAGAAGATGATTTTCTGGAGCACTATGCAGTCCCAGAATGCGGCAATGTCTGCAGACACTTATGATTGTCAGGAATAGGAATGCCAGGGACATCAAGTGAGTGGAAGGCTGAAGGTGTGACTCAGGGTGGAGCCCTGCCTAGGATCCCTCAGTGAGGGGCTGGGGGCGTGGCTCAGGGTGGAGCCCTTCCGAGAATGCACCAGTGCCGACGGCTCAGATGCAGTCTGGTTTCTAGCCTGCCTAGACCAGCAGTTCTCTACCTGTGGGCTGCAACTCCTTTGCCAACCTCTATTTCCAAAAATATATACATTCCGATTCATAACAGTAGCAAAGTTAGAGGTATGAATCAGTAATGAAAATCATTTTATGTTTGGGGTCAGCCCAACATGAGGGCTGTGTTAAAGGCAGCATCAGGAAGGTCGAGAACCGCTGTGCAAGGCTGACTCTCAGTGGCGATTGGGGATGGAGAAGGAGAGTGGAGATGAGGCCAGGGAAGAGAGGAAATTTCCTGGCCATATTTAACTTTCTCCTCTTCCCAGTGACAGGCACAGAACCTGTGTGCCCCATTCACCGTCTTCTTGGAGTGTGGAAGCGTAAAGCCTCCTGGTCCAGGCATCAGCCCTATCTATCCTCCAGGACACCTGTTTTTCATAAGCGCTCTGCCAGGCAGCATCACGGGTCAATGCACAGATGAATGAATGTCAACATAGCCATGGTGACAGTATGAACTAGGCATTGAGAGCACACGGATTTGCAAGGCACCCAACACAGAGTGAGCGCTTGATGGGCAGATACATAGAGATATAGATAGCGCACTATATTATACTGTAGGCTATTTATATGAAATATTGATATGTGCTAAAAATGGCTTGGTGTTGCACACCTGTGATCCCAGCACTCTGGAGGATGAGGCAGGAGGGTCGTGAGTCTCAGACTGGCCAGGGTATATAGCAACATCAGTTTTCAGCACCTCTATATTACATGTGGCGTTGGTAACTGGTAACTCCAGTTCCAGGGGCTATGACGCCCCCTTCTGGCTGCAGAGGACACTGCACACATGTGGTGCACAGATACACACAAAGGCAAAATATCTATTATCCAGACACATAAAAAGAAATAGATAAATATTTTAAAAGCAGAACAAAGCAAAACAAAAAACTACAGGGCTGGCAAGATGTATCAGAGGGTAAAGGTCCCGGCAGCTAAGTCTGAGTTTGGTCCCTGGAATATGGTAGAAGGAGTCTGCACACAGGCTGTGAAAGGCGATACTGACACACAGAAGACCAGATCACACCCCAGCACATGGCCATGAGCCCTTGACTATCACTTCCAGGCATTTACAGGAGGCTCCTGAATCAATGGCCTCTTCACTACAGACCCCAGGTTCTTCACGTGTTCTAACCCTGGCTTACTCCCATGAGATTGGACCCCTTGTGGGGACCTGCCCTATTCGATCCCCACTGCCACTGAAGCCCACAGTTAAAAGTATGTTCATACTTGGTGCCTTTGTGGGGACAAGATGCCCTGGCTGAGCAGGACATGGTGGCATGCACCCATAACCATAGCATGTGGAGTGCTTGCCTAACATATACCAGACCCTGACTTTGCCCTCAGCACTTCAGAACCAGGCATGGCAGTGCATTCCTGTAATCCCATGAGTCAGAAGGCAGAGACAGGAGATCAGGAGTTCAAAGTTATCCTTACATACAGGATGAATTCAAGGCCAGTCTGCACTATGTGAGCCTCTGTCTCATAAACACCAAGGGTGGGCAGTGCAATAGTTCAACACCAGCCTGGGTTAGCATAGCATGTTAAGGCCTGTCTGGATTATATGAGATTCTGCCTCAAAAAGGCAGAAGGTAGAGAAAGAGGAGAGAGGGGAGAAGGGGAAGGGGAGTAAGGGAGGGAGATGGGGAGAAGGGAAGGATTCATTCCTAGTTTAACCTCAGGGCCTTTGCACATACTAAGCCAAATCTGCGCAACTTACATTTTTTCCCATATTCAAAGGAGAATTCTCATTCTCCTCTGAGAAGGTCTTCTGAAGGTCCTTGACTTGATGGGCTGGTCCAACCACCTCCTGTGGAGTCCACTCTGTCTCTGTGAGGTACTCACCCTCTGCTCACACATCTCCATTTTCAGGGTCTGTTGCCCAGGTAATGTGGGTCACACAGATGCATGCTTGGCTCTTAGTAAGGGTTTCCGTGAAAAATCCATGCTTTAGTGGGTCCTTGGGTAGCCACTCATTATTTTGGCTCCTCTGTGTTATGTAGACACCTCAGCAAGAGTGTGTGTGTGTGTGTGTGTGTGTGTGTGTGTGTGTGTGTGTGTGTGTGTGTAGTCTTGCGCAGGCTCAGCTCCCTTCAAAATGCCTGCTCCAGGCTCTCTGGGAACACAAGCCTCCCTCTTGCTGGCAGGCAGGGCACCAGCTCCAAAGTCCCTAGGAGAAGGAAGTTGCCTGGGCCCAGGGCCACGGGAAAAACAAGGCTCTGCCTTTCCTGGTAACTTTTGTCTTAGGTATTTTCCGGTCATCCACCGAGTTCTCCCAGCAACTGGAATAAAAAGAACTGGCTGTGGAGAA
This sequence comes from Phyllotis vaccarum, assembly GCA_033318265.1. Lineage (NCBI taxonomy): Eukaryota > Metazoa > Chordata > Mammalia > Rodentia > Cricetidae > Phyllotis > Phyllotis vaccarum. Next base: position 176,479,049 of record JARWLC010000002.1, on the reverse strand, counting down.
GCCTGGGCTGGGCGCCTGGCCAGGTGGGTGGTTAACTGTTGTGTGCCAGGTTTGAGGGCTCTCACACGGGTGCCATCTATGGGGGAGGTGGCTGGCTGGCTAGTTTGCATCTGTCACCAGCACCATGAGGGGAAGCTGTGATCCTAACTCAGGGCCACAACATGTGCTCCAGCGGCCAGGGAGAGGGTCAGAGGTTAAGATGCTCTTCCCAAGGACCTGAGTCCGGTACCCTCCATCACCTTCTTCTGGTCTCTGAGCACAGCAGGAACCTGGGCAAGTGGGTCCTGGAGGCCTCAGACTTAAGTCATCCGGTCTTACTAAGCTGCCGGGGTGGAAGGGTGACATTTGGGCTGGAATATTCTTTGTTGAGCAATACAAGAATGTGGAATAGTCAGGGTTTCCTTGGTGTGATGAAATTTTGTGATCAAAAGCAAGTTTGGGAGGACATTTCCAGTCGCCGTCTATAACTGAGGGAACAAAAGGCGGGAACTGATGCAGAGACCGTAGAGGGGTGCTGCTTCTGGCTTGCTCCTCAGCCTGCTTCCTTAGACATCCCAGGACCACATGCCTAGGGATAGAAGCAGCCACAGTGAGCTGGACCCAGACATCCCAGGACCACATGCCTAGGGATAGAAGCAGCCACAGTGAGCTGGACCCTCATCCATCAGTCACTAAGAAAATACAGCTGTCTAAATGGACTCGAAACCCACTCTACAGGAAGGAAATTGTGCCTGCTATTGGAATTATAGCCAGTTTCTTGGGGCTGGTGAGGTCAGACACTGCAGGGGTTTGAACAAGAATGGCCCCCATAGACTCGTGTGTTTGAATGCTTGGCCCATAGGGAGTTTGGCACTATTAGCACGTGTGGTCTTGTTGGAGAAAGTGTGTCACTGTGGAGGTGGGGTTTGAGGTCTCATGTGCTCACATCATCCCAGTGAGATACACAATCCCCTTCTGCTGCTTGGAGATCAAGATGTAGGACACTGAGCTCCAGCATCATGTTTGCCTGCATGCTGCCATGTCCTACCCACCATGATGATAATGGGCTGAACTTCTGAAACTATAAGCCAGTCCCAATTAAATGTTTCCCTTATTGCAGTCACAATGTCTCTTCACAGCAATAGAAACCCTAAAACAGGGACCTTAGAAAAGAATCTCCTAGTGATGCTGAGCTAGACCGACAGTTCTTACTGAATTCTACATCGCATCCTTAGACCCACAGAGGAGTCTCCATCCCCATGACAGAAGCCTCTTCATGCCAAATAGAACCCCTCACAGCAAGCCACAGGCGCACGATGGAGAGATCAGCAGATGTGGGAGCACAGCCCCATGGACACATCCTCACCACAGCTCCTGCATCTATGGCTCAGGGACCATCTGCTTAGAGGGGATGGGAAGATTGTAAGAGCCAGAATCCCAGCAAGTAGGCTGTGAAGCAGTGTCCCTAGGAACAGCTGCACAAACAAGATGGGGACAGTATCAGTGGACATGTGACCTGGAGAGAAGGGAGGACACTCACAGGGTCCACCCCTAGACAAAGAGCTACAGGAACCAATGACTGCTAGGAGAGGGTTGTCCAGTGCAGAGTGGTCAGCTCTGAACCCATACACACAGACAACAAAAACAGACCCAGCAGGCTCTTTACATATACGTTCACACGTGCATGTATGTAACAATACTAATCAAAGTTCCCTTAGGCTGTTAACTTGAGAGTTGGGGATATGCCAGGCGTTCAGGAAGGGTGCCTGGGAAGGGCTGGGTGGAAGAAGGGGAAGGGGAAAGTGATATAATGATATCTCCATTTAAAATGTTTTTAAGAAAGAAAATGCCCCCACAAGCTTGTCATACGGCAGTCGTCTCTTCCCCACTGAGGTCCCTCTTTCCAGAAAAAGCAACAAAACAGCAAAGACAACCAGAATAAGCAGATGCCTGGCTTCTGCCTGGTAGATGCCCCTCTAGCCACAAACACATTCCAACACTGCCCAGGGTCCCTGCTGGTGCACACGCCCTGATGCCCCTCTGCTTGCCATCAGGGATGGTGCGGTACAATGTGTACATGTGATTTTTAATTGTGACTTTATTTTTTTTTTGGAAGGTGCTGGGGAGTGAAAGGGCTTGGTAGGGTGCTGAAGAATAGTTGTCTCCTTTATCCTAAGGGAGAATCATATACAGACACATTCATATAGAATATATGACATGCTAGCATATGTAATGTATAGTATTCTATACATATAACATATAACACTTTCTGTATTGCAATGCATAATATAATATACTATATACATGTCATATAATATATCTCACATATCTAATATATAACATATGCTGTATACATATAACACAAAATAATATAAGTAAAGTAAGTTACACACATCCAATGAAATATGTATTGCACAATGTGACACATGTTATAGAAGCATCATAGGCATATAACAACATCTATGTTATGTGTGTGTGCTATATGATAGACATATAATAAATACTACTTTGTGCACAGATAACTATATAATATAATATATACATACAATAATGTGCTGTGTGTTGTTTAGTAAATATGTTGGATATTACCTGTACATATTCACGCATACATGTGTAATTTGCACTATATATCATATTATATAATATAGGTCTTGCATATGTAGCATATATGACTCTTTAGTTGTGTATATTGTATGCACCATACATACAATATATAACACATATACATATAATATGCAATATACATGTAATATGCTCATGATATATATTATAGCCATAAAATATGTCAATGTAATATTGTACATAATACATTTTATTTATTTGTTGTGAGGATTTTTTATGGGCTTTTTTTAGACACAGGGTCTATGTAGCCCTAGATGTCCTGGAATCACTCTGTAGACCAGGCTGGCCTCAAATTCAGAGATCTGCCTGGTTCTGCCTCACAAGTGCTGAGATTTAAAGCATGTGAACATATTTTAGTTGAGATGGAGTCCTATTACCTTGACGTCATCCCCCTGCCTCTGCCTGGCTGCTGGATGGCAGATGAGCAGCATGTGGGTACCATCAGGTTCTCAGGGCTCACAGTGGCTCACCTAAGCACTGGGCTCCAGGGGATCTTCTCAGGAAGGGATCCAGGCTGAGTGACATGGAGGCACAGACTGTGCAGAGTGGCACCATGGCGCCCTCTGGGGGTCCCTCTTGGAAATGTGCATGAATGGGCACAACTTCCTGTCCCAGAGCCCACTGAGGTTTTGGAAGGAATAGGTCACCTCCACACTTGCACATTTGAGGGGATGATGGACTTCTGCTGCCCCCAGAAAACCCAAGGCAGAGAGTGCTGGAGCACAGCTTTAATCCCAGCATTCGACAGGCAGAGGCAGGTGGATCTCCATGAGTTCAAAGCCAGTCTGGTATACATAAGGAGTTCCAGGTCACTCTGGCCTACACAGTAAGACCCTGACTCAAAAAATAAAATTGACAAAACAGCTGGCACTAAGATAAACGACTAATAAAGGGACCTCAGAAAACCAAGAAACGTCTACACAGGAAGGACAAAGTCATTTGGAAAAATCAGCAGCCTACAGAATGGGAAAAGATCCAAAATATATAAAAAACAAAAAACTAAATATCAATTTAATGAATAATCCAATAAAAAATAGGTACATATGTAAACAGAGAATTTTCAATAGAGAATTCTCAAATGGCCAAGAAATAATTAAGAAATGTTCAACATCTTTAGCCATCAGGAAAATGCAAATAAAGAAGACTGCGATACCATCTTCACCATCAGAATGGCCAAGTTCAACAACACATGTGGCAGCTCGTGCTGGTGAGGATGTGGAGCAAGGGAAATACTCCTGCATTGCTGAGGGGGGGGGCATAAACTTGTATGCACACTTTGGAAATCAATATGGCAGTTTCTCAGAAAATTGGGAATCAATCTACCTCAAGACCCAGCTGTACCACTCTTGGGCCTATACCCAAGGGTTGTTCAATCACACCATAAGGACACCTGCTCAGTTATGTTCATAGCAGCATTATTCATAATAGTCAGAACCTGGAAATAACCTAGATGCCCCTAAACAGAAGAACGGGTAAAGAAAATGTGGTGTGTTTACACAATGGAGTATTACTTAGCAGTTAGAAAAAAACAACATGAAATTTGCAGGTAAATGGATGGAACTAGGAAAAAAAATATTCTGAGTGAGGTAACCCAGACCCAGAAAGACAAACATGGCATGTATTCGTTATATGTGGACATTTGCAGTCAAGATGTAAGGATTCCTGGCACATAGTGGCCACATGGCAAACCCAACATGGCAGAATACACCTCTAGGTGTGGCTATGTAAATCCATGCCCATCCACTCTCCTAAAAGCAGACTCCACGTGAAAGTCTCTCTCTCTCTCTCTCTCTCTCTCTCTCTCTCTCTCTCTCTCTCTCTCTCTCTCTCTCTCTCTCTCTCTCTCTCTCTCTCTTCTAACTCCCCTGAATAAACTCTTGTGTGGCATCTAGTAGTGTGTATGCGGCCACCTCTCACGCATGAAACCAACATTTTGGTCCCATGACTCAGATAGGCTCTCTCCTGAGCTTAGGTGCACCTAGGTCGGGCGATCCTGATCTGGGGCCACTGCCAGACCGTCTTCCACCTGCCCGCTGGCAGCTTGTCTGAACATCACTGGCTTTGATTGGCTTCTGGTCAGTGTAAATGCAAACTATTATCTCCAGAAAAGACTGTTCATAGAGGACCAACCCTAGCCATGATATTCACTGGGTACAGCTGTTCCTTCTTACCTGACACTCATTTCTGGCCTTTCCTGCTACTGAGGCCCAGCTCAGATCCTAAGATCCTGTTCCCAGACACTGTCCCCAGGGCTTTGCCCTAACACCTGCTCTAGGTACTGACAAGTGCCTGTGGTGGCTAGTGTGGTTTGTACGCCTGCCCCTGAGAACTAAAACGTTTTTAGGGTGGCAAGTATTGGTTTGGGTTTTGCCCTACCTATTATAGGTGCTGATAAATCAGTGATAACCAAGCTATAATCCACAGAACCACAGAGGTTATGAACAGAGCAAGAAACCTCTGAGGATGGGGGCTGGATGGAGATCTCACCAGGAAAGGTAAGTAGAATAGATGGATGGATGGGGGTGGAGCTGGAGTAGGAGGATCCAGGAAGAGGCAGGGAGAGGGGGACAATGGCAGGAATGTGGGAGAGACAGCTAAGATTATGAGGCATTTGAGAAAGAGTTGGAAAACCTAATACAGTCGAAGCTTCCAAATATATATACATATTTGAAGGCTGTCTAAAGGAAATGACCAAATAATGGGGGAGACAGAGTCCCCACTGGCCATCTCTCATCATCAAATGAAGCTTCCAGTGCTGGGGTTGGGTTATAACAATGGAGTTGTTGGCTAAAGGGGTGCTATGGGATTATGTTCTGGTACATTGTAAATATTTGTCCCTCCTACTGGCTTAATAAAACGCTGATTGGCCAGAAGGCAGATAGGAAGTGTGGGCGGGGCTACCAGACTAAGAAAACTCTGGGAAGATGAAAAGTGAGTCAGAGATGCCACAGACACAGAGGAAAGGAGACCAGGATGCTTCTCTGAGAAAAGGTACTCAGCAAATTTGGCTAATCATGGGTTAGTTTAAGAGTTCGAAAGTCATATAACTGAGACATTGGCAGATCAGCATGAAATTAAGAGACGTTTCTGTGTGATTATTTGGAGCTAAGTGGCAGCGAGGCCAAGACTGGGTCTGAAATTCAGGACAGGGTGGAAAGTCCAGGCCAAAAACTTCATACTACAAAGGGGTGCTATGGAAATCCCCAAACAGCCCAAGCTGTTGCTAAGACAGGTTTCTCTCCACAAACTGTCAGCAAGGCCCCACTGCTTAAGACAACACCCACACAACTCTTTGAACATGGAGGAGTCAGGCTGGTTTCTACATAGAGCACCCACAACCATGTGCTGGTGTCTTTGATATAGGAAGGGTACCAAAGGAGAAACAGAAACACCAAGCCAGCTGCAAGCGATGTATCTACAATGGAGTCCTATATCCAAGCTTTGCTAGGGCAATGGTGGCACTAAAGCTTATGGGAGTGATCCACCAATATCCGACTTGACCTACGGCCCACTACACAAGATGGAATCCATGTCCAAAACCGCTTGAATGATCAAGAACTAGAAACTAGCGACCCCAGGGACCTAGAGTTAATCCAAACACTACTGGTCTTTAAAAAAAAAAAAAAAAACGTAGCAATGACATGACTCCAATGAGACTTTGCTAAAGCCATAGTTGAACGCTTTCCTCAGACATCATCAGAGAAACTTCCTCCTGCATCAGATGGGAACAGAGACCCACAGCCAGACAGAATGAGAGACCTTGGGACACAGCCCTACATGGAATGTCTCCATCAAATCTCTCTCCTCAGGGCTCAGGGGCAGAAATAGCATAAGAGCCAGAGGACATGGAGGACAGATCAGGAGAACAAGGTCCCCAAACCGTAGTAACGCAGAGACTGAAGGAGCATGGGTCAGCACCGGGTCCTCTGTGTGAGCTTACTATGATTCAGATTTTGTATGGGATTCACGAGTGTGTGAACAAGTGTGCTAATGTGTGGGTCTCTTGGTCTCTTTTCCTTATGCTTGTTTGCTTTGTCCAAACGTTTTTTTCTCTTTTTCTTTTTTCCAAGGAAGGATTTTTCTGTGTTGCTCTGGCTGTCCTGAAACTCCTTCTATAGATCAGGTTGATCTAAAACTCAGAGATTCACCTGTCTCTGCTTCCAGAATGCTGGGATTAAAGGTATCAGCACCCAGCAGGATATGGTAGCCTTTATCTTGTTATAATGCATTACTACCCCTTAGGAGCCTGTTTGTTTTCTAATGAGGAACAGAGGGAGTGGACTCAGATGAGGGGGACATAGGCGGGCAGCAGAGGAGTAAGGGGGGAAAACCATAATCAGGAGATATTGAGTGAGAAAAAAAATCTATTTTCAATAAAAGGAAAAAAGGAGGAAATTCTTTAAAATAACACGACTTCCTTGTTACACTGAAAACACAGGACAGCCCTCTAATCCAGCCATCTATTATCCAGTCTGTATCAGTTCTGTCCTCATCCATAGGACAAAATACCCAAGGAAGGCAACGTATGGCTCACAGCCCCAATTGCAGCCCCTCGTGGGGGGATATTATGGTGGCAGTCGAAGGCAGGTGCATCTCTGTAAATTCAAGGCCAGACTGGCCTACAGATCAAGTTCCAGGACACTCAGGACTATTGCACAGAGAAACCTTGTCTCAAAAAAAATCATAATTTATTTTTATTTTATGTGTATTTTGCCTGCATGTACCTATGCTCTATAAGCATGCAGTACCTGACAAGGCCAGAAGAGGGCGTAAGATTCTTTAGAATTAAAGTTATGGATGATTGTGACACACACACACACACTATACAGTGTAGGAGTTAGTAACTCTTTTCTAGAAAGAACCATCAGTTCGGGAGATTGAAATGTCTTAATTCTGATGTGACAACAAAGAGCAGCTACAGATGCCATGCCAAAAAAAAAAAAAAATAGGGGTCGTGCACCCCTAAAACTTTTAAGACACAGTGAGAAGCCGTGTTTATTTGTTAAGGGGTGAGAACAGAACCTAGGCTGGGATGCTCTGGGGTATCAGTGCTCAGCGGCCCTTAGGCAGGCAACACCGCCAGGCACAGGAGCCAGGTTGGGTTTATGCTTCATCTACCTAGGAGCTCACCCAGCTCACAGCCAGCTCTGAGCAAATCAATGATGCCTGCCAGGACCTGCATGTTCCTATGTTTGACCTCTGACTATGAAGGCATAAACTTATTTTTATAAAACTGCATCTCAAGGAAAGACCATTTTTTTAAGGCCATCTAGTGCCTGAGGGCAGGGCCCAGGTCTAAGAAGAATCTAGGGAAAATCTCAGGAATGTGCCTGACAGCCAGTAGATTTAAAACCTGGGTTCGAGCTGAAAGTTTAACCTATAGTTTTCCAAGAACTACTCTACCTCATATCCCTTGACCCAATCCCGAAATGCCAAGACGTGTAACACCCAGCTTGTGTATGTTTTTCTTTAAAAACCCTCTCATCCCTGAGCTCGAAGACAGAATTCCCTCCCTTGTGTGAGAACATAGAGTTTTGGCCCAGGTTTGAACCTGTTAAAAAATAAACTGACCCTCATGTGTTTGCATTGGAATTCAGATCCCTGGCGGTCTTTGGGGGTCTCTTGACACAGGTACTGACTTCTCTGCTGGCTTCTACCAGCTCAGTTAGATGGTTTCCTTTGCTAATTGAGCTGGAACTTTTCCCAACTGCCCCAGGCAGATGCATGCAGAGAGATCCCACTGTAAAGTCAGTCTGCCCACATGCAGAGGCTACTGTCTGGGAGCAGGAGAAGGGCCAGTGTGTGCTGGGCTGGTCCTGGATAAGTCCTTTTGGGTCCCAGTGCACACCAGTAGTCCCAGCCCTTGGAGGCAGCAGCAGGGCTACAATAAAACCCATCTTAAAATAAAAATCAGAAGAACTTGGAGGCCATTCTGTGAAGTGTAATTGGGCAGTAGGGGAAAATACAGTAGGGTCTAGGGTTTCATCTCACACTTTAAAGGGAAGAAGGTTCTGGAAACAGAGGCCTTGAGGGCTGGAAATGAGTACATTTAGTGAATGGTCCTACACATGTGGCCAGCCTACTCTACACAGAATTCCACGCTAGCTAGGGCTACACAGTGAGACACTCTTAAAAAAATAAAAATTGGAGGCTGAGCATGGTAGTGCATGCCTTTAATACCAGCACCTGGGAAGCAGAGACAGGAGGATCTCTGTGAGTTTGAGGCTAGCCTGGTCTACAGGACGAGTTCCAGGACACCTGGGGCTACTTAGAGAAACCCTGTCTCTAAACAAACAAAAGTAAATCTGTTACTGTGCTTCACAGTATGAACTTGCATCTTTCAGTGTGTGTATGATGGTAAAATGGAGCCTAGGGCTTTGCTAGACAAGCGCTCCACCCTGAGCCACACTCCCAGCCCCTCACTGGCGGTTCTAGGCAGAGCTCTACCATTAAGTTATTCCTCCAGTGCTATTAAACAGAATTTTTTAATGATATAAAGAACCCTCTTTTCTATATCAGATAGAAGTGACCAAGCTTTAATCCTTCTGCTAAAATTAACCTGAACTTGAGACCCAGCCTTCAGGGTTCTGGCACCTGTTCGTGGATACCATAGCAGTCAGTCCGGGCAATAATCTCTGACCACAGGCCAGCCGGTGGCTATCACGCCTCCTTCCCAAAATAGGCAGCTGGCTCTTTATTTCCATCCTGTCAGTCTGGTCAGAATATGAGATCCCGAGCCCCAAGCTGGAGGGCTGAAGGCCGATCCCCTGTAATCTCCCCAGCTGCTGGGGAACCAAGCCAAGGCCAGGGCCTGTGCTTTATATACAGGTTCTGAAATCTCAACACTGCTGCCAAGGCCTATGGACTCCTCCTGCCTCCACATTTCAGCTACTGTGAAAAGCTGGGATGAACATGGGGCCACAAGGATCTCCAGGACCCCTTTGGGCACATTCCTGGGAGTGGGCGGTGCCAACTGGTAACCCTCCTCCCTCCCTCCCTCATTTCCCTCCTTTCTTTGTGGTATCGTTCTGGTACTTAGGCTGGCTTGAAACTTGATCCTCCTGCCTCAGCTCCCTGGTGCTGGGGTGACAGGTGTGAAACTTCCCACTGTCTTTGAGAGCCTGGATTTCTTCAGACCCATCTCTTATCCCCAGAGGCACCAGCAACCTAAGAACAGACTCCACCGCAAGCCTGAATTTTGAGGCTGAATTAAGTGGAAGAGCTTGATTTACCACATTTATTGGCTGATCACTCACACAGAGCTTTGATTGACACCAGCGGGGTGAAACCCAAGAGCTTCCAGCTTCAGGTCCTACCCTACCTCTGGGCAATGCCAGACCAGGAGCTTTCTCAGTAAATGAGCAACACTGGCCACTCACAGAAGCCTGAGCCCAGCTGTGCCCAACACTCTCTTCTCTCAGATGTCCTGGTGACTTTGGCTACTGTGGCCCTTGCCCTGAACAAGGCTCCTCCCCAGCAGCGGCACAACACTGTACCCTGAGCAGGTGTGGATCCATGTTTGTTGATTGACTGAATGAACAATGCTGATCCGGCATGAGGGCAGCTGGGAACTCAAGCCCTGCTTCCCAGCTTCCTAACCATTAGCCCTGGGTGTGTCTGCTCAGCTGAGTATCTGAGGAGTCCAAATACAAACGGCCTAATTCGCGCAGGCTTCCTAGCATGCTGCTTAGGAAAATTTGACATTATCTACCCTCTGTACACAGGAGGACCTGAGGTCTCCACACTACTGAGTGGAAGCAGGCCGCACAGAAGGAGGTAATTTGCCCCAAGATACCCAGAAGGAGTTTCAAAATTCTAGGGAAGGGGGTCCTGGTCAGGAAAGGAAGGGGGAACACAGCACCTGGTTCTCCAGAGGAACTGAGTCTCCAAGTAGCTTTAAATTCTTTTGGTTACAAGATATAATTTGAAAAACAAAAAAAGAAAACCAAGAATCTACTGGCCAGGGGCTTCTGAGGAAGGGGCAGTGTGACCCTGAAGGCTATGACGTCATGAGGGGAGTGGCGGAAAGCAGGGCTCTCTCCTACCCAAGTCCTTTACCCGCTCGGCCCTACTTCAATCCTGGGAGTGGCTGATGACTTCAAGTAGCAGGTGGGGAAGTCGAGGCTGGTGGAGGGAACTGTGAGCCCTGGATGCCCCTAAGTTCTGAGGTTCCCTGAGTCCACGCCCTTCACCCCAACATCCCTTGGATGCCCGGAGCCGCCCCCTAATCCGCCTTCTTGGTCTTCCTCTTCCGGGAGCCTTCAGTCAGCTCCTCCCTGGCCTTGGCAGGCAGGCCCGAGTGCTGGGTACCTAGCCCGCCGCCATGTGGTGCTCCGTGGTTGTCATGGTGATGTTCGCCTCCCCAAGCTGCCCCAAACAGCACCGGGCAGATGTAGCCCTCCAGGACATCAAATGGAGAACTGTGGGAGTGTGTGGCGGTCAGGAACACCTGAAGAAGAGCCCAAGAAACACGATTGAACTCAGGCTCAGCCAATTGTCAGCCCCTGTATCTGGCTTCCTACATCTCCTGGAGTCTGGAGAGACACTGACTTCCAGTGTCAAAGCCTGGATGGCCCTGGGATGCTGTGACCCTCGCCAGCAGAACCTCCCAACACCTGCACTTGGATATTACATTTTGTAGTTTCTGAGTCCAGGTACCATGTAGCCCAGGCTAGCCTCCTGCTCACTCTATAGCCACGTCTGGCCATAAGACATAGGTATCTTCTTCCATCAGGTGGGGACATAAAAGGTGTCAACCATCTGAAGCACGGTACCCCACCCCTGCTGCCACCACACTCCACTACCACTGTCTTGGACCCCACCCACTCTCCCTCTTTTCTCCTCCATCCCCCTTCTTTGCTTTTAAAATGTGTTGTATTTTGAGACAGGGTCTTATGTAGTCCAGGCTGGTTCCAAACTGTGTAGCTGAAGATGACCTTGATCTCTTGATCCTGGGCCCACTTCCCTGCCAGGGGCCCAGGTGGTTTTGTTTTGTTTGAGACAGAATGTCACTACATCGCTCTAGCTGGCCTGCAACTGACTCCCTACATAGCTCCCAGGCTGACCTCTACTCATGTTGACCCTCCTGCCTGAGCTCCACAGCTGGGCTCATTCCCTTTCCTAGGCTCCAGTCCTCCTCAGGGACCTGTCAGGGCCTTCTGTGCCTGGGTAGCTATGGGCAACATTCTCCAGTCCTTTGGAAAGACAGGGAAGGCACAAGCCCCTTCGGAGTGGTCTGATAAGTTATACTGGACCCTACTGGTCACACTTACAGTGGCTTCCAGCTTCTTGTCCCCATGGCCTCCCATACAGGGCACTGGCATGCCCAGCTGACACCCACGGCCTTTCCTCAACACTCATCCCTCAAACTGTCTATCTCATGGGAACCATGTACCCCAGGAGCGCCCAAGTTCCCATCCCAGGGAAGTGGAGGTCACAGACTTACCTTACATGACACCATGAACATGGTAAAAACAAAGATAAGACTGGCCTTGGAGACGGGGAGCCAGCGGGTCTGCTGCAGAGTGAACAGGATGGCTCCATACAGGCTGGCCTTGGTGGGGCTGGGGGTGTAAGACATGGGTCACTACGGTTCATTCTCAAGCCAGACTTCATTTAAAGTTCAGCAGAGCCACAGCTGGCCAGGAGGCACTGGACTCCTATCATCCCCGGCTGGTGCCTACTTGCCAGGGAACATTTTAGTTTATGTTTGGTTGGGAAGTTACAGTCTGAGCTCACATATGAGGACAGCTAGGCGGTCTTAAGCCCATGGAAGGTGGGGAATTTGAGGTAGAGGCTATGCTAGGGGGAAGAGATTGCCAATGAGGAATGCATGGGGTGGTGACATGTGCTTTGGGAAATAAAAAAGTCTGCAATCAGATCAGGGTGCCACCCATTTTAGCCTTTTCTCTATGCTGACCCTTGACTTCCCAAAGCTGTAAAGTAAAAGGTTTCCCTCTCCTGAGTCTCCAGGCCTCTTTTTAAAGTAAGGGCCACCATTTCTGACAGAAAGATCTGTACTGTTACTCCCTACCCACATCCTTTGCCTGCTCCCACCCTGGTATCTCTCGGCCTCTGTCTGTCTTTCACCCATGTAAGCAGCTTTAGGGAGCTGATTATCCTTCTAAATGTAGGGCCCTGGGATTGAACTGAGGCTCTGCAGCAAGCTCCTTTACCCATTGAGCCATTTTCCAGCCCCTGTACTTTGGGGTAAAGTCTCTCACCCAACCGGTAGTCTACCAGTTTGCTAGGTGGGCTGGCAGTGAGCCCAGGAAACCCTGCCTGTGCCTTCCCAGCTGTGGTTTGGATGAGAATGTCCCCATACTGGTCCCCAGATGGTGATGCTGTTTGGGGAGTGTTGCCTTGGTGGAGGAAGTCCTGGGGCTGGCTTTGAGATCTAAGGGCCTTGCCTGCAGTTCAATATGTGAGCCCTGAGATCTGCCAGATTCCCACCACGACAGACTCAGCCCTCTGGAACCTAAGCTCAAATGAGTAGCTTTGTGCTAGCAACTGGAGACACCGAGGAGACAGATGTGCAGCTTCACCTGGCTTCTTACAGCGGCACCCGGGTGACAGGTGTGCAGCCGCACCTGGCTGTTTATGAATGTGAATTCCGGGTATTGCTGTACTTGGGCCCAGTATTTCTCTCTATCTCTCTCAAAATGTTATTTATTTATTTAATTTTATTGTGTGGGTATTTTTTCTGCATGTGTGTCTGTGAACCATATGTATACAGTGCCTGTGGAGGCAAAAAAAAAACAAAAAAAACCAAAAAACAAAACAAAAAAAAAAACCCAAAAAACAAAAGCATTTGATCCCCTATGAATGTGGTTACCCATGGTTGTGAGCTACCATGTGGTTGCTGGGACCATCTGGAGGAGCAGTCTGTGCTCTTACCCAGTGAGCCATCGCTTCACCCCCTGTTCCCACCAGCATCTTCTGACTGAAGTGAAGAGATCAAAAATGGTGTGGCTGGCCGACAGACCGTGATAACAGTGAATCTTTTTTCCTCCCAAGACAGGTTTCACTGTGTGGCTCTGGCTATTCTGGATTTCACTCTATAGACCTGGTTGGCCTGGAACTCACAGAGATCCTCCTGCCTCTGCCTCCCAGTGCTGGGATTAAAGGACTGTACCACTTGCCTGGATTGGTAATGGTGAATCTTGTCAATTTGATGGTCCTAAAAATCAACCTGGAAACTGGCAGTGGTGGTGGTGGCACACTTCCTATAATCATGTGATCTTGACGACTATGAGGTTTGGGTGTAGTGGGTTACATCCGCTCAGCGGTACTAGAAGCTAAACTCACCATGCACAAGGCTGGAAAGGCATATGTTTGCCCCCACAGGCTGCCCTCCCCAACACTAAAGAAACTGGGACTTGGAGATGACTCCATGGTTAAAGCTCTTGTCCAGAGCCAGCTGTGTAGGGAGCCTGGGTATGTCAGGGACTTGGGGTTGAGAGACCCTGCCTCAAAGAATATGGTTGGAAAGCAATTAAGGATGATCTCAGCCTAGCCTGATGTAGGTTCTGCATGTGTGTCTGTGAACCATATGTATGCAGTGCCTGTGGGGGCCAAAAAAAAAAAAATTGATCCCCTATGAATGTGTCACAATCTGCACACCACACAGACACAGGAAAATGGAGAAAAGAATGGATATATCAGGTCCAATGCAGTGTGGTCCTGCAAGTTCATAAATGTTCTCTGGCCCTCCCACCACTCCCTCAGCTCTTCACACCATGGTCTGCCTGCCTATACCCACCCTGATCCATTTCCCTGCTTCTCACTCACATTCTGCACCCTCATCATGCACTTTTCTAACCTGACAACTGGCACTGATGCTAGGCTCTTGGAGGAAGGTCTTCTGTAGACAGAAAACTCCTACTCACTCTTCAAAACCCCAGTTAAATATCACCTTTTTACAGAAGCTCTTCCTGTCTTCACCCCAGCAGTATCTCCAGATGATTAATAACACAGAGACAGGCAAGGAGGGTCAGTGGCCAGAGGTGGGGTACTCACAAGGACATGTGCAGGATTTCATTGGTCTCTGGCTTCCAGACTCCTCGAAGCAGCTGCTCCAGGTTGGACAGGAGTGCAACACCAGAGCCTGTGGGCAGGACACCGCTGAGCTGGCTGGCCACCCCCACACCCCGCTTCCTTCTAACCTCAGTTCCCAAGGAAACACGGGGCTTTTTCTTCATGAGGAGTCTTTGGGCCTGGGGAAGACCATCCATTACAGGTGAGGAAATGAGGCTTGCAGCAAAGCCCTCCACAGGTTCACAGGCACAGTCAGGGCAAATCAGCAAGAAGCAATTGGATGTATTCCCACCTACAAGGGACTGTCTTGTGTCTCATTGTGTTGCCTGGGCTGGCCTGGGGTTCCTAATTCTGTCTGGCTGTGAAGAATGATGGGGTGACCCCACCCCGGTACCCAGTTAACTGCTGTGATCTTATTTATTGAACAATAATTCCTTTTATAATTGTATATGGTGGTGTCAGCTCTATGGCAGAGGTCAATGGACACAAAGTGAGTTCTTCCACCGTGTGAGATCCAGGATTGAACATAGCTCTTTGTGACAGTCACCCACTGAGCCCCTACAATCTTTTACAAAAATTACATTTATCTAGGTATGGTGATGCACACCTTTAACCAGCTCATGAGAGACAGAGGCAAGGGGATCTCTGTGAGTTCAAGGCCACCTGGTCTACATAATGAGCTCCAAGCCAGCTAGGGATACATAAAGCGACTCCATCTAAAAAATTTTTTAAATTACATTTTACTTATACTTTTTGTGGTAGTTGGGAGTATGTCCATGTGCATGTGCACACCATGACACATGTATAGAGATCAGAGGACAATTTTCAAGAATCGGTTCTATCCATTATGTGGGTTCCAGGATTAAACTCGGGTCCTCAAACACTCTTCCCCACTAAGCCACCTTGCTGGCCTCTATTATTAACTTCACTGTTATTGGGTATGGTGCATGTAGACACATGAGCCATGGTGCCCATGTGGTCGGCAGTGAATAACTTGTGGAAGTCAGTTCCCTCCTGTGTGCGTCAAAAGGATCAAACTTAGGTCACCAGGCTTTTGCTGCAAGCTCCTTTATCCTGAGCCATCTCACCGGACCCTGTGGTGATTTTTTATTTTATCCCTCCTTGCCAAATTCTGTTTACCTTTAACCCACCCGGTGGCAATCATGATGAACCACCCATGGTGGTAATGGTGGTGTGCGTGATGGATGCCCACGGCAATCTTTCGGACCCTCACTACTTCCTTCATAGCCACAAAAATGAGTTTCACCGGCAGGAAGCAGACACACTTGTAGAAGAGGTCCAAGGGACAGAAGAAAATCAAGTACCTGTAAAGACAAAAGGACTAGGGTCAAGGGGAGGGGCAGCCCAGTGGGAGATCCAGAGGAGGGCAGTGAGGATGCTGGCTTTGTGCTAGTTGCCACTGGAGTCCTTGCTCCTCCAACTTCCCTCTTCCCTGATGCTGGGGCTCCTCCTGACCTCAGCTGAGCTTTTTCCGAGGCCTCCAAGTGCTTACCACACTGCAGAGGCCAGCAGGATACTGGAGCTGTTGCTGAAGTAGTCAATGATGGGCTCCCCAAGGAGCAGGTCGGCCAGGATGTAACTCCCGAAACAGTGCAGCATGGCACATAGCCAAGATGCCACGGGGTGGCGCCGGGACAGCTCCACAGCTCCTGTGAGGCACAGGAATTCTGGAGGTCACTGGAAGAGGTGATTACAGAGGAGCATACCACACCTGCATGTATGATGACCTTTTAACCCTCTGGGTGCTGGAGATTAAGCCTAGAGTTGCCCATGTGCCAACTGAATGCTGAACTGACTTCCACAAGGTTGGGAAGAGGCAGTGGCGATTTGCCTGTGCCCACTGAGGAAGCCATCATAGGTCTCAGATGGGGTGAGCATATATAGGAAAAACTCATTTAATCTTATCAGGTGCCACTAAGCTGGTAAAGGCGCTTGCCACCAAGCCTGATGAGCTGCATTCCACCCCAGGACCTGTGTGGTGGAGAGAGACCTAACTCACTGGCACACAAGAAAATAAAAGCAGCCCCGCATGGTGACCCACGACTTCAAGGCCAGCCTGGTCTACAGAGTGAGCCAGGGCTACACAGAGAAACCCTGACTCAAGTAAACAAATGAATAAATAAATAATAACGATATTTGTAAATCTCCATGGTCTTTGTTAATGGTTAGCTCTATCTTTATGCTAATATCATTATGCTACTATCAGCCCCATCTCATAAAGCCACACCCCAAAGCCTCCACTGAGTGTCTCCTGGTGTGACTGCTTCTCATAGAAGCCCTTCCCTTTTTGATCAGCTTCATTTGGTGGAGAAAAACTTTAGGACAATGCTGTCACTCAGTGGCTCGATACTCCACCCTTGTCACAGTCTGGATGTGAACTGACACTTAAGGTTCACTGACTGGGAAAATGGTCCCCAAGGTGTTAGTGTTAGAGGTGGGGAAAGGGCCTTTAAAGTTTGGATGTAGGGCATGATAATTAGGTCTGGGGGGTGCCAAGGCTAGCCTCTGGAGTTAATTCCCAGGAGAACATGGTTTTAAAGCTCTGCTGGGTTGGGGCTGAGTTGGTAGAGAGCTTGTAGTTCAGTGGGTAGAGCACTTGTCTAGCACACTGGAAGCCCTTGCAGATCTGTAATCCCAGCACACAGGTCAGGAGGAGGAAAAGAAGGGTCATAAATTTAAGGTTATCTCTCAATACAGGGACACTCTAGGCTATCCCGGGGTACATGAAACCCAGTTCAAAGGGGAAAAAACAAAAGGAAGCCTGGCCAGGGTGGCCCTGAATCAGTAACTGCTGGTCTTCACCGTCTCTGCTTTTCTCTCGAGTGTCTACAGCACTGGAATTTCCCACAATGCCAAATAGGGAAATCTCCCTTCCAAACTTTCAGGCTTCAAATCTGAGCCAAGCCAACCTTTAGTTTCCTTCAGTGCTGGGGATGGAACCCAGGGCTTCCCACTGAGCCACAGCCTCAGCCCCCAAACCTCTTTTCTCTTCCTTAGCAAAAGGATATGTATATTGTTACCACAGTGGAAATCAGCCAATGAGATGGCCCTGTGTAGATCGATTGCCTCCAAGTTTAACAACCTGAGTTCAATCCCCAGAACCCGGTTGTCATTAGACCTACACTTACCTCCTATGCGATGTGCTTCCCACACATATGCATAAATGCATACACATATATGATAAATAATTTCAAACAGACAGAATAATTTCAAAACTGACAAATACAACCCTTAAACAATTCCACTCAGTATGGGCACAGTGGGGTAAATTATGCAACCTTTTGCTAGTGGCCTCAAAGAGGAACCAGGGTGGGGGAGATGCGTGTAAGTATGAGGACTGGAACTGAGATCCTTAGAACCCAGGAGACCCAGGAGCTGCTGAGGTGGTTCAGTGAGAACAGGCCTCACCCCCTGAGTTGGATCATGGAACACATATGGTAGGAGGATTGAGCCACCTCCTGCACCTTGTTCTCTGGGCATGCGCGCACAGGTGTCTTTATCATCTCAGCTACTTGGGACACAGAGGAGGGAAGAGAGGAGGGAAGGGGAAAGAACCCCCCTACATCTATTTAAAGCACTGCTTCCCCGAGAGGTAATCCCAGGAGCAGCTGATAAGACCACAGGGCCAAGCTGAAGCGACTTGGCAGAAAAAGACACTGCATGTGCTTCTAAAAATAGCTGCCAGGGGCAGTCTTATTCCAGGGTGTTTCTTGTGCCCTTTGGGACCACCCTAGAGACAGAGCTGGGGGATGAGATTTCAGTGCATGACACTGTGACAAATAGGCAACAGGCTTTGCTTCATAAGCACCTCCTATATAAAGGCCTATGTCCCCTTCTGGCTCTCTGGCTCTGCCACTCAGGCCTATGTCTCTCTGAGGAAGTGCCTGCCACCATCCTTCAGCCAGCGTATTTCTTTGGTTGTCAAAAGGCAGAGAGATGAGGTTATATGGCTCTCAAGATAATAATGGTTCAACTCATTGTCTTTATTTATTTTTAAACAGTTTATTTATTTTAGGTGAATGAGTGTTTGCCTGCATGTGTGTCTATGCATCATGAGTATGGTGCCTGCTGAGCCCTAAAGAGGGCATCAGATCCCTTGGAACTGGAGTCACAGATGGTTGTGAGCGACCCTGGATCCTGTGTAAGAACAGCTAGTACTCCTAACTATTAAGCCATAGCTCCAGCCCTGTTTATGGTATTTACTTTATTTATTTATTTTGACACAGCATCTCGCTCTAGTCCAGGCTAGCCTTTAATTCGCCATCCTCCTGTCTCAGCCTCCCCACTGCTGAGATGACAGACTTCAGTCACTCAGAACCTGGAGAAGCCCAGGCTCCCTGGCTCTATCAAAGGTTTCCTATCAGAACAAAAAGAAATTGCTTATCTCTTAGTAATTATGACAGAGAGATTCCGGGAGCCTAGGATGAGGCTGAACTATCTGGGGGTGGAAATTTCACACATTAGTCTTAAATCCACCCACAGCAAGCTTGAGGAATAGCCTAGCAGTAGCTCCCCAGCCCAGGATCCCCCAGTGAGGGACTGGGAACATGGCTGGGTTGAAGATCCCTGTCCAGAATCCCCCAGTGTCTCCTTCTGGTACTGAAGATTAATGGTGGGGGAGATCGGTGGGGAGAAAATAGAAATTTTCCTCTTTTTCTGTTTTTGATGCTACGCCTCGCACATGCTCAGTAGCTCAGGAGAAACAACCAAAATCTCAAAGCTTTGTAGTTTTCAGCTTAATTTTATTGTGAACCTACAGCTGGATTTAGGGCTAAAAACAAAACAACAAGAAACAAACAAAAACTTGCCTATTAATTGGTGCTGTAGCTCAGGGAGCAGAGGACAGGACTGGACTGGTCTAGCATGCCTGGAGCCCTAGGTTCCATCACTGCACAACAGGAAACAGGTGTGGCGGCATGGTGGGAGTGGGCTGGGGGGAAATAAAGACAAGCCCTCCCTATATAGCTCTGACTATTCTGGAACTCACTATGTAGACTGGGCTGGCTTTAAACTCGAGGAGATCCCATTGCTTCTGTCTCCTGAGTGCTGGGATTAAAGGCCTGTGCTACTGTCTTTAGCTGAGAAAGAAGCTTGATGTGCAGCCCAGGCTGGTCTATACTAAGACTCCTTGGTTCAGTCTTATTTGCCAAAATCACAGGTCTGTGTTACTTGGCAGCCAGCCACCTTAATTTCCTAAGGGAAGGGTAAAGAGAGTGGTTTTTACAGCCCAATTGTTATTCTGAGACTCACAGGAACCTGGATATGAGTCTAAGTCCCACGGGACTCACAAGCTACCGCATATTAACTTACTTCACCCCTCTATTCCCTGCTCCCCAAATTTTGAAGTATCATTCCAAGCAGATGTCATACAGCAAATGGTGTGTGTGTGTGGGGGGGGGTGCAAGATGCCTGCCATTGAAATGCAAGCATGCTGATATTCTGATTAAACTGGTTTGGGTTTATTTGTTTGGTTGGTTTTGGAGTCTGGGGATGGAATCCAGGATCTCCTTGCATGTTCAGCAAGAGCTCTCCCAACAAGCCACCTCCCACCCCCACACTGAAGGACTCTAGGCTTCCCCTTCACTGCTGAGCCACGCCCCCAGCCCCACACTGTAGGATTCCAGGCAGAGGCTCTACCCACATTGCTATTCCTTCGAAAATTCTTATTTTGGGATGGGATATGATCTCAGCAGGCAAAGATTCCTACCGCTAATTCTGATCACCTGACTTTGATCCCTGGGATGGTAGGAGAGAAACAGTTCCCTCAAGGTGACAAACTGTCTTCTTAGTTCCACATATACGCTGGTTACACACAAAATAATAACAAAAATTAATTCTGCGAAGCAGTGGTGCCACATGCCTTTAATTCCAGCACTCAAGAGACAGAGGCAGGTGCATCTCTGAATCTTAGGCCAGCCTGGTCACCAGAGTGAGTTCTAGGATACCCAGGGCTACAACAGAGAAACCCTATCTCAAATATATATATTTCCCTGAGGGCCAGCAAGATGGCTTAGCAGGTAAAAACAAACACTTGCCACCAGGTCTGATGCCTGATGGTCTGATTTCAATTTCTGGAACCCACATGGCCGAAGGAGAGACCTGAAGCCTGCATGTCCTCTGACCTCCATACATGTGCAACAGTAGCACTCCATACACACAATAAATGTAATAAAAAATACATTTTTATTTTGAGACAGGATATGGCTAAGTTGCTCAGGCTGGCCTTGAACTTGAAATCCTACTCTTGCTTGAGTGGGTGAGATAACAGGTAGGCACCACTGCACCAGGTTGGAGTTTTATGTGTCTGGCCTCAAATGCAGAGTTCTACCTGCCTCTGCCTCCCAAGTGCTGACATTCAAAGTATGCACTACTGAGCCTAGGTGGAAATCGACTTTAAAAAGACCCTAGAAATCTGATGTGTAGCTAGGGTCGAGAAACTAATGAAGTTCTAAACCATAAAGCCAAAGCCTTCTGGAACATTCTGACTCCTACAGTTGGGGCAGACAGATGGTTTACTGCATAAATTGTCTGAATGGGCACGGATCACGCCTAGAATTCAAGCATGGGAGGCTGAATAAAGGACCATTGAGTTTGAATCTAGCCTGGGCTATGCAGGGAACCCTATTTTGTTTGCTTTTGGATTTTGTTTTGTTTTGTTATTTGAGTCAAGGTCTCTCTGTGTAACAGCCCTGGCTGTCTTGGAACTCTCTTTGTAGATCAGGCTGGACTTGAACTCACAGAGATCCTCCTGCCTCTGCCTCTCAAGAGCTGGGATTAAAGGTGCAAACCACCACCGCCCAGCCCTTGTTTTGCTTTATTAAATAGGAGTTGGCAAGATGGTTCAGAGGTTATAGTATTTGTTACCCAATGACAACCTGAGTTTGATCCCCAGAACCCATGTAAAAATGTAAGGCAAGGGCTGCTCCACAGTTGCCCTCTGTCCTTCACACACACACACACACACACACACACACACACACACACACACACACACACAGCTAATGATGACTGAAAACATCTTAAAACACAAATAAAGGAGGGGGAAGAGTGAGTGGTTCTTTGGGCAAAGATATTTTCTGCCAAGTCTTGGGTTCAATCCCCACATCCACACACTGGGGGAACCCCTCTGTCAAGTTGTCCCCTGCCTTCCACATGCGCATCTTGGCACATTCAACACACACACACACACACACACACACACACACACACACACACACTAAATTTAAAAAGTTAAAAATAAAAATACCAAATCCCTATCCCCATTTCCAGCATATATCTTACTAAATCCATCCCAGGGAGCTTTGGCCTCCTCACGGTGGATCTTAGGGTGTGGTGGGTTCCTCGGAAGCCACCAAGAATTCTTCCCCAGTTTCTCCAAACAGAAGCACTACCGAGAACTTTGCTTTGAAAAGCCAACACTTTTCAGAGCCGCTTCAGAGAGACAGACTCTGGCTTGTGCACAGGGAAGAAAAACACAACACAGATGCCTGACAGGTCACGCAAATCCCTTTGCATAAGAGCATGTATTTATGCTTGTAAGGACACGTGTACAAATTCATCCAAGAAAGCTCTAAAGAAAGGATCTATGTGAGGCTATCGGGAACACTTTTTTAAAAGATTGATTTTTTTTTTCTCCTTCCACTTTGTGGGCCATCTTGAAGATCCCCCATTTTTAAGTAAACATAACACGCTATTTTTTTATCACCTCAAAAACAATTAATTTACATATCCACTCACGATGGGTCCTAAAGTTTCTTGGAAGGAAATTATCCTGTCCCTCAAGCTTGCAGGTTCAGTAGAAAAACTAAATCTACAGGAGACAAACACAATTACTCACGTGGAACTTGTGTAAAAATAGAACAGTCCAGAGAGGCACCATTTATTTATTTATTTTTTAGATAGTCTGTAGTCAAAATGGCCAAGAATTCACCATGTAGTCCTGGCTGTCCTGGAATTAGCTTTGCTACCCCCCTGTCTCTATGGGGTTATAGGTGTGAGCGGTGTGAGCTTCATTTGTCCTCATTAAAACAGACCGGTTGAAGGAGGGGCGGGGGGGGGGGGCAGCGAGATGGCTCGGCTGCTAAGGAAGCCTGAATACAAGTCTGAGCACCCGAGTTCCATCGGGGTACCCACATGATGAACGCACAAAAACGATTCCTGAAAATTGTCCTCTCTCCACACATGCCCACTACACGCAAATAAATAAAATTAGTTGTTTTTTAAATCAAAGGAGTAAGGTCTATCCTCTTGAGAGCAGGCTGACCTAAAGTTGCCCTATCCTGGAACCGCTTCGGCTCCCTAAGAGGAAGGATCCCAGGCCAGAACTGGTGGAGGAGGGGGAAGAGAAGAGGATGCCAAAAGATGCAGCGCAGAGGGGACAGCGGTGTCACTTTCCCCGAACCTGATCGCAGCCCCCAGCACAGCCAGTCCTTATATAGTCACTCGGCAGTCAGTCTAAGGACGTGAAGGGAGGTCATGGTAGCTGACACACAGAACATCTGACCTCGCCCGGGCAGGGACGACCCTTCCTTGCAACCTTTGCCACCATCAACGCCCCTTGCCCAAGTTCAAGTTCACGAAGCTTGGCTCTAACCGGACTCTTGGCTTTTCCCCAGCCCCACCGCATCTGTCCTCCCTACAGAAAGAACGCGCTCTCCTCTCCTCCCCTCCCACGCATCTGCAGCCCCCTTTCCACAGCTCCTCCATCTCGGGGATTCTCTCCTCCACCTGCGCGCGCGTGGGAGCACTCTGCCTCCTTCCCTATCCAGCCTTAGAATCCATCCTGCCTCCCCCTCGCTCCATCATCAAGGCTTGGGCAACCCCTCTGCTGGGAGCCCCTACTCACCTGGCTCATACTTGAGGTAAATGAGGGAGACGATGAAGTAGCTGAGGTCGAAGACTGGGAAGAGCGGCACCCGCGAGAAGCTGAGCGCTAGCTCTCCCAGGCTCAGCGCCGATATCAGGTCCATGGCGTTGGCGGGTGCCTCCCCGGCCCCTAACCCGGTGCGTCCCGCCGCCCGCCGCCGGGCAACTGCGCCCCCGCCACCCGGCCCGCCCCGCTGCCAGGCCCCGCCCCCGGCCAGGCCCCCGGGAGAGGAGGGGCGATGAGCAGCCCGGCCCCAGAGCGCACCCAAGCAAGGGGTCTGTCTCAGGCGTCCAGCCCACTCAAGCGGGACTTATACAGCTGCTCAGTTAAGACCCTGTCTCCTCTCCGTGGGGCTAGCCTAATGACCCCGGTTGTCCCAGATCCCAGTCAATCAGTATCCCCGCCTTCGGCAGACCTCAGCCATGAATTTCATGTTTTATTCTGGAGGAACCCGCCTCCCACAAGGCGACTTCAACCCAAACTCTCGCGTCCTATTTGTTCTGTTCGGTGAGAAGCTTGTCTTTCCAGGAGGCTCCACAAGTCAGAACCCTCCTCTTCTGTGGACTCCAGCCCAGACCCTGGTGTCCCATTGGAACCCAAAGGTGTCCCTCCAGGTCCTCCTGGAGGCCCCACAAGTCAGGACCTCAGCCCAAGCCTCATGTTCCATAAGGTCTGTCCGATCAGAACTGTCAACCTCCATGGGACACGAGTCAGAACGGGGAGACCCGTGAGGTACACAGGGGACACTCTGACCCACACCGTATGCACTGTAAGCCGGGATCGCAGCCCCCCGTGGACCCTTTTAGAGTACAGTCGTCTGTAGCGCCCGTATCCAAGGAGCCCACTACGCCCGCAGTCCGTCTCCGGGGCGGCTCAGGGGTCAAGGCGGCTCAGGGGTCAAGGGCACAATTTCCTTGTGCAAGCAGAACCCGCCGCCCAGCCAGCGAGCTCCACAGCACGACCTACTGCACGGATAAGCCTCGGCGCACGCGCGCCCCGTTGGTGACGTCACGCCACACCCCGCCCTCCTCACGGCTTCCGGTTCCGGTTCTGGCGCCCGCCTCGGCTGTAAAGATGATCGGAGACATCCTGCTGTTTGGGTAATAAGAGTGAGGGTTGTCAGAGGCTGGAGAGTGACAGCCGGCGGTGCGGGGGTGGCCTTAGTGACCGTAACTCTCCCTCCACAGGACGCTGCTGATGAACGCCGGGGCCGTTCTCAACTTTAAACTGTGAGTAGGCCGCGCTGGCGGTGTCACGGCTAGCCCCGCCCCGGGCGTGGTGCAAGCCCCTCCAGTCCTCCGGCTAGCCACGCCTCCGTGCTGCCTTGACAGTTCCGCACCACTCCTGGGACTTTAAATCTGTACGCTAGGCCCGGAGATGCCACCGCGGGCCGAGCCTAACTACCTAAGTTCGATTCCCGGAGCCCGCATGGTAGAAGATGTGAACCGACTCCTGTGGATTGTCCTTTGACCTCTACACAAGTGCTGTAGCTTGGCACACTCGTTCCTCCCATATTAAACAAAAAATCTGCATCCTCTGTTCCTGGGGTGTCCTGCTTGCACCTCCAAAGAACCTCAGGCTCATCCCCCAAGAATGGCGTTTTTAGCCACTCTGGCTATTAGTTTTCCTGAGAGGGGTATTTCATTGACTAGGTCACACACATGTCAGAGGCAGTCATGGTCTTCCCAGATGGGTGTCAAAGTCAGGAGACCGAGGGGTGTTTATGTTCTAGGGAGAGTGGTTGTCATCTGCTGTTCTTTCTAGGAAAAAGAAGGACACACAAGGCTTCGGGGAGGAGTCCCGGGAGCCCAGCACAGGTAATCATGTTCTCCTGCCTTCTACACTTGCATAATCTTGATTCCTGGCCTCCTGTTCTCTCCCACCAACCTGCATTTTTCTGTTTTCCTCCTTTTATCATTGAGACAGGTCTGTGGAGCTGTGAGTAGCCTCCTTAGTGTTGGAATGACAGGGTAGCCATGCCCTGCTCATCACCTTTACTGAGTGCCTGCCCTATTGCTAACCACTGAGCTGGCTGTCCTGACAGGGGTATGGGTAAAAGACAGTGGTCCTGCCCCATGGGACTCAGCACAGGGAGACTCAGAGGGTGTTCGTGGGTGTCAGGACGGGTTGATAGGGCATGACAGAAGCCTTGTTGGTGACCAGTGCTGTCATGATGGAACACTGCCTGAGGTTGGTAGGAGCAGGAGGCAGGATCGGAATCGGGGTGTTCCTTTTCTTTTTTTGGAGGCAGGATCTCAGTTTTACTTGTAACCTAAAATAGCCTCAAGCTCTTGGTCCTCCTGCCTCTACTTCCTGAGTGCTGGGTTGCAGGTCCCTGTCACCACTCCTGGTTTATCAGGGGCTGGAAATGGAACACGGGGGTCAGTGGTGCATGCTGGGCAAGCACCATCCATTTACCCACCCACCCATCTGTCCTCCCTTCCATTCATCCATCCATCTACTCATCCATCTGTCTGTCTTTCCACAATCACTATGAAGTTGCCTCTCCCCTTCCCTCCATGAATATGCTGTGTCAGGCCCTGGGGCTGTGCTTTGTGGATCTGAATTCCAGTTGTAGTGACTGGGAGTTTGGACACAGAGCTCAGACATGACCGGGCTGTGACAGCAATGGAGTAAAGGGCACCTGGGCCCCATCTGGAGCCTCTGCCTTCCCTCAGCATGCTGTTCTCCACGGGCCTTCTCCAGGCATGCTTCTCCTGCCCTTATCTGTCGTGCACTGATGGCAGGAGTTACTTTTACATTCGTGTAAGGGGCTTCTGTGTCATATCAAGCAAAAGACAACTGTGAAAGCCCATTTTCTCTTCAGCTATGTGGGTCCTGGTCATCAAACTCAGGCCATCAGGCTTGTGACAAACACTCTTACCCCCCAGTGGCTGCATGTTTGTTTTGTCTTCATACCTTTTGAACATATTTATTTGTGTGATGGGATTCACGTATAGTGATGAGAAGACATTTTGTGAGGGTCTTCTTGCAGCAGAGTGCTAGGGATTGAACTCAGGTCCCAGGCTTGGTAGCATGTGCCTTTACCTACTAAGCTGTCTCACCCCTGGCTGCATTTTTATGAGCACATGAGCCAGGCCCTGGCCCATCATCCCAGCCATCCATTCACACAGGAGGATGACAGTTCAGGGACTTAACCATAGCACCTTTTAGAAGGATGGAGCCATGTTTGTCCTGCATTCAGCCTTCCCAATTTCTCAGGTCTCCTCTGCAGATGAGCATTTGTCCTCACTTCTCCCCAACACCTGAGCCGCCCTGGAGGCCTGACAGACATGTCCCAGTTATCCTGGAGCATCTCCGGGCAGGTGCACATGTCTTGTTCTCCCTATGTGTCTCAACAGAGGAACTATGTTCTAGCCCATTGGGACCATCCTATTTGGGTGGAACAGTCTAAGTTTTTCTGTTTCATTAGAGTACACACACATACACACACTCACACACACACATACACACACCCCTGTGCTGTGGCCCTGTGTGGGGCTCAGATGAGCACTGTGGAATTTCTACTTTCTGCCTTTACTTTATGTGGTTCCCAGGGCTGACATCTGGTTACAGCCTGGCACAGCTGCTTTGCTCTCTGATGCTTTCCAAACACTCTAGAGGCAGGCGTCTCTCCTAGTGTCTCCTGTCCCCGTTGCAGTACACAGATGGTACTGTAGACAGACAGATGGTGCTCTGGCTGCTAAGCGGGTGCCATGGTAATGCCCACACTAAGTAAGAGGAGTGGGTGAAGGCCCTGTGCAGGACAAGGGTGGCAGGTGGCTGCAAATGGTTCCAGCTTTGCATTGCTTGCCAGGTAATCACATATAGCTCCTGCCTCCGGGTGCTGCCCTGAGGTCACTCCTGTAGATCATATAATTACTAGTTATTTTGATTCTGGAAAAACAGGGGCAATTGACCTTAGAACTGAAAGAAGGTTCTAGAAGTCGGTTCCTAGACTCACTTTATTGTTTTGACTTTTTTGAGGAAAGATCTCACATAGCCCAGGTTCTGCTCAAACTTGACAATCCTGGTGAATGCTAGAGTTACAGATAGGTGCTACCATGCCTGGATTGGATGTCATTTTTGTGTCTCACAAAATATGCTTTGGGCATTTCCCCCCCATTTGAAAAGTGAAATTATTGTCAGGTCATGAAAACAGTTAAATGTAGTGGCATGCACTCGCCAGCCCAGCTCTTGGGAGGGAAGATTCAGAAAGATCAGGATTTCAAGATCATCTTTAGCTACATAGTGAGTTCAAGGCCAAAATGGGCTACAAAATAAATACCCTGTCTCCAAAAACAAAGCAAAATCAGGACAGGTAATAGTCATCTGTGACTTGATGGGAGGCTGAGCAGCCAGTGTGGAGGCAGTTCAGGCAGCTCTGAGCCAGCCTCAGCCCTGTAGTAAGACCCAGTCTCAAAACCATTTACAGAGACTGCTGAGTTGGCACATCCAGCAAAGGCAGTTGTCACCCATCCTGACAGCGTGAATTCAGAGAAAAGAATTGACCCTGCAGTCTGTCCTCTGGCTTGAACATGGCCTGCTATGAAAAAGAAAAAATTCAACATCCCAGCCACTCGGTGGCGCTGCAGGCCTCTAGTTCCAGCTCTCAGTAGGCAGGGGCAAGCAGGCAGGTCTCTTAAGTTAGAGTAAGTTCCAGGATGCTCATACTACACTGGAAAACCCTGTCTTGAAACACCTACATAAGTAAAAAGTCAATGTTTTTAAAAACAACAACCAAGTAGCCAGTGGCAGGTGCTGCGCTCTGGCCCCATCTCAGCCAAGAGCTGGCAAGTTCTCAAACTAGCAAACCTGGGATGATAACTAGAGCTACCTCCACAGCATCTCTGTACCACAGCCTGCATGTAGGACACATCTAGGAAGCTGTATTTGGCTCTGATTATGTGTTCTAGAATCCTTTTTAAAGCTTTCTTAGGTTTAATATGGGAATTCATGGTGAAAGTTTGAGGACCATGGAAGCTTTTCTTTTTCCCACCCTGTCCTGAAGCCATTTTCAAATCACTCACAGGCTTATATTAATTATAAAAGCTTGGCCAGTAGCTTACACTTAACCCATAATGCCTATCTATGTTTAGCCACATGGTTGGTGGCTTATTATCTCATTTCTTATATGACTTGCTTCCTCAACAGCTGACTGGCTGGTGTCTGCCCCAACTCCACTCCTTTTCACCTCCGCTTTTAGTTTAATGTACCACCTAACCTTATTCTACCTGGCTATTGACCAAAACAGCTTTATTTACCCACCAATGAGAGCAACACATATTTACAGCATGCAGAAAGACCATCGCATAGCACAGGACAGACTCTTATTGGACAGACTTAAGTCACGTGCCCTTTCCAGCACCAATCAGAGGCTTTAAAGTGACCCGATGATTGTTGAGGAACTGCCACAGTTTGGAAGGTAAGAGCCTTCTGAACCATGTTTTCTGGTGTTCCAGGAGACAACATCCGGGAGTTCTTACTGAGCCTGAGGTACTTCCGGATCTTCATCGCCTTGTGGAATGTGTTCATGATGCTGTGCATGATTGTGTGAGTCTGCCCTGCTTGGTGCTCCTGACCTTTTCATGGTGGGGCTGGGGGTCAGAGGGTAGCTTGTGAGAGTCAGTTCTTTCTTCCCATCATGTAAGTCTTGGGGATCCAACTCAGGTTGTCAAGCCTGGAAGCAGGCACCCTCTGATGGCACCTAGCTCCTAGTTGACTCTTAAGGACTACCTCTGCTTCCAAAATAACTCTGGAGGTGAGGGCACTGGCTCTGCCAGGCTGGTTGTAACCAAGTTGGAGTGTGGTCTCCAGGTCCCACCCAGTCTCCCATCCCTGCTGCTTGTTTTAATCTATATTGGGTGGTGGCTCCCAAGTCCAGCAGGAAAAGTTCACAGTTGGCTTCTGTTTATGGTATTCTCTTTGATTTGTTTATTTGTTTTTTCAAGACAGTGTCTGACTGCGTGGTTCTGGCTCTCTATAGACTAGGCTTTCCTTAAATTCACAAAGAGCCACCTGCTTCTGCCTTCTGAGAGTTGAGATTAAAGGCGTGGCATGCACTACCATGCATGGCATGATTTTATTTTATTTTTTGGGACAGAGACTGACTGTGTAAACTAGACCACCCTCAAACTTATACCTCTGCCTCAGACTTGTGGGTCCTGGGACATAGGTGAGTGTGACCATGGTGATGGTTTTTATAGATAATGAGGTAGGGATCTGAGTTCATCCCCTGGCAGGCAGGCTGCGTTGTCAGCATGCTCCTGGGATTAAAAGTCATGTGCCTCAATTTCAAGCCAACAGGTTGGGGGGTTTTGTGATATTATTTTGTGTGTATGGAGGGGTGCACACGTTACACAGTGCCCTGTGGAGGTCAGAGGACAGCTTGTAAGTGCTGGTTCTCTCCATCCACCATGTCAGTCCTGTGGCTCAAACTTGTGCCATCCGGTTTGGCAGTGCTGAGTGCTCTGGAAACAAATGTAGATGATGATCATGGAATGTAATCCCTGATATGGTACTTGAGATAGCGCCTTGTGTGTAGCCCAGGCTAGCCAGTGCCTTGCTGTGTAGCCCAGGCTGGTCTTGAGTGGGATAGCCAGCACACTTTACCATACCCAGCGGTGTGCTAGGGTTTTTACAGCAGCCACTTCCTGTTCTCATGATTTTCCTCCTTGATTTTCCCAGACTGTTCGGCTCCTGAGAACCCAGCCAGAGCTCACCTGCTGGACCAAGGCTCCGTTTCTGTTTCTGATGACTTCGAGAATGTTTCTCACTGGAAAACCAGGGACTTTCCCAGAAAGCTCAAGCTC
This sequence comes from Phyllotis vaccarum, assembly GCA_033318265.1. Taxonomy (NCBI): domain Eukaryota; kingdom Metazoa; phylum Chordata; class Mammalia; order Rodentia; family Cricetidae; genus Phyllotis; species Phyllotis vaccarum. The sequence continues at coordinate 176,448,713 of JARWLC010000002.1, read as the reverse complement.
ATTTGGGTGGAGTGTCCATTTCTCACCAGCCACTTATGCTCCGGGGTTTCAGGACAAAGTCACGCTCCCTTAGGAGAAAGACAAACCTAATATTTCACACATCTTCACATCCCATGTTCCCAGTCTCTCCAGAAACCTGTCCTGGGCTGTTGAGTTGACTGGTTAGTGGCTACTTTGATTTGTATGGATTGGTCTTCATTGATGTCATCAGGCACTGGACTCAGGGCTGGCTGTGACAGCAAGAAGCCTCTTCTGCACTTCAAGTTCCATGCTGGTGGACCTGAGAGTGTGGGGCCAGCCAATCTTGTTTCCAAATGTTTCCCCCACCCCGTTACAAGGTCCACTTGGGCCAGCTGAAGGCACCACTGGACTTGAAGGAGCAGGTCCCCCGCCCCAAGGACACCAGCCTCCTCTTTAGACCCTAAGCTGTTAGGCACAAGGGTCTGGATGAATTGTTTGGCTTCTCTGGAACAGGCCTTTGGAAAAGTTGTTGTTGGTGACAAGTTAGCAGACAGTTTGCTGTGCTTTCAAGCTGGTTGTTAATAAAGTGACTTTGTGGCCACTCATCCATCATTGCTCATTGAATATGACTTTAATGCTTGGGATGTTGGGTGTACACTCTGAAGGCTTGTGTTTCAGGTCTCTGTTTCAATTGAGGCCAGCTCAATACTGAGATGCATGAGGTCCAGAGATAGACATGCCTTCAGTGCTGAGATGAGAGACCCTAGTCAGCATTTGAAAATGGCAGCAGCTGGTTCACTATGGGGTATATCTTTTGTTTGTTTTTGGTTGGTTGATTTGGTTTGATTTGATTTGGTTTTTCAAGACAGGGCTTCTCTGTTGCCCTGGCTGTCCTGGAATTCTATGTGTAGATCAGACTGGCCTCAAACTCACAGAGATCCATTTGCCTTTGCCTACTGAGTCCTGGGATTGAAGGCCTGTGACACCACAGCCTGCTATTTCTGTTCTTTAAAATACTGTTCCGTTGTATGTGTATGGTATTGTACCTGTGTGCATGTCTGTGTGCTAGGTGCATGCTGTGCCTCCAGAGGCAAAAGGCATCAGGTCTGCAATTGGAGTTGCAGCCAGTTGTGAGCTGTCATGTCGGGCTGGGCCTTTTGAGAGTGACCAGTACTCTGAATCACTGAGCTCTCTCTCTAGTCCCTCTTTCTGGCTGTTTTTAGACAGAGTCTCAAGTACCCCAGGCTGGTTCAAGCTCACTGCGTGGTTGAGGATGACCTTGAATTCCTTTTCCTCTGAATTCTGTTGTTTTGTTTTGGTCTTTGAGACCATTCTGACGCAGTCTGTGCTGGTTTAGAACTTCTAATCCCCCTGCCTCAACCTCTGTGGGGCTAGGGATCACAAGTGTGTACCACCAAACCTATCCATAATAGTATTTTACCCCAGGATGCTCCTGGGAGTCTGAGAAAAGATGCTGATAATATGGCACTGAACCAGGTCAAATTGAAGTTCAGGGTCCTGCAGCTGCTGCAAGGTGTCATTGATTTCATCCCTTAACCCTTAGCACGCCTGAGCCTATCCACTCCCTTATCAAAAGAAGACAATGTTGCTGTTGGCTGATCCCTCAGCTTTGGATAGACTGGATGCCTTTCTGTCTTCAGCTTTGGAACGTAGTTTCAGGGAAACAAGGCCTCCGTTCATTCTGGAGAGGAATTGTGCATTGAAAAGAGATGCTGTTGGAGGGTTTGCACTCAGTATTTTCCTCCAGAGAACTAATCTCTCATTGTTAAATTCGGATAAGTGTTTCTGGACACTGTTCATGTGGAAAAGTGAAACACATGAATCTGGTTTGGGGCTTCTTGGTTCTGGGCCAAGGCCTCTCCTGATACCACTGAACCATATCCTCAACTCCATATATGTTTCTGTTTTGAAAGTTGTTCAGAAAATTCTTGGGATGGAGGTGTGGTTCAGGTAGAGTAAGGGCCTGGAATCCCCCAGTGAGGGGCTGGGGGCGTGGCTCAGGGTGGAGCCCTGCCTAGGATCCCCCAGTGAGTGGCTGGGGGCGTGGCTCAGGGTGGAGCCCTGCATAGGATCCCCCAGTGAGGGGCTGGGGTTGTGGTTAGGGGTGGAGAATGTCTCAGGTCCAGTTTTGGACACTGATCCTTAAACTGTTAAGTGACTGCTGTTCCTCTTCCTTGCTGTACCAGACATATATAACGTCGAATGACAACCCCACTTGGTGATCCTGACCTTAGCACTGAGATGTGGAGTTTCTTGAGCTGGTCTCAGTTAAAATCCTTTTAGGGTCTGAGCTGCTAGCATCAGGTGCTGCCTTCTGTCCCCATACCCCCCAGCACAGCCTGAACAATCATCCTCACCCTTCTTCACGACACTGACAGACAGGATGGTTGCCTGCAAATGGTCATGTCAGCCACCATGACAAACATGCAGCATTCATCGTGACCAGAAGGGGCCTCTTGAAAGTATGCCACCCCCAAGCAGTTGTGATGCATGCTTTTAATCCTAGCACTCAAGAGGCAGAGGCAGGTGAATCTATGTGAGTTCGAGGCCAGTCTGCTTTACAGAGAAAGTTCCAGGACAGCCAGGGCTACACAGAGAAACCCTGTCTTGACAAATCCAATAAATAAATAAATAATAAATGAATAAATAAAACAAGTATGCCACTAACAAATAACTTCAGAATTTCACTCATTACCTAGGATCCAGGGGTGACCCTGTGACCTGAGACTTCAGATGAGGGCTGCCTTAGGTCACTGAGCAGCTCAGAGAGTCGTGACCCAGGCTGGCAGCAGTGTCCACACGGAAGGTCCTTCAGGGTGTATATGCCTCATGGTAAACAAGGCACTCTTGGAGGGTACAACAGTTCCCAAGACAGCACCAACAGTAAGAGCATGTGGAAGAGGCCATGACGTACTAGAAGTTGGGGGCAGGGCCTTTCATCTGGGGTATAGTCATCCTGCAGCATTCAGGTTCACCTGTGTTCAGTCAAGGGATGCAGGATATTCATCTAGACTCTGGTGAGAGCTAAATGTCACTGTCCCAACTTCCTGAATGGAAGGTGTGTTGTCACCGTGTTCTGTCCTTGTTTCTGGGAGGTACCTGCTGGGTGGTTGAGACTCGGGCGGGGGGGGGGGGGGTGACATCAGCATAGCATGCCTGGAGTACCTTAGAAACCATGGCCAGTCCTACTAGAAAATACATTTTTCAAAATACACCAATTTCCAGCCAGTAAGTATGCTGTGGGTTTTTTTGTTTTGTTTTTTTTTTTTTTTTTTGGTGGGGGTGTTTAATTTGCTCATAGCATGCTCGTGGCAGGGTGTGTGACATTCTGACCAGGCAGAGACTGCAGTCCATCTTCCTGCAGACACTGAGCTAATGGACACTTCTTATTTCTCTCACCAGCAAATTCTGCACCTTCAGTCTCCTGGCTTTGAGAGTGCGGTATGATCACGGTTACACTGGTCTCATGGGCTGTGGCTTTTGATGGATGGTCAGGTGCATAGGGAGAAAGAGGTTCTGGGTGCTTGATTCTGGCCCAGCATTGAGGCTTCTGTCTACTTTACTCAGAGTTTCTTTCCACCTGTACATATTGATCATAATAGTTACAACATGGATTTGTTAGCAGGTGAGCACCCCTCCATAGACACTCTGGTCAGAGGGTGCCTGCAATGGAAGTGTTTGCATTTGGTACGTGAGATTTCTTTATGCAGAATTACCTTAGTATCTCACAGCTGATTTTTAAGAGATGCATATTTTTTATAAGTGTTTTGCCTGTATGTGTCTCATGCAATGCTCATGAAAACCAGAAGAGGGCACTGGATGCCTTGGAATTGGAGTTACCATGTGGGTGCTGGGAATGGAAGCTGGGCCCTCTGCACGAGCAGCCAGGGCTGAGATGAGTGCCCTACCCACCAAGCTGCAGCCTCGGCTCAGGCAATCTTCAGATTTGCTACTGCATCTAGCTGGCCAGGGTCAGTGGTATGGGGAACAGACTGAAGGCCAGTTTCATTTTCTGTAGGGAGAGGTCTGTAGAGTCCCTGCCCCAGGGCTTGATGACTCACTGATCACAGCTAGGCTTTCTTCTGGAGTGGCTGGTCCTGAGCAAAGGCCAACCTGTGACAGCAAGGGCAACCTGTGACAACAAGGGCAACCTGTGGCAGCCAGGTATTTTCTTTCCATCCAACCATTTCATTATCTTCTTAACCAAATTTGTATGAAATACTAGACACCTTACATTGTGCAGTTTGATGAGAGATGTGTTTCACATGTCTGAAGCAGAGCCATGCTCTAGAAAAAAAATAAAAGACAAAAAAAAAAAAATGCTGGGGGGTTGGAGTGGTGGTGCACATCTTTAGTCCCAGGACTTAGAAGGCAGAGGCAGGCAGAGTTCAAGGATAGCCTGGTCTACAAAGCAAGTTCCAGGATAGCCAGGACTGTTGGACAGAGAAACCCTGTCTCAAAACAAAACAACAGTAAATAAACAAGTAAGTAAACAAATATAAAGACAAAGGCACGTGGTGCAAGCATGCAGGATGCAGAGGGAATTCCAGGCCAGTCAGGGTGACATAATGAAACCATTTCAAAACCAAACCTACACAAACTGAATTCAAAGGTGACAAGGGCAAGCTTTCACACCTTGGGTTTTTCATTGTGATGCAGAGGGCAAACATCTGAGAGCCTTGGAGAACAGAAATCTTTCATGAGAAAAGATTTGTAGGAAACTGAGTTTGGACACCATGTTTTCTCATTAAAGAATAGGTGAGGTGGGAGATGGATCAACTCAGTCAAGAACTCTTGCAGAGGGCCCAGGTTCCATCCCCAGCACCCACATGATGGCTCACAACAGGCTGTAACTCTGCTCTAGACCTGACTGACCCTCTGGCCTCTGGGCACCGCCTGTGAGCTTGTGTGCGGGAGCGCATAGAAACATGCAAACAAAGCACTCATTTGCATAAGATTACAAAGTTAAATCATTAAGAAGAACCTAATGTGTGAAAGGTTCAGTTGATAGACAGCTGCTCAGCCTGACTGCACTCCCAGGAGCCACGTGCTGCAAAGATGCCAATTTCACAAGTTCTTTTCTGACCTCTGTGGTGAGTGCACACTACCCTGTCTAGTCATTTGGATTTTATTTTGTTTTCTTGCTGGGATGGAAAGCCAGCATTGCCACATCCAGCTCAAAGATATTGCTTAAATCCAGGAGTTCAAAGCCAGCCTGAGAGTCATATTAAGAGCTGTGTACTCCACCCCAAAGAGGGCTTGCTTAATCTCTGTGCCCAGGGTTCGATGTGTGCACAGGTGGGCAGAGAGGCTTCCACTCCAGCCCTCAAACCTCAATGCTCCTGTGATCCCGAAGGTGTGCTAGCAAAACCTAGGTTGAAGGTGGAGCCTACCAGCCTAGATGAATCAGACAGTTCCTCTGATCTTCACTCTCTTAGATAGCCCAGGACGGCTACCTTTGCTACTGAGAGTTTCATAAATTGATTATTGCACAGTCTGGGCCTTGTTTCCCACTTAGGACAGGCATGCACACCCACACAATATCCATTTTCTTTCTGAGGTCTCTATGCATGTTGTTTGGTGACTTTTCCTGGGGTGACATCACCAAATGTCTCTTTACCCCAGACAAAGTACCAATCACAGACCAAAGAAAAGATTGCACCAACCTAGTGGGGAGCACCAGCGAGTCTGTTGGGTTTCCTTGGGGAAAACTTAGTTTGCAGGCTGTTGGCCTAGAGGGTCCCCTCCCTTAGCTTGCCTCTGCTGCCTTAGAAGACTGGGTCAGGGCCTCCTCAGCTCAGAAGTTCTGGGTTTCCTGAGTCGGGAAAATTGCTGAAACTTCTGGTTCTCCTGGAGGGAAAATTTTAGTTCCCAAGAGATTGCTGCATAATAGCTACAAGAGGAGTGCTCCCCAACTGAGCTGTGCTCCCGAAAACCAACAGCCTCCATTTGAGGTGTTTCCTGGTGGAGGCTGCTGGCCACTGTGCTGGATAGTCCTTGCAATGCTGCTGTCGGTCTGTTGGTCTGTCCATGGTGTTAGATAAATCTATAGCCTCAAGGAAAGTCTGTTTCTGTCTCCAAGCATACATGAGGCCATTAGCTGGGTCACTTTTTTGGAATAAAGGACTACTTAGGTCTGCCTGACACTGGGTGACATTAAACAATGATATTTCTAATATCTAGAAGCTGTTGTTAGAGGTAGGTGTTCACTTTCCCCTCCCCCCCTCTATACGGAGCTTTGGGACAGTCAACAGGCTCAGGCCCTGAGGGTAGAGGAGCTGCAGAGAGCCAGCTGTTGAAAGCTGTTAGTAAGTCTGTGGCCTCAGAAAGAGACAACCCTAGCTGAGGGAAAGAAGTCACATAGGTCGCAGCAGCAGCCAGGAACAGGAAGTTTCCCACCTCTGTGGTGACCCGAGACCCAGGCACCTGGGTTTTAACCTCAGAGAGTTTGGGCAGACCCAGGGACCTTCCCTCTGCAGTAAGGTGTTGTCTCCCGAAATAAGTGCCATTCTGGCCTTTAATGGCCCATCCTACTAAAACCCTATGTTAATAAGGGAAAAAGGAAAAAACCTGTTTTCCTGTGCTATAGACGCTGCCACCTGCTGAGTGCTAGCCTCTTGGGAGACTCTGAGACCTTGGGCGTGCCTGGATGAGGGGGCAGGGTGTGAAAGAGAGTTAAGGTGATAGAGAGCTGGGACAAAGGGGACACGAGGAGAGACACGCTGGCAGAAGAGGAGAAGCTGGGGACAAGCATGGATTAGAGTCAGTGTGAGTGGAAGAGGCAGAAGGAATCCAGCATAGCGGGAAGCTAGAGGGGAAAAAGCTAGGCGAAATGCAGTGGCAGGAGAGAAGCATGGCTAAGAGACAGACAGGTCTAAGATATAAGATGTACTGAATAAAGCTCGGGTCTCTCAGTGTGTGGAGAGCCCGAATGATGGAACCTAAATGACTCCTGAGTGCAGATTGTTTAATCTTGACGCCCCTTGCCTGGACAAAACTCGGCCCACCAAAGAAACCGGACGCGGTAAGTGGAGGTCCTCACCGAGATCCACGCCGTAGTAAGGTGGGTAGCTTTTCCCCTGAGGCTCCTATTTTTCACTTTATCTGCACACCCACACTCTATAATCAAGGCTCAGCTGGTACCCCGAGGACCAGGAATTCCAGCCTTACTGGATTGCTGCACAAGTTTTGGGGAAGAGTGGACTCAGGCACTTATCTCCACAGGAAGGTGCTGCAAGGCTCCCTGCCTGCGGCTCACTGGGGACAAACTTGGAGGCTTCTGCACTTCAGAGAGCTCATGAAATACAGCTCCCAGGACTACCACAGAAGCTGCAGGCCTGGAGACTTGGCCCTGCCCCGAACACCAAGTCTCCACTTGCAGCTGGCTGCAGATAGGAATCCACTTCCACAGCTGCTCCGATGACCCGCTAGAGGCCTTTCCCTGCTGCTTCATGTGACTGCACATGAAGCCCGCAACAGCCTTTCCACCAGAACACTTGTTGGTGCCCTAAGGGCTGTCAGCCAGCATCCCACTACCAAGCCCTATCATTCAATCCCAAGTACAATCCTTGTAAATTGTTTTGCCTCATTTCAAGGTTGATAATCCCTAGTTGATGATGACGCATCTCCTGTTTTGGGAGGGTGATGGGGACCTGACTACAGATGGACAAGATCTCCGCTTACTGTTTCACTAGGAAGTCCAAAATCAGAAGAGTGAGCAAGTGTCAGAGAGTGGGGAACAGGAAGAACATGCTACCAAGAGAAGACTCTAGTTCATTTCAAATGTATGTATTTAAATTGACAACCAAGGATAGCCATCAAATGTTTCATTATCAAAATGAATATAAAGGGGGCCCGAGAGATGTCTCAGTGGTTAAGAACACTGACTCTTCCAAAGGACCCAGATTCAACTCCAGGACCCACATGGCAACTCGAAACTGTAACTCTAGTTCCAGGAGATCCAACACCCTCACACAGATACACATGCAGGCAAAACACCAAGGCAAATTAAATAAAAATAAGTAAATATATTTTTTAAGGGAGGTTGTTAAAATGGAGGCAGACTCATGTAGCCCAAGTTGTCCTCAAACTTCCTATGTAGCCAAGGCTGCCCTTAAACTCCCGACCCTTCATTTCATCCACCAAAGGCAATTAGATAAGTTTCCTCTTTGGTGTAAATGAAGTGACTGTTGAGCATCTAAATCCCTCTGGTACTGTTGGAGGCAGAGGTCACCTCAGCCACAGACTCTCTCAGAGCCACAGTTCCTCAGCTTCCTTAGGCCCAACTGGGCTGTTATGACTGACTCCTTCTCCCTTCTCTACCTTCCCACAGAGCTGGCTGTAATTCCACAGCATCCCTATTCCCTCATGGTTTTATGACAGCATGTGACCCTTACCCTTGTCTCTTTCTTGAGGATGAATCCTTATCCCTGAACTCTGTTCTTTTTCTTTTCTTTCCTTCCTTTTTTAAAAGATTCATTTTTTTATTATGTATACAGGTTTCTGTCTATGTGTGTGCACCAGATCTCACTGTAGATGGTGTGAGCCACCATGTGGTTGTTGGGAATTTCAGGTCCTCTGGAAAAGTAGCCAGCGCTCTTAAGCCCTGAGCCAGTTCCTCTTTCTGATGGTTTTGGGACAGGGTTTCTCCGTGTAGCCCTGGATGTCCTGGAACATGCTTTGTAGACCAGGTTGGGCTCAAACTCACAAAGCCCCTGCCTCCCGAGTGCTGATGTCAAGAGTGTGCACTACCGCTGCCCAGCTTCCTGAGCTTGGTTTTTCATTGTTTCTGGAAAGCCTTCAGGCCTTAGTAAAAGCCCTGGTACCAGTCAGAGTTGTTATCTCTGACCCTGATTGGATGTGGTGATGACCCACTGAACGGCTTGGTCTCCTTCAGTCCTTCCTGAGCTCTGGTGATGCTCTCAACTACAGCCTGCTGCCACCTTTTTTAAGATGCCCCTTTCTCATCCTTGGGAACAGTGACATCCATACCCTCCCATTGCCCCTTGGGATGCCTCAGAAAAACCTCCAGTCTCCTCACCTGGCACATAACCTTAGGGCCCCAAACTTACTCGCTTTTGGAATCAAATCTAGCTTCGGTATGCCTTACATAAACCAATCCAAATGGTTGCCTAACGACACCCCAGATCCCAATACTATTTGGGATCTTTACAACTGCTGTTGGACACTGGGGAAATGGAAAGAGATTCCCTACGTCCAAGCTTTTTCTGTCCTAGGGTTTCTATTGCTGTGAGGAGACACACGACCATGGCAACCATTATAAAGGAAAACATTTAATTGTGGTGTCTTGCTTACAATTTAGAGGATCAGTCCATTATCATCATGGCGGGAAGCAAAGCACCAGGAAGTGAACTGACTCACTGGGAATGGTTTGAGCATATGTGAGACCTCAAAGCCCGCCTCCACAGTGACACATTTCCTTCAACAAGACCACACCCACTCCAGCAGGGCCCATACCTCCTAAGAGTGCTACTTCCCTTGGGGGCCATTTTCTTTTCAACTACTATACTTCATCTCATCTCTACACCCTGTCTGGTCTTCCTGTTCTACCCAACTTCCCCAGCCTCGAAGCCCTACCCAGCTGATTTCTCCACTACTTTTGGTCCAGCTAATTAATCCTATTGGCCTCAACCCCCAGCTCCTTCTCCTCCCTCTGGCCCCTCCTGTCTCCCTTTCTCACTCTCCAGTGACAGGCCACCTTATTCAAACCTGCCTGGTTCCCACTTTCAGCCCAGTGGCAGCCCAATTTCAGTCCTTCTGCTGTGGAAACTAAAGTCCCTCCACCTTGAGGCCTGGAGCTATTTTGGGAGCTGAAGTTTCTAGTCCCCCATCTTGAGAAGTTTCTAAACTCCCAAAGCCAAGTGCCCAAAGTCCTGGGTAATCAGAGAACATTCCAGCCTGGCCATAAAGGATCTTCTCCCCTCCTAAGACAATCAATCAGCCAGCAGCTGTCTCTGACAGTGAGCAATAGAAAAGAAACTTCCCCTGGGCTCCTCACCTCCCAGCCTGATAATGGCATTTCTTTGATCTTTGTTTCAAAATCCTGCCTCAGGGGGTGGGGGTGGAGAATTCACTCCTTCACTGGCACTGCTGTGTGACAGTTAGGAGCTGAGTTCAGCTGTACAGCTGTAATAAACCTTGCTTTGCATTTGCATTCGGGAAAATAGGTATGATTCTGGGGATCTTTCTGGGGGTCACTGAGACTGGGACTGGGCCCCGCTGCTGGTTTCCACTCTGCCATGAGACCCCTCTTCCTCCCTCTACCCTGCCTAGGTGACCACAGTTCTCTTTTCAGGAAGTTGCTGAGGTGAGTGTACCTTCTCCCCTTCTTATTAAGACTCTGGTGGAAAAAATATTGGGGTCTTATATTAGTAATCCCTCTACCATAATTGAAGACCTTACAGCTTCATCTTCCATGATGTTTATATGACTCTCACCAACAATCTACCCAAGAATGCAGGCAAGTCTGGGAATGGACTAGGGCTCACACAGATGAAGCCCATGAAACTCATGCCGCCACAGTCAGGGCAGAGGAAGTCCCCAACCCGGATATGGAACTACAAAACCCTGGTTACAGTTTAGCTAATGATCAATTTATTACTTGCCTCCTGGCTGATCTCCATAAGGCTGACCTTAAATCAGTAAATTATGAAAAATCCAAGAGGTCCCCCAGGACAAACATGAAACCCCACCCCAGTTCCTAGACTGCCTTACAAAGGCCCTCCTACACTTTACAAATCTGGATCCCGTGATACCGGATGGGAAACAACTCCTCATAAACTACTTCTTCTGCCAGAGTTTCCCCAACATTAGGGTCAAACTTGAACATCAAGAAAAAGGGCGCCTGACTCCTCTGACAGAAGTCTTGGTGCTGACCTTCAAAAGCATAACATGGGAAAAAAGAAAAAGCCCCAAAACAAAAATATTTGATGTTGGCTAAGGACTTTCAGCTAGCCATAGCGACTGTCCAGGGTCTCTCACCTCCCAAAGCCCAAGAACCTCCAGGATCCTGCTTCAGATGTGGTCAGGAGGACCTAAACCATGTCAAACGTGCCATCAAGGAGGACATTGGGCTGCTGACTTCCCCCATGTCCCTTACGACCTGTTTCTGGTTGCTTGAAAGGTTTTCTCTGTCTCTGTGTGTCCACAGATCGGTCTGTGTTTTCTGGTAGGTCCATGAGTCTGTGGCAAGCATGAGGTGAGAAAGGTGGGCTCAGCTGAATGATCTGATTGTGGCCGCTGCATGATTTGTTTCTGACTGGCCTCTGTAGTAGGAGGTTTCTGAAGGGCCTAGCCTCAAGGTTTAGACTCACAGACTTAGACTCACAGACCCACAGAGACACACAGATTCTTACATTAATTTTAGGCTGATCAGTCTAAGGCCCAGGCATATAACTTGCTAACTCTTTATCCTTAAACTAGTCCATGATTCTTTTCCTGTTCAGCCATGGGGCTTGGTACCTTTCCTCAGAGCAGCATAGTGTCCTCTGCATCTTCTGGCTTGTCTGGCAACTCTGGAGTCTGTGGCATCTCTGCTCTGCTCTTCCTGTTCTCAGAGTTTTCTTAGTCTGGTAGCCCCGCCCACACTTCCTGTCTGCCTTTGGCCAATCAGCACTTTTTATTAAACTCATAGGCGGGACAATTATTTACAATGTAACATCATAAATCCACCACAGGCCTCCTTTAAGTATGTGAGCTTTCTGTGTTCTGTGTTCATTGGTTTTGATTTTGGTTTCTTTGCTGATGCTGGCCACTACCACTAATGCTGCTGGCCATGGCTGCTTTTGTGGCCAGGGCTCAAAATTTATCTCTGGGCTTTTTGATCACTATATTCAGTGTGTCTCTGCAACTCTGGGCCATCTACTTAGGGCCAAGGCCTTGAGTATCTGAGAGACCATTTTCAGAAACAAGATAACTTGAAAGGCAGTCTTACCCTGTCTTGGTCAGGTTCAGCAGTTGCTTTTCCTTGTATCCTGTTCCCCCTGTGCTGACTGTCAGCAGTTGAGGCAAGGGCAGGTTTTTTGCCCAACAGGCCATTTTTTGTGCCAAGAATAAGACAGACTCCATATGGAGTATCTTCAATGCCCAACATCCTCTTGGGAATAGACAGGTGCTGCCAGGAGCATTGGGTCTCACTCAAGTCAACAGAATTCTAAGTTATTAAAACAGTTAAATGTCACATTCTCTAGGTCTATAAAGTGTTTGAAGATTGCCTATTCATCTGACATATGTTACTATATATCTAGAAAACCTAACTAACATGACTGTAAATATTGACAAGCATGGGTAACTATTAACCTGTAATTTTTATCAATCTAAATAAAGACTAATACTTCACATAAAAAATAAGCAATCTGTAAATAGATGTGCAGTATGATTGTGACCTTGAATTTGTGACAATAAATATCTTTTTTCTCATTTTTTTATTTCAAAGTTGTTTTAACATTACCCACTATTGTCTCCCTGCTTCCCTCCAGCCCATCCCCCATCCATTATTCAGAGAAGGACACCAAGGGTGAGTCAATGTTATATCAAGTTGAGGTAGGACCAAGACCTTCCCCCAGTATCAAGTTTGAGCAAGGTGTTCCTTTGTAGAGAAGGGGTTCCAAGAAGCCAGTTCACATACTGGAAATAAATTCTGGTCCCACTGGCAGAGGTCCCATAAAATACCCATACCATGCAGCTGTCATCCACTTTCAGAGGGTCTAGTTCAGTCCCATGGAGGTTTCCTTGTTGCATGAATTCTGGTAGTAATAAATGAAACTCAGAGCCAGATATTGGGCTAAAGCTGGAATATCAGAGAGAAGAAACAGACCACAGTTAATCCTCATCCAGCAAATTTCTCAGGCCAAACAGAATAAAGGCTGTCTTCAAGAGTCCTCTGCCTGGCTGATTGCTCCTATGGAATGCTTGAATGTCTGCCTACACCTGCCTTAAATATCTTCTCCACTTCCAGGTTCAAATATGCATTATAATCCTAGAATTAGAATTAAAGGTGTGAGCTACTACTCTTTTGTTGTTAGGCCTTGAACTCACAGAAATATAGAAATATCTCTGACTCCCGAGTGATGGGATTAAAGGATTGAGTTACCACTTTCTGACCCTCATGATTTGACTGTGGGTGATTCTGTTCTTTGATATTCGAGGCTGTTTTTTTAAAAATATAAACGATATCATCACAGGGCATCTAGATTGTTTCCAGGTTCTGGCTATTACAAATAATGCTGCTATGAACATAGTTGAACAAATGTCCTTTGGGTAAGAATTGCATCCTTTAGGTATATGTCTAAGAGTGGTACTGCTGAATTGTTGGGTAGATTGATGCCCAGTTTTCTGAGAAACCCCCATACTGATTTCCAAAGTGACTGTACAAGTTTACACTTCCACCAGTGATTGAGGAGTGTTCCCCTTGCTCTGCATCCTCTCCAGCATAGACTGTCATCTGTATTTTTGATTTTAGCCAAAATGATATCTTAGAGTTGTTTTGATTTGCATTTCTCTGATGGCTAAGGATGTTAAACAGTTCTCTAAGTGTCTTTCAGCCATTTGAGATTCTTTTTTGAGAGTTCTTTATTTAGCTCTGTACCCCATTTCTTAATTGGATTATTTGGTTTTTTGATCTCTAGTTTCTTGAGTTCTTTATATATTTTAGAGAATATCCCTCATTCAGATGTAGGATTGGTGAAAATCTTCTCCCATTCTGTAGGCTGTTATTTTGTATTATTAACCATGCCTTTGTGTGGGAGGTTGTGTTGTTTCATTTTAAATAATTGTCCCACCCATTGGTTTAATAAAAAGAGCTGATTGGCCAAAGGCAGGCAGGAAGTGTAGGCGGGACTACCAGACTAAGAAAATCTCTGAGAGCAGAATGCCAGACAGAGCACCAGAGAGAAGCTACAGGATGCAGAGGACAACCATGCAGCTTTAAAGAAAGGTACCGAGCCACATGGCTGAACAAGAGACATGGGCTAGCTTAAGGGTAGAGAGTTAGCAAGTGATATGCCTGGGCCTAGGGTTGATCAGCCTAAAACTATTGGAAGCATCTGTGTGTCTCTGTGGGACTGCAGGACTGCGGGTCTGCGGGTCTGCGGGTCTGTGGGCCTGTGGGCCTAGACCTTGAGGTTAGGCCGGAAAGTCCAGGCCAGAAACCTCATACTACACCTTTGCCTTACAGAAGCTTCTCAGTTGCAGGAGGTCCCATTTATTAATTGTTGCTCTCAGTGTCTGTACTACTGGTGTTATATTTAGAAAGTGGTCTCTTATAGCAACGTGTTCAAAGCTATATCCCACTTTCTTTTCTATCAGGTTCAGTGTAACTGGGTTTATATTGAGGTCTTTGATCCACTTGGACTTGAGTTATATAAAATATCTTAATCAGAGGTAGAAATGTATAGTGCAATATGACAGCAATATCCTTAATATGTATCAGTATACAAAATATCCTAAACAGAGGTAGATCATACATACAATATAACAAATTTCACATTTGTGCCAATATACAAAACATTTTAATCAGAAGTAGGAGCATATGTAGAATATGACAAATATAGGTTTGAATTTGTATCAATATACAAATTATCTTAAACAGAAATAGGAAAAAATTTACATGTGTATCAATATCCAAGAATCTATACCAGTGCAATCTGTCTAAGGCTGATATTTTGCTAAGTTAGTTTACAAGTAGATCCAATGACCTTCCTCAATATTCTGTCCTGTCTTTCTTTCCCAAAGGAGATTTTTGAGTCTAACTTTATTGTTCTACTCACAACCCTAACCCATCTTATGGCCAATCCTAACAGATGACAATTATCCATAACCCTGAGAAATAAAACCTGTTGGAAGGGGGCCTTCTTCTTTTAGAACTGTTTCCTGTTGTCTGGGGGCCGACAGCATCTCTGTGAGACACTGTGAAAAACCACAGCAATGGTTAAGTCTCCTAGGGACTGGCTGTAACATTTGTAGCCAGTCTCACAGTAACGGGAATTATTTTAGTAAGCAACCTTGGAACTGTCCTAAACTGTTAATAGTCCAAAACTGAGATCATTGAGTAGTGTTTATAGGCTCAATGGAATCATTATGAACCAGGTAAAATCATTGGTGTGAGGCTCCATCTTTCTTTGGGAGACTTTAGAGATCCCTGTTAGGAGAATGTATTGTTTACTGTGGAAAACTTAAACATTATTAATACCAAACAAAAAGTTTAAAGTTTTAGAAAAATACTGCATTTAAAGAAATGTTCCAAAGAGTCAAGAATAAGTCTGGAGAGAAGTAGAATTTTGACAACAATAGTCCTTGGATTTTCTGTTCCACACCAGGTGACATTTCTGATATGACACAAACTCGTAATTTTTAAACAACATGTTTGGATGTAGAAAAGGAGAGAGCCATGCCCCAACTCCAAAACCAGTTAGATTTAGAATTGATTTGGGACCATAACTTTCCTTAAACATAAAGAAATAGAAATGTTAGGCAGTGCTTTCACCCTCTAGAGTATATTGGTATCAATAGGCTTTTTTTTTTTTTTTTTTTTTTTTGCTTGTAAATTTTTCCTGGTCCAAAATCTTTTGATTTCTTGAAGATGGGTATTTCTATTTGCCCCAACACTTGATAGGTAAGTTTTCCTTAGAACTTGTAGAACCGTCACATTGATGGATGAGCTGTCATTACTCCTTATCAAGAAGGTTCTCTGGTTTGAATTGAGTCTGTATCCATTTTCATGGTACCCATAGCTTTTCTTCACCTGCAGAAACAAAAGCCAAAAACCCCTTCCCCAATGTAGCACATATCCTGGCTTCCATTCTGAGGTGAGCACATCCTTGAAGTAGACACATTGATTTAACTCAGAAGTTTTTTCTGTTATCCAATGTCTCTCCACAGCTACTGTTCCTTTCTCATCAGCATTAAGAATATTCAAGGTTAATAAGGCATTATGCAGTCTATCTTTGGGGGTTTTGATTTCCCCTTTATGCTTACAAAGCATTTCTTTTACAGTGTCATTAGATCTTACAACTGCTTGTCCTGTAGGATTGTGTGGTATACCTGTAATATGTTTTATATTATAATATGCATAAAACCTTGGATTTTATTTCATGGGAAACATATATGCTGCAGCATTGTCCGTCTTATTTTGTACAGGTATGCCCATTATGGTCATGACTTCTAGTAGGTGTGTAATTACTGAATCAGTCCTTTTAGAACTCAGAGTGTTTGTCCATTGAAATCCTGAATAGGTATCAATGGTGTTGTGTACATATTTTAATTTTCCAAATTCTGCAAAATGAAACACATACATCTGCCAAATTTCATTTTTTATATACATTTAGGATCCCTTCCTGCAGGTAATGTGTTTAGGTTATAAGGGGTGTGTAGGCAGACTTTTACTTACAAGGCACCAATCTAAGATTAATATTTATTAAAATATAAACCAACACGATACAGGTAACAGCTTATAGGGGAGCCTGAACAGGGACGATGGATTCCAAACTGGTCTCTCTAGCAACCAGGAACCAGGCAAAACAGGCTTTCCAGGGTCCCAGCAGTCCCTTATCAATGGGGTTGGCCACGCCCCCTTCAGGGGCCCGGGACCCTGGGTAAACATCCTCAGATCTTATCAGCTGACACCTGAATCCCACCACATCTCCCTTTTGTCTAACTAAGAAGGTTCTAAACTAAGACTATGTATAATAGGAATTATTATGAGGTAGTATCTAGGAGAGGATAAAGTACAAATCACAACCAAAACCTAATATATATAAAGTATATCATATATTTCTAGAATATTGGTAGATGGTAGGGTGTATAAATTACTTCAAAAGGTTTATCTGGGAAAGTGAAAATTCAACACCTGAATGTTCCTTTCTAAGGGATAATAGGGTAGTAACCTTAAATACCTATTCTTCAACCCCTTCAAGACCTGAGAAGGAAGATGTATCACCTGAAAGTCAGAAGTACATGGAAGTCGTGGCTTCCAAAATTTGGGAGAGGATAGCAACACAGCTACCTGGACAATCACCTCTGGTTTTGTGCGCCGTTGGAGCATCTATCATATTGGCTACAGGCCTATGGTATCCGACAGATCTTTTCACAAGCAGGACAATTTTGGAGGGACTGTCTTATCCTATCCAGGCAGGTTTCATCAGTCTCCATCCATCAACTTGTTCATCCAGCTTGGACAGCATGTGCGTACTGACAGCAATCAAGGTAAGGGCAGTTCCTTACCCAACCGGCCATTCTCTGCCAAAAGGACAAACTCCAAAGGAGTATCCTTGATGCTCAACACCATCTCGGGAAAGGAGCAGTGACACCAGGAGTCATCATGTGTCTCGTGGCCGAATTTCAAATGTTAAATGCCATATTCTCTGGGTCTATGAAATGGTTGAAGATTCCTGTCTATCTATGATATTCTAACCTGTATCTGAGATGACTGGGATATGGTACCTTAAGTAATGTTGACTGTAGTTTTTATCATCTTAAGGAATAAATTCTGTACTAAAAATTAGAATACCTATATAAGGGGTGTATAATCTCTGAACAATGACTTTTAGTATGACTATCAAACATTATCCAGGGGTATATTAGCATGTAAAATGACTACAGAATTTTAGACATGTATATACATATATATCATCTAAACAGAGGTATATGAAACATCTTGTGCATATATCATAACTAGTGAAATCATACATTATATCTAGTATAGTTAAATGAAGGTAGTAATTGCATAGTGTACATGACAATAATGTGCAAATATTTTAAACAGAGGTAGAAGCATATATAAAATATAGCAATTACAGATTCAATTTTACATAATAGCTACAGATTCAGATTTATATCGATGTACAAGTTGCTTTGGTTATATAAAGCAATTTCAGATTAAACTTTGTACCAATGTACAAATTATATCAATTAAACATATAAAATGATTTCACATTTGTATCAATATACAAATATCTATGCCAGTGCAAGTTGTCTTTAGCTTAGCCCATATATTCAGCTAGAATTGTGTATAGGTAGGTAGAACAATCTACCTTTATCTATCCTATCTATTCCCTTTCTCTTCTTCAAAAGAGATCTTTGATGCTATATTATAGTTCTGTCCTTCACCCAATTTTAACTTATAACTATTCTATTAGAATAATAATTACCCACAACCCTCAGAACACAAAACTTATTGGGAAAGGGGGCGTAGTCTTTCATAAGGTTGCTTCCTGCTGACTTAAGGGCGATGGCATCTCTTTGGAATCCTGTAAAAGCTAAAACAATGGTTAGATCTTAATGGACTGACTATATACATCTATAACCATTCTCAGAATAGTGGTTAACTCCATCTGGAATTCTAATTAGAAGTGTGATCTGAAGGATAATCATAGAGAGCTATCTTGCAGCTGTTTTTGAATAATCTATTTTCTGAAAAGAATCATTGATTGGTGCGCACCAGGTTCTTGATTTTTCTAATTTTGCCTCTGTCTGTCTGTCTACCTGTCTCTTGCTCTCTCTCTCATACTCTCTCTTTTATTCTTATTTCACTAGTAGGAATTGTTGCGGTGGGGGCCCCATCTCGGTTCCAGATTCTTTGTAGATAGCTGATAGGAGGAAATGTTATTTACAATGGAAAACTTAAGCATTATTGATACTCAAAGAAGATATTCATATCTTCTATGACTTCAGGAGATCGTATGTAGACAGGAAGTTTGAAAGGTGCAGATACAGAGGGAAACAAGGTTTAAGATGAAGTCACAATAATATTGGTCCCTAAACATTCTGTCTTCTGTCTCACACCAGGTGGCTTTTCTGATATGAGACAGAATTCTTCACATTTTCTTTACCAATATGCTTGGGTTTAGAGAGGGAGAAAGCCACTTGCTCCCAATCCAAATCCAGCCCTATTAATAGTCAAATCAGGACCACTTTTTTTTTTTGAGGTGTAGATGCAAGACGCAAAGCAGTAAGAATTGAGAGAATACCCAGTAGTGCATATGTGTATCAGTTGGTCTCATAGTCCGTTGTTTACATTCCTTCATCATTGATCTCTCCTCGATTGCAGGTGAGTAATTATTCAATGTCTAGTCAATGTCTTAAAAACAGTTGTATCCATTTTTCTGTAAAGACAAAATTGAGACCCTGCCCCAGGTTTGTTAAATGTGTTTTCCTTACCATGTATCCATTTGTCATATCAGGGATGAGCAATTACTTCTCCTCCTCAGGAAGGGATTCCTTTTCAAAGTGGAATTTTATTAGTTTTGTTGGTACCCATATCTTTTTTTTCCCTGTTGAAACAAAAGCAAAACCCCTACCCCATCAGAGCATATATCCTGGCTTCCACTCTGAAGTCAACACATCTTTGAAGTAGATGGGTTGATTTATCTTGGAAGATTTCTCTATTACCCAATGTCTCTCAGCAGCTGATGTTCCCTTTTCACAAAATTTAAAGTCAATAAGGCACTGTGCAACCTCTCCCTGGATTTTCTCATTTCTTTCTTCTATTTATAAAGCATCTCTTTCAATGTGTGGTGAGATCTCTCCACAACTGCCTGTCCTGTAGGATTGTGTGGTATCTCCATAATATGCTTTATATTATAGTATCCAAAAATCAGCTTCATTTTTCAGGAAACGTAAGCTGGAGCATTGTCAGTCTTAATCTGAGTGGGAATTCCCATTATGGCCATGGCTTCCAAAAGGTGAGTAAGTACAGCATCAGCATTTTCAGAACTTAGGGCAGTCGCCCATTGCATTCCAGAGTAAGTATCAATAGTATGATGTACATATTTCATCTTTCCGAATTCTGGGAAGTGAAACATCCATTTATCAGATCTCATTTCTCTGTGTACCCTTAGGATGACTTTCTGCAGGTAAAGACAGTTGGTTATAGAAAGAGCAAGTGTTAAAATTCCTTACTATTTCATTTGCTTGATGCCAAGTGACAGAAAAACTCTTCTTTAGTCCTTTGCTGTTAACATGATGTTTCTCATGAAATTCTGTGGCCTCTAGCACATTTCCTATCAGCAACCAATCTACTTCATCATTACCCTGTGCTAGAGGGCCTGGGAAACCCATGTGCGCCCTGATATGTGTTATGTACATAGGATGTATCCTATCTCTGATGATATCTTGTAGTTGTATGAACAGTAAAGTCAAGTCTGTATCATCAGGAATGAAGTCAGCAGTTTTAATATGTAAAACAACTCTTTCTGCATATCGAGAGTTGTTGTGGGATTCAGGTGTCAGCTGACAAGGTCAAGGGACATTTATACAGAGCACCGGGTCCCCCGACCTGAAAGGGGCGGGGGAAAATCCCCATTGAAAAGGGTCTGCGAGATACGAGACGCTCTCTTCCTGGTTCCGGGCTGCGAGAGGGGATTCCATCGTCCGTCCGTCTGCAGACTCCAGTTCCTGTTCAGGTGCTATTGTAATCTGTTGCTGGTACCGTGAGTTCTGGATTATATTTTAATAAATATTTTTCTAGTATTGGTGTTCTTGTGGGTAAACTCCGCCTACAGAGAGTCAGTAATTACATTGAGAGGCTCTGTGAAATCCAACAACACCATAATAATTGCATATAGTTCTGACTTCTGAACAGAGTTATAAGGGCTCTGAGCCACCTTAATTAAGTTTTCAGACTTTTAGCCAGCCTTTCCTAAATTGTTCGCATCAGTATATAATGTAGGGGCTCCAGAAATGGGTTTATCCTATACCACATGAGGAAAGATCCAATTAGTTTCCTTTATGAATTGAATTCTCTTGTTTCGAGGATATTTATTATTAATCTCTCCTAAAAAGTCACTACAAGCCTTTTACCAAGGTTCACTGTCTGCCCATAATTGATCAATTTCTTCATTAGTCAAAGGCACAATTTCTGCAGAGTCCTTTCCAGTCAATTGGCGAAGTCTTAATTTACCTTTAAAAATCAGATCAGAAATTTTTTCGATATATGTCTTCATCTTCTTGCTTGGCCTATGTGGCAGAAATATCCATTCTAATATAATGCTTTCTCTTTGCATTAAGATTCCTGTTGGAGATTGTCTAGAGGGTAAAATAACAAGTATGCAATCTAGGTCTGTATCCACGCGATCTACATGTCCTTCTTGAAGTTTCTTTTCCATCAACTCTAATTCTTTCTCGGCCTCATCAGATAATTCTCTTGGACTATTTAAATCCTTTTCACCATCCAAAGTGTTGAACAAATTAACTAGCTCATAGTTTTTTTATACCAATCATGGGCCGTATATGAGCAATATCTCCTAGTAACTTTTGAAAATCATTAGGAGTCTTCAATTTATCTCTATTTAATTTTACCTTTTGTGGCCTAATTTTTTGTAAACCTATTTTATATTCTAAATAATTGATAGAATCTCCCCTCTGTACTTTTTCTGGAGCAATTTGTAGTCCCCAATCAGGCAATATTTTCTTTACTTCTTCAAACAATGTTTCTAATGTTTTTGGGTTTGAGTCTGCCAACAAAATATCATCTATATAATGGTAAATGATAGATTGTTGGAAGCGCTTGTGCAGTATTTCTAGTGGTTGTTGTACAAAATATTGGCATAAGGTAGGATTACTCAACATTCCTTGGGGAAGGACTCTCCATTGGTACCTCTTAGCTGGTCCTGAATTATTAAGAGTAGGCACTGTGAAAGAAAATTTCTCTTTGTCCTGTTCCTGTAAAGGTATGGTAAAAAAAAAAATCCTTCAAATCAATAACTGCAATAGGCCATCCCTTAGGTAGCAGAGAAGGCAGAGGAATACCAGATTGTAAAGAGCCCATAGGTTGAATCACTTTATTAATTGTTCTTATATATGTCAACATCCTTCATTTTCCAGATTTTTTTCTTGACAAAAAAACAGGAGAATTCCATGGACTGGTTGTATCTTCGATATGCTGAGCCTGTAACTGCTCCTGTACCAACTGTTCCAAAGCCTGAAGTTTTTCCCTCATCAAAGGTCATTGTTGAACCCAAATAGGCTTTTCTGTTAACCATTTCAAAGGCAATGCTATGAGTGTCCTTTGAGGTTCTGTGGCTATTGGGCAGTTCTTTTGTACAACCTGAATGGCTGGTGAATTTTCTTCATAGCACCTTAAAGCATCACTTTTGGAAACATAATTGAGTCTCCGGTTGATATCAGAACCCGGAGGGATTTTAATCTGGGTATTTCATTGCATTAGAAGGTCACGACCCCACAGATTCACTGCTATATCAGCCGTATATGGCTTCAACCGTCCTTTCTGACCTTCTGGTCCTATGCATTCAAGCCATCTCACACTCTGTTTCATCTGAGATATTGCTCCAATACCCAGAAATTGGATATCTACTGCCTGTAAAGGCCATCTTGAATGCCATGGTTGTGGGGTTATGATCGAAACATCAGCCCCCATGTTGACTAAACCCTGGATATAAATATTATCTATCCGTATTCTCAATTTTGGTCTTTGTTCATTTATTGAAGTATGCCAAAATATTCATTTTGTGATTCTTTTTGGAAGTTCTGATTTTTCTTTTGAATTTATGTTATTATCTAATACTGTATGATCTTCTAGATCAGGTATTAGATGCCCTATTTGTCCTGAAAATGCTGGTCTTCTAGTAAGACTGGATATGATCTCACCGTCCTTAAATTTGGAGTCTGATTTTTGGGGGCTTCCCGGGAAAGCACTGAAAGGCGTTTCCCAATGGTAAAGGATTGCCTTCTTTATCCCTGGTAGATCTACATTCATTGGTCCAATGCCGTTCCTTGCCACACCTTCTGCATAATCCAGAAGGCAATGGCCTTCTGTTCGAATTAAACCTAGATCAGGTATTATTTCCAAGAGTACCTTGTATACAATTCTGTCTTATATGGCCTTGTTTACACAGTTGAAACAAGTGATGCCTTGGTTCCTCACACTAACATTAGCAACGGCTTGGCCTACCCAATTCTCCTCGTTGCAATGGAGAGATTCAGCATTGTTTGTGTATTGAATCCATTCTTCTATAGGTGCGGCTCTGATTTTTAAAGGCAGAAGCATTCTTCTACATTCCAGATTAGCATGATCAAAGGCCAGAGAAAGTATTAACTGCTTCCTAACTTCTGGATCTGATATTGTTCTATGTACAGCCATGGTAAGCCTCTGTAGAAAGTCAGTATAAGGCTCTTTTAAGCCTTGTTTGACCTTAGTATAAGACTCAATTTTTTGACCTGGGTCCAAAATCTTTTCCCAAGCATTCAGTGCAGCAGTACGGCATAGTAATAAAGTATGTTCGTCACATCAGCAAACATGCCTTCACCAAGGATTTGGTCCTGAGAAACAAAAAAAAACCCTAATTTTTCCTTGTTGTTCTAAGGTCCTGGCCTCCTCTCTAAACCAGCTTCTCCACTGCAAATTCTGACTTTGGTCCAAGACAGCAGCCGTTAGCTGCATCCAATCAATTGGGAGGATTTGGGTTTTTGCTGACCATGAATTTAAATACTGCTTTACATAAGTAGAGTGAATACTGTACATTGATATTGCCTCTTTAAAATTCTTGATGTCTCTCATATGTACTGGCTCATAACTATACTCTACATATTCTGAGGATCCCCCAGATGCTTTCCTTAAACCACTTAAGTCTCCTGATTTATATCTTGCCTGTCTTTCCTAATTTATTTACATCTATATAGAATGTAGGAGATTGATTTTGATGTACAATGTGAGGAAGGATTCAGCTGGTTTCTTATATAAATTTTTTATAGGTTTATTGTTATTAGTATTACATATACAGTTTGCATGCATGTCTGCACACCAGAAGAGGGCACCAGACCTCATTACAGACGGTTGTGAGCCACCATGTGGTTGCTAGGAATTTAAATCGGGACTCTGGAGGAGCCAATGTTCTTAACTGCTGGCTGAGCCATCAATCCTGTCTATGTTTTTTAATTTCTTACTTGATTTAAATGCTAAAAATATCTAATATAACATCTTCCCCCAGCATCAAGACCCCTGTAGGAACAGTCTATAGGGTATTATAACCAGAATGTAGTTAAGCTCTAGATTCCCATGGTCCACACGTGCTTCTCTCATATTTTCTTTCCATTAGAGCCAATTCCTTCTCCATTTGAGCTGGTAATTCTCTTGGACTATTTAGGTCCTTTTCTCTGTCTAGAGTACAGGCCAAATTTTCTAGTTCATCTTTGGCTATTCCAATAGTGGGCAGTAATTTGGAAATGTTACTTAACAATTCTTGAAAGTCATTAAGAGTCCACAATCAATCTCTCCTGAGTTGTATCTTTTGGAGTCAAATTTTTTTTTTGTAGATCTTGTGGTGATATATTTTATATTTAATAAAGTCAGCCTGGAATATCAGAGAAGAGAACCACCCACAGTCAATTCTCACCCAGCCAACTTCTCAGGCCAATCAAGGTAAAACCTGTCTTCAAGAGTCCTCCACCTGGCTGGTCCCTCCTACAGAATCCCCCAGTATCTGCCTACACCTCCTTAAATATCCCCTCTTCCCAGTTATTTCACGTCCAGGTTCAACTCTGCATCATAATCCTAGAGTTAGGATTAAAGGCATGAGCTACTACTGTTCTTGTTAGGCCTTGAACTCACAGAAATACAGAAAGATCTCTGACTCCTGAGAGATGGGATTGAAGGTGTGAGTTACCACTCTCTGAGCCTCCTGGTTTGACTATGGGTAATTCTGTTCTGTTATTTCAGGCTGATTTTATTAAGTATAAAATATATCACCACAAGACCTACTTTATGTCCTAAGTAATTAATAAAATTTCTTCTTTGTGTTTTTTATTTTTTAGGAGCAATTTGTAATTCCCAGCAAGGCAAAAACTTTACTTCTTTGAATGTGTTTTTTAAAGTATCTAATTTTGAATTAGCTAATAAAATGTCATCCATATATGGTATGTTAGAGATTTTGAAAATTGTGCACAAATTATTTCCAATGATTTTTGCATGAAATACTGGCACAGGGTGGGGCTATATAACATCTCCTGTGGGAGACCTTCCATTGTTATCTCTTACCCAGCTGAAAATTGTTATAAGTGGGATTATAAATAGATGCTGTGAAGGCAAATGTTTCCCTATGCTTTTCTTATATAGTGAAGAAACAATCTTTTTAGTCAATAACTATGATGGGCCAGTCTTTCGGTATCAGAGGGTAAAGGCATCCCAGGCTGAATAGAGACCATCAGCTGAATTACTTTATTTATGGCTCTCAGATCTGTCAGCATTCTGCGACCCTCAATTATGTCGATAGTAAAGATCAAGTTTACCTCATGGACTTTGATGCCCCCATTCAACAGGAAGTAGTTTAATAATAATGTCACCCTTCTTCAAGACCCCCGATTAGTTATCAATACTAAACAAAAAAGAGAGGAATATAGGACAAAGGCCCAAGAAAAGAACACCTTGCTCCTGAGACTTGGATATTCCAGACCCTGTGACTCAGCTTTAATGGGCAGACAATCCTTTCTGCTCAGTGTGCTTTCACACTAGCTCACAGTGTATGCTCCAAACCCACAAAACCCTCCTTCCTGCCCAGCCTTCTGCGGTCTCTTTTCCTGGTCATAAGTAGCCACCATTATGAGTCTCTCCCCATTAAATCTCTGTGTGAGGTAGTGACTCTGTGGTGTTCCTTGGCTCCCAACTGACAAGATATCCTTGCACTGGAAAAACCCTTACAGACATTCTGGAAGTGTACCCTTCCCTGTGCTTCAGGGTGGAGAGGTCTCTCCTAAATGGAGTTTAAGTCTCTCTGCAGGTTAGCCTGGGTGATGAGACCATGCTTCAATAAATCAGAAGCACAGAGTCAACAAAAATCATCTGGGTGTGGTAGTGCACACTGGGAATCCCAGCACCTGAAGCCAAGGCTGAAGGATTGCCCTCCTAACATAACTGGGGCCACTATGCTGGTTTGAATGAGAAAAGCCCCAGACTCAGGAATTTAACAGCTGGTCCCCACTTGTAGGTGTTTGGGAAGGTTTAGGGGTGTGGTCTTGGGGAAGGAAGTAGGCACCAGAGCCAAAGAATCTCCTTCCAGAAGTTGCTTTTAGTCACGGTGTTTTATCACGGCAACAGAAAAGTAACTTGTAAATTAGTAGTTGGGTGTTTGTAGCTCACAGGCTTAATTCCAGCACTCAGGAGGCAGAGACAGGTGGATCTCTGTTTAAGGCCAGGCTGATCTACAAAGCGAGTTCCAGGAAAGCTGCCAGGGATGTAACACGGAAAAAAACCTTGTCTTGAAACACCAAAACAGAACAACAACAAAAAAAAACCCCAAAACAGAAAAACCATAAAAGCAAAAGCTTAGCACTACATTGTTGGGATGCACTGAGAGGCTGGAATTGCTGAAACCAGTGCCAGTAAGAGCCGGCCTGCTGTGCTCTGGAACAAAGGGACCATTGCTCTCAGAGCAAGACCCCACCCAGCTAAGTTTCCTTTCACCAAGGCAAAGGTAGCATGTGGCTGGGGAATTCTGTTCTCAAGACCTTACCCTATTGTGTGAAGCCTGGGTTGCACTGGAAACCCCAATAGATCTGAGATGCCAGATTTGTGGGATGCTTGCCAAGAAGAGCCACACACAGAAAAGCAGAACCAGCCTGAGAGAGAAGTGTGTTGCAGGCAAGGCTGGAGGCACAGCTTTATCTCCACCCTCTGACAACAGACGTGGGGCTAGTTTGTTCTGGTGGGCTTAGGTCTTTTGGTCCAGTATTTTTCACGATGCCCCATTCCTTTTTGGAATGGTAATATGTATTCTGTGCCACTCTATGTAGGAAGTACATAACTTGCTTTTTGATTATACAGGGATTATAATTAAGAGACTTGCCCAAGGCTCAGAGTCTTTGGATGTTTAAGCATGAGACTGAGAAAGACCATGAAGACTTTTGAAGTTGAGCTGAATGCATTTTGTAGTCTATGGAGCTGTCTTAGGGTTTGTGTTTCTGTGAACTTTTATAAAGAAAAACTTAATTGGGGCTGCTTTACAATTCAGAGGTTAATCCATATTGTGCTGGTGAGAAGCATGACATGCAGGCAGACATGGTACCAGGGAAGGAGATCGGAGTTCTAGATCTGAATCTTCAGACACGAAGAGAAGTGACTCAGTGGGCCTGGTTTGAGCTTCTGAGACCTAAGAGCCCATCCTATAGGAACACCTTTCCTCCAGAAGGCCACACTTCCTGATAGTGCCACTAAGCCTACTGGGCTCACACCACCTGGTGGTCTGAATGAGAATGCCCCTTAGGCTTAGATGGCCCCAGTCCTTGTTGTTTGGGTAGGCTTAGGACAAAGTATGTCACTGTGTTAAGCATTTATGTAACCCATGCTGGACCCACACTGTAGCTGAAGATGACCTCAAGCTCCTGATCCCATCTTAAACTCTACAGTGCTGGGTGATAGTTCACTATATCCCTAGGCTGTCTGGTTACAACATTCTGGTGTTAGCTTGCTCCTGACTCCTGCTCTGCCAATGCTGCCAGGAACCACCTCGTGTTGTGTGTGCATATTTGTCTGCTCCAATTGCTTCCTTTGCAGAAATTCCTGGAATTTTCTACACACCAAGTGAGGGTGTATATAACACTGAAAGATCTGTTGAAGTGCCACGCTTTCAGATATGACCCAGTTGTTCTGTAGTGACAACCCCCTCCCCCCAAGCCATTTCAGATGCACTCTGCTTCACTTGTGTTCTTTGGAGGTATCCATGATTTTTGAGACAGGGTCTCACCATGTAGCCTCACCAGGGCCTCCCAACTTGCTGTCCCCCTCCCAGGGGTAGGATAGCAGGTGTGTGCCCACACCTAGTTATAGCCCTGAGGGCTAGCCAGCTCCACGGAGAGTTTAGCTTCAAACCTGGATACCAAACAGCAAGTTTGTGCATTCTGAATTTGGTATGGGCAGCACTGAATTATCTTACATGTTACTCCCTTCAGAATTAAGCAAAACTTCATAAAATCATTTCACTTAAATTTTTTCCTTTAATTTTGTGAGTGGTTTGCCTACATGTATGTCTGTGAATCACATAGCATGCCTGGTGCCCTCATGGCCAGAAGGTGGCTTCAGATCTCTTAGAACTGAAGTAATAGGGATGTTGTGAACCAACATGTTCATGCTGGGAATAGAACCCAGATCCTCTTGAAGAGCAGCCAGTGTTCTTGAAATC
The DNA here is from genome assembly GCA_033318265.1 of Phyllotis vaccarum. NCBI lineage: Eukaryota > Metazoa > Chordata > Mammalia > Rodentia > Cricetidae > Phyllotis > Phyllotis vaccarum. The sequence goes on along the minus strand of JARWLC010000002.1, from coordinate 176,420,589 downwards.
AGAGTCATCTCTCCAGACATGACAACACCCCCGCCCCCTTCTTCAGAGACAGTTTGATGTACTCAGCCCAGGTAGGCCTCAAATTCAACATGTAGCCAAGTCTGCACCCGAATTCTTGAAGCTCTTGCATCTACTTTCTGACCAACAGAATTAGGGAAGTGGGCCACCAGGCCTTGTGAGTCTCACACACTTGGAGGATCACAAGTCCATGCCTAGGTTGGGCTACATCAGGAGATCCAGTCTCAAAAAAGCAAAAACAAGGCTGGCTAGACGGCTCCTTAGGTATAGCCACTTGCCACTAAGCCTCAGATGATCCCCAGGATGATCAAAGAATAGAACTAACTCCTGTCATTTGGCCCTCCACATGTGTGCAGTGACATGAATGTAACACACAAACACTATTACATATATACAAACAGCCAAAGTTAAATGAATGAACAAGTTGTGTGCATAGGCCTTCCACAATATTTTTGTTTATTTAAAAACGGGAGTTAGGTATGTTGGTACGCACCTTTGATCCCAGTGCCTGAGAGGCAGAGGCAGGCAGGTCTCTGAGTTCCAGGACAGCCAGGGCTACACAGAAAAACCATCTCAAACAAAACAAAAACCAAAAAACCCCAACAACAACAAACCAAACATAACAAGTAAAACCAGAAAATGGTCTGGTTCAGTGGTTAAGGACCTTAGCTGAATTCCCACTATGTACATGGTGGCCCTCTTCTGGCTGCCTGAAGCACCTGAACACATACGGCATGTGCCACATATACACACACGTGCACAAACAAAAAATTAATCTTTAAGAAAATAAATACGATAAGAGCGAGGTATGGAGATTCCAGTGCTTGGGGAGTAGACGAGTATCAGGAAGAGTTCAAAGCCAGGGTTGGAAGTAGCAGAAGACAAAGGTTCAATTCCCAGAGCCCACACGGCAGCTCACAACTGCCTGTAATTGGAGTTCCTGGGGTCTGATACTCTCTTCTGGCCTGTGGACACCAGGCATGTACATGGGTGCACAAGCATATTACAGGAAAAATATTTATCTATCTATAGACAGGGTTCCCTACTTATCTGTCTGTCCTGAAACTCACTAAGTAGACTAGGCTAGATTGAGTGCTGGGATTAATGGCATACACCACCATGCCAGGCTAAAAAAAAAAAAAAAAGAATGCTTTCCAACATGACCTATGCAAAACCAACTGCCTGTTTATCTAAAATACTTGTTTTGAACAAAGACATACTATACCACTGAATGAACAAGATAGCAGGTCTGCAGGGCATGGTGGTGCACTTTTAATCCCAGCTCTTGGGAGGCAGATTCAGTTGGATCTCTTCCAGTTCCAGTCCAGCCTGATCTACACAGTGAGATGCTGGCCAGCAAGACTGTATGAGATCCGGTGTAGGGGAGAAAAACAAAACAAAACAAAAGAAAACCCCAAAACCAAAAAACCCAAACCAATTACTACTACAAGACAGCAGGTTGGCACATCTGTAGTGTTGCACTGGGAGGCACTGGCAGGAACAAACATCTGAGACTAGCTCAGGCTTCACAAAAATCCATCTCCAAAAACCAAAACTAAGATGGGATGTTGAAGGAATTTGTTTATTTTACTTCTCTGATGAGATAAAACGCAACTTCAAAATGGTCTGCTTTCCAACTACTTGGATCACAAGCTCCAAACCCGTGCCAGGGAGAGCGCACGTGAGAAGTTATGTGTTCATTCTATTAGTGTAATGCAGTCTTCCGGAAGGCGCAGAATCCAGCAACCACCCATGATAAAGGTTTTTCTTCCTTCCTTCCTTCCTTTCTTTCTTTTTTGTGAGGAGAGGGAAGGAGAAGGTCTTACTACGTAGACTGGTCTGGAATTCACTGTGTAAAAGACTAAGCTGGCCTCGAACTCAGAGATCTCCCTACCTCTCGAGCATTAGGATGAAATGCCTGGTCCCCGCCCCCTCACCGGATACTCCCTAGACGTATAAAAAATTCAAAATTAACAGGTGTCGCCTAGCTCTCAGGAGCACATGCGGTTTCCATTACCTGTTGACCTTCCGTTTCCAGTCTGGATCATTAAGGTAACGATACAAAAGGGAATTTATTTCTCCCGAGGCCACTGTAGCACAGCGCGCTAAACTCGGAGCCCGCCCTCCCATCCCATCATCTGTAGGAGAGCTCTGGGTCACCGAGGGACAGGAGACCCGGGGCCCTTACGTTGACATCCTCCGTTTCTTCGTTTGATCTAAAACTCCAGGTGACCTCGGCGCTTCCTGTTCCTCCTCGGTGAGGCGTTCCTGTTTGCCCGCCATCTGCCATGCAAAGCGAAGGGGAAGACGCGGGGCGGCCCCGCTCAGGCCGGCGACGAAAAGGGGAGTGCTTCCTCCCGAGTCGGCGCCCCGCACGGATGCAGAACAGAGGTGCCCACGTCGCGCGGGCCCAGCACACGAGCGCCCTCTGCGGAGGCGGCGGCTCCCAGACGTGCCCTTAGGTTCCCTCTGCGCGCGGGTCACACGGGGACACGCAGTGTCCCGCAGACCCGCGCCTCCGGCTTCTGCAGCGGCGGCGGCTGCGCAGAACTCCTCCAAGGTCCCGGGCACACAGCCGCTGCCCTCCTTGGCATCCCGATGGCCGCTCCAATCCTCCGGTTTCTGAACGTAGGAGGCCTTCGTTCGGGGGAGGGTCGTCCTCCTCCGCAGCCCGGGGCAGCCTAGAGCAAGAGTCCGAGTTCCAGGACCCGCAGCAGCGCTTCCTCCAGGAAGCCCCGCCCTCCGGTCCGGAGTGGGCGTGGTCTTTAGACAGCGTCCGTTGCCCCGCCCAACTGCCTCCCAACGGCTCTCTGGGTCCCGCCTTGGGGCGGGGCGGCACGACCTGGGAAGTACGCATGCGCGCGCGTGCGCAGACGTAATGGGAGTGGTTCATGAGCGGGTCCCTCCCAAGCCCAGCGTCTCCGTCCGCCCCATCTCCCAACCTCCTCAGCGTGGCGCCGACGCTGCGTGCGGCGCGGGTTACCCAGAGTGCTCAGCGCCGGGGCAGCTCACTGGAGTTTGGTTCTCGAGGCGGCGGTGGTGTTGGCGGCGGCTCCTCCGTCGGCTCCTCCTCCTCCTTGCTCGGCGGCGGCGGCGGCGGCGGTCCGGGGCTCGAGCTCCGGTCCCTCCGCTTCCCTCCGTCTTCCGCCATCTCCCCGAGCGCCCCTACCACCTCCGGCGCCGCGGGGAACATGCGGCTCCGTTCCCGGAGGCTGGCGAGTGACTGACCCGCGTCCCCCCGCCTCAGCCCGCCCGCCCTCCGGCCCGGCCGCTCCCCCCCGCTTCGCCCAGGCAATGACAGCGGCTCCGGCGTCTCCGCAGCAGATGAGGGACCGGCTGCTGCAGGCCATAGACTCCCAGAGCAACGTAAGTGACTACCTCTAGATCGGGGACCGAGGCCGCATGTGCCGGGACCCTCCCCCTCCGACGCGCCCCTGGCCAGGGGTCCTCTCCTAGCGGCGCCCTGCCGGCCACAGCCGCTGCCATCTCGGCTTCTCGTTCTCCCGGATCCCGGAGCCGCGGGCAAGGCGGGCAGCCCGGCGGTTCAGGGTACCTGAGGCCGAGGCTTCACGCGGCCTGGACTGAGGGATCGTTCGGGTCTGAGATCAGAGCTGTTTCCCCTCGGTTGCCTCGGCCTGGCAGCCCTTGGTTCTCTCCACCGTGCCTCCCAGCCTTCCCTCGACCCCAGGACTCGAGACCTCCCGGGAGGGTCTCCCTGCGGGATGCCGGAGGCAAGGTGGGAAGCAACTAGTGTCCCCTTATGACTTGGGGACCCGCGTCTCTTGAGTCTCGGCCTTTTCTCCCCTAAGGTCTTTACTTCCCTTCGGTCTTACGGCTGAAAACGCCTTCTTGAGCTCGGAGAGAACCCTAGTCCCTTCTTGTTCCCAGTCTTGCTGCTTGAGATCCCTGGAGTGTCTCTCCTCTTTTCTGAGACTGGACATGCCTCGGTTTAGACTCTTACTGAGGTCGCTGTCTAAGAAAGACGACCCTGCAGAGGATGGGAATCTTCCTGTCATCTTTCTGGGTCTCGTCTAAATGCCCCATTGCCTGTCTGACTAGAATTCATAGCTTAGAGTTTTAGTAATGAATTACCACTGACCATCACAGTCGATTGTTCTTTCACCGCTACCTTCCGGTCCTCTTTCCATCTCTCTTGCCTCACCTGAGGGACTCAGCCTGGTGCTTTGGTCTCTAGGCTCTCAAGAGTTAACTGTAAGGGGTCATCTTTATGTTTCATTTTCCTCTGCTAAGGGCCCTGTGAGTAGACCCTTTTTTCTGTGTGTGCATAGACCAATCTCATCTGTTCCTGTGTTTTTCCCAAAGGGGGCGGGGGTCCTTGTTCCTGGCAAGAGAAGGGCTATGGAAAGATGCACAGGCATCCAGGTACGAAGTGTTTTCTGGGAGACCAGGAAATGGCCTTTGAGATGACTTTTTAATGTGCTCAAGATGGAAGGAAAAAAAATCACCTTGGGCTTGGCCAGGTAACTGAGGTTTTAGTAAGGGTTTTTTGTTTGTTTGTTTTGTTTTCTTTTTTTCTTTTTTGTTCCCTTACCGATGCTTGGCTCGGTACACTTAGCAACGTGCTGTATTCTGGTGTGTTTAGAATTCACATTGGTTTGTGCAGTTGTGGTAGAAACGGAGATGTCCTGATCTCTGTAAGGATCTGCTTGCCAGACCCAAAGTAATTCTTTTCCTGATCTCAGGCTCCATTAAGATCACTTTGATACTGATTGAGCAAATGATTTAGACACTTTTGGGGGGGTGAAGTAGGGACAGGCTAGATAAAAATCTCTAAACAGTTTTAAGGATTTTTTTGTTTTGTTTTTTTGCCAGTGCTGATGTTACTGGAATTAAAAGATTGGGGATATTGAAAGATAAACACAAGTAAAGTGAGAATGTAGACTTGATGGCTTTTGCATCTTTTCTGAAGCCATGATGTGCACAGTGTAATTTTCTTTCTGTCTTTTTTTTTTTTTTTTTTTTTTTTTTTTTCCTGTGTAGCCCTGGCTGTCCTGGAACTCACTTGTAGACCAGGCTGGCCTTGAACTCAGAGATCCACCTCTGCCTCCTGAGTGACAGGATTAAAGGCTTGTGCCACCACTATCCAGTTTCCACAGAGTAATTCTTAAGTCCTGTGATTCATTCCTTTGCTGAGAAATTATTAGGGATCCTGACTGCTACCTATGAGTATTGGGATCAGCAAGTGCTTTGAAACACAGTCATGATGCTGTAGATCAGGTAGGACACAGACCTTGGGGATCCAAATGCTAGGTAAGGCTCTAACTAAAAGGGTTCTTTGGGGGTAAAAGAAAGATATAGGACAGAAGTTTTAGTTTCTTTTGTTTTGGGGTTTTTTTTGGGGGGGTAGAGGGCCTTAAGACAGAGTCTCTGGAACTCACTGTGTGTGTAGATCAGGCTGGCTTGACAGAAGATTTGCCTGCCTGACACCTGAGTGTTGGGATTAAACCACAATGTTGTGCCACAATGCTTGGTCTTCAAACTTGGTTTCTTGAGAGTCTTCCCTTGGGCCTAAGTGTCAGTATACCCAGTGGCCTCTGGGTATGTTACTTGGAGTGGAGTGTATATCTCAAAGGGCTGTAGTGATAAGTGACCTCATTGTGGTGGTTGGAGTTGAGAACTTGTCTCTGAGTGAGAAGAGAAGTTGTCCCTTAGGTGCAATGTGTCAGTGACCATCCATAAACACTGATAGGTGTATGTGACAGGTGTTGGCTTTGCAGCTCCTCTTTGTAAAGCTCAGTCTGGAGGATTGTCCTGATTTCTTCCTGAGGCATCAAGGGTACCCAGGCATTTGCTTTCTTTGGATTGTTCAGGGCCCAGGTAAGAGCTGTGTGCTGACACAGGGCTGTCTGCTCTGCTCTGCCCAGTTATGAGCTTCACCACTTGGTAATTGACACATATTTAGGATGTTCATGGAAAAAAATACAAAATGGGGACAGAGTTGAAGAGCTCACACTAAAATTAACCCTCTTCAGAGAGAAATGGAGATTGGTGTCATTAATGCTTACCTTTATGAGCATGCAGTTATGGCTAACAAATTTAGCTGTTGCAGGCAGCTGACCTACTGTCCATAGCCCCTGAAGTTGGGAATGACATCTGACTGACCACCAGCTCCTTGACCAGGGAGGTCTCCAGGGGAAGCCATCTCTGCTTTGTGTTCTAGCCTTGAAGCAGCAAGTACTTTCCTTTCTGCCAGGCCTGTATTTAAGGAAGTCCCCCTCTTCCAGAACTGTGGAAGCAAGCTTCAGTCATCTCAGTGTGTATTAGCTTTGGGTGTTGACAGTCTCTAAACTGTACTGTACGTCTGCTTGTAGTCTTGCATTGTAATAAAGGTGAGGGGTATTACTTTTTCACAGAAATTATATTGAATCCTCACTTGGGTTCTTAGTCCTATGGTGTTCTCCCTGTTTGGGAAAAGCCTGAGCTGTTTTCCTAAGATATTGGTTCTTTGTGGCTGTTACATGTCTTGTCTCCTTTCTTAGAGAAGAGTCTTGATCCCCTTTTCCATGGTGGTTCAACTCTTGACCCTGTGACTCAGAAGCTGCCTTCAAGCCCCCATTTTCTCAAGAAACCCTGGGATTGCTCCATGTCCTGAAGGCCAGCTAACTGGAGCCTTGGTAAATGAAAATCACAGGTTGCTTGAGATGTGTCTGTGGGAAATGTGGGTGTGACCTGTGGCTGACAGATTTCACTTTTCGAGACGGGAAGGACAGTACAGCTTCATGGAAAGCCAAGAGGTGATCCAGGATGGGGCTTGCCAAAGCAGGTTTGTGGCCCTAGGTGCAGAGCAATGATCCAACCATTGCCAGGCTCTGCAGCAGAAGATCCTAGGAGCTTCTTATTTCTCTCCTAAAGATGCAGGCACCACAGCCGGCTCTCATTTGAGTCACTTGCCTCTGCCGATCTGAAGGTTCTTTGCAGTAAAGTAACTGGTGGGCAGTCTTGGAAGAGCTCCTTCCAAACCTAGGTTCAGATCTGCAGAGACCTACATGAGTTGTTCTGCAAGGCCGTCTGCTGTGTGCTTGCTTTAGGAATTCATGCTAGGTGGATTGTGTGAACTTTTCCAGCTGTTTAAGGAGATAATGTATGTATACCTCTAGTTAATCTGAATGGTACCCCAGAGGTATGTTCTCTTTTTCCCAACAGCCCCATAAAGGAAGGTGCGATGAGGCCAGTTGCCTTTCTGACAGCACAGTGCTAGTGGTGTCTGCTGTGGCTAGGACATGACGAGATGCTTTTGTTTCTTACCAACTTCATTAAGGTGACTGACCCAGAATTAGGGTCTTACCCAGGGTTGAGTGACTGTTTTTGGCACTGAGTAGTATTGTGTGTGGTTGAGAAATGGAGACATGACTTCTGACAAGTCATGAAGCAAAGGTGAGCTGGTGTGAAGAGCAGGGAGACAAGTGTGCTTTCATGCTGGCCTTCTTGATGCCCTGTCTCAGAGCACCCTTTGAAGGCAGTTAGCTCCTGTCATTGTGGGGGTGTTCTCCTGGGTGGAAGGCTGTCCTGAGCTAATGCCTTTCCTAAGTAGGGAAGGGTGGCCTGCCAGTCCTCTGTGATGGAAGCTGGGTGAGAGGAGTCTGTTAGCATTGAAGGGGCTCTTTCTCAGTGCCAACAGGAATGGAACTTGGCCTTGTCTGCTCCAGCTTTGCTTTCTGCTGCAGGGTGACAACTTGATAATAACTTAAATGCCAGTGATCCTGCTGGAGAGAGGTTAACAGGGACTGAACTGTGTCTGTTCTGTCTGGCCCTGGACAGTGCTGTTCCTCTTATTCTCTGCAGTGACTAGGATTTGAGAGAAGAGCAGTGTGGCAATTCTAACTTCGGGAAGCAAGGTAACAAATGTCACTTTGGAATTAGGTTCTGTTTGACATTTGTCTCTCTGAAGAAGGTAGACTTGTCCTCAGAGGTTTTTTGGAGGTCTTAGAGGCCTGGAGAGCTGTCTCAACACAAGCTTGGAGGAAGGGACTTTTGTCCTGGACACAGATCTAAAAGTATTGTACCTTGACTTAGGATGTTGCTATGTGTGGCAGACAGACACCTCAAGGTGCCAAGATCAAGATTGGATGAAATGGCATCTGCTCCAGCAGTTCTCAGCACCACTAGATCCCAAACTGGCCCCCGCCTGTCTGCTGGGAGGCTGTCCGCTTCTACTAACAGACTTTCTGAAGCTCCGGGCTTCCTGGCCCCATACTAGCTGGGTTTGGGGTTGAACAGATAGCAGACAGGCAGTGTGTTTTCTGGTGTCCTTACTATGTTGTACTTCTTCTATTCCAGGACACACGTGTTTCCTAGTGTGAATCCTTTCCTGAGGAATTGTCCTCCCAGTCTCAGGTCTTCATCGCCAAAGGGGTCTGTGGATTATGGAGAATTGTGCTGAATCTGACAGGGTGGCTGAGGAGTCGACCAACCATTTCTCTTCAGTGCTTACAGTGCTCAGGGTAGTAGGCCGACTTGAGTGCACATAGTCCCTGCTTTTGGGGACCTGGAACCTAGCTGCTGTGTGTGAATGTCTGAGGTGCAGTGTCTGGCCCTAGGGTGTAACAGGTTTCTTGGTCCCAGGCGGCCAGAGGTCCAGATTCACAGACCTGCAGCCCCAAACCCCTTAGCCGCCCGCTGCACGCAGATCAGGCCCCCAGAAATAATTCAGACACTTATATTAACTTCATGCTGTTTGGCCTATGGCTTAGGCACATTGCTAGCTAGCTCTTACATCTTAACTCAACCCATTCTCATTAATCTGTCCTGCCACGTGGCCCACGGCTCACCTGTGTTCCTTACGTGCTTCTTAGGCGGCTGGCTCGGGGTGACTGACTTGGTCTAGTGGTTAGGATTCGGCGCTCTCACTGCCACTGCCAGGGTTCGTATTCCCAGTCAGGGAACAAAAAAAAAAGGGGGGGGGGACCCAAGATCCCTAGTAGCCCCTTATGAATGGGGTTGGCCACTCCCCCTTCAGGAGCCCGGGACCCTGGATAAAGTCTTCCGACCTTATCAGCTGACACCTGAATCCCACCACATAGGGGTTCAATTATTGAACTCAAAGTTTCCCTGTGTCTTATTTGCATGTAGGATTTCTTTTTTTTTTTTTTTTTTTAAGTGTGTGTACACCCTTGTGGTTGTGCCTGTGTGCCCTATGGGGAGAATTGCAAATTATGGCACATCTGTGAAGGTTAGAGGACAATTTTGTGGAGTCAGTTTTCTCTCTCTGTTTCTGGGTTCCAAAGTGTTGAACTCTGATTGCTAGGTTTGTGCCACACTGCCTCTACTTGCTGAGCCGTCTTGCCAGACAAAGCCCGTGCATGCTACATGTGTGCAGGTGCCTGGGGAGCCAGAAGAGGGCATCAGGTCTCCTGGAGCCATTATGAATATCCTGATGAGGGTGCTGGTCCTCTTGGGTCCCCGGTTGAGCCATCTCCCCAGCTTCAAAAAAAAAAAAAAAAAAAAAAAAATTATTTTTTTTTTTGAGACAGGGTCCCTCTGTGTCCTGAGTGCAGGGATTAAAGGCATCCACCTGACTTCACCATTTTTAATTAAAAATTTTTTTAAAAAAAGATTGACTTACTTTATGTGGATGTGTGTTTTGCTTGCATATGTGTATGTGCACCATAAATGTGCTCATGGAAGGTTGTAAGTCATCATGTGGGTGCTGGTAACTCAACCCAGATTCTGTGTAAGGATAGCAAAAGCTCCTAACCTCTGAACCATTTCTTTAGCCCAAGATAGATTGTTGTTTTTCAAGACAGGGTTTCTTTGAGTAGCTTTGGTTGTTCTGGAACTTTCTCTGGTAGACCAGGCTGTCCTTGAATTTAGAGAGCTACCTGCCTCTGTCTCCTGAATGCCACCTGCCCAGCCCATGAGAATTTTTGAGAGCATGAAATGACTCTCTGGGATACACTGTCATCTGGAAGTTCAGAATTAACTGCTTTATATATAGCAGGTGATTAGCTCTTGGTTTTGTCTCTGATGTGAGGGGAACACACCTGGAAAGAGTAGTTCGGTTGGTCAGTCACTGAGCAGTTTGTCCTGTCTACTCCAAGATGGGGCTGTTTACATTTCAAGCTGTCTGAGAGACCTCCTGAAGGTCTTGGAGATGGGCTGAGGCTAAAATTTCTTTTTCTTTTTTAGTTGGCTTCTTGCTCTTCCGCGTTGGGCTAGCTTAGAGCTCTTGCCTCAGCCTTCAGGCAGCTAGTACTGTGGGTGAGCACCCTGTCTGAAGGGTGTGGTACTGTGTACCAGCAGTGAAAGGCAGGAGTCCTGGGAGAAAGCTCTGCTGCCTGTAGGGCTCTCTTAGATTGCCAACCGGCTATGAAGTCCAGGGCTGTGTGGTGGCCATCTAGTTCCCCAGGCTTTTGTAGTTCCTATGAATTGTTGAAGGGAGGGTCACTTCAGGTGAGATGATGTGGTGTGTCTTCTGGGGATGAAGGTCGGCCAGGCAGCTGGAGTTACAGTTTCTGAGCTGGGGAGCTTAGCACTTTTCCAGTGGAGCCAGGGAGCCTGGGAAACCCAGTGCCTGCCATTGGAGCAGGAGGTTCTACCAGACTTGGTGGCACGCCACATGCTTTTAATCATAGTACTTGGGAGGTAGAGGCAGGAGAATCTCTGAGTTCCAGACAGTCCTTATCTATATGGTGAATTCCAGGCCAGCCAGGGAGCTATACCCAAATGTCTCAAAATAAATAAATTTTTAAAAAGCTTTCCCCTGAGTTCAGAAGTAGGTATGGTGTCTTTTGTGGCAGCAGTAGTTGTAAAAGCCAGTTGCTAAGTGAGCACTCTGGCTTTCAGGCACAGAGAATGTTTGTTTGCTCATTTATCCATAAGGTGGGCGTTTGTCTTCAGCTAAGGGGCCAGGAGACTAAGCAAACCAGGTCTCTAACTAGGGGTGAGTGACCCTGAAGCATGGGTTCAGTATTGTCCAGCCTGTCTTCCTGAAGCCGGTCTCTTGAGAGCTGAGCTCTAGCTCAAAGGCTCTGCTGTAGTGGTTTGAAGTGTTTTGTTTGCATATTTACTCACTTCTGGGTTCTTGCAATTTTCACCCTTTTACTTAACAAACCTTTAAAAAAGAAAATTGATTTGTATTTATGTGTCTGATGTTGTACCACATTGGTGCAAGTGCCTGGGGAGGCCAGAAGAGGGCATCTTGCTCCCTGGAGCCACCAGAGATGTGAGTTGTGCTGGAACCCACTGGGGTCCTGGAAATTGTTGACAGTCTCTCCAGTACATCCCTTTCACTTAATTTTAAACTCTGGGTTCCAAACGGTTTTGAAAGCAAGAGCCCATTTTCATTTCAGCTTTCCAATCTTCTGTTCTCTCTTGTGTGCTTTGAATAGCTGTTTTGTTGTTTTTAAAGTTCTCAAATCTGGGTGTGGCTCTGAAGTAACATTTTCAGATGGAAATCATCTCAGAGGAGAAAGCTGGTCTCACTTGACTTTGACACCTGGGAATTAACATTTGTACTCCCTCAGGTAGGGAGTCCCTCTTAGCCCCACAGCTTCCTCTTTTTTGGAAATCATTTCTTTTGAAATCCACATCTCTTCCTGTGTAACATTCGTTGTTTAAAACTCCACCAAGTTCACAGCATGGGTTCCCATTGTTGTTTTATTTGCTTATTTATTTAGTCTTATTTATTTATTTATTTAGTGCAGCTCTTGATGTCCTGAATCTCATTATGTAGACCAGGCTGGCTTCTGTATCCATAGTGCTGGGACTAAAAGGCATGCACCACTATGATTTGCGCTGCTGTGTGTGTGTGTGTGTGTGTGTGTGTGTGTGTGTGTGTGTGTGTGTGTGTGTGTGTGAGTGTGTGTGTGTGTGAGAGAGGGAGAGAGAGAGAGAGCATCAGATTCTTTGGAGCTGGAGTTCCACCAGGTAGTTGGGAGTGGGTACTGATTCCTAACTCAGAACCACTGGAAGAGCAGCAAGTGTTCCTAACCACTGAACCATCTTTCCACTCTCCCCTGGTTATTGTGTTTTGTCTGAGCACAAAGGATCTTCCTCAGACTTCCACCTGCCTGTTACTAGTGGCCCGCCCCACACCCACCTTTGATTAAGGGTCTTGTTTTCTGCCTTTTCTATGTGCTTACAAGCTCCTCCCAGTGCCTGCTGGATTATCTGAGAAAAGGGCTGATTTGGAAGTGTCTCTCAGCTCTCATTTGAGCAGGTAGATGTCAGGTGCTGGCAGTTTTCAGTGCTTCACATGTATTCAAAGCACATGCATGGAGGGGCCTGTGAGGCATATGTCTGCTGTGAACTGAGGCTAAATGCACTCAGGCCAATGTTGGAGTTTGATTCTTCTGCTGGTTGCTTGTTCTATTACCTGTGGGAGGGCAGTGGGCACACAGAATGTTTCTCTGCTTCCAGTTCATGCCCCAATTTTTCTTTCTTTTGAGACAGGTCTTGCTGTAGTCTTGGCTGCAGAAACTTGGATGTAGGCCACGCTTGCCTCAGATTCATAGAGATCTGCCTGCCTCTGCCTCCTGAGTGCTGAGATTAAAGGCATGCAGTACCACACCTGGCATTTTCTTTTTAATTAAATTTTATTTGGATGTACAGGTATCACGTATACCATGGTGCTTGCACGAAGGTCACAGGACAATTTGGTGGAGTAGATTTTCCTATCTTTATGTAACTTAAGGTGAACAAACTCAGATAGTCAGACTTTCATAGGGTGGGCAGCAAGCACCTCTACTGGCTAAGTCACCCCCTGGCCTGTCTGTTTTCAGGACTAGCCGTCCTTGAATCCACTTAGGGTGAAAGCTGCTTGGTCTCACCTGCAGTGTCTGCCATGGGGCCTCCTTTTAGATGAAGGTAGCCTTTGACTCACTAGTCTTCACCATTTCCTCCAGCATTCACTTAGCTGGCTGGTGGCTGAGCGTCCTTGGCTGACTCAGTTGTGTAGCCTGCTGCCTTAACTTTTAGGGGCTTTCTCAGCAGAGCACTTTGATTGCTTTACCCCGAAGTCTGATGTGATATCAGCATCAATTAGCTGGGCCCATGCCTGGTCTGGAGGGCCAGTGAGACCAGATGAGATGGAAAGTGCAGAGTAAGTGGAGGGGGGGTTGCAAAAAGAGAGGCCTGAGTGCTGCCTGTTAGGGTTTTACTGCAAGGTCTGAAGTTGAGTGCGATCACCCCCAAGTTCCAAGCTGTTAGTTTTGTGCAGGTATGGTGGGTTGCCACTTTGGCCTCGCTTTACTGTGGATGAGTGGCCTTTGGTGCTGAAAACTATAACCCTGGTGCTTGAGGAACCGCAGAGCTCAGACCTACTGTCCACAGAAGGGCCTCAGGCTTGGGAGCAGGAGGTCTAGTTTGGTCTGATTGCCCTGCCTGATTCCTCTTGTCTGTCCTATTCCCCTGGTTAACCTGGGGACCTGGAAACTGGTATCTGTGCTTCTGGGCTGCTGCTTCCCTTAGGTTGACCAGATGACAGGCCCAGTGGATGCTTGTTGCCTGGCCACTAGCAGCGTGGAGTTAGCTGGCACCAGGAAGGTTTATGAATAGGTGCTGTTGCCACTGGTTTTAAAGGAACTGAGTTCCCATTTGACAACTGGTGGCTGCCTAGGAAGAACCTGGAGCTGGCTTCCCAGTTATGAGGTGTTGAGTATCCCTTGTCCAGTATCTCTCCCTCTGCCAGGCCACCTTTTCCCTTCTCCCAAAGCTGAGTCATCACTGTAGTTTGAGGTTAAAATTGAGGTGGGAGAAGGGGAGGGAACTGCATTTTATGTTGCCCTCAATGTCATCATGTATATATGGGGAGGGGGTGGCGAGGGTGCTCAAGCATGGTGGCAAAAATAGCAGCTCCTCCTGGACCAGGCCAGGCAGTTGTTACGTGGAATTACTATCTTGTCTCCAATTTGTGTGTGTGTGTGGGGGGGGTGGGGTGGTCTTTTGCAGAGGGAGTATGTAAGAAAGTGCCACTATCCACAGAAAGTTTCCAGAAGAAGCAGGGTCTACTGTGCAGATAGAAACAGTAGGTAGCCCAGGGGAGTCATGAAAGTGGAGACTGCAGGACCAACAGGTTGCTCACCCTGGTCTGGGATGGGATTAGGAGAGCACACCATGGTTATGCTTGTATGGGATGCTACTGTGGAAGCTTGGAGCTAGTCTAGGAACTAGGGACATGGCCTGGCTCCTGTCTCAGATGTGGTTTTTATCCTAACAGATAGAGAATGTAAAGTGGCATTGTCTGCTTTGTAGAATGAGCCATCTGTGGGTACCAGAGTACCTGCTGTGTTGTCACCCTAGAATGCCTTCCTGTGTTGTTTCATTGTCTTTGTGCTCATCATGATGCAGCCTCGCAGTGAGCCCTGGCCCTTGCCTTCTTACTATTTTGGCATCCTTTTCTGTATGTTTCCCCATCTGGGGTACCCACTGGCCCCTACCCATAATTTTGGCTTTATAAGCACCATTTGAACCCTCACCTGGCTTCTAAGCATTCCTCTTGTGCTGTTGGGCCCCATCTGTCCAGCAGCCTTCCTGGACACCTCATGTCCAGGCAGCCCAATCTCAAGTAGGTACCCCTTCACCTTGGCCTCGGGTGTGCTGAGCTGTGTTCTTTGGTGCTGTGGCTGCCATTCTAGGTCACCTGAAGTGACCCTGAGCTCCCCTACACCAGGAGGCTGGATCTTGGGTTTCTAGAATAGTCCATTATATTGCCCTGTATCTCCTCTTAGTCAGTCTCAGAGCTAATTGCTACAAACCAAAATTAGAATGTTTACCTAGTGGAACCCACTGCTGACTGCCAAGGATCCCTAGTTCCTAGGGTGGCATATAATGAAGACAATCTATTTCTCTTGTAACCTGGCATCATTGTTTGCCTTCCACCGTGGGAAAGCTTACGTTTGCAGCCTTTTTCTTCTCAGGAGGATGTAGACACCACCGACTTTGGAGGTTGTTGAGACTGGGATGCAGTGGCCAGTGTCTTGGATGCTAACATGCCAGTAACACATAGGTAACAAGGCAGCGCAGGCCATCTAGTCCAGTACTGCAGTCTGGCCAGTAATAGGGCTCTATCTTCCTGGACAGTGATTAACTCAGGGAAGCACTATGACCCAGTGGAGCCTATATAAATTGGTGGATCAACTCCTGAGCACAGCAATACCTAATCTCAGGGAAATGGGTTTGGTTTGGGGGTGGCAGGACTTGGCAGGCCCTTTGGAGGACCTACCACTTTGGTTCCTCCTGCAGTTCATCTGACCTGTGTGTATCACACACTCTTCAGTGAGTGTTGAGGTTATGCACACTGTTGGGCAGGACCTGATATGTTGAACCCTCTGGTCCTGCATGGTACACACACTCTTGGTCATCTTGGTTACTTTCTAGTGTGACTTTGGAGTGAGTGTCTTAATGTTTTCATGCTTGGGTACTTATTGTGATAAGGGGCTAGTGTCATTTTGTGGGGGTCTGAGGTGTGATGGTGGTGGTGGCAGTACCTGGCTTCTTTTTAGTCGTTCTGCTTGTGAGGAATGTGCTGTCTCCCTCACATGAAGAAAGGGGTTAGGGGATTGTTTCCAGAGGTCAGGCAGCTAGAAGGGGCTGAGGCAGAACCCTGACTCCACCTGGGCCAGTAGACTTGCAGGGTGGACTTGAGTTCTCAAGACCCTCACATTTTTCCTGTAACTCTTCTTGTTTTTAGACAGGACTCCAGGATGTAGATCAGCAGGCTTGGAGATGGTGTTACTCCTGACTCAACCTCTTGAGTGCCTGGTGGGGGAGTAGGAGTAGGGGACATTAGAAGGCATCATAGTTTGCTCCTTATAAGAAGCATCTTAAGGGACATGAGAAATGGCCACAAGAGCATTGTCAGTTCCCACTGTGTGCTAACTTGTGCTAGGCAGGCCACTTTACAGATAAGACAGTAAGGTTTGGTGAGGCTCTGCATCTTTCTAACATGAGGCTGAGAGCTTGTGCTCATCAGGAGGCACAGCTGCCCACACAGAAAGGCACCCAGGACACCAGTGCCCCCATGCATAGATACTTCTGTGGCCTTGAACACTTACTTAGGCTTCTGTGATGCAGAGAGTCTGCCATCCCTTTAGCAAAATGTGGTTTCAGTGGTGTCACAGGAGCTCCTGAGTGGGTCAGCTCTATCCTGTGGGCTCTTGTAGTGAGAATCTTCGTCTTCAAGTACGTGTTGATGTTGGGCCTTGATGAAATCCTCCAGGGCTCTCCCTGTATCCTGCCCTGGTAAAGGGAGATGGATGGGAAGAAGGATCATTTAATATGCAAGAAATGGGTAGTTCAGCCTGGGTTGGATCTCTCCAGCTCTGTCTAGAGTTGTGTCCTTTGGACAGATTACATCAGATGTCTATCTATGCATCACTAAGGATCCTTATAGTTATCTAGGCCTGGAGTTGCACCAAGATCAAATCTTAACTCCACGCATTCAACTGTGCTCCAACCACCTCCATACACTCAATGACTTTCAGAAGCTGCTTGGAGACATTCAATGGCTCAGGCCCTACCTAAAATTACCCACTGATGTGCTTCTGCTCCTTAATGAGGTCTGAAGGGGGACACTGATCCTTCTTCTCCCCCCCCCCCCACCATGCTCACCCCTGCTGCTCAAAGTGCCTTGACCCAAGTAGCTGAGGCCATTAGCCAAAACTCTCCTTCTGGTATTTGTTGTTCTTGCCACCCCTCATATACCTTCTTCTGGCAGAAATCCACATGTCCTAAAAGAAAAGGGCATCCCTTGCTTTGGGTACACCTCCCTATATCCTTCACCAAAGTAATAGGCCTAAAAGGGGTGCTAGGATTGAGGGGAGCAAGGTGGTCAGCCAGGGGGAAGCGGAGAACCAGGTTTTAAGCCATCCAACTTCCTTTTCTCTTTCCCTTTTCCTTCTCTCTAGGCCTTATCTAACTTTGGTCATGCTATCTCTTGCAATTCCTATATGGTCTGTATAAAAACAACACTCTTCCTTAAGGGCAGCACAAAGTGTCTTGTCAGTAGTTCCCCAGATAGAAGCTGATTCTGTTCCCAGCACTTCCAAAATTAACAAATATGGGGTTCTATAGAGTTCCTAATACTTACATGGTCCATAGCCATCTGAAGCTACAGTTCCAGGATACCCTTTTCTGACTCTTAAGAATACCAGGTGTGCATGTGGTCCACATGCATACACACAGGCAAAACACATATAAAATAAATTACTTTTACAAAGTAAAAATACATGCCCATGGGGGCCTTCCTCTTCTATGTTCTGATTCTGTCTGTCCAATTACCACAGTTCTCTTTGTGGACCCGTCATTTCCTTACAGCACAGGCACCTGTTTCAAGTTGACTTTGAGATAGAAATCTCAAGTGTGTCTTGAGCCTTAGGATGAAGTGCTCTATTGTCTTTGTTCAGAGCTGCATCTTGATCCATCTGACACTTGTGTGACTAGTATAGTGGTTTAGAGAATATTTCCTTAAAAAACCCAGTCTGCCACATCCACACATTGCATCCCAGCTGATGATGGCCTGTAGACAACTGGTTCTGTTGTGCACAGTGAAGTGTGTTTTCCTGAGTTCCTCTGGAGAAGGCAAAGTTCAGAGGTCTTGAATGGACATGTGTCCAAGTGCCCCCCCCCAAGTGTAGTTCTGTGAACCTTGTGGCCTTGAGCAGGCCTTGATTGCTGTACATTTGTAAATGCAGCCTCTTTCCCCAGATGGATTTGGAATTATGTCATTGCAGTGATGGCCCAGTGTGTACTTCCTAGGATGGATGAAGGTGAAGGCATAGTAACATGGTAGTTTTTTTGCCTCCCATGGGAAAGCTACCCCAGGATCCTCTTAGCAGCAGAACAAGGGTGTGGGTAGAATTTACATAGATCAGCAGCAGGTGGAGCAATGAGTCCCATCAAGCCTTCAGCAGCCCAACGTTTATGGGTAGTTCTGTCCATTGTTAGCACAGTCCTTCCAGCACTGGCCTGATCCTGTAGGACAGACTTCCAATGGCTCACAGTTCCCAAGAGCCTTGGCATCCACAAGTGGCCCTGTGATCTTGGGACTGTGAACACTTTTATCCTCTGCCTCAGTGTACTTTTTTTTTTTTTTTTTTTTTTTATTCTCCTTGACTTTCAGTACACAGTAGTTAAGGCGCTGTTGACAGCTATGTCTTTTGGAAAAAGACCTGCCTCAAGAGTGTAGAATATGTTCCATACAAGCAGGATATGGCCCAGAACATTAGGAGGTAGTATGTGGGGCTTTTAAATGAATTCCAAGCTGGATGTGATAGTGCAGACCTTTAATTTCGTAAGTTGGAAACCAGTCTGGTCTATAGATGAAGTGCCGGGATAGCCAGAGCTATAGAGACTTTGTCTCAAAAGCAAAACAAAGACAAAAACAAAATTCTGAGCTAGGGTTGTGTTTTAGTTTGAGTTCTTTGCTATAAAAGACCATGATCAAAAACAACTTGGGAACATTTCAGAGTGTGTTACTTTTGTTTATGTTGCATTTGTTTAGCTCTGTGAAGCTGTGCTACTGTGCCTGTCTAAAACACCCGGATGGTCCAATAAAGAGCTGAATGGCCAATAGCAAGGCAGGAGTAAGGATGGGCGGGGCTGGCAGGCAGAGAGAATATGTAGTAGGAGAAATCTGGGAGATAAAGAAAGCAGCCAGAAAGGAGGAGGGGCATCAGGGGCCAGTTGCTCAGCTACACAACGAACTAAGAGTAAAAGTGAAGTAGGTTACCAAAGTCGGAATATGTAAAAGCCCAGGGGCAAAAGGTAGACGGGATAATTTAAGAAAAGCTGGCAAGAAATAAGCCAAGCCAAGGCTCAGCATTTATAAGTAAGAATAAGTCTCCAAGTGTGATTTAATTGGGAGCTGGATGGTGCCTCCCCTCCCCCGAAAAAAAAAAAGAACAAAAACAACCAACAACAGTTTGGTGCCCAACGTGGGACTGGAGTAAAGGAAATTTAAGCAGGTATATTTGTCATCAGGAGAAGCCAAGGCAGGACCTGAAGCAGAGGCCATGGAGGATGGCTGCCTACTGACTTATTTTTTCTTCCTGGGCTGCTATGTTTTCTTTTTTTTACATAGCCTGGGATCATCTGCCAAGAGGTGGTGCTGCTCACAGTGGACTGTCGTGCCCCCCCCCCCCCCCCCCCCCGCATCAATCAAGGAAGTAACCCATATGCTTGACCCATAGGTTAGTATAATGGGGGCTTTTTTTTTTTCCTTAGCGGAGGTTCCCTCTTCTTGGATGACTCCAGCTTATGTCGAGTTTATAAAAAACTAGCATAGGCTGGGCTGGGCAGTGGTGGCACATGCCTTTAATCCTAGCACTTGGGAGGCAGAAGCAGGTGGATCTCTAAGTTCAAAACCAGCCTGATCTACAAAAGGGTGAGTTCCAGGAAAGCCAAGGCTATACAGAAAAGCCCTGTATCAAAACCAAACCAACCAACCAACCAGCCAATCAACCAACCAAACAAAAACCCTTACACATGCTACCTATACAACTTGACTGCAGATGTGTTTACACCTATGTCCTAGCCTTGAGGCTGCTAAGGCTGGAAGGTTGCTTGAGCCCAGGAATTTAGTGCCAGTCTGGCCAACTCAGTGAGTCCCTGCCCAGAAAATACATTCTGGCATTCAGGGTAGTTATTTTATTCTCCAGCTAGATACATCCCATGGTATGCCAGACTCACGGTTCTTGTGGCCTCCTCCAATAAAAGCTTAATAGATACTCTGATAGACAGCAAAGGTCACTGCCCTAGAATGGCTTCCTGAGGCGTGCTGACAGAGCTGAGTCTCCTATGTGCCTGAAGGCACATAACATAGGTCTGTGAAGCACTAGAAATGCCTGGTGAGGATTCCACAGTGGCAGATTTGGAGAGGAAGCTAATGTAGGTATCCCTTGCAGGCAGGGTGAGTGGCCTTCACAGCTCTGCTCAGAGCCTGTGCCTATGTGCATTGGAAGCTTTGAGTTCTGTCAACATTACTGGGTCAGAGAGGCCTCAGTTCTCAGATCCCCTCTGCCTTACTCAAGCAGACATGTTCAGATGTGGGAAGGATCTCAGAGGTAGAGTTGTTGTGGCCCCAGGCCTGCCAAGCCAAGCCTGGGGCCCTGAAGAGAGTGTCTGCCCATGTCCCCCAGACATCAAGGCAGCCGTCATTAGGCTCTTGTCATATATGGGTGTGGAGGTTGTGACTAGGTCACAATAGGTTGAAGTCCACTGCCTAGGAACTTCTACAGCTCCTGCTGGGTTCTGGAGTGCTTACAAGGCCCTGTTTAATTGTGGTCTTGAGCTGATGTTTCCATGCTCCCAAGAAGGTAACTTGTCAGGCCCTCACAGCGGAGGTAATTCTGTCTTCTCTTTTGATTGCCCCTGTTTGGGGCCATGTGTCCCCATCAGTTGCTGTCCCTGTGCAAAAGAGCAGAAAGCCCAGAAATAACTTGGGGACCAATCAGAATATAAAGGTCCTAGTAAAAGGACGCTTTAAAAGCACAGGCACTGATGCTCAACTAGAATTTCATACCTGGCTAACTTTGTGTGTCTGACTTGGGATAAATTACATATGCTACCTATACAACTTGACTGCAGAAGTGTTAATTTACTGAGTTGATTGATTCCACTATCTGTGCTGACCATGTTCTGTCCCCAATCTACATAGATGTTGGTAACATCTATGTATTGGCAAACGGTGGATAGTGTTATGAGTAGAGATGTGATCGTCTGTCTGGTTCAGGTTCTTGCTTTCAGTTCTGTTGGCAGTGTATTAGTGACTTTTCTGTTGCTGTGATTAGAAGGGAGAGTTTGGGTCTCCAAACCAGAGGGTTAAGAGTCTGGCACCATCAGTTGGGTGTGGTGGCACACACCTGTAATCCCCAGCTCTTGGGAGGCAGAGCTCTATGAGTTCAAGGCTAAAAACCATGTCTCTAGTTCTTAGTTCCAGGACAACAAGGGCTACACAAAACCCTGTATCAAAAAACCAGGGAGAGGGGCTGGGGAGACAGATCAATGGTTAAGTGCATTAGCTGATCTTCCAGGGGACCTGGGTCTAATTCCCAGTACCCATATGGTAACTCAAAAACTGTCTGTAACTCCAATTCCAGGGGAGCCGATAGCCTCAGGCAAGACACCAATGCACATAAAAATAAATAAATACATACATACATACATACATACATACATACATACATACATACATACATACGACATAATTGTGATCTGGAGGCATCGCAGCAGGTAGGTATGGGGTTCTGCCTTGAAAGTGCCTCTGCCAAGAAATGAGACCACTGCTTTCCAGTTTAGCCAGCCTCAGGAGTTCTTAGGACAAGGCAGAAGGCTGCCACATTCTCTGCCAAATATTCCAGGAATGGTCTGCCCAGCTGCTGATATTGTTCCCTCTGAAACCTTAAGCTCACCTTCCGTGAGCTCTACAGGCTCCTATAAGCATGGCTTATAAAACCCTGCTTACAACATTCAACCATTTTTCTAGTTCAAAGTCCCAGCCTTGAATATTCCTCCAAAAAAAAGCATGGTTAGGCCTGTTACAATAGCCTGGTACCAACTTTTCTGTTGCTGTGATAAAATACCATGACCAAGAAGAACACCTATTTGGGCTTAAATGGTTTCAGAGACTTATAGTTCATGATAGTGGAGCAGAGGGAGTAGGTACAGCTGAAGCAGTTAAAGGCTCACATTTTAAACTACAAAGAAGTGTGCGCGCACAAGGAATGATGTGAGGTGAGGTTTTTGCAATCCCCTAGTCTCTCTTCCCACTGACTGATGTACTATCTCCAGCAAAGTCACTTTTTTTTTGAGGGGGGAGGGATTAGTTTCTGTGTATCAGCCTTGGCTGTCCTGGAACTGATTCTATAGACCAGGATAGCATCAAACTCACAAATCTGCCAGGCTCATCAAAGTTACTCTTAAATCTACCCCAGAAGTGCCACACTGGGGGCCAAGAATTCAAATACCTGTGAAACTATAGGAGCCATCTCATTCAGTTCACTACAGGCTCTATGCCGAAAGGAGCATGTTGCTTTTGACTTGCCTCTTGGGGAGATGAAGGACGAGAACAGGGGAAATGTGACATCTTTGGGAGAGGGCACAGGTAGAGTACTCACCTTAGGCCCTGTTCAGTGGTGACTGCTGGGGGAAGTTAAAAGCAGGATACTTGATTACTGGAGGTGGTCTGAACACACAGGGAACTAGCAGGGCGCCAGGCCCTGTTCTGGTGGCATTTCTGTGGCTTATGAAGACTTTGTTGGTTGATAATATTTTGGTGTTTCTCATTCCCTGAGCATGGCTTATAAAACCATGGGCTCAGCCTCATTTAGTGAGGGGCCATATATGACATCAGGAACTGCTGGCATATATTGCCACCAGACTCTTAAGTGTCCCTTAGTTGAGTATGGTGGTGAACAAGTAACTATCCTTCACTCCCACATATGCAGCCTTCTATGCTCTGTGGCCTCTGCCTGGACCCTTCCTCCTGCTTATGTCCTAATCCCTTCCTGGCCCCCATCATCCCAGTTTCTAAAGCTAGCCAGTACTGTCTGCCTGGCATTCTCTATTAGGCAGCCAGAGTGAGCTGTCACTTCTCAGGCAGAGCACAGTTCTCGGTTTCTCTCTAAACCCTGATCCCCGTCTTTGCTGTCCACCCACTCTCCCCTTGTGGATATGATTCCCCTTCCTGTACACCCCCACTTTCGCTTTCAACTCCCTCTGTTGCCCCTCACTGGAAGTCCCAAAACATTCCAAGCTTCCCATCTCAGCCCTGCTGGCCTTCACTGTTTGAAGTGCTTTTAATCAGGCGTCTATGCCCTTTGAGGTCAGCAGTTAGCCGTGCTTCAAGGCCACGGACTGTGCATTGCTGGGACAGGGAGCTGAGCAGCCAGACAAGAGCCAGTGTGTGGCCACCAGACCGCTTGTGCTCCAACCCCAATGTGTGATCCCAGCCAGGTCAGGTGACCTCTCAATCCCTTGGTTGGCTACTTCTAAAAGGCACAGTCTTTTGTGGAGTTTGTGGAGGAAATGCTTAATAGTAAAGTTGTTTCTGCTTGCTTCCACTGAGGCAGAGCACCCCCTCCCCCTGCATTATCCCTTCCGCGCACTTTGTTTGCCATAGCTCAGAGGCCTCTCAGCTCATGCACTGTGTTGACAGTGCAGAGGTGTGCAAAGAAGGTAGTGTTGGAGCCATTGGCAGGAGGCAAGGACCTGGGGAGTGGCTGGGCTTGATGACATGGTGGGTCAGTTCTTGGTCCGAAGTGTGGGACAGCTGCATTCTAAGGAACCTGGAGGACTGTTGTTAACTTTGATGAGAGATCAGGTTTCTTTGCACCAGCTGTGTGTAGCCTGGGTAAAGAGGTACATCCTGAGACCAGACCAGACACAAGTTCATGGCTGGAGGTAGGAAAGGTTGCTACTGAAGACTCACTCATTGGAGTGAGGGAACGGGGGTCTTGTTCTCTTGGGCTGGTTGCTTTAGAGCTGCTGTGCTTGCTGCTGCTGTGTTTGATGATTTAGTTGCGTGCTTTGGTGGGAGATTGTGCTCCAGGGCAGAGTGCCACAATCTCTGTAGTCCTCAGAGCCCTGGGGCATTGACCCTACAGCTGGGGAAGAGAATAGCAGTGCGGGTGCTACAATGAGACCTTTGTTTAGCCATCCTAGTGATGCAGGTAAAGGGGCTTTGAGGAAATTGGGTGTACTTAGACTGTTTCTCAGAGAGGATGGGAATTGCAGCCTGGCTAACCCACATCTGCCCTAGTGTGAATCTTTGAGGTACCCAGCTTCCTCAGGCCAGATGAATTCTGCTCCTCTATCATACACACTGGCATAGCATAGGCTCTCTGTCCTCATATTTCTTTACTTCAGCCTCACCTTTTACCTTCCTCCTCTTTACTTAGGTATTTGTGTGCCCTGAAACATTCTGTCTGTGTTGAGAGGCGGGGCTTGAGGACTGCTGTTCCCTATACTATGTGAAGCCACCAAAGAAACCTTGGAGCAGCTGGATAAGAACTTAGAACAGGAAGGCAACGGGGTCTCAGGGTGTCAGCCTGGGCAACATAGCAAGACACTGACAGAAAACTGGGGGAGGAGATGTCTAACTAGATGGAGGCAACATAATTAAGTACTAACTAGGGTTAACTAGCAAGGACTGTGCATGCTCCACAGCCACATGTATCTATATTCTCACCTGACAAGGCAGGCACCGTTGCCCTCATCTTGTTCAGGAAGTTTAAGTTGGATCCAGAACTTGGTTTCTGTTTTATTTTCTATTGAATGTATTCCATCTTTATGATTTTGGCTTTATTCCCCCTTTTACATTATTTATTTGTGTGCGTGAATGCATGTATAGGCAACCTTTGGTAGTTTGTTTAGTCTGCCAACTGGGGATGGAACTCAGATCATCAGGTCTGCACAGTAAATGCTGTCTATATCTGCAGAGCCATCTTGCTGGCCTGTGATGGTTTCTGGTGACAGGGTTTCTCTGGGTAGCCCTGGCTGTCCTAGAACTTGCTCTGTAGAGCAGGTTGTCCTTTAACTCAGAGATCCATCTGCCTCTGCCTCCTGAGTGCTGGGTGTGCACCTTGTTTGTTGAGTCTCATATTCAGTTTAGCTGTTGTGAACGAAGTGGGAAATAGTGGTGACAGCTGCGTCCCTCCAGGAGGAGCTGCCAAATAGTCTGACTTTGTTGGACATGTGGCACATGTGACCCTAGGCAGAGCTAGGGTCGTATATATATCTTTCCCTGGGAAGTAGGAGATTTAGCAATGCTTTCCAGTAGAGATCACAGCCATCAGTCCTTGGGCCACGGTTTCCATACAAATGTCCTAAAATCACGCAGCTCTCTTGAAGAGAAGTCCAGGCCTTGGTCATCTTAGCTATGTTTGGTGAACTCACTCGGGCTTGTTGTTAGCTCTGCCACCCTTGTCGTTGTGATGAGAAAGGGCAGGTCTGGACAACCTTTGGGGTTAACCTGTTTCAGGACTTGTTTGCAGATTTGGGGCTATAGCATAGAGTGCCACATATGAGGGCCACAGGCAAAGGAGACTGAGCAGATGAGAAGAGACAGTGAGCTGTGGAGTCCCATCCCAGACCTCATTTAACCAGCACAAAGGAGAAAGCTCTTAGGAGATTCAGGGAGGCCTTGTCACCCCCTTTCCTTTAGGAGAGAGGTGGATTTGCTTAAGCCTACTGGCCTGCCCCAAACTGCAGGAGCATCTCCACACTGTGCCATCATGTCCCTGAAGGGATGATTGATTGCTCAGTGGGACATGGCATTGGCACACAAGGCTCCAAGTTTGAGCAGGTGGCAGAGCCTCATTTTCCTTTCTGTCTCCAAAAGAAGGGTCCATGGTGCTGTCTGGTGGAGGCTGGACCAGAAATACAAGCCATAGACATTGCTGGCACTGCCTCTTCATTCCCTACTGGTGACTAGATACACGCTCCCATGCTTGTGTAGAGTCAGGAGGTTACCAGGTCAGGAGTGTTCAGCTCCCTGGAGTCCTTTTTGAAGACAGCGCATTTACACCCCCATCCCTATGTTGGGCCCGTAGCACTGTCAGCTGAGGATTGAAAGCACTTGAGCAGTAGCAGTTGCCAGAAAAAGATTTGGACACTTGTGACCAGCTTGAGCCACTGGGATCGGGTTCCTAAGGGAAACTGAGAGAAAGAAGGAAGTGTGAAGGCATGCCTTCCAGTACTGGCTGCAGGCTGTGGCAAAAGGGCAGAACACTGGAGAAGCAGCCACATTAAGGATTGCAGATGCAGGGTGAGCAGGTGTGTGTACTTGGAAAGCCAGATGATTAGGACACACAGCAAGAAACGGTTATAATGCCTGCACCAGGACATAGGAGGCTGCCCCCTGGTGACTTGATTCCCTACCCAGCATGGCGGTTAGTAGAGGTTAGGCCTGATGCTGGTCTCTGCACAGACTGTACTTTATACTAACATGCCCAAGTTATTGCAGGGTATTTTATCTTGAACATTTGATGACAGGGATCCCAAGTCTCACCACAGGGCTCTGTCCTCCAGCTTTTTAGTCATGGTGGGATCCTGGTCTTTGGGGTTAATTGTGCAGCCCTAACCATATTGGGCATGTAATTGGTTCTGGGCCAGAACAGAGTACTGGTGTGGTCCCTTAGTTCGGCAGGAGTAGGGAGTGCAACACCTAGCCCTGTCCCTGGTCCACTAAAGGCTGCCCAATGCTATTAGACTCTCAATGCCACATGCATGGCCTAGTAAGCTGTGGTGGCCTGCTGGTATGTCTTCACCCTAACCCCTGGGTGGACAGGCTTCTCTGTCCACTATCTTGAGACTTTCCTGTCACCAAGTTCCCACAGTGGTTGTGATGTTCCGTCTGCATGTCCTCCATTGCAATCAGTTCAGTTTCCAAGAAAGTAGATGGAAGAGCTTTATTTATTTATTTATTTGTTTGTTCTGGCACATTCCAGGAACGCTGCTTTGAGAGCGAAGACTCCCAAAAGCCAGTTGGCCTTGCTGAGAAAGTGTAGCTTGAAAGAGTAATAGCCCACACCACTGAGTACGTCCTCAGTAGAACAGAAGTGAGTAGTTTCTCTGTGCCTGGCTAGGATCTCCCCAGCCTGCTCCAGGACAGCACATTCATGTTCTTCATGAGAATCACTTCTGTCCCTGTTATTCCTCATGAACAGCAGTTGGATATAGGCCAAAATGTGCTCTCCAGACACTTAATTAATGTATACATTGCTCATCTTGCCCCAGAAAGAGAGACCCCAGCCAGACATTTGTAGTATTGGGAGTAAACACGGCACTCAGTAGGGAGAGACCTCATCTCTCTACTGATGGGATCCCTGCTGTGTGCCTCTGTGATGGAAGTAAGCAAAACCTAGGTCCCTGCATTCCATGGGTTGTGTGTGTATGTGTGATCACCAGATCTCAAGAGAGCTGGTGTGAGGTTGGTGGATCATTTTTGAGGGCTCCCCCCACCCTTGCTGGAATAGGCAGACTTTGATGGCGGATGGGAATGGGAGGTAATGTGCTGGCTTTGCCTTGGGCCCAGCAAAGTGGTGGAGGGGGATCTGCTGTTGTTAAGGTGATCATGACTTCATCCTGTTGGCATCTGACAGATGCCACTGGGGTCACTGTTGGCAAATTTGTTCATTTCTCCTTGCTGCCTGTGATTGGTGGCTCTGTACTGTGCCTCACACTGATTTGTGACGGGCACCATAGATCAGTGACAAGTGCAAGCTGTGTGTAACACGTCTGTGCCATCTTAAGGTTGGGATATGTAGTGATGTTGCAAGGCAGTGGTCAGTGACGCAGTTTCCTGGACCCTAAGAAACACCCCTATCCTATGTTACTGCCTGTCACTGGTCCCACCCACAGGAGCTACTACTATCCTTGCTGGAAGCCAATGGCTCTTAGAAATGCTGGGGGGAGGGCAGGAGAAGGGGAACACCCTTTTGGCCTAGAGCTCTGAAACTGAATGGATGAGGTTGTGGGCGTGCCGCAAGTGTGAACAATACTATGAGATAACTAGCTCCCTGCACATGGCAGTGAGTGAACTGTGCTGCCAGGTATGCAGGCTTGAAAGCCTGTGCTTGCTAGCTGGTGACATCCTGCTCCAGGACATCACTCTCATGTTCTTCACCCTCTCCTCTCCTGTCACCCTTGCCTTTCATCCGCAATAGTTCTTCGGAAGCTTGTCATACCCCGCCTCCCCTAGAAGACTCTGAGGCTGACATGAGAGGGCGGTCCCCTGTGGAGTGCTTGTGAACCTTAGCTCTGCACAATCTTTGTGAGTTTAGGATTGTCATGGAAATCCAGTGAAGTTGAAGCAAGAGTCCTCAGCCTACTATTGAGCACAGAGGTGCTGGGTCTGGGGCCTTTCTCAAAGCCTCTGTGTGCCTGCCTGTGGGGGCATGTGAATCCCATAGAAGGCTCCATTAAACAAGACCTCAGGTCCCTCACTGGGAGAACAGTATGGAAACCAGGAAACTGGCTCTTCACAGATGCACACCATACTCCCAGGGTGGGGCAGTGTGCCAGGCACTCCCACTTGTCTCTCTTAGGGTGGCTATGGCACTTGCTGCAGGTGCTGTTATAGGGAGTCACTGTTGATTGTAAGTTAGAGCTACCTTGCCTTTTCTGGGAAGTTGGCTCCTACTCCTGGTGAAATATGTGAGACACCACAGGCAGGCTAGAGATTAGGCCTCCTTGCTGAGACACCATTGCCAGCACAGCTATAGCATAGCTC
This sequence comes from Phyllotis vaccarum, assembly GCA_033318265.1. Taxonomy (NCBI): domain Eukaryota; kingdom Metazoa; phylum Chordata; class Mammalia; order Rodentia; family Cricetidae; genus Phyllotis; species Phyllotis vaccarum. The sequence goes on along the minus strand of JARWLC010000002.1, from coordinate 176,392,382 downwards.
TTAAGGGCCTAACTTCCCTGCCTAACCCAGAGTCAGTCTTTCCCACTCTGCTGTGGATACGAGTCTGTGGGATGTCTTAAGTTTCAGAAAGAAGCACTGGTGCTCATAAGTTCCTGATGGGGTCTGATGTGAAATTGGAGTATACTCTGTGTCTTTGTTCTTGATCCAGCATTGCCCTTATTTTACTGGAGAGAGACAGAGTCCAAGGGACCGTTTCTTCTGGGGTTGGGGATGCTTGTTTCTGTAACAAAGACATGTTTCTGCTTTGGCCTCACTGCTTCTGTTTTCTGTGTGCTTTGTGATACCTTACCCTCTATTTTTTCAACTCTATTAAACTATAATTGACATACAATAAAGTGAATTTGAAAGCTGTAACTAGGTAAATATTACGTGTGGGGTGTGTGTGATGGGTGGGTGGGTGCATGTAGAGATCTGAGAACAACTGCTTGGGTTCTGTTCTCTCTATTTGCCTTTGCATGGGTTTGGGGGATCAACTCAAGTGGCTAGGCTCCCCAGAGGTAGGAAGATCCAGAGTTTGAGGTCATCCATATGAATGAATGAATGAATGAATGAATGAATGACCAATTTACTTATGCCTTATCAACATTTGATAAGGTTGGTCCTTTTAATTTTAGCTGTTCAGGGAGTATGTGGTGATTACTCATGACTGATGGTGTTGCTCACCTCTGTGTGTCTGCTCTTTGTATCTTCCATGATGAAAAGTCTGAATGAGCTTATTATTTGCCAGCTGGCTACTCACTTCATTTATTTGCCTGATTATTAAAGGGTTCTTGTTACTGTTGTTTTTGTTGGTTTCTGTGGGGTGTGCATATGTGCATGCAGCTCTGTGTGTGAGTGTTTAAGTCAGAGAACAATTAGTAGGAGTTGATCTTCTCCTGTGTGTGTCCTAGCGACCAACAGCAGGTTGTCAGACTGGGTGGCCAGGGAGTCTCCGAATTCCATGTGAATTTTAGAATCAGTGTGCCACTTTCCTCAAAAGATCTGCTTGAATTGACATTTTTACTAAGTCTACTGTTGATTAGTTTTGGAGAGTGGTAGAGTGTTGTGATGCAAAAAGTCTTGGCATCTGCACTGACTGACCTGCTTTATTTTCTCAGCTGTGTTTTCGAGTTTTCAGTGTTAAGGTTTTGCATGTAGTGAAATTCTTTTGTAAATATTTATCTTGATAATTCTTTTTTTTTTAATTATTATTATGAATACAATGTCCCCCCTGCATGTACTGCTACAGGCCAGAAGAGGGTGCTAGATCTCATTCTAGATGGTTGTGAGACACCATGTAGGTGTTGGAAATTGAACTCAAGACCTCTGAAGAGGAGCCAGTGCTCTTAAACCGCTGAACTATCTCTCCAGCCCAGATAATTCTTAAAGAATTAAATTTAACATTTATTCATTATTTTGTGCATGTTCACATATGTCACAGGACAACCTGGAGGAGTCAGTTCTATCCTGCGGGTTGGGGATTAAACTCAGGTTGTTAGGCTCGGTGGCCAGGTATCATCTCCTTTCATATTTACTTGCTGTTGTCAGTAGGGATTGGCATGGAGTCTTTAACTTCTGAGCTTGTGGTGGAAATACTGCCTCCTGTAGCTCTGCTCAGATGCCCTAAGAGCTTCCTAAGGACTAACATGTACTAGGGGACGTGACAGTCACCCCTCCTTCCTGTTTTGAAGACCTCTTCTGTCCTTTTCTTGCCTAATTGCACTGGCTAAAACCTCCTGTCCAGAGCTGAGTAGAAATGACCACCCATTTCTTGTAGCTTGCTCTCTTAGTGAGGAGACAAGTGTCGTCTTGCTGTTAGTGAGGCAGGTTTTCTCTGTTCCCGGTGGCCAGGTTTCTCCCGGGCCAGCAGCCTTGCTGCTTATGTCTACCTGTCTGCTGTGGTTTGGGTTTTATCTTTGACCTATTCTATCCACTTAGCCTGCTTTTCACATGATAGCCCCCCGCCTCACCTCCTCTCCCTCTGCTGCTTTCTTTCCTTGCACAATCCTTGAAAAATCACACGAATGTCCTCACCTTACTGGTGAGACACTGACAGCATGGAGGCAGGTATGTGCCAACTACACAGGGCCAGCAGGTGAGGTTGGTTATGAGCCGGGATGGCTGGTATCCTTCTTTGATACATGGAGAGACCCATGCCCTACTGGGTTCAGTTGGTGCATGGTCCCTGAGAAGAAGGTGACAGGGAACTGCCAAGAGAGCTTCAAAGTGTCTTTGTGTCACTTCCTGCTCTGACCCCAGCAGCTGTAGGCGGTCAGTTCCATGTGAATTGTATGGTGCACTCTGTGGCACTGCTGTCGGGAGACGGGTGTGTTGACACTGTTTAGACCTTGGTCCATGGGTAAGATATGTGCCCTTTTAGACTTCAGGATTCACACCGCTTATGACCGGGATTTTTTGTTTTGTTTTGATTTGTTTTTTGAGACAGAGCCTCCCTGTATCATTAGGTAACCTGGAACTTGTTATGTAGACCAAGCTAGCCTCAAAGTCATAGAGATCTACCCGAATCTGCCTCCCTTGGTATTTACTTATTTTATATGTATGTGTATGCCAGTTGTCCTCTGAGGTCAGAAGAGGGCATTGGAGCCTCTTGAATGATTATGAATGGTTGTGAGTCATCATGTAGATGTTAGAAATTTGAACCCTGTTTTTTCTGCAGGAACAAATGCTCTTAACTAATGAGCCATCTCCCCAGCTTGCTGTTATTTTGTTTGCTTTCTAGTATTCCTCCCATGTTTTAGAGATAGGGTCTATCTCTGTAGTCTGGGCTAGTCTTAATTCACTGTACTTCTCCTGAGTGTTGGGATGACAGGCTAATGTGACACCACAGTAAGCTAACAAACTGTGTATTAGTGTTTGGGCATGTGTAGGAATGAATTTGTGCACATGTATGTGGAGATCAGAGAAGATTCACCTATTATTATTATTATTCTCATTTTTGAAGCAGTATGACTCATTAGCTTGGAGCTTGCCAAGTAGGCTTGACTGGTTGGCCAATGAGCCCCAGGGGCCTGCCTCTATTGCTGGGGATTGCAAGCACACATCTTCACACAAAAGTCAGGAGTTATCTCTCTGGCTCCCAAATAGGCTATTTGAAACAACATTCCTGTAGGTGTAGCAGCCCAAGTAGTGCACAGCATGTTGTCTGTGGTTTCCCAGGTTCATGGGAGAAGAGCTAGGCTCAGGTGGGTACCTGGTCCTGCTTTGGGCTGGTGCAGATGCCAGGTGGTTCCCACCATCTGCTCCTAATCAGCCCAGGTGTGTATGCACAGCCTCACTGCCTGTTCTCAGCTGGCTTGGAAGCCTGCTTCCTAACAGTTCCTGGAAAGCTGACTCTCTTGTTTGAGATATGCCTTCTGTACAAGGTGTGGACCAAGTACTGTGTTTCCTCCCCTGGTGTTGGACCATTTCCAGCCTCCTGGAGCTGATGTTCTTAGCAGCTCTTCCTAGTAGAGTGAGGCCAGGTGGAGGAGCCCCAGCCAGCCTACTGTCCTCCGACAGTCACCAGGACACTTCTGTGAGGTGTGATAAGAAATAGAAAGCTGTGCCTGGTTTGCGGGCTTTCCAGTTACATGGGTGGAGCAGTAGAAAGCTCACAGATGACACTTGGGCAGCTCAGTGCACTCATGAAGGGTTTGTGGACTGGATCCATGGTCTGGAAAATCTACTTTGCTTCTCTGTTCCTGACCAAAAGCCAAAGGGGAGGGACAGTTTGTAGGTGTTGTGTGAAGACAGATGTGCCTCCCTTCTCTTATCTTTCTTCTGTTGCTGAAGAGGTTAGCTGTGGATGTGGATGCAGATATCCGCTTCTGCTGTTCCAAGCTCTGGACTTCCTCCTTTTGGGGTGATTTATGGCATACAATGAGTGGTCTGCATGCTGCTTGCACCCAGGCCGGGTTCCTCATCTCCTCGGCCAAGTTGTGGCATGTGGTGGCATGCTCTGTCGGTCGATGCTCTTGCATGTTTTAGGCAGGGCCACTTAAACAGTGACAAGGTACCTAGGTGCTGGCTATGGGAAGCAGGTAGATCCTGTTGATAGGGAAAGGCTTTTGTAACTGCTGACAGTGCTTGTGGGGCTCTGCCCCACTGTCCTTTTTCTGAGAAACTGTGAGTGGGAAATCTGGCCTCTCTGAGTTTATGGCACCCATTGGGTCCTAGTGGAGAAAGCTGCCTTAACTAAGCATCCTAGGAGCTCACATGATGCACGAGGCTGCTGATACTGGTGACATGCACCCCAACAGGCTCCCTGGCTCATCCAGTTATAAGCCAAGGAAGAGCAAGAGATTGTTTCTTCTAGAGCATGTCCTGCAGCACTCATTCTGTTCACGGGTATCCTTAACAATGGCAGCTGGGGGACAGAGTGCTGCTCTCAGCAGGGAGTGCACAGTACACTGAAGACTCACAGATTGCTAGCTTCTGGGTGCCATCTGTGGTGTGTTTTGGTTTGGAAGGCACAGCTTACTTGCTGATCAACACATCCAGAGTCTTTTGAATTCAGTGGGCTTTATACGTTTTTTGTCTAGACCATTCTTTATTAAAAGAAAAAGGAGAAGAAAAAAAAAAGCTACCTAAAAACCACAAAGACACCACCATGTACTGATTTTTCAAAGGATGTGGTGCTGAAGCTTCATCCAAGACTGCTGGGCAGATCCTGAGGATTGTGTTGCACAGATGTAGCTGCAGGAGCTTCTGCCAGGCAGTGCCTGGGAGTGCTGGCCAGATGGTGAGACAGCAGGCCACCCACCAGCAGGTTCTCAGGCCCTCACCTAGGGAATACCATCAGGCATGAACTGTCCTGGGATCTACCTGGTCCTCGTTCTTCAATCGCTCTTGAGAAGAGACAAATGACACAGCACTGGGATCATCTGAGGGGCTTCATGCAGCTCCAAGGAGCTGTTAATATGCATGTCTCTGCTGTTGCAGGTTGGGGTGAGTTAATCATAGGGTGCTGGCACACTAGCTGGATGCACCCCACCATACTCAAAAAAGCAGATTGTGCATGGTGGGTAGAACCTGTGCCAGACCAGTGGTACGTTTTCTGCCTTCTGTGGTCCATGTAGACCTCCCTCCATCTCCTCACTGGAAAATAAAGCTGCGTAATCCTTGGGTCCTGTTAAATGCCAGTGCCTCAGAGATACAATGGCAACTGCCAGCATCAGGGATTTGGATTAGCTGGGAAGAAGAGGGTGGTTAGCTGACCCGTGGAGACACCGGAACTCTTCGTGTTAGTGTCTCACTTCCCTGTTTCAGCTTGTTTATGGAAATTTCCCAAGGGTAGTGTGTTTTCTCAGGTCCCGGGGCTTTAGCAGTACAGCCCTAGAGTGGGAATCTGATGATGCCAGTCTACTCACAGAGCCAAGATTTACCTGCTGGGCTTCATTTTAAGGAGGACTCCAAACCTTTGTTTTGTTCTGTCTTCTGGAGAGGACACAGTAAGGCTACTGAATGGTCTTCCACTTTCTGCCATTCAGCTGAGGATGGTGGTGAGTAGCCATCAGGAGGCAGGGCTGGGCAGGCAGCACTCTACAGGACAAGTGGCTTGGCCTACACACCCCTTCATGATAGTCCACCTCTTTCACCTGGCCACAAACCACTTGATAGTATTTTCAATCCCCTTGCATTTGGGTAAGAAATGAGGGAACATTCATCCCTCATCTTGCCAATTCCTTGCTGGGCCTGTAGTCCCAAAAACATGACCAAGGCTGTGCTCCTCCTATACTTTCCAGGCCTCTTCTGCACACACAAGTTCTTGAATTAGTGCCACTCTCCAGATCCTCTTAGAGTGATGCACAAGACGTGCCTCAAGTTGAGCCCTGGTGAGCCGTCAGAGCGCCATAACTCCTGGGGGCACAGTACTTTTTGGCTCTGGTCTGTCAGTAGCTTAGGACCTTTCAGAGATCTATGAGGTGCTCTTGGAGTCTCTACAGGTGGATGGAATTGTAGCCTGAGTTCATGTAGCCTGGAGGCATTGGCAGGTATGACTCACTGTTCCTCCACTTCCTAGGGTTTCCTAGAGCCAGAGAGACTCTAGCTTAAAAGTGAAGGGAGTAGTCACTGCTTCTGATGGGTGCCACTTGCCATTTCTGGCACTCGACAGTGCTAGACCTGATGTTTTCTGCCTGGCCAGCTTCTCTTCAAAGCTCAGACTCATAGTGAGGTGAACTTCAGGTTCAGGTGTCATGAGTTTGTCTCACAGTTGTGAGTCAGCACAGGCTGTGGTCTCATGGGGAATGAAGGTGAAGGCCTTTCTGCGTCTTGGTTCTTGTGGCGGAGGTCCCTGCCTGATAGTAATAAGTGTATGCCCATGAGGTGTTAGCTTCCTGTTACCATGACAGAATGCCCAGCACAATCAGTGTAACAACAGGTAGAGAAATGTTTTGTTGCTGTTGGTAGGTTTTTTGTTTTTTGTTTTTTTCTTGCTTAGCATACATTGAAGTGGGATCATGTGCTAGAGCATAATCTTCTCATGGCAGACAAGAAGGGGGATGTGGGACAGAGAACTTAATGTCTCCTTAGGACATGCACCCAGTGGCCCTTCTGGAAAGCTTCATCCATGAATATTCCTGTTTCATCTGTTTCTGTGATGGTTCCTTGGCCCACCTTTGTATGGTAACCACAGGGATGCTGCCTGCTTCTCTAGTGCTCCTGCTGGCCACTGCAAATGTGCCTCCCCATGGGCATTTGAGTCATTGTGCACAGGCATGTGGGTACCACACTGGGTGCCCAGAAATGCAAACGAAGGAATGGGCAGGACCTGCCACTGATGGGGGAAGGGGTGGGAGACAGGCTTGGTGACACCGCTTGCTAGGGAAATACAGATTGGTCTGTCTATCCATCCAATGAACAAGTATGTGGTTCAAGGCCTGGTGCTTGGGGTCTCCTGATGGTAGAGCTATTTGGCAGGGAGCTTGGGAATATTTGGGCTCTGGGAATGAGTCCCAAAGGGAAAAAGAACCAGGCTATTCCTGACAGCAGCTGTTAATGACCCTCAGGCCTACAACATGAGTTCTGTAAGCTACACACCTACCCTGAAGCTGCCCTTCAGGGCCCTGCCAAGGGCTCTCCAGGCACAGTCGGAACAGTCAGTACCCATGAGGAGAGCATTGACATGCAGATACAAGTAACAACTAAGAAGACAGTAGTTTGTTATGGCAGCCCTGGGTTAGCCCTGACAGCTCTGTCCTAATAGCAGATCACCTGGCCTTCCTGCCAGCCCACACCACTCCCTCCAGCTCTTTCTTGCTTTCTACTTAGGCAGGTTAGCATACCCTGTGCTGGCCCAGAGAAGTGGGCCTTGTAGGTATGGCAGGAGACTCTTCAGGTAAATGGTCTGCAGCTGCAGGGAGACACAGGACAAGCCATTTTCTTCAGGGACTCTTGGTAACAGGGCAGAGCCATGGGACACTGAGCACCCACCCAGGCAGGGCTTCTTGATCCCTACAGCCCCCAGTAGGCACTTTGGCTGGTCTGCACAGCTTAGCATTTCTTGTGCTTTTGATGCACCAACCTAACACCTGATTCCCCTAGGTGTTCTGTCCTCCTCCTGTCTGGGTACAGGATGATATCTGTCCAAGGACAAGGACGCTCTGTGCTGCCAGGCTACTGGGGCTTAGGCAGATTCCTCTCTGCAAGGACTGCTGATCAGGGGTATGTGGGGACCTGGGGCTCTAAATATACCAGGGTGAGGTCACTGGGTGTAGATGAAGCCATGCAGCAAGCACAGGAGCTCAGTGGTACAGAGATCCCAGACCAGTGAACACCGACTTTGTCTTCCCTTGGGAATGACCTCCTCATAGCACATTCTTTGCATGGAATCCTCCCTATCTCCTGTCAGAGGTGAGTATAGGAGCCATGTTTTTAGGCAGGCCACCCACTCCTAGCCGCAGACAAAATATCACAAGTGGAGGCCTGTGTTCCCCGAAGAGGGGACTGGCTTGTCAACAGGAATACCCTGTGTAAGGGCTGTGTCTGCTCTATGGTCCCTATAGCTTCTCTCCCAGGAGTCAGAGGAAAGGAGGCATAGTGGCTACCTTCAGCTAGAAATAGGCAGACCAGAAAGGCTGGGGGTGCCTGGGCCTACAAACTATCTCTTGGTCTGGGAACCAACCTGGGCCCCTGTACTTCACCTGGCAGACCCAACTAAGATGTGGAGACAGGAACAATTCTGGGTTACCCATGTGAGTCAGGGAACTGATGTGATCAAGATTCTGGGGCTGGCATTGAAAGTGGAGGGAGGGCTGAGAGCCCAGGGACATGGTGTCTCTGAAGCTAGGAACAGCATTTGCATTTATGTGGCAGTAAGTAAGAAAATAAGAGATAGGGATCTATATGAATAGGGATGGATCCTCCCCAAGAGTCTTCAGCAAGAGGGCAGTTCACTGGCCCAGGCTATGGGTGGGCACAGCCATCAAAATATGTTGGGACTTAGCCAGCAATCAGGGCAAAAACAGCAGACTGACACCACTAACCTATGGGTTGGTCTTCTAGTCACTGGGTTGCTTGTGGTGTGCCATGTGGAACAGCTGGCTGACACCCCTCCCCCAAGTGCTAGAGCTACTGCAGCCTCATTTGTGTCAACAAGAGGAGGCCTAAATAACTCTCGGCATTGATACGAGACCATGTAGAGAGGGTTTTACATGCCAGTATATGACACTGAGCGACTGGCTTGGTCTGATGAGTCTGTGGTTACCTGTTTCTGCCTGGAGATGTGCTTTTTCCCTTGTGACTGGTGTGGCAGGTGCTGTCGTGTGCTGTCAGTGTGTAGCACAGGGAGGATGGAGGGGCTTTGGGAGTGTGGCCAGCCAACGTGGCTACCAAGAACCTTCATACTACCCTGTGAGGTTCCTCAGATTACAGGTGGATTACCCACCAGGTAGGTATGTATGTGTCCTGATAAATGTTTAAACACAGAGAAGCTCTTCAATTTGATAGGTTCAGTTTGTCAGTAGTTCTGACATCTGGTGCTCTGGACCCCTTAAGAGCAGCTATCATCCCACCCACAGTTGCAGATCCTCTCTCCTGCATGCTTTTTTGGTGCTTGGTTTTAGCTTGCTATTTAGATCTGGGGTTCGTTCATTGAAGTAATTGTCCATATGTATGGAGCATATTGTGCATGTATAAGGAGGTCCAGGTTGATGCTGGGAATCATCACTCACTCCACCTGCTTACACTGAAGCTAGGTCTCTGAATTGGACCTGTAACTCACCAACATAGCTAGTCTTACTAGGCAGTTTGTTCTAGGGATCTCATCTTTCCCTTCCCAAGCGGGAATGACAGGTGGGCTGTCCTTGCTATTTCTGCCCTCATGCTTCACAGCAAGTCCTACCCACTACCCATCTCCTTAGTCCCTCTGAGAAAGCTATGTACTGCTTTGTTGTGTTTGCTGGTGTCTGTTCCCTGAAGTGTAGTCCTCCTGGGTATGCTGAGGCTCCTCTTCAGCTCCTCTCCCATGCTGTGCTGCTGGCATGTCCAGTCACATCAGTCACAGCCTTTTGGTCTTACTATCTATGTAATGACAATCCTGGTACCTGCCCTGTGAGCTGATTGTTATTAAACAAGTCAGTGGTGTAATGTATGGAAGGGCTGGCTCAGAGCGGCATCTCAAATATGAGCCTGTGGGTTATTAGCTTCCCTGTAGCCATGAAGCTGTCCCTGCCTGTTCTGCAGTCTCTCAGTGTCTCTGGCCTTTCATATTCTTGGAGGCTGCTTTGCTGCTCACATGTTGTGCTCCAGAGGCCTTCTTTCTGGCCACCTGACATACATGTTAACGGTTTGTGGCATCCTGCTTTGTTCAGAGAATCTCTGAAGACCTTAAAAGTCATCAGGTTGACGGTTTTATTGTGCTCACCTTGCTTTCCTCTGAGGAAATTTCCTCTGTATGTGGTAATTCCTCTAGTCCCTGCCCAGAAGTCTCACAGCAAAGCTGTCTGTCAGACCAGGACTGTTCCTGGTCTGCTTGCTCCTGCTTGTGGCCACCTGCATGGCAGTGGGTGGGTGAGTGTGTGCATGTGGGAGATGGTGATGGGGGTTTTGGTAGTGCCTGCTCCTGGCACCTCGCAAAACCCTGGGCTGCTGAGCTTTCAGTGGGAGAGGGCAGAGCCCTGAGCTGATAATGTGGTTTCTTGTTCTTCAGATCCGGAACATGGTTACAGTATTGGAAGTGATCTCCAGTCTGGAGAGGTACCCCATTACCAAAGAGGCACTGGAGGTAAGATCCTTGGGCCAACCTTAGGCAGAATGGGTGGTGAGGGTAACCCCTAGCTTAGGCTCTTGGGAGTGCAGTGTGTTCAGGACATTGGTCTTCCAATGGGACTCTCTAAGAATGAAGGCTTCTAATCTCACAGCTGGGTTCCTTGCCATATCATGCACACCTCATACCATTTTCGGACATGGCATGAACTGTGCTTTAGGCAACTGCTTAGTGGCCCTGTCTTTTGCTTGGGGACAAGATATTAGGCTGTGAAATGTGCTCACCAAGACACCCTGACAGATCAGCTATGGCACAGATTCTGCAGGTCCCAGGGGAACCAGTGGATCTGCTGTTGAGGAAGCCCCTGGGTTCCAAATATAAGGATTCATGCTGCTACATAGTGCTGGACACACCCAAGCTGGCAGTTTGGGCTGCTGGTAGGGAAAGTCCCTTGTCATACATGCTATGTCCCTATTCTATGAGCTTGTCACTCTGATTTTAGGAGACACGGCTGGGGAAGCTCATCAACGACGTTCGCAAGAAAACCAAGAATGAGGAGCTGGCCAAGCGGGCCAAGCGGCTTCTGAGGAGTTGGCAGAAGCTCATCGAACCTGTGCACCAGAATGAGGTGGCACTGCGGGCACTGGCTGGAGCTGCAGGCTCTGCCAATGGGGGCGCACACAACTGCCGGCCGGAGGTGGGAGTGGCTGGTGCACCCAAGAGCATCCATGACCTGAAGAATCGCAATGACATCCAGAGGCTCCCTGGGCAGCGGTTAGACAGGCTGGGCAGCCGTAAGCGCAGGGGGGACCAACGTGACCTGGGCCACCCCGGGCCACCCCACAAAGTTTCCAAAGCCAGTCCTGACCCCCTAGTCCCCAATGCGTCCCCTCTCCCCACTAACGGGATCAGTGGGAGCCCAGAGAGCTTACCCAGCCCCCTGGATGGCAGTGGGCACATGAGCCCTGATGGCAGCCGCCTGGAGCCCAGTGAGAACGAGAAGCACAGCACCAAGATCCCTGTGAATGCCGTGCGGCCACGACCCAGCTCTCCTGGCCTAGGCAAGCCCCCCGTTCCCTGCCTGCAGACCAAGGCTTCACAGCTGCAGCAGCTGGACAGAACGGATGAACCGCCAGGCCCTCCCCATCCCAGGGGGCCCTCCCGCTGCTCCTTCAGCCCCCGGAACTCACGGCATGAAGGCTCCTTTGCCCGGCACCGGAGCTCGTACACGCCGAAGGGTCCCGTGTCCAGTCCCTCCCCACGCTCCCAACCATTGGACACTGCGCAGGTCCCGTCTCCACTCCCGCTGCCCCAGCCGTCCACACCCCCTGTCCGGCGGATGGAGATGCTGCCCAGTGCTGAGAGCCCTGTGCACTGGCCAGAGCAGCCCGAGGGCCACCTGAGACTGACAGGGCCACCTTGCAGGGTTGGGTTATCACCAGATTCCTCCAAGGCAGACAGTGACGCTGCCTCTTCAGGTGGCTCGGACAGCAAAAAGAAAAAGAGGTACCGACCTCGAGACTACACGGTGAACTTAGACGGGCAGGTGGCCGAGGCGGGTGTCAAGCCTGTGCGGTTAAAAGAGCGGAAGCTCACCTTTGACCCCATGACGAGACAGATCAAACCTCTGACCCAGAAAGAGCCTGTGCGGGCCGACAGTCCCGTATCCACAGAGCAACCACCTAGGACAGAGCTGGACCAGCAGGAGGTCAAGGCCAGCCTCCAGAGTCCCTTTGAGCAGACGAACTGGAAAGAGCTGTCACGGAACGAGATCATCCAGTCCTACTTGAGCCGCCAGAGCAGCTTATTGTCATCATCTGGCGCGCAGACCCCAGGAGCGCACCACTTTATGGCTGAGTACCTGAAGCAGGAAGAGAGCAGTCGGCGAGGGGCTCGGCAGCCTCATGTGCTGCTGCCACTGCCCACGCCCACTGACCTCCCGGGGCTCACTCGGGAGATCACACAGGACGATCTGGACAGAATCCAGGCCCAGCAGTGGCCGGGGGTGAACGGGTGTGAGGACACACAGGGTAATTGGTATGACTGGACGCAGTGCATATCGCTCGACCCGCATGGCGACGATGGGCGCTTGAACATTCTGCCTTATGTCTGCTTGGACTGAGCACCTGGCCTGGCCATCAAGTGCATTCCCACCTTGCAGGGGCTCGGCTGGCCAGCTGGGAGGGCGGGCATGAGGCTCGCTCTCCATCCTCCTCTTGTGAAATGCTGCTACCAGTTTACTAACGATTGCAAAGGAAGGGCCGCTCAGAGGGCAGACGGCAGAGGGAGTCCAGAACTCTATAGCAAGCCAGCTATAATGCGTTAGTCCCCCACCCTGAAAGAGGTGCAGAGCTCCTCTAGCACCAAAGGCGGAAACCTCAGTGGCAGGTAGGCAGGCACAGGAACCCCGTGGGAGAGGTTACCTTAACAGCAACAGACGCACATCTCATCTCTGCATTTCCTGCTTGTTGGCTGTGGTGTCTCTGAGGTACAGGCCTCTCTGGCCTCTGCCAAGCCAGTGTTCTTTTCCCTTGTGTTGTGTGCTAGAAGCTTCTCTGCTGTGGTGAGCCCTGGCATTGGGTGGGTGGGCCAGCTTCATCCACACTGCACAGGTGCCCACCCATTTGTATATGGTTTCAGTTCTACCCCAGTTCTTAAAATGCTGCAGAAACTTCAGTTTTCTTGTTTATTTCATCCTCTTCTTCCACCTTACCACCAGCCAAATGACTTTTCCTTTATTCCTCTTTTCCTCTTCACATCTAGAAAATACCATCTTTCTAGAGCCCCCAAACCTCACAAAGTTCCCGAGGGTGCTACTGGCATGAGTCGCCCTGCTGGGCGAGGGGAGAGCCGTCTGTCTGTTCGCTGGAAACACTCATAACCATTCCTTTAGATTCGTTTGCCTTATGGTTGTCATAAACGCGATTTGCAAAAACAAGGAGCCTTAGTGAATGTACAGTACCTAGACTTCTGCGTCTGCGCAGAAGGGAGCAACTTTGCTATTTGGTCCAGTAAGTGGACACCTTGTGATATAAATGTGGAAATAAAAAAAAAAAAACATTTGCACAAACCAGTTTTGGAATCATTTCTCATTTGCTCTTGTGCTTGGTCTTACCTGGACTCCTCCATGGCTAAGTTCCACTGGACCCAGCCTTGGTGACCAGTTGGCTTGCTTCTGTGGCAGTAGGCAGGGCCTCTACCTGCCTTTCATTTATTTTATTTGGGGCCAACCTCATTGCCCACTCAGGAAAGCCCCCCTACTCAGGCTGTGTAGCTGGTGACACCTTCCCTGCCCACCAGTACTTTCTGATGTGCAGTTGCATCCAACTGACAGGTACCTGCTAATTGCTAAGGTTTCTCCGCCATCACAAAGGAATGATCTAGTTTTCTCCCCTCCCCAAAATCAGTAAGCCCAGATTGGGTGGTTTTTTTTTTTTTGTTTACTCTGAGATAGGTCACCTTATCTGCTTAGTTTCATAGATGAGCATACAGTTACCCATAAGACAGCAGCTCTATCAGGTCTAGACCTAGAACAGTCCCTTCTGGTTTTCAGGACCACAGCCGACCCAGAATCACAGTTTGAGAGTCAGTAGAGATTTCTGAAATTTGGTCATTTGAGGAGGTGAAGCCCAGCTGTGTGGCCCTGAGCTAGTGTTCACTCCTGAGCTCATATTCCTGTTATGAGATGAGAAGGCTCCACAATGTTGCCAGGGCCAAATCCAATGAGATAAAAGTAACCAAAACCTGTCAGTGTGGCCATCTGACACTGCTCTGTCCAAAGTACTAGTGGCTTCTTTCCCAACTTGTACCCCAGACTCAAGTCCTCTGACTTCCATATGTGCACCCCACCCCACCCCCGCCTCCACAAATGAATACATTTTTTTTAAGGGACTGGAACAATTCTTTTCCCACAAGCACTAGAAAGCACACGATTTTCGGAACGAAAAAAAAAATTTTTTTTTTAAGCTAGGATCAAGGCGCTGAAGTCTGGTGCCGCCTCGGGGCTCTCGCCTTTGGCCGGGTCAGCACGGCTCTGGAGACAAGTGAGGGAAGGTGACACCTACCGCACGGCTTCCAGAGGGTTTGCCACAATCGACTTCTCCCCTGAGAGATCTTTTGATAATCTTGTCCGCGTCCCAGGCACCCCGCTTCCACAGCCACGAGTGGGCGGGCCCGCGTCACCGCACACTTCTCACGGAGCCCCACCAGCCACCCAGGAGCGCAGAAGCCGCTTCGCGCGTGCGCAGTGCCCACACCACGCCTTCTAGGCTCGGCCCCGCCCCACCGGGAAACCTCTCAAGTGGACAGGGCCCCTTGCCGGAGACGTGGTTGCGAGCGCGTCGGCGGGCGCGCGGTGATGACGTGAGGGAGGCAGCCAATGGCGAGTGGCGATGACGCGAAGGGCCGGCGGCCAATGGTGAGCGGCGCCCGCCGGCGCGCCCGCCCGAGCTGTCCCGCCCCAGGCCCGCGTCGGGCGGTCGTCCGGCGGGAAGGGGCGGCCGCTCGGGCAGGATGGCGGCGGCGGCAGCCGCGGGTCCCGGCGCGGGCGCGGGGGTCCCGGGCGCGGGTGGCAGAGGAGGGGCGCGCGAGGGCGCGCGGGTGGCGGCACTGTGTCTACTGTGGTACGCACTGAGTGCGGGCGGCAACGTAGTCAACAAGGTGATACTGAGCGCCTTCCCTTTCCCGGTCACCGTGTCGCTGTGCCACATCCTGGCGCTGTGCGCCGGACTGCCGCCGCTGCTGCGCGCCTGGCGCGTGCCGCCCGCGCCACCGGTGTCAGGCCCCGCGCCCGGCCCCGGCCCGCACCCTGCGTCTGGCCCGCTGCTGCCGCCGCGCTTCTACCCGCGCTACGTGCTGCCGCTAGCCTTCGGCAAGTACTTCGCGTCGGTGTCGGCGCACGTCAGCATCTGGAAGGTGCCGGTGTCCTACGCGCACACCGGTAGGTGCGGCCGCGGGCCGGGGCGCGCCGCCTGGGGCTTCGAAGTATAGGTACGAGAACGCGGGCCGTCAGACTGGGACTCCGCCAAGGCGCGGCGGAGTCTCGGGTTGGAAAAGGTCTGAGGAGTCAACCGAGCGCCGAGCAGAACTGACTCCAGCTATTGGGGTCGGGAGGAGAAGCCTTACAGAGAGAGAAGGTCCGGCGTCGGGTGTGCAGGCTGCCAACACTGCCCGCTGAGTGCCTTTCCTCTCTTTGCAGTCAAGGCCACCATGCCCATCTGGGTGGTCCTCCTGTCCCGGATCATCATGAAGGAAAAACAGAGCACCAAGGTAACCCTGAGAAGCCCTGAGCAGGGCGGGATTCCCTGTAGCTGGCTGGGTTGATGACGTGGTTGGACCGTGGCATTCCTCTGGCTTCCTGTCAAATAAGGAAGTCAAGGTGTCGGCATCATGGGCCTTCTTCCCTAGTGGCCCGCACTCACCTTTCAGACAGCAGGTGTGTGTGAGTGGGCGATGTCCCCGGAAACCCCACGCCCCTCTGGGGCCCATTCTTTCTTTCTGTTTTGATTCCCTTCCTTCCTTTGCTGGTAGGTGATGTCTGCTTGGCCCCGTTTTGGCAAGTCATCAAGAAACTAAGTTGGGACAGGTTTTCCTTCTCTTACTATTATTACTTTTAAACATTTATCTGTATGTGTATGTTGAGCCTCAGCCATGTGTATGAACCTCAGAGGACAGATCTTAACTTTTCATGGTGTGGAATCCTGGGATCAGATTCAAGTTATCCGGGTTAGCCGAGAGCACCCATACCTGTGGAGCTATCATGCCCTCACTTTCCTGTGACCAGAGAGAATGGCTGATAGTGGGCATCTGAATCTGACATGAGATGCTGGCTCAGAGGAGTTTGATGGTAGCAGAACCCAGCCATTTCTTAGAAATTAAAACTTTCAGGAGCCTGACATGGTCTCATGGGTCTGTCATGCAAGCATTGAGGATACTGTGGCAGGAGGGTGGAGAGGTCCAGGACAGCCTAGGTTACATAGCAGAACTTGGTCTTAAAAAGTCTCAGAGCTGGTCATGGTGGCACATGTCTTTAAACCCATCACTTGGGAGGCAGAGGCAAGTGGGTCTCTGTGAGTTTGAGGCCAGCCTGGTCTACATGGTGAGTTCCAGAACTCTGTACCTGTCTCAAAAAAAAAAAAAAAAAAAAAAGAAAAGAAAAGAAAAGAAAAAAAGAGAGAGAGAGAAAGAGAGGGAGAGGGTTGTAGGTCAGTGTGGAGCCTTTGCTGAGATCTCAAAGGCCCAGGTTTGATGCCTGTTTTAAACCAAGGTTGTGATTATCTGGGTGTCTATCATAGATAGCACCCAGAGGTCAGGGCTGCCTAAAGAAGATACCAGGCCAGGGTATTTCCTGCCCTGGGGCTAGAGAGCAATAACTGGGCTCACTGTGCCCTTCTGTCCAGTGAGGATTCAGTATCCCAGCTGGAAGCCATGTCACTGTGTTCTGTGAATGCTCACTTCCTTTACATATCTTATGATTGATTTAGCTCAGAGTGGCTCCACCCCAGATCTCTGTGTAAAAAGTGAGCCACTTCTGGCTGAGTTTTGTTCTCAGGCCCATCTTCATGCTGGCAAGCCCTGTCAGAATGATGTCAGGTGGGGCTGGCCTCCTGGCGGTCAGTGTTGCTGGGAAGGCAGCCAGATGTGCCACCTGATAACAAGCCTTATGTTTATCGGTTTTCCTTGTCACTGGGGACATTATACCTGGTTTGGCAAGATGCCGGGAACCTCAGAAGTGCAGGACCAGGAGATTGGACCTCTTAGGCACGGACCTGCCCTGCAAAGCGGATAACTCAAGACCCCGAATCTCTGTTCTCAAGGGAAGATGTGGGGTACAAGGGCAGGCATTCAAATCCCATTGGCCATTTACCTTGGGGACAGAACCCTCTTGCTCCTAAGAGCCTTACCCGACTTGCTATGTTCTCACATTTATTGTTTTGTGGGAAGTGAATGTATATGGAGAAGAGAGGACAGGAAGTTGGTTCTCTCCTTCCACAAGGGGTCCTGGAGATCAAACTCAGATTTGGCAGCTTTTACCTACTGGGCCTCCGATTCAGTTTTGATACAGAATCTTTGACTGGAAATCCACCTTGTTTTCCACCTTGTATTTTCTTTGTTTTTTTATTTGTTTGTTTGAGACAGGATTTGAGAGTAGACCAGGCTAGCCTCATTTTTTTCCCTATTTATTTATGTATTTGCCCACCTGTGTCGAGGTCAGAGGATAGCTCTAGGAGAGTTGTCAGGCTTGGAGATGAGAGCCTTTCTCTATCAGCCCTGGGGCTCTTGGTGATCTGTCTGTCTCAGCCTTCTGAGCGCCATGCATGGTGGGGGTGGCATTTTACAGGGTAGAAGATGGGGTCACCCAAGGTTTCCTGCAGTTCTGGGTGGTGAGGAGCCCTGGCCCACCTGAGCCCCTCTGCCCTCCTGCAGGTGTACCTGTCCCTGGTCCCCATCATCAGTGGAGTCCTGCTGGCCACTGTCACAGAGCTGTCTTTCGACGTGTGGGGGCTGGTCAGTGCCCTGGCGGCCACGCTGTGCTTCTCCCTTCAGAACATCTTCTCCAAAAAGGTGTGTGGGTCCTAACCCTGGTCCTGGTTGTCTAAGGGCAGTGGCTTCAAGCAGACAGGCCAGAGCAGAACCTCCTGTACCTTCTGTCTGCCCAGTCTCTTCCCTTGTTTTGTTTTGAAAGCCAACCCTAAACCTGAACTACTCTGCTAATCTCTCTTGTTTCTTTTCTTTAACAAGTTTTTTTGTTACATTTTATTTATATACTTAGTGTATACTTGCAAGGGCACCTGCCATGGCCTTAGTGTGGAGGTCAGAGAACTTGAAGAAGTCAGTTCTCCTTCCTCTGTGTGGGACCTGGGCATTGAACTCAGGCTTGGTGACAAGTCTTTACTCACTGACCCATCTTGCCAGCCCGTCCACATTCACATTTTTTCTCACTATAGCTAGCACCAGCCCCACCCCTACCCAGCTTTGTTCCATGAGCCCCTGGGATCTGCCTACAATCCCCACCACCAAGTGCTTGTTTTACACACACTTGACACCACCGCTAGCTTCGATGTGAGTGTTAGGAATCTGAACTCAGGTCCTCATGCCTGAGCTATCTCCCAGCCCCTCCTTTCCTTTCCCTTTCTTTCCATGCTGAGCACATTCTTCCTCTGAGTTATGGTCACTGACCTCATCTTGTCTGACCATGCTCATCTACTGCTACTGTGTGGTGTCACCCTGCCACATAGCTCAATCGTGATTAAAGCTCAGACTGGCTGGGTGCCATCTTCAGCACAGTGGGTCCCCTTTTTAGGAATGTGATCCATCTATGAACCTCTACAGAATGTGCTGCTGTGGTAACCCCTGTGGTAGACCTGAGGTTCATGCTCTAGAATAGGATCTGCTTTGGCTTTTGCTTGGCATTCTCTGGTGGTGCTCAGCAGGCTAAACCAATGTGGACTCAGTTCAGAGGAGTATCAGCCAGCATGGTGGGACCTGCTTGTCATGAGCAGATGTGGGGTGAGGACAGGGTCGCCGTGAGTGCCAGGCCACCTGGGTTACAGAAGACAGCAGATTCAAATTAAAAAAGCGGGGGTGGGGGGTGTCTTCAGAGTGCCCGGTTCTGGTTCATCACACCTTCCCCACCACAGCCCACCAGCGTGCGCTTGGGTTGGTTCTGTTCTTCCTCTGTCAGCCTCTTATCCTCTGGACAGAGTGCTTTGTCCAGGCATGACTGTATTCCTTCATAAATAAGCAAGCCGGTCTGATGTCCAGGGTTGGATGTTAGGGGCTGGGAAGCCAGGCCTTGTTTTGCTGGTTAAGTGTCAGTGGCTCTGACAAAGCTATTCCCTGTAGGTGTTGAGGGACTCAAGGATTCACCACCTGCGACTGCTCAACATCTTGGGCTGCCATGCTGTGTTCTTCATGATCCCCACTTGGGTTCTGGTGGACCTCTCCACCTTCCTGGTCAGCAGCGACCTGGTAAGTTGTGGCTGCTGAGAACAGTGTGTCTTGACTGGCTCTCTATGCTTGTGCTTTGTTGGGCGCTGTCTGTGTGTTCATTCTAGGGCAGTTTTTGGGCATCTACCTGTGATAGTCTGCTTTCTGTTCCTGGAACAGAATACCTGAGGCAGGATAGCTTAGAAAATAGGGACCTTTAGCTCTCTGGTCTGGAGACTGAAGGTCCAGCATGGAGTGGGTTCTTCTGAGGGCTCCTGCCACATCCTGTGACACTGCATGAGAACTGACGAGCATATGTGGAAGGGAGAGATAAATTTCAAAACAAGAGTCAGAGCCAGGATCCCTGCTGTCCTGTGCCCATCAGCTTTCCATCACTGACCAAGCACCTCAGGTGATTGCTGTGGGAAGATGGAAGTTTATCTTGGCTTAGGGTTTCTGAGTTTCTGTGTACAAGCTTGGCCCTGATGCTGGGGGACTGTGCTGAGAGCACACTTAATTCAAAAATCTAAGTCCAAATGGACTAAAATCAAAACCTTGTAAGCAGCTGTAGAGACTGAAGTCCTGGGAAGGAGAGGCTGGACCCATTACAGTTGTGGACACAGCCACCTTATACTAACGTACACTCGCACACTCTTTCTAGTGTGGCACTGGTCTAGTCTAGATCTGACCAGCAGGGAAGGATTGATCCTGCTAAAAGCTGTTGGACAAGGTGGGACCTGGTGGAGGCCAGCCTGGTAGGAGGGAGTGAGGAGCTGGGACATGTCCTGGGGGAGACACACCTCTCCCTCTTCCAGTCCTCTGCTTCCTCCATGGAGTCATCCCTGCAGGCTCAGAACTGCAGGTCCAGGACTGTGATTTAGGGCTAGCTCTGGCCAAGACAGCACTTGCCCTGACTCCTCAAAGCCCAGGTTCCACCAGCACCACACTCACCTCTCATCCCAGCACTCAGGAGTTGAGACAGGAGGATCAGAATTCAGAGTCATCCTTGGCTACACAATAAGTTTGAGGACAGGCTGGGTTACATAAGACCCTCTAAAAAAGAGAAGGAAATTCTAGACAGCTAGTAGGGCCTGTGAGCACTGCCCCCACACAGCATCCTAATGACTAGGCGGAGTTGAGTGCCAGGGCACTGTCCAGTAGGAGCACTCAGCACAAAGCTTCGGTAGAGACTTTGACTATGGTCACCGCCCAGCAGAGCAGCATTCTGTACAGGGTTCAATAAGGGCCAGTGTCTTCCGCCTTGTTGGTCACGGGCATTTTCCAGAGCCCAAGAGATGGCTCAGCAGGTACTTGCCATGCAAACCTTATGACCTGGTCCATCCTTAGGACTCATATGATGGGAGAGTAAGCTAACTCCCACAAACTGTGTGCTGACCTCAGGCACCATGGCACATGCCGTCCACACATATGCAGATGCTATGATTTTTTTTTTTTTAAACACAAAAGTGCTGTCATTCAAGACCTTAAAGTCATCCTCAGCTATATAGGCCAACCTGGTCTACATGAATCTGTCTCAAAGAGAGACAATTCTGGGTCTTCTGTGCTGAGCTATCTTTCCTGAATGTGTGCAGCTCCCACCCTTCACAACAGAACCCCTCACAGCAAGCCACAGCCGCACGATGGAGAGATCAGCAGATGTGGGAGCGCAGCCCCATGGACACATCTTCACCACAGCTCCTGCATCTATGGCTCAGGGACCATCTGCTTAGAAGGGATGGGAAGATTGTAAGAGCCAGAATCCCAGCAAGTAGGCTGTGAAGCAGTGTCCCTAGGAACAGCTGCACAAACAAGATGGGGACAGTATCAGTGGACATGTGACCTGGAGAGAAGGGAGGACACTCACAGGGTCCACCCCTAGACAAAGAGCTACAGGAACCAATGACTGCTAGGAGAGGGTTGTCCAGTGCAGAGTGGTCAGCTCTGAAACAGTCTGCTGGGGACAAACTATCATTGCGGTTCCCTGGTTTAAAGAGAGGGAGAAAGCTCAGTAATCTGGGAAGGCATTTTTGTCAGGAAGCATTTAGGTTCCCATTGTGGTTCTGTCTTCAAAGAAAAGCTGTCCTCTCGCTATGTGTCTTCCCAGTGGCAGGGTTCCTAGGAGCAGGGCAGCACCCCCAGGGTGACCTCAGCTGACTCCTGCCCAGCCAGCGCCTTGGGACTCTTGGGGTTCTTGACGTGTGGGTAACAACTCCCCCCAGCTTTATTACAGGAACAGAAAGTGCATCCAGTTTCTACTTCTTCTCTTTGGGGTGTGAGAGAGAGAGAGAGAGAGAGAGAGTGTGTGTGTGTGTGTGTGTGTGTGTGTGTGTGTGTGTGTGTGTGTGTGTGTGTGTGTGTGTGTGTGTGTGATTGTGTGTGCTTGTGTATGCATGTGTGTGATTGTGTATATGTGGGTGACTGTGTGTGCATGTGTGTGTGATTGTGCGTGTGTGTAATTATGTGTGTGATTTTGTGTGTGCATGTGTGTGTGATTGTGTGATCGTGTACATATGTGTGTAATTGTGTGTGCATGTGTGATTGTGTGTGCACATGTGTGTGTAATTGTGTGTGTGCATGTGTGTGTGATGGAGAACAGAGTTCAGCCTCCTGTGCCTTCCTCAGTAGCTCCTCCTTGTCCTTTTGAGGTAGGATCTCACTGACTGACTGCCAAGCCTCAAGATCCGAGCTTCCTGCCTCTGTACATGTGCAGCTGTGTGTTCCATTGTTTTGTTTCCACATGAGTGCTGGGGTCTGAACTTGAACACTTTCCTGACTGTGCTGTCTGTCTCCCCAGCTCACCTTTGCTGTTTTTGAGGCCAGATCCTTGTCCTGTGATCTCTGATCTTCTTGTCTTTACCTCCTGAGTATTGAGTAGAAAGTGTACCCACCAGGCCTGGATTAGAAGCTCAGTGTGATTTCTTGTGAGTTTTCCTTCCCCTAGTGGCCAGCTGGAATGCCTGCTAACAACCGTGTCCTGGGACTTGTGGCTACCACAGGGTGGCTGGGAACTGGCAGCAGGGGAAGAGGGTGCACTGGAAGGCCATCTGAGGAAGCTTCTACCTAGGACTGCGCAGTCTTGCTCCAATAGCTCTCTAAGGATGGATGGTGGGCTCTGGGACTCTTTGTTCCACTCTCTGGAAGGTGACCAGTAGTTGATCGTGTCACCCATCTCCTAGGGTCTGTCTGGTTACTTCTGTTTTGTTTGGAGTTTGAGTTACTGAAGCCCATGACTTCATACATGTTTGGCATGTGCTCTGCCCCTCAGCTGTGTCTGTGCTCCAACTTTACAAAATGTTTTGGAGACGGGAGCTGTGGAGACGGCTCAGTGGGGAAAATGCTTGTTATGCAGTGGTGTGGACAGAGTTTAGGAACCAGGAGTCAGGTGAGATCCTTTGAGCAAGCTTGCACTCTGTTATATACACATCTTTGGTATCCTTTTAAAGAAAAATTATTGAATATTATGTGTATGGGTGTTTTGTCATATACACATCTTTGGTATCCTTTTAAAGAAAAATTATTGAATATTATGTGTATGGGTGTTTTGTCTATGTGTGTGACATATGCCTGCTACATGTGTGCCTGGTGCCCTCAGAGATCATATTACAGACAATTGTGATCCTTTCTGTGGGTGCTGGGAATCTAATCTGGATCCTCTAGGAGTATACTCTTAACTAATGAACCATCTCTGCAATCCTTTGGTGGCTATTTTTGCATCTTTGACAGGGGATGACCTCAGCCACTGCACCATATAGTGGTGTGGTCATGAGGGTCAAAAGTCATGTGTATAAAGCATCAGTGACATGGTAAGGGCATTTGTTGCCAAATCTATCACCCACCAGTGTGAGGCCAACCCAGGATGTGTGAGATTCTGTTTCAAGAAAATCTAACTGCCTGCTGCCCCAGGGTGACAATCTGCCTGAGTACATTTATGCCCCTCCCCCACTGATGCTCCCTACCTGTCTCCATAGGCCTATGTGTCCCAGTGGCCCTGGACACTGCTGCTCTTGGCGGTCAGCGGATTCTGCAACTTTGCACAAAATGTCATTGCCTTTAGCATCCTCAACCTCATCAGCCCACTCAGCTACTCAGTGGCCAACGCCACCAAGAGGATCATGGTCATCACTGTGTCTCTTATCATGCTGCGCAATCCAGTGACCAGCACCAATGTGCTGGGCATGATGACTGCCATCCTGGGCGTCTTTCTGTACAACAAGGTGGGCACTAGCAGGTCACTGTCCCCCAGCCAAGCACACCCTAGGGAGGGATGAGAAGGAGCAGAAGAAGGGTGGTAATTCTGACTCTGGGTTCCAGAAGTGCCTTACAAGGTGGTTAGGTTCTTTGTGCTACATACAACAGCATGGCAGAAGATTGTAAGCACAGGCTGCCCTGGGACTCACTGTCCTGAGTTCTGGGGTCATGGCTGCACAGGACCTGAAGCTTTCTTTGTTCCGGATCAGAGCTTATATAGTCCAGAAAGACCTTGAGCTCTGACCCCTCCCCTCCCGAGGCAGTGGAATGACAGGTGTCTGTACTGCCTTGTTTATGCAGTGCTGATGATGGAGCCCAGGGCTTTGTGCATACTAGCCAAGCATTCTACCACAGAAGCACCTCTAGTCCTTGGTTTTTGGGTGACCTTTGTGTTTGTCTGTTTCAGTTTGTCTTTTTGAAACAAGAGTCTTATGAAGCCAGAGTAACAGAAGGTGGAATGTAGCACTGTGTAGCACAGTCTAGCCTGATAACCCTGCCCTCCTGCTTCTGTCTCCTTAGTGCTGGGGTGACATGCCACATACACCCAAAATTCCTTTGTGCCTCATCACTCTCTTTTCACACAGACTAAGTACGATGCGAACCAGCAGGCTCGGCGCCACCTCCTCCCTGTCTCTACATCGGACCTGAGCAGCAGAGAGCACCTGCGGAGCCCAATAGAGAAGCCCCACAATGGTGCACTGTTCCCACAGCAGGGCGACTTCCAGTACCGCAACATCCTCCTCACAGACCATTTCCAGTATGGCCGCCAGAGCCACCCCAACTCCTATGCCCTCAGCCGCCATGATGTGTAGGTACCACCAGGCCAGGCCTCCTGCACCACCTCCTTAAGCCCAGCAGCCTGGCTGAGCACATGGCAGGCCAGCAGGGTAGCCCTGGATCCTGACGGGCTCTGGGACATGACCACAACATGGATGGCCACAGGCTCTGAGCAGAGGGAGAGCCACAGAGAAATTCTGGTTCACTTTTCTGCTCAGAGGCTGTGCTTAACATTGGTGCACAGGGGAGCCTCCGTACATTGCAGAGGTCTGTTCTGAACTTCTGGTGACAATAGAGACCCACTCTGCAGAACTGGCATCATTGTGGCTGCAGTCCTGGAAGCCAGCAGAAGGTGGTATCTGGGGCATCAAGGAGATGACAGCAAGGCCCAGAGGTATGAAGAGCTGATACACATGTTATTACCTGTCCCCAGCAACAGTGTCCATGATGCCCCAAGGCAGTTGGCCACTTGCAGCTGGTGCTGACCTGACACAGACCTACAGTGACCATCAGTTTATCAGCCATTGGTGTGACCTTCCTCTGCCTTGTGGCTGTCAGAGCAGAACACACACTCCCACTCTGGGCCTAAGTGGCCCTTGGACTCTAGAGGAGGTGACCAGTGTTAACCTTGGTTGCATCCCCTCCCTTCTCATGTCACAGAAGGCCGAGGTGGTGATGGCAATTTCGCCAGGACATCAAGTTTCTCTGGAGAACATCTTATTGACTATAGGAGCTTTGGAGCCTAGGTCCTGATAGGCACTGCACTGGGGCCAGTTAATGGGTGGAAACTGTCTTGACTCATTTCAAAATATGGGTTGTTGTTGGGGCAGTCCCTTGAAGCTCAATGGTAACAGGCGATGCTGGAGGGTCCTGAAGCTGCAGCCAGAGGAACAGAAGGTAGAATCCACACAGCAAATACAGCATCACTTGTCAGGGAGGAGATGGCATGTGGGTCAGGATCTGAACTGTGTCCCAGAGGATGGAACAGTAGGAAGGCCTTAGTTTTTTAGTTAAGAATCAGTTTGAGGCCTGGTTGGTAGAGTGCCTGCCTGGCATGCATATATCAGTAGCTTCTGTCTCCAGCATCACAGAAAGCAAGATAGTGGTGCAGGCCTGCCTTCCCAGTACTCTAAAGGGTCTTCAGCTACAGTGAGTTCCAGACCAACCTGGAACTTATCTCAAAAAAAAAAAAAAAAGTTTTAGGGTCCTGACCTGTTGGCATACATCTAGGGGCTGAGCCAGGAGGATGGCCATGAGTCTGAAGCCAAATTGGGCTTTCTTGGAAAAAAAAAACACAAGAACTTTGGGGGTTCATCCTGGTGGCCTACACCTGTGGTTCTAGCTACTGAGGAAGCCAAGGCCAGAGGCTCTCCCAAGGCTGTGAGTTCAAGGCCAGTGTGGTAACAAAAGGGGAACCTGTTGGTAAGTAGAAGTGGGGTTCTGGTGTGTGCACAGCAGGTAAATGGTGGGATCTAGGGATTGTAACCATGCGTAGCTTGGGGTATCTATGATGGGCTAAGACAGGGTCTCACAATATAGACCAGTCTGGCCTCGAACTCAGAGATCTACCTGTCACTGCCTCCTGAGTGCTGGGATTAAAAGCGTGTGTCACCACACCCACCTGGAAACATCCCAGACAGACTTCCACCCTTTAGCATTCTTTGTGCCTCATTTCCATCTCTAAACACTGAGCTGACTAGTGTGTCGTCATGCCCCAGTCCTTAACTCCTGGTTTGTTGGGTCCCTCTGCTTCTGATTAAGTGTAGCTTTGTATCTAAGGTTGGTTCATTGGCAATGCCAGCCCCAGGGCAGTCCCATCTGCCTTGCTTGCTGTTTTGCAGATGTTGAGAGGCCACCACTGTAGTGGAAAGGAGTACCTTACTTAGTAAGGTGGCCTGGTGGGTTTTCCTCCCTGGGGAAGGAAGATACCGAGATGCCTGGCACTATAGAGGTCTCTGTAGGTGTCCCTGACTGCGCTAAACTCGGAATGAATTATGTCTCTTTGGATTACTATGATGTTGCTGTAATATGTGTATTAATGTATTTCTGTTTTCAGTGTGAGGTTTTCAGGGAGGGAAAGGCCCATCTCACTTTTCTTACAGTTTGTAAATTAATAAATGGGATATTTAATTCTGTTCATAGGCTCACAGTGGATGTGAGCACTGGATGAGACAATCAGGCAGATCAGGTGGCTACAGCTCAGTGGGTGTGTGCATGACGTCCTGGACTCCATTCTCAGCATCACATGAACTGATAGTGCGTACCTGTTACCCCGCACTCAGAGAGGCTGAGTTAGGAGCAGTTCACGGTTATCTCTGGTTGCATAGTGAATTTGAAGCCAGCCTGGGCTACATGAGACAAACAGAACAGGCTTGATGGTTTATGGTTTACCTTGGTCCATTGAAAGTCACATTGCCCCAGTCTTGCCTGCCACACCATGTTTACCTCTCCAGTTTTGCTCCACCCACCTCTCTGTTGGGGACAGTATTAGAGAATTTTTGTCGCTCACTCCATCTACCCTTTGAAATGGCCTGGCCAAAACGCTTATCCTGACCCACCCAACGCCTTCATTTTGCAGAAGGGGAAACAGGTTTAGAAAAGTTGTGAATGTCTGTTCACTGTTAGAACACTCAGAGTGGAGCTTCTTTGTTATTTATTTTGGGACAGCATCTGCGTGTGTTCCCAGGCTGGCTACAGGGTA
The DNA here is from genome assembly GCA_033318265.1 of Phyllotis vaccarum. Classification (NCBI taxonomy): domain Eukaryota; kingdom Metazoa; phylum Chordata; class Mammalia; order Rodentia; family Cricetidae; genus Phyllotis; species Phyllotis vaccarum. The sequence goes on along the minus strand of JARWLC010000002.1, from coordinate 176,365,521 downwards.
GAAGGCAGTCCTCCAGCCTCAGTCCCAGTGATGGACTGCCACACTCAGCACCTTATTTTATACCGTATGTTCTAGGGAAGGAGATGAGCCACATGTAATGAAGCAGGGAAGTACTTGAGACTCAATTTCCCTATGTGCTGAGAGGACTCCAGGCACTTAGCTCTTCATGACCAGACTTCAAGCCCCAAAACCTCAGGGTCTGAAACGGGAAACTGTCATGTTCTTGTTTTCCATTCATCCTGAGGCTCCAGTGTCAAGACGGTTCTGTGTTCCTGGTTGGCATTTACCAAAAATAAACGATGGTCTCCAGGGGCTTGAGACTGGCTCTGGTTTGTCAGGGAGGGTCTCTCCTTGTGCTCCCAGCAGCACAGCACGCAAGGAGACTGAAAATCCAGGGTGGGGAAATGGCTTAAACACCCCTTGCATGGCAGGTATTGAAACTGGAATTGGGACTCATGCCACACCTACCATTACAGTGCAGGGGAGGTGGAGACAGGATCACGGGGCAGGCTGGCTATCGGCCAGCTCCAGGTTCAGCCAGGCCCTGCTTTTGGTATGAAGTGGTGAGCCAGCAAGATGGCTAAGTAAGTAAAGGTGATTGCTGCCAAACCTGATTTCAATTTCTGGGATCCACATGGTTAGGCAGAACTGACTTCTGCGTGTTGGCCTCTGATCTCCACATTTATGTTGTGGCATGCACACACCCATACAGAAACACTTTTAAGTGTGTATAGAGCAGTTAAAAAGATACTGAAGTTAGTTTTCAGCCTCTGCATGCAGATGCACATTCGTGTATAATTGGATACTTGTACATGAAATACACACACACACAAACCATACACACACACACATATATATGCAAAGCAAGAAAAAATGTTCTGCCTGCCTGTTTTCATGCCTGGATGTCTAACAGTGAGTGTGCATGTGAGTTGTATGTGTGTGAACTTAAGGTAACTGAGGCTGGCCTTAAACTCTCAATCCTGCTAAGGCTCCCCAGGAACCTCTATAGCTTCAGCCAGCTGATGTAACAGCAGGATTTAGTTCCTGCAGGAGCCCAGGTCTAGCCACACCCCTTAAGGGCAGTCAAGGCACTGTTTATCCACCCTTTTACTGTTTTGAGCCCTCCTCTGCATCCCAGGCTGTCCTCAGCCGCAGAATGAGTTGCAAATCTACTGTGAACTTGGCACCTGAGCCAGGCTCCATGGCTCCTCCTGCCTCTACCTCCCCAGCACTAGGATTATGAATGCATACCACCACCTCTGGTTTTTATGTGGGTGTGCTGAACAATATATCACATGTAGGTGCTGAAGATTTGAACTCAGGTCTTCATGCCTTTGTTAGTAAGCACTTTACCCACTGAGCCAGTTCTATATACAAGCAGTTGGGGACAGGCACCTGTATGTGGGTGTAGAGGCCAAAGGTGTCCTCCTCTATCAGTCCCCATCTTATGAGGCAGGGTCATTCACTGAACTTGGAGCTCAACTGACTGGCTACATGGGTCATTCAGTCAGCAAGCCCCAGGGAGCCTCTCACTGGCTCCCCAATACTGGGGCTCAGCTGTGTGCCATAGCTTTTGCCTGAAAGCTGGGATCAGACCCCAGAATAAATGCTATTGCAGCAAACACTTCACTGATTCTACCATCTCCTGGGCCTATTTTTAGGTTTGAAAACACTTTTTAAAAACAGACTAGTTATTGATATTTCAGATGTTTAAAAGAACAAGTTAAAAGCTGGAGAGATGGCTCAGTGGTTAAGAACACTGGCTGCTCTTGCAGAGGACTTGAGTTTGAGTCCCAGCAACCACATGGTGGTTCATATTCTTTTGTAACTCCAGTTCCAAGTGATCTTTCAGATTCTGTCGGCACTACACACATTCACTATACAGACATATATGCAGGCAAACACCCAAACACATAAAATCTTTAAAAATACAGGGCCAGGAGGTGATGGCACACACCTTTGGTCCCGGCACTCGAGGCAGAAGCAGTCAGATCTCTTGAGTCTGAGGCCAACCTGGTCTACATAGTGAGTTCCAGGACAGCCATAGCTGTTATACAGGAGAAACCCTGTCTTGAAAAACAAGAAACAAAAGAATGAAGTAGATGCCTGTACACAGGGGTTTCCAAAACCTGTCAGGAAGCTAGGGCCATCCTTGGCTACACAGTTTCGTAAGACCAAGTCTCAAACACTGTGAGAATATTGTTTTGTTACTGTTTATTGTTTCCTTTGGAAAGAATATGCCAAAGATACTGTGTTACTAAATATTCTCCCTCAGCTCTAGTACAATGCATCATAGCTTTCCAAGGGACAGACTGCCGTTGATCACCAGCTGGACAAGGAGTCTCAATGTATACAGTTCTGTGCTCATAACCTGGTAAGGGCCTTCCAGCTGCACACGATGAAAGAGATGTCTCCACAGGTCTCTCTTGCTAAACTTTCCTGAGATTTGAGGTGGTCCTGCCTCAGCATGGGATGACAAGTGTGCTTTACCATGCTTGGGTTTCTCCCTAATCTGTTTGAGGGCTCTGTACCCCAGACTGGCATAATCCTGCCTCTACCCTCAGGTACTGAATTTCTTCTGCAGAGCATTCACGACTTTCCCCAAAGCGTGCTGGGTCAGTCAGGCGTGGGAGTCATCCCATCACCGGGAAGCTGAAGCAGACTGTTTGTTACATGTTTGAAGACTATGCTGCCTTTGTTGTTTCAAACATGAAATAAATCATTACACCAAAGGTGGGGAACCAACACCCCTAAAATCTCCACCCACAACCATTATAAGACTTAAATATACAAACGGGTGGCTTTTCAACCAGTGAAATTTAGAGTGGCCTGTTTGCACCATAGCTGGATCACCAGGCTCCCCTCATTGAAGGATGACAGGAATGCTAGGGCCCAGCTTAACTTCTTCCCTTTAGTTCAGGGAACGGTGCAGCCATAAGGGGCAGATTTTCCCAGCCAGTTATCCTCATCATGATCATCCTCATAGGCTCGCCCAGAGGCCCCTATCGCAGGTCATTCTAGATTGTACCAAGTCAATGATTGGCATTATTTTCACAGAGCTCGTGGCTAACAGACTACTACATCCATTCATTTGAGACAGGAGCTTATGGTGTCTGGGCGAGCTTTGAACTCTTGGTAATCCTCCAGTCTCTGCTTTACAGGGCATCCCAGGGCTGTAGGGAATTAGGCCCACGTCTTAAATACAATCTCTGCTGTTGTTAACAGTGACATAAAATGGAAACCACACCCTGAGGTTTTAGAACAGGAGGTTGTTGAAATACCAGTCCTCACACAAGATAGGCAAGAATAGAACCCTGTGATATCAGCCCATTTAGGTTTCCTCATATTTAGGAGTATTCTGTGAGCAGTCAGGGCAGCTGCCATGGTGGAGGGGCTGGGATGTGCTACAAAGTTTTAGTCTTGGCCTTGGTGAACAGGGATTTTTTCAGGTTCCCAAACAGGTTCATTAGTAGTCAGGGTCATAGACTGAGAAGGGTAAAGCCCAGCTGAGTAACGAGGAGAGGCGGGCCTCCCTTGGCAGAACCTAATTGTCCAGAATTACTAGGGAACTGGTGAGGGACTGTGGGTCAGCATGAACAATGGGTGGGTTGGGGAATATGAAGCAGAGGGCCAGGTGTCATGGTGCATGCCTTTAACCCCAGGACTGGGAAGGCAGACACCCTGTACAGGGATGGGAGTGGATATGTGGAGCAGGCTGGCGAGCTGGCTCTGTGGATAAAGGCACTTGTCAAGCCCTTATGACCAGAGTCAGGAGACACTGAATGGCCATTAAGAACCAGTTTCCATTTTGGTGTCCTCTCACCTCCACACCAATAGACACAACAAATTTTTAAAATATTCGCTTTCCGATGTCCCACTGGCCCTCCCATTGTTTTCTCTGTTTTCCCCAGATTGGCTGAGGCAGGGTTTCTCTGCGTCTAACTGTCCTGGCACTTGTTCTGTAGACCATGCTGGCTTCAAACTGACAGATCCACCTGCCTCTGCTGAGATTAAAAACACATGCCACCACAGCCTCGTTTTGTTGTTGTTTTTTTGTTTTTTGTTTTTTTTTTTCCTGAGATAGGGTTTCTCTGTGTAACAGACCAGGCCGTCCTGGAACTTGGTTTATAAACCAGGCTGGCCTTGAACTCACATAGATACTGCTTCTGCCTTCTGAATGTCGGAATTAAAGGTGTGCACCACCACAATCCAGCTCCTACTGCTTTTTAACTTTGTGTTTTTTGTACACCATGTGTGTCTAGTGGCCAAGGCCAGAAGAGGACATCCGGATGCCCTGGAACAGGAGTTATAGTTGTGAGCTGCCAATGTGGGTGATGGAAATCAAACCACGGTCTTCTGGAAGATCAGCCAGTGCCCTTAATGGATGAACTGTGTCTCCAGAACCTCTCCCTCGCTTCCATTGCTTTAAACCAGGACACTTGAATGTGCCTCCTCAGGAGGGACTGAGAGGGTGAACGTGGTATTCAGTGTCCACACTAATTCGCTGTCATGGGAGATGATAAGACTGGGTAATATGGGAAGGAGGGACTAAGGGAGAGCTCAGAGGCAGCTAAAGGGAGGGGGGGTGCTGGTTTAACAGTAAATTAGAGCCCTGGTCCAAGCAGAATCCTGGATAGACACAAGCTTCAGCAGGAGTGTGACCTAGGCAAGCAGATGGTATCACTGTCCCTTGACTGACGTCTTGCAGGTTAGGACAATAGGATGGGGTTGGGTTTAGCCTAAGTGCTGGAAGATCAAGACAGCAAAGCCCCAGCTTTGTCAGGGAAAAAGTCACTGGGTTCTGAAGGGAGATCCCATACTATGAACAAGAATCTTTTGGAACAGTCTCAGGTGAGCAGATATAGACTTCAGTTTGCTGTGAGCCACACAAACAGTCCCAACAGACTATAATGTCCTTTGAGGATTACAGGCCTGTGCTGCTCTCTGGCTTTTTTCCTCCTTTGTTATTTTATTGTGAGGGTGTTGGATCCTGGAGTTACAAAGAGTTGTGAGGTGCCATGTGGTTGTTGAGAACTGAACCCAGGTCCTCTGGAAGAACAATCAGTGCTCCTAACTACTGAGACATCTCTCCAGGCCCTGTTGTCTGGCTTTTACACTGAGTTCTTGGACCTCAGTTCAAGCTCAGGTCATCTTGTTCCAGAGCCAAGAACATTACCACCGAGTGACCTCTGCAGCTTCAAGAGCAGGACATCATAGTTTTCACAGCAGACAAGACAGGATTGTACTGGTGGGGCACAGGGAATCTCAAGAGTGTCAGGAGTTTTTGAAGACTCAATTGAATCTTTCCTCTGAGTATAATAATCTTGGTGTGGAGCTTCCAGCAGCTAAGGAGGTGGTCAACAGAGGCGAGAGAATTGGGAGAAGTCGGAGATCTGCAAAGACACAGAGAGGCACAGTTGCGGGCTTGGTAGCCAGCAAAATGCGAAAAAAAAAAATCCACTGTTTTTCGATACAAGATTTCTTTGTATAGTTCTGGCTGTCCTGGAATATGCAATGTAGATCAGGCCTGCCTCGACCTGCCTGCCTCTGCCTTCTAAACGCTGGAACAAAAGGCGTTCAGTCACCATACCTGACAAACTAAGATACATCTTTTTTTTTTTTTCCTTTTTAATAGCCAATAGTATAGCTCCGTGCTTGCTTAACACGCACACATTCCTGGCTTCCAATCTTAAAACCCCATAATCCCGCCGCACGCATGCAGCACTCAAGCGCCGACAGAAGGCTCCAGAGTGCAAGATCAGCCCCAATTACACGGGGAGTTAAGACATCAGCTTGAGCTTCCTGAGACTCAATCTCCAAAAACGAAGTGAATAATTAAAAAGGTAAACAGAGAGGCTGGTTGCCGACGGTTGCTTTCAGTTCTTCCCTAGGTCAGCACGAATCTGCACCTTCGCATCAGATGACACGTCCTCGCTGCTCCACTTACGTCTGAGGCCGATGTTGGGAAGCCAGGCGCCCCCGTGTTCGAAATTCTTACCCAAAAGGCGCAGATCGGAACAGGAGGAGTCAGGATCGTGATTAGCCAAGCCTGGACGGTGCAGGAGGCTGTGAAGGAAGCAGAAGTTCAAATTCAAGCCGGCGCCGTTGCACACGCTCTACCGCGTCGCAGAACGGCGACGCGCCAGGTATCTCTCGCGCATGCGCCTCGCTAGCCCCTGCGCGCGCGTGATTCCTCACGCACTCTCTTCCCGCCCTCCTCCAGTCCTCACTTCCGGAGTTTCCCAGCGACGGCCGTAAATGGCAAGCCAAAGCGGCCCGCGAGACCGTCGTAAACGCCTCCCTTCGCGCCACTTCCGGCCGGCTTCTGCGGCCGGTGCTGGTGGGCGATCGTGAGGCGCCGCAGGACGTTCCCAGCGGCTGCAGCCATGGAGATGCCGCTGCCGCCAGACGGTGAGGCCCATCCCTGAGCGGAGTCGTTAGGTTCTCCCCGAATGCCTCGGTCTGCGGCTCGTGCTTCTCCGTGTTCCTCGGTCGGAGATGAAGCGCGCTGCGGCCTCGCCGCTTCTCCCGCGGCCTCTCCCGTGGGTCCCCGCATTCTAGCGCGCGCTTGGCCCCATTCAGGACCCGTACACCGCCGCCTCGCCGCAGCCCGCCCCAGAGGACCCCGGCCCGGTCTCCGGGTTCGGGTTGCTCCCATTGACGCCTTTTCCTTCGTCCTGCAGATCAGGAGCTTCGAAATGTCATCGACAAGCTCGCCCAGTTCGTGGCTCGCAACGGACCTGAGTTCGAGAAAATGACGATGGAGAAGCAGAAGGACAACCCGAAATTCTCGTTTCTGTTCGGAGGCGAGTTCTACAGTTACTACAAGTGCAAGCTGGCTCTGGAGCAGCAGCAGCGTGAGTCCCCCGGGGCCCCGCCGCAGCCTCTTTGGGGTTGCATGTTTCTTCTGCAGAGCCGGGCGGTTTTATCTTGACTGTTCTTTCTGTCCTTTCCTGCACCGTGATAGAGACTGTTGTACCTGTGTGTCGTAAGGAGTCACAGAATTATCGTAGATTCACTTCCCGGGCGCCTGATCCGGAGCTTTTGCATTGTCTTTGCAGAGGGGGTGACGGGTCTGCAGGAAGGCGGGAAATAGAGGCTAGTACCTGGGACAGGAGCTATGTAGCCCATTCTTGAGACTGAGGCCAGAGGTTTCTGTACATTTCAGATGCATCGATCAAAAATTTTTTCCCTTAGTTTCTGCAGCCTGCCTGCCTGCCTGCCTTCCTTTTTTAATAGTTTTCAACACGGTTTCTCAGAAACCCTGGCTATCCTGGAGCTACGAGGCTGGCCTCAAACTCAGATCTGCCGCCTCTGGGATTAAAAAATGTGCACCACCCCACCTGGCCTAACTGTATCTTAAATGTCCAACTAGGTGAGCGTCAAAAAAACCGTGCTAATAAAATTTTAGAGCCAGGTGCAGTGGATCAGCCCTTTAATCCCAGCTCTCATAAAGCAGAGGCAGGTGGATATCTGAGTTTGAGGCTTTTGAGGCTAGCCTGGTCTACATATCAAGTTCCAGTACAGGCAGGGCTACTTAGACTTCCACTCAAAAAAAAAAAAAAAAAAAAAAAATGGAAAAAAAGAAAAAGAAAGGGTCTCATACTTAGCCTTAGTGTGTTACCCAGGATGGCTTCCAATTCAAACCAAACATGCCTCAGCTTTTCAGGTGGGTGAGATTACAAATATAAGGCAGCATACCCTAGCTTTGAATGTTAACATGTCAGCAGATGGTGTAGGTCCTGAGGGCAGGATTCACATCTGTGTACCTGGGTAGTTGTCTAGCCTCTGGATAAGCTGTTGAAATGAGTACTTGCCCTTTAAAGCTGATAGCTACTGAACCACAGTCCTCTGATGCCACTTCTTTGTTGTGCTCTAGCAGTGTATTATGGGTGATTGATAGAAAGTTTGTAGGACAGACAAGATTTGAACCCACGAAGCACAAGGACCTGAAGAAGCTATGTGTTCAGAGAGGAACCACCAGTGGCTCCAAGTGTGAGCTGAGAGAGGGTTTGATAAACCAAAGTGGCCTGCAGTCTGTCAATCGTAAGGTTTTGTTTACTGTTTAGTCTTGGTAAAGGTCAGCTGTTTGATGTCACCAGCATCACCTCTGGTCATTCCTTAGCCCCAGAGTTCATAACCATCCTAAGGCAGAACGCCACAAGAGGGTCCCAACACAACAGGCTGGAGTTGGGGAGGGAGGCTGCCGACAATCACTCCTTAATGAAGGTGGTCAGCATGAGTGGGGAGGAAGATGGAGTCAAAGGTAGACCCCGCTTGGGGATAGGTGAGGGGGGTGGCAAAGTAGGAGGGTGTTTTGAGTGTCTCGGAGTAAATACCCCTCAGAGCTACACAGGAAGGCCATTCCCACCCTTCCCACCCTGACAGTGACATGTTGAGGCCATAGATTAGTGCCATAGCAGGGAAATGAAAGGGAGCCATGGCAGATTGGGGGATGGGGACAGAAGGACATTCTGAGAGCCATACCGTACCACAGGATCTACTGAACATGACAGGGACAGCCAGGCGTTGCAGACTGGGGGTGGTGGGTGATGAGTCCAGAAGAGGGTTTGCATTTGGCCACAAGGGAGCGGACCTGCTTGCTGGGGAGCTATGGGTGCCACTCTAGTCTACCACCACATGGCCTCACGTTTGTGAAGTGCAATAAAAATGTGTGCTGTGGGGTGTTGCCTATCCAAAGATATCACTCGATACGAGGCTACTCCACAGGCCCCTGCTACAGGACATAGTGTCTTACTAGGTATGATGCAGGCAGAGGCAGAGCTATGACTGACACTGCTGCTTAGTGGCAGGGGTATGTACACCCTCATCTGGATGGACCACTGTCCCAGGCAGGAGTACAGGAGCAAGACCCAGACTGTGTGGTGAGCCCGTGAAAGCCCAGTGGTGCCATGAGTGAACACCCAAGCTATCAATGGCTCATCCAAAGTGGAGCTTGGGATTTATAGCTTAAACTACGCAGACTTGTAGGGTGCCCCTCAGGCCCAAATGACACCTGCTCCCTCACCCTACTTTTGTTTTTGTCCAAAGGCCATTTCCTTTGGGTAAGCCTCGAGAGGCTCCCACAAAGTGTGCTTGTTGTTGGGACCAGGCAAGGCTCAGAAGAGAAGGGTAAGCAGGCCATCTTAAGTCCTGTCTGCAAGCAGAGACGTGCTTCTCCAGACACACTGATAGCTGATTTGGCCAGCACTGGAAAACATGCCAGCTCCAGACACTGTCATACAGTTAGATGGATCCTGGATGCTGGTCCAAGGGCTGCAGATTGGAAGGATCACAAGAGGTGGGGCAGGTCTTGGGGACATTCTAACCCTGTGTGAGGCCTCCAGAATGTGTCTTGAGAGAAGGGAAATTAGAGACCAGTACAATGGGACAGACACACTCCTGCGAGAGGTGACCCATCCCCAACAACGGCCAATGGCTGTAGCTTGAGTCCTTTTTTTTTAAGATTAATTTATTATGTATACAGTGTTCTGTTTCTCTCTCCTGCCCAGCCATAGCACTTCCTGTCCCCACCTCTCTAGAACTGGGATCAAAGGCATAAACCTCTACTGTCTGACTCTTTTTTAGATTGGATAAGTCTCATGTAGTCTGAGGTGGCCTTGAACTCCAGGTCTTCCTGCTTCCCCCAAGTTTAGGGTTAAAGGTGTGAGACACCACTGCCTGGTTTCTATAGTTCGATAGTGGCTGCTCTGCCCTCTTTCTTAAGGCAAGCTTTATTTGTTAGAGCACAAACAAAATATCACCACATATGGCCTGCAGTCCATAGTAGCTCAGGCCTAAGTAAGAAGGGAAGGTGGGTAGGTTCAGCCAATGTGAGGAGGAGGTGCTCTTATGGTCTCCAGTGAGGCCGGGTACAACAGGAAAGCACAGACATGTTGGCAGACCCTGTGAGGTGGGGAGTGGGCCTAGTTTTTTTTCTCTCAGGTCCATAATGGAGGCCAAACGTGATGCATCTCTGGGAACCTGGGGTTGGCCCTACGCTCACAGGGCCCATCTCTCTCCTACTAGTCATCTGCAAGCAGCAGGCCCCAGAGTTGGAGCCAACCGCAGCCATGCCCCCTCTGCCACAACCTCCGCTGGCTCCAACGGCACCCCTCACCCCAGCCCAGGGCACCCCGTCAATGGACGAGCTCATCCAGCAGAGCCAGTGGAGTCTCCAGCAGCAGGAGCAGCACCTGCTGGCCCTGCGCCAGGTACAGCTGTTTCTCAGGCCAGTGACCATGGGATCACCTTCCAGTAGGACTGCAGGTCATTCACAGGTGTTGCTGGGTAAATTTGTACCCATGTGAATGCCACCACATGGTGACTTGATGCCTACCAGGCTCAGTGAGTAGAGAAGGACCACATTGGGCCCATGTGTTAGACAGGGATGAGAACCAGACATGAAAGAAGTGACCTAAGGACCAGCCCCACTTGTTTCCTTGCTTGCCGGTCACACAATATGCATGGGGTGTTTGCCACCAGTCGCAGACTGGACAGTGAGGTCTTGGGCACCAGAACTGGCCTCTAAGTTTTAACCAGCTTGATGGGCAATACTTACCATTTGTTTGTTGGTTGGTTTGTGTTTGGTTTGGTTTTGAGACAGCATTTTCCTAAACTTTCCTGGAATCACAATCTTCCTGCCTCAACCTCCTGAGGGCTAGGAGCACAGGCACCTACCACGTTCGTGCCTTGCTGTGCTTAGTTGATTCTCAAAGCATCCTATCTCCCAGACTTCAACTTTTCCTGTTAGCTGAGGCTAGCTCTGTCCCCTGCCTGTTCCACCTGTTGTGGTAGGCTGTCACAGGATTTAGCATATGCTAAAGACAGATACCAGTGTGTCTGCTAGGGCCCCTGCTCACACCACCTGTCCCTGTGGCCTTCCCAGGAGCAAGTGACTGCAGCTGTGGCGCATGCAGTAGAACAGCAGATGCAGAAGCTGCTGGAAGAGACACAGCTGGACATGAGCGAGTTTGACAACCTGCTACAGCCCATCATTGATACCTGCACTAAGGATGCCATCTCAGTAAGGCCCAGTGTGGGGTAGGGGTGTTGTACCTGCCCAACTGACCACCCACTCACCATAATCTGACTCTCAGGCTGGGAAGAACTGGATGTTCAGCAATGCTAAGTCCCCACCTCACTGTGAGCTGATGGCGGGCCACCTGCGCAACCGCATCACTGCCGACGGAGCGCACTTCGAGTTGCGGCTGCACCTCATCTATCTTATCAACGATGTGCTACACCACTGGTGAGTGAGATCACTTGGGCCATAGCTCACACCCGTTAGGGTCTCCCAACTCACCCAACTCACCAGACCAACCCTACACACTCATATGCTGGACCACTGCTTGCCCTCCCAGGACAGGGCAGGCCTTGGGTCCTGCTGTCTCCTCTCTGCCTCCGCAGCCATCATAGGCCTGCTTCAGTCTGCTGTCCTCCCTCCCACCACTGTTGCGCACAGCCAGACATCTGGCCGCTACACTGTGGGGACCATCCCTTCTGCTTTGATGTATCCTGGGGGCTCCTTTTGCTGACTCTCTGCCTATCAGACTTCTTTGCACTGTGGCTCCAGCCTCCTAGGGCCTGGTAGGTGTGTCTCTGCATGGCCACCGGGTGAAGTTGATGGAAGAGACCAGAACCCAGAACTCTGGCCAGAGGCAGGTGCAAGAGTTCCATGCTAGTGATACTTGCTGACAGTCAGCTAGGCTGAGTGTCCCCTTGCCTTTCAGCATGGCCATGACAGCAGGAGAAGCTGACCTTCTCTCTCCCTCCTTGTCTCCCTCCCTGCACAACCCCTCCCGGGGGCCTCCCTCCATATCTGTCCTGCTGAGCAGTGAACAGTGGCTACTGCATCTGAGGATAGAGCATCTCCTCAGATGGCCTCTTTCCTGCTCCCTGCTATACTCTTTGCCTGGGCTCATACAAACCTCTGGCCTGTACTGCCTTCCGTTACCCAGCTCCTGGCTAGCCAGCCCTTGGTGTCTTTTGACCTCAGCTTTTGGGGCTCTGAAGCTGATGATAACCTCTTTCCTGGGTCGGCATACGGGCCATCTTGCTGCATGGTGGGCCTGGATCCACCATACTGGGCTACTTCTTTCTCTTTGTGCCCCACCCCTACCCCACACAAATTACTGGGCATGAAACCCAGGGCTTGCAACTAGCAGGCAAATGCCGTGCCTAGGGCTGACCATAGCCCTAATGGGTGGGTAGGCTCCAAGAAGCCTCCTCAGTGGCCTTGAGCAGGTTATTGAATCTGCTTATTCATAGTAGTGATCAGGTCCTGATCACAGCAACCCCATTTCAACCTTTACACACATGCACACACACTGGCGGGCCCTTTTGATAGTGAAGGCCTTGTTCTAAATAATCCTGGGGTGCACTCTCCCTCCACCTGTTTCCCAAAACAAGGCACCTGCATTGTAGGTAGTCCTGCCTGGTTGGGGGGCCATTTCCTGAGGAGAGGGTGCTGTGGCTTCAGCCGCATGGTAACGGGTGCGTGGCCGGGTCCCGCCCCAGGGCCCTGACGCGCGGAAGGTCTCTCCCTCACAGCCAGCGCAAGCAGGCCCGGGAGCTGCTGGCTGCCCTACAGAAGGTGGTGGTGCCTATCTACTGCACGAGTTTCCTGGCTGTGGAGGAGGACAAGCAGCAGAAGATTGCCCGGGTATGGAGCTGCTGGGGCTAGGTGGGAGGGTGAGCGGCTAGGGCTGAGTGGCATGGCCTCTGCCTCACGAGTCTCCCTCGTCACCAGCTCCTGCAGCTCTGGGAGAAGAATGGCTACTTTGATGACTCCATCATTCAGCAGCTGCAGAGCCCCGCCCTGGGACTTGGTCAGTATCAGGTGAGTGCCACCCAGAGGAGCCACCCATCACCAGTGAGTCCTCATCTCACACACCCTTTAGCTATTGGGCCTCAGGCTGCTATCCTTAATGATGGTCTCTCCACCAGGCCACTCTCATCAATGAGTACTCCTCAGTGGTGCAGCCTGTGCAGCTGGCTTTCCAGCAGCAGATCCAGAGCCTCAAGACACAGCATGAGGAATTTGTCAGCAGCCTGGCCCAGCAGCAGCAGCAGCAGCAGCAGCAGCCACAGCCACAGCCACAGCCACAGCCACAGATTCAGCTGCCTCAGATGGAAGCAGAAGTGAAGGCCACACCCCCACCACCAGCACCGCCCCCAGCCCCAACGCCTGCCCCCACCATCCCACCAACTACACAGCCAGGTACTTGGTTCCCTCCACCTCTTGAAACTGAATGCCTTGAATGTCAGCACTGTCCCCCTGGATACTTGCTTCACAGCATGCCTACTCCTGGGCCAAGAGTAATCTTTTCTATGGCCAGGCCAACATTCCCAGTAGTGTCTGCTCTGCTCTGCATGTCTCTAGAATAGAAAGAGGGAGGCAAACTGGCACTTTGACCAAAATTGGTGTGTGGTTAAATGTATAGTCCTGGGCTGGATGAGCTCAGCACATACAGCCCAGTCTCAAACATACACACATTTGTAGTGTACGTATGCATGTGTGTAAAAGACTTTATGAAGAAACGTGGATAAGGTCTGAAATGAGCACCGAGGAAGATGAGGCAAGAGGATTTCCAGTTTCAGACCAGCAATGCTTGCCATACAAGCATAAGAACCCCATTTTAAAAGTCGGGTGCAAGCTGGGCAGTCAGACACATGCCTTTAATCTCAGCACTCAGAAGGCAGGGACAGGTGGATGTCTATGAGTCTGAGGCCAGTGAGATAACTCAGTGGGTAGAAGCCTGCAGGGGCCTACTGGCCTCAGTTTGCTTCTGAGGACCCACTGGGTGGCTGGCAGGAGAAAGTCTGCTGCCAAGAGTCACCGTGTGTATGTGTGTGAGCACTGGTGAGCTCATAAAGATACTGGATAGTTCTGTGAGTGTAGATGAGATAGGGACCATGAACATGAGCATTGAAAATGTTCACTTCAGTACTTGGCAGTACTTGGTGGATCCCTGTAAGTATGAGGCCATCCTGGTCTAGAGTGAGTTCTGGAGCAGGCTCTAAAAGCTGCAGAGAGACCCTGTCTCAAAAAAAAGGGAAAAAATGTCCACCCTTGTATTCCTAGGCTGGTGGTGGTGACATTGGCAGCTTTTGAACATAATTCAGCCCTGTCCTTGGCTGGGTTGGGGATGCTGGAGGCTCATCAACTTCTCCTCCTTCTGACTATTACCTGTGTTTAGATGACAACAAACCTCCGATCCAGATGCCTGGTTCTTCAGAGTATGATGCCTCGGCAGGTGTCCAGGATCCTGCAGCTGCAGGCCCTCGGGGTCCTGGCCCCCACGAGCAGATCCCGCCAAACAAGCCCCCTTGGTTTGATCAGCCTCATCCTGTTGCTCCGTGGGGTCAACAGCAGGTACTTTATCTGTGTGCACCTAGTGGGGTCCTGTGGGGCAGCAGGCAGGGAGCTGCCATAATGGCTTAGGGACAGTGGAGCTTGAGCAGACCCCTGTTCCCGTATGGCCATTGTTTGGATCCCTCAGTCCTCCTTGGCCTGTCCTTACTAGTACAGCTGTCAAGAGGGATGGAAGGAAAATCAGAGGTGGTGAGCCTCTCCTGGAGGTTACAGATGCTGACTATAGTGCCAGGACACTGGGTGACTCAGGGTGTGAACTTTCTAAACCAGGACAGAGGTCACATGGTACATGACCAGAACTGCCCTGTAATTTGCTAGATGAGATTATGCAGAGTGTCTGCATACAGCAGACTTCCTTTTCAACAGGGCCTGGCTTGGTGATGACATACTTATAGGTACGAGCTGAGAACTACAGATCTCACATCTGAGCCTCATACCCCTTGACAAGGGACGCACACTCACTGTGCCTATGTCCTAATGTGGGCTGTGTGCCTGCTGGGTGGGCCCAGGGAACCTTTAAGGGAGGTGGGTGACAGGCTTTGTCTGCGTAGGTTCAGTAAGATCTATGGGATGAAGGGCTGGTCCACTGAGATTTGCCAGCCAGGGTGCAAGTCTACCACCAAAACTAGAGGTTATGAGTGGATAAGCAGCCCGTGTAGATAGAGCGGCACTGGATTCCATCCCTAGAAGTGATGGGTAGAGCCAGGCCAAGGGGCTATGCTTGTAATCCCAGTCTTGGAAAGACTAGGTAGGAGGATTGAGTCCCAGGCTATTCTGGAACTAGAAAGGAATGTCACCCCAATAAAAAAAAGACTTTGAAGATGACCAGGCTTCCCATCCCGCCTTCACGCTACCTTAGAAATCATTCCCGCGATTAGGAATCCAATTTCTGCTTCTCTTGAAAGCCAGAAGAGAGAGCACTCTACCAATCTGGTGTGGATCTTGCAGCTGGTTGCCAGGCCTTGGGAGTGGCTGGGGACTTACTGGTCTCTCCTATGCCAGCCTCAGAAAGTCTGCCATCTGTGTCAGAGCTGTAGCTGGGAACATCTCAGGCCACGGATAGCTGTTGTCCTGGTTAAAGAAACATGGACAGGTGTCCCAGGCTGACCTCAGACAGTGTTCTGGGCTAGAGGTGTCTCATGATACAAGTTAGTCGGGTACTTTAAGGCATACTACCCATTTGCAGGGGTGTTTTGAAGCATAGTACAGGAAGTACTACTGTGTCTCACTATAAATCTGGTGCCTGTCAGGCTTTGAGGGGCTCTCTTGGTTCTGTTTGCAGTGGCTAGAGGCAGCTTTAGATGTGAGGTTGCAGATATGAGTTGGGACCTAGGAGAGGGACATAACTCAGGCCTGACTTTGTGTCTGTGCTTTGCCTTGCAGCCCCCAGAGCAGCCCCCATACCCACACCACCAAGGTGGGCCACCCCACTGCCCACCCTGGAACAATAGCCACGAGGGCATGTGGGGTGAGCAGCGAGGGGACCCTGGCTGGAATGGGCAGCGGGATGCTCCCTGGAACAACCAGCCAGACCCCAATTGGAATAACCAGTTTGAAGGACCATGGAACAATCAGCATGAGCCACCACCGTGGGGTGGTGCCCAGCGTGAGCCACCTTTCCGGATGCAGCGCCCCCCCCACTTCCGTGGGCCTTTCCCACCCCACCAGCAACACCCACAGTTCAACCAGCCTCCACACCCCCACAACTTCAACCGCTTCCCACCCCGCTTCATGCAGGATGACTTCCCCCCTCGTCACCCTTTTGAGCGGCCACCCTACCCTCACCGCTTTGACTATCCCCAGGGAGACTTTCCTGCAGGTGAGTGGTGGGGTGATGTAGGTCTGTCGGGGTGTCCCAGGTGTGCCTGGCTGTCAGTGTAGACGTGATAGACATAGGGTGGGTGTGGGATGGACAGACAAGGGTAGCTTCCCCCTGCCCCACGCAGGCCTGCCTGTGCTTCCAGCACTGTTCTCTGCCCTTGCCTTGCCCTTCCTGGCTGCTCGTTTATCTGAAGAAGGCCGCCTTGTCCTCTTGTCTCTTGATTGGTTGCTGTGTCAGCCTGATCGTGTGCCTCAGTGGTAAAGATCAGGGCTGGCCTCAGGAAGGTTTCCCTCTGCGTGTGTCCTCTGTTTTCTTCAAAGGACCCCAGGCAGACCTGGTAGCCATGATGTAAGCGAACTTTGAGGGTAGATGCTTGCTCAGCTGTGCTTGGGTCCTGGCAGAGAAGGACCTTGGCACACTCTTCTTCAGTCTTCTCACTTGAGTCCCCTGAGCTCCACCCACGTCTGTGAGAGCTCCAGGCCTCCCTGTTGGCCCTCTCACCCCACTTGACTACCCCAGCAAGCTGGAGACAATGTTTTGTTTTGCAGAGATGGGACCCCCTCATCACCACCCTGGCCACCGCATGCCACACCCTGGGATCAATGAGCACCCACCTTGGGCTGGGCCCCAGCACCCTGACTTTGGTCCTCCTCCCCATGGCTTCAATGGCCAGCCCCCCCACATGCGGCGACAGGGCCCACCTCACATCAACCATGATGACCCCAGCCTGGTCCCCAATGTGCCCTACTTCGATCTTCCAGCGGGGTTAATGGCTCCCCTTGTGAAGGTGATACTGGGCCCTGGCAGGGGTGGTAGTTTAGGGTGGGAGAAAGGGGCATGCTGGTGTTGTCAGGCCGGATTCCTGCCTTGCTGCTGTCCTCCGCTGGGTGGCCATGGAGGGCTCCACAGGGCCCAGCTAACAGCTGCACTCCCTTATAGCTGGAGGACCACGAGTACAAGCCTCTGGACCCCAAGGACATCCGCCTGCCACCACCCATGCCTCCCAGCGAGAGGCTGCTGGCAGCTGTGGAGGCCTTCTACAGCCCACCCTCCCATGACAGGCCGAGGAACAGGTAGGGAGGCTGGGCCCCAGGCCTTGCTCCATCCAGCCTTAGCCCAGAAGCCACTAACAGCAGTAGGCATGTTTATGAGGTTGCTTGGGATTCAACTGCCCCCTGGGTCCTCCTAGTGGGAAGGTGTGGGCATGCAGCAGACCCCACCTGCTTCCTGGTTGGCTTCCTCCCTGACGTTACAGCCACCAGGGGCGTCCCAGGTTTCTCACGATGACCTTGTCTTAACAGCGAGGGCTGGGAGCAGAATGGCCTCTATGAGTTCTTCCGTGCAAAGATGAGGGCTCGGCGGCGCAAGGGCCAGGAGAAAAGGAACAGGTGAGCTAGGCAGGTGCCGCGGGGCCAGCCCCATGTGGTGTGGAGGACAGCCTTAACGGTGGTGTTTCCCTGCAGCGGCCCCTCCCGATCCCGGAGCAGGTCCAAGAGCCGAGGCCGCTCATCATCCCGGTCCAGCTCCCGCTCCTCCAAGTCTTCCCGCTCGTCCTCCCGCTCACGTTCCCGCTCCCGCTCCCGCTCTTCCTCCCGCTCCAGGTCCAGGTAGGCATGTGGGGGCGCTGGGAAGCCATAGGAACTGCTCTGCCAGCCCCTCATTGTTCCGCTGTCCCCACAGAAGCCGTAGCCGGTCACGCTCCTCTAGAAGCCGCTCTCGCTCCAGGTCTAGATCCAGATCCAAGTCATACTCCCCTGGGAGGCGGCGCCGCTCCAGATCCAGGAGTCCCACCCCACCGTAAGCCTCTGGTGTGGGGCATTCAGAGGCACCTCTGCTGCTAATGGGCAGGTGGCATGCTTAACTGGCTGCTCTGGGTACACTAAGGCCCTCTGCAGACGGTCACTTGCTTACCATGTGGCTCATTTGATTCCAGCTCCGCAGCCGGCCTGGGTTCTAATTCAGCGCCTCCCATACCAGACTCAAGGCTCGGAGAAGAGAACAAAGGCCATCAGATGCTGGTGAAGATGGGTGAGTACCAGGGCCAGTGCCAGCTTCCTGTACGACCACATGATGGGATCCTGAGGGGTTCAGTGGCCACTCCATGGGGACGGCCTTGCCATGTGCATGTTCTTTATTCCCTAAAGGTTGGAGCGGGTCTGGTGGCCTTGGTGCAAAGGAACAGGGCATCCAGGACCCCATTAAGGGTGGTGATGTGCGTGATAAGTGGGACCAGTACAAGGGTGTGGGTGTGGCCCTGGACGACCCTTATGAGAATTACCGCCGCAACAAGAGCTACTCCTTCATTGCCCGTATGAAGGCCCGAGATGAATGTGAGTAACATGTGGCTGGGCAGGGGACATAGCTCTGTACTGGGGGTGGAAACTGACAACTCTGTCCTCATACAGTCTCCACATTTGGGGCAAGAAAGGAAGAGAAAGAAGACTAAGGCAGGCCTTGGACGGGTGCCACTCAGTGTGAATGGGGCTCCGGCTTGGTTTGCACATGCCCTGGAGGAGGTGCTGCAGATACCTCAGCTGGGGTAGCAGAG
The DNA here is from genome assembly GCA_033318265.1 of Phyllotis vaccarum. NCBI lineage: Eukaryota > Metazoa > Chordata > Mammalia > Rodentia > Cricetidae > Phyllotis > Phyllotis vaccarum. Next base: position 176,346,774 of record JARWLC010000002.1, on the reverse strand, counting down.
CTCAGAACCAAGACAGCCCCAGCCCCAGCCCAGAATCCAAGTCTCATCCACAGCCAGGACCCAGGTAGTGAGAAGGCCACCACACTGCCTATCACTGCTGCCGGGAAAGCCTGGCCTCTGAGCTTGCAGAGGTCAGGAGGAATTTCATTTGGTTCCTGTGGGGATCAAGAAACCCTGACTCCTCAGTTCATTGTTTAGTTGTACTTTTATCCCTTTCCAAAAATGTTAGCTGTTTGCTATTACCTGGACACAGCTTCTGAGGAGACAGGGCTGAGCCTCTTGGGTTAGGAAAAATGGCCTCCAGAGCCCCTCAACCTAGTGCAGCGCCTCAGCTTGCAGTTCCTGCCCGGGGAACCCAGCACCAGCGAGGAGCACCCCAGGGTACAGGGTGTGCTGCTCCCCCCTCCCCCAACCATTCCCAGAGAGTGAGGGAGGTGAGACCTGGGAGCATCCTGGGGCCACAGCCGCCTGGTGCCAGTTATTTGTACAGAGACTTTTGAAATGTTCTTTTCAATAAAATGCAGAGCCCTCTACAACTTCTCAACACCACATAAGACACTTGATTTTTGTTTTAGATTTCCCATACCTGTGACGTGTGCAGACGTGTCTGACTTGGGATAAACAAGCAGACACATGTGCTGTTAACAACTGATTGTGGATTTTACTGTTTTGCCTTCAAATAAAGCCTTTTGTAAAAGATCATTTTCATCATCTGTGGGTGAGATATGCACACAGGCATGGTGCAAGCTGCTTTGGGATGGATGCTGCTCATGCTGGACACCATGCTCAGAAGACCTGTCCCAACACCTGGCATGGAATGTTCCCCATGGGGCATCTGGTCCCCTCTTGGTTGATCCAGCTGTCTTGCATGTGCTGTCTGTCGCACTGACTTGTTGGCTCCATCCTGCTGTGAGTGGCCTGTGACAGGTCCTTAGCTGTCCTCAAGATGTGTCCGCAGAGCAGCCAGCTGGGCAGGAGGGGCATGTGTGGTTGTTACTGGGCAGGAATCAGCTGAGAGATCCCCAACCTCTTCTGCCCCAATATGCATAAGGTGGACAGAGGTAAGCCTCACCTGCTGGGGCTTGGAGCTCCTCCTTCACCTCCCGAAGGGCAGCCTCCATGGTCAGAGGTGCAGGCCTGTTACACCTAATATACTGTAGGACACAGGACAGTAAATAAAATGGCTACAGGCACACAGGAAACTGGTGCAGGGCCTTGGACTGGGAGAGCACCTGCACAAGGGTGCTACATTCAAGATGTCCTGGAGTGAAGAGCCACACGGTTCTGGGTGACAGGCTGGGAAGGAGCAGCCTTCTCACTGTGAATTGAGCATGATGGTGGCACACACTTGGGATCCTTGCATTTGGGAAGCTAAGGCCAAGGAATGCGTCAGCCTGGGTATACAGCAGGACCCAACAAAAAAATGTGGAGCCCTCAAGATCGCTAAGTGGGATTAAAGCACTTGCTGGGCCTGATGACCTGACCCCACCCCCAGGATCCACATGGAAGGAGACGACTCCTGTCAGCTGTCCAATGACTCCTGTCAGCTGTCCTCTCGTTGGACGAGACAGGAGCTGGGTATGGTGGTGTATGCCTGCCATTACAGCACTCTGGAGGGAGGCTGGAGCCAGCCTCCGCTACAAGACTGAGATGTAATATCAAAGAACGAAAAGACAGCGGGGCAGATGGGTCAGTGGTGAGAGCACTGGTTGCTTTTGGCAAAGGACTTGGGTTTAGTTCCCGGCACCCATGTGGTGGCTCACAACTGCCTGTAATTTTAGTTCTAAGGGACTTAATGTCTTCTGAGATCCTCAGGCTCCAGACACACGTGATATACATATACATAATACATGCAGCAAAACACAAACAGAAGAGGATCAAGCAGGTGGAGGTGCACACCTTTAGTCCTAGCACTTGGGAGGGGGAGGCAGCCAGGGCTACACAGAGAAACCCTGTGTGCATTAAAGAAGAAAACGAGTGGGGAGGGTGCTTTTCTATCTGTCCATATGACGTCCAGAGTGAGGGTCTGGAACCCCAGCCTGAGTACAGGCACCCTCGGGCCCATTGCTGGTCGTCTCTGACATGACCCCCCCCCCCCCCCGAACTGGAGACTTAGCTGTGTACCATAGTTACCTCTTTGGCTTCCTCCAGGGTGTGGTAGTGAAATGAGTCCCTGTCCAGGGACTGCAGGAGGGACACATGCAGGTGGCGGCTGGTCTCTATAAACTGCTCCGTCAGGCTTAGCTGCTGCTTCAGCATGTCATTCAGTGCCAACATCGCGGGGCTGTAGGCTGTCAGGGCTGTACCCACCCCCATGTCACACAGCAGCAGATGCCACCTGTGCAGCCCACACCTTTCCCTCTGAAGTCCAGATTCCCCATAAACCTGCTGCAGAAAGCAGAAAGGACAATCTGCCCCTCACAGCAATGAGGCTGAGCCTGTGTCCATTGTGTCTACCACACAACAATCATACATTAGCTTCACTAAAGGTCAAGGACAATCTTTCTTTAGCTGGGCATGGTATCACATGTCTGTCATCCAAGGCACTGGGATCTGGAGCTCCAAGTCAGCCGGGGTTCACTATAAACTCCTGTATTTAAGTGATTCCCCTGCCTCAGCTGCCCAAGTAGCTTTGATTACAGTTTAGGATTGACAAAGTAGAGATTTTAAAACGGAACAAAACTGGAGATGGGTAAAATGACCTAAGAGTGACCTGTTGGCTGGGCTGGACTCAAGGCTTCTCTGATGAGCTGACCACCAGCCCCCATGAATTACCTCTGCACTTCTGGGTTTGGTTAAAACCTTGGTGTCCCTTCACCAGAGACAGGTTCCAGCCACCCTTAGGCGGACCAACAAGATCCTATCGGCTGCTGACAGCCTCCCCTAGGATCTCCTCAAAGCCGTCTTTAGAGAGCACTGCCCTGTGCCTCAGAAATGGCTGCGCACTGTAGGCAAAGTGAGGCCCCAGATGTCTGTTACCTTCTATAGCGTCCGCGCTGACAATGTGACTGGCAATGGGTGCTGGGTCCACGTAGGTGCCTCCGAGGGTGGGGCCAATGGTCGCCATGCCACCAGCTGGCCAAAGACAAAGACAGGCTATTGAGTATGGTTGTATGGTTGAGCATGGGCTCTAGTCCAGTGACAACGTACTAAGATGCAGCCACCCATCTCTGTCTCCTTCTGGATTCTTACTGGTTGATTAGAAATGGTATCCAGGTTTGCTTTGAGCTTCTGGGCTCCAGAAATCCCCCTGCCTTATTGTAGTGGTATCCAGGACCACATGTGCACAGACAGTATTGTGTTGTTTCTGTCCACTTTTCCTGTGTGTGCATGTGCAGACTGATGCTGATGTCAGGAGTCCCCATGCATGCCCACTTTATTCTGGGTCCTGACAGCCTTCTGGGGCTAAATGGGACATGTGGGCCACCACAACCACCTGGCATTTACATTGGTTCTAGAGTTCCAGACCTCGATCCTCATGTTTTCAAGGCCAGCACCTGGCCACTGTGCATCTTCCCAGTCCCCACTGTTGACTTTTTAAAAGCTAATTCAGGTTTTCCCCAAAGATGGGCTTGGGTGTGGCTCAGGCTTTAGAGAGCTCATCCACCTTCCACAAAGCCCTAAGTTCATCCCCTGCACCATGAGTAGTGGCACAGGCTTGTCATACCAGAACTCAGGGAGCTGAAGCAGGAGATCAATTCAATTCAGCTACATGTCTGTAGGGGTATTGTGTTGTTTCATGGTAAATAATTGTCCCACCCACTGGTTTAATAAAAAGAGCTGATTGGCCAAAGGCAGGCAGGAAGTGTAGGCGGGGCTACCAGACTAAGAAAATCTCTGAGAGCAGAATGCCAGAAGAGCACCAGAGAGAAGCCAGAAGAAGCAGAGGTCAGCTATGCTGCTCTAAAGAAAGGTACAGAGCCGCATGGCTGAACAAGAGACATGGGTTAGATGAAGGGTAGAGAGCTAGCAAGTGATATGCCTGGGCCTGAGGCTGATCAGCCAAAAACTAATGAAAGCGTCTGTGTGTCTCTGTGGGTCTGCGGGTCTGCAGGTCTGTGGGTCCTAAACCTTGAGGTTAAGCCCGAAAGTCCAGGCCAGAAACCTCATACTACACATGTCCAATTTGAAGTCAGCTAAGATTACATAAGATCCTTGTCTCAAAAACAAAACAAACAAATAAAAAAAAAAAAACCAGAATAAAACAAAAGCCCTAAAAGACATACATGTGTATATGAGAGGGGGGAAGTTTAGCATTTTCCAATGGCCTAAACTGACCATCGATGACCCTTCCCCTCTGAAGATAAGCAGAAGGCCCTGACCGCAACAAGGTCAAGCAAGGTTAATATACAGTGAAGCCTCAAATTCAAAACCATCAAGTGAGAATTGCAGGCCTCCCCAGCGGAGTGGGTGGTAGAAGCAGCGCAGCCTCCCTGCCTGCAGCTGACTAGAAAAAAGATCCACAGCAATGCTGGAAAGGAAAAGAGGAGCCTTAGACCACAGCTGGAAAAGGGAGAAACATCTGGAAGTCCCAGTGGGTAGAAGAGCTTCTTCCAGAATATGCTGGCCACTAGGGTCAGACACATGACATGCAGCACGGCAGCCCTTGGAAGCTGTGTAGTCTGGATTGCACCTAGTGAGGACTTGAGTACAGGAGGTTACAGACAGGCTGGTGGGTGGGCATCCTGTCCTCAATGTCCACAGACTTAACTGTCTTGCCAGGGTCTGAACTGGCTTTAGCTAAGTTTCAGAGCTTGGAGGCCACCAGAAACACCCTAGCTGACACCCCCTTTTCCTGGGAAACGAGCCAAGATCCCCTTAGAACTGGTTAATGACAAGAGCCTAGATTGGAGGACCTGTCTTTTTCTACCTGTTCCCAAAGACACTGCAGTGTCATGTGGGCTGCAGCTTCCCACAGACCCTTCACTCACCTTTGCTCCACTGGTAGGCAAAGGCAGGGTCTAGAGTCTGCACAGCTGTCTCCTTCACGACTCTAGTCATGCCTTGGCCCCACTTTGTTCTTGATAGGGATCGACTGGGAAGAAGATCCCTCCGACCACTGGAAGAAAACTGTGACAAAGTGTCCAGGGTCCTGTGGAGTGATGCCTCTGAGGCCGAGGGACCAGAGGACTGCTCAAAATCCTCAGAGTAAGTCGGGCTGGCCGTGAGAGCAGTGGGAGTTTCCACAGACTGAGTGTTGGAAACACTGTGAGACTGAACAGCTTCAATGGAGCTGTCACCCAGGTGCTCTGAGACCTCGGTGGCAAGGCCATCTTCATCTGCAACCACGGTGGCTGTGCCCTGAAATGCAGAGCCCTTGTGCTGGGTAGACCTTTGTTCTTCCAGAAGGATGGGTGATATGGATGGAGAACTTCTGCCTGACATCCCTTCCCTTCCAGAACCTTCCTCCTAAAAGGAGCAAGGGGGGGGGGGGGGCGGTTAGAAAGCTGAAACAATGTTCCTTCAGCCAGGCAACAGAAGCATACATCTGTGACCCAGCACTCAGGAGGGGACTAAAAATTCTAGGCTACCCTGATCTACACAGCAAGACCCTCTCTCAGAAACACAAGTAGTAATCCAGGAAGAGCAGTACACACCTTTAATCCAAGCGCTTGGAGGCAGAGGCAAAAAGGTCAGGAGTTCAAGACCAACCTTAGCTACATAGTGAGTTGGAGGCCAGCCTGGGCCAGCCTGGGCTACATGAGACCCAGAAAACAGAGAGTAAAAAAGACAGCAGTGGTACATCATGTTTGTGACCTCATACTCAGAACATACAAACAGGAGGACAGCCTAGTCTAAAATCATGCTAAGCTACAGAGTGAGACCCTGTCTGCCTGATCTCCCCAAAGAAAAAGAATTAAAAATATTTTTCTGTGTGCTGGAAATATGGCTCAGCAGGAAAAGGCAGTCAATGCCAAGCCCAACAACCTGAGTGAGATTCCCTGGTTGTCCTTTAACTTGACTCACACATGTGCATGGATACACACGTGTGCACACGAACACACGGACACATGCACACATACACAAGAAAATGAAATCTTAAAATTGGTGCTGGAGAGATGGTGCAGTGGTTAGGAGCACTGACTACTCTTCCAGAGGCCCTGAGTTCAATTCCCAGCAACCACATGTTGGTTCACAACCATCTATAATGACATCTGGTGCCCTCTTCTGGCCTGCAGGAACACATGCAGGCAGAACACTGTGCATAATGAGTAAATGTGTGGGGTGTGAGTACTGGTGAGGCAGAGGCAAGAGGATCTCTGTGAGTTTGCAGCCAGTCCAGTCAACAGAGGGAGGTCTTGGCTGCTCAGGACTACATACTGGGATGGGACCCTGTGTTTAATTTTGTTTTTAAAAAAGGTAAATTAATACAATAAAGTGACTGCATCATACTTACTTTCTTTTCCACATCTGATTTCTCTCCATCAGCCAAAACCAGATCATCAATGGACAAAATATTAATTCTAAAATCTGTAATTAAAAAATAGTGCACTGTGGGTAAGATGGCTCATCAGATAAAGGTGCTTGCAGCCAAGCCTGACACCCTGAGTTCAATCCCTGGGATCCATATGGAGAGAATCGACTTGCTAATTGTCCTTAAATCCCCATGGGCACTTTGGGCACAGGCTCCCTCATATATTATACAATAAAGAAAAAGAAGCCAGGGTCTGGAGAGATGGCTCAGTGGTTAAGAGTACTAGTTGCTCTTCCAGAGGGAGTGAGTTCAACTCCTAGTACTCACAAGGCAGCTCACAACCATCTATAATGGGATGTGGTGTGCAGACATATATGCACACAACACACCCACACACATAAAATGCATAAATAAGTAAATCTTTTAAAGAAAGAAATAGAGCTAGGCATGATGGTGCATGCTGTGGTGATATATTGTGTATTTAATAAAGTTTGCTTGAAAATCAGAGGACAGAGCCAAGCCACAGATTTAGTCATGAAGGTCTGGGAGTGGTGACCCACACTGCTCCCAGCACTTGGGAGACACAGGCTGTTAATCCAAACACTAGGAAGGTTGGATCCAGTGGGGAGAAGAGGGGGCGGGGGCAGGAGTCTTTCTTCCCTTCACCAGCAACCCCCTTCCTTTTCTGCTGAGGAGTTGGTGAGGTGAGAAGTGACTGTGACTTTTTCCCCTGTCTCTCTCATCTTTAGCATTTGCCCCAATATCTAGCTCCAGGTTCTTATTATAAGACCAATTAGGATTCATGCAACACCACGCCTTTAATCCCAGCTCCGGAATCCAGCAGGCGGATCTCTGTGAGTTCGAGGCCAGCCTGGTCTACAGCATGAATTCTAGGACAGCCAGGGCCATATTGAGACACTCTGTCTCAAAACAAACAAACAACAAAGTCCAAAGTCATGAATCTGGGAGAGGGATTGATGGGAGGCAGAGACAGTCCCAGAATGCACTGCAAGTACGTACAAAATTATCAAAAAATGAAACAAGTTAGTATGGTGAAGGGAAGAATAGAGCCATCTATTAAAATGTCACTTCTATCCCTCAAGGTTCCTCAATAGAACCGTCCCCGGCCCTTCCTCATTTCACCCAATGACAATGCAGCAAGACACCTCCACTGTGCAGTGCACAGAGATCTAGATCCCCCTGCCACCCACGCTAGCCTCTACTCGCTGAATCACCCAGTCTGGGATGTAGCTCAGAGGTCCTGAGTTCAATGGCCAGCATGGCAGATTAATGATTAAAAAAATAACTCAGAGTGTGGACTGTTTTTGAGACAGGGTGGCATATAACCCAGGTGGGCATCAAACTCAGTAGGCACCTGAGGATGACATGAAGCCCTGGTCCTCCTACCACTACCTACCTCCCCTTGCCATGCTAAGATGACAGATGGGCACCACCATGCCCAACAGCACCCATAATTTTTAATCTTTTTTAGATTTATTTATGAGTGTTTCTCTGCATGTTTGTATGTGCAGCACATGTGTCTAATGTTTGCAGAGTCCAGAAGAGAGTATCAGATCCCCTGAAACTGGACTTTCAGGCAGTTGTGAGCCACTGGGGTGCTGAGAACTGAACCTGGGTCCTCTGCAAAAGCAGCCAGTGCTCTTAGCTACAGAGCTACCTCTCCAGCACCACACACAGCTTTTGAGTGTTTCCCTTTCTCTGACAGAGGCTTAGCTATGTGAAAGGAACAGACTCAGGCCTGTCTTCTCAACACGTGGTGGTGGAAGAGGTGAAGGCACTGAGGCAAGCTATTATCTCAATAAAACAAGAAATGTGTGTTCTGCCAGCCTGTCTCCACAATGCTGCTCTAGTGAAAGGGAGATTTCAACTGACTGGCAGCTCACCCAGGCCTGCTGCCAGTGTGATGGGATTTGCCACCCACTCACTCGCTGCCCATAGCAATGGTTTGCTAAAGGTAGCCTCATCCTTCCCCCTCAAGGTGATGGTTTACCATGGAGACTGTTGTCATCAGCAGCTTCTGAGACTGGCTCTTCTGAAGACCCCACCTCACTCCTGCTGGGGGAGGAAGCCAGCTTTATACACCCCATCTTTGAAAATGCTGATTTTGAAAGGTCATTTGTGATGGAAGGTGAGGATGTGAGGGAGGCTGTGTCTCCAGCCTTGAGAGTCCATGGGGAACTTAGCCGGTGTGAGGGATGAGAAGGCTTTGAGCTGGAATGGTCCACAGGGAACAGAGGCAGGGCTCCCGGCTGAGCTCCAGTCTGATCCTACTTTTGTGAAAAGAGAGAACTGAAGTTATCAACCTAAATAACATAAACTCTTACCATCCTATGGAGCCACGAATGGCACTTGCTGCCAAGTCTGAGGATTTGAGTCCCTGGCTCCGTGCACAAACACAAGCGGGTAGCATGCACACACACACATATACACCACACACACTCTGAGACACACACACATATACACCACACACACACATACATATATACCACACACACACACACATCACATACACACACAAGCAGGTGTGCATGCATATAAATACACACACCCACACACACTTGTAAATAAATGTTTAAAAAAATCTACTCTAAGGAACAATGACTAAGTACCTGCCATGTTGCCACGTGAGTACAAAGACACAAATTTGATCCCTAAATGTAGGTATGGAGGTGCACACTTTTCATTACAGCGCTAGGGGAGCTGATACGGATAGACCCCTGGGGCTCACTGGCTACCCTGGGCTCAGCAGTGAGCCCCAGTCCAACGAGACCATGTATCAGAAAGGAAGGTGGACAGTGGCTGAGGAAGGACACGTGTCACACAAGTACACATTTAGATGATGGTAGGGTTAGACATTGCTGAGGAAGGAGGGTCTCAGGTTCTGAGTTTCTCTCCTGTGTGCAGATTCTTCACCTAGCCTGGGAGGCCAACGCAGGTACAGCCAAGGAGGTAGGCAACTGTACACCCGTTGGTCCCATCTAGAGGCATCTCCACCCAGCTCTTTGGTGGTGAGCAAAAGAGATGGAGGCCTTTTATGAAAGCAGGAACAAAGCAGTGGCTGGGACCTTCCCGAGCTGAGCTGTTCCAGTGTCCTCCGAAGTGACAAGCATCTTCAGCCACCCGACACTTTCTCAGAGTAGATGCCAGGGGCTTCCAAAGTGCTTCATCACAGTTACCTCTGATACCCACAAGGTGACTGTGAGACAGCCAAACCAGCACATGCAATAGAGTGAACAAGGGGCCTGTGAGAGCAATAAGGTCTGGACAATTCCCAGTGCTGCGGTAGGTGACCTCCTTAGGAAGGACCAGCTGTCATAGCTGTTGGTCACACTGAAAAGCTAGATGGGGTGTGAAAACTGAAGATGTCACATGTTTCCATTGTGGGACTGAGACCAAAGTGTGCCTGCCCAGATGCACACCTAAATCCCAGTGCTCAGAAGGCAGAAGAAGGTGAATCTTTGTGAGTTTGAGGTCAGCCTGGTCTACATTGCTAATTCCAGGTCATCTAGACCTGTCTCAATAAAAAACAAAAATACTCTTGTAGTGCTAGAAGATAGCCCTCAGGGTGCTAGGGAAGCATGACCCAAGGTCCTGCATGTTTAAGATGGCAGTGCCAAGCAAACCTGTCAGCTAGCAAGTGGTAAGAAATACAAACAGCTTCCTGACTGGACTTGAGGCCCCTCCACAGGGGACACTCACAACTGCTACTTTAACTTACATAAAGCCTGGGGCCAGGGAGTCGGGCTTGGGGAAATGTAGAGCTATGGCTTTAGTAAATGATGTCACTGAGTGGTCAAAGTGCTCCCCAACATTTGTATTTAGGGCCATGAGCTGTCGCCTGCACTGGGGTGGGCTCTGGTCCTCAGCTATCTTTCAGTTACTTCTGCTCCTCTAAGTGTCCTCAATAAACTTATTCTTTCTCCAAGTTGGACCTAGGTGCATCTGTACTGTCATTTGTCACTGGTTCCCTGTCTGAGGTGAGGAGATGTCTATTCACAGGTCCCTGGCAATGGTGCACACAATAGCTTGCTTCCACTTGCTTCCCACTCAGTCAGCTTTTCTCACACAGTCCAAGACCACTCAGGTACCACAAAGTCACAGTGGGCTGAGCCCTCCACACCAACAAGCCAAGGCAATTCCTCAGACAAAGAGGTAGGCCCATTGGATGTGGGCAATCCTTCACCTGGACTTCTCTCTTCCCAGGCAGCTTCTGGCTGTGAAACTAACAATTCATATTAACTAGGACAAAGGACTTGCTGCTCCTTCCTGAAGGGAACCTCAGTTTGGTCCCCAGGGAATCCACGCTGTCTCCTCTCTCTGTAGGCACTTCTGCACACATGGATGTCACACATACAGATGTACATACTCGCAAAAGGGGAGTCTCTGGAGTGTAGCTCACTAGCTGCCATTGGTTTTGAATGCACAAAGCCCTGAGTTCCTTCCCAGATTCACAAGAAAATCTAAAACACCGAAACCAACAAAGGAAAACATTACCGAAGACAATTTTCCATGATTGCTCTTGCTGACTTGGGTGCTGGTGAGCCCCCGTCTTCTATCTGTTTCTTTCTCTCTAGAAGGTTCCATCAGGCTTCCGAGGCTCACTTTCATTTCCTCTTCGTCACTGTCAGGAGCATCACATTTTCCAGAAGGTTCTTTCTGTCTGGGAGGTGGGACATGCTTCCCTTTCTGCAATGCTGCCACCAGGGACTTAGCTTCAGTGGGAGGCTCTTTCTTCAGAAACCTGCTACCTTTCCCCCTCGGTTCATCACTCTTTGCTGTGAGGGTTTTATGGGCTTGTTTCTGGAAAGTTCTGTGTGAATGTTGAGAAGGATTCGAGAACGCTGCATCTGTCCCCTTTGGAAGACATGTCTCGCTGGTCTCCAAGTCAGACTCCATATCAGACAAAGCTATGGGAGCCTGCTTCCGACTCCGGATCTTGGTTTCAATCTGGGCCAGCTTCCTAAGAGCTTCATCGGCTCTGGTCTTAGAGGAGATGGTAGGAGGTCTCAAGCCCAACCTTAGCCCCCTCCCTGGCCTGGCTTCCTCTTTGGGCACTAAATATTTCTCATCCATTGTTTGGTTTCTGTTTAGGATTCTGTTCTGCCTAGGTGCCATTTGGCCAAGACTTCGGGCATGTATGTTTCTTGTGGTTTCCATTCTTGAGTCCTCTAAGAACATATCACTGAAGTCAAAACCACGAGGAGGGATGATGGGCCTTCTTGTGGAAGCCATTCTAGGAAAAAGAAGATTGTGGTTTTAGTTCTTAAACTATTTATTTTATTCATTATTTGTTTTATTTTGCTTTTTAAGACAGGGTTTCTCTGTGTAGCCTTAGATGTCCTGGAACTCACTCTGTAGGTCAGGTTGGCTTTAAATTCAGAGATCCACCTGCCTCTGCCAAGTGAGTGTTGGAATTAAAGGCAGGCTCCACCAGTATCTGGCTAAGTCTTTCTTTTAGTCAGCTATGATGCTACACACCTTTAACCTCAGCAGTGGAGACAGGTGGATGGATCGCTAAGGGTTCAAGGGTAGCCTGGACAGTGGGACATGCTTCCCTTTCCCCACTGTGGGCTTCAAGGACCTCAATTTGGTGGGCAGCTTTCAGAAACCTGCTACCTTTCCCTCTTCACCAGCCAGCCAGGGTTATGTAAGGAGACCCTGTTTCCAAAAAGCTCCAAATAAATCAAGTGGATGTGTGCATGCTTGGGTGCTATGTTTGTGAGCCTCATCCTTGCAGGAACTCTCAGAGGCTAGGAGAGGCGTCAGATCCCCTAGATAGAGTTACAGACAGTCGTGAGCTGCCATGTGGGGCCTGGGAATTAAACTCAGGTCCTCTGCAAAAGCAACCAAGGCTCTTAATCACAAAGCCATCTCTCTAGCTCCTCTTTTTAAAAATTATGTTTTAATAATTGCATTTTATTTAGTGTGTGTGTGTATGTGTGTGTATGTGTGTATGTGTGTGTCTGTATGTGTGTGTATGTGTGTGTATGTGTGTGTCTGTATATGTGTGTGTGTGTGTGTGTGTGTGTGTGTGTGTGTGTGTGTGTGTGTGCATCTGTGGATGTCAGAAGACTAACAACAGAATATCTGGTTCTCTTCTCTATCACTTGAACTAAATTCACACCTTTCCGATGTGCCCAGAGAGCTCAGTATGTTCCTCTCCTGAATTCCAAAGCTCCCAGGTAGCAGAAAATCACACACTGCCTGCTAGAGTATGAACCCACCACAGTAATAAAAGGGAAAAAAGACAAAGATACAGGGCAATAAATCTGGAGTTACTATCTAAGCTACTCCAAAGGGCCCAAGCCAAATGGAAATGTATGCACATCTTCATAGATCATTCATAAAATACAAAACTGGGAGACAACCCGGATGCTCACAAACTACTTCGTAAACGGGAGTGGGTGGGGTGTTGGGAATTTAGAAAGTAGGCTATTACTCAATTTGTAAAACAGGAAGGGAAGGGTAATGGCCCAGCCCTTGCCCACACGACCCAGTTTATTCCAAGAACCCACATGGTGAAAGAAGGGAACTGATTCTGGCAATTGGTCCTCTGACCAAACTAATAAATAAATGTAAAAACTTATATTGTATACACTTTTAAAAAGTTTTATATACTCACGAGTGCGGGGGGTGCATGACCACAACCTCAGCACTTCGAAAGCGTTGCAGGAAGATCAGGAGTTGAAAGCCAGCCTCGACTACACAGGGAGCTCCAGGCAAGTCTGGGCTATCGGAGATGCAGTCTTAAAAGACTAACAGAACATACAAAGTAAAAAAAACTAAGCATTACACACTGCCGCCAGTTTCCTCGCCTTTGTGAGCAAGCCCTACGGGGATCACGCTTTGGCACCCTGGGAAACTGAGGCGCAGGATGGTGCCCCTTTCCCCGTAGTTCCCGGCGAACCAAAGTGCTCACTGTGAAGTCACCTGAGTAGCTGCGAGGGCCTCTTCCCGCTTTGCACTGCCGCTAGGACAGAACCTGGCTTCCGGCGCAAAGCACAGTCCCCGGGGTACCGTTGCCCCAGGAGACCGCGCCAGTGAGCGGCAGCCTACATCTCCCGTCTGACACCGCGCTCCTCCCACCAATGAGCTCCTCGGGTCACAATCGCAGGGCGTCACGGGAGTAGTAGTTCCAGCACACCCACGGACGGGCCCGCAGGTCACAATCGCGAGGCATGACGGGAGTTGTAGTTTCTGGGTCTCTCCCAGTGGGCGCGGCAGTGGCCGGAGAGCAGAAGAGAGGGAGTGGCGCGCGCAGCCATGGTCTGTGCTCGCGTGTCGCTCTGGGCAGTCTGTGTGCTGCGCGTGGCGCTGGCCACCGTGTACTTCCAGGAAGAGTTTCTAGATGGAGGTGAAGGCGATGGCCGTGGTGGCTGGCGGCCTTGTCCACCGTCCGTGCGCCTCATCCCGGGCGCTTGGCAGAGCTAACCCTCCTGTCTCCCCACAGAGCGCTGGAGGAACCGCTGGGTGCAGTCCACCAATGACTCCCAGTTCGGCCACTTCAGAGTCTCATCGGGGAAGTTCTATGGGCATAAAGAGAAAGACAAAGGTTAGTGTAGAGTCCGCAGCGAATAGAGTGCAGTTAGAAAGCCACACGGCACCCTGACAGCCTAGACACTGAGGCACGTGCAGGCTCTGCCATACCTTGTTTAGGTTCCCATTAGTTTAAGATTGGGTGAGAATATTTTGGTTTTAGTTTTTTGAGATGATCTCATGTAGCCCAATTCGGCCCTGTCTCCCAGCAATCTTGGCTTAGCCTCTCAAGTACTGGTTACTTATGTATCCTATATATGCTTGGCGGGGAGGGGAGGGGAGGGAACGCACGGGAATGACAGCCAAGGTGCTCAGGAGCCTTCCTGAGTCCTGGAATGACAACTGGACCAACCAGTGTAACTGTTTTGATACTTTTTCAGTAGTTGCCCACCATCACCTCATGAAAATAAGAATAAGGCTGTGGCCCATATCTGTGAGGAAAATCACGAGTTCCAAGTCCAGCCTAGTTATATAGTGATCTCTGGGCCAGCCTAAGATACAGCCAGATCTTGTTACAAAACAAAAGGAGGACAATGCAAGTGATAGATGGGGCAAGCAAGATGGGTCAGCAGGTAAAAGAGCCGGTGGCCAAGCCTGATGACCTGAGTTTGACCCCTAAACCCACAGGGTGGCAGGAGAGAATCAATGCCTACAAGTTGTCCTCTAATTTCGAAAAATGCTCCACACCACAATAAATACATGTAATTTTTTTATTTTGTTATTATTTGAGATAGGGTCTCTTTTTGTAGCCCTGGCTACCCTGGGATTCACTGAGATCCACCTGTTCCTGCCTCTGTCTCTTGAGTGCTGAGATTAAAGACATGCACCACTATGACTGGCTAATAAATGTGAACTTTAGCTGGGCAGTGGTGGAGCATGCCTTTAATCCCTGCCTTCGGGAAGGAGACTCAGGGAGATCCTTGTGAGTTTGAGGGCAACCTGGTCTACAGACACAGTTCCGGGACAGCCAGGGATGTTACACAGAGAAACCTTGTCTCAATAGATAGATAGATATTGGCAGGAGGATTAAAAGGTCAAAGTCATTCTTAACCACATAACAAGTTCAAGGACAACCCAGGATACACAGGAGAAAAGAAGTTGGTTTATCTGAGACAGGTTTCTGTAGGAAGTCCAGGCTGGCCCGGTTCTCTAGATCCTTATGTGTCAGACAGCCCCAAGCCTGATTCACAGGTGTGAATCACTGTACTCGGAAGTTTTTATTGTAACACAGATGAAACACAGTCTCAGCTGCCCATTTACATATACCTTGGGTGTTACAAAGTAGTCAAAGAATTGAGCCAGAGACGGAATGACCTACTGAGTCTAAAATACTACAGACACTGCTGTAATGCCAGCTGGAGGAGGAAAGGTCAGAAGTTCCAGCCGAGAAACCAGCCTGGTGGTGAAAGCCTTTAATCTCAGCACTTGGGAGGCAGAGACAGGAGGATCTCTGTGAGCTCAAGTCCATCTTGGTGTACATAGTGAGTTTCAGAACAGCCAGAGCTACACAGTGAGACCCTGTCAGAGAGCGAAAGAAAGGGGTAGTAACAATAGTAGTATAAAATCATTTTGAAAGCAGAAACAAAGCCTCTCCAGCTCTATGACTGGAATGCATGACAGTCAGCTATGGCATGAATGAGCAAGAGGGTGTGACTGTTCTCTGCCAGCTGTGATTTTTCTGTCCCCCAAAACCCTGTTGAGTAAAAACAGCAGACCAGGCCTGGGGCCGAAGGCCTGGAAATCAGGATTTTGGGCATGGTCTCTGGGGACCATAACTTAACAGTCACAGATAGAAAGATTCAAGGAGTGCAGATGGGTGAGCTGTGACAGGAGAGTATGGTGACCAGACACACACAGAGGTGACAGTGGAGAGCCAGCATGGACTTGAGGCTGAGATGTGTGGCTCAGTGGGAAACAAGCCTTGGCAACAACCCTGGGTCTCACATGAAGGAGAGACCTGATTCTCACAAGCCATACTCTGACCCTGACATGTGTGTGCTATGAGTACTTCCCTCACCCCAACACACACAGGAAATAAATGTAATTTTAAAAATTGAAAGAGCCAAGTGTGATGACTTTTGATTCCAGCACATGGAAGGCAGACAGGCCGATCCCTGAGTTCTAGGACAGCAATGTCTATGTAAAGAGACAAACAAAACATGAAAGAAACCAAAAAGAAAAAGAAAAGAAAATACAAAATGCATTTTGGGGATTCTGGGGTTGGTCGCTTGATTTGTTGGTTTGGGGTTCTGCTGTTTATTTTGCGACAGGGTCTCACTATGCAGCCCTGAATGACCTAGACTTGCTCTGTAGATCAGTCTGGTTTCAAATTCATGGAGATCTGCCTGCCTCCACCTCCCCAGTTCTGGGATTTAAGATACAAACCACTTCAACCAGCCACATTAACTTGGGATTTCAATATTTTAAATTATTTATTTTATTTATGTGTAGAATGTTTTGCCTGCCTCTATGTGCACCTGTGTAGTGCCTGACGAGGTCAGAAGAGGGCATTGGATCCCCTGGAACTGGAGTTACAACCTGTTGGGAGCCACCACGTGGGTGCTGGGAATCAAATCTAGGTCCTGTACCAGAGCAGCGCTGAGCCATCTCTCCAGTTCCTGATTTTATTTATTTGAATTAGGGTCTCAATATATCTCCTCGACTGGCCTGGAATTCACCACCCGTCTGCCTCAGCCCCAGAGTGCTATGGGTTCAGTTAAACTGCATTCAGGTAACAAGGCAGAGTAACTATGTGGCTCACACCTGCCACAGCACTCCGGCAGGGTCACCTTGCTGTCCTGGCTGCTTTTGTGTCAACTTGGTACATGCTTAGGTCATCTGAGGTGGTGGACCTATGGTTAAAAATATGGCCTGTGCTGGTCTGTAGAAGAGCCTGTGAGGGCTTTTGTTAATTAGTGACTCATTGTGGACAATGGCACCCGGGATGGGGGTCCTGAGGTATACAAGAATTCAAGCTGGGCAAGCCACAGGGAACAAGCCAGTAGGCAGCCTTCCTCCATAGTTCTGCTTCAGCCTGTACCCTGACTTCCCATCATGGTGGACTATGAGCTGAAGGTGCAGTAAACCCTCTCCTCAAATTACTTTTGGTCATGGTGTTTACCAGCAATAGAAACTGAGCATGCTTGGCTAAAGAGGGAGTTTTAGGCCAGCCCAGGCTACATGGAGACCCTGTCTCAAAAAAAATAGTGTTTTGTTTTCTTCAGTAGCTATATAACCTTCGTTGTATATTTTTGCTTCATCAAAACTAAAGTAGCAAAATTCAATTATATCTAGAGGTGTGTGTGTGTGTGTGTGTGTGTGTGTGTGTGTGTGTGTGTGCGCGCGCGCGCACTGAGGAGAGCAGTCCTCTCTGTCACACTTCACCTTATTCCCTTAAGATGGGCTCTCTCACGGAACCTGGAGTTCTGGAAGCCCCAGCCATCCTCCTGTCTCCAAATACACACACACACACCACACACACATATACACGCACATACACACATACATATTACGCACACACACCACACATACACAGACATGCACACATACACACATATGCACATACACACACATACCACACACACAAGCACATACACACACACCAAACACAAGTACACGCGTGTGCACTAGCAATGAAGTTAAAGGCTTGTGTAGCCACACCTAGCTTTTTTTGTTTTCTTGCTTTTGTTTTGTTTTTCTAAACAGAGTTTTTCTGTGTATTTTGGAACTCACTCTGTAGACCAGGCTGGCCTTGGACTCAGATCACCTGCCTCTGCCTCCTGAGTGCTGAGATTAAGGTGTGTGTCACTGTGCTTGGTTCACAACTAGCTTTTTAAAGTGAATGCTGGGGATTGAAACTCTTACTGCTACCTCAGTGAGGACTCTCACACTCAACCATCTCTCCAACCCTGCTTGTGTGTGTGTGTGTGTGTGTGTGTGTGTGTGTGTGTATGATGGCTGCTACCTCAGTGAGGACTCTCACACTCAACCATCTCTCCAACCCTGCTTTTGTGTGTGTGTGTGTGTGTGTGTGTGTGTGTGTGTGTGTGTGTGTATGATGACATGCATGTGGAAATTAGAAGACAGCTTTTGGGAGTTGACCCTCTTTTCGTGACAAGGATCTAATTCAGGTAATGGGGCTTGACTGCAAGCATATCCCACTGAGCCATCTCTCTGGCCCTTACAAAGGGTGCAACTTAAGTACAAAGGTGTCTGGGTGAGTGCAGCACAGGCTCTGGGCAGCAGAGGACTGTTAGTGGTGTACTGGGGGTGCACTGAGACTGCTTTATGCACAATGGGCCATGCACACAGGACCTCTGTTGTTGGGGGTCACTGGTGGCATGAATTTGAGGTTCCTACACACTGCTGAGTACAGTGTCGTTCTGACTCAGTCGTGCTCACTCTCTGTTGGAAGGCCTGCAGACAACCCAGAACAGCCGATTCTATGCCATCTCTGCAAGATTCAAGCCGTTCAGCAACAAAGGGAAGACCTTGGTGATCCAGTACACTGTGAAGCATGAGCAGAAGATGGACTGTGGTGGTGGATACATCAAAGTGTTCCCCTCTGACCTGGATCAGAAAAATATGAATGGAAAGTCTCAGTACTACATCATGTTCGGTGAGTTCAGTGGGGAGGGCACGTGTTTCCAGCATCACACTGAGGCTCTGCTGGCGGAACAGATGCAGCAGTACTGAGCCTGTGACCAAGGTGTGTAGCACTAATCAACCAACCAGGGCAGGCTGAGTCAGAAAACCAAGGGCTTGGAATCTGAACTGGCTCCATCCTCATCATCCCGTTTCTTGGGAGGTGGAGGCAGGAGGATCAGGAGTTCAAGATCATCTTTAGCTGCAAAGTTCAGGACCAGCCTGGGCTACAATGATACCCTGTTTTAAACTCCTTCAAAAATGTAGAAAACAAATTCTGGGGGGAGGGGTGGCTCAGGGGGCAACTATATTTGAGTTCAAATGCCTCAAATCCACATTAAAAAACTAGATGTGGCTGTGTATATGCTCAGTTCCAACACTAGGAAGTAGAAATGGTAGACCCTTAGGCTGGCACTAACCAGCTTTCCAGCTCAGTGAGGGCATAAGATAGAAATTGATAGAGAAAACCTGAAGTCTTCCTTCTCTGCACACAGACAGGGAATTCTGCACATTGATGTGTAAGCACCACACATGCTAGCATGCGTGCACATGCACACACACACCTTACACTAAAATGAAGTGACTCTGGGCTGTGTTGTAGCCCAAATGATGAGCATTTGATTGGCTGGCGTGAGGCCACCGCTGGGCCCCATTCTCACCATTATAAAAAGCAAAATGTCAAAACAGCACAAAATGTTTTAGCTCTTTTTGTGCTTTTTAAGTTTTTATTTTTTAATAATTTTTTATTTGAATTAAATTCAAGCATTAAAATGAGTGTTTCTCATTTTTAAGAACATGTATTTTTGGATACTGGAGACACAGCTCAGTGGTTAGAAACACTTTCTGCTCTTGTGGAGGACCAGTTCAGTTCTCAGCACCAGAGTAGGATGGTTCATAGTCTCCCGTAACTCCAGATCAGGGGGTCTGAGTCCTTTCTTTGGATAACACAGGTCTGCATGCATGTACACACACACACACACACACACACACACACACACACACACACACACGAGACAGAGAGAGTCACAAAATAATCTTTTAAAAATTATTTACACAAGGCACACGTGTGCCACGGTGCACATGTGGAGGTCAGAGGACATGAGGAGTGAGCAGCTCTCACCTCCGGAACCATTTCTCCTCCATGACTCCAGCTCCCTGTTTTGCTCCTTGAGTCAGGAGCTGAAGACGCCGCTCATGCTGGAATCTGAAATCTTCCTGCCTCACAGGAGTGGACACTGCCCACTTGGGCCTTGTTTTCTTGTGTGTGCTGATTCACAGTTGTGTCCTTTGGCAGAGGGTGCTGGTCACCAGACCATTGCTTCAGTGTCTCCTGGTGAAGTCAAGGTGCCCTCAGACAGACTCCCCTGCTCCCTGTTAGGAGAGAATGCTTAGCCAAGTGTTTCTGCATGCTAATGCCATCTGAGAGCACCTACTTTTTTTTTTTTTTTTTTTTTTTTTTTTTTTTTTTTTTTTTTTTTTTAGGACCTGATATTTGTGGATTTGATATCAAGAAAGTTCATGTTATCTTATATTTCAAAAATCAGTATCATTCAAACAAGAAGCCAATCAGATGCAAGGTGAGCACCCCATGTCAGTGGCGGCTCTCCAACTGCCCTGTTTCTTTCTCCCTGGCATCTCCGACTCTCCCCTCCTTTTTGTGTGTTTTTTGAGACAGTTTCTCTCAGTGTGGCCCTAACTGTCCTAAAACTCACTCTGTAGACCAGGCTGGCCTTGAACTCATAGAGATCTGTTGCCTCTGCCTCCTGAGTGCTGGGACTAAAGATGTGAGCCACCGCTCCTGGCCCTGTGTCTCCTCATCTCTTTCTTTCTCTCCTTTCTTGTTTATCTCTTTTAAGCTTTTATTTGTATTTTGTGTGTATGCGTGTATGTATGTATGTGAGTGTGTGTGTGTGTGTGTGTGTGTGTGTGTGTGTGTGTGTGTGTGTGTCCTCTGGCAGCAGGTTGTGGGGAAAAGCCCATAATATTCAGGCTGGTGAAGACTGTTCTGTGACATGTGGCTGGAGGACTCTCCTCCACTCACCAGGCCACACGTGACCTCATGCTCTCACATTTTTGGGAAATTTTCTCTGCCTTTGAGTGGACAGAACACAAACATGTTTTTAAAAGCATGTATGAAGTAGCCTTGTATTGCTGATTAATAGCTGTTATTTTCTTAGGGGTTGTGGCACATACCTTTAGTCCCAGCTTTTGGGAAGCAGGAAAGGGCAGATCTATATGAGTTCAAGGCCAGCCCGGTCTATACTATGAGTTCCAAGCTAACCAGTGCTACATAATTAAACCCTACCAATAAATAAATAGTAAATTCATGCCCAGTGCCAAGTCAAAAGAGGGTTTCTGATCCTCAGAACTGGAGTAACAGATGGTTGTGCATCTCCATGTGGGAGCTTTGAGCAAACTCAGGTTGTTTGCATGAACAGTCATTGCTCTTAACCAGTATGCCAGCTCTCCAGCCCCTGTACATTTTTTTCTGTGTGTATGTGTACAATGCATGTGCCTGCAGAGGCACCTGTATGTGTTTGTGCCTGTGTGTAGCGACCAGGGGCTGAGGTCATGTCTTCCTTTATGGTTTTCCACCTTCCACACTGAGGTATCATCTCTCTGTACTCAGAGTCACTCATCTGGCTGGTCAGGTAGCATTGTTCCAACCTACCTTATGCTAGTGTATGTCTTAAAAACCAAATCAAGGGGCTGGAGAGATGGCTCAGCTCTCAAGAACACTGTCTGCTCTTCTAGAGGTTGAGTTTGACTCCCAGCAACCACAAGAGGGATCTGATGCCCTCCTCTGGCATAAAGTTATAGACGCAGACTGAGCATTCACACATAAAATAAATCCATTTTTATAAAAACATTAAAAAAATAAAAACCAATATGCTGGTGTGCTGGCTCACTCCAGTAAGCCAGACACTTGGGAGATGGGAGCAGGAAGATGAGGAATTCAAAGCCGTCCTTGGACACACAGGGAGTTAAAAACCAGCCTGGGCTACATGAGACTCTCAATACAGAAACAAAAACCATGAAGCCCTCAAACCCCAGCATCCCTCTGCCTGTGGTGAATCTAGGACCAATCAAGAGAGTTTTATTTTAACTAAAGAGGTTTGGATGCTCCCATCCAGCAGGGGACAGACAGAAAAGAAACCTCATTCCTCATTCCCTCCAGGAGGACCAATAAAATGCTCAGGGGTGGTGGTGGGATGGATTTATTAGCCACCCAAACAGGGAGACATCTCCTGGAACAGACCCCCTAGGCCAATTCCTTAGAAGTGGACTTGCCCTATCTTCTGCTAAAATGTTCTGGGGCAGGGTATATTCAGAGGTGTTTCTGCCCATCACTTCATAATAATTTACACATGCAGTCCCAGACTTGTAATGAGCATGCCCAAAAGTAAGTCCGGCATCTTTTCTCTCCTCTCCCTACTCCCTCTGTAGTCGGTATTTCTTCTACCTATGCCCTTGGGGCCAAGTCCCTAGGGCATGGCCTTGTGGCTAGCTTAAGATCTGGGAAACACTAAGGAAAGGGTCCTATCCCTCTCCAGCTCTTGGATGGTGAAGAAGACCGGATCAAGCAGCCTGAAGCAGCACTGGATTGGTCCACAACCTTCCAGGGACTCTGTGATTGAGTTTGACTTATTCTGCATAACTGAGTTGCTCCTCCATAGAATCCTTTAAAAAATAATCATCATTTCCCCGATCACCCAGAGATTTCTTGCTTTACCCTTCTATTTTTTAAAGACAGGATCTCTCTATGTCATCCTGATTGGTCTGAAACAAACTCTATAGATAAGCTGCCCTCAAACTTAGAGCTATCCTTCTGCCTCTGCATTCCTAGTACTGGAACTAAAGGTCTATGCCACCATGCCTGGCTCTTTTTACTTGTCTTAAAGTCTGAGTGAGATTGGATGCAAAGGTCACTGGTTAAGTGATTTGGCAGAAAGTGGTGTTTGAATGAGAAAATGGCCACCCATAGGTTCATGCATTTGAATGCTTAGTCACCAGAGAGTGGAATTATTTGAAAGGATTAGAAGGACTAGGAGGTTTTGGACTTAGGGGAGAGTAGGCTTTGAGGTTCCAAAGTCCCAGCCAGGCCCGCTGTGTCCTTCCCCTGCCTGCAGATCAGGATGGAGCTCAGTTCCTTCTCTGGTACCATGTCTGCCTGGGCACTGCCCTGCTTCCACCATGCTGATAATGGACCAAACCTCTGAAACTACAAGCCAACCCTAACTGAATGCTTTCTTACAAGAGTTGCCTCAGTCATGGTGTCTTGCTGCTTAGATGGGAGCCACTGTGCCCAGTCTTGTTCACATTCATCAGGCAAGAAGCACAGGGCACAGCTGGGAGACTGAGGCAGGAAGACCATGGGGTTTGAGGCCCTCTGGGCCTTGTCGTAAAATAAATGAAGGGAAAAAGAAAAGTGGGGCTGCTGAGAAAGAGGATACCCCACAGACACCACAGTTTGCTTTCCAGCATCATGGCAGGTGGCTCAGGGAATTAAGCATCCTCTTCCAGCCTCTATGGATATTGCATGTGCTCAGGTGTTAGGAGTATAGAGGATCCGAGTTCAGATCCCATTGCAATGTCAGGTGGCTCACAATCACCTTCCTCCACCATGTGGCATCTTGTGCCCTCTTCTAGCTTCTGCCGGCATGTATGCATGAACTCAAGAGCATGTGCGCACGCCCACAAACACACACATGCACACACATAGACACACACACACACACACACACTCATGAACCAGCTCATTCTAGAACTAGCTCTGTAGACCAGGCTGGCCTGGAACTCAAGAGACCCACCTGCCTCTGCCTCCTGAGTGCTGAAGTTAAAGGTTGTGTACCACAAATGCACATTTAATACCAAAAGATTCTAAGAATGAGGAATAAGGGGGTGTGGTAAGATGGTTTAGTGGGGGAAACCACCAAACCCGACAACCCTGGACCCACATGGTGGATGGAGAGAACTGACTTCCAAAGTTCTGGTCTGTTCTGACCTCCATACTCTTAAGGATGCATATGTGTGCACTCATGGATACACACTGATACAAATATAATTTTTTTATCATAAAGATTCTTCAACTCTGAGGACTAGATTTCTAGCCTAGATTCCAATGCTGCAAAGTTCCAGAACTGTCCTCACATGACCACTGGCTCCCAGTTCCCTGTCAGAGGAGATGGGCCTGATGCCAAATTTGAAGATCTGAGTTCAATTCCTAGGACTTAGGTGATAGGAGGAGAAAACCCTGAAGTCCCTCGAGCTCCACCTACCGAGTAAAATACACTAAGAGGTCTGGAGAGGCATGGGAGGGCCTAGAAAGGCAAGCTGAAAACCTCTCCTTTTATTCAGATAAAAAGATGACTTTTGCTGGACAGGGGCGGCACATGCCTTTAGTCCCAACACTTGGTAGGCAGAGACAGGTGAATCCCTGTGAGTTCGAGGCTAGCATGGTCTACAAAGCTAGTTCCAGGATAGCCAGGGCCAAGCAGAGAAACTCCCCCCCCCCCCCCCCCCCCCGTCTCAAAACAACAAACAAAAAAGTTGACTTTGATGATTTATAGTGTGAACTTGTAACCAGCACTCAGGTTGACTTTGATGATTTATAGTGTGAACTTGTAACCAGCACTCAGGTTGAGGCAGAAGGATTAACATGGGTTCCAGGGCAGCCTGGATTACAAAAGACATCAAAGAATCCAGGGAGAGGCAGGTATAGCGACTCACAACAGGCTGAAGCAGGAGGATGGTCATCAGAGGTGTATGAAGTAAGCCACTGTGCCAAAAAAGACAAAGGTGGGTTCTGGAGATAGCTAGGGGGTGAATTGTTTGCTGAACAAGCCTGAGGACTTGAGTTTGATCCCCAGCCTGCAAACCCAGCACTGAGGTTCGTGAGAGAAAGCTGACCTCCACCTCTGGCCTCGACACAGACATGCACAAAACAGAGCAGAAAACCTGTTGCTTGCTGTGTAGTTGAGCTCCTGATCTCCTTGCCTTTATTTCACAGATGCTGGCCTTCGAGGTGTGAGCCACTAACCAGCTTGTTGGTTTGGACTGTATAAGACAGGGCCTTGTGCTGTAGCCCAGGCTGGCCAGAGACTCATGGTCTCCCTGCCTCAGCCTCCCAAATGCTAGAGGCAGAGGCCTGTGCCACTCCCAACACATGCACCTCTGTGTTGTCCCCACTGTCCCCTCCCCGTGTGTGTGTGTGTGTGTGTGTGCATGAGTGAGTGTGTCTGTGTATGTGTGTATGTGAGAGTTTGTGTGTGTGAATGCGTGTGTGTATATGTGAATGTGTGTGAGTTTTGTGTGTGTGTGTGAGTTTGTATGTATGTGTGCGCGCGTGCGTGCGTGTGTGTGTGTGTGTGTGTGTGTGTGTGTGTGTGTGTGTGTGCAGGTCAGAGGACAACTTGTAGTTCACTCCTCTCCTCCCACCAATGTGGGTCTGAACTCAGGTCACCAGTCTTGGTGGCAAGTGCCTTCACCCACTGAGCCATCTCCCACCCCTAGTTCCTGTTTTTAAAGTACGAATCTGTACATAAAATAAAAATGTACCTCACTGTGGCTTCTGTGTAGGTTGATGGCTTCACCCACCTCTACACTCTGATTTTAAGGCCGGATCTTTCTTATGAGGTGAAAATTGACGGCCAGTTCATTGAGTCTGGCAGCATTGAGTATGACTGGAATCTGACATCTCTGAAGAAAATGGAAAAGACATCAGCAGAGTCTAGGACCTGGGATCAGGTGGAAGGTAACAAAGCCCAGGTAGGTGAGCTCCAGCTCGGGAATATGGTGAGAGCTTGCACTGTGTATCTCTGGTCCACACAGACCTCTCACCCTGACGCCTGGACACTCAGGTCAAGGCACTCCAAAAACAACTTTTAATGGTGTTTTCTTTTGACACAGAGTCTCATTATGTAGCCCTGACTGACCTGGATTTACTCTGTAGACCAGGCTGGCCTTGAACTCATGGAAATCTGCTGTCCTCTGCCTCACAGGTGCTGGCACTAAAGGTATGTGTCACCAG
The DNA here is from genome assembly GCA_033318265.1 of Phyllotis vaccarum. NCBI lineage: Eukaryota > Metazoa > Chordata > Mammalia > Rodentia > Cricetidae > Phyllotis > Phyllotis vaccarum. Next base: position 176,321,128 of record JARWLC010000002.1, on the reverse strand, counting down.
GCCTGGCCATTGTAGGGTTTTAGTCACTCAGATATTAGGTCAGATGCTCTCACAGGGCTAACAATAGCCCAAGACAATTTGACTCTGGCCTGCAGCTTTCTAACTGTCCGTAATCCTGAGGTCTGGATGCAGCTTCTCTCCCTCCATCCCCTGTTCCCACCTAAGGTTACTTGAGGAGAGCAGAATCTATCATGGCCACAACAGGGACCACAGGCAGACCAACTTGCCACTTGGGGGAAGTGGTAGTCCTGCAGCCTTGGTGTCTTAATTAGAGTCACTGTTGCTGTGAAGGAAAGAGTTTCATCATAGAAGGAAGTCAGGACAGGAACTCAAACAAGGCAGGGACCTGGAGGCAGGAACTGATCCAGAGGCCATGGAGGGAACTGCTTACTGGTTTGCTCCTCATGGCTTGCTCAGCCTGCTATAGATTTTTTTTTCTTGGTCTGTTTCTGAGACAGGGTTTCTCTGAGTAGCCCTGACTGACCTAGCACTCACTCTGTAGACCAGGCTGGCCTTGAACTCAAGGAGATCTGACTCTGCCTCCTGAGTGCTGGGATTAAAGCATGTACCACTACTGCCCGACTCAGCCTGCTTTCTTATAAAAACCCATGACCACCAGCCCAGGTAAAAGCATCGTCGTCCACAATGGACTGAACTCTCCCATATCAATCACTAAGTAAAAAAATGTTGGGCTGGAGAGATGGTTCAGTTGTTAAGATCACTGGCTGCTCTTCCAGAGTTCAATTCCCACTATCCATATGGTGGCTCATAACCATCTGCAATAGGATCTGATGCTCATTTCTGGTGTGCCAGTATGTATGGTAGAGTACTCATAAAACATAAATAAAAAATTAGAAGAATGACATTCCCTTCAGGCTTGCCCAGTCTTATGGAGAAAGTTTCTCTTCTTCTCCCTTCTTCCTTTTTTATTTTTCAAGACATGGTTGTTTTTTTGGAACTCACTCTGTAGACCAGGCTGGCCTTGAACTCAGATCCTCCTGCCCTTGCATCCTGAGTGCTTGGATCAAAGGCACATGCCACCACCACCTGGCCATGGAGGCATTTTCTCAGTTGAGGCTCCCTCCTGTCAGATGACTCCAGCTTGTGTCAGGTTGACAGAAAACCAGCCAGCACGCTTGGAGACCACTCAATGAACAGGAAAGGACAAAGTGACAGGAATTAGGGACCTGCCTTGCGATCTGTTTCTAAGGATTTCCTGCTGATATGCCATTGCTCTGTCCCAGCCCCACTGAGCATGTGTGCTCCCGAGGTTCCCCCACAACCTATACTAAAGAATTTCCTGCAGTGCTGAGGTGGCTTAGTGAGAAGTGCTTGCTGCTAAGCAAGGAGGATCTGAATTAGAGCCCTGGAATTTCCCCCGGTGGAAGGGGAGAATTGACTCCGGCAATTGTCTTCTGACCTTCACACGTGGACATACGCATAAGAGATGTAATAAAAACATTTTACAAGAGTTTCCTCCCCTCAATGTGTCTCTGGTGTCACGCTTTCCTTTCTTTATTTGAAGGACTGGGAAAAGCACTTTCTGGATGCGGGCGCGAGCAAGCAGAGCGATGGAGACTGGCTGCAGAAGCCACCATACCAGGTGTGTGGCTTCTTTCTGCACTGACGGGACCCTTGTGGTGGCCCATGGCCCTGTCCCACTTGTGCTGTTAGAAAAGAATATTCTTGGTGTCACACAAAAGGACACACAAAGTAAAAGTAACCTGGCAAGATGATTTAAAAAGGATACATCACAACCCAAGCCTGCTAGCAAGCACAGGGTGGGAGGGTTGTGAGTTTTTATTCTAACACTGATGGTGACTGTGTCTCAAGGGAACCTAATAATACAGTCTTTTTTTTTTTTTTTTTTTTTTTTTAATCTCTCTCTCTCTCTCTCTCTTGGCGTTTTTGAGACAGGTTTCTCTAACAGACTAGACTGGCCTGGAATTCACTGAGATCTGCCTGCCTCTGCCTCCTGAGTGCTGGGGCTAAAGGCGTGGGCCACCAGCTTCTGGCTTATTCAGTCTTTTTAGTTTTTAGTTTGCTGCTTTTGAGTTGATGCAAAGGAAATGAAAGAAAGGGGCCAGGGATGGGGTGGGTGCAGGCTCTAAAGTTCCAGGAATTAGGGGCAGCTGCTTCTCATTAAAAAAAAAAAAAAAAAAAAAAACAGGTCAGGAGGCTAACAGATTTTCAGGGAACTTTTACGAAGTATGGGAAATAAAAAGACTTGCTTAAAACTTTTATAAGTTGCAGGAAGATTTATGAAATATTGGCCCTTGATGGGCTAGTCACCTTTGGTAGTAAAAACAAAAACAACCCATTTCTGCTGCCTGTGATGCAAGCCTGGGGAGCATCTACTTTTGCAGGATGGCTTGAAAGCTGAGGGCATCAATAAAGACGTGTGGCTCCACCGGGAGATGAAGCCTGCCAACTACCTGACCCAGTATGACCTCTCAGAGTTCGAGAACATCGGTGCTATTGGTCTGGAGCTGTGGCAGGTGACTTGGCTTTACGTTTGCTTTACTTTAATAGTGCTGGGCTGGACCTTGCTGACTAGTGCAGGCTGGCCTTGAAATCATGGCCCTCTTGCCTCAGCTCCTAGTGCTGGGATGTTAAGCATATGCCACTGTGGCCAGCTGATTTGATAATTTAAACCTGCTTAGTACACAATTATTCTGTGTGTGTGTGTGTGTGTGTGTGTGTGTGTGTGTGTGTGTGTGAGGGCAGGCGAGGATGTCTAGTGTCTAGGTGTGCCTCTCTGCCTTATTCACTTGAGATAGGGTCTCTCACTGAACTTGGAGCAAGTCTGGCATCCAGTGAGCCCAGCATCCCATCTCTGCCCTTCCTGCCCCAAAATACTGGAATGGTAGGAACCTGTATAACCATGCCTGGCTTTCCACCTGAGTGATGGAGATTTGAATTCAGGACCCGAATGCTTTCCAATGGCAGTTTTTACCTCTCCAGTTCTTGATTTATTATTAAAGCTGTGCATGTATTGTGTATGTGCACGTGTGTGCAAGTGTCCGTGGAGGCCAGAAGAGGGCAGTGTCTGATTCTCTGGGGCTGGAGTTACAGGCTGTTGTGAAATGCTTGGTGTGGATCCTACAAACTGAACTCCAGTCTGCTTCAGAAGTGGCGAGCACTCAATCTCATCCTCTTTGAGCCCTCGCCTATAATTACTCTCCACTGGTACTTTTGTTATCGTTGGCAGCTGCATGTGATCTGAAGACACAACATGGGCCTGGCATCTCTGCCCCTTAGGATCTCCTTCCTTCGAAGCTGACTGCCACTCCTGTCAGCTGTGGGATATGCAGTAGGGGTAGTGTCTGGGCTTCTGCAGTCCCAGCTAGCCCCCAGCTGATGCCCACTTGCCCACATTTAGGTGCTAGCAATATAAGCCAGGTCCTCCTGCATAGTAAGAGTGTGCTCTACCTTTTGGCCACCCTGAACCCCACCTGAACTGTGGCTTTGCTGTCATAGAAATGGGCTCAGTCACAGCCAATGACAGCTGATCATGGGGGCAGTACTAAGCTAAGTACCCCTGGCCATGAGGAATATTATGTATCTCCTACCTCTAGTGAGGGCCTTCTTCCATCCACAGGTGAGATCTGGAACCATCTTTGATAACTTCCTGATCACAGATGATGAAGAGTATGCAGAGAAGTTTGGCAAGGCCACCTGGGGGGAAACTAAGGTAGGCACAAACCACCCAGCTCACTGTTCTTGTTTGTTTGAGACAAGGATTCATTCTGTAGAGCAGGCTGACCTCAAACTCACAGAGACCCACCTGCTCTGCCTCTCAAGTGCTGGGACTAATGATGTGCACCGTCATGCCTGGCTTTCTTCCTATCTGTAAGTTTGTCTGTGCACATGGTGCAGTGCCCACAGAGGCCTTGAGACTGCGTCGGCCCTCCTGGAGCTGCCGTCACAGTTGTGAGCTGCCTTGTGTGGGTGCTGGACAGGGCAGTCAGGTCCTCTGGAAGAGCAGTAGGTCTAAGCATCCCTGCCGTTCTGTGTTCTCCAGAGGGAGGGTCTTGGTAGAGCTTTGGCATCAATGGGATTCATGTACTTAGAAAAATTCATTCCTTGTCTCTGCTTCCCCGGTGCTGAGATGACAGACGTAAGCAGCACTGTCTACAGTAGTGAGTTTGTATCTATTTAGAGACAGTCACACATCCCCTCAGACTGCCTTTAACTTTGTGACCTTGGCCCTTCGCTGTGCCTATATGTAGGTGTACCACCATGTGCAGTTTTTCCTGTTCTGGCTGTTGACTCCAGCACAGAGAAAGCATTATTAACTGAACTACAAATACTCAGCTCTGGCTTCAGCCCATTTTATTTCTGTCCCTTCAGGGTCCAGAAAAGGAGATGGATGCCATACAGGCCAAGGAAGAAGTGAAAAAAGCCCGTGAGGAGGATGAGGAGGAGCTGCTGGTGGGGAAGTTTCACAGGCACAATAGCCATTTTGGCAGATTCCACAGGCAGGGCGAGCTCTAGTGGTCCCCACTCTGCATGTAGAGGACTGGCCCAGCCTCCACTCTAATACACATATAAGCAATCACGGCTGCATGGTCGTTTGTCCATTTCTGAAAAGCAAATCCACGTTTGTGGTCCCCTAATCTCCCCCACGTTCTATGACTACGTGTATAAGAAGTTTCCTTTGGCTGCCTGTGGGGCACATACCTTTAATCTCAGGACTTCAGACGTAAAGGCAGGCAGAGATCTCTGTGAGTTCCAGGGCAGCCTAAGCCACATAGTGAGACATTGTCTTTAAAAAATTTTCCCCCGCACAGACCATTGGAAGCCTGTAAAAATTTGACTATCAACATATGCTCTTCCAAAGGTCCTGAGTTCAATTCCAAGCAACCACATGGTGGCTCACAGCCATCTATAGTGGAATCTGATGCCCTCTTCTGGCATCAAGGTGTAGAACACTCATACATAAAATAAATAAATGAGTATTAAAAAACCTTCACGAAATAAAGATGATAAAATGAAATTCAAAAATATTTTGTTTTACTTTAAAGATTTATTTATTTTTAAGATTTGTCACTGTGTCTGTTTGTGTTTACCACATACAAGTGCCCATTGAGTCAGAAGAGAGTGTTGGATTCCCTGGAACTGGAGTTACAGGTGGTTGGTGAGTCACCTGACATGGGTGCTGGGAACTGAGCCAGCCAGTGCTCTTAACCACTGAGCCAATCTCTAGCCCCACCCCTCCATTTTCTTTTAAATTATTTAAAAGCTTTATTTATATGCATAAATGTTTTGTCTGTGTGGTGGTTTGAATAAGGATGGCAGTATCACTATGAGAGAGGATAGGAGAGATGGCCCTGTTGGAGAGGTGTCACTAGGGGTGGGCTTTGAGGTTTCAAAAGCCCACACCAGGTTCAGTGTGTCTGCTTGCTGCCTCTGGATTAGAGATAAGCTGTCAGCTACTGCTCCAGTACCATGCTTGCCTATCTGCTACAATACTCTCCAACATGACTGTCATGGACTCTAAGCCTCTGGACCTGTAAATCCCAATAAACCCTATCAGTTGCCTTGGTTGTGGTGACTTACAGTAACTAAGACAGTTGCCATGTTTGATTGAAAAAAAATCTCACATGGAGTGCTGAGTGTCGTGTGTGCTATGATGCATAGCTATATTTTCTTTAAAATTTTGTTGAGAGTTTCACTATGTAGCTTATAGCTCCTTATGTAGACCAGGCTGGTGTTAAACACACAGAAATCTGACTCTACAATCCTAGTGCTGGAAGTAAAGGCATGTGCCACTACATCTGGCTAAACTTAAAAATTTTTAATGAGCTACAGAAATGATTATGTGAGCAGGAACACTTACTGCTCTTCCAGAGGACCCAAGTTCCGTTCCCAGCATCCACATCAGGCACCTCACCACCTCCAGCCCCAAGGGATCAGATGTCCTCTTCTGGCCTCTTGTAGGCACCTGAACTTATATGCATAATCACACATATACATAACTTAAAAAATTAAAGAAAAGATTTCTGTGGTGAGGCAACTGGTTGCCCAGCATCAACAAGCAGGATGCAGAGCTAAACGCTGTTCTGCTCACTTTCCCCTGGACTCCATGGAATGGTGGGTCTTCCCTCCTCATCCTAGTCCAGAAATTCATGAATGTATCCCAGAGCTTTGTGTTCCATACAATTCTAGATCTTGTCAAGCTGGGAACCCAAGAAATCAAACCACGTGGAAGTGAGTGTGGTGGTGCAGGCCCTGTATCCAAACTCTTGTTTAGTGGTTTGAATGAGGATGTCCTAAGGGGCCAGTAAGATGGCTCTATGGGTAAAGATGCCACCAAGGCTAAGGACCTGAGTTCTATCTCTGGGACTCGTGGTGGAATGGGAGACATGAGTACACACCCACACTAAATAATAGTATAGTAAAAATAAGTAGGGGCTGGAAAGACGGCTCATTAGTTAAGAGCACTTGTTGCTCCTTCAGAGGACCCAGGTTTGGCTGCCAACATCCAGTGTGATGGTTTATAACCGTTGGAAATTCCGGTTCTAGGGAACCCCAAGCCTTCTGACCTCTATGGGCACCAGGCACATAGGTAATGCAACACATTTCCAGGCAACACACACATACATCTTTAAAAATATGAATTAAAATGTAATTTTTTAAAATGCCAGGGTGGCGCAAGAGATGGTTCATTGGTTAAAAGTGCTTGTTGCTTTTCCAAAGGACCCAAGTTCGGTTCCCACTTACATTGGGAGGCTCGTAAGTGCTTTGAACACCATCTCAAGGGTGTCCAACAAACTCTTCTCTCCTCCACAGGCACTGCCGCATGGGCAGCAGACACACATAAATTACAAAAGAACCAAAACCATCGCTCAAACCAAAATGTCAGCCCACATCTTCAAACAGAATCAGAACCCAAGTCTGCAAGCCTTTAACAAGCGCACAGGGTGGTACTGGTATTTTGTTCTGTGTCAGTGGCTTGCCTGTTCCCATATCCCTGGGAAAAGTTCAACAAAACCCTAAGCATTTGTAAGAGCTGCTATAGTAGAGGAACAGGGGAAGCCTGAAGCGTCCCCAGCAGCGAGTCACCCTGCAGGGAGCTGGAAGTGGGGTCTACTGCCCTCCCCAGGCTCCGTTCCTCCTACTCCAGACTCTGCAGAGACCCGGTCCTTACCCCGCCCACGCCTGGACAGCTGTGCTCCCGATGCCCCGCCCCTGATCTCCACACCCAGGTCTACTCGGAAGGCTGAGGTCGAGGCCCCGCCCCTTCCAGGCCGAATTTGTGCTCTAGGCTCCGCCCTCGATTCGCCTGGCCCACTCCAGTTAGGTTACGCGAGGGAGTCTCCCCATCAAGGCCCCGCCCCGAATCAGAATCGCCCCGCCCCCTTAAGACTGTGATTGAGGTCCCGCCCCTCCCTTGCAAATCTGCGCACGTGAGGCTCTGGATTTCCATCTGCGCATGCGTTCTCTTTACACTAGCCCGCAGGCCTGTCACCGCTCTGTGTGTGCTGCGCGCGCACCGCATCCCTCGGTCTCATTGCGCACGCACGGCTCCGCCTCCGCCCCCTTCGGCACTCGGGAGGCCGAGTCCGCACGAAGATGGCGGCGCCGCTCGTCCCCGTCTCGCAGCAGGTACAGTACTGGGGCGCGCCGCGGGGTAGTGCGGCGGCGGGTGCCGCGGGAAGGGCGAGGCGTCGCGGAAGCTCGGCTCCAGGTGACGGCGGCGGAGGCGCGCCGAGGGCTTGGGCGGCGGAGCGGTGGGGGCCGGGTGGCCCTGAAGGTGACAGGCCGGTGCGGCCCGCGCGCGGACTCCCGCGCCGGGCGACCCTCAGAGAAGCTGCAGAGAGGTGACCGGGCGCGGCCGCAGCGCGTGTCCGCGCCGGCTGGGACCCGGCCAGGCTGGAAGGGGCCTGCGAGCCGCGTCGCGCTCCGTCTCTGCGAGGACGGTGGGCCCAGTCCCCAGCCTTTGTCTCCCGCGGGGTCGGACGTCGCGGGGCGGATGGCGTCCCTGCGTGGAGCCGCGCGGGGATCCGGGACGCGCCTGCAGCGCCTCCCGCGGCGCAGCCCTCCTTCCCCAGGGAGCCGCTTCCGCTGTCCCACGCCCCCACGGTGGGCGCCAGTCTGCGTCTTCAAAGTCGCCCGTTGCTTTTAAGAGTGTCAGACGCCACAGGGACGTGCAGAGAAAGCCCATGAGAAGGTTTCTGTGCTTCTAGGCAGAGACATTCATTCATTCTTCAGCCACTCTAGCGTGCGTTGGGGTCAGGTGCTAGGAGCACAGCAGCTTCCCCGCTGACAAGGTCGCTGGTCTCCTGGAGGTGACAACTCGAAAAAATTAGAAAGTCCTCCAGTCCTGCTAATTTGCCAAATTACTCGTTTGTCTCCACAGTACGTTATAAGCACTTTGCTAGAATAATCTTGCACGGTACGGGGTCATGGTTACCAGTGAGGAAGAGCCTCTGGTCAGATCTTGGCCTCAGCTCTTCCTTCCTCTTGCTGAGTGTCCTTGAAGCAAGCACACATCCATTACCTCATTTGGAAAATAGAGCTATAAAATGCATTAGCGGGAGGTGAAAAGAACTGTGGAACACACGTTTTGCCCAATGAATCTGAAGCTCTTTTACATCATTAAATTTGGGTGTTTGGGACTCGCAGCCACTGCTAAGTAAGAATGCCAAAGCCGGTAGTCAGGATTGGTGCACTGGCTCACCTGGTCCGGAGGAGAAAGAAATACAGGGTTGTAAGACCTACAAGAACTAGCCACTGAGCAGCCCTGTCGGTAAATTAGCATTGTGGACACCAGTGATTATTAATTAAAATGTTCTAACAGCGCCTGTGAATGTGTTCTGTAAATGGTTAAAGACCAGGCAGATGTGAGGTATGTGCTGATATGGAGCCTTGCTATGTGTCGCTCAGGCTTTTTTCCAATTTCTCGCCTCACTCCATCCTCCTGCTCTAGGCTTCCAAGTACATTTGGCCTTGCCTGGACATAAGGTATCATTGTTAGTAGGCACTTCAGTGTATTCCCAGGGGAAGTGATGAGTGCTCTTGGCTGTGTTTCGCTGATAAAAGTGTCTTGAATATGTGCACTCCTGTATGCAGAGACAGAGGACAGCCTTGGGTGTGTGTATGTGTGCACTCCTGTATGCAGAAACAGAGGACAGCCTTGGGTGTGTGTATATGTGCACTCCTGTATGCAGAGACCAGAGGACAGCCTTGGGTGTGTGTATGTGTGCACTCCTGTATGCAGAAACAGAGGACAGCCTTGGGTGTGTGTATATGTGCACTCCTGTATGCAGAGACCAGAGGACAGCCTTGGGTGTGTGTATATGTGCACTCCTGTATGCAGAGACAGAGGACAGCCTTGGGTGTGTGTATGTGTGCACTCCCGTATGCAGAAACAGAGGACAGCCTTGGGTGTGTGTATGTGGTATGCAGAGACCAGAGGACAGCTTTGGGTGGGCACCTCTTTTGTGACGGTTCTCATTGGCCTGGAGTTCTAGCCAGCAAACCTGTCTCCACCTGTCCATCACTTAGATTGTAAGTGCTCATCACCATGTGGCACTTGTATAAACTCTGGGGATAGAGTGTGGAACAGTGCAAACATGTTACCAACCAAGCTGTCTGTAGCCCAGGAACCACTTCTAGCTTTTGGAGGAAGGTCTTTTCAAACTTTCCAGTTTTGACATTAGCTATAATTTGGATTTTTTTTTTAAATTTGGGCCATGGTAGTAGCTGGTAGTTATTGAGTGCATGGAGTTAGATATGTGCTGTCAGTTTTTCCAAAACACAAGAATATTGAGGAGATTCCTGGCCATCCATGGTGTTGACTCTCAGCCATCATCCCAGAAACAGAAAGTTCTAGGCTAGGCTGGGCTATGTAATGAGACTGTGTCTAGGGAGGGGATTTTCTGTTTTACTGAAAAAGTAGCTGCAGCATAGGATGGTGTTTGTTATAATGTGGTGACTGATGTGAGAATGTTAGTTCATGAGATTCATCTTCTTTGAACCTTCTGGAATAGAATCCTGATTCTCTCTTCACAGGTGTGCACCAGCTTCTGACTTGCCTGTCACAGGCGCTCTTTGGCACCATAATGTGGCCAATTTTCTGCTCCTTTCATATTCCTGCTGTGTCTTTTTGGTGTCTCTGAGGGCTGTTCCTTCTTCCTGAAGCACTCCAACCTTTTCCCTTATGTGGTTCAGCTCCTGGTTCCCTCCCTTCCTTCAGTAACAGCTCAGATGTCATGGCACAAGGCCATGTGTGCCTCACATGACCCCACAGCGTTCCTTGTAGTCCTCAGAGCCTGCTTGTCTGTTTGCTGTCTCTGTGACAGACGTATTGCCAATGGAAGGACAGGCCACTTGCTTGGTGCTCAGCACTCAGGAAGTGTCACCCAAGTGGGTAGCAGGGACTGTGACTGCAACTCCAGCAGTTCCCACATGGCCCTTCTCCCATGTTGGTCAGGCAGTGGATGAAAACAGGAGCTGAGCCAGCAGTTGAGACGTGGCCTGCTGTGGCTCCCAAGTTCAGCCTCTTTCTGTCTGTGCTTGTATTTTTGTGGTGATATTTTATTTTACTACTATTTTTTGTACTTATTTATTGGTTGTTGTGTGTGTACGTATGTGGGCATGTGTACCTTGGTGCACCTGATGGTCAGAAGGCAACTCTCCTGTGATGATCCTCGGTGTGGGTCTGAGTCTTGCTGATTGCTCATACTGGCCCAAGATTTGTGCTGATTCTCCTGCCGCAGCCTATGAAGGACTGTGATCACAGATAATACTGGCTGCACCCTATCCCCTTCTTGGCAGAGGGCCTGCTCCTACAGGGGCAGTGTGCAGAGGGTTGAGTTCAGGGTCTCACACACACCAGTTACTCATGGAGCAGTCCTTAACTAGCGCGCGTGCATGTGTGTGTGTGTGTGTGTGTGTGTGTGTGTGTGTGTGTGTGTGTATAGAGAGAGGTCGGAATACAACTTAGGAATTGGTTCTCTTCCACCACTATGGGTTCTATGCACCAAACTCTCAGGTCATCAGGCTCTCTGAAACTAGGTGCCCAAGATGGCCTTGAACTCATGCCAGTTTTCCTGCCTTCCCTCCGGAGTGCTGGTGTTACTGTGTGAGCTACCTGTTCAGCTTCTGTATCTGCTTCCCCTCTTGATTTATTTATTTATATGCACCTGTGTGTGTGGGGAAGTTATGTGTACCAGATGTGTGCAAGTGCCCATGGAGGCAAGAGGGTGTTGGCTGGTAGAACTGGAGTTACAGGCTTGATGTGGGTGCTAGGAATTGAACCTAGATCTTTGGTAAGAGCAGCATGTTCTCTTAAAAGCTGAGCCATCTTTCTGGCCCTCTGTGCCTGCCCTTGAAGCTCAGATCCAGGTGTAAGACAAGGCCCTCCCAAGCCCTTAGAGCTAAACCTTGGTGCTCACACAGCATCACAGGGAAAGCAAAGGGAGGATTCTGGGATACCATTTGGATGGCTGAGGTGTTCTTAGCAGAAGGCTTTGGGTGTGGTTGAGCTTCCAGCCATGGGACCAGCAGGAGTCCACAGCTCTTGTTTCTCTGTCAGCCCCAGGGGATACCTCCTGTCATCCTTTGCACCCACCTCCATCCGGCTGTATTTCTGCCTCCACCTCAGGGTTGACGCAAAGGGAGCCTGCCCTGGCTCTCCCTAACCCAAGGACCTTTCCTGCTCTTTCCGAGGTGCTGGAATAGCCTGAGGCCTGTGCACTGTCTCCCCCCTTTGTCCACTCAGCTTCTTCCTCTTTGGTCAAGGGCTTTTGGCCTCCCCCACCTCTCTGTGCTCTTCCTTTCTCCGTGCTCTGCACTCCAAACCTGCCTTCTGTAGATGCTCCTGACACTCTCCCCAGCCCTGTGGGGCCTGCTGGACTGTGGAATAGACTGCTTCCTGAGCCTTGCAATTCTCTGGGGGCTTCAGTCATATTTCCTCTTTTTCTTCCTAATACCACTGTTGGATCTTCTAGCCACTCCCTAGCTCCAGAACCTTCCATGGTTCTCATTCTCTCAGCAAAGGGTTAGGGAGTAGATCAGTGGTAAAGTGCCTGCCCTCTCAAAGTGTGTCCGGGCTGGTGAATCAACATCCCCAGTCCTCCTCTGGCCCCTCCTGGCCTTGTTGAATAGCCTTGCTATTCTGTCTCATGTCCTGACCCTTGTCTTCCACTTACCAACAGGCTCTGTCACTGCTGGTGCTGTGGTGGCACAGAAGACTGCTGACTTCCCCTTTTGCCCTCCTAGACCTGAAATTTCATTCTACTCGGTACCTTCTGTACATCCCTGTTCATAGTCCTCATTCTCAGACCGAAGGTGCCCTAGGCTGGAAGAAAGCATCTGGCTTTACACATCGTACTTCCAGGGGATTTGGAGACAGTTTTTGAACCCCATACCGTGGTTGTAGGTTTTGATAGTTTCTGGTGCTATGGATGAAGCCCAGGCCCTTGTGCTTGTCAGGTGGTGTTTTACTGGCAAGCTAAGCCCCCAGCCCCTCTAGAAAGATTCTGTTTATTGCCTGGGAAGAAGCTGAGGCCCACAGTAGTCAGGTGACTTGTGAAGTCCTGTAGCTCTGGATGCCACAGTGGAGTTGAACCACAGGTGCCTACCAAGGAGGCGCCCCCTCAACCCCATTCTTCCACATATCTTGCTGGGTACCTCACTCAGACCTCTGAGCCAGGCTAGTGTGCCTGGAATGAATGTCTAGGGCCTAGGGACACTCATTTGTCCCCTTAGGCCTGTGTCATTTTATTTACCTTTCTGGACGGCTGATGACTGGGCACTGGGTCTTAGTGGACAAAGAGCATGGTCTAGGGGCAGATGTGTTCCTGGTAAAACCAGAATCCCCTGGCTTCTTTGCTCATCTGTTGCCTACTTTTTGCCGACTCCTGAGGCCCTGTCAAGCAAGATTACATGCTTCCTTCCTCAGCCCTAGTTCCCATGCCCATCTTTGAGCCTGGTTCGTTGCTCTTAGGAGCAAAGTGCCTGTTTTTGCCTGAGATGCTCAGGGGAGCTGAAGGTCATTTTCTGATGTGACCTCTGGGCTATCTTGCCAGCTATGATGCACAGACGGTACCATGGGCTGTATGATTGGCTTCCCCAGAGCAGCCAGTGTCCCTATAAGAAAGCTGTTCCATGCAGTGTGTCTAGGTGGGCAGCCTGTTGGCCCGCTTTAGAGAGACAAAGTTGTCTTTATCGTCTTCTATGAGTTGAAGGCCAGCCTGGATTTTGTGGTTCTGGGTCAGGTAGGACTGCATAGTTAACCCTGACTAAACAAAACAGAATACATCAAGAGAGAGAAGAGAGGAGGGCTGCATCAGTTAGCTGAGCCACATCTTGGGTTGCTGGGTTAATCATCTGGTCCCTGGTTGAGGTTGGGCCTTGTAGCCTCACGAGGCTGGGCCCTGACCCAGCTCTTTCTACTGTGCTGCAGTTTCTGACCTGGAAGGGATGGTTTCCAGGTCCCAGTAGACACTGATGTCTCTGAACTGCAGTGACTCTGAGTTGTTGCTTAAAGGCTTGTACTTAAAAAGAAAAATACCTATTTGTGTGTATTTGTGTGGGCATGAGTGTGCCACTACTGTGGGGTCAGAGGACAGCTGGCAGGAGTCAGCTCTCCCCTACTATGTGGGCCCCAGGCTTGGCTTTGCCTGCTGAGCCATCTTTATGTTTTGTATACATTATGTACATTTTTGGAGAGAGGGTTAGTGGGTATTTTACCTGGTCGCACCTTGAACTCTCCTCACTTCCTGACTACCTGCCATGTCTCTCCTTGACTATGGGTGACTTAGGGATGCAAGGAGGAAGGTGTCCTTGGTAAATAGGACACGGGTGCCTGGACTGCAGATGAGTCCTGGACAGAAGGCTGACAAGCGGCTGCTGGTCTAGAGCTGGCCTGAGGCCACCCTCTCCCCTCAGGCAGGACCACAGCCTGCTGCTGAGCAGGGAGGTGGCTCCAATGGTCCCTGTGGAGTTTAAGCCCTTAGCCATTGTGGCTGATGTGGGGTTTCAGCTGTTGTGCTTGCTTTGGTGTAGGAGTGCTGTCCTCTGTACCAGAGCTTCATGTATTGTAGGCAAGTGCCTTGTCTCTGATCTCCATCCTAGCTACCCCAGCAAGGTTCCTATGCTGCTACATTTGGGGGTTTCCAACTCCTGTTACTTGCTGCACTGGAGAGCTTTCACCCTCTGATTCTAGCCAGCTTGCCTTTTACTGTCTGAAAGCAGGAGGCCCTTGCCTGAGAAGGGCTGCCACCCATTAGTGGGTAGCACACCAGGGTTCCCGCCTCCTAGCATTGCCTACCCTGTGGGCTACCCTGGGGCCTTTTCACTGTTGTGTCCAAGGCCATGCAAAACAAGGAGAGGCAGTATACCAAGTCCATATTAGAAGTAAATTTTATTTTAAAAAATTAAAAATCACTGAGGGGCATAACAGGATTATCAGTTAGCTGAGGCCACAACAGGGTTGGGGTCTGTAACTGTGGCAAAGGTGGTGGGTTTCAAGCCCCTTTTTTATAGCAAACGTAAGGATCAGGCAGGGGATGCAGGCTAAGGGTCACAGAGACACATCAGGCATGGACAGAAGAATTTTTACAATTTCAAAGTTAAACTTTTGAAACAAACTGTATTTTTAGGATTTACAATTTCCCATTAGCAAGGTTTCAGAGGGTCCCAGCTGACTGATTCCTGTATATCCCTGCAGTCTTCCCTGATATATTACTAGAGGTTAACTTTGGTCCAGGGCAATTGTCAACTGGGAGGGACAAGGAGGCTAAAGTTAACCCTTTAGACAGAGGTGCTGGCTGGAAAATAGACCTGGTTGTAGCTGACAGAGCTGATGTCTGTGAGCTTTTATTTTTAGGTTTATAGTTTTATATTTCTATATTCCTTGGACCTTTCAGCACCTGCCATGGCCTCTCTGGAGTACCCTCCCTCTGCCTATCCAGCTGCTCTTTCTGCCTTAGCTGGGCCATCTCCTCACAGTGTCTTCTCATACACATGGCTGGCTGCTGCTTTGCCACATGCATGTTTGTGATTTCCTATATATTTTTGCAATCTCTCTGTCTCTCTGTCGCATTAAAAAAAAAAAAATCTTCTGAGAGAGGTTGTCGTTGAGCACAGGCTGGCCTGAACTTACTGTGTAGAGGAGGATGGCCTTGTAACAGTGTGATCTCCCTGCCCTTGCCCTGTAGCTGTTGGGATGACAGGCATGCACCACCATAACCATAATATGTAGTGCTGAAGATGGATTCTACAGCCTCATGCTTACTAAGTTCTCTACCAACTTAACTCTATAGCTCTGGCATTCTAAAGAAATTTATTGTGAGGCAGGCTCTCCCAGCGTAGCTCAGGCTAGCCTCAAAGTTTTTTATCTCCATTCTTCAGCCCTCCTGAGTAGCTGGATAGCCACAACAGCACTGTGCCTGACTTAGGCTCTCCTCACTAGAGTGATTGGCACACAGTGTGTTGCCTTCTGCTGCCCATGCCTTTTACTCATCTTGTATCCCAGGGCCTGCCTGTGCTCACTGCCTAGCTGTTAGGGGATGTGAGAAACACTGGGTGGGGCTGTGTTGGGGGAACAGTGCCTCAGGGAATGCTGGATGTGGGTATGCAGTGGCAAGAGGAGCTGGCTGGTGGAAGGGATGTGGTCAAGAGAGGCAGCAGTTGTGAGATCAGGTGGCTCACTGGGTAGAGGCACTTAACCACCCCCAAGCCTGCTGACTTTAGTAGCAGATCCAGCTCCTACACGTTCTCTGACTTCTACAAGCGCTGCACCCATGCCCATCAGCCCAACAAACAGATGAATGAAAGAAGTAGCCATTGGGTATGCAGACCAAAGACTGAGACTAGCCCTCTGAGCTCCAGGGCAGCCACAGGCCATCTCTAACCTCTGCTTTACCTCTTTGGCACTGCCATCCATTGGGAGATGGGGAAAAGGGTCATCACAGAGAATTAGCCTGCTTTTTCTCCTGCGCCTGGTGTGTAGGGGGATTATGTTGTTTCGTTGTAAATAATTGTCCCCACCTGTGAATTTAATAAAAAGCGCTGATTGGCCAAAGGCAGACAGGGTGTGTGGGCGGGGCTACCAGACTAAGAAGACTCTAGGAACAGGCAGAACAGAGCATAGTGCCTGAGAGAAGCCAGAAGAAACAGAGGACAACTATGCTGTTCTGAGAAAAGGTACTGAGCTGCATGGCTGAACAGGATAAGAGTCATGGGTTAGATTAAGGGTAAAGAGTTAGCAAGTTATATGCCTGGGCCTTAGGCCGATCAGCCGAAAACTATTGTAAGCATATGTGGGTCTGTGGGCCTAAACCTTGAGGCTAGCCCGAAAGTCCGGGCCAGAAACCTCATACTACACTGGTGCTGGAAATGGAAACCACTGACTCACACATGTTAGGACATTTATCTTTGCTGGAAAATGTAAAATTGAAATGTACACTCCTTTTCGATTAAGAGAAGCCAATTTTTAGGGTGATGTGTGACTGCAATATTAAGCAGCATTATCACCCATATTGGGCTGGATGAGCCCTCAGATCACCTCCCTGTCTGTGTTGGGGTCCTAGATAACAAGTTTTAGGGCAGCCTGAGCCAAATAGTGAGACATTGTGCCAGACAACCTGGATTGGGGAAATAGCAGGCTGCATACACCTGTGTTTAGATGCCTTTGTATGCTCAATGTCTGGCCATGGCTACTTTGGTTTTATAAAGTGCACCATTGTGGAGCCCCAGGAGTGCATTTTTCTAGGACATGTGCCCATGTAACTGTCCCACGCCCAGCACTGCCACACCTGGCTTGTCTTTGCAGCAAATTACAATCATTCAAGGCCTCCCAGCCTGCAGCTCCTGTAGCCTCAGCACTCAGTGCCTGCCTGGGGGAAACTCTATTGTCCCACTAGTAAATAGGAGCTAGCATGTTGTCTGCCCTATATAGCGTTGTCCTATAGGAAGGGTGAATCAGGAGGTCAAGGTCCAGCGTGGTGGCATGTGTATACTGCTAGTTATCCCAGCCTTAAGCAGAGGCAGGAGCCTGCTGAGAGTGAGGTCAGCCTGAGATAAATTGTGAGTGCCAGGTCTGCCAAGACCCTGTCTGAAAACAGAATGAAATGAGATGAAGGTGCCAGATGTGAAACATTGAGAGAAGAGCGAGGAGTGTGGTCCTTGATCAGCAGGGTAAAATGGTCTCGGGTATCCCAGAGTTCCCTCAAATTCCACATGGACCTGGGACTGCTCTGAACTCTGATCTTCCTGTTTCTACTTGGAGGAATGTTGGTGTGGCAGGTGTGTTCCACCATGCTTCACTATGATCTGTTAATTAGGGGAGTGGATTCTATATACTTTGCTAGAATTTATAAATTCTTTATTTTGTGTTTTCCTATCCCTGGGACCTGCTGAGGGCTATAGAGCTGTAGACCCCCTTCCTTCACGAGGAGCTAGGAGCAAAGCTCAGGTATAGCAGGCCTAGGATCTGTCCTGAGTATTGTAAAGCACAAAGGAAGCCCTCCGCAAACATTTAGAGTCTTAAAGAAGAAAGTGTGTGTGTGTGTGTGTGTGTGTGTGTGTGTGTGTGTGTGTGTGTGTGTGTGTGTGTGTGTGTGTGTGTGTGTTGGGAACAGTGCTGTAGAGCTTGTCAGAGGACACAAATGACATTGGGTCTTTCTTTCCACTGTGTCCAAGACAGAATCTCTTGTCATTTACCACCTTGTGTGTGCTGAGAATTGTGTCTCTTCTCTCACAGTAGGGGTGTTGGGATTTTGTTGCCTTTATCTGTGCTCTGATCTGAAATCAGGTTCTCATGCTTGCATGGCCAGTGCTTTACCCCGCCCATCTTCTCAGTCCCAAAGAGCCAAGGTGATATCTGAAGTTGTTTCACCTTAGCATGTAGGAAGTGTGGGTGTAGCAGAAGATTGCCAGAGGATCCTGTCGGGATTGGGGATTGAGGATCCCCTCCACTGGGCGCTGCCCTCTTCCCTTATTCTCTGATGCATGTGGGTTGTGGTGTTGCAGAGCTGCTTCAGGAGCAGTGTGCAGACTGCTCTATGTTCTCTCTGCCAGCCCCAGTGGAGGGTCTCGAAGATGTGCTATGTTTAAGAAACGTAGTGGGCTGTAGCCCAAGCTTTATCTTCTGGCTGGTCTCCCTCAGGCTGCGCCTCTCCCTTTGGAGTCAGACTTGCCAGCATAGCTTACATGGCAGCTGTGGGCCCAGAGAGGGTTCTATCCCAGTTTTGGAGCTCTCCTTGGGGACCTGCTGACTGTGTCTGAGGTCTCTCTGCTCATACCTGTTTTACCAATTGACCATGGCTGCTACTTGAGTGGTGCCACAGTGAACACTAATGCAGCCTGCAGGTGTGGCTTCGATGTCCCCAGGAAGCCATAGCATAAGAGGAATTGTGACTCATGTCTCACATCTGCCCTGCTTCCTTGTCTTTGTCCTCAGCACTGAGGTGTAAGCTTGTTGCCCTGCCCCTGGGATTGTGGAGCTGTGGCTTCTCAGGAAGCATAGTCAGCCCCAGGGCTGGAACAGACTGAAGTGAACTTGGCTGTGGCAGCCTCTCTGGATGCTGGGCCACGTTTCTCTTGAATGTGGAGCTGGTGGTTTTGCTTGGTTTGGATTTTGTCTTGACCGGGACCAGCTCTCTCTGTTGCTCAGGCTGATTGGTCTTGAGTTCATTGGCTCTTGTCACTTGTAGACCCTTGGGAAGTTTGAGTCAGTCAGAAATAATTACATATGCACCAAACCTACTGTTGTCTGTCACCGAGCCACAGAGCCTTGGGAATGGATACTTGGTGTGCTTGGGTGGTATGGAATTGAACTTGAACCCCCAAAACTTGAGGAAAATATTTGAGTCTAGACTTTACCAATGAGACCTGTGGGATAGAAAAACTATGGCACATGATACACTGTTGGCACCATCTCTCACACATGACAAATAGCCCACCTCCTTTCTGTCTGTCTTACTGCTCTGGGAGGTTCTAGAGGCTTGCTGAAGTATTTATTTATGTATACGTCTACATGCATACTGCATGGGTGGAGAGGTCAAATGATAACTTAAAGGCACCCCGTCTCACCTTCCACCTGTGGGTCCTGGAGTTTGAACTCAGCTCACCAGGCTTGTACAGCAAGTACCTTTACCTGCCAAGACATCTTGCTGGCCCCGCATAGTGGCATTTTATATGCTCTTTCTCCAGCATTTGCTCTAAGCCTCTGGTCTGCCTGTCACCCAGCCTCTTCCCCTCCCTCTTCCCTGCAGCCCTCTGTACTTCTCTTTTGCTGCTCTTTGGGTATTTTGCTCAGCTCACAGGTCCCAGGTTCCCCCAGAGAAGCTGACTGTAATTGCATTGCTTTGAACCTGAAATGATCTTGTGCTGGATAGTGCTGGTTCAGAGCCTGGGAGTCTGTTCCCTGGCTTATCCTTATGCAGTCTCTTGACTGCCAGTATCACAGGCAGGGCAGGCTAAGGAAGTTCTCTTTTTTTGTTTTGTTTTGCTTTTTAAAATAACTATGTAACTCTAAGTGGCCTGGACTTCATTATGTAGACCAGGCTGGCCTCAAAGTCACAGAGAGCCTCCTGCCTCTGCCTCCTGAATTGTGGTCTTTAAAAGTCTGCCAGACAGCTTGAGGAAGTTTTGATAAACCTCTCAGGAGCACTCAGTCTCTCAATCTCCCTGCTGCTGTGTAAACAACACCTTTCAAGTTAAGATTCATCTCACTTTCTTCACTTGGCCCCAAGGCTAGACCATTGATCAAGAACAGATTTACTTCTTGTAAGCTCTGGTAGTTGTGAAGGCCAAGTAGGACACCTGCATCTGGCCAGGCAGAGGGAGCAGGCAGGACACTTACTCCTGTGGGGACAGGGTGATAGCTGCCTGACTGCCACTTCTTAGTCCTCACTGGGATTGGCGCTGCTGCCTGCATTTGAACAGCAGCCTCCATGAAGTGCTAAAACAGGGAAGCCCTTTTCATATGGTCACTTGTTTGTTTACTTATTTTTGTTTGTTTGTTTGAGACAGAGTCTCAGTACATGGCCCAGGCTGTCTTGACCACAAGGCTCCTGCCTCAGCCACCCCCACACCCTAACCCCCAGTCCTGGGAGACCCCACTGCTGCTTTCTTCCCCAGAGGGACATCCTGTTAGGCCAGCGAGGGAAGGAGGTAGTGATCAGAGCCCTACAGGTGACCTTAGATTCTTGGGCTGGACAGGGTTGTCCTTGGTGCTGACTGGAGGACTGTTGGCTTCTGGAACAGAGGGAGTAGATGCTTCCAGCCTGAGGCTGTCTGCATCCTGGAGGGAGCCTGCAGCTGAGTCTGTGCTGTCACTTGTTGGCAGCTGGTAGAAGACAGGATGGGTAAGTCAAGTGCATTTTGGTGACTCAGGGTCACATAAAGAAACTCCACCAGCACATGGGGTGAGGAAGGAGGCTTCACCACCCCCCTCTCCCTAAGTGACCCTCTGTGCTGGGCTCTGGCAGTCAGGTGCACACATTTTTATGAGAACTGGTGATGGCAAAGCATTATGTACTGTCATCTCCACTTAGGCAAAGGCAGGGAGAGACCACTTGACATAGGAGTTCAAGAAAGCTTGCAGCTAGGTGTGGTAGTTTCTGTCTGGAATGTTAGCACTCAAGATCCAGAGTCAGGAGGATCACCAGGAGTTTAAGGCCAGCCAGGGTTATCTCATAGTGCCTCGTCCCAACAAAAATGAAACATAACATTTGAAGATCAGCCTGGACAACACCTGATGAGGAAGAAGCCCACGGAGGGAAGGTGCTTTTGTGCTGACAAGCCACTTGTGACCAGTTTCTCACTCTTCTGTTTTGTTCAGATTCCCAGTGGAAACCCGTTGTACGAATCTTACTACAAGCAGGTATGTCTAAGTGTTGTCTTCTCTCTTTACATTTTAATTTATTTTACAGTCTATGTGTGGTGTTGTGGTATGCCTGTGGCAGTTAGGGCATAATTTTCACGGCCAGTTCTCTCCTTTCACCATGGGGTCCCAGAGATTAAACTCAGGCCATCAGGCTTGGTGGCAGGAGCCGTTGACCAATGGCCATCTCTCCAGCCCACCAGTGCCTTCTTATATGTTGTGTATGTTCTCATGTGTGTATGTGTGTTGGTGCGGGGGGGATGAAACCCAGAGCCTCTTATATGCAGAGCAGCTCACCCACCTACCATCTTTGTAGTTGAAGTTGGGAACACATTTGAAGCAGCTTTTTGTGAGCACACATGGAGAAAGCACAGCTACTTCTGCATTTGTTAGTGCTTGTGTCAACTCCTGCTGTCCTGTTGCAGGTGGACCCTGCCTACACAGGGAGAGTTGGGGCCAGTGAGGCTGCACTGTTTCTGAAGAAGTCGGGGCTCTCTGACATCATCCTGGGGAAGGTAGGGAAGATGAATTGTGGTCTCTTGCACTCCTGAAATGAAAGCCAGCTGTGCAGACCCTCCCTGGGCCGGCCAGGACACCTGAGCGGTTTTGCTCTAACTGGTGGATCTGAAGGCTTGGATGAAGCTTTCAGAATTGACCTATGCTCATCCTAGTACTTGAGAGGCTGAGAGCATAGCTCCAGAAAGACTGTGAGTCCCAGACCAGCCTGGGCTACATAATATGCCCTGTCTTAGAGAAGATAAGCCAAAGCCACAATGCCAGACATGAGGGAGCACTCCTTTACTCCAAGTGCTCTGGAGGCAGAGGGCTATTCTGAGATGGGGCAGGGTTTGGAGAGAAAGAAAGATGGGGGAGTGGGGGTTGAGGTGGAGCTTCCACATGAGCAGTGAACCTTCAAGGTGTAGGCAGCAGGCTGGACCAGAGTGCTCTTGGTGTGTTGATAGCTGTGGGTTTACATTGCCATGTAATGACTGAATAGGGAGCCAAGTGGACATACGGGGTTCTTTTGACCCTACCATTAAATGGCTGTGTCTTAGCAGAGCTATTGGTCCCAGCGCCATGACAGAGAAGCAGTTGGTGTGACTCTGGTGAGTGACAGTCATACTCACAGGTACTTTTATGTCTCCACAGATATGGGACTTGGCGGACCCCGAAGGTAAAGGGTTCTTGGACAAACAGGTATATACACTTACACAGAGCAGGGGGTGGGCACCTCTGACTTGTACATTTCTTCCACTGTCTGCTATCATCCCCACATAGCTACCAAGCTCAGGTGAGGTGTTCTCACTTGGTAGTGCAGTGTGTAAGTATGCCAGCCCTGACCTGACTCGGGACTGTCTCAGCTCTGGTTAAGGGGGCACCTGTGGCTCATAGCTCCAGGCATTAGTCAGGAGCCCAGGAGTGCTGGGTCCACATGAAGGGTAAGTGTTTCCATCCCAGTTAACCAGGGACTCCTCAAAAAGCCAGCCTGACTGAAGCCTCCTCACTGAGACTTCGTTCTTGGGTAGTTCCCACAGTGTCAAGTTGAAAATCAAAACTAAACACCAAGGAGCTGGAAACAGGCCTCAGTTGTAATCAAATTCAGATCCTAGGACCCACTTTGAGCAGCTTACAACCACCTGTAACTCCAGCTCTGAGGAATCCAATGACCTCCTCTGGCCTCTCAGAGCACCTACCCGTACATACATGTATACATACACACACCTACATATATACTTTTAAACAAAACAAAAACACTAAATATCACAAGGAATTTACGAGAAAACATTTAGTCATAACATATTAAACATATTAAAATTTAAAATAACTAAGGTAAATTGTACTGTGTATGGTGGCACACGCCTTCAAGTCCTAACACTCAGGCAACTGAGGCAGATAGATAGATCTCTATGAGTTTGTGACTAGCTTAGTCTACATATGAAGGGCTATACAATAAGACTGTGTCTCAAAACAAAAAAACAAAACCCCACAGGGGTGGGGGGACCAGAAAAAAAATTTTTGTTTGTGTGTATGTGGTCCATGGAGGTCAGAAGGTGCCAGTTCTAGAGCTGAGGTCATAGGCAGTTGGGAACTGCCTGATGGGGTGTTGGGAACTGAAATTTGGTTCTCTGCATGGGCAGTATGTGTTCTTAACCACAGGGCCATGTCTTCAACCTAAAGACTATTCTGTATTAAAGTAGTTTTAAAGATACCAACTGTAGTTTAGTGGATTCCTACACACCCCTTCTAGCCCATGTTTGTAGCCAGCTCTCTAGGAAGGCTTGGTCACATAATTCTAATGCTGTGTCAGACTGCTGTAGTCACAGCACTAAGCAGGGCCTGCAGCCAGGCTGGCCGTTTCTCAGTACCCTCTACCATGGAGGTGTGTATAGGTCAGCCCTGACTCTCTCAGGCTTCCCCTTGGAGCTCCTCAGGAAAATTCTGAGTGGAACTATGTTTGTCCCACTGTACTGACTATGAGAGCCTTCCAAGCAGGCTTTATGATGCTCACAGAGCCTGGGTGCAAGTGGATTCCTCAGCTCCTCCCCCCAGGAACTGTTCAGAGTCTGGTCTGTGTCCTAAGTCCTCAAGCCTGTCTATCTGCTGGCCAACAGCCACTAGCACCTCCTTCGTGATTGGGTTGCTTGGCTGCTTAGTGAAGGTGCTGAGGGACCTGATTAGATTCCTTTGACCACCATTCTGCCCTGTTTTCAGCTTCTCTCCAACACCATGTGTTTCTCCACAGCTTCCGTGGCTGTCCCCATGAAAGTGTAGCTCTCCCCATGTTCTTATTCCAGGAGAGAAGCTCTGCCATAGGGTGTACACCTGTCTCAGCCTCTGATAAAACTGACCAAAAGCACTGGGAGAGGAGGGAGAGAAAGGGTTACTTGATTTACAGATTACAGTTCATCACTGAGGGAAACTAGGAACTTCAATCAGGAACCTGGAGGCAGGAACTGAAGCGAGGCCATGGAAGATCAATGCCTTGCTTCCCTGGTTTCCTCCATATGGCTTGCTCAGCCTGCTTTCTTATATAGAGTTTAGGACTACCAGCCAGGGGTGGCACTGTCTATGTGAATTGTTAATTAGGAGAATGCATCATAGACACGTCCACGGGCCAGTCTGATGGAGGTTCTTTCTCAGCTGACTTTAGTTTGTCTGCTTGACAGCTCATCACAGAAGGCAGCCCGGCCCTCAGGAGGAATGGGAGTTCCCCTTCAGACTCAACTGTGTAGTTAAGAACCTGTCACCTGTTTCAAAAAAGGAGGCCAGAGAAATGGCTCAGTGGTTACCAGTACTTACTGCTCTTGCAAAGAACTGAGTTCAGTTCCAGGGACCTGATGCCTCTGAGCTCTGAGTACCTGTACTTGTGTGCAGGTACTCAGAGTTAGTTGCTAAACCAGCTGGGCAGTAGTGGCCCACACCTTTAGTCCCACACTTGGGAGGCAGGAGCAGGCGGATCTTTGAGTTTTAGGCCAGCCTGGTCTACAGAGCAAGTTCCAGGACAGTCAGAGCTGCACACAGAAATCCTGTCTCAAAAAAAGGGGGAACAAAAAAAGCATTAAAACTAAATATTAAAAAAGAAAAAGGAGGTCAGTGAGACAGTTCCTTCAGTGAAGATGCCTGCTGCCAAGCCTGATGACTTGAGTTCAGTCCCTAGAACTACATGGTGGAGGGAAAGAGCTGAATTCCCCCTGGATGTGTGTGCACATGACCCCTCTTCCAAATAAATACCGATAGTTTCTTAAAAAAAAAAAAAAAAAAACTAAAATCCAGTACCTGGGCTCAGGGGAAAGTGCTTGCCTGGTATTCCTGAGCCTTTAGGCCCCACCCCTGCCTCACAACAACAGAAAACAAAGGAGGCGAGTATATTTGAGCAGTCAGCCATTGTGAACAGTGGACACTCAGCATCTCCTGATGTACTTACTAATGGCTGCCTGCTGTGGTGTCCTGCCCTACAGTGTTAATGCCACCTCCTTTGGGTCCACAGGGTTTCTATGTTGCACTGAGATTGGTAGCCTGTGCACAGAGTGGCCATGAAGTCACCTTGAGCAATCTGAACCTCACCATGCCACCACCCAAATTTGTGAGTGTTGAAGCCATCATACTGCCTTGGTACTGTGTGTGCACATGCGTGTGAGTGACAGCTCCGTATTTTTCTCTTGTCGTTTTAGTCAAGATGAAATGCATAGACCATAAAATTCACCATTTCTTAAATGCACAGTTTAGGTAGGTATGGTGGCTCACGCCTTTAATCCCAGCATTTGGGAGGCAGAAGCTGACAGATGTCTGTAAATTTTAAGCCAACTTGGTCTGCAGAGCTAGTTCCAGACAGCCAGGACTATATAGAGAAACCCTGTCTCTTGAAAACAAAACAAAATAAATAAAATGCGCAGTTAGGTAGCACTTGAACATTAGTGTTGTACAGCCATCAGCCGGAGTTCCAGTTTCACCTCCCTAAAGGAAGACACAGACTCTTGTCTCTCTCTGTTTCTCCATCTCCCAGCCCTTGGCAGTCACCCATCTTCTGTGTGGATTTGTCTTTTCTGATGTTGCTCTCAATGGAGTCACCCTTGTGTGCCTCAGTCAGTCTGTCTAGATCACGATGCATCACTGTTGTGACTATGGCTGAGCACCACTTACCTGTCCATCTGCTGAGCTCTGTGGTGTCTCCTGTGCCTTTGTTGGGAACAGAGCAGCTGTGGATTGTCATAGCTTTGTGTGTGCACCTATCGGGTCTACACCTGGGAGCAGAGCTGTGGGACCACAGGTCTCTCTTCATTCACTGACCTTTCCACTCCTTTCTCTTTTTTTCCTCAGCATGACACCAGCAGCCCACTGATGGCCACACAGCCATCTACAGAGACCCACTGGGCTGTGCGGGTAAGTGAGGGAGTGGTGTCATAGTTGATGTGCTAGCCATGTATATATTTAGAACATTCTGGAGCATCTTTGCCATCTGTATGCCTCCACAAAATTGTGGTGTGGGTCACATAGGGACGATAGGACTGGTGAGATGACTCAGTGAATAAAGGTTCTGGGTGTCAAGTGTGATGACCCTGCAGGGACCCACATGATGGAAGGAAGGAGAGAACTGACTTTCTCAAGTTGTCCTCTGACTGCCACAGTGTGTACATTACAATTCAAGATGTGTATTTCCAAAGCCTAAGTGGGCTGTGAATGCTCTCCGAGACTAGGAAGCGCCCCCTCCACACACACACACACACACACACACACACACACACACACACACACACACACACACACACACACACACACACACACACACACACACACACACACACACACACACACACACACACACACACACACACACACACACACACACACACACACACACACACACACACACACACACACACACACACACACACACACACACACACACACACACACACACACACACACGTTTCCCTGTATTTCCCTCTTCCTTCTTGGTCCTGCTCTGTCTCTTTTGATCTAGAGCAGGCCTTGAACGTCTCAGGCAAGGGCTTCACCACCAAAATGTGCCCTTATCCCTCTTTAGTTTGTCTGACACAGGGTCTCCTGTAGCCCAGCCTGACTTTAAACTTCTATATAGCCAAGAGTGACCTCGAACCCATCTCCACCTCCTCAGTGCTGGGATTGCAGGTGGGTCTGTGGTTTATACAGTGCTGTGGATGGAGCCCAGCGAGCCATAGCACCAGCACTCTTTTCCAAACCTTTTTTTTCTTAGTGATGAGATTAGAACCCAAGGCTTCATTGTACTGAGCCCCATCACAGCTTATATTTCAACTTGAGAAGCAAGACTTACACTCTTGAAGTTGACATTTGAGACAGGGTCTCCCATGTGGCACAGGTTGGCCTCAAGCCCTTCGTCTTCCTAACACTATCTTAAGTGCTGGCATGAGAGCTGTGTGCCATTGGCCTCACCAGAGGTTTTTTTGAGCCGTGATTGCTCCCAAACTAAACCTGTTCCTTCAGACACTGCAAGGACACAGAAAGACACAGCAAAACATACATCAGCTTCTCTTTTGCTCACCATGACCCCAAGCCATAAATTCTCCTTGGAAACTCTGACTGGGCTTGCTCTAGGACATCTCGCTCCCGCCGGTACAGCTGAGCTCTGTGTAGACAAGCCTAGGTGTAGATCTCAACCTCATTCTAGGTACTCATTCCAGCTCCTTCTTTCCCGGTAGGTAGAGGAGAAGGCTAAGTTTGATGGCATCTTTGAAAGCCTTCTGCCCGTCAATGGTCTGCTATCTGGAGACAAGGTCAAGCCAGTCCTCATGAACTCGAAGCTACCTCTGGATGTGCTGGGCAGGGTAAGGGACTGGGTGCCTGCCTCTTCTGTAGCTGGAGGGTTAGGGCTGCTCTTCAGCTCCTGGAAAGATGCTAGCACCTGTCCACTTATGACAAGGGGCAGGGGCAGAAGGGAGACAGTTACATGTGACAGCAGAGCCTCCTTCAAGCCCAGCACCAACCCTTTTCTTTTGTGTTTGTTTCTTTCCATTTCTTAAAAAAAAAAAAAAAAAAAAAAAAAAAAATGTTTGCACAGGAGTGCATGTACATGTGGAGTTCAGAGGACACCGTTGAGTGTCTTCACTGCCATCTTACCTTGAGTCCAAGCATCACGCTGTCTCTGCAGCTCTAAGGAACAAGTTACATTCATTTATTTATTTGAGATAAGGTTTCTTTGTGTTGCTCTGGCTGGCTTGGAACTCATTATGTAAACAATATTGGCCTTAAATTCACAGAGATCTGTTTGCCTCTGCCTCCCAAGTGCTGGGATGAAAGGTGTGTGCCACCATGCTACCTCCCTTTAAAATCTTCATGTGTACATGGACGTGGTGTGTGTGCTCCGCTGTGTGAAGGTTAGAGGATAAGATCTGGTTCTTGGGTTTTGTGGCAAACACCTTTACTAGCTGAGCATCTTGTCTTTTGGTTTCTACTTTTAAGTAAATACCCACCTGTTAATCTTGAAGTTATGGCTCTTTTAGCTCTGCTGAAGCTTTAGAAATAGTCTGTTTCTAGATATTCCTTTTTTAGGTTCATCATGGGGTCTCCTATCTCCCATATTGGCTGGGAGTAACCTTAAACTCCCAGTCCATCTCCATAATGCCTTCCATCCCAGAGGCTCAGGTAGGAGAATCATGAGTTTGAGGCCAGCCCATTAGGACCCTGTATCAGGAGCCCTTCACCAAAAATGAACCTCAGATTTGTTCATATAAATGCAAAGTGTTTGGCTCCAGACACCCCCATTGCAGACATGATTCCTCTGGAAGGGTGTGGCTGTGGCCCAAGGCTTCATCCTGGCAGCCTGTTTCCTGGTGTATGTGGGCCAGGCAAGCTTATTGTCATCTGTGGGCTCTTGCTATAGAGGGACTGTGCAAGTTTACCCAGAGCCCATGGCTCTGGCCTTCAGCAGAGCCTAAAAACAACAAACATTAATGCTCATTACATGTGGAGTTCTAGAACTATAGGCACATGCAGCATTTCCAGTTATATTTTAAAATAGACTTTTAAATCTGTGATATTGGGACTGGAAAGATGTCTTAGGACTTAAGATCACTGCAGAGGACTCCAATTTGATTCAAATTTCAGTTGAAAGGGTTGCCTGGGATGTGGTTTTTATCCTGGCCTTTGTAAGCACAGTGAACATGCTGTACAAAGGGTGTAAATCTTGGCATTGGCCCTCAGCTCCCTCAGAGGATGGTTTTCAGAGAACTACAGGGTGTCGAGGTTGTTGTTTGTTTTAATTGCTTGTTCTTTTTTGGTAGGGTCTTAGTCACCGTTCTACCACTGTGAAGAGACACTATAACCACAGCAACTCTTCTAAAAGAAAACATTTCACTGGGGCTGGCTTACAGTTTCAGAGTCAGTTCATGGTCATGGCTGGAAGCATGGCTGTGGAGGCCAAATGTGACCCGATTAATAACACAGGGAGATATACGATCAGGCCCACTTTTACAGTATAGATGCAGGAAATGGAGCTTCCTTCCAGATGGTAGAGAAGCAGAGAGAGCCCTGTCCTCATCCTCATGGCGCAGAACCTTAAGCTGTTTTTTGGCCATGTCTTAAGGCTCAGCTTTGAAGTTCATAGGTGAACCCCAAACCTGTGCTGGCTCAGAGGCCACACCCTCAGGTCAGGGAGGTGCTGAATCCCACTACACATGGCAGCAACCACGCAGACACGCATGATGAAGTAGCTGAGAGTTGCAGAGATGTGACCACGGGAGAGACTTGATCTGACCTGTCATGGGCTTTTAAAAACTCAAAGCGCACCCTCGCAGTGACACAGCTCTTCCAACAAGACCACACCTCCTACTCCTTAGCAGATGACCAACTGAGGACTAAGCATGCAAATATGTGAGTCCGTGGAGGAGGCCATTCCCATTCAGACCACCACAGATATGCTATGTAGCCAGGATGCGCCTGGAACTCTGTATGTACTCCAGGCTGGCTTTGAGCTTCCAGTCCTTTTACCACAAGTTAGTTCTTAAATACTTTTCCTTTCCTTCTCCTGTGTGTATGTGGGTGTGGGGGGGGACGGACAGGTATACAGTTCCAGTGTCTCTGATGGCCCTGGCCTCATTCACTATCAGCTCAAATGTTGCTTACGCTTGGTGAGACATCTAGGCACGTCCTCCCCCATGATCTTTCTGTCCCCAGCAGGTCTGGGACCTCAGTGACATCGATAAGGATGGACATCTGGACAGAGATGAGTTTGCTGTGGTAAGTCCTCTGTGTCCTGTTCCCATCTTACCAAGGCCTAAGAAAGTACTCATGGGGTGGGTACAGGAATATTTTGTGTGTCTTTAGTTTAAAAATGTTTATTTTAACATCTCCCAGTCCTTAGAAAAAGGTCAGGGGTACTGCTTCTTATCATCATCTCTCTCTCTTGTTGCACGAATAGATGAGACTCAGGGATAGATCTCTGAGAAAGTTGGAGATATTAAGAGAGAATAAACACCACAATCAGATCTTACCCAGCTGTCTCCCAGCTTCCTCAGCCTGGCTTCTCTTGGCTTCCTCTAACTCTGTCTTTCTATGCCAGTCTTAAATATTCTTTTGGTAAATTAAGGCGTGGCCTCACCATTGCCTGCCTGGGAGCCTGGAATTCCTTCTGTAATCTAAAATGCCCTCAACTCAGTTGGGATTAAGGGCGTAGGTCACCACTCCTAGGATATTCCCTGTGCTGGGATTAAAGGTTTGAATCACCACTCTCTGATTCTCCTAGACCTACTGTGATCACCTGCCTCTGCCTCTCAAGTGCTGAGATGAAAGGCATGCACCACCACTGCACTGTTGATGTCACAACATTTTCATTGGTAATAGATTAATAACAATTGTAATGAAGTAATGGTAACAAAGACTAGGCTGTAGCTCAGTAGGGTGCTTGTCAAGCATGCACAAGGCCCTAAGGTCATCCTATACCACATGCCTGTAATCTCAGCACTCCAGAGGTGGCCACAGCAGGAAGATGAGGCATTCAAGGTCATCCTCAACTATTTAGTGAGCGTGAGGCCAGTCTGAGAAACACAAGACACCTATCCCAAAACATTCATGGCAGTGTGCAATTGTAGAGGTGTTAGAAATGTGATCTTCTGTTTCTGGAATTTGCTACTAACATTTCAGACCACAGGTAACTCATCTTGCCAGGGACTCAGAACTGGCTTTGTGGTGTTTGATGGCAGTCGCCTGAGCCCACTTCACTCACCCAGACTCAGCATGTCTCAAGCTGCAGAGGAGGCTGATGCCTGAGAACAGACTGGGAGATTCCTTGGAGCCTCTTGGAGTCCCCCTGGCTCCCAAGACTGCATGAGACTCCTTTTGTTCTGATGCTCCTGTCCCCTCAGTTCCTTTCTCTTCTCGTTGGCACTACAGGCCATGCACCTGGTGTACCGCGCCTTGGAGAAGGAGCCAGTGCCCTCTGTCCTGCCCACATCCCTCATCCCACCCTCCAAGAAGAAGAAGACGGTGTTTGCAGGTGCTGTGCCTGTCCTGCCTGCCAGCCCCCCACCTAAAGACAGCCTCCGCTCCACGCCATCCCACGGCAGCGTCAGCAGCCTCAACAGCACAGGCAGCCTATCCCCAAAGCACAGTGTCAAGCAAACTCAGGTCAGTGTCCATAGTCCCATCCTCCACCATTTCTTGACAGCAAAAAAGAGAAAAAAATCAACCCAATTCTTAAAAAAATACACTAGAGGTATGGGGCTGGAGAGATGGCTTAGTGGTCGAGTGCATTGACTGATTCTCCAGAGGACTCAGCACCCACAGAGAGGCTCCCAACAGTCTATACTTAAGCATGTGATACACAGACAGTAATACACATAAACCAAACAAACAAATAACCTAGAACAGTTGCTAGAAGGGCTCAGAATGAACTTTCTTGTCACTCGCAGGTGAGTGAGTGTTCGCTGGTGCCTGTGGAGCCTGGGCTTAGGGCCCCCAGGGTACAAGTGCTGAAGTGATAGGGTGTCTGCATAGAGCCTGGGTCTGTTCTGGTCTCGCCACATCAAGAGGAAAGATTCACTTGAGTTGATTCACAGCACCCAGTCTATAACTCCTGTTCTAGGATCTGATGCCATCATACAGACATTCTTGCAGGCAAAACACCAATTAAAAATAAATAATTTTTTAAAAAGTGAAAAGAGAACCTAGATGTTAGCTCAGGGGGAAAAAGACTCATTTATTTATTTACTTATGTGTTTCTATGCACGTGTTTTTGTAAGTTATTATGTGCACACATCTTTGTTTGGAGGGCAGAAGAGGCAATCATATGTCCTTCATCACTGCATTCCTTTGAAGCAGAATCTCTTGTTTCCTGGCTAGCCTGGAAGCCACAGATCCCTACACAGCAGGCAGTCTCAGCAAGACTGAGCCAGGGCCCAGCTCTGCGCCCTGCCCTTCTCTAGCCGCTTTAGATGCCTTCTTTCCCCTTCAGATGCCATGCTGTCTCCCCATCCTCTGTGTGCTTGACTTGGAGAGTTTGGGGAACAATGAGAATGATGCCTGTCAGTGTTGAGCTGTGTAGGAACTGTTCTGCTTCTTTCATTCTGAGACAGCTACTTGCTGTGTGTCCTAGCTGCTCCAGAGGCCTCCATTTCCTTGCCTCAGCTCCTCAATTCTGGGATGACAGATAAGTACCTGGCAATAATTTTCCTGGGGTGGGTGCAGAACCTGTGGATATGTGGGGTGTCTGTAGTGCCCCTTTTCAAACGCCGCCACCCCACACTACCACATACACACCTTTAGGTGCCTTCCTCATCTCCCTGCTCCTCAGCTCAGTCGTCCCTTCCTTAGGCTTCTTTTGGCCAGATATGTGGTATGACCTGTGATTGCTGTCAGAGCCCTTTCTAGTTCAGATACCTTGCCTTTCTGTGGCTGCCTGCACACTATCTGTTCCACACCCTCCCCCCAGAACATTCTGGTGTTTTCAAGACTCAGTGAACAGCCATGGGTGTGTGCCACAGGGGACATGTTGGTTAGGGCAGCTTGCAGGAGTCATGGAGTATGGGGATCAAACGCAGGTTGTCAGGTTTGGTGGCAAGCACATTTTCCCACAGAGCCATCTTGGGTTCTTATTTTTTTTTGTGTGTTTTTGAGGTTAAATTTGGGCAGGCAGGTAGACCAGTGCCCTCCCCATTGTCAGAACATGAGAGTGACATCAAGAAAGGCAGATGGGCTCAGTGTGTTCTCCTTGTGACTAGCAGGGAAGGTAAGTGGTCAGTAGCTTGGCAGGCTTCTTCCCAGAGAAGGAAGTTGGTGCTGTTCTAGCATTTCAGAGACCATTGCAAGGTTGGATACCACCATCACCGAGAACTCAGCACTCACAACCCCTGTGGCCACCTGATGTTAGGGGTGGGGGCAGGATGGAGTTAAGCTTAACTATGTGAGTTTCCCCTAGCCCAGTGTCTTCATGGTTCACTACTCTCCATTTTACTTAATGTGTATGCACACAACACGCTCCTACAGTTCTGGGAATGCATATGCCACACAAGCATCTTGCCACCGAGCCCCGCCCCATCATCTGGGGGCCTTCTAAGCAGGAGCTGCACCCCTGAGCCACACCCCCAGCTTTTCCTCTCCTGGTGTCTTTCTGCAGCCCCACTCAAGAGTATCCCCAGAGTGCTCAGTTTTTCACAACAGTTTCCTCAACTGAGGATGTGCTAGGAATAGGGTTGGAGCCTTCTACAGCCAAACCAGCTGAAAGGCTCCAACAAGGTGACATCTGAGCTGAAGTGACAAGACATTAGAGTCGCTGTGGCTGCTGGGCTGAGTTAGAATACTCTGTGTGTTCTAGAACAAGAGGATGCCTGGGCAGGAAGAGCTGGCTACTCAGCTTCATGAAGCTGTTGTTTTCTAAGACAGTCACCTCACCTCATCTCATCAACCCAGTCCATTGCAGAGAGCTGTTGTAAGCAGGCGCCTGGGTAGATGTTGGGCTGGGAAGGAAGCAACTGAGGCTAAATTATCTGGTACAGCCTTGGGCTTCCCCAGTTACCTCCAGACTTCTCACCAGGCCAGTATTTTTAACTAGCTATTGCTAAGACAGGGCATTTCTCATGAAGAGAGGCATTTTCTGAGACCCATAGTCATGGTCCCTCAGACCATCACACCACCACAGGAAGGGCTCCAGTGCCCTCCTTGTTCTGTGCCCTGGTGGCCTGGGTGCATGCAGCATGGCACCTTCTAGCCACAGATGTGCCTTCCTTCACCTATTGCTGATACACTCACATTAGTATGCCTGGTCCCAGTACTGAGACGAGGTTCATTCTGTTGGTACTGCACACAGTACTTTGTCCACCTCAGGTTTTTAGTTTTTTGGGAACCATCTGTTAAGAAGCCCTTAGCCTTGTCAGTTCAGTTCAGCTTGTCTGATGTCTGTCACCTTTCCCCCACTCTCTGGCTCCAGACACCAGCCTGCTGCAGCCCCTTAACTCAAAGGCAGCATCCCGTCACTAACTGAATCCCAGAGCCTGGTCATTTATAAAGAGCAGAGGCTCATGGTCTGAATGCTGGGAAGGCTTTCCTGGCAGAGAACATCATTTGGCAAGATGAGCATTTAAGACAGAGAAGTAGTGTACTGCACACAGCTGTGACATGGAATTGGGAAAGTGTTTGAGAGAGATGTGCAGGGTCTGTGTACATGTTGAGAAAACACTAGGAGAGCTCAGTAGCTGGCCTGGTATGCCTCTTGGGCCCAAAAGAGACTGTGTAGGTAAGGCATGGCTGTACAGCACAGATACTGGCAGATAAATGTGTCCTGTGCCCATTAAAGATGGGGGTCTCATTCTGTGTAGCCCAGGCTGGCCTGGAACTCCTCCTAATCTTTCTGCCTGAGCCTCACCAGAGCTGAGGGATAGTTATACTAAAAATCAGAACAACAGAAATGTGTCTGTGTGTCTTTCCTTTTTATCCTCTCTCTGCCCCTAGCCAGGGTTCCAGGACCCAAGCTGCATGGACCTGACACTGTCTGTGAGAGCTTGGGCTGGAACAGGGCTCATGGGTAAGTCCTGTTGGAACATGTTTCAGCCACCAGTGGCCTGGGTGGTGCCTGTGGCAGATAAGATGCGGTTTGATGAGATCTTCTTGAAGACAGACCTGGACCTGGACGGCTACGTGAGTGGCCAGGAAGTGAAGGAAATCTTCATGCACTCAGGCCTCACACAGAACCTTCTGGCACATATTTGGTAAGGACAGAAACCATGATGGAGGTGGCTCTAAGAAACTGGGGAAGGGGCAGAAAGGAGGGCAGGCTCCAGCTTCCCAGGTGTCAGTACACAGGGAGGCAGGGTCAGCCTTTCTACTTGGAAAGCTCTGTTGGAACAATCTTTCCATGAGATTTACCTTGCTTCAGCCACCTGTGACAGTCATTTGGCCTGCCACTTGGGTAAACCAAAAAGGGCCTTGACAGTTCCAATGAGATCCCATGTGGAAGGGCAGCACTTGCTTCCAACAGGGCAGCCAGTAGGGAGTTCCTCAGAGCTCTGAGGACACTTTCCTGGGGATATGTAACACCCCGGCCATGGGGCACTTAAGTACATACCATTGAAGTCTAGTTGGGGGCACTAGTGAGTTGGTTGAGATACTTCTTAAAAGAGTGGGGGGACCCTAAAGAAACTGATGCCCCCCGCAGCTGCATTGATGGAGTCCCCTTCTGTTAACTTTCTTCACTCAGTAGATCTGGTACCCCCTGAGACCCCAGGCTATGTGAGGTTAGGGCAGAATTGCATATAGTGGTTGGGATGTGTAGATGAGAATCCAGCAACCCTTCTCACCCTGTCCATCTACGGATTCTTCTATTGCTGTAATAAAACACTGTGACCAAAAGCCATGTGGAAGTGGCTTATTTTTGCTTACATTTTCAGATAACAGTCTATCACTGAGGGAAGTCAGGTAGGAATTTAAGCAGGAGCCTGAGACAAGAACTGATGCTTCCTGTGGCTTGCTCAGTCTTCCTATACAGCTCAGGACCACCTGCCCAGGGATGACTCTACCCACAGTGAGCTGGCCCCCATATCTGTAATCAAGAAAATGCCCACACAGAGCTGCTTACAAGCCAAACTGATGAAGGCATTTTCTCAAGAGTCCTCTTCCCAGATGTGTCTAGGTTTTGTAAAGTTTACAAAATCAGCCAGCACAAGGCAGTCATGAGCCAGTAGGCTGACTCTCAGGGTTCTCTTGCAAGTAGTCATAGCTGTTCTGGTACAGATGGTGAGCACTGGGTAACACTTGGTGCCGGGTGGAGGAACCACCTTCACCCTCCCTCTACCATCTCAGAATGGGGCTCCTGTGTCTGCCCTGGTCCAGGATATTGCTAGCTTGTTCAGGGCCACGGCTTTGAGTGCCTTCCTGACTGTAGCAGGGAAACTCAACTGGCCACCCCATGACCAGAAGGACCTATCTTGAGTAATCCTAGCTGGACAGGGAGGGGAGTGGCCAAGGGGCAGTGGTCATGGAATTGCCTCTTTAGGCAGGCTGCCGGCTCCTTCAGAGCTGAGCTGCTGTACTCAGGTAATGGAGGAGCCTCAGACAGTAGCCAAAGCCTACTCTTCAGTGCTGTTCTGCAAGTAGCTGCTGCCAAAGAGAGCACTTGGAGACCCTGTGCTCTGCCTCTGGCAAATGCCTGCTACATTGACCACCAGTAGAGGAAGTGTTTGCTCCTCAAGAGGCCATTCACTGCCAGTTCAAGTCTGGGATGCACCTATTCATTCCTGTTCCACACTGACCACAGAGAGGCCAGAAGCAAGCTCCTGATGGCGCAGACACTGTGGACAAGGAATATGTCTCCAGACCTCTATAGTGCATCTCTTGTCTTCACTGACTCGTGCACAACTTCCAGATCTATAGATTAAAGAGGAATGAGAGTGTGGAGCCCTGCCCCATCTGTAGCCAGTGTATGGGGCAAATGCATCTTTACAGTACCTATACAAGAGGAACCAAGAAAGCCTTGACCCTTACAGTCAGCTCAGGGTAGGTGGCAGGTGCAGCTGTGGTGTGTAATTGGATCCCACATCTCTCCCAGGGCCCTCGCTGATACCAGACAAACGGGAAAGTTAAGCAAAGAGCAATTCGCGCTAGCAATGTATTTCATTCAGCAGAAGGTCAGTAAAGGCATCGACCCTCCTCAAGTCCTCTCACCAGACATGGTGCCACCCTCGGAGAGAGGCACTCCCATTCCGGTGAGTGGCCAAACCCCCCTTGCTTCTGTTGTTTCTGCAACCCACCAAAAGGTGGTGCTGGTGCTCCAAGAGCCTCACATTCCCTGGCCTGGTGGGGGGAGGGGCAGGGCATCCTGGGGTGTTTTCAGGCCAGTGGCCAGAATTTTGGTCCCCTGCTGCTGTACCAGAGATGTGAGCTGCTGGCTCCCTGTGACTTTTGGTCTGACTTTGATCTTAGGATGGTTCAAGTGCTCTTGGGACAGGCGAGTTCACTGGTGTGAAAGAGCTGGATGACATTAGTCAGGAGATTGCTCAGCTGCAGAGGTAGGTGACTGCATCCCTCTGTCCACTGTCCAGGTAGCCTCAGCAGGTTGTGGCTGCACAGCTGCATAGGGAGGGGCAGAAACACCTGGTGTGTACATGGGCCAGTTCCTCACCACCTCCTGTAAGAGCCATTAGAGGCAGCCACAGGGGCCTGGGTATCTCATTGCTCTTTACCACAAGCCAGGTGACTGCTACTGCTGTCCATGTCACTCATGTGGCTCTCCTATTCTAGCTTTGCTTTCCAATCCTGTACTCCAAAAAATTCTCCTTCCGTATCTCTCCATTCCCACAGCACCTCCTTAGAGTCCACTGCTCCTTGGCTGGTGTTCATGTGTCCCTATTCTTTTGAACAGACCTTCAGTTTCTGACTGCTGAGTAGCATTTGATTGGGTGTGGGATATAGGGGATGGTGTCCTGTGCAGCAGTCACAGAATGGAGCAGCGTGGTGCATAAGGATATTAGCTCACAGGAAGGAGTCCAGGTTTCTGTACCAGCTGTTTAGGGTGTTGGAGTCCATGGAAAAGGTGTGTGCCAGGACTTCTTTCTGTCTGGGTCCTTGCCACTTTGGGTCCAAGCTCTCTGTTACCTTGCTGGCTGTCAGCTGGGGGAAATGAGGGGGAATGAACACGACTTACTAATGTTGGAGACCACCCCTGTTCCTCCCTGTTTGCCTTCTGCACCTTGAGTTAGGAAGGGCTTGGGGAGTTCTTTTCACACCTAAGGGTCTCCATTTTCTCTTTGGTCATGAGACGGAGAAGACACTGCTTTCAGGCAGTCAGCACAGGGAGGGAGGCCTCTCGTGTGCAGGTTCCATTGTGCCCGAGGGTGAGAGATTAGGGTTAGTCCAGGAGCATTGCTGTAAAAAGTATCTGAGGTAATATATAAAGAGGGCTTCCTTCCTTCCTTCAGTTTTAGGAGCTGATCTATCTCTGAGGCTAGGTAATGTATAAAGAGGGGCTTCCTTCCTTCCTTCAGTTTTAGAAGCTGATCTATCTCGCCTCTGATGAAGACCTCAGGATAGATGTCACAGTGACATAGTTGTGTGACCAGTTGTGTGGCAAGCCTGAGGGGTCAGGACTGAAGTCAGGGTGACAGCTCTGCACTGTGCAATGTTGGCTCTGTTCTTCGGCATTGTCTTTATACCTGCAGAGAGAAATACTCACTGGAACAGGACATCAGAGAAAAGGAAGAGACCATCCGACAGAAAACCAGCGAAGTACAGGTGCGGACCTACGCCTTGGCTTGGGCTTTTTTGTTTCTTTGTTTGCTTTTGGTTTTTTGTTTTTTCATTTTTGGAGGCAGTGTCTCTGTGTAGCCCTGGCTGTCCTGGAACTAACTCACAGAGATCCTCCTGCCTCTGCCTCCTGAGCTCTGGGATTAAAGGTGTGTGCCTCCACCGCCTGGCAGCTTGGGCCTGCTTTGTGCTGAGTGTAGGGACCGTGCTTGAGAAATAGCCTTGGGATTGCAAAGTGTTTTTTGTTTCCTTGGTGGCATCAGTGATGGAACCTGGGATTTCGCTCATGCTTTGTAGACACTGAGTGTAGAAACCTGGACTCGCTTGGGCTCAGGTGCCAGACAAGAACCCAGGACCTTTATGCTCACTCTCGGCCAGCACAGGGATGGAGCCCTTCCCACACAGGTCCTACTGCAGAGCTGCAGCCAGGCCTAGAGTCTGCTTTAATTTCTCTTTGTTGAGGGTCTGTTACCAGTGTCAGTCAGTACACATTCATTTCCCATAGGAACTACAAAATGACCTGGACAGGGAAACCAGTAGTCTGCAAGAGCTTGAGGCTCAGAAGCAGGACGCTCAGGACCGCCTGGATGAGATGGACCAGCAGAAGGCCAAATTGCGGGACATGCTGAGTGACGTGCGGCAGAAATGCCAGGATGAGACGCAGATGGTGAGTCCCATGTAGTAAGAGGTTTCTGGCCCAGACTTTCAGGCCTAGCCTCAACGTTGGGACCCGCAGTCCTGCAGTCCCACAGAGACACACCGACACTTACATTAATTTTAGGCTGATTGGCCTAAGGCCCAGGAATATAACTTACTAACTCTTTGCCTTTAAACTAACCCTTGATTCTTATCCTGTTCAGCCATGGGACTTGGACCTTTTTTCAGAGCAGCATAGTGTCCTCTGCATCTTCTGGTTTGTCTGGCAACTCTGGAGTTTCTGCATTTCTGCTCTGTTTTGCCTGTTCCCAGAGTTTTCTTAGACTGGTAGCCCCGCCCACACTTCCTGTCTGCCTTTGGCCAGTCAGCGCTTTTTATTAAACTCATAGGTGGGACAATTATTTACAATGTAACATCATAAATCCACTACAGTCCCATAGTGTGGAAGATGGCCTATGAGTGATCCATCTGTCCCTAGAGATGAGATTGCAGAATTGCATGGCTTCAGTACCCACAGCAGGAAACAGGGCTCTGGTGCCTCTCTTCTCTTAAAAAATGTATCATACTTTGATTCTTCTAAGAGAATGCATGTGTGGAGGTCAGAGGGCAGCAATAAGACCTGTCTTCTCCTTCCACCCTCTGTTTAGACTCCAGGCTTGGCAGACAGTACCTTTACCCACTAACTGTTCCCAGCTTCACAGTAACAGTTTACTGTCTGTCTTTCTATGCCCTCATTTGTAAGGCCTTTGATTTTTCCTTCAGATCTCATCATTGAAAACCCAGATCCAGTCTCAGGAGTCAGACTTGAAGTCCCAGGAGGATGACCTCAACCGGGCCAAGTCGGAGCTAAATCGGCTGCAGCAGGAGGAGAGCCAGCTGGAGCAGAGCATCCAGGCTGGGCGTGCCCAGCTGGAGACCATCCTCAAGTCCCTCAAGTCCACACAGGATGAGATCAACCAGGTATTTTGATGGCTCTGGCGGCCAGCTGGAGCTGGGAACCCTGTGTAGCTCTTTTGTCTCTCCTGCTTGTGTCTTGTGGTGGGTGGTGCTGGAGAGATTAGTTGATGAGGACTTTGTACAGTGTGGCTCAGGGTGCCTGGCACCCTGTCCCATGAGTGCTTGACCTCTCCAGGCAGCTGGTAAAAAGCTCTGTCCCTGCCCTGTCTCTCTGCATATATGGTAGTCATTGGACTTTGTGGTCTCTGGGATGCACACCACATAACAGGATAGAACTGGGTCTTGGTTCATAGGAAAGGAAACCTGTATCTCCTAGACTGAACGTGTCTGCTTGTCTGCAGGCTACAGGCTGACAGGGCAGTGTGGGTGCCTCCCTGTCTCAGTGCTTCATGTCTTCTATTGTATTTTAAAAACAATTCTGTGAAGTTATCTTCAGGCCTTTCCCCTGCCTTTAGAGTCTTACATGAAGAAGACAAGACCTGCATGCAGAATTGCTGACAGAAGTAATAGTTGATGGTACTAGACAGGTCTCTCTATGCAGCCCTGCAGGTCTGGAACTCAGCCATGTAGACCAGGCTGGCCTTGAACTCACAGACCCTGCCTCTGTTAAAGGTGTGCATTGCGGCCGCTGTCACTCCTCTGTCTTGATGCTTTGTTTCAGTTTTCTGGATTTTGGGTGGGTGGTTGTTATTGTTGGGACAGTCTCATAGAGCTCAGATCAGCCTTGAATTTGTGATCTATTCTCCTGTCTCAGCTTTGCAGTCCTCCCTCTGGTTCCCCCCACACTTCCTGTTGTCTTTCATTATCAGATGCTACACAGCAAGTTTCATTTTGACATTCCTGTGTTTACCTCTCATCAATCCCAGTAATTTTTGTTAAATTATAGGAGACAGATACAGCAGTAACCACAAAAAGAGCTGTGTCCACAGAGGCAGGTGGTTTTCTGTGAGTTTAAAGCCAGCCTGGTCAACATAGTGAGTTTCACAATAGCCAGAGCTGTGTAGAGAGACCCTGTCACCAAAAAAAAAAAAAAAATAATAATAATAATAATAATAATAATAATAATAATAATAATAATAATAATAAAAAATAGAGAAAGAAGGGTTGGGCTCAGAACCAGTTGCGTGTACCAAGCTGTTCTTGCATGTATCACCCTCCCTCTTCATGAGTTCTTTGGAAGCAAGGAAAAGCAGGCATGTAGTAAAACCCTGAGAAGTAACGTTGCCAATCCAGATTCTATCTAATTGTAATTAGTTGAGAATTGGCAAATGTTTGGGGGAGCAAGTACTCCTCTGGGGGCCAGGCTGCAGAGCCTTAGAGCAGTAGGGTATCTTGGTTTTCATGGATCAATGCATCCTGTCCAGTGAACAGTCTGTGCAGGGCAGTCCTTCCCATGTGCATGATTTCCTGGGGAAGGAATCTTTTGACTGCACCCTGAGCTCCCTTGACATCCACAGTGTCTGTCTTGTAGGCAAGAAGCAAGCTGTCACAGCTGCAGGAGAGCCGCCTGGAAGCTCACCGGAGCCTGGAACAGTACGACCAGGTGCCCGATGGGGTCTCTGGCACCGGCCTGCCTGACCTGTCCACCCTGAGTGAAGGCATCTTGTTGGCAGAGAGGGGCGGCTTTGGAGCCATGGTAAAGGTTGAGTAAGCGTCCCCTGGTCCTTATGGGCTCTGCTGTAGCTGCAGATTTGCACATGGCACTGACTCCCTCAGTGCATGGCACCCCTTTTTTTGATAGCAATCTGCACAGGGCCCAGGGCTGGTGGTTGACTTTATCCTGCTGTCTAGAAGCTATGAGGCCCAAGTGTTCCATTCACTCAGAAGTGTTTCTATTGGATCAGTCACCCAAATGTGGAGGGCAAACCTAACCAAAGTCGATGTTGTCCTTTGCTTTGGAAGCTCAATGCTCCACTGATGGCAGCCTTGGGGTAACAATTTAAGTCAAGCAGTTTTGAAAGATCAAAAAATAGCTGGAGGTACAGTTTGTAGGGAATGCTACAGGCCCCAAGTTCTATCTTGCAGTGCCCACTAAAAGCACCACAGCTTGGCTGCTTTCCAGGTGCTGTGCGGTTAGCTGAGAGAGCCTCAACATGTGTGGCCCCCACTGTTTGTGAGCCATCAGCCCAAGCAGTGTGACCCATCTCTCGGCTTGTCGGCTTGTCGGTCAGTGCCCCTGTTGGAGTCATCAGCCCCAGCCCAGGGATGTCTCTGTGGTTGGGCCTGAGTCCTGCTATCTGGGGTGCTCTGCTACTCCTAACAGCTCGGCTGCCTCATCCTTCAGGGCTGTGCCCTTGCTCCAGCCCCGCTGCTTCTCTCTTGGGCCCTTTGCTCCTTGCGTTGTGCTCTGAATACAGCACCCTTCTCTCCTCTATGTTCCTTTCATATCCAAGTACTCACAGGGAATCCTTTCCTTGCCCTGGACTCTGTCGAAGGTGCCATCTATCCCCGCCTGTCCCTCATGTCTGCCCGCAGAGGTCCCACCATGGGCATCTCAGGCTTCACTGTCTTGCTTGCAACTGGTGTGCATGTCCATCCTGTGACTGCACTCACCGTCGCTCCCCATGTCCTGGGCCAAGGAAGTGTTCGCCTAAGCCTCCCCTATAAGCTGCTTGGTTTGCTGTGTCCCCCCCCCCCCATTTATTTTATCTTTTTTTTTTTTTTTTTCCTTCTTTTTGAGACATAGTGTCATTGCGGTCCAGGCTGGTCTGGAACTCCAGAGATTCCAGTTGTGGGGATTAAAGGTATATGCCTGTGTCTCCTGGGCTTTTTTAGGGCTCACATCCTGGGCTGCATCTTGGTAGTTTGCAGGTGGCTGGTCACCTCTGCTATCACCTTTTGTATCTGGCTAATTTTGTCCAGTGTTGAACCAGGCAGAGTTTGCATGGGCTGACTATCACTTGTACAGTTTAACTATCAGATGTATTACCTACAAACAGAGGGCTTGTGTCTGAAGGAATCCATATCTTGTACAAATAGTTTTAAGATCATTTTGGGTTGTTTTAATTTCTTAATAAACACTTTGAAGCAAGGTCTCTGTTCAGTGTTCCATCTGGGGACTGTCTGGAGCAGAGCATGCTGCCTCCATCAGTTTTCTTCGTAGGGTGTGGCTAGGGCCTGTGCTTACAGAGAACTGTGCAATCAGAATGGCACGTGTAGAACTTTTTGTAGATGATTCTGAGTCCCTGAGCTAAATGTTAAGGTCCTATGATGGAGACAGAGAGTTTATAAGACTGTGTTCACTTTTGTGTGTGTCCTTAATTACCCTTTCCCTCACAGTGCTGTAGGTGGAGCCCAGGGCCTCACCATTGAGCCTTGCACCATTCCAAAGCCATGTTTATTTCTTATGACTGATGGGAGCCTCTTCCTGGATACCCAGTCAGCCTACCCAGCTGTGCACCATCCTATTTGTTACTTTGGCTTATCAGGATAGATTGAGTCTTTGGCCTCTTCCAGCCCTAGTAACATGCAGGAACCATTTGTAAATGAGAGCTGCTTGACTAGTAACTAGAACTCAACTGAGGATGGGACTATTTACATCAGGACACCCACCCAAGACGCTTCTCATTCCGTTTTGTTTTGTTATTTGAGCAGGGCCTCACGATATAGATACAACTATTGCTGGCCTGGACTCATATGAAGACCAGGCTGGCCTTGAGCTTACAGAGACCCCTCTGCCTCTGCCTCTGCCTCCGCCTCTGAGTGTTGAAGGAGATGCACCTCCATTCCCAGCCCCAACACTCTGTAAAAAGGCAGGGTTGTCACAGAAACTTCTTGGGTGTCCTCTGTGACCATGTCTGTTTTATGAAAGCAGGCAGAGCTTCAGGCTAGCTTCTCCTTTGAAGGTGCTTTGGCTCAGCAGTGGGGACTGTCCCATTGTGTGTGAGGCCCAGGGTCCCATCTTCCATGCTGCAAAAAGGTAGTAATTAAATGAAATTAGATAATATGTTTTACCCCTGTGAAGATACTTATCACCCACCCTAATGTAGTTACTTCATCACAACATGACTCAGTCTGGGAAGATGGCATCCACTAGTGACTCTGTAGATTGCATCCACTTCTGTGCACGTGATGATAGAATGTTCCATGTTTGGAAGTGCCACACACCCTTATACCGTCTCTCTGAGTGACATGCCCTTCATTCTCCTGGCTGGTGGCTGCCATGCTTCCATTTGTGGGGGGGAAAGCCCTCTTTCCAGGTCCATTTCTCCTTACTCTTAATGTGAGCCAGTGCCTTGGCTGCAGTGTTATTGCTCAGTAAGTCTTTGCTGCTGAGCTGCAGCCAGCTATTCTATGCCCCCTTTGGGGAGGGTGTCCCAGCTACATGAGGTGTGTGATTCTTGCTGACATCACTGCCTAGTCCCCACCATCCCACCATGTGCAGAACTGATAGTGTAGTTCACAGGCACATCTGTGCCATTGAGACCCATTCACTCATCATCTTCCCTTCAGCAACTGTAAACAATAGTCAATACCCAGCCCTGTCTGTAAGCAGCAGAAACTTCCTTTGAGACCAAGCTCCACTTCTCATCCCTTTATCACTCAGGGCTAGTACAAGAGTCTTCTGCCTGGCCCAAG
Source organism: Phyllotis vaccarum (assembly GCA_033318265.1). NCBI lineage: Eukaryota > Metazoa > Chordata > Mammalia > Rodentia > Cricetidae > Phyllotis > Phyllotis vaccarum. The sequence goes on along the minus strand of JARWLC010000002.1, from coordinate 176,276,868 downwards.
GCTTTCTTAGGTCATAACCTTCTGCCAGTGTGTTTCTGTCCTCGAACCCCAATAGTTGTGTGTCTTCCTTTGCCCATGGTGTGGCAAAGAGGTCTGTCTTCTGCCTCAGTGCCCAGGCTTCCGTTGGTCAGACTCTCCCATCACATTTCTCTTCATCCTGAACCCCAGCAGCTGCCCTGGGGTTTGTGCATCTCGGGGCTGGAAGCACCCAGACTTCCTCAGCAGATGCCCCGCTGGCTGCATCTGTGCTTAACCTCCCTGAGCACCAGGCCTGGCTTCCCTAGGAAGGCCTGTGCCCAGAAGCTCCGAAGAACTGGTCCCAGGTAAGAAGATGATCCACCACTTCTCCACCAAGTCAGTGACTACTGCTTACTAATGCTTTATCTTTGTTTCTGCATTTCCTGAGAGAATCTTGCTATGTCACCAGGCTGGTCAGGAACTCTTATCCTCCTGACTCTGCCTTCTCAGATCCAGGGTGCTCCCCATTCCTATCTGGTCTCTTCCTCTTAATCCAGCCCCTCAGGGCACCATTCTCCTATCCCAGGTGCAGGCAGCCTTATTGGAATGTATTCTTTTAGACTATGCCTATCTTTCCTTCAAACCATGTCTACTTTCACAGATGCCCCAGCTTTGAGTGACTTGGTCATGGGAGGAATGACAATCCCTTCGCCCAGCCTCAGGTGCCACAGCTGTAAGAAACCATCTGCTGGTCATGGTAGCCCCCATATTTAATTCCAGCAGTCAGGGAGGCAGAGGCAAGCTGATAATATGAACTGGAGGCCAGCCTTGTCTATGTCGTGGGTTCCAGGCCAGTCAGGGCTGCACAACAAGACTCTTCTCCTCCCCCTCAAAAAAAAAAAAAAAGTACTCCAGTTAAGCAGTTCTGTTTTGTGGAGGATTGTGTCTCCCTTAAGCAGGACAGACCCCTGATTCTCAACCAGCTTTATGCTCGTAGGGGTCACCACACCCCTGGGACCATTCCCACTATGGAAAAGTACTCTTCAAAAGTAAATATTTTTTCCTGCTACTTTGAATACACTTGCCAGTTTCTAGAAATAAGCACTTTTTTAGAAAAATGCAAAGTGCCTGCATGCTTTAGCAGCTCTCACTGTACCAGTGTTACCCCAAAGCCCACTTCCTACTTGGGCAGAAACGGCCCACTTATTTCCTGACATAGAGAACTATAGAACTATGGGGGTGGGGTTGATGGCACTGGTCCCATCATCCCACCCTCTGCCCCAGTGAATGTGGTGACTCCAGGGCCTCGTATGAGCAGGATCACACAGCATTTATGCCCTTGTCACTGGTATCTTACTTCCATGTCGTATGAGCAGGATCACACAGCATTTATGTCCTTGTCACTGGTATCTTATTTCCATGTAGCTCCACATCCTCAAGTCTGCTCTCTTTACAGCAGAATTTCCTCTTCACAGCTGAATATTATCCCACCCCATGGGTGGGCAGATTCCATCTATTTGCTTAGTCCTCGGTGACTTTATTAAAGTTGTTTTAGATTTATTGAAAAACTGCAAAGCTATGATGCAGTGTTTTCATGTGTGCCATGCCTAGTTTCCATTGCTACCTCAACAAATAAAGCGGTGTCCAGAGTTGTTTTCAGTCAAGATATCTACTGTGTGACTCCTCTCCAGGCATTCTGTTCCGACTCATACTGCAAAGTCAAGTGCAGATCTGATTTAGGTGTGGAATCCTGCACTTGGCTCAGATCAGAAGTAACTCAGTGCCTGTTCTTTCTTCATAATCCTAGGATGATCCTTTCAAAAACAAAGCCTTACTGTTTAGCAACAACTCCCAAGAACTGCATCCAGACCCCTTCCAGGCGGAGGACCCCTTCAAGTCTGACCCATTTAAAGGAGCTGACCCCTTCAAAGGTACACCCCAGCTTGTGACCCCTTAGAAGAACTGTTACTTCTTTTCCTTTTTGAATACTTTCTTGTGTGTATGGGTCTTTCACCAGTATGTGTGTGTCGTGTGTGAGCAGTGCTCCTAAAGGGCACAAGATAGCATCAGATCCTCAGGCAGTTGTGACCTGCCATGTCGGCACAGGGACTTGAACCTGGGCCCTCAGCGGAAACAGCTGACACGCTTAACTTCTAAGCCACTGCTCCAGTCCCTTAACTTTCAGGTTTTTTGTTTTTGAGACAGGGCCTCTTTATATAGCCCTGGCTATCCTGGAACTTGCTCTGTAGACCAGACTGGCCTCGAACTCACAGAGATCCGCCTGCCTCTGCCTCCTGAGTGCCGGGATTAAAGGTGTGCACCACCACATCTGGGAGCTGTCAGATTTTGACCTGAAGTCTAAGGGATGGATTTGGCAGCTTTGGCATTGTCATAGGCATCCTGACATGACAAAGACAGGCACTGCCCTGTCCTCTTACTGAGTAAGGGAGGAAGTGCAGGGACCCAGAGTGGAGAACAAAAGTGACTTGGCAGGGACTGTGGCTCTTTCTGCCTGGAGCTGACACTTGTCACCGGTGACTCTTCTTTCCCTTTAGCTGGGCAGGAGGCCTGTGTCCCTCTGTCCTCCCTCCACCATCTGCTGCTTCTCTCTTTGTCCTAGGTGACCCCTTCCAGAACGATCCCTTTGCACAGCAGCAGACAGCAGCTACAGGTAACAGCTGGCTTCCTGTGTCCCTGACAGGGTCTCTCCAGACCCACTTCATCTGGGGACATGGTCACTTGTGCCATAGCTGCCTGTGTTGGGTATGTGATGTAACTGTTACACATGGTGGGGTTTCTCACCACTCATGCCAGGGACAGTGATGTCATAGCAATAGAGCCATTCTATGTCATGTGTGCCTTTTATCTCCTGTGTTGGCATCGCCTAGTGTGCCGGAAAGCCTGAATTCCATCCCCAGCCACAGAAATACCCTCATTTAACTGTTATGTGTAAAGGTACCACGTGTGGAGGTCAGGCCACAACTTGTTAGGCTCAGTTCTCTTCTGCCTCCTTGTGGATCAGTCTCTCAGGTTTGGCAGCACGTGTCCAGTAAAGCTTTTGACAGATGTGTAGAACTGGAAGGTTGAAAGATGGTCCATCACCCTGAAGGTTCCCAACCATCCTGACCCTGGGGCACTGAGTCCTCTTTCACCTTTCCCTGGCGTCCACCACTCCTTATATCTTTCTAACATCACTGCTCACCAGTTGTACCCTCTTTCTAGACCCATTTGGAGGGGACCCTTTCAAAGAAAGTGACCCATTTCACAGCTCAACCACTGATGACTTCTTCAAGAAACAGACAAAGAATGACCCGTTTACCTCAGACCCCTTCACGAAGAACCCTTCCTTACCTCCAAAGGTAAGTGGTCTCTGTGGGACCCACTCAAGCAGGTCCTGTTGGATGTGTGTATGGATGGGTCTGTAATATCCAGGAAGCTGGCTGGCTTGGTCGGGACCTGGGATTGCAATCCTGGTCTCATGACCAAGGCCTTTCCTCACATAACTCTTGTCCTTCCCTGTCCCCTCCTCTGCCCTCCCCTCCCCTCCCCTCCCCTCCCCTCCCCTCCCCTCCCCTCCCCTCCCCTCCCCTCCCCTCCCCTCCCCTCCCCTCCCCTCCCCTCCCCTCCCCTCCCCTCCCCTCCCCTCCCCTCTATGAGTGACTGAGCACAGGAGTCTCAGGCCATTCTGGGCAGCACACGTAGAACCCACACTTTCCCTCTGCCATTCTCCCCTGGAGTCTTTTTATCCTTTAAATTACATTTGTATTTTCTTTTTAAAAAACACATATTTTTTATTGTGTGTTTGTCTACATGAATTCATGTGCACCACATGTGTGCAAGTGCCCTGACAGGCTAGAAAAAAACATCATATTCCTACAACAGGGCTTCATTCAGTCTGTGGGTTTCCTGACATGGATATTGGGGGGGCCATACTCTACAGATCATCAGGTGCTCTTAACCACTAGCGAGTCCGCAGCCCCTATTGTGTGTGCGTGTTCACTTGTGAGGGCCACAGCACATGTTGATGTCAAGATAACATAAATTGATATCTTTCTTCTTCCTGTAATGCGAACCTCAAATATGTAAATTTATTACGGTGTTCTATGGGGAAACTGACTCACTGATACAATATAAAGGTAAATCCAGTTGCAGAGTCCTTGGAAAGTTGGGAACCATCATATGTTGCCTCACACTGCCTGACCCAGTTTTTCCCACCCAAGAGAGCTCGACCCCTTTCTCTTCCCTTAAAACTGGTCATGTAGGCAGACAAGAAGCACCGCCTCTATCGGGCCAGATAGCTCAAGATCATGGTGGAGCAAGTACACACTACACCTTCCACCAAGTAGGCTATTGGGATCAACTCAGATTGACAGTAAGCACCTTTACTTAATGAAGCATCTCATTGGCTATCCTTTGGAATCTGTCTCTTTTGAGCTAGGTAACTTAGAGAGTGTTAGTCTGTTTTCTGTGACTAACAAAATTCCTGAGGCTGCACACTTAATAAAGCAAAGAGGTTTGTTTTGGTTCCAAGTTGTGGAATAGTGTGGTGACTTGTTTTGTTGTGGTCGCAATGTGAGAGGCCAGAGAGGGGAAGCAGCCCTGCCCAGAAGGAGCATGTTTAAGGAACCAGGTTTGCCTCCATGTAACTTTCAGAGGATCTAATCTGCCCCTGCCAGACCTGACTTCATGATACAAGTGCACAGTTCCATTTCTGGCTTCTGGTGTTTGAACATATAGCCAGAACACATGTGCACTCAGAATGCTGTGCAAGTTTCCCTTCATGCTGTGCATAAAATACAAGAAACAACAGAATTCTAGGCCAGCCTGGTCTTCATAGCAACTAGTGAGACTGTCTGGGGGAAAAAATGCCAACAAACCAGAGGGTAGATGGCTGTGCTGGGGTGCTGGGGTGGTGGCTCAGTGCAAGTTCGATATTGGGTGTGCCAACCCCAGCACCTGTGAAGCAAGCTTCCTGTGATCTTAGACATGCACAGCCTGCCCTGAGCTGGCAGAGACAGGATTGCTCAGCCCGGCCCCAGGTTCAGTGAGAGACCCTGCTTAAAAGGAGGAAGGCAGAGGGGGGTGAGATAGAATGCCAGATGTCTTTGACCTTTGTATCCACACACTCACCCTCTCACACACACGCAAACAAATGTCACACCCAAGAGATACAAATGGATTTCATGTTGAGACTGGGGCCCTATCCCCAATATAGCTCATCATGCATGCATAATTCCACATATTCTAGAATCCAGACCCTTTGCCCAGCATGTTGAAGAATGAGGTGCAACCTATAATTGCTTTTCTGTTGGGATTTCCTTTTTTAGCGATTTTAAGTTTTTATTTCAGTTGTATTTAGCTGCTTGTATGACTTCATGACTGTCTGTATACCACATGAGTGCCTGGTGTCTACTGATTCCAACAGAGGGCATCAGATCCCTGAACCTTGAGATGCACTGGATGTCCTGAAACTTGCTCTGTAGACCAGGCTCATCTTGAGCTAAGAGATCCATCCCAGGGCTAAGACTAAAGGCATACACCACCAAGCCTGTTAAGCATTCAGAATTTGGCAGGCATATGTCATTTTTGATTCTCTTTCTTCCACTAAAGGACACATGGATTCCCTCCCTTATTGAGCCACGCCCCCAGCCCCTCACAGGGGTGGGGGGATCCTAGGCATGGGCTCCATGCCCAGCCCCTCACTGGGGGATTCTAGGCAGGGGCTCTACTTCTCCCAGATCTTCTCGCCCTCTGTATTTGGCTTTAGTTCACTTCTTAGGCCTTCAGTTCATTGGCAATTTGTGGAGACTATAGCATCCATCAGTGTTACTTGCTGCAGGCATCTGTTGAGGATGACCATCCACTGCTCTGAGTCATCCTACCTTCCTTGATGTATGGTATTGTTTATGGCATTTTAAATTGTTGGAAAATACAGGTGAGTGGTAGAAGGCAGAATAAACTCTTCCTCTCTCCTCCCTCAGCTCGACCCATTTGAGTCCAGTGATCCCTTCTCTTCCTCCAGCATCTCCTCGAAAGGATCAGGTGAGACCTGAGGCTCTCGCCCTCTTGACCACACCAAGCCTCAGTAATGCCATCAGTCCCCAGATTAGTGTAGCCTCAGGTGGAGGGGAGGCCTAAGTGGATGCCCCATCTTACCCCTCACAGCCTGTCTGTCCCAGAAGGACCTAGCATCCTTCCAGTGCTGCAGGCCATTTACTCATTGTCCTTAATGAGAATACTTCACAGTTTCCCAAGCATGGTGGCACCCATCTCTGATCCAGCATTGGGAAACAGACCCAGGCATGCTAGTACACATCTTTAATAATCCTATCACTGGAGGAGTCAGAGGCAGGGGGATCTCCATGAGTTCTAGACCAGCCTGGGCTACAGAGTAGTGAGACCTTCTCTGAAAAGCTGGGGGTGGGCAGTCTCTCTCAGATGATGACCCCCACACATAAACTGGTGTATCTTACCACCCTCAAATGGCTCATTCTCCCATGTCATCTGCTTCTGGACTGGTGGGATGACAGGAGCTGATCCACTGGCCTCATGGGAGTCATTTTCCCAGAGACATTTATGACTCTGAGTCTCATACTCCTGGACCCTAGGATTGCCCCTTGATGCTTAATCACATCTACTCAGACTGTAATCCCAACTGTATTGGTGCCTCTTGCAGATCCCTTTGGAACCCTAGACCCCTTTGGAAGTGGCTCCTTCAGCAGTGCAGAGGGCTTCGCTGACTTCAGCCAGATGTCCAAGGTAAGGCCCTCTCAAGAAGTCCCAGCCACAGCCTGTACATATACCTCTTGTGTGGGTAGCCAGTTATAACTGCTGCTACATCTGTATGTGATTGTGCTTATCCCACTCTGAGTACACCCTTACACAGCAGATACGGTTAGGAAATACCCTGACCTAGGGTGGGGTATGTTACCTTGTATACACTTGAAGCTGCCATGGCCCAGGTCCCTCTTGGTGCTGTCAGCTATGGCTCATCTTGCTCTCAGATCTGATCATACAATGATCAGATCTCAGGACATGAAATGGCACCTCAGTGGCCAAGCACACTCCAAGTCAGGAAGTGGCTGGAGGCAGCACACTTGTCTTGTCTCCTGAGGACCTTGTGAAGGAAGAAATAGATTCGGTGGTCCCAGGAGGCCTCGGTGACAGGCCTCAGGCTTGAGGTGTCTAGAGAAAGTGGACCACACAAATGCCTGGAGCCTCCAGGGAATCAAATTCTTAAGGGTATTGAATGGTGAGAGCAAGCTCACAGCAAAGGTGAGTAAGTACACACATGAAGACAGCTTGCGCTGCTCAAGGACAAGCCACAGCCCTGTCCTAAACAGAGCCCTGAAAGGCTTCCCTGTCTGCTCTGGCTCCGGCATGCACCATGGCTGGTGTCAGTCATCAAGGGGACATGAGATTTAAGAGCCACATCTTGAGCTCAGCAAGCAGTCAGCCTGCAGGTACAGTAGCCCTGCTGGGATTCCCGTCTTCCTCCAGCACTTGATAGGCTCAGGTAGGAGCACTGTTGTGACTTAGAGGCTAGCTAGACCTGTCTGAGAAGAAAGCAGCAGGCTCATCATCCTTATGAAGAACTTGCTAGCCTGGAGTCATGGTTTTGGTGAAAGGACTAAGTCACAGGTCCTGGCCAGCTCATCAGTGCGTGTATGTTGTTGGTGTTGTCTTTGATGATGATAAAAAAGTCAAACCAGCCACAACAGCAAACCCTGGAGTGCGTGGCAGGAAGATGGCCCGCTCCAGGTCAGCCTGGGCTGTGTAAGGAAACACTGCCTCAGATAGTTAAGGACAGTAGTGCTACTTGTGTGCTCTCTCAGCCACTGTTCTCTTGTCCTCCCTGGCAAGGGCATCAGCGCTGTCCTAAGGTTGGTGTCATTGCTCCTCATGGGGTATGGTTTCCCCAGCAGAATCCATCTTTCTGCTGGGGTGAGGTGGTGGTAGCCAGGCAGCAGTCCTCTTCCCTGTTGGCTCCATCCACCTGAGGGAGGTGGTATGAGGACAATCGATATAGTGCATGATACTCAGGGAGTATAAAATCCTCAGCTCACAGCAGCTTCTACTATCCTATAGGAAGCGAGGGCTGTGTCTGTAGCTCCATTGTAGTCTGAAGGAAAGCTGCCTGTGTGTGCTCAGTGCAGATGGAATGTGTTTCTATCTTCAGTATGAGGTTGGTTGAATCCTCAGGTATGGAATCCCAAGAGATGGAGGCCAACCACAGGTGGTAGCCAGCACCCAGGCATGGGGTCCCTGCCCTCCCACCATGCCCTCTTCACTGATATCCCAGCTGCCCAGTACTTCTCAGGTGCCAAAGGCTGGCGGCAGCAGCAGTATGCTGCTTCCAAACAGCACTTGACAAGCTGCAAGTTTTCAACACAGTGACAGACCTGCACAGCAGTACCGGGAGGCCTGGCTTCTAGCAGGAGGCCTGCAGTTGGCCCACTCAAGAGCCCCATGCATTCATGTAGGCAGCACCTGCCATTGGAGAAGCAGAGACAGCCAGCCCTAAGCCCTGGAAACCCAGCTCCTGCAGTCAGGACATGTTGACCACACGGGGGCAGCAACTTACAAGGACTAGTGTGATGACGGCTGTCTCAAGCGATGGGCTCCCTTCTGAGAAGCCAGCTCTCTAGCCTTGGAACCTGTTCCCTGCTCACTGTTAGCCCCAGAGAAAGCCTGAGCAAGTGTGCAGGGTGTCTGCAGTTGTAGGTTACTGATGGAAAGGGAGATTTCTCCACTGCCCTGTGGCCACTGGCTTGTATGAGCATCCCTAATCAAGCTCAGAGTCACAGAAAGAGCCTGAAAACCAAAGACATGGGAAGCAGGAGCAAATAAGGTTGTAGGGAGTGGGAAGGAAGGACAGGACTATGGGATACATCACGTGTGTGAAAATGTGAGTGAGTTCTAAGTGTTCAGTGAAAGGCTATGGCTATGCTTGTGGCTAGTGGCTAGGGCCTGGGCCACTCTCCATCTTGGATGCTGCGATTTGATGCTATAGTGGGTGCTAGCTGCCACCCCATCTAGTCCTTCCCTGTCTCTCTGCCCAGCTACCCTCCAGTTGCATAAGCCCCATTCTCCCAAGGATACCCCCCATAAGCCCATGCGCCACCCCCCAGCTGGGATAGGAAAGCCAGGCCCACTTCCTGTTCTTGGCACTAGGCCAGGACACAGTTGGCTAGGGCTGTGGAAAATCCTGTTTCATACAGTGTTTACACCGTCCTGGGGCTCCTTGACTTCATGACACTTGTAAAGCCTGTGTCCGCCTTGCCCCCACCCCCACTGGTTTTTCTCTCTGGTTACCTTGCTAGTTTTCAAGAACAACACCCGGTATAAATAAATCTGGAAGGAAATGAAAGTAGAGTGGCAAGGGCTTTCTTAGCTTTCTTTTTTCTTTTTTTAACCATCGCCACCAGCCCTTTCACACCTGATCAGGGTGGGGCAGCAAAGTGTGCCATTCCTTGCTCCTAGAATTAGAGTGTCCTAGCTCTCAGCTGTGCTGAGGAAAATGACAGCAGGATCCTTCCTCAGGGAGCTCTTCAGGCTGTTGTGACAGGGGCGGACTGGCTGTCTTAGGGTTCTATTGTTGTGCTGAAATTACCATGACCATAAGCAACTTGGGGAGGAAGGGTTTATTTGGATCCATATCACTGTTCATCACATCGAGGGAAGCCAGGACAGGAATTCTCAGAGCTGAATCAGAGGCCATGGAGAGGTGCTGCTTAGGGACCACCAGCCCAGGGATGGCCCCACCCACTATCTGCTGGGCCTTCCCACATCAGTCACTGATTAAGAAAATGCCCCACAGGACTGCCTACAGTCAGGTCTTACAGAGGCGTTTTTTCTCTGCTGAGGGAAGAGCTGAGGATCCAACTCTTGTCTCAGGTTGACATAAAACTATCCAGTGTAGGTTCCCAGAGGAATATTGTAGACAGTTAATTGAGCCTCGTTACATTTGCTTGCTGTAAAATGAGTTCCCCAACTGCAGGTGCAGTCAGTGGTATGAGCCTGCAGAGCATGGTCAGGGGCCTGGGTTCATCCCAGCACTCTAGCCAAAAAGGAAATCAGAGTAAGTCAGTCTCTAAACGTGTGCTCACAGACCACTTCAGAATGCAAAGTCTCCACCCACCTGTGAGGCACTGGGAGGGTGACAGTCCGTTTTCAGTTACAGTTGCTTTTCAACCTTGTAGTGGTTTTTTTTTTTTTCTTTTTTAAAAGTCTTTGCAATGATGCTGATGGAGCACAAGGGTCCCCTGCATGCCAGGCAGAAACTCCACCCCTGAGCCAAGCCCCCAGTCCTTTTTGGTTATTCCTCAAAGCTGCTTTTCAGAAGGTCTGAACAGTTGACACAGTTCTGAGGCAGTTGCAATGGTTAGCTCACACCTGCCTCTGAGTTCTTGCTGTCCTTGGAAGCACACCTTGTTCTTCCCCAGTTCCCAGGCTCCATAGGAACCTTTCTAAAAATACAGCCTGCCTTGAATCCACTGCTGAGGAAGCAAGAGCCAGATCCCAAAGGAGTTTAGTAGGAAACCTAAAATCATCAAAACTGGGGCTAGAGGGTGGGCCTGGTATTATACACTTTTAATTCCAGCACTTGGGAAGCAGAGGTAGGTGGAGCTCTGTGAGTTCAAGGCCAGCCTGTTCCACATAGTTCAGGTCAACCAGAGCTATACGGTGAAGTATTTCCTCAAAAAAGAAAAAGAAAATAATGAAATTGGTACTGGAAAGTTACCTGTGCATTGTGGCACTGGATAGGATGGAACACTGAGGGAACCAGGCTGTCAAGGTTTTATGTCTCAAGGGAGAGGCCATCTGTCTGACCTGAGACACTGCAGCCAGCCAGGGCCAGACAGCATTATGTCACCGGGTGTCATGAGCTTCAGGTCGTGTGGGTCAGGAACCGACCGCATCCACACGCACACCCCTTTCCTCATACTTCTATATCTCGGTCCCCAGAACCAGTACTGCATTACACAGGCCCCAGCACTGGCACCTTCAGCTAACAAGTGGCTTTTCTTTGTGGATGGGAGGTACGTGTGTCATGACATCCATGTGGATCTCAAGGATAACCTTGCTGGAGTCAGTATTTTTTCCACCATTTGAACCCAAGGATCAAACCTAAGTCATCAAGTTTGCTTGCAAGTACATTGAACCTCTTGCCAGCATTAAAAGATACTAAGTGGTATACGCCTTTCTGTTATCCTGTGTCTTGTCTGGAGGCTGGAGAAACGTGTGTATAAGGACAGCCTCAGGTTTATGGTGAGACTCTATCTCAAAAAAAACAACCACTAACTAGCCTGTAGACAGCCCTGGTCTACCTCCTCCCGCTCCCCTGAAACAGGAGGAAACACAGGATCCAGAAGGAGATAGGATCCTGCCCACTTGCCTGTCACACTCCTAACCTGTGGGGAGACCTGTCCTGGGAGTCATTCCTTATGGATGCCTCAACCTCGTGTTCACTGTTCCCTCTGCACCTGTACTTCTGACATAGTATGACCGGTAAACAAGCCACAGTTGGCAAATGAAGGTTAAAGTGTGCTGCAATAAGTTATTCGAGATTCGGGAGTTGTTTCTCTGGACCTTCCCCTCTCTGTGCTCTCAGTGTGACCTACTGTGACAAGGTAGAGGTTTTTGCATTCATTGTGGCATCTCTGCTATGCACCAGTGTGTGGTGGCATTTTCCCTAACTTCCTTTCTGGGACACTCCTGACAATGAGGCCTGCTGTCTCTGTCTGTGGATGGAAATCAAGGCAAAAGAACTGGGCTGGGACTTGAGCCCAGATTGGGAACCCACCTCAGCTCTGATCACAGGACTCTGCAGCCTGACCAGTCTGGTACTCTGGAAATTTCTGGGATGGTCTATGAGATAAGACTGTCATTGGTAAAGAAAGACTTGAATGTAGAGAAGCTGCCTCCTCCCTGCACTGCAGGGGTTGGGAGTGTGGGCTTCTTAGGAAGTAAATCTGGGGCTTGCAGGGCCTTGGGGAGGGGGGGTGCGCACACGTGCATGCCTGCATGCACAGTCAGTGTTAGGTGTCTTCCTTAATCGCTCTTGCTGTGTGAGATGGATCTCACTGAACCTGCAGCTTCACCTAGTCCAGCCAGCAAATTCCTCTTGCCTCTGCAGCTCCTGGCTTTTCTGGGGTATTGCTGGGGAGCTTACATACTTGACCAGTCGGCTGCTTCTCCAGCCCCAGATCCCTGCTTTTCTTTAAAGGAACGGCCTTTTCCTTGTGCCGTGACCCCCCTCCCCCATTCCTCCCCTGAAGTTTTGTATATGTCTCCTTCAACATGAGGACAGGTAGTTCTAAGTGCCTGTGCCTGCCCTTCAGACAGTGCCTTGGAATCCAGACCTGGGTAGTGGACAAGTTGTACTAGCCTTGGGTCAGCACTGGGCAAGCCACATTGACTTCCTATGCCTCATTTTTCCTGTGTGTAAAGCAGGGGTGATGGTCCAGAATTCTCTCAGAAACCCTGAGCAGGAGAGTGGTAGAACATCCTCTTCTACCTAGGAGGCAGGAACCCTGAGGGCCAAAGCACCCCTACTTTGTGAGTGGCTAGAGCTGGGCTGCTTCTCTGTGACTGGATGAGTCCCACACTGTCCCCGCCTCTGCAGCAGTTGGCTGGGTGGGTGGTCCTGTGAGGAGGACATAGGAAGCACCAGCCTCCTCACCACAGCCTCTGGGCCCCTCTGAGCAATGTCTTTCATTTTCACTTGTGTCCAGTGCCATAGGCGCCGTCCTACCTGCTCCTGCTGTGCCAACAGTGGGCTCCTCCGACCTGTACTTTCATGGACTCTTGTGTGTTCTCGTCTACTTTATTAAACATTTTGCTGTGATAAACACCATGACCATAAGCAACTTGGGGAGGAGAGGCTTTATATGACTTACACTTCCACACCACTGTTCATCATGAAGGAAGTCAGGACAGGAACTCACATGGGGCAGGAACCTGGAGGCAGGAGCTGATGCAGAGCCATGGAGGGAGCTGCTTCCTCTGGCTTGCTCAGCCTGCTTTCCTATAGAACCCAGGACCAGCACAGGGAAGGGCTGGTTCTTCTCCATCAATTACTAATTAAGAAAATGCCCCACAGGCTTGCCGTAATCTTATGGGGGCCTTTTCTTTATATAATCCCAAGACAGTGCCTCTCCTTGTAGCTCCAGCTGTCTAACTGCCTCTGCCTCTCAAGTGCCAGGATTAAAAGTGTGTACCACCACCCAGCTAGAGGCATTTTCTTGATTGAGACTCCCTCCTCTCAGATGACTTTAGCTTATGTTAAGTTGACAGGAGACTTTCCATCACGGGGTCCTACTATAGAGCATCCTGGATGGCCTCAAACTCAGACTTATCTGGGCTGAGATAAAGGCATGTGCCACTGTGTCCACAGACACTTCACCTAAAGAATTATTTTATATGTATGGTGCTTTGCTTTCATATGCCTGTGCAACATACTCTATTTGGTTCACTCAGAGTTCCAGAGAAGGAGATGCCTGGGGCTCCAGTTACAGTCCTGAGTTGCCACGTGGCCTTTTAGCAGCCCCTGTTCTTCATTGCCCAGGCTTAATGGCATTGCCTCTTGCCATGCCCATTTCACTTTCCTATTTGCTTGCTCTCCACCAAGAGACTGAGGCAGGAGGACCAGGAATCCCAGGACCACCCAACAAAAGCAAGCAGTCTTTCTTTCCAAGCCCTTCCAATTTTTTCCCCACATGGGAGGTTCCTTTGAGCATTTCAGATGACCTGGTCACTGTGGTTTGTCCACCTGTCAGGGAGTGTCTCCCCCATAAGTCAGAGGCACTGCATCACTATGTTGCTGACACACAGGTACCTGCCAGCCACAAGCACTGACTCTTGAGAAGGAAGGATGCCTTGAGTGGTGGGAGTCCTGTAGCAGCAGGGAGGCCCAGGCCCACCATGAAGAGATGATTGACAAGCAGGGCTCAGGCCAAAGTAGGGTCCAGCTGCTGAACTTCCTCTGGGGTATCTAGGACTTGGCTCAGTCCCCAGGGAGGCTTGCAGAGCTCCACGATCCATCCTACCTAGCTATATTTGTTCATTTGTTAAGGAGATGGGCTTGAATGAAGCCCAAGACTGGGCATCTGCATGCCTTGGTACATCAGCTCCATGGTGTTGTCTGTCTCTTTACCCTCCCAGCTGCTCTCTACCTGTGTACCAACAGCCTGTCTACCCCCACACTCACTTCTCCCTCCCTCCCTCCTCCCTTTCTCTTTACACATCCATCCACACTTCCTTCAACCACCAGACTGCCCACCGTCAGTCCAATTGCATGTCTATCTACTGCCTGTCTGCTCATTATTCCTTCCATCTGCCCTAGTTCTTTCCATGTTGCTGTGATAATCCTGGCAAAAGGGGTGGGGTAGATTAGTCCATCACTGAGGATAAGCTAGGGTGGGGCTTGAAGCAGCCAGTCATACCCACAGTCAAGAGCAGGGGGTACTTGCATGTTTGTGCTTAGCTCTAGCTCTGCTTATAGAGTCCAGGATTACCTACCTAGGGGATGGTGCCACTCACAGTGGGCAAATCTTCCCACCTCAGTTGTTGTAATTAAGGCAGTGCCTTACCCCATACATACAGGCCAACCTTACCTATGCTTTGAGCCCTCATTAAGAATTTCTTCTCTGGTGATTGTGGGAAGAATTGTTGAGGATTTAAGCTAACCATTTTACATACCATCCATCCACCTACACACTCATTCGTCTCCTCACCTATTTATGAACATCAGTCCTTCTGCCCATCTATCACTCCACTCATTTATCCACCTACTCACCCATCAACTGTCATATTTCAGATAGGGGAACTGGAGCTAATTTAATTGAGGCTTAAATATTGGATAAGGAAACGAGATGGAATGCAAGTTGCTACCAAGAGTGGTTAGAGCTATGAGGGTTGTGTGGCTGTGTCAGCAGATGCAGGGGTGGGCAATGGAGCAGACACTGTGACCTGAATCAGCAGGCATCTGGGGGCATAAAGAGGGTCTGTCCCAGCACCAGCAGAGGCTGAGGTCATGTGCGTCTTTGAACATGAGTGGAAGTCCCAGGGACCCATGTGTAGTGTTGAGTTGGGAAATGGAGCAAGAGAGGCCACTGGGAGATAGAGTTATCCTATGTGCTTATATCTCCTTCATATAGAGGCCTGGCTTTTGAGGGTGGAGGAAAGCTGGGCTTGACAGGATTCCAGTCTTGCCAGGGCTCTTGATGCGGGAGCATTTTCCCGGGGCCTTCTTTTTAATGTCTATTTTTGCCTCTTTCATGTCCTCTCTTACAGCCCCCACCTTCTGGCCCCTTCTCCTCCTCCTTGGGAGGCACAGGATTCTCAGATGACCCCTTTAAAAGTAAACAGGACACTCCTGCTCTGCCTCCGAAGAAGCCCGCTCCTCCACGGCCCAAACCGCCCAGCGGTCAGTACGCTTCCTCCTCTCGCGGCACCCGCCGGTGGGGACAGGGCGGCGGGCACAGGGCCCCTCCATTGAGCAGACCCCGGGGCAGGAGCATCTCCCCTCTGCCCCTCTTGGAGTCAGCTGTGTGTTCTAGTTCCCTGTCCGAGGTCCAGGCCATGATAGTGTCGACACAAGGGTCCCAACCTGTGCCTGCATCAGTGTCCCTCCATCTGCACCATCCCTCTGTGTCCAGCAGTGGCTTAGGGAGGGCCTGGGGTGGCTGCAGCAGGGGCTCAGGGTACCCCTTGTCCTTGAGTATTGGTGTAAAGTGGTGGCTTTCTTGGCTGTGTTGATAAGCAAGATGGCCTCGCCTTATCTGCCCCAACTGGTCAGGAGAAGGCTGTCAGAGGGGTTTCCTGCCCTCTTCCCTGTAACCTCCGTATCCAAACACTGCTATTGAGAGGCCTCTGTGCCCTCCAACAGGCTCTGAGTCCTGGGGGGGGGGGGGGGCCAGGAACTAGCTTAGTGGCTCAGCAGTGGAGCACTCACCTTGCACACCCCAAGTCCTAGCTCCCATATCCTATCCGATACTGAAGAGGAGGAAACATTTCTGAGTGACTCGTGTATTGGATGTCTCCTTTTTAGTCCCCAGTAAGAGTATGTAGCCACAGGGCCTCAGTTGTCCCTGCTGGCTCCTGTCCAACAGCAATCCCACTCTGCTGTCTAGGCTATACCTGGAGCAGGACACCTACACACTCCCAGCCACAGCTGTTACCAGGCCACCTTCCCAGGGGAGGTAGCAAAATGATACATACATGCCTTCCAGCCCAGTATGTACCTCTGTGAACCTCAGGGACCTAGCCTGCCCCAGCTCACCCAACCCCTGTGATCACCCCTTCCTACACAGCCCTCCCTCCTACCACCAGTGTTCTTCAGGGACTGCCCAGGCCAGCAGATGGTGATGAGAGCAGGCTCTCTGTGAAGGTGGGAAAGGCCCCTGCGAAGGACACCGACCTACAAGTGCAGGGGAGCCCTTCCACCATGAGCAGCACTCCGCACTCCATCACCTCAACAGCCTCATGTAGCATGTAAACACATGTGCACACCTACCGTTTATTCAGACTGTGTGTGTGCTCATATACTTTCATACATATATGTGCCCACATGCATATCTCATCACCCAAGGCTCATATGCACTTGGAAAGCAAAGGCTTAAATGTGTGCACCTATGCGCATGTTTTGTGTATGCGCTCATTGTGCCTAATGTCTGAGTGTCAAGTGACTATGCATTCCCACTGCGTGCCACACTGCCTGTGGCACTTAGACACTTGTAAACAGGCTACCCATCACTCCTGCATCATGTGTGTCCACAAGTGTGCTGTCATGGAGACACAAGCAGTACTGACACTGCCCCGCATGGCCTACCATGTCCTGTGTGTCCTCTCAGAGTTGAGTCTTCTCAAGCATCAGCCCAGGGTTGGGACCCCAGCACCCTCAGCTGTCCCTCTTTGTGGCTCTGAACCTGGCGTCTTTTCAGTAATGCAGATCTGGGTTCTGTCATAGCCATTGTGCCCTGGGTGTGCCTGTGTGATCTTGCCATCTGACCTTGGGAGGCCTGGTGCAACCTTTATCTCTTGTGATGCTAGTGAGACCATGAGATAGACAAGACAGGCAGCACAGTGCCTACTTACCACAGAGAAGAGGGAACAAGAGGGCATGAGGCCACCCAGAGTCACAGGGGAAGATGGCCTCTGTACCTGCACTTGGTCCCTATCTCTCCCCCTTCACTTGTCTCTTGTTACTTGCCCTTTGCTCTTACATCAGCAGTCAGGAGAACCCGGCCAGGGGTCCCAGCAACTGAGAATTGGGATCTCTGTGCACTTGTAGTCTTGAGCAGCTGCAAAGCAACTGTGGGCCTAAGTGCTTTTCATTTCACTCTACCTAGAAGCAGCAACTGGACAGAAAGGCGCGGCTGTGTACACACTGCTGGGTGGTAGGTACAGATGTGTGTGCGGTCCATGTGAGCCCCGCATCCCCGCTGTGGTTGTGACAGTCTCATGCTAGTCTCTAACCATGCAGCCACTGCCTGGTACCTGCACAGCTCAGGACCCTCCCCCGCCTTAGCTGACTTGTTAATTAGCCCTGTTTGATGGGAAAGCATTTGACATCAAGTCCCTGGTTCATGCATGGATTTGGAGCCCAACCGTGCACTTCCTCTACCTGTTTCCCATCCATACCACACGTGCCACAATTAGTTACTCTCCCAGTACAGACTGACCAACTCACATGGCTGGACTTTCTGTCTTCTGACCACTTAAAAAGGGACATAGCCAAGCTGAACTTGAACTTTAATCTTATTTTATGTCTGAGACAGGATCTCTGTGATAACCTGGAACTCAACAACCCTCCTGCCTCAGCCTCGTGCCCCATGATGCCCTCTTTTTGGATGGTGCTTTTTCTACCCACCCATTTTCCATTGAGGAAAACCAGATGGCCAGTGTACAACACTAACCACCTTCAGCTGCTCACACTCTGTTATTCAGACCCTTGGGATATCAGATGTGGAACTCTGCAGTAGGAGAGCCGGTCCCAGCATGGCTAGGAGGGGATGGAGGAGGTGGGACCTGGCGGAGGAAGCGTGGCAACGGCATGCTACTCCAGACTCATTGTTTCATGCAACAACAGTGGCTTTTCTCATCCTGACTGCCCTGAGTGTGAGATATGCCATCACCTTCCTGCCTGGGATTTTGTAGCCCAGGGACAGGCACTTTGAAATTCTGCTGGGTCCCTGTGCCTGGAAGTGACCAATTAGCTTTGAGCCAACCAACCAACAAGAATCTAAGGGGCTGTTCAGTCAGGCTCTTTGGAGACCCGAGGGCCTCATGGAATCTACCTGAGGTATCCCTGGGCTGTCCTGAGCATATGTCCAAAGCTCACCCAGTCTCAGTTTCCCACAGCTTTGGCCCAAGCTTGTAAGTAAAGCACTTGGTATAGTAATGTGCAAAACATGCTTTGCATTCTGTGTCCACCCATAGCATCCCCAGGTACAGGCCCAAACACAGGTGTTAAACTAAAAAGCTAGTGCTGGGTCCCCCGAGGGTCATCATTCAGGAGGTGCCAGTTTGGGTCTGTGTGGCATGCAATTACATACTACTTTCTCCTAGCTCCACATCTCCTGGGATTGGCTGCATCTGTCATGGTGCCCCCAATACTAAGGATGCAGTTCTCTCCTAGAAGCCAGAGTAAACGCCTTAGGCTGCTGGGTATGCACAGAAATTGGGTGTTTTGAAAGCGCTGCATTCTTGTGCCTGGAGATATTTTCTAGAAAGGTCTATCAAGGTATTGAATAACCTGCAGGTGTCTTGAGTCTGTAGCAACTGACTGCTTTCAGACATATGCAAAACAGCCCTGAAAACTGCCAGTTAGAGTGAGTGCGCACCTCCCCCAGGTAAACAGTGGTGTATTTTCTGCAACGGACAGAGATGGAGATCAGTCAGAAACTCACCACCGAAGTTTCTAGGTAAAAGTTGTTGATTTGCAAAGAGAGAAACAGATTTTTTTTTTAAGTACAGGAAACGGCTGTGTGGGCGTCAGTGATTGGGCTGCCTGAGATAGCGGGATCCTGGCGGCCCCACCCTGCCACTTCCTCCCAGTGCTGCCCTGCGGCTCCCAACAGAGCCTGCCCGCTGCCCTAGCGACACCCACTCACCAGCCAGTCACCTTTAACCTCTCCCCAAGTTAATGATCATCTTTATTACTACTCATGACCTTCCCACCACCTCTACAAGGCCAGGCGCATGATGGGGATAAGGTCATGGCAGCGTTTTGCCCCTTCCTCACAATGCCAACAGTGCACCAACAGTTAGTCCTCACTCAGCCACATGAGGATGGTCCGGCCTTGTGTTGAATTTTATGCCCCTGGCAGACACGTCCTCTCCTACAATATGAGATCTAAGGAGAGTGGTATGAGTTTCTCACAGGTTCACTGTGGCCTGCAGGATACAGATACAGGGAGTGTTCTAGTGATGTAAGTAGTCCACTCCAGTGTGCTCTCAACCCTCCTGTGAGGTCTCAGACCAAGACCAAGGACGTAACCTGCTTGTCTGGATCCTGGCACTGGTCATGCTGTGCCCAAGCTTCTTGTTGCTGCGTATTGTCAAATGGTGGCATCGCCATCTGAGCCTGTGGTTAGCACCTCTGCCTTGAACATAACTACTTTAATTCCGTTCCCACGATGGTGGCAAAGAGATAACACAGTGGGTACACTGGAGAATTTAGAATGGGACACATTTGTTCCATTTCAGGAAGATTCTGGCATTTGCTAGCCAGCCAGGATAGATGGAGCCACTCAAGCAGCCTTAGACACTTGAATTGGTGGAGTGCCCTTACCCCCCAATCTTGCCTTCACTCAGTTACCACTGCCCTGTTGTCAGAGCCCCTGGAGGGTCTGTCCCGCAGCCCAGAATAACCAGTGACTGCTGTGGATGCTGAGGAGGTACCTGTGTGCTGAAAGGGCTGCTTTCCCAGGCTATGGGGGAATTCAGTCTTCTCCAGCTGGTTTCAGTGACCTGGCAATTCCCATTCTGCAGAGTTAAGCAGAACAGTTTGAAAACAGAAGTATTTGCCTACCTCAGCACATCTACCCTCTGCACCCCGCAGGGTGGATCCAGCAAGTGTTCTCTAACTGTTACCTGGTATGCAGTTGTGGGTAAATGCCCCTCCAGGGGTGAATCACAGTTTAGACAGTGGAGGTCCTGGAAAGCCTGCAGGATGTAAACTCAGAGAAATAAGACCTTCCTTACTCCCAGGCCCCTCACCTAAAGAACTCAGGCTATGGCTCCAGGTACAGCCTTCTTAGCTCTCTGACAGAATCAGTGTGGTCACTCACAGCTTGTCAGAAATCTGACCATAAAGAGCGCCAAATAAGAGGGTTGGAGAGTAGTTCAGTGGTTAAGAGCAGTAGCTTCCTCTTTTAGAGGTTCTGAGTTCAATTCCAGCATCACATGGTGGCTCATAACCGTCTGTAATGGTATCCTGTGCCTTGTGTCATGCAGGTATGCATTTGAGTAGGGCATTCATGTACATAAAATACATGAGGAAAAAAAAGAGAGAGCCAAGTAGGAATCCTCTCCCCAAACCCTCCATGGCCTATGACCCTTTCTGCTACAGGGCATTCATTCCCTAACATCATAGTCTGTGGTGACTTTGTTAAATGTGGACATGCGCCTCCCTGTCCTTCACAGAGGTAGCATTCTAGCTATGTTGGCCCTTGTACAGAAGGGGCCCTGGCAGCCCCCATTTCTGTGCAGAACAAGCACGTAGGATTCCCCCACTGCCTGGCTTCTCTGTAGATAGCATCTCTCTGAGGATCGTGTCAAAAGTGACTTCTCTGAGTGCAATGGGAGACTTGTCAGTCTGTGTTCCTGTGCAGTGAAGACTGACTGGTGCATGGTGGCTTGTGCCTGTGATCCCAGCACTTTGAGGCACAAGGTTCTACTGGGGCTGCAGAGTGAAACTGTCTCAGAAACACCAAAAACAAACGGCAGAACTCAGGGCAGGTGGTTTGTAGCGATTGGTGTCAGCCCTGCCCCTAGCCTGTTTTCTTCTCCAGGCTAATGTCACCCCCTTCACCAGTGCCTTGTTAGAGGTCAGAGCAGCCACTGTGAAAACTAAAATTGTCTTTCTCACTTCAAATCCACTTGTCTTTTGTGAACCCAAAGCAAGTGGCCACATTCCCTCTCGGTGGTGGAGTGACACTGTCTGCCAGACTCGCCAGCCCCGGAGATTCCCACGACCCCTGCCCAATTCACAGCAGACAAAAACAGCCCAAGCACAGGTGGAGATAACAAATATTTGTTCAGCTTTTCTCCTCAGCTCAGACCCAAACCTCATCCTGTCCTCTCCAATGCGCCAAGTAAGTCTTCTCAAAAATTAGTAAATATTTTTGATGGGAAATGTCGGCACTGTGATGTGATCTGGGACCTCAGATTTTTATCTCCTGGGCTGCAATGCCATGCTGTGCTCTGATCTGCTGGTGTGCAGGACTCACCTGCAAGCCCAGAGTAGCCCGGCGAGGCTATCAGAGCAAGTCAGCGGGAGAAAGGAGGTGTGAACGAGGATGAGTCAATCAATCTGATTTCCCTCTTCTGTCCCCACTTAGATCTGTCTGTCTGTCTTGCTGGTAAAGCCAGGACAGAAAGGATTGCGATCCCTAGTGACCTCTTGTTATCCTTGCCTGGTGTGACTCCCTCACCTAGTTCCCAACAGGAGGACTCCCAGAAGCCTGGCAGTGACTGCGGGGTGCCCACGTCAGGGTGCACAGCAGTGTGGGAGAACCTGGGTTGCAGAGGGTAACGGCTGGGGTGGGGCAGCTGCCCTGACCACAGACCTTTGGTCTTTGTTTTCTAGTTGACTTTGGGGTGTTTTTCCTGTATTTATCTCTTATCTGCAGAAGTGCACTTTCTAAGTACAGCAATGAATTGTGTCAACAGAATGACAGAGGCAAGCGCATGTTCTCTCTTGGCTGTATTATGGTTATTATTCCCCCTTTTACAGCAGGATGTCATCCTGTAGACCAGGCTGGTTCACACCATTCCATATGTATGTGGTGTAGGCTTCCTGCATACCAAACAAGTTGAATGTCTGACTCCTGAGCCTGGTCCTACTATTTCATATTCTCCTTAATCAGATTTCTAGGGCCCCTGCACCCAACCTCTAACTGTCCTCCTGTATCAGCCCCTTGGATGGAGAGTCACCCCTCTTAGAGCTGATTATTTAGATCCTAGTGCATTATCTGAGTGTGGCTTTGGAAACTTCTGGGGAGGTCCCTGAAAAGTAAGCTGGGAAAGATGAAGGTACTCCCTGAACCTCTCCTTTCTGGGTGTGCTAGCTTTATGGCTAAGAGACAAACAGCCAGAAAACCTGAAAAATAGAAAAATTAAAGAAATTCTTACCAGGGTGGGGCCGGCCACTGAGTAATTTTTTTAGCAGAGTGTTCTGTGGTAAACCATGGGGTTCATGTTGTTTTTGCCGAAGTCAGTGCTGTGTGTGGTTTCGGTACACCGCTTGGGCGGCTGTTGAAACTGCTGTGGTTTCCACAGAAGGCCTACTATGCCTCTCCAGTCCCTCAGCTAGTGTTGCGGGCCGTGTCATGGGCCAGAGCTACCATGACCACTGTGGCATCAGTTACATGCACCAACCTGCTAAATTTTTATGGAATCTTCTTGTTGTTGTTTGTTATGTTATTTTAACGAGGGAGGTGGTCCTCACCGGCTGTCTCAGCCCGTTCCTGGCTGCCTTACACTCAGATTCCCCCTGCTGGAGTGCTCCCAATTCAAGATGTGTGCTACCCTGCCTGGCCACACGATTCTTTATTGTTGTTATATTAATGATACTTAGGAACTTGGTTTTTATTTCTTTTCTTTGTTTTGGTTTATTATACTTATTGCTTATGTATGCACATCAGTGGCTTACAGGTGGAGATCAGAGGGCAACTGTTGGATCAATTCTCTATCATGTGAATTTGGGAGCAAGCAACTTTGTCTGCTGAGCCATTTTGCCAGTTTTGTCTTTGAGGCATAGTCTCGGTCTTTTTTAGTTTATTCTGATCCCTTTTCTGCAGCCATCTCTTCATACTCGTGTCCCAAGAACCAAAAACAGTGACCTTGCTTCCTACTGTTGGGACAGTGACTTTGTCACACTCAGGATCAGTTCCACCTCAGGAAACAGGGAAAGCGATCAAGGGGTTAGCAGAAGTGGTTACATGAAAGCAGGAACCAGACCCAGCCTTGAAACAATAAAGCTACTAGAAATAATTGATGCCAAGTAGGAAGCCACGGCCAGGGGGTTCCATCATTGCTCAAGCCTGGGGCAAAATCCAGGGCCACACCAACCTGCAAGTGGCAGGGATCTGCAGGCTCCTACACACCAGCACCCAAAAAGCAGGCGCCCAAGAGAAAACCGTTTCTCTCCTGAAAACAAGAGGTAGCAGTTGCTGCTGGCGGGTTTCATGAGCAGTCGCGATTTCTAAATAACGGTTTCAGCTGCAGCGAACCCTGGTGTGAAAGGCTCTTTTCATCTCTGATCACCTCTCTGCTCTCAGAAGCCTCAGCCTCCCTTGGCTGCAGCTGGCTGGATTCCTGACTGCCCCTCCCAGAAAAACAGTTTTTTGTATTTTTTTTTTTTAAATCCCCCAAGCCAAGGGAGAAAGTTCCTCATGAAATAGATGAAGAGAGGTTCAGAAGTGGCTAGTCACCTCCTTTTCCTGTTAGAGGGGCACAGATCTGCCAGCCTCTCCATACCTTACAAGAAATGTCCTGCTCTTAAATTCTTATTGTTCATTATTTTTGAGATAAGGTCTCAAGTAGCTCAGGTTAGCCTCAGCCCTGGTGCTGGAATCAGAGACGTGGCTGACCACACCTAGTTTTTAGTGGGTAGGGACTGAAACCCAGGGCTTCACTCGGGGTTGAACAAGCACCCACCCTTGTTTTTATTTTGAGACAGGGCTGGCTATGTAATACAGCCTAGCTGCAAGCTCATAATCCTGCCTTGGCCTCCCAAGTACCAGGGAAGACAGTCTATATAACATGGTCAGGGCCAGCCTGGGCTACACGAGACCCTTTCTCAAAAAAACAAACAGTCCTGTTTCCAATAGTGACTGGCTCTGCATAGCTGGGTGTCAGGGCTTCTAGCCATGGACTTGATGGAGGGATATGGAATTAGCTAAGCAGGCAGCACAGGTTGGGTTGGGGATGTGTAGGAGGTCCCTCCACTCTTCACCATCCAGGATGAGCTGGTCCAGCCTCTAGCCCAGGACCTTGCCCAGTACTAGGCCCGGCACAGGCATGAGTTAGTGTGTTTATTCATGGTGGGATGCGTTTCAGAAACCATGGTGGCATAAGATGGGCATCTGATTTGAGAGTGCCCAGATCTGGGGTCACTGCAGAAGACTGGGAGAGTTGGTGTGGTCCTGGGCTTTTCTGGTACTCAGGCACCTAGGAAACTCAGACTGTGTGCTACAGAGAGCCACATTCCGTCAGATGCACTCAGCCCTCCCAACTCCTTTCTTTTTAGGCATTGAGGATGGGAAGCAAAGTTCAGACTCAAGGATAAAGGTTTCAGCCATTGAGAAGAGGATGAGAAAGTACAGTGAGTGACTTAGCCATCAGGATGAGAAATGCTGGCGGGGAGGTCTCTGTGGCAGGACTCCTGACAGGAGGGGGCTAGGGTATAGGTTATAATGAGTGAACAGAGGGATGCCCAAACAAGGGTGCCCACCTCTCCCCTCCCGTATCACACATTCCCTTTGCCTAAAGCTCCCAGAGCAAGGGAATATGCTTATGTTCCCAGCAGTCTGAGGGCTGAGGAAGGAGGCCCAGGACAGCACTTAGACCCTGTGTCAGTGCCAAAAATATGATAGATAGTGCCTTGTGAACCTCCCCAGCCTCTGCTGCAGGAGTTCAGGTGGCCTTAGCTGCTTGTTCCTTCATCTCTAGTGGGTGGGTCTGCTGGTGACTGGCTAGAGTGTTGGCAGGAGGGCAGAGAGAATAGCAGGAGTATTTGGGAATGGGAGAGAGGTATTAAAGCCACTTGGGTCGCGACCTCTGTGGAACCAGGTCTGTACCTACCCTTCTGACAGTCTCTAGGTCTGTGACCATGACCTGGGCAGAAATCTAAAGGAAGCTAGGTGTAGTGGTGCGTGCCTTTAATTCCAACAGCCAGGAGGTGAATTCTAGGCTAGCCTGGTCTACATGGTAAAACCTATCAATTTTTTTAAAGAGTCTTTTTAAAAGGAAAATAGCAGCCTGAAGGGGCAGATGCTCACTGGCTCCTCCTGTGGCCCCACACCTGTCACCATGCCCTCATGTCACCAGGCCCCACTGCAGATGTGTCCTGAGTGTGTGAAGTATAGCACTATAGTGGTTGCAGGAATCCTTGGCTACCTTGTTAGGTTCTTATCTCATGATGCCGCACCTCTGGTGTAAATTAAGCTGAGAGACAACCTGGATCTGACTTAACAGTGATCTGGGCCCAGGCTGCCATTGATGCTTTCAGAAAAGAGATGCAGCCAGGCACAGAACCAGACAGCTTTATCCCCCGACAACGTCCTGTTCTCTCATCACTGCACCACACATGAGGAGACTGAGACCAACCAGGCCTCAAACATTTCCTCCACCAGCCCCAGAGTGACAGGTTCAGACTGAGCTTGGAGCCTTGACGGCTGGAGTGCTGTGGGAGGTGGTCTGAGGAGCAGAGCATGATGCTGGGCCACAGCACACAAGTCAGCACCTTCTCTCCTGCCGTGTTGGTGCTTGGGGTGGCTCAGGTCATCAGGCTTGTTGACAAGTCTTGCCAGCCAAATTTCCATCAGACTGTGTGCGCCGGTTCTGATGTGAGAAAGGCAGGTATCCTGGGTCAGCGACTCTGAAACCACAGGGTAGTTCACCACAGGTAGTCTGGGTAGTTCGTTCACGCCAGTTGAGTGTCTGAACTCTGTGTGATCAGGCGGAGTTACAACACCCTGAGGCAGGAGTGCCGAGCTGGCCTGGCCTGGAAAGCCGGAGGTTCTGGAAGAGCCAGGCAGGGGTTCATCTCTTTTGTGTGGTTGGTGTTTGTCACCTCTAGTCATGCCCTGTGCTCTAGTGATCTGGAGGCTTTGCCTATGACCTCCTCACCAGGGACTCCTCCCTGCCCCTCTTGCTGTCCTTAGAAGTTTTCACTGTGTTCCTCTGCTCAGCTGTGGTGGGCTGGGCTAAAGCGAGTCATGTGCAAACAGCCTGCCAGTCTCACTGTAGGTGTTCTCTGTATGGAAACACTAATTGTAGGGAAGTGTAGGCTGGTGACACCTCAGAACTAGGACCTGGACACTGGAGACCAAACGAATTCTCTACACAACCAGTGTCCACACTTAACTGTAAAAGACGGGTCCAGTTTTAGCTGCCAGTGGGTCATCTGCATTTATGCCCTAAGGTGATCTTGGGCAAGGTGTGGTGGCACATCTGTCACCTATTGCTTGGTGGAGTGAGTTCAAAGCCCATCCTGGGCTGTATAAGTCTCAAAAATCTAAAACAGTTAAATCACTGTTCTGGTACCGCTCACAACCTTGTTGCTCCTCTGCTCCGGGTTATTATAGACTGTGACTCCATGCTGTAACAAGTACAGAGTGGGGATGTGGTCATGGGTTCCAGGGCCCCACTCTGCACCTCACCTTGTCCTAGTGAGTAACTTATGTTTCTTTTTTTTTTTTTTTTTTTTTTCCTTCTGTTCTGTTTTGTTCTTTCCCCTAAACTTTCCAGGTCAGAGTACACCTGTAAGCCAGCTGGGTTCTTCAGCCTTCCCCGAGTCCCCCGATCCATTCCAGCCACTCGCTGACAGCGGCGACCCGTTCCAAAATAAAAAGGGGTTTGGGGACCCATTTAGTGGCAAAGATCCATTTGCCCCCTCCTCTTCAGCTAAACCTCCTCAGGCCTCTTCCTCCGGCTTTGCCGACTTCACGTCTGTAAGTTGAGTTCTCCCTCAGCCGCATCCCTGCCTGGCTTGCTGCTTCTTGGGGGTGGGGGTCCCTCTGCAGCTACAGACGCCGCCCCTACCGCCATCCAGCTACTACTTTTGTTGTTGTTCTGCACTGGCCTCTCTAAGAACAGGCTGTTGGTAAAGATAAGTTGAGTAGGCTGCAGGGGGATGAGATTTCTCCCAGGAGGCTGGTGCGGTGTGCCTGCCTCTGCTCAGTGGCCGTTGTATTCACTGAGTTTTTGTTTGAGACATGGTCTCTCTCTGTAGCACAGGCTCACCTGGGATTCAGAGTCACCTGTTTCTACCTCCCAAGTGTTGGGACTAAAGGTGTGCTTTACCACGCTGATCTGCTGAGTTTTGGAGGCTGAGCATGCAGGCACTTCCCAACGCTGAATGGTTTCATCAGGTTCCGCTATCTCCAGAAAGTTCTTGAGTGCCAGGGTTGGTGGTTCTGCCCAAGTGCATCTTGCATGTAGGAGGAAAGAGTTCAGGCAAGGTGTCTGAGAATGAGGGATTTGGTTACTTTCTGTTCTGTGTTTGCTTCCAATCTCTGTATGTTTTATTAGATGTATAATACCCTTCCAGGTGTGGCCATTTCCCCAAAAGCTTTCCCTTATGTTTGTGAAGCTCCTTCCAGGCTGTTGGGAGGCATTGGGATTGCTGCTCAATTTGCTTATTTACTTTGTTTTGTTTTCTTTGAGGTGACGCCTGGGTATGATTGTGACTAATCCTCATGCCTCCAGTAGACTAGGAGGGCTGAAGTGTGGCTCAGTGGTGATAGACTAGCAGGACCCACATATGACCCTTGGTTTCATTCCCACTACAAAAAAAAAGAAAAGAAAAGAAAAACCCGCCAAACCAAAGCACTTGTATCAAGGCATAGTAAATATGCAGGCCCTCCTCAGCCAGTAGCAACTTACATGGAACCATGTTAAGGCACAGCCAGCCTAGTGGCACTCACCTCTTATCTCAGTTCTGGGAAACTGAGGCAGGAGGATCTCAGGGTTGAAGTCAGCCTGAGGTATATGGGGAGAAGATATCTAAAAATAGTAATAATAATAATACATTGGCTCTGGCCTTTTGTGGCCCCTGGGGACCTGTGACTTTTCTGAACCTCACCCTGTTCATTTCTGTTGACAGTGTGTGCCTTCAGAAAGGTGGCATTAGTAAAAGCCAGAGACAAATGCACTTTGAGGTTTTTTTTTTAATAGCACCAGGTTTATTTTCTGGCAGGCAGAGTGCATGCCCAGCTCCACACCACTTCTCTATCTCAGCAGCAAGCAGGTAAAAGCAGGAGGACTTCACGTCAGCCTGGGCTACAAAAATAAAGTAGTCCGTTTAAAAAAACAAACAGGGCACAGCTGTTGCCACGTGACTCCAATGCTGGGTTTGGGCAGGGAAGAGCGGTGGTAGGGGCTGAACCACAGTGCAGAGAAATGACTGTGGCCTTTCTGAAAAGCCAGCTCACTTCCTGTGCCTGCACCAGCACGGTAACCCATTCCCCTTCATTTTTGTTGTAAACACCAGGTTCCCATCTGTGACTGGGCTCAGGACTCCGATGTTCCAGAGTGGTTACTGGCTTCAAATTTATCTTTCAAGTTTATCTGTTTGTTGTTTGAGTCTCACCCAGGCTACTCTGGGTGTTGGGGTGTTGGGTACTGTACCCGTACCTGATTTAAACACCAAATGGGAAACCAAATCCTGCCTGCCCATCACTCAGTGGAGACAGCCCAGCCCTCGGTGTGCCTGCTTTCCAGCCTAGGTGGGAGGGACTTTACTACTGTGCAAGCTCAGAAAAGGCTGTTTTCACCTGTGGGAAACAGCCTGCTGAGTCTGGGCTTCTGGAAACTGATGTCATCCCTGTGAACTGGTCGTGTGCTCCTTGGCACCTGCTGTGGCCCCCAGAGCTTTCTGGCTGTGGGCACTTTCCTCAGTAGCTCCTCACCTTGATGGAAGCTTCTTCCTCCAGGCTGTGGCTATAGCTCAGTGGGTAGTGCTCACTTAATGCACCTGAAGCCCAGGAGTTTCATCCTCATCTGGTTCAAGTCCAGCCTGTCTCACAAAAAGGACATGATAGCCAGCACTTTTAATTGCAGCACTTGGGAGACAGAAACAGGTGGAGATCTGACTTGAAGGAGGCCTGGGCTGCAGGTGCATTAAGTGAGCTTTTCTTGAAAGCAACAGAAAATTTCTTTACGTCCTGGCAAGCAGGGCATGGCAGTGCCTATCAAAGGCCCAGGGAATCCAGGCCCAGTTCTGGTTTCTAGAGTCCCTGCCCTACAAAACAGTCTCTCTGCTTCAGGCTGCGTGTGTGTTCCGCAGAAGCAGCCAGGATGTCTGTCCTACAGACAAACTGACATAACCTGCGTAGTTTCCTTGAGAACCAGGTAGCCATCAGATTGACTGCTCTCAGCTTCCAAAGGCCTCTAAGAACAAGCTGGGCAGTGGGGCAGGGCCTCTCTGCACATACTATGCAGACGGATTTCTGAGGGGTTTCAGAAATAAAATTTTTACTTCTTGACACAAATTCTCATTGATGAAGGTGTATGAGAAAGGTAAACTCCTCGTACCTACTTTGGACTCTGAGATAGTACAGAGGAAAGCAGCACCCAACCTGCTGTTCAAGGACCACCTAAGACACCCCAGATTCTGGTACCTCTATGTGACTCAGGAGAGCCAAAGGCGAGCTAGTCAGTACTACTAAGAACATACCCTTGCTGGAAACTTCTCTCAGCCCAAGTGCACCAGGCAGATCTGTGTGGGATTCCCTGTCTTGGCCTCCAGCTCTGAAGTACCCCAGTGTGTGGAATTAGTGAGGCACAGTGGGTGGAGGGCTGTGGAGGATGGAACCCCAGAGTCATCCCCTGCCGTGTTTTCTCTCACTTTGTTCCCCATGAGGTTTTGGGAAAATTTCCCAAGACAGGGAGGGGGCAGGGTGAACTGCCTGTGAGAATAGACGAGACCCAACCTTCCAGGGATGTCTTAAACTCCTGCCCCCACCTACCCCCTGCCTGAGCCCCTGTGAGGGTTCCTGGACACCACCCCTTCCCCAGAGACCACACCACCAGCAGATATTCCAGTAGGGAAATCACAACCCCATCTGGGGCTCTCAGGTCCCCAAGCACTGACCTTGTCAGTTACTGGTGACAGGTGACACACAAATCATTCTGAGGACCCAGTGCTCTGGGAAATAGTGCCTGTGTTCCTCTACAGCACCCTTCCCTCCCCAAAGGAGGTTGGGGCTGTCACTTGTCCACTGTCTACTCTTGAGGATTGGGATCTTAATATCACAGATAGCGTTCTCTGGAAGAGACAGTGATTAGGGACTATTGAAGCTCCTATGCAAGCAGTGGGCTCCCCGGGGGCTTGAGGCTTCACAAGAGGGTGTGGAGCAGAGTTAAGAGTAGCTGGTAGGATGTGGCTCCAACCCTAAGGAAGATGGAAAGTGACAGGCAGCTGGGGTGACTGACCAGGAGGATTGCCTATAGTTGTAAGCCAACCTGGGCTACAAAAGGAGACCCTATCGAAGGAAGAGAAAAGGCTGTAGTATGTTGGTGGACCTGCCTGCTAGAACCTTCCAGCACCAGGACAGGCTGCCCTTGCTGCAGGGGTGGTTGTCTAGTCCTCCAGTTGGCAGCTCAGGTCAGATGACCTCACCTTTGTACATGAGCATGGGCTCCTGGTTTTTACCTGCCCAAGGGCCCCTCTTACTGTTCTAATCTTCCTTTGTAGTTTGGCAATGAGGAACAGCAGCTGGCCTGGGCCAAGCGGGAGAGTGAGAAAGCAGAGCAGGAGCGGCTGGCAAGGCTGAGGCGCCAGGAACAGGAGGACCTGGAGTTGGCCATCGCCCTCAGCAAGGCTGACATGCCAGCCTAGGCTGTGCACGGGAAGCCACCACTGTCCGTATGTACCCACCCATGCTCAGAGCGCGCCCTGCTTTCAAGTCGTGCCATGCCACAGCCAAGGACAAGTTGGCCACAGGGCCTTGGGCTTTGGGGCCTTGTTCAGAGGCAGTAGACACAGCTCACCCCTGTGGGTGGGTCCAGAGGGCAGCTGTAGGCAAAAGATCTAGAAGCTGCTGGTCTGTCTGCGGTGGAATGGTCATCAGTCAGGCCCACATCATTGAACAGCTGGCAGAGATGGCCTCCAATCTCCTGGGTGCAGACAGGCCTCTCCCCAGCCCTTCCCCGCATCCATGAAACCCCCTCCCCCACACACACACGATGTATGCATTCATTGTACAAAAATGAAGTTTGAATGATTAATATAAAATATTTTAATACAAAATGAAACTACCTTGTTTTCATTCTAAGAGTATGGCTTCCTGGCAGACTGAGGAAGTGCTCCCATAACCACATCAGGATAAAGAGAAGCGTTGCATTGTTTGTCTGTGCATGTAACATGTACGTGTATGCATGTATGTATGTGTGCACGTGTGTACATGTATGTGTGCACCCACGTACCCATAGATGCTGGCAGAGGCCAATGATGGTGTCATATCCCCTGGAGCTGGAAGTACAGGCAGGTTGGGAGCCACCCCAACATTAGTGCTGGGACTCGATCTGGGTCTTCTGCAAGAGCCCAAAAGCTGTGCGTGCTCCTAGCTGCTGATCCATCAATGCACTGCACAATTGTCTCATTTATTTATTCTTGCATTCCATGTGTGTGTGCACGTGCCCAAATTCATGATGCACCATGAAAAGACAGAGGTCAATTCTTTCCTCTGGCCATGTGAGACCTTCAGATTTAATTCAGGTCACCAGGCTTGGCAGCAAGTGCCTTAACCCAGTGAGCCATCTCACAGAGCCATTTTGTTGATAGTGGTGGGATTTGCTTTTTGTTTTTATTAAATTATATGATGTTTTGTCTGCATATATATTTGTGCATTTTTGGTACCCATGGAAGTCAGAAGTACCAGGGCCCCTGGTTGAAAGTCACCATGAGGGTGTTGGGAACTGAACCTCGGTCCTCTGGAAGAGCATCAAGTGCTCCCAGCCTCTGAGCTGTCTTAACACCCACTCAGATGCTAAGCTTTGAGGGCAGTTTATCACCACAGAGAAGCTGTTTTGGCAATTTTTTTTTCTTCATTTTCCAAAATGTATCCTTCCTGAACCCTCTATAGGGGAAAAATGCTTTTGAAATGCAGGTTTCTGGCACACTCTGGGACAGAGGCAAGGCAGTTGGCCGACCTGATCTACATGATGAGTTCCAGGACAACCAGGGCTACATAGAAAGACCGTATCTCAACGAAAGTGGTGCAGGTCAAGACATCCGAAATCAGAAATGCTCCTAGATAGGCAGCTTTCTGAATGAAGATGAAATATGGATACTCACATGGCCTTCTAGTGCTGGAGCAGGTGGAAATGCTGGCTGGCCCTGGGCAGGGCCTCTGGCCATGAGGAGATAGCTCTTGGGCGTGCCTAGAGCTCACATGTTATTTCATGTGCTTAGAATCTAACTTGGAGATGGAGTGGGCCATTGAGGCGATGCTTCCTATGCCTGCTCCTACAGAGGACCCCAGTTTCATTCCCAGAACCCACATCAGTTGAACTACAAGGGTTTCCAACACAGGGGACCCAATGCCTCCCTAGCCTCCTACACACATAATAAGTTTTTAATAGTCTTCAGATATGGTGGCGCATGCTTTTGATCCTGCTGCTTGGGAAGCAGAGGCACAAGTAGGCAGATCTGAGTTTGGATCAACCTAGTCTACATTGTGACTTCAAGGCGGCTAGGGCTAGATAGGCAGACTGTTTCAAAATAAATTTTAAAGGAGGCTCGCGAGACCGCTTAGGTTAAGAGCACTGGCTGTTCTTACAAAGGACCTGAGTTTCATTCCAGGCAGCCAAGGGATTCACTACCATCTTCTGGCTTCAAGCTTCAAGGGCACCAAGAACTTCTGTGTTGCACATACATATATACAGATAAACAGTTATATATATGCAGAAAAATACATGTGCAGGCAAACATACAAGCACATATATACAGACAAGTACATATATGCAGACACATACAAACACGTGTGGGGATTTAATAAAGTTTCAGAAGTTTTGGAGATACTAGAGGGAATAAACACCACAGTCAAATCTTACCCAGCTGTCTTCTAGCTTCCTCAGCCTCGGATTCCCTTGGAATGGTTTTCTCTGTGTTTGAATCCCGACTTAAATTTCTTTTGGGCCCCACCACACCTGCTTGGGAGCCTGGAATTCCTTCTGTAATCTGAAGTGACCTTGACTCAGGATTAAGGGTGTAGGTCACCACTCCCAGGATACTCCCTGTGCTGGGATTAAAGGTTTGAATCACCACTCTGATTTTCCTAGACTGACTTGTGGTTAGAGCTCTGGGACTTCTGGAGCTTTTACTAACCCCCACATAGACTGTGGGTAGATTCCCTCTGATATCTCCAAAACTTCTGAAACTTTATTAAATCCCTACACACATGTACAGACAAACATGCATACACATTCAAACATGCAGACAAACATACAAACACATATACAAACATATATAGACAAACATATATGCAGACATATACAAGCACTCCTGTGGTTTTGTTTTAGCTTGTTTATTTTTCGAGACAGGGTTTCTCTGTGTAGCTCTGACTATCCTGGAATACGCTCTATAGTCCAGGCTGGCTTCAAACTCACAGATATCCACCTGCCTCTGGTCCAAAGTGCTAGGATTAAAGGTGTGTACCACAACTACCCAGCCCCCCAAAGATTAATCTGTGGTTCATGGGATTTAGAGTCCCACACAGAGATGGACAAACCATGTTTATCAAAGGACTAAATCAAGCCCAAGATAAATTGTAGTTGGACTGTGGCCTACAGCATTCCATCCTCTCCATACCCTGCAGCTCTGTCCTGTCCTGGGCAGCTTCGTGAACACAGCTTCTCTCCAAGACTCTTCCTCATTGTAGTTGGATCCCTGGACCCATGAGGCTGGAGAGATGGCTCAAGGATTAAGAGTACACACTGATCTTGCAGAGGGCCCCAGTTCAGTTCCCAGAATCCATGTTGGGTGGCTCACAACCACCTGTAACTGTAGCTCCTAGAGAGTGGATGCCTTCATCTGTCTTCGTCAGGCACCACACACGACACACACATGATTTTCACATGTAAATCAAAATAAATCTGAAAAAATTCTCACCATCCCACCTTGCCATTTTGTTTTTGTTTTGCTTTGTTTTGTTGAGAACGAGGTCTCACTATATAGACCAGGCTGGCCTAGAACTCAGTCTGTCTGCCTCTGCCTCCCTGGGATGACAGGGAGTGAAGCCAACATGTTTAGGTGAGTTACTTTTTGAAATGTTTTCCATCATAATGAAATTCTGGGGCTAAGACTCAGGTCTGTACAACGCCCCTTCATGTGCTGTGTACACCTAGTACAGCTGGGAAAGCTCCATAGAAGGACACTGACAAGGCTATTTTTAATTTTTTGTTTTAAGTTCTTAAAAAAGGTGAATTATTAGCCTGTTGGTGATGGTGCATGTCTTTAATCCCAGCATTTGGGAGCCAGAGGCCGGTGGATCTCTGTGAGTTTGAGACCAGCTTGGTCTGCAGTATAAGTTCCAGGACAGTCAGAACTGCACAAAGAAGCCCTGTCTTGGGATATGGGAATGAGAAAGAGACTCCTTGGAGTATCTATCTTCAGGAAACAAACCCTGCATAGCTTATACCAACACAAGAGCCAGGAGCCCTCAGGCCGCTGTAACAGACGGTATGATGTCTCCATCACGGTATTTGAAAAGCCCTTGGTTTGTGACTTTGTCACTCTAAAAGCTTTACAAAACTACTTGCATCTGGAAACATGGAACTTCATGCCACATGATGTTCATATTTGGCTCCAGAGTAAACACACTTGTCACCTTTGAGACAAGGCTGTTTTGGCATCCACCAGTTGACACAAGTCAGGTAACAAGACTTGGCAACAAGCATGCCCCACATCTCTCTCACACCTCTCTCTAGCCCCTCACTTTTTAAGTACCTCGTTAGATTCACAGAGATAAATGAGAGTTCCAGAAACCCCTCGAATCAGGGCCCGCTCTTAGTGAACTCATTTGTCCAATAGTCATCCAGCCAGCTGTCATCTCTGGAAGCTGCCTCAGCTTTCCCTCAGCTCCTTTTCCATTACAGATCTCTGTGGGCCTTTACCCTACGGTTTCCTTTGCTCTTGTGGGCCCTGGAAGTTCTCAGGCCTTTGTGCCTTTAGATTTTGTGATTGGAGGTGTTTGGCCTGGTGTATCTATGTACTGTGTATGTGCAGTGCCCTCTGAGGCCAAAAGAGGGTGTCGTATTCCCTAGATCCTGATTTACTGACTTTCCCAAGTATATTGATATGGGAACCTGAACTTAGGTCCTCTGCAAGAGCAGCCAGTTCTTAACCTGACCAGCTCTCAGACCAAGCCTTGAGGCCAGGTGTCCTGCCCACGTCCCTCCTTGGGATTCATGTTGTCCACAAGACTAAAGGAAGGTGACAGCTTCCTGGGAGGAAGTACATGGGACAGAGCATCTGAAGGGCCAGGGCTCACTGATTAGCCAGGCTAACCTATGTGAGCTCCAGGTCCAGTGGGAGGCCCTGTCCTTAGAACCAAAGATGGAGAGTGACAGCCAATGGTGTACGTGGAAAACCCACACACAAGGGAGAAGGCTAGCCAGTGTGGCAGCACACATCTGGCCCCACATGCGGGAAGCTGAGGCAGAACTAAACAGCTATGCAGTTTTATGGCCATACTTAAAATGTAAGTAACTAGGAAGTCTGCTGCCTGTTGTGCAGCCCAGCACTCCATCCCCAGAAGCACGGAAAACAGGTTTGAGGATACAAGCTGTCATCCCAGCACCCCATAGTCTGAGGCAGGAAGTTTGAGAGTTCAAGGCCATCCAGGACAGCCAGGCCTACACAGAGAAAACCTGTCTTGAGAAACAAAAACAAAATAACAATAATAATAATAATAAATAGTAAAAAGAATGCTTGGGGTGGAGATCAGTAGTAGTGCCCTCAGAGTTTGGGGTTGGCAGGAACCACCGACAGGGCCAAGGTAACTCCTGGCAAATGAACCGACCCTGAGTTCTGAGTCGGGACTCAGAGGTGACACTTTGCAGATTCTGAGAGTCACTTTGATGGCAGTTGGGTAGGAAGAAAGAGTCAAGGAACCAAACAAATGTCCTGCCCAAACAGCAGTTTATCACTTTGAGGTCAGACTCCTGTGAGATGAAATCCCAGCTTCAAAGCTAGCTTTATGGGAAGGCTGTTCATGTCCTGAACCCCTTGTGCGGGGGCTATTTTAGGACCAAACAGGAAGCAGACAGTAAACAAACCTTCCACCAAAAATAATAGACCTAATATTTCGGCCTCTTATCAGATCTGGTGCCTTTCAAACATGGGCCTCCCACCCAGACTCAGTTTTTTTTTTTTCCTCAGTAAAAAGTTCCTAGGCGCAGAACAAATTGTATCAAGAGGTGAGACTGGAGGAAAAAAAATAGGGGGAAATGGAAATATGATCATTATCTCTTGTTTATTCCAGAGAAGTTCCATGATGGGGCAGCGCCCCACAGTGTGAACACGGTTCTGTAGGTTGGCGTTGGTTTGTTTTCTGGCTGACGGACAGGAACCTCATGCCCTCTTTCTCCATGTTTTCTGTTTTGTTTGAGGGTTGTGTAGCCTCTAGCTCTCCCATGAAGTGTGTCTTGAACTTCTGTCTACTGCAGCTGCCTAAGGTTTATCCTCATGTTTATGGAAAACACCTTGTGAGGGATGGTGATTTGGTTCAGTGGGTCTGGGATTCACATGATAGAGAAAACTGACTCAAAAGTTGTCCTCCGGCATCCATGTGCACACATGAGCTATGGCACATGCATGCATTCCAAATCAATCACTGTAATAATTTTTAAAATCTTTAAAGAAGAGAAAAACTACTAAATGTCTGTTTTGTGGGTGCCTGTCCTGGTATTTGGAGGCTAAGGAAAGTTTGGGGGTAGCCTAGGCTACATAGCAAGACCTTTTTTTTTTTTTTTCCAAGATTTATTTGTTATGTAAACAGTGTTCTTTCTATCTACACACCTGCAGACCAGACCCAACCTCATTATAGGTTGTTGTGAACTACTGTGTGATTGCTGGGAGTTGAACTCAGAACCTCTGGAAGAGCTGCCGATGCTCTTAACCACTAAGCCATCTCTCCAGCCCAAAAATTGTGTCTTAAAAAAAAACCCTCCCCATTAAAAACAGATGTGACTAACTTCTCTGGCTGCCTAAGAGGCAGAAACACTGACTCCAGCATTGACTCTGACATGGTGTGATTCTATGTTAACAAACACAGCCTAGAATCATCTCATTCAACCACAGCAGTTACAGCAGTGTATGTCCATGCCACCTCAGCCCTCGGGAGGTGAAGGCAGGGGAGTAAGGAGGGCCAGTCTGGGCTTCCCAAAAGACTGTCATACAACAATAAATAGAATGAATAACCAGAGATGGAGGCAGATGCCTTTGTCACAGTACATAGGAGACAGAAACAGGCAGATCTCCTTAAGTTAGGAGCTAGCCTGGTCTTCATAGCAGGGCTAACCAGGGTTATGTAATAAGACTCTGTCTCTAAATAAATCTCACTGGCCAGTGAGAAGGCTGAGTGGGTGAAGGTGATTGCTGCCAACCCTGAGGACCCATGTGGCAGATGGAGCTGGCTATGCATTATGTTAGTCTGGGTGTGGGGTGCATTCCTGTCACCCCATGCTCAGGAGACTGAAGAATAAGGCTCACCAACCTAGGCTATATGGTGAGACTGTCCATCCCTCTAGAAAAACTGGTTTTATATTGGGGGGGGGGTTGTTTTGTTTTGTTTTGTTTTGTTTTGTTTTTGAGACAGGGTCTCACAGTGACTATGCAGTTGTGGGTGACTTTGAACTCTGGGCCTCCACCTCTGAAGGGCTGGGGTGACAGCCTGTAACAGAAAGTGCTTTAAAAGGCTGAAAGAAGAAGCAAATGAGGTTAGTGGGGTTCAGGAGCAGGGGATGGGATCTCAGGTGGCAGAGGCTGGCGGGCCAGGGGTGCCACACCTTATACCATGTGCTATAGGATATATATATATATCCTATAGCACATATATATATATATATATATATATATATATATATTTTTTTTTTTTTTTTAAAGGGGAAAGCATGCAGATTAGTCATTTCAAAGTTACTGTCTTTACAAACCAGAAAGAAACAATAGAAAAACCTGGGCTTTAGAGGCCTGGCTTCTGTAGGTGGCCTCTTTTGTCTGAGCCTCAAGACTGGAGGGACTCTCTTTGTCATGTCAAATGAGCTGCTCAGTTTAGATCCTCATTCTTCCCAAGGTCAGAGAACCAGTCGGTTCTGGCTCACAGCCTGACCTCTTGGGACCCAGAACAACAGAACAGCATAAAGCAACACAATGGTACCTGTAAATTTACTTCATAACTCTTCTTCCTGGGTGAGGCCTGGACACATTGAGAAGCATGCTGGTTATGACTTTTTTAAACAGTCTCATGTAGCTCAGGCTAGCCCTAGTATGCTACATAGCCATGGATCATTTTGAACGCAGATCTTCCTGCTTCTATTTCCCTTGTACTAGGATGACATGGATATGCCACCTGGTTGATGTTGGGGGTGGAACCCAGGACCAGGTGCATACTGGGAAAGGGTGCTACCCACTGAGCCACAGCCCCAGAGCAGTGCTTGTTCAGGAGTCTTCAGATTTCTGTATCTAGCAGGCAGTTAAAGGTTTTGAAGTAGGAGGAGTGTGATCCCATCTCATCAGGACATTCCCTTAAGTCCAGGAGTTTGAGACCCAAGAGAGCAACACTGGGACTCTACCTTCAGCATAACACAACATCCAGCCAGGGCTGGCAAGATGGCTCCCACAGTCTCCGGCTCCTGCTGCCTAGCTTAAAGACCTGAGTTCCATCTCCAGGCCCCATGGGGTGTAAAGGAAGCTGGTTGTCCTTGACCTCCTCAATGAATGAACCAAGGAATGAATAAACAAGTAAATGGAAATAAATTCCCAGAACTCAGCAGTCACAATAGACCCTCATTGTTTTTCCTCTCAGGTCACCTGACAAGTCTGCTCTCCTACAGAGAGTGTTTCCTCCAGCCTCCCCCCCCCCAGGACTTCAGCCTGGGGGCACTCTGACTTCTTGGGGTCCATTATTTTAATAGCCTAATACCAAAGGGATAGCACAGGGAATGAGGAGTTCAAGGCCTCTCTCAATTACAAAGTAAGTCAGAGGCCAGCCTGGGCTGAGGGATATGGTGCCCAAACAGCAGGAAACGGGCCAGCTTGATGGCTCAGCAGGCAAAGCAGGTTGCAGTTAAGCCCAGTGACCCAAGTGTGATCCTGTGGACGTCCATGGTGGAAAGGGAATGGACTCCAGCCGGTCATCCTCTGCCTTTTACTTATGCATGTAAGTGTGCACAGGATAAATGTGAAAAACAATCCACATCCTGTGTGTATGTGAAATTCAAACTAATCCATCAAGGTGCATCTCAAGTGCAGGGCACACATGTGTGTGTGTGTGTGTGTGTGTGTGTGTGTGTGTGTGTGTGCGCGCGCGCCTGGAGATGCTGGGTTTCACCCCCATCACCTCCTACAAAGGTACAGAGACCCCAAGACACTAATAAGTAACACACCCAGAAAATAAGCAAGCCAGCAAATAGAATGTGTGTGTGTACATGTGTGTGTGCTTATGTGTGTGTGTCTGTGTTTATAGTGTGTGTAGTAAGAGAACCAGTGTTCTATGATGTGAGTGGCATTGACCTTTGTTGTAAAGACAAAGGGCAGATTCCCCACCACAGAAGTCCCTCCAAGAAGGACACAGTGCAAATGTACAGCCATAAACACCAGCCAGCTTCAAAGGAAGTGACAGCTGATGGGCGGCGGGAGTTCCAGACTTCTGTCCCAGTTCTAGATCCTGAGATAGGATGTCCCCTCCCTCCACCTAGGGCTGCTCACATGGCACCCACTGCTGTCACTTCCCTCAGGGAGTGTAGGGTCAGAGGACTCCTTTCAGGGGCTACTCTCTCCTCCAGTGTGTGAGTCTGGGATAAACCTCAGTGCTGTCTTGATACCAAATACTTCTACCCCATGAGCCCTCATCAGCCTTATCATGACGCTTTCTAACATATTTGTGATAGACTTGGATCACATTCATCCTCATTACCCTCTCCTGCCCCTACTTCTGTTGATCCCCTTTATTAGGGGTGATTCCCACGCCCATCCAGATCCCCTTTGTTGTGCACATGCACTTGTGTGTACATTTGCAGGCATGTGTGTGTGTGTATGTGAGAGAGAGACAGAGAGAGGCCCAAAGGGCTGAAGAAAATGTCTCTCCCTCCCTATGCTCTCTCCCTCTCATGCTCAGGGATGGGCAGTCCTCCTGGACCCTCTCTCTAATGAGTCATATCTGCAAGACACCATGAAACAGGGTCTCACTTTATAGACCAGTAGACCAGGCTGGCCTCAAATTTGAGATCCACATGCCCAGGCACTGGGATCTAAGGCTACCATGCCTACCTGAGAATTTGACACTAATAGAAACTGAATGGGGTTGACATGGGAGGACCCTGCCTGCTGCTCTCTGGGTGCAGGCTTCTGGGTGTTGGAGACCAATGATGCTCAGTGTCCTGGGATCTGACAATTCATATGACCCAGTACCCTCGAGATTGGGATGTCTAAAACCAGGATGCTAACTTTAAAGACTGAGTCTGGACCAGGAGACTTCCCTCTCAGGGCACAGAGACCACTGCCCTTGTGTAGCATGGCTAGGCAACATCATAGCTAGTCACAACTTCCACGGAGGTTATTTTTGTAGCTGACAATGAGACTTACGGAAAGTGGCTTGGCACTGGGACTTAGAAAGTGCCTGCCTTGGAACACATAAGCCCCCGGAGCCCATGGCCTTTCCAGAGCTTGGCCCAGACAATCACTCTAAGAGCTGCTCTGCAACTAGACTGGTTCTGCCTCTGAGCTCTGGTCATTGGCTGTACCTGCCCATCCACTCTTTTGTCTTCCCAAACTGGATCATGCTTCCCCAATCCATCAGAGCACAGATTCCAAAAGACATCGTGTACACACACAAACATACAAGCTGGAACAGTTGCAGGGATGCTCTGCTTTTGTTGTTTGCTGGTGGGAACAACCTGCCACTGTAGCCACCAGCTTCTGAGATGACAAGTCTTCCTTCACAGACTCTGTGATGACTCAGAATGATCCTCAGAGCCCTTGGCAATATAGCCCGAGTCACCCCGAGGCCACGCTGAGGAAATGAAGCATCAGGATGTGTTTGAGGTTTTGGGGTTCAACTGAAGCGCTCTGGGAATATGGAGAGTTTTGTTCCCAGAGCCCAAGTGAATGCCTCTGACTGTGTTAAAGCCAGACAGGGACACATTCGCCTCTAGCTCCTTGTCCCAGGAGCCCCTCTTTATTCTGGAATACCACAGAATATAAGGGCTCTGGTTGCTGAGTTTATTATCTTGATCTTGGGACGGGACAGTCTCCAAAAGGCCAACCTAAGGGTAGGTTGAAAGCAAGGCTGATTGAGGTGCGGGGCAGTTGGAGATGTACCATAGCAGGCTGCATAGGAGCCTGCTAAGCAGAGCAGCTTCTGCTCCTCTGCTCCTCGTGGAAAAAAGTATTTCTTGGCTGGCAGTGATAATTCATTCTCAGATGCAAACAACCAGCCAGCAGTCTGCAGCACCAGGACACTGGTGCTCCCACAGGACTCTGATGTGCTCTCCACACTGAATCCAGCAGCATCTTGGCTTTGATATCAGAAATTCTGTCATCCCAGGAATTCTTGGATGCTGAGTTTCTCTGTCTCTTTCAAGGACAAAGCCACAATGATAGGACATGCTACTGTGTCTCCTCTGTTGGTATCACGTGGTCATGACTCCTTCCGCTGATGTGCCTTGGCTAGCACAGGCAGCAGAGCCCTCATGGGAACCAGAGCGGGTTTCCCAGATGAGGGATGCAGAGCCAGTCATGGATTCGGGGAAGGGCTATGTGGTGTAAGGAGCAGTTCACAGCGAAGTGGTGCTGGGGAAGACAGAAGGAAGGGTTAGATGGGAAGTAACTGCCCTAGGAGGCTTAAGGAGTGAAAGGCAGGAATATAGAATGAAGGCCTTTCTTCCCTGTTCTGAAGCCCCAAACTCTACTGCCTAGACACGCCCCCAGCCCCTCTCTGGAGGATCCTAGGCAGGTCTCCACCTTGAGCCACGCCCCCAGCCCCTCACTAGGGGATCCTAGGCGGGGCTCCACCCTGAGCCATGCCCCAGCCACTGCCCCTGACTTTTTCTTTAAGACAGGGGGCCCTGTTATTCTATCCAGGCTGTTCTAGAACATGTGATCCTCCTGCCTCAGTGTTTCGAGTCTAGGAGAACAGGTACCACAGCATCATGAGAACCTTTATTCCTTCATCAGTTCCCCCAGTGGCATGTGGTCCTGATCTTTTGAGGTATCCAGACCACAGCTTACCAGGTGAGGGCAAGAGGGCTAGGTGCAGACAGCATTTTCTCCACCACAGGCCGCTCCGAGTTCTAGCAGCCTTGACTGCTGCTAATCTGCAAGTTCCGGGTGGCACCCAGAAACTAGGTCACTGTCCAGGTCCTCCGACACCCCACTAGCTGTCACCCCATTTCATAGAAGAGGAAGCCAAGGGCTAGAGTGTGGCGGGACCCAGCTGACACTGAAGTCGCCTGGTGTGAATCCGCAGACGGCTTCATCAGCTTCTTTATATATACTATTGCTTGTCTGCTTGCTACTGAGTCTTTGGAGCCCAGGCTGCCTTCAAACCCACCCTGAGGTGACTGACATCCTGAACCCCTTAAGTGTTGCTTCTGATTCTGGAGAGCTGGAATTACAGGTCAAATACATGATGTGCTGCTGGAGATGGACCCCAGGGCCTCATGCTCGGCACTACCCACTTAGACAGTGAAGACCTTATTCATTTCTTCTTTTTAACGTCTTTTGGTACAGGGTGAAAGGTGTTAATCCCCAGGCAGTTGGCTTGGAAGTATGGCTCCAGCCTTTAGAAAATAGTCGTGTTGTTTTTAACTTTTTATGCCTAAGGGGCTGGAGAGATGGCTCAGTGGTTAAAGCCACACACTGCTTTTACAGACCACCCACACGGGGCAGCTCACAGCCACCTGTACACACCCAGCACCGAGCACGTACTTTCATAGACACACATCTGTGCATAAATACATATTTTTAATTTTAAAAATTTAAAATTTTGAGACAGAGTCTCATTAAACTGTCCAGGCAGGGGGTTGGAATTGTGATCCTCCTGCCTCAGCTTCCTGAGTAAACAATGTGATTAGTTGACACCACCACACTCAGCGACAAATTTACTTTTTATGTGACTCAATACAGACAGGTTTTCATGTAGCTGAGGCTGGACTTGAACTCCTCATTTTCTGGCCTTAGTTTCCCCAAAGCTGTGATGACAGGTATGCACCCCTGTGCCTGCTAAGCATATTGTGACACATTGGGTGTGTGGTACGGTACTTGGCTTTGATGCTGGGAGGCCAGCCTGGTTTACATAAGGAGTTCCAGGCTGCCCAGGACTATATTTATTTAGTTCACTACAAAACCAACCAAGCAAAACCCAACCTCCACTTATAGGCACTCCTGGGAGAAGCACATTGGCAGTGACGGGAAGTAGAATTGTGGGCATCTGAGGCTGGCGAAGGGGTAGAGGGAGTGTATCTGGACAGAAGGCCAAACACAATGACACATGATTATCACCTTAGTGCTCAGGAGGATCAGCAGTTCAAGACCATTCTCCTTTATACAGTGAGTTCAAGCCTAGCCTAGGGTATGTGAAAGCTTTTCAAAAAAAAAAAAAAAAAAAAAAAAAAGGCTGAGTGTGGTGGCTCACGCCTTTAATCTAGTGCCAAGGAGGCAGAGGCAGCCATATCTCTGTGAGTTCAAGAGTTCAAGGCCAAGGCCTTCTGATCTATAGAGCAAGTTCTAGGACAGCCAGGGCTTCACAGAGAAACCCTGTCTTGAAGAAAAGAAGGAGGAGGAGGAGGAGCAGGAGGAGAAGAAAAGAAGAAGCGGCAGCAGCGTAGTTTCAGTTTGGAAGTGAGAAAGTTACAGAGATGGAAGGCAGTGGTGGTTGTGTAATTAGCTCAGTGCACTGAAATGTTCATTTGAGAATGATTCTGGGACTGAAGGTCTTCGGAAGCCCTGGGTACTTCACCAGCATCACAAGAGTAAGGAAAGTTTTATGTTAGGGGTTTTTAACCACAAAAAGAAAGAAAAGCAGGTTGCAGGTACATGCCTGTTGTCCAGCTACCAATAGGCTGAGGCAGAAGGAGTTCAAGACCAGCGTCACCATAGGACTCAACACTGCCCTGGCTGCTCGAATAAAGAGAGACAGAATGCAGGTCCATCTGAGGACTGGAAATTCGCAGGCTCTGAGAAATGAGGCAGCACTTTCTGGACCTCAGTTAGTAGCCAGCCCCACCACCACCCTGCACAAATGGGACACACACACACAAGTAAAAATAGTTTATTTAAAAATGAAAAAGTTGGGGTGTGGCTCAAGGGTGGGAGCCCTGCCTAGAATCCCCCAGTGAGGGGCTGGGGACGTGGCTCAGGGTGGAGCCCTGCCTAGCTTGGATGGGTGATATCTACAATACAAAAAAAAAAAAAAAAAAAAGCATAAAAGCTGGAAATGGTGGAGGGATTTCCTTTGCAAGTTTGTGGAAGTAGCTCCCTGTGCTAGCAGGAACTCTGCCTAGTATGATACACCTATAGAGTCCCAGTTCAGAACCAACAAGGTCTGCTCCCCAAAAATCTAGCGTACATAATAACCCTTTGATACACAAAGGGAAGGGTGTGATGGGTCAGAGGGAAAAGGAGAGGTCTCTCCCAGCTAAAGTCATTGCAGAAGAACCCCTCACTGGACAGAAAGCTGATGGTCTCTCTCCTGATCCCTCCATGGCTCCTTATTGCTACCCCCTTCTGCAGCCCTGGCTTATTCCTTTCCCTTGGAATACATTCCTGCTGGGCTGCACTCCACCCTCAAGCACAGATCTCTGCTCTGAATGTGGATGGGGAGACCCCTCAAAGACAGAAACTGTAAGA
The DNA here is from genome assembly GCA_033318265.1 of Phyllotis vaccarum. Lineage (NCBI taxonomy): Eukaryota > Metazoa > Chordata > Mammalia > Rodentia > Cricetidae > Phyllotis > Phyllotis vaccarum. The sequence goes on along the minus strand of JARWLC010000002.1, from coordinate 176,231,885 downwards.
CTCACTGTAAGCAGGTGACAGGGGCAAAGGTTCTGGTGTGAGAGATCAAGAGCCATTATTGTATCAGATGCAAGGTCATGGGGGACAGAGCAGGGATCCCGGAGACTGGGAAATTCAAACACCTGTGAGGGGAGTCAATGAGCAGGGTGGTCCCAGTGAGCCCCAGTAGTGGGTCTGGCTGTTGGGATATGTAGGTTTCTGCATTCCTGGGCAGAGAGTCCTTTGGCCATTCCTAGCTTTGGACTATTTGGACAGCTCAGTCCAGAATATGAGTTGGCAGGTGTTTCCTGGGCCTGTATCTAGGGATGAGATCTCAGAGTCACACATTGTAGTCTTGTCTTTTGGGAATGCTCTGAGGCCTTAGATGTCTAATTTCAGTGCCATGGGACTCAAGGCTGATTCTCCTTGGCCTGGCCTGGCCTGGCCTGGTACATTTTCCTGCAAAGTGCATTTCTGCTGGATGTTCGGCGTCTGGCAAAAGCACACAGGGGTGGGAATGGGTCAGCAAGATGGATCTGTGGGAAGAGGAGCTTGCAGCCAAACCTACAGAGAGATGCAGAGAGACAAGTATAACAAACAGATAAAATATAGGGGAGACCAGGTGTGGTGGTGTATACTTGACAGCCCAACACTTAGAACGCTGTGGCAGGATGGGGATGGCACATTTACATAGTGACATCATGTCTTCAAAACCCACTGGTCCTAGAGAGATAGATTAGCAGTTCCAGGTGCTCCTCAGAGAATCCAGGTGTGGTTCCCAGCACCCGCATAGCAGATCACAACTGTCTCTAACTCCAGGTCCAGGGGATCTGATACACTCTTCTGCCTTATGAGGACCATGTCTTCACATGTTGTAGAATAATTTTTTTTGTACACTGTGAAGATGTGTCACTTGGATTGGTTTAATAAAAGACTGAACAGCCAATAGCTAGATAGGATTTGGGGGGCAGAGAAGACACTGGGAAGCAGAAGGGAGGCTACGAGAGACAAGCAAGACATTCAGGAAATTTAATAGTCATGAGCCATATGGCAACACGTAGATGAATAGAAATGGGTTCATTTAAGTTATAAGAGCAAGTTAGAAACAAACCTAAGCTATTGGCCAAGAGTTCATAATTAATAACAACTCTTTGTGTCATTATTGAGACAATGGTTTTGACAAAAATGTCAGACTACAAATGGTATCCAATGTGGGGCCATGTATTTCCATATAAAAACCAAGAAAGCTTTAAAAAGATTCCAAACACATAAAAACAGCCAAATGTGGCTTCCTAGTCCTGCGATCTCTCATGCAGGCCACAGTACAGAGCTGCCTCTCTTAGACACTGTCTGCAGGTTCAATCCACCAGCATGACATGAGCTAAGATGTGATGTTTTTTAAGATTTTGCTCATGCAGACAGAAAAGGTTACAGATATGCAGTAAAGTTGGTTCAGATAGAAAAAACCTCTAGACAGGTTACAGTGTGTTTTAAAGGTGTGTATGCTTAAGAAAGAAAGGAAAATAAGTATAGACAGTCATAGAAAAAAATAGTTTATAAGTAGTTAAAAAAAAAAAGAATAGGCCACATAGATATGGGAATACACAGGGAGTCTGGATCCCATATAGTGTTGTGTTGACATTAAATGTTTTAATTGTTGATAAATACACAAAACCTGCTGAGAGACATTAGATTATGAAAACTACTATATTTTTTAAATGTCTTAACTGCAAAATGGAAGTAAGAAAAGTATGTTGTGTTGGGAAAGAGACTATGATTTTGTTTCCACAGAAAACAAAAAGCTGTGGATTTATTCAAGATTGATAGATCAGATTTGATAGGGGGAGACCCTGAAAATCCTGGCTATAGACATAAAGAGGTAAATCTAGAAGAACTATAAGACAGGTGACATATATTTCACCTGCTCAAACATAACATAAAAAAATCATCTTTGGCTGGCTTGTGAGCAACACATAGTCCATACCTGTGTTAATCAGATATGTATGTCACCTTTGAAAGTTTGTGTTTTCAGAGCAAGGGAACCAGACACCAATGAAAATGGATGGCCCAGGTGATCCGGTCTCTCTGCCTGCAATTTCCCAAGTTCTGCATTCAGAACAGCTTCAAGGCTGCTGGATCAGATGGTCCAGCCTCACAGACTAGTCTAGCAGGACTTGACCATTATCCTAATTTTCTCAGGGTCCCCCAAAGATTCCATTATTCACTGACAACAGGATGCAGTCTAAAGAACATATCTCCCACATTCTCAAGAGATGGGGTAAAATTTTTTTGGTCATTTGGTGGGTTATGGATGTCTGTCATTGTGTAGGGGTGTTGGTTACAAATTGTCACTGGCCATAGGGAGGAAAAAAACTGAACAAAGATTAGATTTGGGGCTCTCATTATGAAAAGAAAAGGGGGTACATAGAAATGATAAGATAAAAAGGTAGGTTATTATACCTACTTTCAAACTAAAAAAAAAGCCCATTAGTCTCAAATACTATACATGGATATGGATTTTTATATGTTGATACAAATTTAAGGTTATTTTTGTTATACTGTATCTATGTTTCTACTCTTTTATAAGTTTTTTGTTTATTAATACAAATTTAAAGTTATTTTGTTATACTGTATTATATGTTTCTGTTTTTTATTTAAAGTATTGCACATATGCAGCTCATTTAAAAATGTAATGTAAGCCAGGCAGTGGTGGCACACATCTTTAATCCCAACACTAGGGGGGCAAAGGCAGACAGATCTCTATGAGTTCTGATCTGCAGAGCAAGTTCCAGGACAGGCTTCTAAGCTACATAGAGAAACCCTGTCTTAAACAAACAAATATAATGAAAAGTTCTAGTCCTTGAAAGCTATTTAGGATGAATAAAGACATGTTACTAGTTAGTAATCTACAATCATCAAATTTATAGTCAGGTATATTTTCAAGGGCAATCAGAGACATTTTATACTTCAGAGACCTACAGAATATGACATTTTAATGTTCTAATAGCATAGTGCTTTTCATGACAGTAAGATACATCTGCTCCTGGTATCATTAATCTGTTTCAGAGAAGATGATGGGCAGCAAAGAACCTTCATATGGAGTTTGGGTTTTTGTAGAAAAAAAAAAACTAACCATTTGGGCAAGAAACTGCCCTTGACTGCTCACAGTTGTTGTCCAAACTGCATAAGCAGGACACAAAAGAAAACCACCGCAGAACTTTGCCAAGGCAGGGTAAGACAGTTCTTCACCAATTCCTGCTTCACAGAAAAGTCAGTCACATATTGTAGGCCTGTGGGTGGAGTATGAATGCCCCAGTGTGGCAGAGGAACCTTGGGTGACTGTGTATTTCTTGGTCTCTGTCATTTCTTAGTTTTGGAAGTGGCTTGCTCTGTACTTCCTGTTTACTCAGGTTGATTATATCCTTCTGGGGTCTTTGATAGAATTGAAAGCTAAATAGTTATAGTTTTTCTTCGTTATGATAAAAGATAAATTAGGTACAAAACTTTGGACTCATCAAGAGAGGATAGATAATGGAATGTTTTCCTCTAAATTTGCCAAATACAAATGGACTAGACATTGTAAATGTAACTCTTATCTGATTATTGTTCTTATTATATATACTTTTTACTGTGTTCGAGTTAAAACCTTTTCTTTTTATTTAGACAAAAAGGAAATGTTGTGGAATAGTCTTTTTGTACACTATGAAGATTTGACACTTGGATTGGCTTAATAAGCTAAATAGCCAATAGCTAAGCAGGATTTTCGGGGCAGGAAGGACTTTGGGAAGAAGGTGAAAATGTTGGGGAAATGGGAATAAACAAGACATTCAGAAGGAGAGGTAACAGCCATGAGCCACATAGCAGCACATAAATGAACAGAAATGGGTTAATTTGAGTTGCAACAGCTAGTTGAAAACAAGCCTAAGATGTTGGCTGAGATTTATAATTAAATAATAAGTCTCTGTATAATTGTTGGGGAGCTGACAGTCCCGATGAAAAAGTCAACCACACACACACACACACACACACACACACACACACACACACACACACACACACATACCTTTAATCTCAGGACTCAAGAGGCAGAGGCAGGTGAGTCCCTGGAGTTGGAGGCCAGCCTAGTCTACAGAGTGAGTTTTAGGACAGCCAAGTCTACACAGAGAAACCCTAACTCCACGTAAGTAAGTAAAATGTGGGGTATTTACATTGTCTTAGGCTTGCAGAAAGGGTAGGAAGTTGATATGTTGAGGATTCTAGAGTGACTGCACCACAAGGAATCTGGAGGGGCCACAAGTAGGTCTGAGTTGGTCAGTAACATGATGGGCATTTGGCACACAGGCTCTAGGCAGGGGCTGGAAGCTCAGACAGTCTGGGTCACTCCTGATTGTTGATGATGGTGGCAGGGGACAGGGGCGGGGGGGTGGATGAGGTCTCAGGAGTAAGTGCTAAGTGGATGAAGTGAACAGGCAGAGAAGGAGAGGCCTGTCATGTCAGTACCTGGGAGGCTCCGGAGGGATGAATGGGTCTGAGGCTAGCCCAAGTTACATAGTAAGACCTTGTCTATAAAAGAAAGCAAGGAGGGGGGAAGGATTTAGAAGCAGCTGGCTTAGACCTCTCTGTGTAGCTAGAGATGGCCCTGAACGTTCTGCCTCTACCTACCAAGTGTTGGGACAAGTGTATGTCATCATACTCGGCCCTTCTGGTTGTTTTAAGACAGGTTCCAAAGCCAAGACTCACTTTGAACTTGCAGTGAACCTTCTGCTTTAGCCACCAGGCATCAGTCATTCATCAGTAGGTCAAGTCATGACAGGTTCACTCCTAGCCCTCAGCATCCCATAGGACCCCTAAGAGATAGGAGATGTGACCTGGTAATTGGGGTGTGGGACCGAGTGAGGGACCAGGGTGGAGGACTGGGTGAGAAACTAGGTGTGGGGCCTGGGTGAAGGACCAAGGTGGGGACCAGGTGAGGGACCAAGAACTGATGGGGGACCGGGGCTCTGCTCAATATTCAGGTCATAGATGTGACCTAGAGCACCCTGTCAATCAAGCTGAGATGGAGACACCCTGGTGCAGATAGGCACAGGGGGACCAGAGCCTCACACTACCTGTGTCTTGGTAAGCCAGCTTTGAGCTGTGAGGTGACTCTGCAGAGCTGACAGGCTCCTTACTAGTCAGGGACAACTTTTGACAACATCCCAAAGGTACCCCATAAAGACAAGGAAACAGTGGGAACTCTCCGGGGTTCTATCTCCATCACTGTATCCAGCTAGAGGCAAAAGCCTCTCAAGGTCTTCATCCCCTCTCCCCTATCTCCCCTGTGACCCCTGCTCTGGGGACCATATGAAGTCCAGCCCTAGACCTCACAGGGGTTGTTTTGCAGGGCCCCTCTATCCATAGTGCAGTCCATGGGCTCTCACATGTTTGCTATAAATCGGTGCAGTGGGGCTGGGGACATGGCTCGGAAGTGAAAGCAGAGAGCAGCTGATGCCCTTACCCATATAAATGTACTGTGGGTGTGGAATTCCAGGCTCAGAAAGCAGAGATGGAATGCCCAGAGCAAGCTGGCCAGCTAGACTAGCCACATGGGTGAGCTCCTGGTTTGATTTAGAGACCCTGCCTCATCCTGCCATCAGCCTCAGGCCTCCACATGGACCTGCACACAGGTTACTTAGAATACTTTACACATTGTAAACATAGTGTGCACTGCTATGTTACTTAGAAACTAGAAGGAACACAAGAGACCCACTGTACCCTAGCATCTATTTGCATAAGCACCATTAGAATATCTAAAAAAAGAAATATTGTACAGCCATGAATAACAGGGGAAAGGTATGTGATGAAAACTGTATCACTCTGGAGAGAATAAAGGCTACACTAATAAGCTTTGTGAAAGCAATTCAACCATGAACCAGGCATCCCCACAGACAAAACAAGAAAGTTTGGGTGAGGTGGGCTATAGAATGGAAGGGCTTTTTTTAATAGCTAACATTTTATTTATTACATTTTAATATAATTATTTTGTGAGGATGTGGGAGTGGTACATGTACAATGGTGCAGATGTAGAGGTCAGGGGGCAACTGTGGAATTTTTGCTATTCCAATTGTGTGGGTGGGCCACAGGGATGGCAGGTCTGCCTTGGCAGAAATCCCGTTTATCACCTTCACCCACTGAGCCATCTTGCCAAGCCTTGACCTTTAACGTTTTCTACAAGGCCATGGATGGCCCTGCCTGGTGCACAGGCCTTTAGTCCCAGCACTCTGGAGGGACTGGCAGGCGTGTCTCTGAGTTCCAGGCCAGTCTGGGCTACATGGAGAAAGCCTGTCTCAAACAAAACAGAAAACAGATATGAACAAGGCTGTGGGTAGCTTTTCTGGAGGGAGGAAAATGGTCTGGAGCCCCATCTCTTCCCAGAATTCCCAAGAATGGTAACAGGTTTCCTCACGCCCCTCCAGGTCACCTCTTTTTCAGCATGACTCACAGTTGAGGCCTGAAGGCATCTCTGTGGTAGGCAAGGGATGCCCCGTGTGTATCAGATGCCAGCTATAGCCTTATGAGCAATGATCATAAAATGGGGTCCTCTCCAGGTCCAAATCCAGAATACACATGACTACAAGTTGACGTTTGTCTGCTACAAGTTGACATTTGTCTGAGAGGGACAGAAGAATGAATGAAGGCAGGATGCTCTGGGTTAGTCATGGGGCATACCCCTGTGTAAACTCATTGCTGGAGGAGCATCTGACAATCTCACACAGTAAGCAGTCCCAAAGCATCTGTGGCTTCTCAGCTGGCCTCCAAGAGACAGCTAGAGGTGTTCTCTAGGAACAAAATTGGCTATACCCTAGGCTGGAAACAGCAACATTTTAGTATGAGGCCAGCCTGGGCTACCTAAGAGAAAAAAATAAGAAAACTAGCTCAAGGCTCTAGTTTCAGGGAAGGCTGAAGGGCTGTGCTGGTAGCTATTTACATCTGAAGGGCTCAGGGTGTGGCATAGAGGCAAAGCACTCTCTAGCCAGCAAAGCAAAGCAAACCAACAAAAACCAGATGATGGGGGGAGGGGAACAGTGGTGGCCCAAGCCTTCCTTTATTAACCCCAGCACTCTAAGAGGCAAGTGGATCTCTGGGAGTTCAAGGCTAGCCAGGGCTACCCAGTGAAACTTAATCTTCGGTGGTGGTGTTGGGGGGGGGGGGTTTAAATAATGATTGCCTAGTAGTGTAGTTCTAGGGCCATGATCCTGGCACTCAAATCCTTCGGGAGCGCTTCCCTCCTTTCCAGCCAAGTTCTGAGCGAGAGCCCGTGCAAGGCTGAGGGGCCGTGGAGGCTGGGAGTTTTGCAGAAGTGGGTTCACGAAGGGCACAAAGAGCTCACCCACCCTCTCTGCTGCGGAAGTATTTACTCTCGAAATGTGAATCACATTATCACCCTCATTTCTGCTTTTCACAGATTACCAAAGAGTTGTCAGCTGTTTCCCGGGCAAGCGTGGCCCCAGGGAGGGGGGGATGGAGAGGAAATCCCGCCTCTGTTGCAACTAGGGTGAAGTGCGCTATTGGGCTCTGCCTAAGGGCTATTTTCACTTTCTGGAAGTAACTTGGGCAATTGTCAGTAACCATGGTTACTGGGGCCCAGCCGGGAGTCTTCCAGGCACCTGCTAATGGTGAGGTCTGCCTCCAGGCGTTGTAGGAAGACCTCCGCTTCTCAAACACAGGTGGGTGACTGCAAAACCACTGCTCAGAACGGGGCATGGGTACACCTCATCCCAGCCTGTCCAAAAATCAAAGCCAGGAGTCACGTGTCACCATGCTCACGAGCCCTTAGATCAAAACCTCTACTTCGAGACCTTGACTCTTGAGACAAAATAGGGACAGTGTGAGCGAACTCTGCTGGGTAAGGCACTTGACTCTTAACCTTGAGGACCTTGAATCCCCCGACCTACAAAGGAGAGCGACTTTAAAGCTGTTTGCTGGCCTCCACATTGCACACCGCAACAAGTTCAACCTTCCAAAACAAAAATAAATGTAGTAAAAACATTCCTATAAAAATATCAACACTTTGAGAGGCAGAGGCAGGGGAATCGGCATTTGCAACTAGCCTGGTCTACCTACTAAGACCCTGCTTCCAAAAATAAAAGTTTAAAAAAGTAACTAACATACTCCTTAAGTTTAGCTAAAACCTCAGAAGTTACCAGGAAAAGGTTTTTAATTTTCCTTCCCTCCAACTTAGAGAGGACCACATCAGTAGGACCAACACTTTTCCCAGCTCTGGGGAACAAGGGGGCAAATTATGGCTCAAAGTAGCTGCCTTAAAATAACCTGCCCTCAATCCTAAAATGCCTTGTTTACATTTATAGAGAACCCACAGGACCTGGCAGCTGGGGGCTGCAGCTGGCGACCTTGGACACTTGGCCACTGGCGCCGCTCTCTACCCCCCTCCCCTGCCACACACACCACTGATTCTTCCATAGATCCAAAACTTTAATTAAAAAACACCAAGTTTTATAAAAATGAAGCAGGCGAGAAAGATGCCATCGTCTCCCTTATAGTATTACAATCTACCAATCACATATATATACAATATCATAAAAAAAACGACGCGGGTGACAGTACACTCTAAGGCCATTTCTCACAAGGCATCTAGCCTCGATCCTCTAGTGGGGACCCGAGGGGAATAATTATTGCACCATTTTGAAAACATTCGTCACAGGCTCCTGTGTCTTTCCTCGGGGCCTTCAGTCAGGTTGAGGGGACAGAACTGGTGGCAGTCATTGTCCTGTAACCACTGCCCGGCCCAGTCCTCAGGGTCCAATAAATAGCAGTCAGTTTGCAAAGGGACACAGTGCCCGGCACGTGGGACCCGCCACGGCCGAACATGGGGTAGCCGGGTCAGCTACATATGTCGCTTCATGTGCAGGGCCAGGTGGTCGGACCTGGAGAAGGCCCGGTCGCACAAGTGACACTGGAAGGGCCGGTGACCTGTGTGCTTGCGGTAGTGGCGGGTAAGTTCGTCTGAGCGCGCGAACTTCCAGCCGCACCCGTCCCAGTTGCAATGATAAGGCTTCTCACCTGCGGGGGAGGGAACGACAGTCAGATTCCCCGAAAGCTTAGTTCAGGCGCCCAGCACCCACTGGCACCCGCCCCTCCTCCTCATCTCCAGCCATATTCATTATAGACCGAGAAACTAGTCTTCTCCGTCTCCCCAAGAGGCTCAGGAGCGCCTGTCCCCTAACATTCTGAGATTAACCATAGAGCACTAAATTCCTGATCCATCTGCCCATCGCCACTGTGCCAATTACATGAAGGGCTGGGAATGAAAATCGTATCCCCCCAAAGGTGGCCCTAAGCCTGCACTGCTCCTAAAATCTTAAAACCTGAGTTCCCCTAGCCAACCTGTTAATCTGCCACGCCCCCCGCCAGGACCAGAGGTGGGGGCAGTATACACCGTCTCCCTTCGGGAGGGCGGACCGGGTCTCCTGTAGCCTAGCCTGGCCCTGAACTCGAGGCGATTCCCCTGCCGCGGCTCCCCCCCCCCCGCCTCTGCCGTGAGCCCACCTGTGTGGGTGCGCAAGTGCGCCTTTAGGTGAGAACTCTTGGTGTAGGTCTTGCCGCAGTTGGCGTAACTGCAAGTGTGCGTTGCTGCGCGCTTGCGGGGCCAGGAGCGGCGGCCGCGCTTGGGCTTGGCATCCAGCAGCTCCAGCGGGGACGAGGGTGGCGTGAGGAGACCGCGGGTGGCGGGGGGAGGTAGGCCCAGGGCGGCGGCTGCGGCGGCCGCGTCGTCGAAAAGACCGAAGGCGCCGGGCGCAGGTGGCCCGTAGTGCAGCGCGGGACCCGGGCCGCCGAAGCCGGGGGCGAAGGGAGGCGAGAACGGGTTGCGAGGACCCGGCGCGGGGAGGCGCGTCGGGCCGTCGGGGCTGAGCGGAGGCGTGTCCGGGGGCGGCGGGGGACGGCCGGCGGGACCCCGCATACATGCACCTGCCGCTCCCGGGGCGCCCTCGAGCTTTAGCCCGCGCGGCCCGCGGGTCAGGCTGGGCGCGCAGCCGTAGCCGCCGCCGTCCACCTCGGGAGGCTCGGCCTTCACCAGCCTCCCCGGGGGCGCGAGGAGGAAGCGGCCGTGCAAAGCGGGCCCGGGAGGTGCATCCATCTCGGGGCGCAGCAGCTCGGTTCCCAGGCCCGCCGCCGGGGTGCCGTAGGGCGGCGGCGCGCCCGGTTCCGGATAGTAGAAAGCAGGCGGCGGGGGCTGTGGAGGCGGCTCGGGAGGGTTCTCGGCTCCCAGGCCGTCCAGTCCCATGGACAGAATGAAGTCGAGTACGCTGTTGAGGTCTTCATCGGTGCCACCTGCCTCGGGCTCGTTGCGCGGCCAGCGCTGCGGGAGACAGGGCGCGGGGTGTGAGTGCGGGGGCCACCTTCTGCTTGTTCCCCGGCACCCCAAGATCTAACTTAACTCCCAGGCGTCCGGGGTCTGTCTGCACCCGGTGTTCCCCATCCCTTACATGTGCGCGCGCCCTGCCCTCAGACCCTGCGCCGGAGATCTACCTAACTAACTCCCCTGTGCCCGCAATCTGCACCCACAGGTCGCCATCCTCGCGTGGCGTCCTCAGCTCGTGTCCACTCCTCTGTTCCCCACCAGCCTGAGGTCTAACTCACCACCAGCAGTCTTAACCCCCCACAGTCCAAGGTCTCCCACCGCAGCCCTCGGTCTGCACCCAGATGCTTGCTTGCTATCCCTCAGTCCTCGCCCCTGCGCCCACATCCTGTGGCCTGGTCCCCAGCTGCCTCCGCCACCCACGGTCCCCCACAGCCCTCACCTCTTGGAGGCCGCGCTCGCACGGGCTGGCGAAAGTGGCAAAGGACGGTAAGATAGGCTCGCTGAGCGCCATGGCAGGGACTGTGTGTACCGCGGCTGGGCCTGCCCAAGCCTTATAGGCGCGGCCGGCACGGGGGGGGCGGGCCAGGAGGCGGTGGCGGAAACGCGTCCCGGATGGGGACGAGCTCCCGACTCAGCCTAAATTTAGCCGCAGTATATAAGCCTGGCGGCGGCGACTGCGGCAGCCACTGCTGGAGCCCGGGCTGCACGCCCCAAGCCCCGCCTCCTGGGGACGGGGCCCGCCCCCTCTGTTCCCATGACGACGGCGTCAATAAGCTAGGCACAACAGCCAGGCTAGCCTGCGGGGGTGGCAGCTGGGACTCCGCGGGGAACACGGGGTGATGAGGAGGCTTCCCCGGTGTCTCCCCAGCCTCAGGCTCCGGGAAATCTGGACCGGTGCATGGGGAGCCTGGTGTTTACCAGAGGGACGTTCTATGAAATCCTGTGTGAGCCTGACATGTAAGATACTCTGGTACCTGAGGCAGGAGAATTAAGAATTTGTGGCCTGTCTACCGGAAGAGTTGAAGGCCAGCCTGGGGCCACGTAAATCCTCAGTCTGTCTCTCCTTCAAAGACAGACAGACACACATACACAGAGAGAAGCACACAAAGAAAAGCACGGCATGGTGGTATATGCCTATGCTGTGAACACTTGGGAGATTCAAGCCATACCTGACTACAAGAGACCCTGTCTCAAACAAAACAAAACAAAACTGGGGCAGGCAAGATGGATGGTTCAGTGTTTGCTTCCAAACCTTCCTGATCCCAGGAGTTCAGACCCTACGAGGAGAGAATCCATTCCCGTATCTTGCCTCTGACCGACATAGCTCACCGTGACACAGATGCCTACACACACACACACCACACCACATAAACACATATACCACACACAGATACACACCACACACATACAGATACACATACACACACAGACACACGCACACACATGCACACATGCCTTCACACATGCACAGGCACACAGACACATGCTTACACATACACACATGTAGAAAAAAGTTGCAACGTTCTAATTAAAAATTACAATAAGAAGCTGGGCGGTGGAAGCACCCAACTTTAACCCCTGCACTTGGGAGACTGAGGCAGGTGGTTTTCTGTGAGTTTGAGGTCAGCCTGGTCTACAAAGAGAGTTCCAAGATATCCAGGGCTACACAGAAAGACCCTGTCTGGAAAAAAAAATACAAAAAAAAAAACCCAAAAAGCTATAATAAATACATACAAAGTATTAGGTCTTTGGAACCTTTTCACCTCCTACATACACCTCAGATAAATCCAAGTGCAGGGAAGCTGAAGCCAGGGTGCTGGGAAGTGTTGTGATCTGGCTGGCTTGGAGGGCAAAGGGTACTTTCAGTGGGGGATGGGCATGTCAAATAAATATATAATACTCACAGGACCCAAAAAGGAAATAGTAGGAAAGGAGGAAGTGTGTGGTGGGGGCTGGGGGAGGGAAGATGTGAAATTTTGACCTTCACCAAGGAGTGATTGTTGAGTCAAGATTTGGAAAAAGCAAGGGTGAGCCATTCAGATAGTAAGGGGAGAGCATTATTTCAAGCCATACCTGAAGCCAGGTGGTGAGGGACGCCACCTGCCTGGTATCAAGGATCCCAGGGGCAGCCCCTTGCAGCTGGGTTAGGTGGCTGCAGGTTCCTATTGACCCAGCCTCTGCCCTTTGCCTACCACTGCATCAGAGGCTTTTCCTCTCTGGGATTTTCCCAACATCTCTGAAGTACAGACGCATCAGCCCCCAACACTACTTAGGTCCTTTCCATAAAATAGCAGGTGTTTACACCAACCCCCCACAGTCCTGTTAGACTCTAACTCTATAGAGGAAGTAGAATTACTACTGCCCGGGTGGTGTATGATGCTGTTACATGGTATTGGAAAGAACAAATCTAACAAATCCCTTGGGACTGAGGACCCACCTGAGCCCCTCACTATAGAGGGGGAGAACACCGTGTGTTTCTCACAGGGAGCAAAATCAGGCAAGAGCTGTTTATTCCATCCAGATCTGAACAACGTGGGGGTGGGAGTTGGGTTTTTCTTTACTATAAGAAACAAAAGATGAGATTTGGGTCATTTCAAGCAAGGTTTGGGATTCTGGGGGGATTGCTGAGTAGGGAGTTTTGTTTGTTTTTATTTGGTGTGTGTGTGTGTGTGTGTGTGGTAGGTTTTTCATACACAGCCCAGGATGGCAGTCTCCCTGCCTTGGCCTCCAGAGTGCTGGAGTCACAGAGCACAAGCCACACCATCAGCCCTGCTGGATCAGTAGGGGCTGAGTCTGTTTCCTTGTCGTTCCAAATCAGTGTGGCATGACCCTCAAAGGTGTCTTGTGTTGGGTACAATTCACCCAGTGGTGTTTTACAATCTGAGGGAGTCCTGGAGAGCTAGTTCAATTCCTACCACATGGGGCCTGTAACCTCAACTCCAGGCATCATGGCATACTACTAAGGGGGCTGAGTATTTGGGGATCCTGATGTTCAAAGGCACTGGGGATGACTGTATACTGATTAGAACAAGACTCATTGAGGATGCTTGCCAGTCATCCCAGCACTGGGTGGGGGAGCACATCAGCAAGAGGATCAGTAGTTCAAAGCTGAGGCTGGAGAGATTACTTAAAACAATACGGAGGCTTAAAACAACCTGACAGCTTGAGTTCAATCCCTGGGATCCACACTGTGGAGAGGGAGAGCTGTTAAAATCCTCTGACCCCCACACACAATCACACACAGATAAATAAACACAATGTTTGAAATATTAAAGTGCTCCCAGGTCTAGGATCCCCAGGGCTCCAAGGCCTGAGCCACCCCAAGCTGGCAGTGTCTGGGAATTCTCCTTTCCGACAGGTGTTTGTGATTCTCATTTGCATGCCCCGATGGCTTGGGGGAGCTTTTGAAATTCGTATTTCTTTTTCTGCATACCTTCTCTTTGTACCGCTTGGTTCTGATGTGCTTGTCTTTTGTGCTCAGGCGCCCGCCAGGGTCTTTTGAGCAGTTTCGAATGGATTGTTTTGTTTGCTTCTGGTCGAATTTTGCATCCTTTATCTATGTCTATGGCTGTCCTTGATCAACTATCACTGGAAGGATTTCTCTCCTAGTAGGTGGTCTGTTTTCACATTCTTGTAAGCGCACTCTTTGCAGAGTATGTTTTGAATAAAATGTCTTTTAATTTTGCTCATTTTTTATTTATTTAGAGAGAGGGTGTGTGTGTACAGTTTTGTGAAGTCACATCTCTCATTCTGCTATGTGGGTTCTGGGACTGAACTTGGGGGGTTGGCAGGCTGGTAGGGCAAGAGGCTTAACACGTCTCTCTGGCCCTGGTCTCCTTCCCTTCTTCTCTTCTCTCTCTTCTCTCTCTCTCTCTCTCTCTCTCTCTCTCTCTCTCTCTCTCTCTCTCTCTTCTGTCTCTCTCTCTCCCTCTCTCTTCTCTTCTCTCTCTCTCTCTCCCTCTCTCTTCTCTTCTCTCTGTCTCTCTGTCTCTCTGTCTCTCTCTCTCTGTCTCTCTCTCTCTCTCTCTCTCTCTGTCTCTCTCTCTCTCTCTGTCTCTCTCTCTCTCTCTCTCAAGGCTCAGTCTGGCCTATGCTAAGCAGGATCCTGAGTTCTTGATTCAGCCTTCCAGTCCTGGGATGACAGCAGAACTTGGGCAGAATCCAACGTTTGATCTTTCCTTGTTTGAGCCTCTGGTGTTGAGTCTTGTCAGCCCTGGGGTCCCCTCAGCTCTTGGGCTGGAACCCTGGGCCTCTGGGTTCCCCTGAGCTAGGCCTCGGCCTAGGAGTCTGCAGCTGAAGAATGCATCTGTGTCGTTGTTTTGCAGGTAGATCCCACTCAGTCCTGTGGGAGACACTGCTCTCAGCCCAGTTTGCTGCCAATCTCCAGCACAGGAGGGTTTCAAGGTGTGTCTGCTGCTGAGCTCCCTGCCTCTGCTGCTCGCTCTCTTCTGAACTTTCACTTTGTGTGAGTGTGCCTGCCTGTGAATGCATACCGCACGCTACAGCACACAGGTGGAGGTCAGAGGACGGCTGGGGGTGGACTCTCCTCTTACCATGGGGATCGCAGGGATTGAACTCACCTTGGCAACAAGTACTTTTACCCACTGAGCCCTCTTGCCTGCTCGTATTTTAACTTTTTGTTTTTAGTGTTTGTTTGAGACAGAGTCTCACTGTGTAGCCCTGACTGGGCTGGAACTCATAAAGATACTTCTGCCTCTGTTTTTCAATTGCCTAAGCAAACAAACAAACAAAGGCTGTCACTGGAGGCAGAAGCAGATGATCTCTGAGGCCAGCCTGGTCTACAGAGTGAGTTTCAGGACAGCCCAGGCTACCCAGAGAAACCTGGTCTGAAAAAGTAAACAAAAAATGTATTTACTTTATGTGTATGGATATGCACCACCGTGTGTGTGTGTGTGTGTGTGTGTGTGTGTGTGTGTGTGTGTGTGTGTGTGTGTGTGTGTGTGTGTATGTATGTATAGTGTCTTTAGAAGAAGGCATTGGATCCCCTGGGGCTGGAGTTACAGTGAGCTGCCGTATGGGTGCTGGGAATTGGCTTGAAGTCAGATCAGTCTATAGAGCTCTGAGGGGACCAGGCTTCTTTCTTGGGGCCACAGAGGTAGTCCTGAAACATCCATACACGTGATCATGGTGTCCCAGGGGCTGAGACACACAATTTGAACCCCAGCCCTTCGGAAGCTGAGGCAGGGAGATGGCCCTGAGTGCAAGGCAAATCTAGGTCATAGAGTAAGAGACCTGATCTCTACAAAAAGCAACCCCAGACTGGTAAGATGGCCTATGATGAAAGCTTAGCACCTGTGTACCACGTTGGGCTCTGCACTGTGAAGGGAGAGGGATCCTGTCCTTTAAGTTCCCAGCACTGGAAAGAAGGAAGCAGAAGGATCAGAGTTCAAGGTCAACTTCGACTACATAATGAGGTCCAGGCCAGTCCGGGCTACCTGAGACAAAACAAAACAAAACAAAAAAACCCTCAGAAGCCCAAGGTAGGTGGAGGCTCCTTTGTTAGTGTCCCTGAGATTCCTCAAGGGTTGGAACCAGCCAGCTCCAGATCTGTGTCACACATCCCCCTCCCCATGGAGATATCCTCATTCCCATGCCCCCTTTTGATTACAGTCCAGTAGTACTTTGTAGGACAAGGGACTGGGTCATCACAGCTAGGGCAGCAGCACAATAGGACCATGTGGTCATTGAGCTGGGCCTCATCAAAATTCATTTGTTAAATCATGCTTAGCATTTTAGAATGTTTATTTTTTAGAATGTCATGTGTGTGCAATATTTTCTGGGGTTCTGATTGTTTGGACAAGGCTCTATGTCATTTTAGCTGGCCCAGAACATGCTATGGAGACTAGTGCAGCCTCAGCTCACAGAGACCTGCCTACCTCTGCCTTTTATTCCTCAAGTGCTAGGATTAGATGTGTGGATCACCACACACCAGGTACAATGTATATTATTTCATTTATTGTTTATTGAGGGACTGGGTCTGCATAGCTGAGCTCCTCCCCAGCTCTGAGTCATGGATACTGCACTTATATTCCTATCCAGTCTCAGTCTTGTATTTGATTGGTTGTGTCTGTCTGTGATCTGTGATTGACTAGTGATGTCTGCATTGAGTGAAAGACTGCATAAATAGTATGTATGCAGCTTTGACAGGCTGCGTTCATGGGGATCAAGAAAATTTGCAAGTTTCAAAATCTGAGCTAGAAATAAATGTTGACATTCAGAAAAATAAAATAAAGAATTATATAGCCTATATTCTCAGCAGCCACAAACTGTGTGAGTGTGTGTGTGTGTGTATGTGTGTGTGTGTATTTAGTCTTTGTCATTGTAGGAGCCCATAATCTCCTGTCTCTGGCTCCTGGCCATTTCTAGGTTCCTTTCATTCTTTTCCACAACTGAACTCTAGGCTGCCTTTCTCTCCACCAGCTGTTTTCTCCAAAATTGTTATTGTGTGCATCTGGCTCAAATCCCTGATAGCAAGCACTTAGGAATGTGCCCAATAAGACTTCCCACAAAATACAGCTGAGCTTCCAAGACCTTCTGAATGCCCTGGGGGGATCATAGTGACAGCATTGAGCAGGAAGAGGGCACACCCTGCTGAGGCCACCAATGGCTGTTTCCACTTAGTATTACTGTGGAGCCTGTGCAGGCTCCAGCACTGCAAAGAAGTTTGGGATTGATGAGTTGTTTTTTTTGTTGTTGTTGTGTTTTTTTTTGTTTTTTTTTTTAACCGAAAGTGCATTCCCCAGTGGCTCACACATTTTAATTCTAGCATTCCAGAGCAGAGGCAGGAGGATCTCTGTGAGTTCAAGGCCAGCCTAGTCTACAGAGCAAGTTCTATGATAGCAGGGCTACAGACCACAAAAACAGTCCCTTTGGATCCTTCTCCTCCTCCGTTCCCTCCTCCCCCACCCTCTCCCTCTTGAGATGTACCTATCTGGAACTCTGCGTTACACACCCCGAGCCTGAGTGCTAGGAAGGCAGGTGTGCACCCCAGGCCTGACTTTAGGAAAGTGAACTTCTTGCCCTTGGCTCTTTTAGCAAAATGTTCTGAGGAAAGTCACGTTCCAGTTGATGGATGCTGTTGTCTCTGGTACTTCCTTATTTATATCTGTCTGTTTGAGACAGGATCTCATGTAGCCCAGGCTAGCCTCAACCTATATTCCAAAGATAACCTTGTACTTTTTTTTTTTTTTTTATTCATCCACCTTCCATCTCCAGAGTGCTAGGATGAACCTAGGGCCTTTTGTTTGCCTGGTTATCATGTTCTTGCTGCTGGGGTAAATTGCACAACCCCCCACCATCCCAACCCCCCCTCAGCTCTGGATCTGGTCAGGTCCTCTCATCTCCTCACCATAGAAGCCTCAGTCTTCTGAACATATGTGACGAAATAGGAGAGTGAGCATCATTTATTGACCACTTACCTTATGCAGGGGCTGGCACTGAGGAGCATTGTATGTTTTCTCATCTAACCTAATCTTTATACACGCAGTGGATGTCAACTCTTCATCCCTCAGAGGAGCTGACATTCAAGCCATAGTGTGTTTATAGGAGTCAGGTTTGCTGGACTCACGTGTCATCCAGAATCTGGGAGGCTGAGGCAAGAGGTCGGGCCTGAGTTTGGGGCTAGGCTGGAGTTCACATACTGAAGCATTGTCCCCCAAACAAGAAAAAGACTGGAGGGGGGGTGGTTCGGCAGTTAGGATTCTTGTTGTTCTTGCGGAGGACCACGTTCAGTTCCTTGCTTCCAAGCCATGCAGCTCACAACTGCCTATGCCTCCAGGAGCAGGAAACCCTGAGCTACAGGAGGCAGTCTATGAAAACCAAGTCTCAGCACGTGTAAATGTGCTTCCTTGGCATGGCGCCACACCCCCTTCATGGCTTCTTCAGCAGCCGTGGGTCACCTTGGAGGATACCATATGGTTGACAAGAGTGAATCCCAACCCTGCCATGGATGCTGAGGGGGTGAAGCTTCTGGTGGGGAAGTGGGTCCAGCAGCTTTCAGTCTCCAAGATCTTCAGTATTCTCCAAGCCTGTTCCTCTCCAAAATGTGTTTCACAGATGCTATGAACAGCCCTTATGGGCCATGTGTGTGTGTGTGCTATGGCGGTCCCTGGCCACCAGTTCCTGGGCAGCACAGGCAGGAGCCTGCAGTGACAGGGAACAAGTGAGTGTTGAGCAGGGAGGGGGGAAGTGGAGCATGGTCCTGATCCCTGATCTGGAAGGGGCTCATGGGAAAGAAGTGAGGATGGGAATGGTGAGGGCCTTGCTCAGCAGGCAGGAATCTGAAGGTACCTTGGTTGCCAGCATCAGAAAGCACACACCTGCCCAAGAAGGTGCAGGTCCAGCTACAGCCTACTGCCGAGAATCACAGCTAGATAGCTATCATCTGCCAACCATCTACTTACCACCTATCTCTTATCTTTTGAGCCAAGGTCTTTCTATGTAGACCAGGCTGGCCTCAGGCTCACAGAGGTTCTCCTGCCAATTGCTGGGATTAAATTTAATCCATCACTACCACCCTCAGTTACAGTTCCTTATTTTGTATTTATTGTTACTATTTACTCTTTTTGCTTGCTTTTGTTTTTGTAGTGGTCCCTGTGTAGCCTAGACACTTGGCTGTGGTATTTTATTTTTGTAGAGTTATAGAGGCTCATTGTAGCCCAGGCTGGCCTCTGACTTCTGGCAGTCTTCCCACCACGGCTTTCTCGGTGCTGGGATGACAGGAGTGGTACCCCTGGTCTAAGTTGAGACACGTGTCTTTCCTCTGTTTTATTGTGTGCAAGTGTGAATGCATGTGTGTATGTGTGTGTGTGTGTACATTTGTGTGAGTAGATGTATGTGTATTGTAAGTGGGTTTGTGTGTGCGCGAGAGATGTGTGTATATCTGTGTGTGTGTGTATGGTGTGTGTGTGTCTGTGAGTGTCTGTGTGTGTGAACATCTTTCATGTGGAGGTCAGAGAGTCATTTGTGGGAGTCATTTCCTCCTTCACCTGAACTCAGGTCACCACGGGCATTTTGCCCTCTGAGACATATTTCACCAGCAACTGTTTGTTCTTTGAGACTGAGTATTAATTTTTACCCCATGCTGGCCTTGAACTTGCAACAGTTCTACTGCCTCAGCCTTTCTAGTCTAGATGATGTCCACCAAAATCATCCCAAATTCTCGCTCTCATAGCAGAAAACACCGGAGGGGTCAAGTTTCCCAGAACAGGGAGGGAGTAGGAGGTGGGCCAGCATGGGGGACCCCGGACGACAAGGTTTTCCAGCCTCAGCTCTCCCTGGTCTCCACTCCACAGATCCCAGGACCATTCTCCCACCCCTGGAGAATGTCCACCCCATGCTCCAGACCTGGCCATATATGTCTCAGGTGACCCATGTGTCACAGCTGGAAACTAATTTGATTTTCCTAGCAAGTGCCGGCTGAGAACCACTACCCCCTGACCGTCCTGGCCACTTCTCAGAAGACATGGGAGCGTTTAGGAAATTCACAAGCTTCTAGCCTTGTCCTGGTTCCCACCAGAACGCTCTTGCTGGGTGATCTGTAATGTTTACCACAAATAATGTCACAGTAACTGAGGAGAGATGTCACGTGTTGGGAGCTGACTCAGACGATGTAGATGTACAGGGCTCATTGCCAGACCCTGAGTCACCAGCGCCTGTTACACCTGGCTTGTCCCCAGGAGAGATGGCACCCTGAGGAAATGTTGGCTGAGTGCCCAGACAACTCAGTGGGCATGTCTGGCCATGTGCCACCGTACACAGGACAGAGACAGGAGCTTCTGGTACAGCTGTGGAGGAATGCAGGGACCTGAGCACAGCCCCCAAGAGGTGTGCTGAGGGCTTTCGCTCTTTTCTGGACATTTACTTCCGTTTTAAGCTCTCCTCACCCCTCATATGAAACAGGGTCTCCTGAAACCCAGGTGCCTGATGAATACGAGGTCCTGATCCTCCTCCTGAGTCTCCTAGGTGTTGGAGTGACAGGTGTGCACCACCACACCTGAACTTTACCCCTGAGATTTCTTCTCTTTAAAAAATATATATTGTGTGGGGAGATGGCTCAGTGGTTAAGGCATGTATTGCTCTTTCAGGGGACCCATGTTTGATTTCCAGAACCTTGAGAGAGGCTCACAACCACCTATAACTCAAATTCCAGGACATCGATGTCCTCTTGGGTCTGGACACCAAGCAAACATGTAATTGTAGTGCAATTACATATATGCAGGCAAAACACACACAAAAAGAATAAAAATAATAAATATTTTAAAAGTCATATTTTTCGCCCAGCTGAGATGGCTCAGCAGGTAAAGACCCTTGCAGCCAAGAAAACATGGTGACCTGAGTTCAATCCCGGAGACTCACATGGTGGAGGGAGAGAACTGACTCCCAAAGGCCCATGCGTGCACACACATGCATGCACACATGCACGCACACACGCGCATGCACACACACACACACACACACACACACACACACACACACATCCCATAGTGCATGTGTGGTGGTCAGAAGACAACACCCATACTTTCCTTCACCCTGCTAGACAGAGCCCCCTTGTTTCTGATGCTTCACTATGCACTGCAGGTGAGCTGGGCCACAGACTCCAGGCTGATCTTCCTGTCTCTACCTCCCATCGCTGGGTTACAGATGAAGGCTTCTGTCAGTCTTTTAACATGGGTTTCTGATCTTAGTCCGTGGGGCTGCTGAGGATGTCCTGGATGGAGCATAGCTCGGTAATGGAGCACATAGCTACCACAGACGAAGAGTCCGGAGCTATGTCCCGTGAGCTGTGCCATTGTTGACTTCCCCGACATAGGGACATAGGGCCCCAGTGACACTCCATTCACATCTAGCTCCACCAGTCAATGTCATACTCCATATTCTGAGTGCAGCAGGTACCTCTTCTGTCCCCCACTGTATGGTATTCCATTAAAAAACTATACTAGTTTCCTGACAGTGTTCAATGTATTCTAGAGCCTTTAGTACTGCCCAAAGCCTTATGTACCACATTTCCTCTGTGTGTGTGTATGTGTGTTGTGCATGTGTGTGCAGTAAAAGTGTATAGAGCTGAAATAATGGCTGAAATGGGTAAGTGGCTAAGAGCAGATAGCGCATGCATTTCTAGATGACCAAGCTTTGGTTCCCAGCACATACATCTGGAATCTATGGCCACCTGTAACTCCAATTTAGGAGTCTGATGTCTCTTCTGGGTTCCAGACACAGGCACAAATAGAGAATTTAATATGTATATTATCCAAGTATAAGATCAACAATAGTTAATAATAAACTAGAGTTATGACATTATGCTGGGTTACTTGTTATTAAAGCTCTGGAAGCAGCCGGGTGGTGGTGGCACACACACATTTAATCCCAGCACTGGGACACAGGCAGGTGGATCTTTGAGTTCCAGGACAGCCAGGGATACACACACACACACACACACACACACACACACACACACACACACACACACACAAACCCTGTCCCAAAAATAAACCAGAAAAAGCAAATGTAGGAATCAGATCTGGGGAGAGTAGTTGTGGTTAGAGCAGGACCGCTCTTCCAGAGGACCCAGGTTCAGTTCTCAGCACCCACATGGCGGCTCACAACCATCCAGACTCTGGAGACAGACCAGGATTCCTGGAGCAAGCTGGCCAGCTAGAACAGGGAAGCCATGGCTTCAGTGGAAGACCCTGGCTTAGTATTTAATGTGGAGAGGAATTGAGAAAACTTCCACGTCTGGCCTCCACACACATGTGCACACATGTGTACATGTAAACCCCATGCAAACATACATGGACACACATCTCATATACCTATACCTGCAAAAGAAAAAGAAATAACTTAGAAATTTTTGTTCCTGGGTTTTCCATTTGTTATTTTCAGACTGTGATGAACAGGAGATAACGAGAGCCCCAGGGGGCAGACCTCAGGGAGTCACAGTCCATCCATGGATGACACATGGTGTTTCTTATTTCCTGACCATGTGTGGCTATACACTCTCCCCCTCTAAATTTAATTTTTCTCTTTTGAGATAAGATCTTGCTATGTAGCCCAGGTTAGCCTAGACCATGCAATCAAGTGCAGCCCCTGAATGCTTGGGATTACAGGTATATGCCACCATGCCACAACACCCAGGCCATGTTCATCTTATAGGAACCCACTAGGTAGGCAAGCCTGGACAAGAACAATAGTTAATCTTCCAGTCTCAGTCACAGCAAGGGGTGAGCACACTGACCTGTCTGTGTTACCGTTCAGCTACCATAGACTAGCCTTGAACTACCACGATGCTTTTGCCTTAGACTTCCAGAGGATGGAATGACAAGCATGTTCCTGGTCCCCTCACCTCCACCCCCCAGTTTTTGTGACAGAGTTTCTCTGTTTAGTCCTGGCTATCCTGAACTCACACTGTAGGCCAGGCTGGCCTCGAACTCATAAAGATCCACCTGCTTCCGCCTTCAGAGTGCTGGGATTAAAGAGGTGTGCCACCACAGCCTAGCTCCTTATCATCCTTCGGAAACACACTTGGACCATCTTGTTCTCATCTCATAGTGAGGATTCCAAGTCTAGAATCCGGTGAGGGGCTGGGGGCGTGGCTCAGGGCCTGGTTTGCAGCAGATCCCGGGTTCCATCTCCAGCCCTGAAATAAGCGAGTAAAAAGATAAGCGAAAGTGACAGCTTGAGTCCAGCCAGTCTACAGCAGTTTGGGTCCCCGTGGCTGGGACCTGTGAGGACTAACTACCTCGCAGCCCCCAGCTCCGGCCTCTCCACTCCTCCGCCAGCTCCACGCCCCTCCGCCTGAACTCCCTCAGCGCTTGCGTAAGTCCCGAGCTGATTTTTGGAAAATCCCCCCCCCCCCCTGCTGAAAGATTTTCTAGCGTCATCTACACTCCCAACTGTAGGGAGGGGCCTGTTTACAGGTTCCTATCGGAACACTGTGTTTGAAAGCCAGGGCAAGATCTACCAGTGCCTTTGAATGTGGAAAAACATGCTATTTGAGAGGGAAGTAAAAGGAAAATGAAACAGAAAACTGTTGGCAGGTTGAGCAACTTTGTGTTTTTGTTACTATTTTAAAGATCATAATTTACATTTTATTTTGTGTGTGTAGCTATAGCAAGCGACAGAGCAATGTCCCAGCTCAATCCCGGCACGGAGTGTTTTTACTTCTTTTTTTATCGTTTGCTTTTCTGATGGGGGGGCTTTAGTACCCCAGGCTGGCCTCTGACTCACTATGTTGTCCAGGCTGATCCCCTACTCATGGCAATCCTCCTGCCTCAGTCTCCTGACTGCTGGGATGACAAGCTTAAACTAACTACCTTCCTGGTAGGAGTGTTTGAAACAGGGTCTTGCCACACACACACACACACACACTCACACATATACATACACACATACACACACTCATACACAGACACTCAGACACATATACACTCACACATACACTCACACACACACTCAGACACATCCACATCCACACACGCACATCCACGCACACACACTCACACGCACACACATACACACTCACACATACATACTCACACACATACACATCCACACACGCACATCCACGCACACACATACACACACACACACACACACACACACACACACACACACACACACACACACACAGCCTCCAGTGACAGTGAACCTCTAACCCCCTGCCTCAGCCTTTGCAGGACGGCTGACAGGTGTGCATCGTCCCTGCTTGGGGCGATCATGTGGTTGGAGGATCCCTCAGCTGCTCTCAGCCCTGCTCTCCCCCTCCCGCACCCTGCCTGGCCGGAACTGGAGGCGCAGCCCGAACGGTACATTTCTGACGCCTTAGGAAGGAATGTTCTGGAATATTTTAGGTTTCTCCTGGCAGGCTGACTGCTGTGCCCCTCACCCCGTGCGCCACGGGGATCTGCGGTCGAGCAGGACAAACGGCTCCTTTTCACGGGTTGGGGGTGTGTGTCCCTCAGGCACTTAAAATAGCCGGGGCTTAATGCACACAGGGCCAAACAATCGAGTTTTTCTTGAGCTGTTAAAAAAAAAAATTAAAAACTTTTCCACTGAAAGAGAGCAGTTTTTGAAACCATGTGTAGTACGGGGGGAGGGTTTTTTCCCCTCTAGAAGAGATGGGAATGTCTAAAGTCAACAGCGCGGGGTGTGTGCGTGAGTGTGTGTGTATATGTATCTGTGTATGTATGTGTATGCGTGTGTGTGCATGTGTGTGTATGTATCTGTGTGTTTATGTGCATGCATGCATGTGTGTGTGTGTGTACACGCATGTCACAGAAGCAGAGAAAGAACTTTCTGGAGAGTATAGAATAAAACAACTAAAGATGGTCGTGTGGTGGTGCAGGCCTTAATCCTAGCACTTGAGAGACAGAGGCAGATGGATCTCTGTGAGTTCAAGGCCAGCCTTGTCTCCATAGTGAGCTCCAGGACAGCCAGGACTACATAGTGAGACCCTGTCTCAAAATACCAAAAACATACATACAAAAAAATAAATAAATAAAACCCAAAAAATTTAATTGAAGGTTGACTGAATTCCCCAGAGAACCCTTGAATTTTATGGGTCAGTAATGTCACCATTCTATAGTATACCAGGGAAACTGAGGCTCAGGCAGTTCTCAGCTGAGCCCAGATTTTTCTTATATGTGTCTGTATGTGTATCATTTTTAAAAATTATTTTTATATCGGTTGTGTCTGTGGATGTGTGCATGCATGCATGTGCCTGCCCCAGTGCATGTGTGGAGGTCAGGGAACAGCTTTTAGGAGTCCCAGGAACAGAACTCAGCTTGTCAATCTTGGTGGCAGTCACCTCTGCCTGCTGGGCCACTTGATTGGTTTGACTCTATTGTATTTGGAGAAATAGATCTACCATCGCATATATCGCCCAGGCTGATGGGACTGTGATCAGTCTTCCTGGCTCAGCCTTCTGGGTGAATAATGAGTTTATCTTAAAAAGAAAAACAAAACAAACCAGAATTTCTTTTTCTTTTTATAAGACTTACTTTCTATTTTTAAGTGTGTGTATGTATGTGTATTCCACATGCATGTGAGTACTCATGGAGGTCAGAGATGTCAGATACCCTTAGCTAGAGTTAAAGATTTTTGCATTCTTAACTGTAGAGACTTCCCTCTAAGCCCTAAGGTGAGTTTTGAAGCATAAATATAAACCAAATCCTGAATGAAACGAGACACCTATAGCTCTTTCATCTATTCCAGTGCGGTGCTGAGTGTCTGTGGTCCTAGACTGACTCGGGAAGGCTGCTTGAGACATGAGTTCAAGGGGTGGGGCAGTCTGGGCAAGTAATGTAGTCAGATTCTGTTTTATGAAAAAAGAAAAATTAAAATACTCACTCAGATTTTCATAAGCTCTAAAAATTCCCTCCTCCCTGAATTTACTCATCCACCCACCAATTCTGACTTTCTACCTACAGCATCTGTTTGCTCATCTATACTTAACATCCACCCCACCCAATTACATTCTCATCCACCCATCCATCATCCATCCATCCATTTACCGCCTCCGATTTACACATCCATCATCCATCCATCCATCCCCCTCCAATTTACACATTCATTCATCCACTCATTTATTTACCATCCTCCATTATCTCATATATTTAGAGTGGCATTGGCTGTGTGGTCCAGGTCAGTCTGAAACTCCTGGGCTCAAGGAATGCTTCTGCCTCAGTTTCCTAAGTAGCTGGAACCTGCAAGTGCATAGCAGCTCTAAGTCATACTTTCCCAGGTTCCTGAAAGTATCAGAGCTCTGGGTCACCTCATCTTGGAGGTGTCCCAGAGTGGACATGGATGGGGAAGCTGCTGAGGGTGCTTATGGAGGCCAACTGACTCCTCCAAGCTCACGTGTGATTATCCTGTGCCAGGCCTGGGGAAGAATCAGGAGGGAGAAACTGGCAGGCAGCACTGTCCCTTAGAGCAGAGCTTCCGTCCCAGGCTCTGTTTCAATGTGAGGAAGCTGAATCAGACCTTGGAGCAGCAGGAGGCAGGGTGCACACGATGCCTTTTTGTGGAGCTATGCATTGGGTCAGTCTTTTGCTCACTGTTCTTCCGGTGGCCAGGGTTGAGGACAAATTTAGATCATTTGTCATCTGATCAAAATGGACTTCGAAATATTTCCCAGGCTCTGAACAAATCTTTGGTCATCTGACCTGTCTGAAATAATCTACGGAGAGACCTAAAGACATGGTCTCCCCCTCCCCATCATTTCCGGTGGACCTGAGTTCAGATTCCAGCACACATCAAAGAAAGCGGGGTCTGGCAGCTCACCTTTCATACAGCACTGGATTGAGAAGGTAGAGACAGGAGGATCCCTGGGTCTCACTGGCCAGCCTGCCTAGCTCAGTGGTGTAGATCAGGCTCTGTGAATGACCTGACCCAATAAACAGAATGGAGGGCTGCAGAGCCGGCTCAGCACTTACGAAGGTGTACTATGACCAGGCATGGGTGCACACACCTTTGATTCCAGCACTTGGGAAGCAGAAGCAGGCAGCTCTCTGTGAATTTGAGGAAACCCTGGTTTACATACTAAGACCAGTCTCAAGGGCAAAAAAAGAAAAGGCCTGGAGATGATGGCCCATGCCTTTAATCCCAGCACTCAGGAGGCAGAGGCAGAGGGATCTCTGTGAGTTTGAGACCAGCCTGGTCTTCAGAGTGAGTTCCGGGACAGCCAGGGCTGTTACACAGAGAAACCCTCCCTGTCTTGAAAAACCAAAAGAAAATAAAAGAAATTGAGTAAATGCTCTTTCACACGACCCAAGCATTCCCAGCACCCATATGGCAGCTCACCAGCTCCTCTAGCTTCAATTCTAGGAGATCTGCTTCCACCTCTGACCCCCTCGACCACCAGGCACCTACACGGTGCACAAACATACACATAGGGGAAAGACTCACAGGTAAAAAGTACATCTAAAAGGAAAATTTAACTGATAATCATGCTTTTATTGTGTATATGTGCATTGTAAACTGGTTCAATCCAGTAAATGTACAAATGCATTTTTGTCTAGCCCTCATTTAAAAAAATATTTATTTTACCCAGGTGTAGGCCTTTAATCCCAGCACTCAGAGGATTTTTGTGGGTTCCAGGACAGCCAGTATTACACAGAAAGACCGTATGTAAAACAAAATTGTATTTTATTTTGTATGCATGGGTGTTTTGTCTGCGTGTATGTATGGTCATCAGGTGCCTGCCTGGTGCCCACAGAGGATATTGTAGCTCTTACAGCTGCAGTTACAGGAAGGAGTGAGCTGCCCTGTGGGCTCAGGGAACTGAACCTGGGTCCTCTAGAAAACCAGCCGGAGTTCTTAACCTCTAAGCCATCATCACTCCAGCTTCACAGACATCATTTAAAAAATATCTTAAATTATTCTTTGACAATTTTGGACATGTTGAAGATCGGATGTATAAGCTATCTCCTCCCCACCCCCCCTACACAACCCCTCAAGACTTCATCTTTTATTTA
This sequence comes from Phyllotis vaccarum, assembly GCA_033318265.1. NCBI lineage: Eukaryota > Metazoa > Chordata > Mammalia > Rodentia > Cricetidae > Phyllotis > Phyllotis vaccarum. The sequence goes on along the minus strand of JARWLC010000002.1, from coordinate 176,204,054 downwards.
TTTATTTTTAAGCACACCAAGTCCAATTACTGCTGTGCCTATGTGCAGGGGTCTGGGACACCCATTGGGACATGAAGTTTTTCTGTGCAGATCTTCTTCTGGTTAAGTCTTAACTCATTCTCTACTTTCTATTTTTCAAGAACACATGGCACTGAGCTGGGGAGATAGCTCTGTGGGTACAGTGATTGCTACACAAATGTGAGGACCTGAGTTCAAATCCCCAGGACCCATGTAACACTGGATATGATACTGCAAATCCATGACCTCAGGGCTCTTGTGGGGGAGAAAGGGAGCAGAGACAGAAATCTCCAGAAGCCTGTGAGGAGCCAGCTTAATGCGCACATGGTGAATAACACCTAAACAAGGTGTTCTCCAGGACCAACACTCAAGGGTGTCCTCTGGCCTATATGTGTGCCATGCCCATGAACACATGTACACACACATACACACACAGACAGACAGACAGATTTAAAATGTAGAGTGAGGGAAGCTGCTCTGGTAGCACACACAAAACACTGCACAGATCAGGTGTGCTGGTAGATGCCAGTCATCCTAGCAGTCAGGAGGCAGGAAGATCAGTTTAAGGTCATCTTTGGCTACATAGCAAGTTCAAGGGCAGCCTGGGCTACATGAGACCCTGTACAAAAGAAAAAACGACATGAATTCTAGTGACCTCTACAGCCTCTTAGCTCTTTGTCACGAATCCTTAAAGCAGGCCACAGCTCAATCCACAGTCAGGAGACACTTGGGTCTGAGCCAAATGAGCTTCATGAACGACAACCTCGGTCCCCCCCAGGTAGAGACAGTGCTTCCTTACAGGGTCCTGGGCCGATACCAGAATCAGCAGCCACACAAGGCCAACCTTATAGGAGACCAGCCCAGACCGTAAGGCTTCTGGGACATTTGGAAAGATTCTAGAATCCTCCCTGGGGACTTGAACTCCTGTGTGGCTCATAAAGAAAACTGAGTCAGGAACAGAACATGGTTGTGGAGGAGAGAGGTGTTGGGGCTTCCTATTGGCGGCCAAGGTGTAGTCTCCGGACAAATCTGTACCTTGGAAATGCCAGTGTTAGACAAAGTTGCCTGAGAGACACCGACAGAGAAAGGAAAACACCAGACACACACAGAGATGCCAGAGAAAACAGACATTTACGGAAAGACAGAGGCACTGCAAAGGGACCGGGAGACATAGAGACAGAGGCAGGCAACAAAAACAGACACCACAGAGAGCAAGAGAAACAGAGTAGTGAGTGATACACACAGGCAGGTGGAGAACTTGAGTTAGCCACGTCGATTGGTAGAACCTGGCACTCCACCCACTATTTTAGACTTATAACCCTCTTTTGAAAGATAGAGGTCTTACACAGAGAAGCCCTGTCTCAAAAACAACCAGAGAGAGAGAGAGAGAGAGAGAGAGAGAGAGAGAGAGAGAGAGAGAGAGAGAGAGAGAGAGAGAGAGAGAGAGGAGAGAGAGAGATAAGCAAGGAAGAAAGAGCAAGCTCCTATTAAGGAGCCCCCAGTTAGTGGCTGGGGGCGTGGCTCAGGGTGGAGCCTCTGCCTAGGATCCCCATTGAGGGGCTGGGGGCGTGGCTCAGGGTGGAGCCCTGCCTAGGATCCCAATTGAGGGGCTGGGGGCGTGGTTTGGATAGAGCCTTGAATATGTGAGCTGACTCTAGGCATGCGCTCCTCAGTTGAACTGTCCCAGTCCACCCAGCGTTTATCTTCTCTTAGGTGCTGACTTTCTTGAGGTCACCTCTGTCTTTCCTAATGATCATATATATGTCTTCCTTCCTTTCTTTTCAGAGAAGATCTGGTTCTGTTGCCCAGACAGGCCCGGCATTGCCCAGCTTCCTGTCTCTGCCTCCTGAGTGCTGGCTGGGATTGCAGGCATGTATGCACCCCATTTCTATCTCAGACCCGAATCCTCTCCTCAACAGGGCAAGCAGACTAATTCCTGGGTTGTGGACAAAAAGCCATAACCTACAAATGATCTTACAGCCATGTATCCCAGCTACTTGAGGATATGCCAGGAGGAGAGCTCACATCCGTGAGTTCAAGGTCAGCCTGGGTCACACTGAGAATTTGGACCCATACAGTAGCAGCAGGGGCAGACATTGAGGTAGAAATCTACAAGCCTGGTACTCAGGTGGCAGAGCAGGAGGTTTGCTGCAAACCCAAGGCCAGCCCGAGTTCTACAGTGAGACCCCGACTCCAAACAAAAACACCTGAAGTCCACCATTCCCATCACTACCACCTAAACTCCCAAGTCATTTAGAAGCAGCGGTTGTTCAGCTGCCTGTGTTTCCTTATAGCTGTGTTAAGTTTTTCTATTTTATTTTTGAAGTGTCTCACACACCCAGCCCAGGCTGGTCTCAGACTCACTATGTAGCTAAGGATAACTTTAAAGGTCTCATCTTCCTGCCTCTACCTCCCAGCTGCTGTGATGGTGGTCTGTGGCTCATGCCTGTCATCAGCACCTATCTCCATTCTTAGTTCCTGGAGGAGGAGACTGAGGCTGGAGGTGACAGAGCTGGGATTCGAACCCAGGCCCAGCTGCGGTAGACTGTGGAGTCACTGCCAGGTCCAGCTTCTCCCATGACTGAGTTCTTGTCTTTAGCAGGAAAACAGTGATTTCACAGAAATCCCTACAGCGTCCCTGTCTGTGAGTGCTGGAAGGGACCAGTGAACTTGGCCGCTGGCTTCTCCAACCAGGATTCCCGGCTGGGGCTCAGCCTTCCTCACACCCCAGCCACCTGCTCTGGCCCAGCAGCGTCCAGCCTGCCGGCCTGCCGAGCTCTGAAAGAGCAGGGGACCCTCCGTGCTCTTTATATACTGGGGTTATTTTTAACCTCGGCTCTCAGTACATTACGGAGTTTCCTCTCTCCAGTGCTCAGGAAGCCCTACTTGGCTGTGCTTCCTGCGAACACGAGGCCCCGGGATGGCTGAGAAGAGCAGCTTGGAGACTGCATGGCTCCGAAGGGGAAAAAAAAAAAAACCAAACAAGAAGAACCTGGCCCCCTTTCAAACTCTTTAGTTTCCTGCCAACTCCACACAGCTCAGACGTCAGCTACAAACTAGCCAAGCTGGGCCCAAGGTCCCCAGACACAACCCCTCCCTCCAAAAATTGTAGAAAAATGCATTGCTGGGCTTTCTTCTTTAATGTCTCGTTTTGATTCATTTATTTTTACTGAGGTTCAATTCATAGACTCAAATGGGCCATTATAAAGTCTCTGGCACTGGGCCTGCGAGATGGCTAGATGGCTGATGGAGCTTGCCACTAAGTTTGATCCTAGTTTGATCCCAGAGACCGAGGATAGAACTCCTGCAAACTGTCCTCTGACCTCTACATGTGTGTCACGGCACACGTACACTCACACACACTAAAGCTAACTAAATAAATATAATCAAAGATTTAAAGCTCACAGTACTGGTGTTCCTCCCTTAACAAGCTCACAGTGTTGCTCAATGTCTCTAATTGCAGCGTATTTTTATCACCCCCTAAAGGAATTCCTGATCCCATTAGGCACTTCCTCTTCTCCCCTCCCCCAGCCTCTGGCATCTACTAATCTGTTCCTCTCCTCAGAATGCACAGCCCTCCGAGGGTCCTGGAAGTCTCTCAGGGCTCCATGATCTTGGCCTGAGGGAGTTAGCTGTCTTATCACACAGGCCCTCCTCCATCCGTCTTACACCTTTCAGGGTTCCCTATTACCTTCAGAATAAAGCCGGAATTTTATTGCTTTTCACATCTGGGTCTAAGTTTCCTGGAGCTCTTTGGTCTGCTTCCCCAGGTGTCCCATTGAGCAGCACCATCAGACAGGCTCATCAGATGCCAGTATCATCAGATGTAACAATCACAAATGTTTTCAGCGTTGCTGAGCAGCTGCCAGGTGACAAATGTCTCTGGGGTCCATTAGACCCCATTCAAAGCCTAACTACAAATGTCTGGCACTGCTGATGTCAGAAGAGACTAGAGAAGCCAGCTGTGGTGATAATGGTGTGGTCCTGTGATCTTGACATACCAGAGGCTGAGGCAGGAGCATGGCCAGTTCCAGGCTGGTGGGCAACTACTCTAAACCCTGTCTCAAAAAATAAAGAAGCAGAGGGGCTGGGGGAGGACTCAGTCTGTAAGGTGCTTGCAACACAGGCCCGAGGACCTGAGTTCTGTTTTTAAGACCTGAGTGAAAAGCTGAGTGTTTAGTGCAGAAGAGTCCCTGGAGCTTGATGACCAACCAGCCTGGCTTACCTGGTGGGGCCCAGGTTCCAGTGAGAGGCACTGTCAGGACCCATGAGGCATGGCACTTGAGACTGGCCACTGACCTCTGCCACACACTTCTGCACACATATGTGTGTGCACACAAGCAAGGGAAATAAAGAGGACAGAAGCTTATCTGAGGGCCATAGAGAGGATGCCTTACTGATCCCAGGGTGGGAGCCCACACTCACCTTGAACATTTGATAAGACTGGGACAGACTCGCTTCTAACTATGAGGCTCACTTTTCTCATCTGCCAACAAGAAAGACCTCGTGTGTGGCCTCTGGGGGGCTGCTTCTGATTCTGAGCACCTCGACCTTGGCTTTCCTTGTTTATTCCTTTTCTTTGGGACAGGGTCTCACTCTGTAGATCAGGCTAGCCTCCAACTCAGAGATCCCCTTGCCTCTACCTCCTGAGTGTCAGGTTAAAGGTTCTGTTTAATTTCTTTTTTGAAGACAGTATGTTTTATTATATTATAAAGCCATCTGCATTTATTCCATGTACATTGATCATATCTATCACCCCCTCCTGCCTCCCAAATCTCCCTCCCAGTTTCCCGTCCTCATTTATTTATTTATTTCTAATAATTCAAAATTAGTGCATCCCATGTGCACAGGGGCATGTGTCTATCCATAGGGGCTTAAGCTACCTCCCACAGGAGTTAGGACCTTGGACTCCTCCTCATGCTGGCATATTGACCAGCTTGATCATGTATGCATGAATGTATGTGGGGGGGGGGGAGCGTGTGTGTGTGTGTGTGTGTGTGTGTGTGTGTGTGTGTATGGTGTATGTGTGTGTGGTGTTTATGGTGTGCATGGTGTGTATGTATGTGTGTGTGGTGTGTATGGTATGTGTGTGGTGTGTATGGTGTGCATGGTGTGTGTGTGGTGTGTCTGTGTGTGGTGTGTATGGTGTATGTGTATGTATGGTGTGTGTGTGTGTGGTATGTATGGTGTGTATGTGTATATGTGTATGGTGTGTGTATATGTATGTGTGGTGTGTATGGTGTATATGGTGTGTGTGTATGTGTGTGGTGTGTATGGTGTGTATAGTGTGTGTCTGCGTGAGTCTGTGTGTGTATGTAGAACTAACAGGAGTCACTTTTCTCCTTCTAGGAGGACATTAAACTCCCTGAATCCTCAGCATCAAATCAGACTTCTCAGTAGCAAGTGCCTTACCTGCCTCTTCCCAAGGGCTGGGACTGACAGCTTGTGCTCCCATGCCTAGCTAGAATCAAATATTAAACCACATCGATAGGATGTCTAGTATCATGCGCAGAACCTTAACTTCAGCACTGCTGGCCTTCTTTAGAGCTGAGTTGGAGGGTGAGACACCAGTGCCCCCTTCCTCTGTGTCCCACCAACAGGAGACAGTTCCAGAGAGTGCCCAGGGCTAGAGGAAGAAAGGCCTTCCTGGTCTGGGGAGGAGTGGAAAAAGCTTGCACTGCTCCTGTCAGGACAACAGAGAAGCCGGGACATTAATTGTACATTCACAGCTCCAGTGGGGAGGGGGGGGCGACTATGTGTCCTTATTGCTGTGCTAGGCATAGAAGCCAGAGCCTTGCACACATTAACTGGTCTGCCCCTGAGCCATGCCCCCAGGCCCTCACTGGGAAGGACTCCTTTTCTACAAAGTCTTACTGACTCTTGGTGACAAGTTGGTGCCTCTCATGGCCACCTCTTCTCTGGCAAGATAGGCAGAGCTTCCCTTCCAGACCTTAGGAGGTCTGGAAGACCTCAGACAGGACACATTCCCAGGGCCTTCCTGGAAGAGGTGACCTTGGAGCCAGACGCACAAATAGGCTCCCCTCAGGGACATCCTAGAGCCCTAGGCTGTCAGTGACAGTCTGTGGGCTCCTCAGAGGTCCCACCCCTCACTCCCAGCTTCCGAACACAGTGAGTTCCATGACAGGATGTCCTGCCCCCTGTCAACGTCCATACAAGTAACTGGTGGAGGTCTTTCTACGTGGTGGGCAAGCATACTCATGTTCTCATTATCAAGGACCAAACCACCCAGCTCTCTTTGAAGTTCATGGTTTGCTGGCAACAGGATTTGAATCTTTCATTTTCTCACCACAGGCCGTGGAGACCCAACCACAGGCCGATGGGTTCAATGGCCCCCTCTAAGGGAGGCAGGGAGAGTGGAGCTATTTGGGGCCCTGGAACCTGTCATTTCTTTGCTTAGAGAGCCTCTGGGGACAGATGTCCCGGTGTCCCTCACCAAATCTCAGCATAGGAATCTGTTACTGGGCTAGTAATTCATGCTCATGGGGAATGTGGTAAAGGATGAGCCTGGGCCTATGGATCGGGATGACCGAGAGCTCCAGATCCTTGTACCTCAGCCTCTAAGGGCTGGGAGGACAGTCTGGGCCATGCATGGCGGTTCTCAGAGGTGGGACACAGTAGTGATGGGTGCCCACATTGAGCACTTTCTGTTCACATCGTTCAGTCAGTATGAATATGGGATGTCTGAGGATAAAGCTCACAAGCTGTATTCAAATGTAAGGATTGTTTATTTCTGGAATTCTCTCTCTCTCTGTAGGTCAGAAACAACCAGCTCTTTTCTACCATGTGGGTCCCTGGAATTAAATGTCGGCCATTAGGCTTTGTGGCCATCTGCCTGGCCCATCTGGAATTTCCATTAGATGTTTTTGGAATGCTGTGGACCTCAGGTGTTGAAAGTCAGGAACGTGGATTTCTTCATCCGGGAGACATCAGTTTCTCACATTTCCAAGAGGAGCCTGCCCCTGTCAGCAGTGGACTGCCTTGTTCTGGGTACTGGGGCCTTTTGTGTTTATTTCCTATCACTCAATGCTCTGTGTGTGTGTGTGTATGTGCATATATGCTTATTTGCATGATGTGCATGTGGACATGGAGGCCTGTAGCTGATGTAGGGCCTGTCTTCCACAACTCTTTGCTTTCCTTTTAGAAGTATTGTGTGTATGTATGTGTGTGTATGTGTGTGTGTATGTGTGTGTATATGTGTGTGTGCCTGTGTGTGTGTGTACCTGTGTGTGTGTGTAAGGAGGCCAACAGAGGGTGTTGGATCTTCTAGTGTGGTTGTTATTGGTGGTTATGAGCTGGTTGATACACTTGCTGGGAGTTAAACTTGGTCTTGTCCTGTGGAAGAATAAGTAATAGCAAGTGCTAATAACTGTGGAGGTCTGTCTCCAGTTCCTGTACTTAATTTCCCAGTGCAGGGTCTCTCTTTGAACCCAGAGCTCGCCGATTCAGCCAGTCTAGATAACCAGCTTGTCATGGACAGCCCCTGTCTCTACCTCCTGAGTTCTGGAACTATGGCAGGAATTTACAAGCAGAATCAATACTTTCCTAGCTTTTATGTGGCTCTTGGGATCCAAATTCTGGCCCTCACACTTGCATGAAAAACCCTATTTTAATAAAAAAAAAAAAAAAGGGTTTTTTTTTTTTGGTTTTTTTTGGAGGAGGGAAAGGTGGCTGGAGAGATGGCTCAGGGGTTAAGAACACTGACTGCTCTTCCATAGGACCTGAGTTCAATTCCCAGCAACCATATGGTGGCTCACAGTCATGGGCAATGAGAACTAGTGCCCTCTTGTGGCTGCAGGTATACATGCAGACAAACACTACACATAATAAATAGATAAATCTTTAAAAAATGAATAAGTAAAAGAGATAAAGAAAGAGAGAGAAAAGAGAGCTTTGTTCTTATCCTGTGTGATAGGACACGCCTGTCATTTTAACATTCAGGAGGATCAAACTAGGCATGGTTGGTGTACACCTTTGATTCTAGCACTCAGGAGGCAGAGTCAGGGGGATCTCTGTGAGTTTAAGGCCAGCCTGGCCCACATAGTGAGTTCCAGGGCAGCTAGGGTTATGTAGTGAGATCCTGTCTCAAAATAGATAGATAAACAAATAAATGATTGAATAAATAAATAAATAAATAAATAAATAAATAAATAAATAAATAAATAAATAAATAAATAAATGGGAGGGTATCATATCAACTTAGCCACATTCCTTTGTGGGGCTGACCAAGGCCACAGTGTGAGAGCAGCTCTGTGCACACACACACACACACACTGCTGTATTGGGAAACATCAAAGGATACTTTCTCTTCTTCCCCTTAGACCTTCCACAAATAACCTAGCATTGGCTCAGAGGGCCAAACATCACACACACCACTATGCTCACCACAGCTGGTAGGGCTTTTGCTAAGGGGTTAGAATTTGGGCAGCCTGGCCTGGGCAAATTGTGTTTAATTTAAAAGCCCATGGGCACTGGGGAGATGGCTCAGCAGTTTTAAAAGCACAGGCTACTCTTGCTGAGGACCCAAGTTCAGTTCCCAGCACCCATGTGGCGGCTCACAACCATCTATAATTCCAGTTTCAGGGACTCTGATGTTCTCTCCAGGCATTGGGCAAGCATGTAGCACACAGACAACATGAAGGTGGAACACCCATACACACACATAAATCTAAAAAGTAATTATTAAAAAATCCAATCACAACGCCAAATGTTAAGGGTAACTTGGAATGCAATCCTAGCACTGAGGTAAAGCGGCAAGAATTGCCCCAAGCACAGGGCCTGCTTGGGCTCCACAGCAGGCACTATCTCAGGAGAACAAGAGCTCTAGGCTGGAGAGGTAGCTCTGTGGGAATAGCACTTGCTCAGCCTCCCCCCAACCCTCCCACCCCATCTGTGTAAAAGTTGGGCTTCATGGTACATGTCTGTTACCTCAGCACAGAGGGAAGCTGAGACGAGAGGGTGGCTGGGACTGTTGGCCAGCCTACCTCCACGCTCACTGACCCTGTTGAAGGTTCTTGCCTCAGTGCATTGCATGAGAACACAGGAATCCATATGTATCACACACAGATGCCCTCCTCATGCCTACACACACTGACAAACACCAAAGCCACAAACAAACACAACGTGGGAACCGAGTGTGTTGGAGAATGCTGGTCAGCAGACAAGAGGAGGAGGCAGGAGAATCAGAAATCCAAAGTCAGCCTGGGCTGCAAAAAGATTCCACCACAAAACAACAAAAATAAATATAACAAACGAACAAAAGAAGAGAGAGAGAGACAGAGAGAGAGAGACCCAACTCAAACCCAGGCAGTGGCTGCCAGCCTCGCAGGGCGCGGGCCATGCCTGGCATTCCATGGTGGCCTCCCTGGAGCCCCAGCGGCCACAGAAGTCCCCAAGCTAAGCCAAAAATAGTTTTGTCTTTTATTTGGAAAAAAGAAAAAATTATAGGGCAAGCAGCCCTGCCGAGCTCGCCGTCAGGAGCGGTATTTTTGAATTTGACCGCCAGTGCACACTTGTTCTGGGCCCAGCACCAGCCGGCCCGCTGCCAGCTCTGCGCCGACGCCAGTGCGGGCACTAAACACAGCTTCTTTCTTATTCCCGTTTGAAGGTTTATCCGACCGTTTTCGGTGCAAAAACATTTAAAGTCGTCCTGGCTCAGAGTCCTGGAAGCTGGCAGCACCACCAAGAAAGATATGGGGTGAGCTGCCAGGCCCCCCATTGCCTGGAGATGGGGAACCCAAGCAGGAACAGGTCACTTGGCCAGGCTGACAAGGGGATGCTTGGAAGGGTGTTATGATCAGTCAAGCACAGTGTGGGTGCAACACCTACTGGGAGGACCGGAGTTCGAATCCCAAGATCTACACAAAAGCTACACATGATGGTATGAGAATGTAATCCTAGGAACACTCGCACAAGCATGATCACACAATGCACACTCACTCACACCCATGTCCAGGAGCACACACACGTACAGAGGATTCCTGAATATCTGCCTCCTACAACAGGATGCAAAGGTTCCTGATCTGACACTGCTCCAATCCCTTTCCACCTTTAAATTGCGCCCCACGCTTGAAGTTGGGGTCTTTGCAGGGTGCAGCGTGAGGGGCCAGCCTGCTCTCTGCTGAGTGTGTGTGAACAAGGCTTGTGACCGAGGAGAGACCAAGCTACAAAGGCATACTGAAGAGTGTATCAGGACGATAAGTGGAGGCACAGCCGTGTCACCAGCTGGGAAACAAGAGGTAGGACCAAGGTCGAGGGACCTCAAGACCAAGACCGTGACTGAGTGGGAGAGTCAGGCACAGGGCCACATATGTGATCCAGTCACAGAGATGCTCAGGACAAGCTGATACACAGAGGTGGAAAGTAAATAAAGGCTGACAGGTGGGGAGGGCCATAGTAGGGAGTGAGGGCTGAGGGTGTGAGTGTGTGTGTGTGTGTGTGTGTGTGTGTGTGTGAGAGAGAGAGAGAGAGAGAGAGAGAGAGAGAGAGAGAGAGAGAGAGAGAGCGAGAGAGAGAGAGAGACTGCTGAGGGGAAGATGTGTGTATGTGAGAGGGAGTGCTGAGGGGAAGATGTTGTGTGTGTGAGAGGGAGTGCTGAGGGGAAGATGTTGTGTGTGTGTGTGTGTGTGTGTGTGTGAGAGAGAGAGAGAGAGAGAGAGAGAGAGAGAGAGAGAGAGAGAGAGAGAGAGAGAGAGAGACTGCTGAGGGGAAGGTGTATGTGTGTGTGTATGTGTGTGAGAGTGCTGAGGGGAAGGTGTGTGTGTGTGTGTGTGTGTGTGTGTGTGTGTGTGTGTGTGTGTGTGAGAGAGAGAGAGAGAGAGAGAGAGAGAGAGAGAGAGAGAGAGAGAGAGAGACTGCTGAGGGGAAGGTGTATGTGTGTGTGTATGTGTGTGAGAGTGCTGAGGGGAAGGTGTGTGTGTGTGTGTGTGTGTGTGTGTGTGAGAGAGAGAGAGAGAGAGAGAGAGAGAGAGAGAGAGAGAGAGAGAGAGAGAGAGAGAAGAGACTGCTGAGGGGAAGGTGTGTGTGTTCGTGTGTGTGTGTGTGTGTGTGTGTGTGTGTGTGTGTGTGTGAGTGCTGAGGGGAAGGTGTGTGTTCGTGTGTGTGCCTGCATATGTGTGCCTGCATGTGTGTAGGTACCTGTGTGCACACAAATCCAGAGCTTGGTCTGGCCAGTGAGCTCCAGAGGCTCCTGCCCCCTCAGCATAGTCACCATGCCCAGCTTTGTGGGTGTTTGGAATTTGAAGTCAGTTCCTCATCCTTCAGGGTGTCTTCGTGGGTTTGTGCTGTGATAAAACACTGTGACCAAAGGCAACTTGAGGAGCAAAGGATTTGTTTGGCTTCCAAGTAAGTTCATCATTGAGGGAAGGCAGGGCGGGGACTCAAGCTGGAGTGGCAGTGCTGCTTCTCAGGACCACCTGCCCAGGGTTGGTAATACCCCAGAGCTGGGCAGTGATGACACACGCCTTTAATCCCAGCACTTGGGAAGCAGAGGCAGGTGGATCTCTGTGAGTTCAAGGCCAGTCTGGTCTACATGGTGAGGTCCAGGACAGTCAGGGCTGTTACACAGAGAAACTTGGTCGTGAAGAAAGAAAGAGAGAGAGAAAGATGCCCCACAGGCTTGCCCATAGGCCAGTCTCATGAGGCTTTCTTTCAATTAAGATCCCCTCTGCCTCAGATATGTTTAGGTTTGTGTCACCCAAAAACCAGCTAGCTTACGTGCCAGGTTCGTGACAGACTCAGCCATGTCCCCAGTCCTAGGAATGAGGCTTTTTTGGAGGACAGAATATTCTAGAATCACAGAGGCAGGTTTTGCAGGACACGGTGAACACTAAAACACCCCTGGATTTCATTTTTAAAATTGTGACAGTTTTGGACCGTTGAGACGGCTCAGGGGCATGAAGGCACTTGTCACCAAGCCTGACACCCTGGAGCCTCCATGACTGACTGACCCCTACAAGTTATCCTCCGAGAACCACACACCCACCGTGACATCAATAAACCTTACCTTACATATCATACACACTGAATAAATATTTCTTAAAAAAACCATAAAACGGCAGATTGTATGAAATGCCGAGTAACCCCTCCCTCCCCAAAACCACAGAGATCAGTAATTTCAGCCCCCCCACTCCCCGCACGGCAAGGGGAGGAAGTGTCCAGGCACAGGTGGGCGAGGTTTCGAAGGATCAGCGGCAATGTGAACAAAGGGTTGTGTTCCGTTGGGCTGATCTGACTCAGCAGGTGGGGAGGGACAGACACAAAGAATTTCTGCCGCATCAACAGAGGTGTGGGGTCCAGGTCGATGCGGAGATGGGGATGATTTCTGTCCTGCTTATCCTGGCCAGGAGTGGGGCTTCACCCCACCAGAGGCTGAGGCAGGAGATTGTGAGTGAGAGGCTACCCAGTCCTGCAACAATCGATCAATCAAATCTAGGGGGAGAGGGGAGGGGCCAGCAGGGTCCTGGGTTTGTGCCTGCTTGTTTGTGTGGGCCAACAGCTACTCAACACCTTGCTTTTTGAGTCAGGGTCTCTCTCCAAGACTGAAGTTTGCTGATTCATCTAGCTCTGCTAGCCAGTCAGTTCCCAGCATCCTCTGGTCTCCCTGTCCCCAACACTAAGAGATTACAGATCCTGGCTTTGTCTCAACTGTCTTTTTCACGTGGGTTCTGGGGATCAGAACTTGGATCCTTCAAGCATGTACGGCCAGCAATGTCCTGATGGGTCATCTCTGCAGCCAGCCTCTGTTCTGTTGGAAGGGCTGCTTCCAGTTTTCAGAGTGCTCAGTCCTAGCTCTGCCTCTCACTGCTGTGTGACCTCGGGCAAGTCCCCAAACCTCTCTGAACCACTCTCTTATGAAATGGCTACAAGGGCTTTATAGGTTGAGTTACTCAAGGTGCCCAGATTTGGGATGTTTAATTCTCCAACAAGGGGTGTTCTTGCCTGTGCTCTATGCCTAGCTGATTGACTGCCTTATAAAAATTATTATTATATTTTTACTTATTTTGGGAGGTAGAGGGGTGTGCATAGGTCACTCTTTGTGTGGACATCAGGGGACAACTTGTGAGAGTCAGTTCTCTCCAGCTACATGGCCTCATGCTTTCTGGCAAGTTCCCTTACCCATGGAGACTTCTGGCAGCCCAACTTCACTGCCTTTCAGTAAATAACAGACAGGTAAATACTGCCCTGAAGACTTTATGGGACTCAAGATAACTAACTCTTGAAGATCTGTGTTAGATTGCCTGGAACACACATGGGGCAAGGAGAGCTGCCTCTCACGGTGTCCTCTGACTTCTGCACATGTGCACACACATGCAAAGACCTAAATTAAATAAAAGAAGCAGAGAGTGACTGAGGGTGACATTGTGACGTCGACCCTGGGCTTTAACATTTCTGTGCGGCATAGTGAGCTTGGTGTCCTTTGATTGTAGACTGCACATTCTCTGCAGCACATATATGGTTTTTCCTGCAGCCAGAGATGTGAGGGGCTCCCTGGTTCTTGCTGGACTCCGATCTCAGTCACTGGCTTCTCACATCATTCCTGCTTTGCACTGGACAGTCTTGGGGTGAGGCCAGAGTGAAGCAAGGCCCCAAGGAGGGTGCCTGCAGCCTCCTCCTAGCGTGGGCATCGGGGAGGGAAGTGGTTCAGAGGGGAAGTTGAGAAAGAAGAGAGCTTGGGGACAGTGAGATGGCAGATAGGCACCAGGCAGAGGGCACAGAGCGCTTCTGTCTTGTTTGACCAGGGCACCTGCACCTGTGTCTGAGGGCAGGCGATTGCCATGTTTCCTGTGGCTCTCCAGATTCTCTCTCTCTCCTCTCCCCCTCCCCCCTCTTTCTCTCTCTCTCTCTCTGTGCATTTTTGGTGGTAGACCAGGCTGACCTCAAACTCACAGAGATCTGCCTGCTTCTGCCTCCTGAGTACTGGCCCTAGCTCACTTCTGTTTCCTGGGGGGCTAAGGGCAGAGCCCAGAACCTTTGCCAGCCTCACAAGGGCTCTCCACTAAGCTGCACCCATAGTCCTTAAATTTGTTCTATGAAGAATAACTTTAGATTTTTCACAGGAAGTGTCTGTGCCCCCCCCCCCAAACATCGTGCTGTGTCTTCCCTTCCTGTCTTCCCCATCATTGAACCATACCTGTGACAGGTCCCTGTGCATCAGCAGGGTGGCCTCCATGGGGAGACCAGGTTGGGGGGGGCTTTAGGAAAAGAATATTTAAATTTTATTTTATTATTTGATGTGTGTTTAAACCAGGCATGCCTGCCTGGTCCCTGCAGAGGCCAGAGCCGGTGTCATGTCTCCTGGAGCTGGAGTTATAGATGGTTTTGAGTCACCATGTGGGTGCTGGGAATCGAACATCAATCAGTCTTTTGAAAGAGCATTCAGTGCTCTTAATTAATTACAGAGCCATCTCTCTAGCCCTGGGGGAGGGACATAGTTTTGTATAGTGTGAGGTGTGTTTGAGTGTACCATGTAAGGGTACCATGGTGGTGAGGGGTGGTACACGCGTGCACATGTGCAGACCAGGGGTTGACATCAGGCATTATCCTCAGCTGCCTTATGTACTGAGCCAGGAGTCTCACCCAGCACAGAACTCTGATTCCGTTGTTTTTGCTGCCAACTTGCTCCAGGGACCGCATGTGTTTTCCCTGTGCACAAGGATAACAGGCCCAGCATCTGTGCGGGTGTTGGAGATCTGAACTCAGGAACTCATGTTTGCATGGCATTGCTTTACCCACTAAGCCACCTCCCTGGACCGAGGAAAAGATTTTTAAGGGGAATAACAGGACGGGAGATCTGGGCAGAGGGAGCTGTTTGTGCAAAGGTCCAGGGGTTGAAAGAGGCTGAGCTTCCCAGTGGCTCTGACCTGGTCGGGCTGGGGAGCAGAATAAGAGGTCTGTATTGGCACTCCTTCACCCATCAAATAACACAGTACTCACTGGGGCACTGGCAGAGTGCTTGCCTAGCATGCATGAGGCCATGGGTGCTGTCTTTAGCGCTACATGAACCAAGCATTGTGGCACACACCTGCCATCCCAGCACTTAGGCAAGAGGATCAGGAGCCACCCTCAGTTGTAAATCAAGTTGGAGGCCAGCCTGGGCTACATGAGTCTCTGTCTCAAAACACAGAAGGCAAACTAAAAGTCTAAGTGTTCTAGCATGCAATGTAGGACTGGCCCTGAACATTCTAGTACCCATCAAGTTAAACACCATGCTGGTGCAGTGTGTGTGTTTGTTAGCAAAGCCAGGCAGGTGGTCTGCCTTTAATCCCAGCACTCAGGAGGCAGAGGCAGGTGGCTCTCTGAGTTTGAGGCCAACCTGGTCTATAGATCAAGTTCCAGGACAGCCAGGGCTACACAGAGAGACCCTGTCTTGAACCCCCTCCAATAAACAATTAACTCCAATAAAACAAACAACCAAAAACAAAATAAAGAAATTCTATCAAACAAAACTGAAGCAAAAGGGGATCGGTCTGTTATCTGTCTGTCTCTGTCTCTCTGTATGTGTCTCTCTCTGTAGGTCTCTTTGTGTGTGTCTCTCTGCTTTTTCTCTGTCTCTCTGTCTCTCTTTCTCAGGTACCCTCAGCTCTCTGGTAGGGGGCACTGTGGCATCTGAAGGAGACAGATAGTGAGGTGCCAGTCACCCAGACAGAGACAATGTGACCCCCTGAGGGGGACTCCCACAGCCCTGGCTGTCAGCCAGACAGCTACTAAGAACTGCCTCTTAGATGTGGGATCCAACCAGAGCTCCTGCCCGCCCACAGCACAGGGCCTCCTGGGGTTTCCACGTTCAATACCTGTCTACCTGCGAAGCCACTTCCTGTCTGTCTGTCAGCCAGCCTGGCACCTGGCGTGCCCCTGCCTGGCTTCCTTGCTGGCAGCTGCTGGAGGGGGAGGGGCACCCAAAAGGTCCCTCCTTGAAGCCACCAGACCCCAGGGGTCTCCCAGGTCACCACCTGGCTTTGTTTTTGGCCCCTCTGTGGAATTGCTGCAGTCTGAGGGAGGGGGATGTGTACCAGCAATTCCCTCTTGGGAGCATTGTTCAAGAATTGTTCAGGAAGGGTCAGCTCTGGCAAGAGAGCCTTGCTGGCTGCTCCACTCACAGGTGCATAAGACCTAGTTCTGAAACTAAATAAAACCAAGGGCTTCCATGCAAGTGTGAGAACCTGAGTTCAGCCTTGCAGGAGACCAGACACGGTCATCTCAGGGTCAAGACAGGAGGGAGGCTTACCCTGCCTCATGGGAATACAGTGGGGAGTGTCCGAGCAGGACACCAGGAATCCTGTATGCACCATAAGTGGTACACCTGTACACACAAGTTCATACAGGACTCACACATCAAACAATAAAATAAATGATCAAAAACAAAGCCTGTAACCGCTCAGTTACCACTATCACATTATTGTAATGATCTCTCTTTAAAATGTTCTATTTACACTTTTATTTAGTGTGTGTGTATATGTATGCAGGGTGGAGGTGCGTGGGGAGGTAAAAGGCGGGCTGTGAGGACAACCTGTGGGAGCCGGTTCTCTCCTTCCACTGGGTCCCAGGAATAGAACTCAGGCCACCAGGCTTAGTAATAGTCACCTTAACCAGTGAGCCATCTTGCCAGCACCTCTTTTTACTCTTATTTTTTTCTTGTGATAGGGGCTCATGTAGCCCCAGCCTGGCTTTGAACTCCTGACCCTCCACCCTCTGCCTCCCAAGTGCCAGCACTGCAGGTGTGTGTCACCGTGCCCAGATGTTTTTACTTTGATGCAGGATATCACACGTTGCTCAGGCTGCCTTTGTGTTTGCAATCCTCCTGCCTCAGCCTCTACGGGAGCTGGGATGACAAGATGACCACCACACACAGCTCTTCCCCAGCTTCAGCTCTGGTTCCATAAGACCCCCTTCCCACGTCACTTCTTCCAGAAGCTTCCCCAACCCTGTGACTCTAGACCATGGGCATTGGGCACAGTGGCTGCTATGTTCCAGCCCCTTTGTAATCCAACTGTGCTCATCTGGTATTTTTTCCAGCCACTCTATGTTAACATAGGCTGGCACTTCTGGGAAAAGCTATCTATACCCTTAACCCATCTACACACACACACACACACACACACACACACACACACACACACACACACACACACACACACACACACACACACGCCCGCTGCTATTGATGGCAGATAACAGCTGTGGTTTACAGAGAACCCAATTGTTGCTCCTTCCTCCAGGGTCTTTCACAGAGTCAAGACACCCTGGAAGGCAGCTTGTCCTAGGGACAGTTTGGTCTACCTGAATTGAGGCTTGAGACTGGCAGGGGGCAGGCCATACCCTGTCTCCACTAGATACAGAACTTGGGTTCCAGAATGCATTCATGCTGTTTTATATGGCTTCACACTATTGCAGATTCCTCAGGACAGCACCAGGAGGTTTCCCACATCCTGGAGTCCCTGAGGCGAAGCTTGAAGGCCTTGAGGTTCCCAAGGCAAGGCCCAGTTCTTCACCTAGTTGACCCCTAATAGCAGACATATTTGGAGTGACTGGGGAGTGCTGGGCCCTGACCAAGCGTGCACACAGGCAGAGCTGGAAAAGAATATACAAATGCTTCATGGAGGCCCATGAGGTCCCTAACTGCCATCTGATTCCATCTCTCCCATCCCAACGAGCCCACCTTCAGCCTGTCCCAGGATCACACCAGGGGCAGTCCTCATGCTGGCTGTTCCCTCTGATCTGAAAGCTGTTCCTGACACTATTTTGTGTCCTGCTCAGTGTTCCCCTTGACCTTGTCAGCTAAAATGCCCCCCTCACCTGCTCGCTTACGTCTCCCATCTATTTCCCCACATTATAGAATTTCATCACACAGATACAGAGCCATCCATGGTAGGGTTTTTGGTTTCATTTGACATTTATTAGTTTGTTTGTTTGTGTATGTGAATGAGTACATGTGTGCCACAGTGTGCGTGTGTAGGTCAGGGAGATGGTTCTCTCCTTCCGCTATGTGGGTCTCAGGTTGCCAGGCTTGGCTGCAAGGGCCTCTACCCACTGAGCTCTCTCTCCAGCCCTCCACAGTGCCTGTGTTGCTCGATACGGCTGTTCCCCATTGGGGAGCAGATGTCAAGGATCCTGAGGGTGGTCTCAGACACTGCTGCTAATATGGGGGAGGTGTCTGAGCTGACATGGACCCTGGCTGTATTTGCTTTCTCAGCATGACCATGCACATCTGCCATTCTCCACTTGGAAGGTTGAGGCAGGGTGGAGAGTTTAAGACTCGCCTGGGCTGTGTAGTGAGGCCCTGACAAGGTACTAGCCTCAGGTTCTCTTCCTTCCTCCCTCCCTCCCTCCCTCCCTCCCTCTTTCTTTCTCCCTCCCTCTCTCTTCCAATTAACTTTCTGAATATGGAAGTTTGCAGGTTTTTCTCTAATTTATTTCCCTTTTTAGCTATTTGGGGAGAGAGAGAGAGAGATCACTTTACTTTGGGTTGATGTCATGTCTTCACCTTACATACTAAGGCAGGGTCTCTTACTGAACTGGAAGCTACGAATTTTGCTCAGTGTGTACTTGGACACTGGGGATCTGAACTCAGGCCCCCTGCTTGTTCGACAAGTGACTGAACCTTTTCCAGGCCTTCTGAGTCAGCAGTTAACTTTCAGGATAATGGTCTCCCTTGGAGTTAGGTCTGACCTCAAAGCCAGGAGTCAGCCTAGAAGGCTCTGCAAGCTGCTGTCTGTGGGATTCCCACCCCTAGTGTTCCCCTTTGGCAGACTTAATGAAACATCACAGTTTTCCATGTGTCCTTTGCTGTGCCCAGGCCCCATCCACTATCTATCACGTTTTTATCATCTGGGTCTTATTTCTTGAACAGGCTGAGGGAGACTTCAGTGAGGTCCCTAGGGTCACCCAAGCTGTGTCCTGAGAGGTAGCTTCACTGTCACAGGCAGGACCGCAGGCCTCAGTGTAGGTGCCTGGTAAGGGAGAATCTTTGGACCTTGGAAGCCACTTGGGTGAGGGTTCCAGCAGGCTTCCCTGCAGCTGGTAAGTCATGGGGGGAATTTAAGTGAAGAAATGTTTGGATGACTGGACAACTTTCTCTAGGGACTTTGAAGAAAATTTAGCCGAATTTGAGCTCTTGGCCCACCTAGGGTTTGATCTCCAGTTTGAAAGGGTTTCTGGAAGAAAAAAAAAAATTCTTTATAATTTTTTTTACAGGTCTCAGTCTTTAGCCCAGGCTAGCCTAAAATTTTAAGCAATCCTTCTCCCTCAAATTTCCTCAGATGACACGTGTGTGCCATCATTACCTGGTTATTTTCATTTTGTTTTATTAAAGTTTTACATGTATTTATTTGTGTCATGACATGCATGCGGAGGTCAGAGGACAATGGGTCCCCTCTGTCTACCATGTGTGTGACAGGGACGGAACTCACACCATCCAGGTTGGTGGCAGCACCTTCCCATGCTGAGCCATCTCACTGACCCTTTTATTGTTTATTTTGAATCTGGATCTCATGCTGTATCCCAGGCTGACCTCATCTTTCTCCCCCTGGAGAACATTCTACAACTTATTGTGATCTTTCTTTGAGGACCTGGGGCACACTGAGTATTCAAGGTCTCTTTCTCTGAGCCTTGGTTTCCATGTCCAAAAAATAAGCTTTCCAATGTGGAGACATCCTACCATGCCAGTATTTGGAAAACGGAGGCAAGAGGATCTTGAGCTCAAGGTTATCTTGGGCTACACAGAAAGCTTGAGGCCAGCCTGTGATGTATAAAAAACAGTTCTGGAGGCAAGGATCCTGGTGGAGCCCTGCCTAGAATCCCCCAGTAAGGGGCTGGGGGCGTGGCTCAGGGTGGAGCCCTGCCTAGGATTCCCCAGTGAGGGGCTGGGGCGTGGCTTAGCTATAGAACACTGGCATAGCATGTTTAAGGTCCTGGGTTCCTTCTCCAGGACAGCAAACATATAGACTAAAATGATAACTGATAAAGTTTTTCTGGAGCTGAATTTGTTAGGGTCTCAAGAGCCCCATGCGCTGTCCCTTCCTGATCCCTTAGTGTTCAGATCTGCCCCCAGGCTGCCATTTGCTGGAAGCTAGTGCAGACATGGCAGCACTGGGCAAATGCTGCAGGTGGCTGTCACGAGCCCGTAGTGGCATAGAGGAAATGGGGCTTTCGTGGTCTTTGGGTCCTCTATTTGCATGGCTACTTTTACATAGAAACCTTTCCATGCTGTGCTCAGCCGTCTTGCAGTGGACCGTGGGGTCAGGGCCCAGGGACAGCAGCTGGCCTCTGCTTCCTATTTTGGGAGAACGTTATCGCCAGTATCTTCTTAGAAAGAAGACAGCAGGGTGAGAGCCAGCACCCCAAGCCTCCCCTGGCATCTGGGGGCACTGATCCTGTGGAGTTGACAGTGACCACTAGCCAAGCCTTCCTCAAGTATGCCCTTTGACATCGCAGAGAACCCCTCTAGCAAATGTCACACCCCAGTCTAACTTTCCAGTAGAGGAAACTGAAGTTAGAAGGAGCAGCTGAGGCAAATAAGCAGCCACTGACCTGCCCCCACCCCAGGCTGATGACACAGTCACTTCGGAAGAACTGCAGGCTTCATGCCGTGAGTGCCCAGACTGGGGACCAGGACAGGGTCCTATCCTCTTGGTGACCAGTGTAAATGGGACAAAAAGTAGCTACTTAATTCAGATAGGTTTGTTGTGTTAAATTTTGAGTGTGTCGGGGAGCATGTGCATGTAGGGATAGGTGCCTTTGGAGGCCAGAAGAGGGCGCTAGGTCTCCTGGAGCTAGAGTTACAGGTGGTTATAAGCCTCCATGTAGGTGCTGGGAACTGAACTCCGGTCCTCTGTGAGAGCAGCCAGTGTTCTTCACCATTAAGCTAGATCTCCTACTCTGGTCTTTATTTCTGAGACGTGCTCTTTCTATCAAGCCTAGCTAGCTTCTATTATGTCAATCCTACCTCAGCTTCCCAAGTGTTGAAATAACAGGCAGGAGCCACCTCACTTGGCCCCACCTCTTTTTTTCCAAGACTGGGTTACTTGATCTGTAGACCAGGCTAGCCTCAAACTCACATAGATCCACCTGCCTCTGCCTCCTAATGCTGGGATTAAAGGTGTGTGCCACCAATGCCTGGCAAGTCTTTTTTAAAAATCAGTGTGTGTGCGTGCGTGTGTGTGTGTGTGTGTGTGTGTGTGTGTGTGTGTGTGTGTGTGTGTGTGTGTGAGAGAGAGAGAGAGAGAGAGAGAGAGAGAGAGAGAGAGAGAGAGAGAGAGAACACATGTGCACACCACAGGACAACTTGCAGGCCTGGACAGTCAGATGTGGCAGTAAGTGCTTTTAATCAGAGACATTGTACTCAGTCCCACTCTGCAGTCCATGCTGGCCTTGAACATCAAGTAGTCCTTCCGCCTTCACATTCTGAGGAAGCTACCATGCCCAGCTCTTTTCCATTTGAATTTTTTGTTGTTGTTGTATCTTTTGCTTTGGCAGAGTCTTACTATGTAGACCAGGCTGGCCTCCAACTTGCAGTGATCCTCCTGCCTCTGTTTGTGAGTATTGAGGTGACAAAAGCCTCCTTGGTGCAGGCTGAGCCCTCCCAGCCTCCCAGACCCCCACCTCTGCTGTTTCCTCCTCAAAGCCTTCTCAGAAAAGCCACCTCTGCCCTGTCTGCAGCTTGTGAAATGTCCTCTCTGTGCCTGGTATCTGCACAGCTCCTTGGGCATGCAGGGACTTGTGGGTCAGTAAGCGCCACCTATGGGTGGGCTGAAGTGATGCATTTCTCCTGAGATGGGAGTTCATTGTGGGATGTCACTCGGGGAGAGTGGTTCTGTCTACTACTCTCCAGGAACACAGCATAGGAAAACGACAAGGTCACAGGCAGCCAGGCCAGCCCCTCTTATGTGTAACCCTGCAGCCTGACTTTGCTGAGCCCGTTTCCTCTCTGGGCACCCCTCCTCCCCGGCTATGGATGTCTCAGTTCTTGGCACTGGGAGGCCTTAAGATATGCCCGCTGTAGCCTGGTGTGACGGTGTACACCGTCAGCCCCTGCTTGGTGACAGAGGCAGGTGGATCATTGTGAATTCTAGACCAGCTTGGTCTACACAGTGATCTCAATCTCTCACTCACTCACTCACTCACTCACTCACTCACTCACTCACTCACACACACACACACACAGAGAGAGAGAGAGAGAGAGAGAGAGAGAGAGAGAGAGAGAGAGAGAGAGAGAGAGAGAGAGAGAGAGAAAGAGAGAGAGAGAGTCACTCCAAGTACTGCCTTTGGAGGCATTAGGACATTTAACCAGAGGGCAGCTGCAGGTCCAAGTCTCCTGCTCCTGGAACACTGACCTTGGCAGCAACTTCGTCTAGCGCAAGTTTCAGAGCTGTACACCCAGCTCCCTGGCTGGCAGTGAACCTCCTACCATGACACAGAGGCCAGCCCAGAGGAAGGAGCTCAGGCTTGAGGTCTGTTGTAGGAATTTAGCAAAATCACTGCATGGGTAGATATTAGAAGTACTTTGACCTTGAAAAATCCTTGTGGAAAACAGTGATTGTTTTGCTGAAGGGGCTTTACAACTTCCCATGACTTTGGTCACAAGACACCTCAGGCACACCTGAGGCTCTTGTGTATTTTACTTGATACATAATAAAGGATTTGAGTCTAGAAGGCCTGAGATGCTCTCCTTCAGTAAGACATGTAAATTAAGATTAGGGACCACGGTATGAGGAAATACTTTGTGCAACTTTCAATAAATATGTCTTTGGTTGTTCAGGGTTCAGTCCATCAGAAGAAGCTGGACTTTCCTGCTTCCAGGCCTTGAAATTTGACTTTGGAGTGCCTTCTTTTTTCAACCGACCTGTGCTACACGGTGAACCCCAACAATGGCCCTTTTGCTCTGTGACCTCAGACAAGAGAAGTCTTGGCCCCTGCTCCTCATCAAGGACACTGTGGGACATGTGGTCACACTGAGCCCATTCTTAGGATACAGAAACTGAGGCCTGGTCCAGAATAATAACACATAGGACTCTTTGGCTCAAAGTGGCTTTTCAGGCACAGGGGCTCAGAGCTGCACTCTGGGTGGGGTCTGGCCCAGTTATATCTGGCACAGCCGTTCCTTTTGGGTGGCTGCAGCTGCCCGGGTAGGGGCCACAGTGCTGGCTTCTGCACTTGTTCCGGCAGGTGCCGGTGGCCACTTTACATAGCCACGCTTGGTGTCCCTCGCCCACCTCTCCCAGCTTTGAGCAGGGGCCGCTCAGACACAGAAAGCTCAGGTCCCGGGTCTCACTTCTACTTTTCACTCTTACTAGCCTGGGGAGAAAGGCGCTTATCTAAAGGACCTGGTATCTGGGAGTGTGTGTGTGTGTGTGTGTGTGTGTGTGTGTGTGTGTGTGTGTGTGTGTGCTCCACCTGGATGCCATAGCGAACGTGGAACTGAGTTCAAATCCAACTCCTTTCTCTGACTGGCCTGCCATGTAACAGAAGCAGGGGTCAGCCTAGGTTGCTGGCCAGGGCCTCTGGACTGCTGTGCAGCTTCAGGCTAGGCCCTCCCCTTCTCTGGGCATTCATTTGCAACTCTGAAAAATGAAAATAATTACATCAGTATCTTTACAATCTCAGTCTGCTTGTGTTGGGTGGTGGCTCCTGGAACTCAGAGATTCCCTTGCTTCTGCCTCCTGCATGTGCAGGAATTAAATGTGTATGCCACCATGCCTAGATTTTTTTCTTTTCCCTTTAAAAAAAATACTTTAAAATCACACTTATTTATTTACTTCATTATATTGTACGTGTAGGTCAGTGGACAACACAGGTCCCAGGGTCACACAGATTGTCAGTGGCAAGTGAGTGTCTTTATTCACGGATCCATTTCACTGCCGCCTTTTTGCTGTAAGGAGTGTTTCTTTTCTGAGATAGGGTTTGTCTCTGCAGCCCAAGGTGGTCTCAAGTGTTTTGTAATCCTCCTGCCTCAGCCTCCCTAATATTGAGATAGAAGTCATCCAACACACCTGGGTTTTTTTTTTTTTTTTTTTTTTTTTCCTGTTTTCATGAAACAGAGTTTCGTGTAGTTCAGGCTAGCCCCAAACTCTCTATGTAGGATTGCCTTGGGTCCTCCTGCCTCCACATCTGGAATGCGGGGGGTTGGGGGTGGGATTCAGGCTTTTATGCACCCTAGGCAAGCACTCTACCAACTGAGCCATAGCACCAGGCCCTAATGATTATTTTTATTCATTTTAACTTTGTATATGTGTATGTGGGTTAGAGGTGCGGGCTCTCCAGGATCTAGAGTTACAGGTAGTTGGAGGCCCTTTGACGTGAGTGCTGGGAACCAAAATCCCTTCTCTATACATGCCCTTGACCTCTGCTCCATCCCTCTACAACCCTGTTTTTCTTTCTTTCTTTTAGACTATGTTTGTGTGTGTGTGTTTGCCTGCATGTATGTATGTGTACTGCAGATACACCTTCTGCCTGCACAGCTTAGAGAGTATCAGATCCCCTAGAGCTAGAATTACAGATGGTTGCTGGGAACTGAACCAGTGCTCTTAGCTGCTGGGCCATCTCTCTAGCTCTGGGCCCTACTGGAACATGGGTCTTCCTCACAGGTTGGTTCAGTCTGGAACCTTCAGACAAGGCCCTGGCCTCACACCCAGGACAGAATCCAAGGAAGGTTATGAAAGGAGAGAACCGGCCCAGAAGGGTGAAGCCACTTGCTTCTCCAGCGGCCTCAGAGGAGGTTGTGCCTTTCTTTGGAGAGGATTTGTGTGATCTGGTGCTCTGTCCCAGCAGCCCCAGCCTTCGGAGGGACAGGGAGATGGCCTTCTTTCAGAGAACAGTTCAGCTCAGAGCAGGAGTCCGGCTTAAATAGCGGCTCCCAAAATATCAGGGCAAGGATAGGCTGAGCCCAGCGGGGCGCGGTTGGCTCATGTCGTGGTTTCCTGCTTGCTAAGATGTTTCCTGCTGATAGCCCACTGGTGGCCTTATCTGTGACCCAAGAGGACATGCAGGGGACAGGCTGTCCTGGCCGTGGTGGGGGCCCTGAGGATGGGGAGGGTGCAGGGCCCAGGTGGCTGTGGCTGGGCATCCACGTGCACACATGTTTTGGAAAAGAACATTGTATTGGGAGTCCTGCTGCCCTGAATGTCTCTGTTTTTACCACTTACCAGCCCTCAATGTCCCTCAAGGAGAGCTCTGATCTGGGGGGTGACACAAATGTCCCTGGCCATGCATCCTCATGGCTCTGCTGCAGAGGTGGGGGTGGTTGAAAACACAAAAATGTCTGTCTGGAAGAGGGACACAGCACATGACTGAAAAACATATAGGAGTTCACTGGGGCCAGCAAAGGGAGAGCATGTGCAATGCATAGAATCAAGCTTCTACTGTCCCAGGGGAGGAAATGGAGACACAAGATGGAACCTAAAGTCAGCCTCTTCAGTTTCTTTTTAGTGTGTTTGTTAGGTGTGTGCACGTGCACATGCTCTGGTGGACATGGAGTTGTCAGAGGGCAACTCGGGGGAGAAGGCTCCCTCCTATCATGTGGTCCTGGGGATTGAACTCAGGTCCTAAGGCTTAGCAGAAAGCACCTCTACCCACTGAGCCATCCCACTCCCTGGAATCTGATTCTTTCTCTGCCCTCATTGACCAAGACACAGGCTTCTGGAGAATTCTTTTGCTATTGTTGTGGTTGTGGTTTTGATATAGGGTCTTGTTCTGTGGCCCACGCTGGGGCAGAACTCATATCTCGGGTCTCAGCTTCCCCAGTGCAGACACATAACATGTCATCTAGCTCAAATACTGTTCTTTAAAGGGTTTTGTGGCAGTGTGTGTGTGTGTGTGTGTGTGTGTGTGTGTGTGTGTGTGTGTGTGTGTGTATGGTCCCAGAGAGGGTTTCTCTGTGTAGTCCTGGAACTCCGTAGACCAGGCTGGCCTCAAATTCAGAGAGATCCGCCTTCCCCTGCCTCCTGAGTGCTGGGAACAAAGGCATGCACCACCACCACCCAGCTTCAAAAGTGTTTTTTATTGAAAACTTACTATTGCAAATACATAAATGACACCCAATTTGTACATCTGCCTGTATGCCTGCACTTGTGAGTACATATTTGCATGTGTGGGTGTCAGAAAGGAAATTTATTGCTCTGAATTCGTCAAAACCTTGAAGACATACATGAGTGAATGAGTGACAGAGACACCCTCTATTTGGGATAAGAACAGCCTATCTCCTCGCCTTCCTCATCTCTTAAAATTCTGACACCTGTATACACTGCTTTCAAAATGGGCCAGGATGAGGCAGGATGATTGCTTACTGGGTAAAGGCACCTGCCATCAAGCCTGAGGACCTGAGTACATGGTGCACACTTGCACACACAAATAATGTAATTTTTAAAAATTAGTAGAGAATATAAAAGTTCAGACAAGTATTGTGTGTGTGTTATGTGTGGTATGTGTGTGCTGTGTGTAGGTTCATGGCTAGCACAGTGCAGCCCATCTACACTGTGGAATATTGTTCAGCCTTGTCTTGCAAAGGGACAGAG